>OY728140.1:931412835-933912835 GCA_963277665.1 Viscum album
GTTAGGGAAAACAAACAATGAGTGGTACATATTAGAATAGTATTTTTTTAGTGAAAATACTATTTGGTAGGATTTGTGACATAATAACATGATGTTATCAAGTTTTAAATTGGGAAAATGTTGGGTAATTTAATTCTAAAAAGATCCAACAACATTCAAAGGATATATTCATTCTAGAAAAACGTGATGTGGGATAAATTATTCATCCTTTATAGTTGACGCCACTTTTAGATCATGTGATGCCTTTCTCATCAAAATGACTAGACAAAAACCAATACCATAGAAGCCTCAGACCTATCCAAATCACTAGAAGTGATGAATTACTAGTGCATATTGGTGAAGTATGGATGTGATGAATTCCCACCAGCATAGCCCCCCTCCCCACCTCACCCCCAGTAGACTCCCAATGCATTTCCCCCTCCAATCTACTAACTGCACAACCCCTCCACCCACATGCACACACCCCACTTGAACAACCCCCATCCTCCAACCCCGACATACATAGCCCCCCTATCATCCACCCCTACACCCCCACTTGCCCCCTCCCCCCCACATGCACTGCCCCCCTCCCCCAACCCCAACTGTAACCCCATCCCCCCCAATAGACTCCCACCACCCAACCTACACACTCCCATCCACCCCTGCCCCACCCCCACATACACATCCCCCTCCCCCACCCCCACATTTACACTCACCCCCACCTCACCTCCAACAGACTCCCTCCTACCCAGCCCACCCCACCACCCCAAACATTCACACTCCTCTCCACCCCACCCACATGCACAACACCCTCCCCCCACTTACACCACTACCTGCACAACACCCCCCTCGTCCCACCCCCACATGCACATCCCACACCCACCCCCCAAATGTACAACCCCCCCCCCCCCCACACACCCACATGCACATCCCCCATCAGCCGCTTCACATCCCCCCACATAAACAACTCCACCTGCACACCCCCTCTCTCCCACCCACTGAACCCCCACCCACTACACCTCCCACCACCTGAACCCACTCACATCAAATAAATTGGATTCACACATGACAGTTTAAATGCATAACAAAAAAATAGAAAAAAATAAAATTGAAATTTTTGGGTATATCATACCACAAAGACCTCATGTTTAAGCCAAATCATAATAGAAATAAATAAAATATGCAAAAAATAAACCTAAGGTAATACTTACAGATTTAATGTGTACAAAAAAACCACTTTCTAATTAAAGATGGATACAGTGGAATGATTTTCTGAGAGAGAGAGATATTAGGACTCGTCTTTAGGTCTTCAATCATAGGGATGGGGGATTGGGTCCAATGGTAATTTAGGGGTAAACATTTCCAACAGTTTTAGAAAATCGTTGGGGATGGTAAGATTTACCAATGTTTTAAACAACCTCTTGGGAACAACATCCTAAAATTAACATATCCCAATATTATTATCAAACGGTTTGGTAAAATTCATCAAAAAACTCATATATCCCAACAGTTTGATAAAACTGTTGGGTAAAAGTCCCTCCACAAAAATATTCAAATATTTTATGAAAACCATTGGAAAACTACCCTTGTATATCCTACATTTACAGTAGTGTATCAGGCCATCCAATTTAGTGGTATCAGGTACATTGTTTTTTTACTCATATTTTCCTAATGTTTTATTTGATATGGGGTCAACACATTCCTTTATCTTTGATAAATTTTCTGGTAAATTGAAAATATCACCTCAACAAATTAGACCTAAACATGTTTTAAAAACACCAAGGGGAAATATTATAGTGATGAAAAATTATAAGAATCATTCTTTGGTGGTCTATTGAAAGACTCTACCTAAAAACCATGTTTTTTCTCGTAGTTGAGATTAATGAAATTATAGGAATAGGTTAGCTTTCTGTTTATCATGAAAAGATTGACTATAGAGCTAAAGAAGTTGTTTTTCAGAAATATTTTCAGTTTGTTTACAAGAAAAATTCCATAAAATTATAAACATATCATGATGCTGAGGAACTATTGAAAACTAGAAATGAAATTTATCATGCTTATATTGTTGATAACAATGGAACTATTTAGATTAATGATGTGCCATTGATAAATGAATACCTTGATGTTCTTTCTGATGAGTTATCTGATGTCATAACTGATCGGGAAGTCGAATTTAGAATTGATTGAGTTCCTGATGCTAAGACAAATTCATAAAACCCTTATCATATGACTCAAATTTAACATGTTGATTTGAAAATTCAGTTCTAGGATTTTCATGATAAAGGCTTCATTTTTCCAAGCACTTCACCATTGGGAGATTCTATTTTTATGGTTAAAAAGAATGATGTTTGCATTAGACATTGTAATGATTATAGAGCATTGGATAACATCAATATTTAAAACAAGTATCCATTGACACCCATCATTGACTTATGTGATCGACTCTAGGGAGGTCAGTTCTTTTACTAGATTCAATTGAGATATGAATACTATCAACTGAAGGTGAAGGAGGATGGCATCCTAAAAACAGTCATTAGTACTAGATATGGGCATTATGAATTTGTTTTAATTACCTTTTGGTTAAATAATTCACATTTTGTATTAATAAATCTTATGAGTATATTATTTCATGAGTTCTCAGATAAGATTGTGGTTATATTTATTTATGACATTCTGGTATTTTATAAAAATAAATTGGGGAATGAAAAACATCTATGGGTTGTTTTACGAACCTTAAAAGAAAATAAACACTATGGAAAATTTGGAATGTGTGATTTTGGTTGGAATAGATTTCTTTTCTTTGGAACATTGTATATAAGGATGGAATAACAGTTTATTCAACCCAAACAAGAGTGGTTTATTAAAGGACAAGACCCAAAAATGTTACAGAGATTCGTAGTTTTCATGGGTTAGTAAGATATTATCGACAATTTTTATGATCATTTCACGGTTATCTATCCTAATAACTATTTTAACATGAAAAGGGGATAAATTTCTTTGGACAGAAGAATGTGATTTTTGTTTTTCATGAACTAAAGAAGTGATTGGTGAATGCTACAGTTTTGGCCTTACCTTCCTGAAATGGTGAGTTTTTCATCTAAAGTGAATCTTCTTTTAAGGGTATTGGTTTTGTTTTGATTCAGAATGATCTGGTAATTTCTTATGCTTAGAAACAACCTAAATCTCAATAGCTATATTATCCCACACATGATTTGGAATTTGATGCTGTGGTTTTTTTCGTTGAAAATTCAGAGGCATCATTTATACAGAGCCAAAGGTCAAGAATATACTGACCACAAAAGTCTGAATTATATATTCACTTAGAAGGAATTAAAAATTAGGTTGAGAAGATGTCTAGAACGGATAAATTTTTATGATTTCACGATCAATTACCATCCTGAAAAATCTAACAATGTTTAACATTCCATAAGTCAAAAACATCATGAAACATTAACCTTGTTACATTTGGAACATGATCCCTTGATTAAAGATTTGAATAATTTTGGATTATAAGTTATTGGTGAAGGAAATACCTCTATTTTGTTTCATGTTTCAATATAGTCTTCAATGTCAGACAGAATTAAGTAAGCACAGAAGGAAGACTGTGAGCTATAGAAAGAGGTAGAATTGGTATAAATGGGTATGTTTCCAGAATTTAATCTGGATAATGATTGTTTTTTGAGAATTGGTAATAGGTTGTATGTGCCTTGTGATTCCTAGTTTAATGAAGAATTTTTTGTGTGAAGGTCATAGTTCTACATTTTCAGTTCATCATGGTAGTCCAAAGATGTACAGAGACCTATGGGAATATTATTGGTGGGATGGAATGAATAGAGAAATTTTTTATTTTACCATGGAATTTTTGACATGTCAGTAGGTTAAAGCAGACCGACCATTACTGAAGGGGATTCTTTAGCATTTTCCAGTGCAAGAGTGGAAATAGGAGAATGTATCCATGTACTTTGTGGTGGGACTAACAAAGACATCGTGAGGTAACAAAGCAATTTATGTTATTGTTGATCAGCTAACAATGTCTGCACATTTTCTTTCTATTTGAGATACAATGTCTTTGGATAATAATTCTTGACTATACCTCAAAAATACTGCCATGTTACATGGATTTTCTATTTTCATTGTGTTTTATTTGGATCCCAGGTTCACTTCTAACATTTGAATGGGACTTCAGAAGTCGTTGGGAACAGAATTAAATTTCATTACAACTTTTCATCCTCAATCAGATGGGAAGTCAGAACGAATGAATCAAACATTAGAGGATAATATTCGAGCATGTTCAATGGACTACCAGGGAATTTGGGATCAACATTATTCTTTAGATGAATTTTCTAATAAAAACATTTTTAATTCCAATATTCAAATGGCCCATTTTGAGTCTTTTTATAGGAAGTTGTGTCAGACTCCATCATGTTGGGATGATGTCAGTGAAAGAAAGTTTATTGGGCCTTAATTATTAGAATAGGTGGATGAGAAAGTGAAGATGATCGGGAACCACATGAGGAAAGCTATGAGCATAAATAATTGTTAGGAAGATGACAGAAGGAGAGACTTCATTTTCGAGGTAGGTGGCCATATTTTACTTAAAATATATCCCTGGAAAAGTTTGATGAATATTTGTAAGAATGAAAATCTATCTCTGAGATTCATCAGTCCTTTTGAAATCACAAAAGATGATGGGCGAATTTCATACTGAGTAGCTTTTCCTCCAAGTTTTTCTTAGGTACGCAATATTTTTCATGGTTCGGTGTTGAGGAAGTATGTTCCAGATTAATAACTTATTTTGAGCCTAGAAGCAGTCCACCTAAAAGAGAACCTTTATTATAATGATAAACAAAATTAGATTCTTGTTCAAAGGGAACATGTATTCCGGAATAAAGAAATGCAACAGGTAAAAGTTTTTTTGAGAATCCAAATGGTTGAAGAAGCAACATGGGAGTCTGAAAATGATAAGAAGAATATGTACCCTCTCTTGTTTAATAATTAAATAAGTTTTTTAGGAAACAAATTCTAGAAGGTGGGGGAAAATGTAACGCCACTTGGGTTTCTAAAAATAATTTGAAATGATTGAAATTTTGTTTAAGTTAGATATTTATAAGTATCCTTTAATAATAATTTAACTTGTTATATGTTTTTAATTTTTAAAAATGGTCATCTAAAATTGTGTTCAATATGTTATTTAGAGTTTATTGGAACCAACTTTTTTTGGGTGAAAAGTAACATACCCTTAGGAATATTAATTTGAATAGTAATTTGACCCTAATAAATAGTAAATTGTATTATTATTTTATTATATTAAATAATTTATAAACTGACATGTTGATTAATTTTGAAATGTGATATAAAAGAAATTATAGTTTTTAAATAAATATTTTTTTATTTAAGGATTATTTAATTTAAAAATTAAATTAACAATATTTAGAAATTTATTTTCAAAAAATTGGACTAGAATTTTGAATTCTACATGTTGATAAATGGTTAGGGTGAATTTTCGGAAATTTTATAAAACATATGATTTTTTGGCGATCAGTAAGAAATAAAACCTTATGTTTTGTTGTGTTATTGAAATCATTAATTATGTAATGATGATGTAATAAATCAGGTCGACTTTTGTATAGGAAAATAATATGTGATGTGTCCCAAGTGTCTAATACCATGGGAAAATACAATGGTGAAGCCCATAGTTTTTTAAATATCACTCATGAGGTGTCCCTTGGAAATTAATAAAATAAACCCTCACTTTTGCTACAAATACCAACCCATTCCTTCATCAACATCATTCCAAATTATTGATAAATGAAGCTCAGGCCTCCCTACCTCTCTAGTAGTCCTCCAAAGGTTTTCTCAGGCCCCCATGGTCCAACCATCTTGTTCTAGGGGTTACATTACAAGGTTAGAAAATTCTCAATTTCATTCTTGTTCCATTCATGTTCTATTTTATGTGGTACATAATTCAAGTTTCCATACCATGTTCTTATTTCATTCTTATTCATGATATATTCTATATTATGATTCATTTTGAGATGGGTTACCCTTGTCCCCTCTATTTTCAATATTTTCTAAAACCCTATTGCATAGCAGTTGGGATGCTGAAAATTTTTAAGGGATTTCTCATTGATTATTTTATTTTTGAGTTCTTTTATTTTCTTATTATTTCATCATATCTTTTTAACCAATAGGCATGGAATCTCCAGAAACTATGTATATTATAGATTTTCTCATGTTATTTGATAATTAATCATCATTATTCTTTTCCGCTCCCACTTTTTCAAGGAATAAAAAAATTGTTCGTGATGTGTCGAATTACCGACATCATAGGTGATGTGATTTAAATTTACATTAATTATTTCATGTATGGTCATGAAACCATTAATATAGTTGTAAAAGGTTATAATATATGTATTATTCCTCAACCATGGTTCTGAAATTTTTTTGTACTGATGGTTTAATTTATAAGAAAAAAATGAGGTTGTTATTATCAAAGAACCGCTAAAATGGTCTAAACGAACATCATTATTGTTTTAACTTATAATTATCCTCATCAAAAATATCAAATTTATAAATGGTATAAATTATAGTACTATAAATATTTATATACCTTTCCATTCTAATTTTGTAGTATCACTTCCAATCAACATGAACATCAATCATGAACCGATCATGAAAATCATTTAAAGAACTCACACTAAACAATACAAGGGAAAAAATACTAACAATTAAAGGGTGAAATGTAGTTATGAAATTATCATACAAGATTTTATAAACATGAAAAATTTTCTGTAAAATATTTATTAAACCCTTTTAACTATTATGCAGGGGGTTTTAAATAGTTGGAAGTAAGACAAACCCGAGGTAAGGGAATTCTTAACCCAATTTCCATTCTTTGGGTTAACCTTCTACTTCGTTATTTATGTGGTATTAAAATTTTTTGTCAGATGGGTTTTTTTATATAATGTTGAATTATATATATTTAATGTGTTTATACATATTTCGTACACTCTATTGAGTCATTCATCAATTATATGAATCATGAATGGCGATTTTCTTTTAAAATACTCTTTAAAAAATCTCTTTTACCAAATTCAAAATAAATGTTTCAATGCTATTATTAATGTTGTATTTATTGGGAATTGTTTATAATTAATTTTGGGACTTATATTTTTCTACAATTAATTGGGTATGTGTAATTCAGAGGTCATTCGTGTGGTTACTCAATGTGTAACTGTGATGGCTACAGTAACAATTATATAGCTGGGAGGGTTACAAATTATATGGTAACTGAGAGGGTTACAATATTATGTTTGTAATGCTCCATGACACCTTTATGTTTCTACTACTATTCTCTTTTATTAGGGATATATCATGTTTCAAAATGTAATTATATTTATACAAGTGATAACATTGTCTTTTGAAAATGATTTCATACAATACAAGTATTCATGGACTAATGTGTTCATTCCATCTTTTTATTTCCCTTACTGAGTTTTTGTGCTCATCCCAAGTGTTAAATGATTTTCACAGGATAATTGATGTGTAAGACAAAAAAGGAATCCATGTTAAATGTAAAAGAATTTTCAAGGAGTCATGTTTTAAGTTTTAATGTTTTATATTTTGAATAAAATGGAAACATATTTTATGGTCTCCACTCTGTGGCAATGTTATGAATGTACTATGTCCCAATTCTATAAATCTTAAATCTAGAAAATATCATCAATGTAAAATAATTTTTTTAATGAAATAAATCAATATTATGTATGTAATAAGGTCGGGTCCTTATAAAATAGTATTATAATGACATTGTAATTTCAATAAAAGCATATCATACAAGTACACATAACAGTGTCTAGATGAGAAATAGGTCTTATGGTTTTATAATTATTCTCCAATGTTATATGTTTTGATGTTTTTGACAAACATCCAATTCATCCTTCATAAATACATAATAATTTCAAATGAAATTCAATTTTTTTAGGGATCCAAAAAATATTACCATTCATTCTTAATGTCTCAATTATAATATTTCTCTTTGAATGATTAATTATATGATAAATTTTGTATTGTAAAGTGTAATAAATAGAACCTTGGTCAAAAAATTTTATGAACTAATACTAATTTTTATCCTCTTAGGAGATTTCGAACAAGTATATATAGGGGAGGGGTGAATAAACATTTTTTTATCATTTAAATACATTTTATAAATAATACACAATATTTGTGTAAAAAAACAACAAATTTAGATAGAAAAGTCCTAAAATGTTGAATAAATCAATTAAGTTAATTTTTAGGGAATATCAAAACAAGAAAGACTATATTTTTATATTATTTTAGATCTCAATTATTATAAATCTAATATATAAATCCTCATTTCATTAAGAGGAATGGTACTCACAAAATTAACACTCAATTTTGAAATGGTGTGATAACCTTTTACAGACAATCCTATTTTCTCATGTGGAGGTACAATATATATAAATGAATTACATTCATCAAACTAAAACAGAACCAATAATAAAATTGAATTTTGATATGTTTTATAATTTTACATAACTACCTTTTAAAAGGATGTATGTCATAGAATACGAAAACATTATTTTAGAAGGAAAATACATTAAAAGAAAATTTGAAAATAAAAATAAAAAAACATTGAAACCAAAAAAAAAGAATGTAATTTCTGTTTGATGTAGTTTGATCACTTTAGTAATGAATTTTCATACTCTATATTCCAGGTGTGACCACATTAAAAATAAAATAATAGATTTTTTGTCACATTAAACACATTTATAGTTCATATATAAAATTTCCTATAACCCTTGTATGAAAATTGGATCCCATTTCAATTTGATTTCCCTCAATCATAATTTAAAGTAGAATCCCCATTGATTAAAATTATAAACTCCTTTATTATCTCCACATGAGATTCCATTTTTCTGAAAAAAGTTCTATTATGTATAAAAATAAGATGTATATAATCACTATGACTACCATTGTGAAACTATATCGAAGTTACAACCAACAATAATATTAATTGGATGAAAACTATATTCTAGTTTCATGTAGTATATTGAATTGTATAAGCCGTTTTATATTATATGTATTCATAATAAATTTTTATGACTTTAAAAATTCTTTTCTTATGAATTTAGATAGAAATAAATAAGACATTTATATTCTTGATATTATTAATTGAGTTTGTGTAATCATGATTATTCAGTTTTTATTATAGTATTTATATATTATGTATGAGTATTGTTAATATTATTATGAGTAATCGTGATGATGGAATGATTTATATCATACTTTATATGAGTCATTATAGAATTTTTTATTAGTAAAATCTATCAAGGTATATGTTATTTCCAAATATGATTGAATATAAAAAACCACATATCCAGCTCACTATATAAGAGTCACAATATTAATCCTATGAAAATAAAGTACATGAGAAGTGTAAAAATTTAGTTCATCATAGTATTTATACTTACCCATTGTAATGTTTATAAAAACCATTATAAGGTTAATATATCTATAATTTTAGCTCAAAATATCTATATGGTAAAAAATAAATAAAGAAAAAGTAATTATGAACCAAAATACATAAATAATAAACAATATGTGATTAACAAATGAAATAATAAATTATAATTATCCAGTATTAAAATTAAATTTTTTTCAAACATAAGGTTTTGTAATATTCAATACATAGAAGAAAATAAACCACCAAACTCAAAATATTCACAACTTTGATGAACTCTACCCTAGAATGAATATATTCTTTTGTCCCATGCATACACCATTGTGGTGGGATTCATTCACCAACCCCATATAGATATTCGTCAATCATATTGATGAATACAATATGTATTTATCTTCAGTGAATGATATGACTTCATCATTTTAGTTATGATTGGTTTCCATTTTAAATAATTTTTGTGTTTATTTTTTTATTCTTTTCATAACATTGATTCAATGTTAATCTACCCTTAGAAACCCATCAGGGGTATCATTTAAATCCACGTTTTTATGAATATTAATATTTTGGATTAAAATGAATAAAATAATATGTCAGAATAATGTTGAAGTCCATATCACTCAAAAATATTCATATCTAGTTTTGTGGTTCACTATATGACATGGAATGTTATAATCTATGATATGGTTATTTCATATAATGTTGTATATCATAAGAAACATTCCCTAATTTTTTTTTTAAATTATTCTTATATTTTAAAATACAATATTTTATATAGAATGAGAAGATAGATATGATAACTGTTTGGAAAAAAATATTTATATAATCAATACAAAACCAATTAAATTCATTGAATACAACACCTCATGTTATAATTCGATATTATAGATGAGATTATCAATTGTTAAATATGATAGATTATATAACAAACCATCTCATATTATTTAATTAATATTCTAAAATGAAATATCATGAAAACAATTTCTCCGTAAATTTCATTTATGAATTGATTTAAATAATTTTTAAGATGGTTATGACTCATGTTAAATGTATTTTAGGATAATTCTTATTTTATAAATAAATTATATATTAATTAATTATAAAATATTAAAAATTAAATATTTAAATATTATAAAATATTTATTTAAAAAATATTCCATAATTAATAAATTATAATATTGAAATAAAATTTTGAAATTTTTTAGAATAACATATAATTGAGGTATCAATGATTATAAAAAATTATAATTGTTATATATAATTTTTTTGTGAATTCAAAAGTATGTAAAATATAAAGGGGTTTATAATTATATTATGAATTATTCATTATTATTTATTTTTAATTATTCAAATTTCAAATGGCATTATTTGTGAAATAATTTAATGAATATTAAAATATGTTTCTATAAATAATGTGATGAATATTTAAATAATAATGAAAATAAAACATTTAGATTATGAAAATTGTATACAAAGCTAAATTATAATATGTAAATTTTTATATTTCATTAAATATAAAATATTTAATGTAAATTCCATATAAGTGGATTATATGACTGAGTCATAATGAGAATTTATATATTGTCATTTTATTCATTTCATTATGGAATTTCCAAAATGCATTAAAAATTTATAGTGTTTTTCATGATTTTATAATTTAAAAAATATTTATAAATGTTTATCTCATGTTTATTTAAAATAATTTTCATTTATATACATTATTGTATCTATTATTCATGAATATAAATGTTTTTATTAGTAATGGATATACTCTATATTTTATTCTGTTAAAATTACTCTATTAATTTTCATATAAACATATATGTCGTTACATGCTAGTTATCATAATAGACTAAGTTTTCTTATACATTAACATTGGATTTTACATCATTATGTGCTTGTATAAATAATTTATTTATTATTTTTTGAAATTATTTGTTTATATTATGATATAATTAAGGCCTATCTTGACAAAAGTATCCATGGGTACAATAAATTTAGGCCAGACAACTCATTGGCCTGGACATTTATTCCATATCTAGAAAAGTAGAAGTTCAGTATCTGTCAAACTACACTTACTCGTGAGGGGTTTGCTGGTTTTAAATTAATCTAAGACATTACATAAAAGTGTTTCATATTCCTTATTAATGGGATTAATTAATATGTTAATGACTACACCTGCATTTTTATTTTGGATTAGTAATGTAGGCTATGATTTTTGTAAAAATATAAACACAAATATAGATTGAACGTATTGACTTAGTGGAATGAATTATTTTCCTAAAAAATAGTCAGAAGAATCAACACATGTAAAGGGAATAAATGATATAATATGGTGAGGTTTTCATCCCATTAAAAAAATTAAGGGTTATATTCCATCTACATTGATCACTTATGAAGACCTTCATATCTAATGGGGTGGGTTCATGCTAAAAATTTGTGACCCTTGAATCTCTTTTATATGAAAATTAAGTAATGAGTTGAACCCTAGTGTTAGGTACAATGTTTTCATGTATGTAGTTTGGGATATAATTAGTTGTCAAATACTAGTATTTATGATGACATAGTAATAGTGTTGAGTTTATTATTATTATGGATTTTACAAAGAGTTGAGCACTCAACCATCCATCTATCATATATGATAGCATTAAAATGAGCATAAACCTAAATAGGTAAAGTAAAATAGTTCATTCCAAAGACTGATAATTTCATAATGAAATTTGGATCTTGTCCCATATATTGATAAAACTAATTTTAAAATGGATCATTAGTTTAGAATTATAATAAATAATAAAATTTTATATTATGATATTAAAAATATTATATTCATGTGTTAATGTTTATATAGTATATATATGGAATTATCATTATCATATATTACATTGAAATAAACCTTTAAAAAAGATAAAATTAGAGTATGAAATGTGATAATTAACTTTAAAACATATATCTTTTTCAAAAAAAAATATAGAAAATTTTATGTGTTAAATAAATACCATATAGAGAAACAATTTATTATATTTTTCTTAAAATTTATTCAAGATGCCTATAAGAATTATATAGTGACTTAATTAAGGATTCAATTTCAATATATGTAAGGTTAACAAATAAAATATATTATATATTAATTTATTGAATTTCATTTGATGTTTTTGTGAAATATTGACATTGGAAATAATATATGATGTCTTATTATGGACAAGGAATTAATTATATATTCATTATTATAAATATTACCAAAAGATGGAGGATTTTAAGAAATGTTTACCCAATTTTGTCAATGTGTTGATGTTAGAACCAAGATGTTTTGAATTGTATTTTTTGGTGTTGCATATTTTGTAAAACCATTTCATGGATAATCAATGAGTTTACCTAAATTATAAGGCTAGAATATGAATAGAAGAATCATGAAATATGGCTAGGTATCATAGGGTGAAAATGATTAATTTTTTATTCGAAATATTGAACATATTGTGGATGTAATTGAAAATCATTTATGAAATTTTTCCTTTAACAATCCAACTATATTGAACCTATAATTTCACTCAACCTGGCTTGATACAACGATCAAATTGAATTATTGATCACCAAAGGTTGGAAAATAGTTCTTAATAATCATAACCACACACATTGATATGATTTCATCATCATATAACCAAATAAACAAGCATCATAAAATATATAAGAATCCAAAATGACATTTCTTGGAATTGGAAATCCATGCACACAATATAAGTATATAAAAATCAATGAACATGAAAATTTGTAATAATGAAATAAATATCCATACAACCATGTAACTGAATCATCAAATTAAAATTGATGAATTCTACAAAAAAACAACATAATATAAAATAAACTAGTCCAACAACTTCAATAAAATATACTAGAAATAAAACAAAATAGAAATAACTTCAATAAAATTGATATGTGTCTTATAGTCACTCATCATATCCAAACATATTTAACCATGGATCGAAAAAAATAACTATGAATATAAACAAATATTGGGAAACTAAAAGAGTAAATGAGTACTTCAGAAACACCAAAATATAGGTATATATATATTGTGTGAGCTACATATTCTTATTCATATCACACCAATGACTCTATTCTATTACCTTCAAAAAATAGTTCCTAAAGTATTAATGTAAAATTTCTAAAAATATATTTTCCCATTTAAAAGATCTAACTTAATGAAAATTTGTATATTTTCAATTTCCATTATAGAATCCATTAACAATAAATTACAATGTGAGGAATATTATTTTTTAAATAATATTTTTTAAGCTGAGTCTTTTAAAAAATATTTCATTTAATTATTAATTCAATAAAAAAATTTGGATTTCAAAATAAATGAAACAAAACCAAACCCCTTTACCTGTTTTACTAAAATCATTTATCAAATACCATTTAGAAAATAATTACACCATCACATTCGAAATCACACAATTCAAATCATTTTGGGGACAATTTTAATGAAACCCAAACCCATATCATATTCAAATAATATCATTATATGATCAATAATATCAATGATTCATAATAAAATAGATTTATACAATCAAACACTTCTTTGTTATTAGAAAGTAGCTATGAGATAAAAATAATTTTTTTTAGTTGGTCCATTAAGCATACTGAAAAGGATTTAACTAAATTTAGAATATCCACATGCTCTATATGGAATGGAAAATGAATTTGAACCTCAAAGGACACATTGTTCTATTATATAAAGTTTTAATATCCCTCTTGGAGTTCATTTTAGTCCCTCTCTGTATTGTAAGAACATCACCTCAGAGGAAAAACCATTCCTATGGGACTGGCAAGTGTGAACACACTATCATTGGATAGATTGAAACAAATTCATATATTTCCTTTCTAGGGTCCCATTATATCAAGAAATAAGAATGATTAACAAACAATGCATGAGACTATCACATAATGTAATAACCATAAAAAATTGAAACAAACCACATATTTCCTCATACACTATTTTAAAAAACAATAACCATTCATTAAATTCATAACAAAACATCACTTAATAATAGAAAAATATGACGCTTCCCCCTTAAGAGGAAAATAAAAAAATGTACAATAAAAATTGAGATCATATAAGGGTCTCCCAATAATTAAAAATTTGATCTATTATATTCTAAATGGGATTTCCAAAATAATCATGGTATTCCAGAACATTTTACATTCCGTAAAAGTTTACTTTGGAACATTCTTTGACACAAATCCATGAAAAATAATTTTTGAAAATTTTATAAATCAATATTCTAAAATAAATAACAATTATAATAACTATAGTAAGTTAGAAGATATATAAAACATTTCACACAGTATAAACACACCCCACTATAAAGAAACTAATATTTAACATCATAATGTAAATTTAATGAAATTAAAATAGTTCCAATATTCTATTTAGGTTCCTACTTCCCTATTGAATGTAAAAAGTGTCATTTTATCAAACACTTTTATAAAATAAATGTTAAGTTTAAGAGTGACCAATAAAAATCCATAAGAATGACTTTTCATGAAATGTAAAAATACTAAGGAAAAATAAATTTCAATATCACATTGGAAAACTTATACATAAAAAGAAAAAAAATTAACACTTGGTTATTTAATGACTATATATATAAAGTAATTTATATAGAAACACTTTCCTAATGGATGAAAAAACACAACATAACACATCAACTTTAACATAAAACACTAAACTGAGAGATGATACTTCTTCAACAACACTTGTGCATTTAAATACCCATTATTTGAACATACTTTAACCCTAAATTCACCCCAATTGGTGGTATGGTTTCTGAGAGGATGTAAAAATTATGGGAAAAGAGGAATAATAGATACCAATATAAAAAATATATTCATTCCTATAAATCTATTTGAAAAATTTTAAAATTAGGCCTAAAATGAATTATGGTAGAGGGAGAGACATCAGTTGGGCTCTTGATTAGTTGCGTGACATAAATAGTATATGATAATGGTACTAAAAGACAACAAATTAAATATAGTTAAACTATAAAACAAAAAAATTAAACTACATCAGCTTCATCCTAGGATGGAATTTGTTATTACAAAATTAAGTGAATTGTATCGAAACCTATAAATAATTCCTTGGATCCATAAAAACATGATCTCATGCAGTTCATGGAATGAAGGAGTACTTGAAAAATTTGTTCATCCACCAAGGATGGTTTATGGAATGACACCTCTCATTCAGGTTGATAATTGCATCAGTCTGAGACAAATGCTTCACTAGGGATTTAAAAACACCTCAATGACCACAAATTCACTAAAAATGACATGGTAAAAATTAAATCAATTATAATGGATTTTATTCTAGGTATTCATGAAATCTGACAAAATGCCACTTTTACCCATATGAATTTGTTTTGTCAAGGTATAAGGTAACAAAGATAAAAACCTTGTGAAAGAATCGCCAAAATAAATCAAAAAAAATAATTGGTTGAATTCCACAAATTAATAAACAAAACCTAAATTGATATTAAATATAAAACTATTACACAATAAGCTCAGTGAATTAAGAGACAAAAAATCAATCTCCACACCTATTAGAATTCATTAAAAAATGGTAGAAACAATAAAAATTATAAAATAATAATGAATTATAGACATAACAAAGATTTAAAAATATATCAATGGAAAAAAAATCCCCAATTACATCCAACGAATAATAATGCTGCATAAATTTCATAAAGTGGGAAAATGTTGATACACATACAAATGACATTGAAATTATTAAATCACTCTTATTGCATCTCTTTATTTTTAAAATCATGTATTAGTTAAGAACATATCTCGTCCTATAAAAAAAATGGTTCCAACTTTTGTTCATGAAACTACATTATAGGATAACACATTTCAAACTCATAGAACATCAACTCTTTGCGATCTCGATAGAAATCCCAACTCATTACCCTAAAAATTTCTAAATGAAAATAACCATCAAACCCAGTTACCAAAGACCACACCCAAAAGCTTCCCCATGGTTAGTACACAAATGTAACCCCATACATACCTCTCACCACAAGGATAATATCATAAAATTTCTACATAAAGAAAAAATAAATCATAGAGGCATGAAAATATAAAAAAAATCACAACTCACAATGGGTAAAACAATTACATAATAATAAAATCCATTATAAAACCAAAAAATAATATAAACTCATTTATAATGAACCCCAAAAAGGATTATAATCTTAATGTCTTATGAAGATCAATCATGATCCTTCCACCTAGATAACTAAGCATCTCATAGCCTAATACACATGACCAACCTACCAAGTTTCAAAATAGTCTTTAGAAAATACTATCATATATAATTATTAGACCCAAAACCACCACACTACCATGAAAAAAAGGAAAATCTATCACCCAATTCAATTCTTGTGCAGATCCAATAATAAAAAATTGGTTATATAAAAATAAAAATACATTAATTGAAATCCAATACTATCAAGAAGGATTATTATAAACCCCATGAAATATGTGCCTGAAAAGATCTTGTTTCATAAATAACATCAAATATTTTAAAAAATAATTAACTGAAAAATTTAAAATGATAATTAACCGAAATAAGTAGATCAATATCAAAAAAATTTCCATAAAAAAATGTCCTCGTGGTAGGGATACTAAAAACTCTTTTAAAAAAATACATATATGATAAAACTATAAATTTTTATAATTTAAATTCATTTTAAAAATATAATTCATTTATAAATTAAATTGTATGTTAATATGCTAAATTGATTAATTAAAAATTTCATAAAAAATCATTCATTCCTAACAAAAAACATCATCATTGTAAAAAAATATCAAAATAATCTAACATTTAATCCTATATAAAGATTTAAAAACGAAAAACTAAAAAACATGGTTTTTATGTGGAAAAATATATAATTATAATATATAAACACTAATTATTATCATGTTCTCAATTATTATAAATACCTAAATATTTTAATAATTCTATAAACACCTCCAAATTTATATTTCTAAGCAGACCCATCGTGAAATATCATTCTAAAAGAGCTAAAATCTTAATACAAATTAAAAAATAAACATGATTAATTGTCAAACCACTAAATAGTGTCAGGATAAAAAAATAGGATCTTGGAAATATTAAATAAAAAACCAATTAATTTTACAATCAATCCCTACATGTTCATTATAAATCAGGTGAATTTTCTTAAAATCCACTTTTGATACACAAAAACTGGTTTCAGCACAATAACATAAGATACTGAAATCCTCAAACATAAAAAAAAATTCGTTCAAATAAGAATAATATACCATGAGAACCAAATTGATTCATTTTCTATTTCCAAAAAATGTCAAGTAAATTCATCAATCATTTGGAATAAAAACAATACCAAAGTGATGAAAATTATTATTTAAATTCCAATATGGTTTGATTTTCTATACACAAATCATCAAAGAGTTCAAAAAACATTTCTAAAAAAGATTATTTTTAAACTAAATGACTTCTAGAAAATAAAGAAAACATCACATATAGGATTCTATATATATTTTCATCAATATTTCTACTCAAAAACTAAAAAAAACCTCATATAATACCATTGTGATCAAATAGAAACACCACAAACCACAACTCCACAAAATATTCATAGCGGAATCCAAATAATTATCCCCATATTTTCCAATTTATTATAACGTAAGTTTGAAATCAGTATCTTTCTTATAATCATACTCATAAGGTTTGATGGATCCCCTGTCATCCATCATTACTAATTCTAAATGAAATTTTTTGAGTTTGATGAACCTAGTCCCTTTTGAGGACTTTGGATTTAATACCACAAAAAACGAACCATCCCCGACTAACCTAACATGTTACTCAATCCAACCCACCACTAGGCACCATTAGAAATCCCAATCCTAAAAAGTGGGAAAATATTACCTCAATATCATAAATATAGGGATTGGAATGATTTCAATCTCATATAACTAGATAAAAAAACATCGAAAACTAGTTGAGAATCTGAAATTACCAATCTAGGAATCATACATCCAAGAACATTAAATAAATAGATAAAAATAACAAAAACAATCCAAACAAGTTATAGTAAAATAAAAATCCATAAAAAACATAAAATAAGATCATAAAATAAAAATACAATGTAAACATTTACAATCTGTAATAAATTTAATATTTAAAAAGCAAAACGGATCCATACAATATCACACAATGAAAATAGAACCACTATATCTAGAAAGAAACCATGTGACCCAGGAAAAATCCATATATCTCAACACATTCGAACAAAGACATAAAAAATAATCATGGAAAATAATAAAATATTTGAACATAAAAGTATGTAATAAATCATTATATGCACACATAAACTGGTGAATATACACAATTTGAGTATAATTAACTTATCAGATATCACTATTATGTTTATTCAATTCCCTTCATATAATAGGTCATAAATTATATTTTGAATATAATATAAAAAATATGTTTTAATATTTAATTCAAAAAAGGAAAAGTTTTATTCAAAATATATTACATAAAACCCAACACACTTTGCGCATTTTTTAAAATTTCACTTATCAAAATCCATTTTGAAAATAATTACCCCTTGAATATAAAAATCATGCATCATAGACCATATTAGAGATAATTTTTAGTTAAAATAAAACATGTATTATAATTGAATACCTATCACATAAACTATAATATGAATGAGTTTTAATTAACGTGGTTCTATGAAATAATGGTTCCATGTGATAAAAATAGATAGTTGATACTAATTGTCACGAAATGGTATCTTTGATGTCATCCTCAAATAGATCTATATATAATGGGAAACTCTCTAGGATCTAACATTAATTTTGTGTGAACTAACTTATCAAATCATTTATTGGGCCCCATTGTTAAAATATATCATCCCACTTGTATTCATCTTCAGTCTCATTAAGTTATATAAGAAAACCCCTTCTATGGAAGAACCTTCCTTGGGATCTAGAATGTGTGGGAAGAAAATTATTGTATAATTCACATCATAAGAATTTATGTATCTACCTTATATACTATGTTATAAATCATTTGAAGCGAGATAAAACGAAGTCATAATACTATCACACAAATTAGAAAGAATGAAATAAATTTAAATAATACTCATCTATCATCTTATACCCATTAAAAAAATATACAATTTATATTTCAAAATTATAAAATCATAATAGAGTAAACGTTTAATATGAAAAATACACCTACTTATTTAATATAATCCCAATAAAATAGTCATGGGGAACTAACAGGGCCCTGAAAATTACAAAAAAAATCATAAAATTCAAAATGAGCCCTTCAAAACATGATAGGATTTATAATATATTTTTCCTTCAATAAATTTTTTACATTGGAAAATACCTTCAATCTAAGATCTGAAATATGTTTTGAAATAATTTTTGATTTCCATATTATTCCTAATATATCCCTTTATATAACAATAATAATTTAAAATTTATAAAAAACATTTCAAAATAGATTGAAACACCATTTTTTGAGAAAATAACTCTTTTGGGTATTAAAATACTATCAATTAAATTCATCCTATTATATGAAACATTTTAATTTCACCAATTTACCTTTTAAAATATAATTAGATATTTTAGAAAAAATTTGTATACACTGGGTTATACATACAAAAATAGAATCATGAACCCATACAATGACATTTTAATTCCATTTAATGAATCCATTGAAAACCCATTTTCACAAACTGTAGGGGTAAAAATAAATTTATAATTCATTGGATATATATTAAAACAATAAATAATTTTATATAATGTAATATAAAAGTATTTCAAAAAAATCCATATATTTTTCAAGAAGAAACACTTGGAGATGCATTGCCCCTGATGTGAAACACTCAACATAGGAAAGAAATATCATTTATAACACATAAAAACATAATCTACAATATTTTTACCTACCTAATCAATGAATGATGGGATGATGTTGAGGATGAATCCCTATAAATAATAACCTATAGCCAGGCATTGATCAAAGGGAAAAATATTGTTGTAGATGATAATGGTTTTCAACCTGTCCCCTATAGGATGACAAGTCATATGAAATATTACACAAATCTGATGAAAACAATGGTAATCAAGTCCCATGGTCCTCATTACTATGATTATGATTGGTATGGTGATTATGATGTCTCGTATTGAGACTATGATACTTGATCTTTTGAATGAGGTCATGGTGTTTGTATAACACCATCCCCCCTTTCATATCTTTTTCCCTTTTTTAAAATAAATGGGCTACACCCCAATATTTTCACTAAGTGCGATGTGTTGACCTCCCTTGAGATGACCACTGGAAGGGAAATGTTAATGTAGTGATGAAAGTGGACATGAACCCCTTAAATTAAAAAATGGATGAATCTATAAAATTAGAATATACAATATAGGAAAATCTAGTTCCTAATGCAACATACTAAATCATATAATGAAGAATTATCAATCGATAAATATGATCACTTGTTGGGATCCTTTATTATATCACCTCCCATAGTTCAAAAGATTGTAGATTTCAGAGAATAATGGATACACAATCTAAATAATGTCACTATATAAAATGTCCAATTAATAGGCTGACCTTTTGTATTCTAATAATTCATTTTTCTCATAGATTCCAAAACATCTAAAATACAACTAAATCACCAAAAAACAGCAAGATGGGTTCAAATTCAAAAAAAAAACACTATTTTGTGACATGGGATGTAATAATATGAATTTTACCTATCAGAATAGATTTGTGAGTGGTTTTAATAAATAGAGGCCACACAATTTTTCAACACTGTAGGGTATTATAAAGGGTTGATGTTTTCCACTTAATTTGTAATTACTCACTAATTACGTGGAATAATGTCTTAGTGAATATATTAGAGATATATTATTTTATAAGACATATATGAATGTATTTTCATCCCATGAATATTTACATAATAAAAAATATCATACATTAATATTTTTAGGAGAATCTATCTTTATGAAAATTTCATATTTTTATAGGGTACAATAAATTTTTATGGGGTTTTTTGATTGAATCATATGAATACTCATCATTGAGAAACATTTTTTGTGAAGGGAGTAATATAATTTCATTATTAACTATGTAGTGTGAAAGTGGTTATGTAGATCATTGAGGGAACAAAGTAAATCATTATTCTGAAAATTCATAACTATAATTTTTGAGATTTATTAGATCATCAGTATAAGGAATTTATCATTCAATTCATTTTAAATAGTCATTATTATTTAGAATCAACCAATATATTGATATCCTTGGGAGATATTCAATTTAATTATAGTATGTTTGATATGTATAAATAAGTGATTCATGGGATGAGATATTATTATCATTTAATTATATTGTAAACGAAGTGGATGGGGAATAGAGTAATAAATTAAAATGAATTTTATTCATAAAACTAGTGATAATTAGTGTATTTTTTCACTCTTTCAAATCACTATCTATATTATACTTTTACTAGAATTTAGTGGGGAATAAATTGAAATAACTATTACCTATATTAGTTTCATATTATTTTATGTGTTGGATTTGATGTTAACACTAAAAATTATGGAATGTTCCATAAATTTCTTAATTTGATCAAACAAAAAAAATGGAATTTTTACTCCATAGTTCTCACATCCCCTCTTAGGGTTCAAATTGATGTAAAAACATTGTCTATGTGAACTAGGGATAGTGATTTACTGGTTTTGGTGATGTAGTGAAATTACACATAGGTAAAATCTCTAATTTGAAGAAGAATAGTTTCTTAGAATGTCAAAAACTGTTTTTTAAAATATCAAATCAAAGTAAATTTAAACTAAAGGAGGTGTTATGATGGAGAGTAAATGATTCCATAGATTATAATTTTCCATGAATACTAATGGAATATGAAAATTACATGCAATTTCTATGGAAGGAACTAATGTTATTGAATAATTTTTTTATTTTTAAGGGTATATAATAACTAATATATACATTAATAAAATTTAAATAAACATGAGTTCAAAAAAATATAAAAAATTGATAACTAATATATATTTTAATAAAACGTTTTAATAATGGGTTGTAATAGTGGGATATATTTATAAAGATTATTTTATATGTTAGTAAAAACAATTTATTATTGATGTGTAATAATATGATATGATATTTCAAAAAAGATCAATTATGATTATTTTAATCATATAGCATGT
The DNA here is from genome assembly GCA_963277665.1 of Viscum album. NCBI lineage: Eukaryota > Viridiplantae > Streptophyta > Magnoliopsida > Santalales > Viscaceae > Viscum > Viscum album. The sequence goes on from OY728140.1 coordinate 931,435,583, forward strand.
GTTAATAATTGTTGGAACCATTGTCATATTTGCATGAATTGGAGTATAGTTTGTGTTTTTTCTCAATCCTTAGAGGAAGTTCAGAATGTGTACCAGCAAAGTGCTCATACATGTCAAGCTGATTATAGTATTGAAGGTGATACTGTTTTCCAGTGTTTTCCATGTTTTTGGGCATGAAAATCGACAAATGGATAAAAGTATTTTTGGGAAAGATACTTTTATGTTGTGTAATTGAAGGAGAGGAAACTGGCGCAAAATATGTGTTTCAAGATCAGAACATGGAAAATGTCAAAGGGATATGGGTTGTGGTTGTTTTGGGCTGGTCGCTCAAGTGACTTGCGCGCCGAGAAAGGACCTGCACACTGATTCATATGAAGTTGTAATCTTGCACGCCTGTTGTTCTTCAAGATCAGAGATTCAAAATATGGCAAAGGAAAGAGGGTCTCACAAGTATTGGTGTTTTCGTGCATGTGATTAGCGCGATAGAGGCTTGGACGGTTGGAGCTACACGCCGGGACTGGTGCACCATGAGGACACTTGCAGGCCACCGCGCAGGGGGTCCAGTTTTCCTATAAATAGAGCCCCATCCCTTCTCATTTGGAATGAAGTTCAAGGCTTATAGATTTTTCGAGCTCTCTTTGCGCAAGTGGTTGAGTCGAGCAAGTGGTTGTTGGGTCGTTCAAGTAGAGGTTGTGCGCTGGTTGTTGGCTGCACGTCCAAAGTGGTTTAGGAGTTAACGACACTAAGTCACACAAGTTTGGAGTTAAAGGAGGCAGTGTCGCGCAAGTGGGTTGGTGTCACCTGCACGCTGAATTTGTAATGCGCAAGTGACTTGCGCGCCAGTCTTGAGACATGCATGTCAGTCTTGGAGAAGCGCACCAGGTGAGGTTGAAGTACGCATGTCCTTTTTGGAGCTGCACAAAAGCTAAAAGATTTCCTAACACCTTCGGTGCAAAGTGAGATTAGACTGAAAGTGAAAGTTTGACTTCAATAGAACATCTACATACAACTGAGGATGCATTATTTTGAATTGATGAAGAGACATTCACGTCTATAAACTGAGTGTGACTTCACCAAGGGTTGTGAGCCAGGGGGAGTCAACAGGAGTGACCCAAGGGGAACAGTGAGCTATCGCTGAACAATTATAAAGGCAGTGAGCTTGGGAAAGAGTGACTGTTCCCAAAACATTATAATCCACATCTTGTGAAGTTTAGTGGAATTATTTATGACTGACAACCTATCGGCGTATTCTCCTTGGACGTATCCCTGAGTGGTGAACCAAGTAAAAAGTGATGTGTCTTCACTGTGCATGTGAATGTTTAGTTTTTTATCATATTCATCATATAGGTTCAACAAGTTCCTACCAATGTGGGAACAAGATCCATCACATTAAAAGAAAAATCTGTCACTCTGATTCACCCCTCCCCTCTCAGGGTGTCCTAGAGTCCTTAAATAATAACAAAAGGGTTATTATTTATAGGATAAAATCTCATATCATGATAGTTTTTTAAATATGATGGATCTGATCCCACCACTGAACAATGAAATATTCTAAATAATATATAATTATTTTTAATAAATGTTTAAAAAAAATTATTACCAAATATTATATGGATACTATAGTTTATTTTTATATTTTCTGATATAAACAAACTAATATTTCAATTTCTAAATCTCTGTTAAATTAAAAAAAAAATTGAATAGAATTTACCAAATGAAACAAATAGTTCAAACAAATTGCAATATACTATATAAATATTCTTAATTAAATATGACTATTATGACATAGTTATTAGGTAGGGGTGTATGAAAACATGTAACCACATTATGGTATATTTTTTAAAACTTTTTCCTTATTCAAATGTATTGATTAGATCTTATGAAATAATTACTCAATTTCGAATATTAATAATTAAATTAAATTAATATTAAAACTATGAAAAGTAAAAAAAATCAATTCATAAATAAAAGGTGGTTTTCTATAAATTTTTTATTTTCAAATAAAATAATTATTTATGAATTTTATAATACATTTTTCAAAAAAATTGAAATATTTTTTTATTTTTGAAAATTTGATATATCAAAGAGGGAAATGTTTTTAATTTTTTGAATAATATTTATATTTTTCTGATTATTGAAAAATTAGGTTTTTAAAAAAACTATTATTTAACATATATTAGTTACAGATACCAATTATATTTTTTATTTCTATTAATGGTACATTATTCAAATTTTGATAAAAATAATACAAATAATTCAATGAGAATCAAAATTTAAAATTATTTTGGTAAAAAAATTATTTCTTAAAACCAATATTTTTTTAAACACTATTTTTCATTATATTTCAATAAAATAGATTATTATAATTATTTACCACATCATGTAATTATATATTATAAAATGAATTCCATATATGGAATACAAATATTCATATTATATTATAAGTGTAATTTCATTTTTTTGCAATGAATAGTTACCATGGTATTAATTTATCACAATCGTAAAAGATAAAATGGGGTAACTGTGTTAAATCAATTGTTAAAGACTTAAAATAATATATAATATATTTATTAAATTAATTTATGAGATTACTATTGACCTTATTTGGTATATTATTCACTAAGGTTTTAATATGTATGCACATGCTATGAATATAAAAACCCTTTTATATTAATAAAATTATATTTCTTAAAATGTCACTTTCTAAATCATATTTCATTGTTAAGATAAGGATATAGGTATAAAAACTATATGGGTTAATCAATATGAATAAATTTAATATAAACTATGTGAATTTATAAGTTAAATTTATTTCATATTTTTGGTTATTAAATAATTACAAGGAACACCTTTTTATTTTCGATGAAACCCTTGTGCTAGTAGGTGAAATAACACGGTGAATATATTTAAAAATACTGACAATGCTTTTTTTTATAATTTATTATATCTATTTTATTATCCAAATTAATAGTGATAAGTGTTTTAAATATTCAAATTCAATCCCCCTTTTCAACATGGTGTCTTTAAATTCAAATGAGATGAATAATTCCGAAAATGACATTAAGAATAATTATTATCAAGTATGATTGAAAACAAATGAATTAAAAATCAATATATATATATATATATCATAATATAATTGGATAGTAAAATGGTTTATACAAACACTTATTGGACATTTTGGAATCAAATTTTTTTTTGATTACATTTTATACCACTAAAAACTAAATATATATGAAATTGTTATTAAATTTTTAAAATACAAAGTAATATAATAAAATCCATTCAATGACACATAAGATTTCGGTTTTCTATAAACCATATACCCAAATGAGTCTTCTAAATTAAAATACCACATTAAAAATGAACGTTCTTAATCAAAAATCACTTCTACAATCGCCTTAATATTAATTGAAGAGTTGTATTTCAAAAATATAGGTACAGGTTTCAAATCCACTTTTACATTCATAAATTACAAATCAGAAAACAAAAAACATATTAAACCATCACCATTATTTATATTGTAATTATATTAATATGTTATTTTAATTTCGGGATCAATAAATTATGGGCTATGACTTTTTATATCTCAATGAACTATCCATCATAATCTATTATTATGTGAAAATACATGTTTTTATAGAATGTCTTTTCATTACAATTGTTATCATACTTTTGAATAATGAAATTAATAAATCAAAAACTATATATCCTAAATTAGTCTTTTTTCCTTTGTTAACTATAATGTAATATAAAAATCTCATATTTATGAAATACAAAAAAAATTATTAACACTTTTTAAAAACATCACTCACCATGGTGGTTTTATGGATCCAATATAAATGACGATGTCTTCATGAAGTTATGTATCTCATGGGTATTCTGAAAAATTTATTTTATGATTTAAAATAAGTATAAAATATAATCGATTTTATGATTTTTCAACTAAAATAGAAATGTATCCATAACAATGATGGTTAAAGTATATAAAAATGTATATTTATTACCTTAAAAATATGTTTTTTTAGAATGTAATTTGGTACAATACCTATATAAATTCCTTTGGAAATTATATTATTAAATAATTCATTGGAACCTATTTTATTACACTTCTAGATTTTATGAAAAATAAATTAATATGACATATTATTGAAAGTGTACTAAACTTTTATTGATATTATGAACTAATTGATCACAAAATTGAAAATGTGAAATATAAAAAATTTTAAAATGAAAAAAACATCACAATAAAGAATTGACATGAGGTAATTAGTTCCTAAACCTAGTTTCTGTACATTTTTCTATGTTACATATTAATTTTCTAGGTTATGTGAAGATTATGTGAGTAATTATCATGAACTGACCCACCATAAACTATCTAGATAGTGGTAATCTGAGTGTGCCACCCTAACCTCACAAACAATTTGGAAGGGGATAAAAATGAGTACTGTGTTGGAATATCACACACATTTTAGGCTATGGCCTAAATTAGCTGTATAATGGTACACATCTCCAAATACCAATGCAATGAATAATAGTAAAACACAACTTATATAGTAATTCATGAATAAAATCTATCTCACATCAATGTATACCAAAGTAATGGAAATCATAATGTTCGAAATAATATCTGACCAAAACTGATAAAAAAGTTGTAATGAAGGAGGGGGTAGTTTCATATGAAACAACTGGGAATTAACCATTATTTTTATATAATTATGATCAAAATACTTCAAGTTCTCCAATGTCTATTTTAATAATCATGTCATCTTCATAATACAAGACATGTGGGGGAAGTTCCCATGCATGGGTTAATATAACAATTCCTAATAGGAAGCACTTAAATCTCTAAACATAATGACTGATGGCGGTTTTCATCTCTTCCTCATGAATATATTTGAATTAGAATATGATACATTGTAATGAGAACACTCAAATATAATCATTATAGTCATCAAGTCACAATGATATCTCAACAATGCTTCCTACCATATGACCTTTCTTATTGATTCAAGGTAATGATCATATAGGAGAGCATGCACCAAGCGACATGTCATCATTGATGGGGATCATACATGAGATAAGGATCATCAGTCTTCACCAAATATGTACTTACTAGAACTCTAAATATCACAATACACATATTAGAGATCTCATGGAAGCCATTATCTATATTCCAAACCATATATTGAATAACCCTCTACGTTGGGGATCAATTTACAATGTATGTTTTAACATTGATTCCTCAATCACATAATACAGAAATGAAATAAATTATAGATGATGTCACCTTGAGTCACACTGAGGGATTATCAATATATCATTGAAATTAATCCCATATAGGGTATCACAATCATATTCTTAAGATCCAATTCCACATTGTACCCTCATAGGGATGGACCAAGGGAAACACCACACCAAAACAGGTTAACACTAATGATTTAGTGGGACCCAAACTACTCTGATGAAACTACATTATTTCTACTGGGAGTACATTACATGTCTTGTCTAACCCAAGTATTTGCATCTTTCTCCATCTCAAGGGACATGAATTTATCTATATTCTCAACCAGTAAATCAATGATTTAATACCTATAAAGTCCCATCCAACAATATGGTAGTTTCACCCACATGAGTCCAATTATACTAGCCTATTCATTTGTACACTGGTTCATAACCATGTACTTTGGACGTTCCCCTATACATGGTCGTATTGTAGTACTAGGTCATGCACATTAATCTCGACATCTCTATGTGCTTTTCCATGTCCAATCCCATATACCTATTGGTTAGAAATCTATATATCATGATCGAGTCTCATAGCATGTTACCCATATCACACAGTGTGTGATATGTTTCTATACAATTCAACCAAAACTCCATAGAATGGGGACTTCACAATATGAGTTATTTGACTATAAGTCATGTTGTAAGGAATTATCATCAAATATTTAAAATAAATTCATATTTTTCACAATATTATTCTAATTTTTAACTACAATGACACATTCCATTAATCATGTATCTCATTCATACTAAGCCCATCCATCCATAGTTACTAGATTCCATCCATCAAATTTGTCCAGGAATCCCCTCCAACTCAATGTGTTATCATTTCACATCAAACAATGAACTGTATATTTTCTAAATTCAATCTTAACATAGCTATCATCGTAAAAAACTACTATGATGAAATCAATCAAATATTTTAACCCAACATAACAATTATTTTCACGAAGACAGATTCTGTAATGATTTTATATCATGTGTTTGTTGAGTCATGGGCCAATAAAAATATTATTGGAGAAACTTTGAAAAATGTGGTAGAAATGCACAAAACTCAAAAAGAGGAATGAACATCGACAATTATTCACATGGGAACAAATCTAATTACATTATATAAATGAATGAATATAAATTAAAATTGAATAATAATCAAATACAATCAATCCCCTAAATCATGGATGATATAAATATACCTTTAAATCAAACATTGATAAAAAATAAATTTTATAATGAGAATTTATTCATGTTCAACATCAGAAAAAATTAGGTATAAAAAAACATCCTATGTTAGGTTTAGATCATTTTTAATGAATATAAATCTCACATCACAATCGTTGGGGTGGTAAAAATGACCGGTTAATGGCTGATATCAAAATAATCATGTTTTGTTGTTAATCTGACAATCCTCTTCTAGTTAATATCTCTCAATCCCTATGATTATAATGTTTTCAACATTTATTTTACCCATCCATGTTTAAATATTGTATAATACAGTATAACACTTAATTGTAATTATTGATAAAATGTATTATTTTATTTAAATATTATTCAATCCAATATGATGATCAAGATGAACAACTGACACATAAAAAGAATATGTCACACCTAGGTTAAAACCCTATTATCTGGGTTTAATAATAGTCTAAGAATTTATATATGAGACCACAGTCAATAGATATTACATAATTTATGAAAAATAATCATGAACAAGATATAAAATATATAATACATTATCATATGTCAATATTGAGGCTCATCGGGCCATTAAATATGACATCTTTATTGTGGTTAGATCTAAAAATATTAGTTAATGTACTCCAAAGTAATGTATAGAAATAAATGGAATTCAAATTCTACCTAACATAGTGGTTTTTATCCAAAAAATACTACTTTTCATGATGGGGGATATAGGCTCGCATATGGTTCTCCCTCACAATGGTGATGTGTTGTGAATTTTTGTACAGTCATCATATATACAACATGTGAATCAGCTTCCCATGGATGATATTCACTTATTGATCCTTGATATCTACCATCTACTCTAAAATGTTTTCTCCAACCTCAATTTCATGGATTTCCCTAAAAGATATCATGCGACTCCTTTTTCACATACCTTATCTATTGGGACACAAGGAAGACATTTTTACCCTGTCTAACTATGGCACTAGGGCCAAGCATCACACCATATCACTAAAGCTATCTAATGTCTTAAAATTTCCAATTAATCTCATAGATAACATTCTTCCCAATCTAAGTCCCTATAATACTTTTTGAGTTGAAACCATTAGGAATACATATTATCCCTCCTAAATCTCTATGGCCTCCATCATTAGTCTACATAAGAATTTTGATGGATCTGGACAATTTTCATACGCTCTTGGATGATCTACACAGTTTATATTTTTATAGACACTACACTATTAACATGAGTGATGACTCAAATTGATCAATTAAACATAGTGGTGACATATAGGTTCTTACATACATGGCCATAAATATTTCCATAATAATAGAGTAATTGTATTATTATTTGAAGGGAAATGCTTCCAAGGGTTAGAGATTCACCTAGGTTCATTAAAAATACAACATAAAATAATAGAACATAACTTCAAGAATTTGAATATTTTTATCAGATTTTCAACTATTATAGTTTTGAAAATGAATTTTTAAATGTAACTAAGTCCCAATGATCTTCTATAATAATCTATATAATTATGATGTGAAGAAATCATCATTTTATGACACAATAATAGAGGTAAATTTTTTAATTCATATTTTCTATTGCCTATAAAGGAATCATAATTTTTCCACTAAAATCATATCTCAAATATGTATGGAATGTGTTGACTTGGGGATTCATTCAAGAATCACTGAGATGGAATCATTTACTCTAGACATTCATAGAATCCAATAATTAATTCTATATATATACTATCTGACTTCTAATCTAGAACCTCAATAGCTTGAGCTAATCCTATTGGAACATAGTTCTTCTCCTTTACCCACAGACATGTAAGGAATCAAAAGACAAACTATAATACACAAATAATTATCCCTAGATACTAAAACTTATACCAATTTTCTTACTATATCGTATCCATGCCAAGAAGAACCACTGAGTGAGATCTATTAAACTCTCTATAGACATCCTCATGATACATCACTTGTTCCATCATCTATCCTCTAAATTGGATGTCATTTTACATGACTTTATAAATTCTATTAGGAACACATCCAGTGGATATCGAAATATAAATGTTCTTAATGTAATTTTTCCTCAATGAACAATCCTAACATTCTATTAATATATTTCCATGACAACAATCAATTTTTGGTATAATGAACCATCACCATACACTATGAAAAACATCCACAAGGCTAACACCTCTGATTCCATGATTGATAATTGTGAACAATTCCATTAATTGTGTGAATCATCGCCCATGTTTCCAATCCTTGAATTATTGAGAATTCAAAATATATAATCTTAGTGGAACTCTATTTGTTATATCTATATCACGTTATGATCGTCATGTGAGAAGATATAATTGAGACTCTTGTGGTAAAAATATTTGATAAACTACTCATCTAGAAGGTATTTTCACCACTTAATTATGAAGAATACCACTCCCACTATCTCTAGATCTTTGGTCAAAATGCCCTACTAATAAAATATCATCTTTCATGACTCGTTAGAAATAAATTCATTCCTTAGTATTAAGAAACACACTTGTCTGGTTTTAGAGGAATCATGATATGATTCACACTCAATGCATTCCATTGAAAATATCTTGAGAGGGGTTTTTATCAACCACTTCCTTAACTCATGAATAACCCTATATAACCTATAACTTAAAATTAAAGGCTTTCGTTTATATTTAATGGTAGTCTTGTATGATTATACCCTATATAAATCATTCATGATTATATTATAGTAGACATCCATCCCAGGGAAGATCCACACCTTATCCAAACTCTTTGGTGGATCCCAAGTCTACACTTCTTCACCCTTGGATGGGTCTACTGTAACTCCCTCCTTTAAGATCACATTTCATAGAAAGTGTACCACTGAAATTTATAACATACACCTTGAGATATCTGTATAAATCTAGATATTTTAGTGTATGTTTAGGAATATCCTCATGTGTCCCACATGCTCGTCCTTAAAAAATAGTACAATAGGATTTCATTGATAAAAAACCAAAACCTAGTATAAGAAATGTGGAATGTTGTTATTCAAAATTCTAACAAACACATATGGGAATTCATCACACTAAAATTCATCATCATTTAATAATAAGGAAAATAAAAACATTAGTAATTATATATTTATTATATCTATGTCCCACACTCTGAGCTGGTGATAGCTTGATCAGAGTTAAATGTTTGTGAACCATATTCCCCCTCTCAACTAGTTGAATAAGTAATTGGTCATTACTAGTGGATATATATTCTTCATGATCACCAATGTTTGGAAATGGTAATCTATACTCAACCCCAAGCTCCCATCCTACATATAGAAATAACATGTGGCTTCCTTGGGCAAAACATTGGGTTTGACAGAGCTCATCCACTCTAAGTCTCCAACTACATGTTAAACTAATGATGCCCTATGATGGATATTGAATATTATATCATTGTTATCATGGTATACACATATTTAAACTATATTATGATATCTATATCTTAGTGGAGGTGTGTTCAAAGGATGGCCTCAGAGAATACAACCTCGTACTTTTCCACCCCTACCAAAATCTGATAGCCAATCCCATAAAGTAATCCATTGGTAATACTTTCAAGGTGATGATTATCCAGTTATATCAACCCACATATGATCCCATAATACATTATTTATGAATCATTCTCACTTGTGAAATTGTAAATCTCACATCTCCATATTCACACCACATCCTTTCCTGAAAACATTTAATTTGGCCATGAAGTGTTTATATCCAGTCCATACCCAAGATGACATCATAAGGACACATTGATGGTACAAAGAGGTCCCATAAGAATCTATATCATCTATGAGTTAGGAAACATTTTCAGAAGATGTCTTTAATCCCCCCCTGTTTGGATTCTCTTAGCGTAATGTTAATGCAATGGCCTTAACTGATGTTTTATAGTATCATAAAAATAGAAGTTGAATGAAATTACAAGATGTGAAAACCTCAATTTAGATACCATCTAAAACTAGTACATGAATAAAATTTCAGCATACCTATAGGTGATTCCAGATCCATGTGGTCTTTAAACTATTTCTCATGAATCAACAATAATGATAGGGAATGAAATTTTCCCTCCAGATGTCAGGACATGGAATACATATATAATGGAAATCCATGGTATAGATAAATATTACATAAATAAAAGAAAATTGTTCAAATCATAAAACTCAAAAATAATTAGAATTCTGAAATTATATTTCAAACATTAAAATATAAGTAAAAAATAAAACTAACATCACCATGTGATAGCATGTGTAAAATCCTACCATCTCACCACAAGTTACCAAGACATAGTTGATAGAAAAAATCATCACCTCACTACAATTACTTATATTTTTTTCATAGATATACAAAACATTGTATAAAAAATATTAAAGGGGCATACAGAGTATTGGGTAACAAGATATTTATGATATTAACCAAGTGTTCCATTACTAGACTAATTATAATAATAAGAAATTGACATACATTTAAGAAAAAAATAGAAGATGTTTAGTAAAATATTTTTTTATCAAAAAAATAATACAATTAATTTTTCTTTTCCACATTTCCAAAATAATCCAAGTGAGTCAATTTTCTCTCATTTCCAAAATAATTGTTACAAGATCAACTCTTAGAAAAAATATTTATCACATTTCATATCTAATATATGATAGTATAATCTAAAATAGTACAAGCCACAAGTATGGGTAACATCACACCATTGATCAATATATGTATGCATGACTATGATACTCATACATGAACATAGATAATAACACACAAAGATATTCTAAACATATAAATCAAATTTAGAGAGTAGAGGAACACTTTGGAAATTTAACCTCCCGATGTGCCTACTGTGTCCCTAGAACACCAGGCCAAGGGAGAAGAAGAACAACCAATGAGTGACCCCCAATGAAAGAACAATTCAAGTTACTACACCTTCAAATTATGTTCCCACAGTTTCTCATATATTGTATATTACAAAACATTTCATCTAATCTATTTTATAAATCTATTTCAAAGTGAATTGAAAATAAATTTTCATAAACCAATATAATGAGAAAATATCTTTTATGAAAAAACCATTTACACACACATAAATTCATTAATGAATAATTCTATTTTAGTTATTATAATTGTTATCAGGACCAATGTAATACAGTTTATCCAATGAGGGCATTAGATGGAACCACCTACATCAAAATCCCGCCAACACATTCCTACAAGAGGATCCACCAAAAAAAGAATAAAAAGTAAATAAAAGAGTATGTTGAAAAACTACAAACATCTAAAAATCAATTCAATTTCGCCAATGTGTCTGTGAATATGAAGAAAATACCCATATATTAAGAAAATCAAACACTGCACCACTACCAACAAAAGGTTTATTCATCATAGGAAGAATATTCGACAGATCAAGAATAAATGAATAAGAATAATCATGAAATATCAACAAATATATAATCATAGCACAACAGTGATACCTTTATAAAATACAATGATGAAATTAATGTATTACACAGATTTAGAGATTCACCATAATTGAAACACTGATTAATCACTAAACTAAACAATTTTAAGGGATCTGAGGTCTCCAAAACCTACCATTAGATTCTCCTGGCCGAGAGGGGTGAGGGATACAAAATGAATTAGGAAATGATCAATTGTGAATAAACTTGAAATCCAAACACATGATAATTACATGGTGTGAAATTACATTTTATATCTTCTTGTTCATGAAACTCAATTATTCTCAAAAACTCATCATCATTTAATTACATAAAATGGGTTTTACTATTACATCGAGTGTTATGTACATTCACAGTTTGTATGATTCCCATGCCATGTAATTGTTCAGGGATTTAACCAATGACCAATACATTCCATATAAACAACAAACATGGGGTGTATTCTCCCTGTAGAAACTAAAAATCCTAGGAAAAAAATCATACAATCTCTGAACTCTTGAAAACCCCAAAAATCCATTACATATTATTACACAGTTTCTATTAATTTAAAATGTCATACATCCCAAAAAATTAGGTCATTTACCCCAAAAAAAATTATCTACATCCTTTTGAGTGCCAACACTCACCCAAATAATGTTGGAATGACAAATTGGAATAAGAAAACTAGTTTTTGAGTGACATGATGTTAAAAAATTCCTACCATAATACTTTCTATCCCAATGAATTATTGGGGAAGAATTATTTTTAGAAAAGTAGTTAGTCTAACACCCCCTCATCAAAAGATCACACTCACATGGTTCATGAGAATATAATTTGTTCCACTGTATCACAATAAAAAATTTAATTGATTTCCCCTGAAATTATTTGACTTCATATTCGATAATCTCCATTGATGGTTCCATAACAGAGACATCTGGTGCTAAATCAATCTCTCCCAAAATCATAATGTGATAGGGAGCCAGGTTTTATTTACAGAGATGCAATAAGTGTAAAACATCACATATTCCTATCACAAAAATTTGAAATACCAGTCGATAATAAATCATCCCATGATTTTCATTGTCCTAAAATGGTATTACATTTCCATGAGCCAACATTTTATAATTTATAAAAATATGGTGTCCCAAAAAAGTATAAACATTCATGAAAACATGTTAACTATTAGAAAAATAAAGTGTATGATTATACTAATCCTCTTATATTTATGTCACCAATGAGATTTAATGGTATTCTGATGTATATATGGAATCTTAGATAAATTCATTTGAATAGCACTCAGTCCCACCAAAGATGCTTCAAACAACTCAACCCAACAAATTTGTTACCTGAATAGGAGACACATGTATTCTTGATGGGATATGTTATTAGTATAGAATGGTAAATATTTTTATAAAAAATTTAACCACTCCATGATCATAATCCTAAGATCTACTGAAATAAAAAACATTAGAACATAGAATATCATCTATGACCTGAACAACATGCTCCATCTAATCATTTTCTATAGATGATAATCAATAATCATCCAAAATTGTGTCAACATCACCTCTTTAAGGCTTATCTAGGACCTTAAATTAATAATTGTATCCCCATTTAAAATAATTGAAGAAGGAAGACCATTTAACTTGAAAATTTAAAAAAATCATCTTACTTATTTCTTCAACTTTGGTGTTGTACCTAGTCAGAATAAAATGTGATGAAATTTCCATCCAATAAATCACCTCCCATATATAATTCTCATCACTAGATTTCTCTATTAATAAAATAACAATTTCCCTGGATGCCTCATCCCATTTATAAACTATCACCAGAGGAGGCTGGAGAAACCCCAAAGTATTCTTATGCATTTATATTTTATTTTGGTAGGTGTAAAAATGAGAAATATAATAAAAATGTCATGATTTATACTCAGCCTATATAATCATCATCACTTATCACAATAAATATTTATAGTACTTGGATGAATGAACCCTGGAGAAATATTAAAAAAAACTAATATCCTAAAAAATATTAGGACAACAACCGAATACCTAAAATAAATAAAACCACCTGAATAGAAAGACCAACATGAAATAGTCTCTACACTATAAAGGGTTTCCTGAATTCAAATGAAATCATCATCCTGCTGCTGACACTATATAATATACTTAAGAAGAGATAATGATAATTTAAAACTGATCACAACTACACCTAAAACATCAGTCTAAGCATCCATGTGTAACTAACAAAAGATCACCATTAAGTGTCAGACTTACTCTAATTCCTAAATATCCCGCAATGATACATTAATATTTCTAGTTTTTCTTATTACATTTTACATTCCTGGTGGGTAATTGATATCAAAGAAAAAAAATTGAAGGTATTCCACTAACATTATCTTTTGGAGATTCCGTGATTTTTAAAAAATATATATCCAGGACCCTTATGGATCAAAATTACTATAAAGCACACCCATAAAATATAGAACCACTAACACTTAAGTACATGATTATCCTTGGGATGGTATAAAACAATTTTGTGGTATCACATCACATGTGGTCAATGCTAACGAGAGTCATAAGACACCACATGATCATCATGCATAAGCACACAACCCAAACTAGAACCAAAATCATCGGAGAAAAGAACATACCCACTATCAACATCAGGTATGATTAGAATAGGAGTGTAACTCCCTGACTCCAGTTACCCAGAGTCGGTGCATTATTACATACCATTTTCATTATCACAAAAGGTCATGTCTAGAAATATTGATTAGTTTAGTATCCTTGTAATAACTAGATATATTCATAAAGTTTACATTACATCATAATGTGAAAAATACTACAACAACATCTTGTCTCCATATCCCCTCATACTATCCCTGTAGGTCATTCATAAAATATTTCTTCACATCCTGGTAAAAATTAAACATAGAAATGGGTGAGCTCAGATGCTAAGTAAGGATAAAAATATAGCGGAATATTTCAAAAATAAGCATAATCATTTAAGGAAATGTATAACTAAAACAAAAGCCTTTTTAAACATGCACTTCAGTAAAATAGGGAAAAGATAAAATGAAATAATTCCACTTACTTATTCGCATAGAAATTATACTAGTTGAATAATCACATGATATATAATTAACCACATTCCTAATGATTCAATGCATAATGCTAGACTATCATAACCACATAGTCAAGGCCTTGTGCCAATACTACAAATAATATTTTTTCAAGGCCTTGTTCCAAGACACTAGTTTGTCTCATGAGACCTACTGATGCCTCGAGGAGCTATAGCGGGCTCCACCCATCACTTATTAAGTCCAATGCATTCCTCATATGAACAGGTTTAAACATAACATAAACATTTTTATTAAAAATAGCATATGAAATGTCAATACTTTATCCATAATCCATGAATGGTATAAAAATAACGCATTCACAGTCAAACATATCTCAAAACCTTCAATAAAAAATGGAATTTATGTATCATAATAAATCACATTTAAAAAATCTTAAAATCCATCAAAGGATGTTGACGTAGATGAAATCAAAACTATTTGAGAGAAATATATCTTTTTTTTAAATCATTTAAAAGTCACATAAATATTAAATAAAACGTTTCCTTTCAAAATATTCTTATAAGATTGTAAGAGAAGCTTCGATGATTTTATAACGACGGAAAATAGTCTCACCCGCTGTATAAGTTAAAAAAATTCATTCTTACCTTAATTCTGTCGAAAAGGTTAAAAAGGACATAGTTTGGAAAACGAAAAAAATATTACTTTATAAATTTCTTATAAAAATTCAACAAGGGTATAAATAACTTTAACCCATAGTCTGTAAAATAGTAACAAAGATTTGAAATACATTTTTAAGAAACAAGTATGTGGATGAAAAAGAGGTCCCAGTAGATAATTATGTATAAAAAACCTCATATAATAAAGAGATTGTGAAATAAACCCTTACCTTCACACTTTTCCTTAGTCAATGTTTTTTAACCTCCTGTATATTATTTAAAACATTGTTATTTAATTATTGAAGAACCATATACATAATTAGGATATTATATATGATCTTCTAATAATGCTTTGTTAATAATATTTTAGTATTATCATCGTTTTGGGTGTTAAATTACTCATTTTCATATACAAAATGATATAAAGTTCTTAAACATTACATTTAATCATAAAATGAGAATTAGTCTTGAATGGATACAATGAGGAATGAATCTCATTGCGTTCGTGGAGACGGTAGTCCGTACATACGCACAAGCGACAATATCATTCTTTTTTTATTAAAATAATATATAATTGGATGGTATATCATATATAAAGAATCATTATCATCTTATATTTACTATTTACTTTAATTACACATCATTATTATACCCATCCAAATAATAATGTTTTGAATTACAATTACACCACGACGTGGAGACGGTATGTCGTACGTACGCACGTATGGTGACATGTCATTCAAAGGATGGATAGGATACTGAATATGGATGTACCATATTTATAATAACATCACAGTATATAGGGGATACTGTATTTATTATTTTAGAATGGGAATAACAAGGAATGAAGATGTTGAAGAAAAAAGGAACGTGAAAGAGGGTGGTGAAAACATTACCTCTTCTTCGAGTTCTTCCTTTTGATTTTATCAAAAGGGCTCTTTAGGTTGGCTTTCTGATCAAACTAAGGCTTCTAGGTTTAAGTGAGGGAAGTTGAGAGAGTATTTGGGCAGGGGTTGGAGGAACCAAGAGGATTTGAATATGTGAAATATTGAGAAGGGAGAGTGACCTTTTATAAGAAGGGTGAGGGGCATCTTTGGAAAAGCCAGAAATATTATTTTATAATAAATTCATATTTGGTTTCTAATGGATCCAAAATCGATTATTTAATGGTTAAGGTGGGGATAGATCGGAAACCACTCTACCAATAGATTTTAGATACGTTATGGACATTATATTAACCTTATCTTTTAGTTTTAACTCTTAGTTATTTATATAGACATTTACCATGTTACTTTGTATTTTTATATTATATATTTAATAAAAATACAATATACATCCAAGAGAACCCCATGTGGTCCATTAATGATACAATTATCATGATATAAGTCCTTTTTCCGAACCATTGATTTTTAGAAATAGAATATCAATTAATAATATAATATTTGTTTTGAAAACTCATTTATGTCAATTTTGACACTATTCAATATATGATTTTTGTTAAAGTATTACCAAACATTATTAATTGGAATAAATTTCATCTATGAAATCCTAAAAATAATATTAACAAAAAAAATTAATGGATGACATCAAAAGTTTTAAATTATATTTATTTAATCTTTTATAATACCAATTATTTGATTCTTTCATTAATAAGGAAAATACTGCATCATTATTGGGCCATAAATAAATTTAATTATTAAATTTCTAATACTTATAAATAAAATACCATTATGTATAAAATCGTATTATCTTTCTAATGAATATATATAGTCGAATATCCAACATATACAACCCTATGTAAAAATTGTTTTTCTAAAAGTTAAATGCTTATGTCATTTTTGTATTTAGTTTAACTTAATTAATATGAAGTGTCCTTATCACCTACAAGTGGCTCCATGGGGTACCAAAATAGACCCAAAGATTCACATGGTTGGACATGTATCAACTAATAATGTTAGGACATGTTTTAAGATAATTTATTATTATTATAATATTATTTGTTTACCCTCATTTACCGGATTTACCCTTTAACCATGGTAAATAAAATATTTACCAAAGTAATTATTCAATATGTGTAAAAATAAAAGTTACATATTTACAAAATTTGTAAATCATGATTCCAAATATGGAATCCATTTTTTAAAATTCAAAACATAGAAGTGGCCGAAATTAATTTAAAATTAATTCTGGTTGTTAAAACAAAAAAGCATGTTTTTAAGAGATAATAACTATCAAAAGATTGACAGTTGTTTATATTCAGTTTAAAAATGAAATTATGTCCAATGACCAACATTGTATTAAATGGAAAAAATAAATTCTAAATATACTTTAAATATACTCAAATTAATATTTTATCACTATTAATTATTTCGATTAGAAAATTTGTTTTTAATTAAAATTTAGTAATTTTCACTATTCATCAAAATATAAAAGTTATCCGAAAAGTACCGAAATTTCACCCTAGGCTAAATTCAATATTCCGATTCCAAAAATGAAGACCATTTTGAGAGAAAAAATTTATAACATTTTAAAAATTAGGTATTACTATTCATAACAGCTACTTTGATTGGTCGTAGTGTGTTAGAATCTCGAAGTTGGGTACAACACCCGCTACTGTATTATTCAAAGAAAATCGGATCGTGGATGCTTGGGGTGTTACATTCTCCCCTACATCAAATAATTTCACCCTCGAAATTTCTTGAATTCAACTGGATAAAAGACTCTGGTTGTTCTACATTATATGTTCCTCGGGTTCCCACGTTTCCTCTTCCATCTTATGGTTCCTCCATAGAACTTTTACCAAACGAGTCGTCCGATTATTGAGAACTTGTTCTCTTGTATCAAGATTCCTGACGGGCTCTTCACAATAAGAACGAACATGTTCTAGTTCTAATTATTTGTATGTGATTACATGTGTTGGGTCAGGCATGTATTTTCTCCACAATGATACATGGAACACATTGTGAACTTCTGAGATATGTGGCGGCATTTCCAAACGATAATCTACAACACCAATTCATTCTAGAATTTCGAAAGGTCCGATGTACTTGGGACTCAATTTACCGTTCTTACCGAAACATATAACTCCCTTCCATGGAGATAGCTTCAATAAAACATGATCTCCTACATGAAATTCCAAATCCTTCCTTCGATAATCGACATATATCTTATGCCTACTTTGAGATAATTTGATGTGTTTTTGGATTACCTTCACCTTTTCTATAGCTTCCACCACCAGTTCTGGGCCTACAAGTTGTCTTTTAGCAATTTCATCCCAACAGGTTGGTGTGCGATGTCTCTTAACATATAACGCTTCATATGGTGCCATCTGAATACTTGAATAGATGCTATTGTTATAGGGAAACTCCACCAGAGGTAAATTTTGATGCCACATACCCTGAAAGTCTTCTGAGTATGATCTCAAAATTTCTTCTCAAGTTTGAATAGTCTGTTCATATTTCCCATCTGTTTGATGGTGGTAGGCAGTGCTCAAACGAATTTCAGTATCCAAGGCCTTCTGAAGACTCTTCCAGAATCATGAAGTAAAATAGGGATCACGATCAGAAACAATCGATAGGGGTACTCAATTATGTCTCACAACTTCATTAATATAAAGTATTTCTAGACATTCTAGTGGTAGATCTTCACTTATAGAAAGAAAATGTGATGAGTTGGTAAGACGATAAAAAATAACCCATATTGCATTGTTCCTTCTAGGAGTCTTTGGTAGTCCAAAGACAATGTCCATCGTGATATTATCCCATTTCCACTCCGATATGGGAAGAGGTTGCATGACTCCTCCATGTTGTTTCCTTCCAGCTTTCACTTGTTGAAAAACCATACATCTTGACACAAAATCAGCAATCTCCCTCTTCATGTTGTCCCACCAAAAATGTTCCTTCAAATATTTATACATTTTGGTATTCCCAGGGTGTATAGAGAAATTGGAGATATGAGCATCGTCCAACAATTCCCTTTTTAGATCAGGTATATTAGGAACACAAATCCTCTTCCTAAATTTCAAAATTCCATCTTCATTCACAAATTCACTAAATCTCCAATCATTCACATCTTTAATCTTCTTTTGAAATTCATATTCATCGGTCTGAGAACTCTTTATCCTTTCTAGTAAAGATGGTTTGGCAACCATTTGAAAAAGTATTGATGTTTCACCTTCCATGGTAATTCCCATATCCATCGTCACTAGATCCATGAAAATAGGATCCCTTTCAATTCTCATCATGTTCAAAACTCCATGATCTTTTCTACTAAAAGAATATTCCACCTTATTTTCCTTCCCCGGGTGGTAGTGTATCGATAAATCATAATTCATGAGTAGTTCAAGCCATCGGCTTTTCCTCATGTTGAGTTCTTTTTGTGAGAAAATATACTTCAAACTCTTGTGATTAGTATTGATCATTCATTTTTCACCATTGAGGTAGTGTCTCCATATCATTAAAGCAAATATCACAGCTGTTAACTCAAGATCATGAGTAGGATAGTTTTTTTCATGAATTTTCAAATGTCGTGATGCATATGCAATAACCCTATCATTATACATAAGGACACAACCAAGTCCTTTTTCGATGAATCACTAGAAATAATGATCCCATCATTCCCCGATGATAGATTAAACATAAGATCATTGACTAATCTTCTCTTTAGTTCATCAAAACATTCTTCACACTGTTTTTTCCAAAAAAAATTAACCCCTTTACGTGTGAGCTTTGTTAATGTGTTAGCCAACCGGGAAACATTCTGGATGAAACGTCGATAATAACCTACTAAACCAATAAAACTGCGTACCTCAGTTATACTCGTCAGTGAAGGCCATTCTTGGATTGCCTTGGTCTTAGAAGGATCAACATAGATTCCATCATTAGAGACAATATAGCCAAAAAAAGAATTCTCCTGAAGCCAGAATTCACAATTGCTAAACTTCCCATATAATTCATGTCTTCTCAGAGTCTTCAGGATAATGGGAAAGTGATTTTATTGATCATCGAAGCTTTTTGAGTATACAAGGATATCATAAATAAATACCACCAAAAAAGCATCGAGATATTCCTTGAAAACTCTATTCATTAGATCCGTGAATATAGAGGGTGTATTAGTCAGCCCAAAAGGCATTACTATAAACTCGTAATGCCCGTACCTGGTTCGAAATGCTGTCTTTGGAATGTCTTCCTTCTTCACACACCACTCATGGTATCCAGATCGAAGGACAATCTTTGAATAGTTTTGAGCTCCACGCAGTTGGTCAAATAAATCATCAATGCGAGTTATGAGATACTTGTTCTTTATTGTTATAGCATTGATCTCCCTGTAGTCGATACATAACCTCATAGATCCATCTTTATTTTTAAAAATATGAATATGGGCTCCCCATGGATAACCACTAGGTAGAATAAATACCTTATTAATAAATTCCTCTAGTTGTTTCTTTAGTTCAACTAATTCTACTGTGGCCATCCTATAATGGTCCTTCTATATAGGCCTTGATCCAGGAATTAAATCAATGGAAAACCCAACTTCTCATTCTGGAGGATGTCCAAGTAAATCTTCTGGAAACACATCCACATATTCTTTCACAATATGTACATCCTCTATTTAAACATTCTTTTCCTCACCCACAGTCATTTCATTCTCTTCCTCCCCAATAATTGAATTTAGTTGAGCTACTGGGGGTGGATATAGATAAGAATAAGGTAATGAGGATTCTTCTCTAAAGATAAGGTGTTCCTTATCAACATCATAAAAAATTGTAACCTCCTTATTATTTATAATAAATCATCACATCAAGGTCAAAAATCCAATCCATACCGAGGATAATATCAAACTCAATCATTTTTATGACAATGAGATCAGCGGATAAAGAACATTTATGTTCTCTAATGGGGACTGATTCACAAAACATTATTGCAATGATACTTCCCTTGTGAGTTTTAACTAAGACCTCCCTTGTTAAATAAAATTGGAAATATCTAATTTTCTTATAAAACTGGGAAGATATGAAATAATGCGATGATCCTGAATCAAATAATGCATTTTCTAATCTTTAGGAAACGATTACATTTCCTGCCACCACGTCTTTCGGAGCTTCTACTTTAGCAGTATTGATAGCATAAGCTCGGCCTTGATCCCTTCGCTTTTTTTTAGGTAAGTTCCCCTAATGCTTAGAACATTCATTTGAATAATGATTCATGTCTCTGCAGTTGTAGAATTGAACATTGGTAGTTTCTTTCTTCCCCATGCAATCATGAGCTTGGTGGAATTTTTCACCACACTTGTAATAGACTCACATTCCCTTCAAGAAAGTACCAGGGTGTTTCTTCCCAAATTTACTGCAGGATAGATATTCAACTTTTCCCTTCTTCCCCTTATTTCCATTCCCAGAGTGATCAGCAGATCTATTCTTCCCTTTCTTTGCATTAAATTCATAAGACATAGAGAATTCTTTTTCTGTCTTGATAACACATGAGACGATATATTCATATGACGAGAAGTATTGTGACAATAATGCTCGACTGAGAAATGGTTTTAACCCATAAAATAAACGATCAATATTACTTCTTGGGTTATGTATATAATCTCCACCATAACTTGCTAACATTGTAATGTTAGCCTCATACATTGCGATAATATCATCCTCTGTTTGCCTCAGACTCAAAAATTTTCATTCCATATCTTCTCGATGGTCACAAGGAAAGTATTTCTCTAAGAAAAGATATTTGAACTCCCTCCATTGTATATTTGATACTTCATCATATTCCATATTGTTTTGAATCAATGACCACTATTGATCAGCATCTCCAGTGAGGTGATAAACTACTATGACAACTTTTTTCCTTTCACTAATCCCCAAAGCCTGAAATATTTTCTCTTAGGAACTTATCCATTTCTCATCCAATAATGGATTTCTACTCCCATTTACTGGTGGTGGTTGCTACCTCATGAAGCGATCTAAAATTGGTCATCCACGTTGGGGATCAGGGTGCTCCACACGGGTAAGGTTATTATTAATAACCTGAGTGAGTTGTCCATGTATGGTGATTAGCTGATCAGCACCAGTTTCATCACCTGCTCCACTATATTTATCATGAATATGATGGAAATACCTTCATGGAGTGTATGGATTAATACAATTTCCATTTCGTCCACTAGGAACCATTACTAAAAAATGGGATAAACTAGATCAGTTTATGAATCAAAATACAAAATTCTATACTTGTAAAACACTTAACATAAATTGAAATATTTATGGATATAATCCATAATCATAAAAAAAAATTCTTTGAGAAAGTATATACACATAAAACCGTTATAATGGTTTGTAAGGAAAATGAGAATTTTCCTAAGCATATCCCCCAGGAGTGTCGTAACCAAGAGTGCAGCAAGGCCCATTGTCCGGCACCAGTTCACATTCGAGTCTAGCTCAAAGCGGTGTTTTTGGGTTTTACCCCTAGGTACATTTGTGCTAGAGTTGCCTCTACCTGCTCATATCTAGACAGGGATGAATTTCTCGGAAAACTCAGAAAAATTATACAAAACCAAAATTCTAGAAGTTCTTCTATTATAATCCTCAAAGTCCTTCTTAGGTCTATGTGCTCTAATCAGAGTTTATCTAAATCTAGTTTCCAAGGTTTGTACTAAACTTTCTCTGATAACAACATTAACACCCTGAACCCAGTTTCCCAGAGTCGGTGCATTATTACATAAATTGTAATGATAACAAAAGATCAATTCTCAAAAGACCGATTAGTTTAGTAGCCTTGGAAGTACTAGATATATTCATAAAGCTTACATTACATCATAAAGTGAAAACTACTATAACAAAAACTTGTCTTCATATCCCCTCATACTATCCCTATAGGTCATTCATAAAATACTCCTTCACATCCTGGGAAAAAGAAATCATAGAAAGGTGTGACCTGAGATGCTCAGAAGGATAACAATATAGCGGAAACTTTCATAAATAAGCATAAACATTTACGGCAATGTATAACTAAAACAAAATCCTTTTTAAAATTGAACTTCAGCATAATATGGAAAAGATAAAAAGAAATAATTCCATTTACTTATTCATATGGATATTCTACTAGTCGAAGAATCACATGAAATATCAACAACCACTTTCATAATGATGGAATGCATAATGTCAGACTATCATAACCACATAGTCAATTCCTCGTGCCAAGAATACAAATAAGATTTTTTCAAGGCCTTGTTTCAAGACACTAGTTTGTCTCATGAGACCTACCGATGCATCGAGGAGCTATATCAGGCTCCACCCGTCACTTATTAAGTCCAATGCATTCCTCATATGAACATGTTTAAATATAACATAAACATTCGTATTAAAACTAGCATACGAAATGTCAATACTTTATCCCTAATACATGAATGTTATAAAAATAACACATCCATAGTCAAACATATCGCAAATAATTCAATACAATATGCCAGTTTTGTATCATAATAAATCACATTAAAATGAGATTAATATCCATCAAAGGATGTAGACATAGATGAAATAAAAACTATTTGAGAGAAATATCTCTTTTTTTAATAATTTAAAAGTCACATAATTATACCATAAAATATTTCATTTGAAAATATTCTTATAAGATTTTATGGGAAGCTTCGACAATTTTATAATTGCGGAAAATAGCCACACCCGCCGTATAAGTTAAAAAAAGACATTCTTACCTTAATTCTGTCAAAAAGGTTAAAAAAGACCTTGTTTGGAAAATGACAGAAATATTCCTTTATAAAATTCTTATAAAAAGTCAACAAGGGTATAAATGTATTTGACCCATAGTATGTAAAATTGTAAGAAATATTTTAAATACATTTTTAAGAAACATGGATGTGATGATAAAGAGGTCCCAGTAGATAATTACGTATAAACAACCTCAGATAATGAAGAGATTGTGAAATAAACCCTTACATTGTAATTTTCCTAAGTATATGTTATTTTAACCTCCTTTATAATATTTAAAACATTTTTTTTAAATTATAAAAGAACCATATACATAATTATGATAGCATATATGATCTTCTAATAATGCTTTGTTAATAATATTTTAGTATTATAGTCGTTTTGGGTGTTAAATTACTCATTTTCTTTTATATTTTTTGTTACATAAGTTTTTTTTGGATAGGTTGTATCTTATTCATATCAAAAATGATATAAAGTTCTTAAACATTACTTTTAATCATCAAATGAAAATTAGTCTGAATGGATAAGATGAGGAATCAATCTCATCGCGTTTGTGGAGAGGGTAGTCCGTACGTAGACACGAGTGACAATATCATTATTTTGATATTAAAATAACATATAATTTGATGGTATATCATATATAAATAATCATTATCATATTATATTTATTATTTACATTAATTACACATCATTATTATACCCATCCAAATAATAATGTATTGAATAACAATAACATCACGACGACGAGACGGTAACCCGTACATACGCACGTATGGTGACATGTCATATAAAGGATGGATAGAATACTGAATATGGATGTAACATATTTATAATAACATCACAATATATAGAGGATACTAGAGTTATTACTTTTTAATGGTAATAACAATGAAAGAAGAAGTTGAAGAATAAAGGATCTTGAATGATGGTGGTGAAAACATTACCTCTTCGTCGGGGTCTTTCTATAGATTTGATCAAAATGGATCCATAGGATGGCTTTCTGAACAAACTAAGGCCTCTAGGTTTAAGTGAAGGAAGTATAGAGAGTATTTGGGTAGGGTTTGGACGAAACAAAAGGCTTTAAATGTGTGAATTAGTGAGAAGGGGGAGTGCCTTTTTATAAGTGGGGTGAGGGGCACCATTGGAAAAGGTAGAAATACTATTTTATAATAAATTCATATTCAGTTTCTAATGGCTCAAATGTAGATTATTTAAAGGTTAAGGTGGGACTAGGTCGAAAAACACTCAACCGATAGATTTTATACAGGGTTTGGTCATTATATTAACCTTATCTATTATTTATAACTCTTAGTTAATTATATTGACATTTACCATGTTAATTTGTATTTTTATATTATATAGTTAATAAACATACCATATACATACAAGCGACCCCCAAGTGGTCCATTAATGATACAGTTATCATGATATAAGTCCTTTGGCCTAACCATATATTTTTTAAAATAGAATATCAGTTAATAATATAATATTTGTTTTAAAAACTCATTTATGTCAATTTTGATACTATTCAGTAATTGATTTTTTTTAAAGTCTTAACAACTTTATTAATTAGAATAAAATTTATCTAAGAAATACTGAAAATAATATTATACAATAAAATTTTTGGATGGAATCAAAACTTTTAAATTATATTTATTTTACCTTTTATAATACCAATTATTTTATTCTTTCATTAATAAGGAAAATACTGCATCATTATTGTGTCGAAAATAAATTTAATTATTAAATGTCTAATAATTATAAATAAAATTACATTATGTAGAAAATAATTTTATCCTTCTAATGAATATGTATAGTCAAAAATCCAACATATATAACCCTATGTAAAAATTGTTTTTCTAAAAGTTAAATGGTTTTGTCATTTTTGTATTTATTTTAACTTAATTAATATAATGTGCCTTTATCACCTACAAGTGGCTCCATGGGGTTCCAAAATCAACCCAAATATGCCCATGGTCGGAAGTTTATCAACCAATAAGGTTAGGATACGTTTTAAGTTAATTTATTATTATTATAATTTTATTTTTTTACCCTCATTTACTGGATTTACCCTTTAGACATGGTAAATTAAATATTTACCAAAGCAATTATTCAAAATGTCTAAAAATTAAATTTACCTATTTAACAATTTGAAAATCCTGAATAAAAATATTGAATCCATTTTTCCAAATTCAAAACACAGAAGTGGCAGATATTAATTTAAAATTAATTCCCATTGTTAAAACAAAAAGCGTGTTTTTAAGAGATAATAACTATCAAAAGATTGACACTTGTTTATGTCCGGTTTAATTATGAAATTATGTCCAATGACCAAAATTTTATTAAATGGTAATAATATATTCTAAATATACTTTAAAACCACTCAAATTATTAATTTATCATTATAAATTATTTCGATTAAAAAAATTGTTTTTAATTAAAATTTAGTAATTTTCACTATTCATCAAAATATAAAAGTTATCTGAAAACTACCAAAATTTTACCCTGGGCTAATTCTGATATTCCAAATCCAAAAATGAAGTCCATTTTGAGGGATAAAATTAATATAATTTCAAAAAGTGGGTATTAATATTCATAACGGCTACATTAATTGGTCGTAGTGTGTTAGAATCTCGAAGTTGGGTACAACACATGCTACTGTATTATTCAAAGAGAATCGTATCGTGGAAGCTTGGGGCGTTATGTTCTCCCCTCCTTCAAATGATTTCTTTCTCAAAATTTCTAAAATAATACCGCATGAATAGACTCGGGTGGTTCTTCATCATAAGTTCCTAGGGATCCCACGTTTCCTCTTCCATCTTATAGTTCCTCCATAGAACTTTTAACAGAGAAGTCATCCGGTTTCTCGGCACTTGTTCTCTTGTATCAAGAATCCTTATGAGCTCTTCGTAATAAGACAGATCGAATTCCAGTTCTAATTCCCCATTAGTGAGTACATGTGTTGGGTCAGACATGTATTTTCTCAACAGTGATACGTGGAACACATCGTGAACTTTGGAGAGATTTGGCGACATTTACAAACGGTAAGCTACTGCACCAATTCGTTCTAGAATTTCAAAAGGTCCGATGTACCTGGGATTCAATTTACCTTTCTTACTGAAATGTATAACTTTCATCCATAGAGATACCTTCAAGAAAACATGATCTCCTATATGAAATTCCAAATCCTTCCTTCGATTATCGGCATAGCTTTTCTGCCTACTTTGAGCAGATTTGATGTGGTTTTGGATTACCTTTACCATTTCCATTGGTTCCTTGACCAGTTCTGGGCCTATAAGTTTTCTTTCACCAACGTCATCCCAACAGGTTTTTGTGCGACATCTCATTCTGTATAATTCTTCATATGGTGCCATCTGAATACTTTAAAGGAAGCTATTGTTATAGGAAAACTCCACCAGAGGTAAATATTGATCTCATATACCCTGAAAGTCTAGTGATCATGATCTCAGCATTTCTTCTAAGGGTTGAATAGTCCGTTTTGATTTTCCATTTGATTGAGGGTGGTAGGCAGTTCTCAAATGAATTTCATTATTCATGTCTATCTGAAGACTCTTCTAGAATCTTGAAGTAAAATGGGGATCACAATCAGAAAAAATCGATAGGGGTACTCCATGAAGTCTCACAACTTCATTAATATATATTCTTTCTAGATGTTACAGTGGTAGATCATCTCTTATAAAATGAAAATGTGATGACTTGGTAAGACGATCAACAATAACCCATATTTCATCATTTCCTCTTGGAGTCTTTGGTAGTCTAATGACAAAGTCCATCGTGATATTATCCCATTTACACTCCGGTATGGGAAGAGGTTGCATGACTCCTCCAGGCAGTTTCCTTCCAGCTCTCACTTGTTGAAAAACCATAAATCTTGACACAAAATCAACAATCTCCCTCTTCATGTTGTCCCCCAAAAAATGTTCCTTCAAATCTCTATACATTTTGGTGCTCCCTTGGTGTATAGATAAATTAGAGCTATGAGCATCATCCAACAATTCCCTTTTTAGATTAGGTAAATTGGGAACACAAATTCTCTTCCAAAATTTCAAAATTCCATCGTCACACACAAAGTCACTCAATCTCCCATCATTCACAGCTTTATTCTTTTTTTGAAACTCTTCATCATCATTTTGAGAACCCATTATCCTTTCAAGTAAAGATGTTTTGGCAACCTTTTGAAAAAGTATTGATGTTTCACCTTCCATGGTAATTCCCATATCCATCTTTACTAGATCAATGAATATAGGATCCCTTTCAATTCTCATCATGTTCAAAACTCCATGATCTTTTCTACTCAAAGCATCTTCCTCCTTATTTGCTATCCCCAGGTGGTAGTGTATCGTGAAATAATAATCCTTGAGTAGTTCAAGCCATCGACTATGCCTCATGTTGAGTTCTTTTTTTGAGAAAATGTACTTCAAACTTTTATGATCGGTATAAATCTCACATTTTCACCATAGAGGTAGTGTCTCCATATCTTCAAAGAAAATATCACAACTGCTAACTCGAGATCCTGAGTAGGATAGTTTTGCTCATGAATTTTCAACTGTCGTGATGCATAGGCAATAACACTATCATTCTGCATAAGGACACAACCAAGTCCTTTCTTCGATGCATAACTATAAATAACGAACCCATCATTCCCTGATGGTAGAGTCAATATAGGAGAACTGATTAATCTTCTCTTCTGTTCTTCAAAACATTCATCACACTCTTTTTTACAAACAAATTTAACACCTTTACGTGTGAGATTTGTTAATGGGTTTTCCAATCGGGCAAAATTTTGGACGAAACATCGATAATAACCTACTAAACCAATAAAACGGTGTACCTCAGTTATACTCGTCGGTGCAGACCATTCTTATATTTCTTTGGTAATATAAGGATCAATAGAGATTCTATCTTTAGAGGCAATATGACCAAGAAAATAAATCTCATGGATCCAGAATTCACACTTGCTAAACTTGCCATATAATTCATGTCTTCTTAGCATATTCAGTATAATGCGCAAGTGATTTTCATGAA
This sequence comes from Viscum album, assembly GCA_963277665.1. Lineage (NCBI taxonomy): Eukaryota > Viridiplantae > Streptophyta > Magnoliopsida > Santalales > Viscaceae > Viscum > Viscum album. The sequence continues at coordinate 931,465,039 of OY728140.1, forward strand.
CTTCGAAACTCTTGGAGTATACCAGGATATCATCAATAAATAACACCAAAAAATCTTCGAGATATTCCTTGAAAACCCTACTCATTAGATCCTTTAATACAGAGGGTGCATTAGTCATCCCAAAAAGCATTATTGTAAACTCGTAATTCCTGTACCTGGTTCGAAATGCTGTCTTCAGAATGTCTTCCTTATTCACACATAACTGATGGTATCCAGATCAAAGATCTATCTTTGAAAAGTATTGAGCTCTATGCAGTTGGTCAAATAAATCATCAATGTTTTGTAGGGGATACTTTTTCTTTATTGTTATAGCATTGATCCCCATGTAGTCGATACATAACCTCATAGATCAATCTTTCTTTATAACAAAAAGAACAGGGGATCCCCATGGAGAAACACTAGGGAGAATAAATATCTTATTACTAAATTCCTCTTGTTGTTTCTTTAGTTCAACTAATTCCATAGTGGTCACCCTATAAGGGGTCTTCGATATAGGCCCTGATCCAGGAATTAAATCAATGGAAAACTCAACTTACCGTTCTGGAGGATGTCCTGGTAAATCTTCGGGAAACGCATCTACATATTATTTCACAATTAGAACATCCTCTATTTGAACATTCTATCCCACACACACAGTTATTTCATTCTATTCCTCCCCAATAATTGAATTTAGTTTAGCTACTAGGGGTGGATCTAGATAAGAATTAGGTGGTGATGATTATGCCTTAAAGATAAGGTGTTCCTTATCATCATCATGAAAAATCATAACCTCCTTCTTCGTATAATAAATCTTTGCATCATGGTCTAAATTCCAATCCATATCGAGGATTATACCAAACTCAATCATAGGTATGACGATGAGATCAGCAGATAAAGAACATTTATGTGCACTAACTGGGACTGATTCACAAAACGTTGTTGCAATGATACTTTCCTTAAGAGTTTTAACTGAGAAATACTTTGTAAAATCAAATTGGAAATATCTAATTTTCTTAGAAAACTGGGATGATATGAAATAATGCGATGATCCATAATCCTATAATGCATTTTATAAACTTGGGGAAACCATTAAATTGCCTTCCACCAGATCATTCGGAGCTTCTACTTCAGCATTTGTGATAACATAAGATTGGCCTTGATCCCTTCGCATTTTCTGAGGTATGTACCCCTGACGCTTAGGAAATTAATTTGCATAATGTCCCGTCTCTCTGTAGTTGTATCATTGGACATAGGTAGTTTTTTTTCTTCCCCTTGCAATCATGAGCTTGGTGGCCCTTTTCACCACACTTGTAACGGACTCCCATTCCCTTCAAGAAAATACCAAGGTGTTTCTTCCGACATTTACTGTAGGATGGATATTCAACTTTTCCCATATTCCCCTTATTTCCATTCCCAGTGTGATCAGCATATCTCTTCTTCTATTTCTTTGCTTTAAAGTCATATTACTTAGAGAATTATTTCTCTGTCTTGATAGCACATGAGACAATATCTTCGTATGAAGAGAAGGATTGTTACACTAACGCTCGACGAAGAAATGGTTTTAACCCATCCAAGAAATGATGAATCTTACTTCATGGGTTATGTATATAATCTCCAACATACCTTTCTAGCCTTTTAAAGTTAGCCTCATACATTGCGACATTATCATCCTCCACCTGTCTCAGACTCGGAGATTACATATCCATATCTTCTCGATGGTCACGATGAAAGTATTTTTCTATGAAAATCACTTTGAACTCCCTCCATTACATATTTGATACTTCATCATCTTCCTCCATGTTTTGAATCAATGACCACCATTGATCAACATCTCCAGTGAGACAATAAACTACAATGACAACTTTTTCCCTTTCGCTACTCCCCAAAGCCTAAAATATTTTCTCTTGGGAACTTATCCATTGCTCAGCTACTAATGGATTTGAACTCCTATTTAATGTTGGTGGTGGATTCCTCTTTAAGCGATCTAACATTGATCATCCTCAATTTGGATCAGGGTTCTCCATATGGGTAAGGTTATTATTCATAACCTGAGTGAGTTTTCCCAGTATGGTGATTAGCTGATCAGCACCAGTTGAATCACCAGCTCCACTACAATTATCTTGAGCAGGAGGGAAATCTCTACATGGAGTGCGTGCATTTATACAGTTTCCATTTCTTCCACTAGGTGACATTTCTAAAAAAGGGAATAAACTAGATCAGTTTGTGAATCAAAATACATAATTCTATACTTGTAAAACACTTAACATAAATTAAACTATTTATAGATATAATCCATAATCATAAAAATGTTTTCATTGAGGAAGTATATACTCATAAACCCTTTATAATGGTTTATAAAGAAAATGATAAGTATCCTAAGCATATCCCCCCTGGAGTGTCACAACCAAGAGTGAAGCAAGGCCCGTTGTCGTGGACCAATTCCTGTTCAAGTATAGATCAAAACTTTGTTTTCAAGATTTACCCCTAAGTACATCTATGCCAGATCCGCCTCTACCTGCTCGTATCTAGACAGTGATTTATTTCTCAAAAAACTCATGAAATTTTCTACAATACTAAAATTCTAGGGAGTTCTTCTATACTAATACTCAAAGTCCATCTTAGGTATATGTTCTCTAATCAGAGTTTATCTAAATATAACTTCCTAGGATTGTACAAATATTCCTCTAATACAAACTGTAATGCCCTGACCCCAGTTACCCAGAGTCGGTGCATTATTACATAACATTTTCATGATCACAAAAGATCAAGTCTCGAAAGACTGATTAATTTAGTATCCTGGGAATAACTAGATATATTCATAAATATTGCATTACATCATAAAGTGAAAACAACTACTACAACATCTTGTCTTCATATCCCATCATTCTATCCTTACAGGTCATTCATAAAATACTTCTTCACATCCTGGGAAAAATAAAATATAGAAATGGTTGAGCTCAGATGCTCAGTAAGGATAACAATATAGCGGAAACATTCATAAATAAGCATAAACATTTAAGGCAATGTAACTAAAACAAAAGACTTTTTAAACTTCCCCATCAGAATAATATGGAAAAGATAAAATGAAATAATTCCATTTAATTATTCACATTGATATTCTACTAGTCATATAATAACATGCAATATCAATAACCACTTTCATAATGATGGAATGCATAATTCCAGACTATCATTACCACATAGTCAAGGCCTCGTGCCAAGACTAAAAATAAGATTTTGTCAACGCCATGTGCCAAAACACTATTTTGTCTCCTGAGACCTAACGATGCATCGAGGAGCTATAGTGGGCTCCACCTGTCACTTATTTAGTCCAATGCAATCTTCATATGAACAGGTTTAAACATAACATAAACATTCGTATTAATACGGGCATACGAAATGTCAATAAATTACCCATAAACCATGAATGGTATAAAAATAATACATCCATAGTCAAAAATATCACAAAAAAATCAATATAATATGGATGTTTTGTATCATAATAAATCACATTCAAATAATCTTAAAATCCATCAAAGGATGTTGATATAGATGAAATAAAACCTATTTTAGAGAAATATCTCTTTTTTTAAATCATTTAAAAGTCACATAATTATAAAATAAAACATTTACTTTGAAAATATTCTTATAAGCTTTTAATGGAAGCTTCAATGATTTTATAAGGGAGGAAAATAGCCGCACCCGCCATATAAGTTAAAAAAATACATTCTTACCTTAATTCTATCGAAAAGGTTAAAAAGGACCTTGTATAGAAAACGACAGAAAGATTCCTTTATAAAAAAAATTTAAAAAGGAAAAAAGGGTATAAATGACATTAAACCATAATCTGTAAAGTAGTAAGAATGATTTGAAATACATTTTTAAGAAACATGGACGTGGATGATAAAGAGGTCCCAATAGATAATTACGTATAAACAACCTTGGATAATGAAGAGATTGTGAAATACACCCTTACCTTATAATTTTCCTTAGTCTACTGTATGTTATAATTATTTATAATATTTAAAACATTGTTATTAAATTATACAAGAACCATATAAATAATTATGATATCATATATGATCTTATAATAATGCTTTGTTAATAATATTTTAGTATTATCGTCGTTTCAGGTGTTAACTTACTCATTTTATTTTACATGTTTTGTTACATAAGTCATGTTTATAATGGATAGGTTGTATCTTATTCATATCCATAATGATATAAAGTTCATAAAAACTACTTTTAATCATCAAATGAGAATTAGTCCTGAATTGATACCATGGGGAATGAATCTCATCACGTTTGTGGTGACGGTAGTCCGAACGTACGCACGAGTGACAATATCATTCTTTTGATATAAAATATTATATAATTGGATGGTATATCATATATAATGATTCATTATCATGTTATATTTATTATTTACATGAATTACACATCATTATTATACTCATCCAAATAATAATGTTTTGAATAACAATAACACCACGACGTGGAGACGGTAAGCCTTATGTACCCACATATGGTGAAATGTCATTTAATGGATGGATATATTACTGAATATGGCTGTAAAATATTTATAATAACATCACAGTATATAGAGGATACTAGAGTTATTATTTTAGAATTTGAATAACAAAGAAAGAATCATTTGAAGAAGAAAGGACTTGAAATAGGGTGGTGAAAACATTACCTCTTCTTCAGGTTCTTTGTTTTGATTTGATCAAAAGGGCTCCATTGGTTGGCTTTCTGATCAATATAAGACCTCTAGGTTCATTTGAGGGAAGTTGAGAGAGTATTTGGACAGGTTTTCACCGAACCAAAATTCATTTAATGTGAGAATTAGTTATAAGGGGGAGTGCCCTTTTATAATAGGGGTGATGGGTGCCTTTGGAAAAGATAGAAATATTATTTTATAATAAATTCATATTCGCTTTATAATGGCTATAAAAGTGGATTTTTAAAAGTTTAAGGTGGGTATAGGATGAAAACCACTCAACCGATATATTTTATATAGTCTTTGGTCAATATTTTAAACTTATCTTTTAATTTTAACACTTTGTTAATTAAATTGACATTTACCATGTTACTTTGTATTTTTATATTATATAGTTAATAAACATACCATATACATCCAAGAGACCACCATGTGGTCTATTAATGATAGAATTATCATGATATAAGTCTTTTGGCCAATCCATAGATTTTTAATAATAGAATATCAATTAATAATATAATATTTGTTTTAAAAACTAATTTATGTCAATTTTGACACTATTCAATAATTGGATTTTGTTAAAGTCTTAACAAATTTATTAAATCCAATAAAATTAATGTAAGAAATAATAACAATAATATTAACCAACAAAACTCGTTTAAGGAATCAAAACATTTAAATTATATTTATTTTAACTTTTATAATACCAATTATTTGATTCTTTCATTAATAAGGAAAATACAGCATCATTATTGTGTCATAAATAAATTTAATTATTAAATGTATAAAAATTATAAATAAAATACCATTATTTATGAAATATTTTATTCTTTCTAATGAATATTTATAGTCAAAAATCCAACATATATAACCCTATGTAAAACTTTTTTTGCAAAAAGTTATATGCTTTTGTCATTTTTGTATTTATTTTAACTAAATTAATATAAAGTGTCCTTATCAACTACAAGTGGCTCCATGGGGTCCCAAAATCGACCTAAAGATGCCCATGGTTGGATATGTATCAACCAATAAGGTTAGGACATGTTTTCGGGTAATTTATTATTATATTATTATTTTTTTACCCTTATTTACCGGATTTACCCTTTAGCAATAGTAAATAAAATATTTACCGAAGTAATTATTCCAAATGTCTAAAAATAAAAGTTACCTATTTAAAAAATTTGGATGTATTGATTCCAATATGGAATCCATTTTTCCAAATTCAAAACATAGAAGTGGCGGAAATTAATTTAAAATAAATTCCCATTGTTAAAACAAAAAGCATTTTTTTAAGAGATAATAACTATCAAAAGATTGACACTTGTTTATGTCTGGTTTAATTATGAAATTATGTCCATTGACAAAAAATTTTATTAAATGGTTAAAATATAATCTAAATATAATTTAGAACCACTCAAATTCAAAATTTATTACTATTAATTATTTTTATTTAAAAAGTTTCTTTTAATTAAAATTTAGTAATTTTGACTATTCATCAAAATATTAAATTATCAGAAAAGTACCAAAATTTCACCCAAGTCTAATTTCAATATTCCGAATCCAAAAATGAAGTCCATTCTCAGAGATAATATTTATAAATTTTCAAAAAGTGGGTATTACTATTCATAACAGCTACTTTAATTGGTCGTTGTGTGTTAGAATCTCGAAGTTTCGTACAACACATGCTACTATATTATTCAAAAAGAATCGTACCGTGGAAGCTTAGGGTGTTACAAAGAGACACTATTAGAATTATACTTATCTTATCAAATGAATATTGAAACGTTTTTTACTTAATTAATTTCACCCATTTTCAATGTAAGAGAATTCAATGGTGATTCCCAATTTAAGATATCCATGACAAAATATTAATAATATCCATCAAGACCAAGGATGATCTAAATCTCAATGACATTCCCTGGATATTCCCATGACATAATAGAATAAACCATAACCAGATCAACAAATACACTAGGCCTAGAAATCACATGCCAAATATTGTCACATCCCAGAATAGACATTTAATTTTGAAATCATTAAATAAAAACAAAGTATCCTTTGGATTTATAAAACCAAAATAAAATTGTTCTCTTTATCATGATTAGATCACAAATAAACCACAATGTAATCTATGAAAACTAAAAAAATGATTAAATATATTGACTTAATATTCAATTAATCCTAACCATGAAAAATATAAGATCATTAAACATACCAAACAACATACTTTTATATTCTTAATGGTGATACCAACTCCTAAAAATATTATTTGGTATATCAGAGATCCAAACTCTGAGAAGATGAAATATCAACTGAATATAAATCATCAAAATAATTTTTTCCATTTTAAATGATCATATAAATCATCTACATAATGAAGGAAAAACATATTTTTTACTATAAATCAATTTATATTCTAATAATACACACACAATTAAAGATTAACAGACTACATCTTTGAAAGGAGAACTGGGAATTTCCAAGGGGAAAGACTATGGAAAATAAAACCTTTCTCCAAAAAGTTCTCTAACTGATTCATCAGCTCTATTATATTTATTGGTGTAATGTGACAAGAACATATTGAAATTAGATCTATACCAAGAACCAAGTCAATCATACATTTTATCTCCCTTTGTAGAGGAAGATGAGAAATAAAAACCCTGAAAACATTATTGATGTACCAAACTATAGTGGAAAGATAAATAGTAGAAGAATTAGCATTGATATCAAAATCAACATAAGACAATAAACACCCGAGATCTGGTCAGGATGTTCTGAAATGACCAGATCTCTGTTCCAACTACCCCTAAAACAACTGTGATATCCCATCGACTATAGTAAATGATGTATGTTGATTATAATAATGAATCCTTTCATGATGATAACCAATCTAATGAATCATGTTAATGAAATCAAACAGATCTAGAATATGTACAATGAAATCCTAGAATTACTATGAATAACTTATCGATATATATTAATAAATACATTGAATCCCCTAGACATATCTCTTCCCAATAGGGGTCTAAAATGTTTCATCTCCCCCCATAACATGTGTTTTGGTTCATAATCACAAATTTAGGGCATTTTCCTTTGGATTAATTTATGGAATCCTAAGAATCCAATGGTTCATTATCTGAGGGGACCTTCATTCCAAAAGTAGGCATTCATTTTGGTCTAACCTGAAACACATAAGAACATACATTGGAAAACGTGATGGGATATTGGACTCATAACTTCCTTTTGGGGGGAATTATTTCCTACTCTAGGAGTCTCTTATTGATTTGAGATATATTCATGAATCCTTATTAATTCACCTATTATGACATGTGTTTTCCTTGGAATTTTGATATCAATTATTAGCATGTGTGAAATTCAGAACCGTCTCTATGTATTTTATGATCATTATTAATGGAGATATCAATATGTATTTTAGGTTCTCAATCAATGATATCCTTCAATATACTATTTAGAGAATATTTTATCCATTATTAGTATAATTATAGTAGTTTTTAAGACACTCTTTAGGGCATTCTATAAATTACTTTCACCTAGGGAGAAAAATGTTTTTTATGTTGGGATATTACCCATAAATGGGCTATCTACGTATATTTGTGAAAGGTATCAGAACCCTCATAGATTAGTGAAACATAATGGGACAACAAATACCATTTAAAGTCATGTGATAGGTACCTAACCATAATGTTTTATTCCATTTAGTAAGGATATCTAAGATGAAGGTGATTAGTCAAAGGATGGTGTGAGACGTATGCCTAAGAAGCCCAAGGAACCTAGAAAAGATATGAGTTTTCATATTGGATTAGACCCTTTTGGGAATACGGCCCAAGAATAATATGGTAGTTTTAGAGTGTTAGGTTTGAACCTCATGGTTTCTTCTTACATATCCCATTCTGATGGGAATCAATGCCCAAGTAGTTCGGTGAGTATCATATGAGATTTTAGTCCATTAATGAAAATGGGTTTTGGATTACATCCTAAAATGGATTCCATGGTGATTTGTGGGTTTAATTTTGTTATTAATCAAATGAAAGATGCCCATTTATTGGTGAAATGATAATGATATAGTTTCTTAAGAAGGGTTCCTACATATCCGAGATTTTGTTGGAATTATAGTACTCATAGTTCATTCAACGAGGTATTTGCAAAAATACTTTGATCATCACAAAAAATATAAACCCAAATGGGTCATGAACTGTGTGAGAATCAAGAGGATGTAAAATATTCAACAAAGGCACACACACGTTTCCACCTCTACTAGTGGACGAGGATGGGCGTATGACGGTGACGGTGGATGAGGATGGGGTGAACCTTCCACCTATTCACATTAAATTATATGAGGATCCAATGTAAGGAAAGATTTTAGGTGAAGGATGTAAATAGGAATGAGAAAAAAACCTCCTACATGAAAGAAAATGGAATTACACTAGGATGGCTACCATTAAATTGGTCCAGGTAAGGGAAGGAGACATTTCCCTTTTCCAAATGGAAAATTATGTGTGAACCATACCGTTCCTAATAGGGACCTGAGGCTCTAGATTTTAGAGACAATAAGGGATCGGAATTTCCCAAACCCTAATCCTCAAAAATAATAGCTCCCCACCACATTTCCTAATAGATATTTTCATGTGTCTGTGGATATATAAACCCATAGAAAAACCATGAATCCTGACCCCATTATCAAACAAATGTTGTAAACATCTAATTATGGATATACAAACCCAAATGAGAAACATGTTGATGTGTTTTTCAAGGGTTTGGTGTCTCATGAGGTTTGGTGGAGGTTTCTATGGGAACCACTTTGTGTATAAGGTTGTATTTGTTGTCAATATTTGTCAATGAAGATCAAAATGAAGGAGATCCAGAAGTACTCGAATGAAGTGGATGAATGGAAATTCAGACGATTTTTGTACTGATCATAATTTCAAAGAACATGTGTCATAGGTGACACATTGTTTACAACAATGAAGAATGTGAGGTGTAATCCATCTAATGAAGTGGATGAATGGAAATTCAGACGATTGTTGTACTGATCATAAGTTTAAAGAACATGTGTAAAAGGTGACACATTGTTTACAACAATGAAGAATGTGAGGTCTAATCCATATGAGGATGATTAAAGAAGAATGGGGTTTTTGATGAAGAGCATGCAATTACTCGTGATTGCATGAGAACCATGCAAGAGACTTCTTGAATAATTGAATCATATGATTTTCATGAAGTAGATAATGATGGCTGAAGAAAAAGACAATGCGCAAGGGATTGGACTTCTGATATGGTCATGCGGAGATTGAAATTATGATATGGCCATACACATAAAATTTTATCAGAAGATGATGATTCTAAAGTTGTTACTTCAATGAATACATATCACGATAGTGGAGTTTGTGATCACAGCAGAAGAGTTGCTGAAGGATTCAGATCACTGAGAAGAAGTGTTTTTGAGGTGATTTTTCTGTTGACAATGAAAACAAACGACATAAAAATTTGTTGATAAAAGGGATTTCATGATGGCATGTCGAGTTCAAGAGTTGTGGTCAATGATCTATGTTATTTTCAAGAATGTCGACAGAGGAATGAATGATCTTGAGGTGGTACAAAAAGAGAAGATACAAGGTGACGCCGTTTTCCAGTTTTTTCCAAATTTTAGGGCCTCAAAATAAACAAATGAAGAAAATTGATTATGGAAAAGGGACTTGCGCACCGTACATATGAAGGATAGGAAACTTGCGCGCCACATGTTTTTTAGGATCAGAACATCAAAATATTGAAAAGGGATAAGGGTCGCGCAAGTGTTGGTTAGGTTGCACAAGAGGACTTGCGCGCCAGTACCTAGGAGGATTTTAACTTGCACGAAAATTGTTTTCCAATAATAGAACTTCAAAATATGGCTAAGGAAATAAGTTCACGCAAGTATTGGTTGGGTCGTGAAAGTGAGTTGTGCGATAGAGGCTAGGGGAGATAAGCAGCACGCCGAGACATGCGCGCCATGGAGAGACTTGCACGCCACCATGCAGGGGGTCCATTTTTCCTATAAATAGATGACCACCCCTCCTCATTTCTAATGGAGCTCAACACTTAGAATAATTAGAGCTCCCATCGTGCAGGTGTGTAAGTGATGCAAGTATTGTGTGTGGTCGCGCAGGTGGAAGTGTGCGCCAATATTTGAAGTTGCGCGCCAGTTGTTGGTTGCGCGCCCAAGGCGGTTTGGGTGAGAAAGACAGTGAGTCGTGCATGTTAAGAGTTGAGGAAGGTAGTGTTGCGCAGGTTGGTTTCTTGAGACCTGCATGCCAGTTTGGACCTGCGCGTCGAAGACTAGTGTGCCGTATGGATACTTGTGCACCGGGCTTGGAGAAGCACGACAGGTACGGCTGAAGCCCGCCGGTCTTTTTGTAGCTGTACGAAAGCCGAAAGATTTTCCGATTCATTAGGTGAAAAGTGAGATTGAAGACGAAATATAAATGATACATGCATGATCTCATGCATACACGGTGAATTGATTCTGAAAATGCCAAGTAAGATGAGCATCATTTATTAAGCAATCACATAAGTGATTGTTATTCAGGAAAACGAAGAAAAGGGGATCTAGTGCGTTCAGTCATTGCACTAAAGAAGAAGGATTGAACTGAAAAGAGCATCAACTCTGAACCCTGATGCAGGAAAAGTCTCTTGCTGAACAGGAGACAAAGAACTTCAATGCAAATCTATTGAAGAGACCTTCACGTCTATAAACTGAGTGGCACTTCACCAACGGCAGTGAGCCAGGGTGAGTCAACGGGAGTGACCCGAGGGACGCAGTGAGTTATCTCTAAACTTTTGTGAAGGCAGTGAGCCTGGGACAGAGTGACTAGACCCGAACATTTGCAATCTATAGCTCGTAAAGCATAGTGGATTTTGGTATGACTGAAAACCGGTCAGTGTATGCTCTTTGGACATAGCCCTTAGTGGTGAACCAAGTAAAAAAAGTTGTGTCATCTCTCTGCATGTGAATGTTTCATTAATGATCATATCCATCATACAGTTTTAATGGGTTCCTACCAACATGGGAACAAGATCCAAAACTTTAAGAAGAAAACGTTGACACCCTGATTCACCCATCCCCTCTCAGGGTGTCCTGGGGTCCTACAAGTGGTATCCGCGGGAAAGGTTGACGTATGCTGGATATTCTCTAGTTATTCTATTCATAAGAGGATTTGAGTTTCTTTCCTAAAGTCAAAAATGAAGAGAAGTCTTGATGAAGATTCAGTCATTTCTGATCAGAATTCTACATATAGAAAGGCCATGACAAACAGGAAAAAGAAAGAGAAGAAGTAGCTAAAGAAGTCCCTCATATCCAAAAAAGATTCAATTCCTTGTTCTCCATTCCATTCAAATAATGAAGAAATATCAGGCTTAGAAATTATCGAGTATGTGGCTCATAATTCTTCCATAAGAAAGGATGACATCCCTAATTCATGCTTTCAGGAAGAACTCAAAACATATCTGCATGTTATTCCTGAAGAAAGGGTTGCTATTATTTGTAGCCTATTCCAATCTATGCAGGTTGAGATCACTCGATTAGAAAGGGATGCTGGAAATATGGAAAAGGGGTTGGAAAGAAATGTTATGGAAAGTATGAATCTCACCAAATAGGTGAAAGTATTTGAAGAAAAAGAGGAAGTCAATAAGACTCTAAAAGAAAATATCCATGCACTTGAAGCTGAGCTGAAGAAGAGCACTAATGTCAAGAGTCTTTGTTTGGAAGAAAATTCCAAGAGATTTAGAGAATTTGACTCCTTGTTAAAAAACAATGTTAAGATACAAGAAGATTATGTTGAAGGATTGAAGAGGTCTTGTAAAGAGAAGATGATCATGATTGAAGATCAGAAGATCATCCTCAATATTGAAAGTCAAAAATTGGAAGCCCAATTGACAAATCTTGAGAAGACACATATTGAGTCTCCACAAACGAATGAAACAGGAGATACTGATACTCAATGTCCATTGGAGGCTACTAAAGCTGATGTACCTCCGACATGTGACAAGAAGATTATGACAAATCTTGAGTGTCCATCTCAAGAAGCAATTTCTGCTGGTACTCAATGCTCACTAGAAGATTCTATTGTCAAAAGACCTCCAACATATGATATGAAGATCATGACTTCACTCATTGATCTATCACAAGAAGCTATGAAAGTGAAGGTACCATCCATACAAATCTGTACTATCGTTTCTAAATATGTTCCATCATCCAGTGCAGGTTGGAATAAAAATTCTAAACAAGTATGGATGAGGAAAGTTGAGGAGAATAAATATACCACCATGGATAGGGTGGATATGAAGAAAAAATTGGAAGTTGGTTCCTCAAACAGAGCACAAAAAGATTAAGAAGATGGCCCTAAAACCTCATATAGTAGAAACAAAGACGAAAAGATATGTGGGACAATGTTGGTGCTGCAACAGATTTGGGCATTGTGCACTGGATTGTTTTTATAATCCCTTACATGAAAAAACATTGAGAAAGCCTATATCAAAGGGAAGGATGCCAGAGAAGAAGAAGAAACATCCGTAGGTCCAGAAGCATCTGTTCACCGCAAACAAATTTGGAATTCTTGATAACATCTGTGATGTATGCAATGGTAGAGGTCATGTGGCAATTACATGCCCACATCAATATGCTTTCACTGTTGATAGGAAAAGAATACCTCCGATGCAGGCAAAGAATGAAGCACCTACCTTGGGAAGAAATCAGAAGAATGTTGTGAACACAAATTTCCCCAAGAAGATCTCAAGTAGGGAAGCTAAGGAGACCCAGGATTTTATATTCATGAAATTGAGGGACCATTCATCCAAAAGAAGAACTATGTGGGATAAAACATGGATGAACCCATGTGGAAGATCCACACCAGCTGAAACAGTTCCAAATGACATATTGGTCATCTGGCCAGAAGATTTGAAAATAATGAGGAATCTTGAAGATGAAAAGGCCATGGTTGCTGATAAAGGCAAAGAAAAACTTTCACGTAATGAAGACAGAGTGCAGGAGAGAATGCAAACCAAGAAAAACACATGTGTCAAAGATGTTCTGTGTGAGAGATGCAAGAAATCTGGTCACATTGCAAAAGCTTGTCGAACCTTAATACCAGAACAAGAAGAAGTCCTTAAGAGGAGTAAGAATGTATCATTCATAATGGCTATTAAGCAGAACAATTCTCCACACAAAGCAGAAGAGAATGTGAAAAGAGCCATGCCACATAAACACATATGAGAACATATGTTGAAATGTTCAGGCATGAAGACTGGAGTGAATAGAGGAACTTGGTTGAGAAAAACATCTAAACCATGCATCTTATATTGATGAAGTAAGGAGGAACCCCCTTATTCCTGTAATCATTTGTGTATTGTATTTGTGCTAATAATGAAAGGAATTGAAGGTGAAACATGCTCTCAGGGGGTGAACCTGAGAAGTAGTGAATGATGTCAACTCTTGATAGCCAAGCTGAAGAAGTATCCATCCAGTGTAGATTCTTCAAATGATATTCAATGATTAATATAATGAAGGATCACTCTTGATGAAGATGATAAGTATTGTTTCCATTGAGGGGGAGAAAAATGAAGAAACATCCAAAATCACTATTTCAATCAATATCAACTCCAGCTGGACTCAAATGCAGTTACTCTATGAATTTCATGAAGAACATTTCAATAGAGAAGGTATTCCATTTCTCAATATCTATCCCTTGGTTACTCGGATCAAAGATCATTCTACAAAGGGGGAGTAATTGAATTGATCACTGACATAAGAAGAATGGATGTGCCCCAAGGTCACTTATCTTGCCGATAGAACTTGAATGTTTTTAATCTGTTTGCTGATGTGGGTGCAGGAGTTTTAGGTTGATTATTCCCTATCACATTTGATTTTCTTCTACCTGAAATAAAAGCGGTAAACCCTTGAAGACAAAATACATGAGTTCTCATCTAATGTTGGTATCATGATCTGTGAATAATGGTCAGCCTTGTTGACTTAATCAAATCCTCGTGTTTTCTACATTGAGCATTGCTCAAGTAGACTTAGAGTGAAATGATTAATGAAACATTTCTTACGTATGGATTGATACCCTCCCTAAATTGCGCTCTGTATTACTTGTTAATAAGGGGGAGATAAAGTGAAATAAAAGTTTGAAAAGAAAAGTTAATTGAAGAGAAGATTCTCATTTTGACATTGACAAATTCATTTCAGAAGATGTATAAGGTATTGACAAAAAATACAATGGGGGAGATTGTTGGAACCACTTTGTGTATAATGTTGTATTTGTTGTCAATATTTTTCAATGAAGATAAAAATGAAGGAGATCCAGAAGTACTCGAATGAAGTGGAGGAATGGAAATTCAGACGATTTTTGTACTGATCATAAGTTCAATGAACATGTGTCAAAGGTGACACATTGTTTACAATAATGAAAAATGTGAGGTGTAATCCATCTAATTAAGTGGAGGAATGGAAATTCATATGATTGTTGTACTGATCATAAGTTCAAAGAACTTGTGTAAAAGGTGACACATTGTCTACAACAATGAATAATGTGAGGTCTAATCCATATGAGGATAATTAAAGAAGAATGGGGTTCCTGATGAAGACCATGAAATTACTCAGGATTGCATGAGAACCATGAAAGAGACTTCTTGAAGAATTGAATCATATGCTTTGCATGAAGTAGATAATGATGGCTGAAGAAGAAGTCAATGTGCAAGGGATTGGACTTCTGATATGGTAATGCAGAGATTGAAATTATGATATGGCCATACACATCACATTGTATCAGAAGATGATGATTCTAAAGCTGTTACTTCAAAGAATACATATCACGATAGTGGAGTTTGTGATGACAGTAGAAGAGTTGCTGAAGGATTCAGATCACTGAGAAGAAGTGTTTTTGAGTTGATTGTTCTTGTTGACAAAGAAAACAAATGACATAAAAATTTGTTGACAAAAGGGATTTCATTATGGCATGTCGAGTTCAAGAGTTGTGGTCAATGATCTATGTTTGTTTCAAGAACGTCGACAGAGGAATGGATGATCTGGAGGCGGTACGAAAAGAGCAGATACAAGGTGGCGCCATTTTCCAGTGTTTGCCAAATTTTAGGGCCTCAAAATCAACAAATGAAGAAAAGTGATTTTGGAAACGAGACTTGCGCACCGTACACATGAAGGATAGGAAACTTGTGCGCCACATGTTTTTTACGATCAGAACATCAAAATATGGAAAATGGATATGGGTCGCGCAATTGTTGGTTAGGTCTCACAAGTGGACTTGCGCGCTAGTACCTAGGAGGATTGTAACTTACATGCCAATTGTTTTCTTATAATATAACTTCAGAATATGGATAAGGAAATAATGTCTTTCAAGTATTGGTTGGGTCGCGAAAGTGAGTTGTGCGACAAAGGCTAGGGGAGATAAGTTGTGCGCCGAGACTTGCACGCCAAGGAGAGACTTTTGCGCCACCGTGCATGGGGTCCAGTTTTCCTATAAATAGAGGACCACCCCTCCTCATTTCTAATGGAGCTCAACACTAAGAAAAATTAGATCTCACATCGCGCAGGTGTGGAATTCGCGCAAGTATTGTGTGTGGTCGCACAGGTGGACGTGTACGCCAATATTTGAAGTTGCGCGTAGGTTGTTGGTCGCGCGCCCAAGGATGTTTGGGTGAGAAAGGCAGTGAGTCGTGCATGTTAAGAGTTGAGGAAGGCAGTGTTGCGCAGGTGGTTTGGTGAGACCTGTGCGCCAGCTTGGACCTGCATGCTGAAGACGTGTGTGTCGTATGGAGACTTGCACGATGGGCTTGGAGAATCACGCCAGGTACTGCTAAAGCCCACCGGTCTTTTTCTAGCTGTACAAAAGCCGGAAGATTGCCCGATTCATTCGGTGAAAAGTGAGATTGAAGAAGAAATCTAAATGATACATGCCTGATCTCATGCATACATGGTGAATTAATTCTGAGAATTCCATGCAAGATGAGCATCATTTATTAAGCAATCACATATGTGATTGTGAATCAGGCAAACGAAGAAAAGGGGATCTAGTGCATTCAGTCATTGAAATAAAGAAGAAGGATTGAACTGAAAAGAACATCAACTCTGAACCCTGATGCAAGCAAAGTCTCATGCTGAACAGGAGACAAAGAACTTCAATGCACATCTATTGAAGAGACCTTCACGTCTATAAACTGAGTGGGACTTCACCAACGGCAGTGAGCCAGGGGGAGTCAACGTGAGTGACCCGAGAGACATAGTGAGCTATCCATGAACTTTTGTGAAGGTAGTGAGCCTGAGACAGAGTGACTATACCTGAACATTTGTAATCTATAGCTTGTGAAGCATAGTGGATTTTGGTATGACCGATAACCGGTCGGCGTATGCTCCTTGGACGTAGCCCTTAATGGTGAAACAAGTAAAATATTTGTGTCATCTCTCTGCATGTGAATGTTTCATTACTGATCATATTCATCATACGGGTTTACTGGGTTCCTACCAACATGGGAACAAGATCCAAAACATTAAGAAGAAAAAGTTGACAACCTGATTCACACCTCCCCTCTCAGGGTGTCATGGGGTCCTACAAGTGCTATCAGAGGGAAAGGTTGACGTATGTCGGATATTCTCCAGTAATTCTATTCAGAAGAGGATTTGAGTTTTTTCCTAATGTCAAAAATGAAGAGCAGACTTGATGAAGATTCAATCATTTCTGAGTAGAAGTCTACATCTAGAAAGGCCATGAAAAACAGGATAAAGAAAGAGAAGAAGAATCTAAAGAAGTCCCTCATATCCAAAGAAGATTCAAAGTCTTGTTCTCCATGCCATTCCAATAATGATGAAATACCAGGCTTCGAAATTATCGAACAGGTGGATCAGAATTCTTCTAGAGGAAAGGATGACATCCCTAATTCAATCTTTCAGGAAAAACTCAAAACATATATGCATGATATTCTTGAAGAAAGGGTTGTTATTATTTGTAGCCTATTCCAATCTATGTAGGTTGAGACCACTCAATTATAAAGGGAAGCTGACAATATGGAAAAGGGGTTGGAAAAAAAGTTATGGAAAGTATTAAGCTCACCAAACAGGTGAAATTCTTTGAAGAAAAAGAGGAAGTCAATAAGACTCTAAAAGAAAATATCCATGCACTTGAAGCTGAGCTGAAGAAGAGCACTGATGTCAATAGTCTTTGTTTGGAATAAACATCCAAGAGATTTAGAGAACATGACTCTTTGTTAAAAAACAATGTTAAGATGCATGAAGATGAGGTTGAAAGATTGAAGATGACTTGTGAAGAGAAGATGATCATGATTGAAGATCAGAAGATCATCCTAAATATTGAAAGTCAAAAATTGGAATCCCAATTGACAAATCATGACAAGACACATATTGAGACTTTACAAAATAATGAAACAGGAGATGCTAGTACTCAATGTTCATTGGAGGCTACTAAAGCTGAAGTACATCCGACATGTGACAAGAAGATTACGACAACTCTTGAGTGTCCATCTAAAGAAGCAGTTGCTGCTGGTACACAATGCTCACTAGAGGATTCTATTGTCAAAAGACCTCCAACATGTGATAAGAAGATTATGACATAACTCATTGATCTATCACAAGCATCTATGAATGTTAAGGTACCATAAAAACTTGTACTATCGTTTCTAAATATGTTCTTTCATCAAGTGCAGGTTGGAAGAAAAATTCTAAACCAGTATGGTGAATCATAGAGGGCTTCCCAAGTAGTATTTGGTGTATAGGTATGGGCACCCAGGTAGGCTTGGGTGACCTAATGGTTTCCTGAGTGAGGTACAACCTAGATGTTAAAACATGGTAAATACTTGAATCAAGACTTCAAGAGTATTCATAGGTTTTCTCAGAAGTGGGTCACTCATGTTCCTTTGAGATGAATGGGTGGTGCACAAATGTTTCTGATTTAGGTATGTTGGGAACTTTAGATACAAAACTTTTATGGATTTCAAACACTAAAAGGACTTATGTCCTATGATCCTACTTTAATTCCTCTTCCCATGACGTTAAAGAGCTAATTTTAGAGTTTTGGAAGACTTGGGAAAAGAACTAGGTTGACTAGGGTATCAATTGAGATTTAATGATATTTTTACATACCAATGAAGACCCAAATTGTCTATTTATAGGAAAATAATTCACCCTGGGTGAATGGTGATTGGGCACACCAGAGGCTTGCACACCTGATATTTCATGCAAAAGTACCTTGCATGCCCCTTGTGCCCTGGCATTACTGGGGTCATCCATCTTTCAAGCCTATGAATATATTGATTTTTTTTTGTATTTTCTCCTCTATTCTCTAAGACATTTTACTTTTTCACTTTTTCATCAATGTGATGGAACTATGTGTCAATAAAAGCTTCCCTTCCCCCTTGTAGTTTGATCTTAAATGAGTAGAGGTCCTTATAATAAGGTAAACTTGTTACAATGGTCAATGTGGTTTATGTGTCTGTGAAAATGATAGGGTGTGAGGTACGAGCGCTCAAGTTGATATCACCCATGGTAGTATTCATCACATACATATATTGGATTCATTTTAGTGAACACCACAAATGATTATGGACATCCACATCTTGGTGTTCCAATTTTGTCTCTTAGACACTCATATCTGTCATGCTTCTTCTGTACATTTTATATTTGTGCAGAGTGATTGGGGATCCAAACTTTCATGATGAATCCCTACTTGTGTGCCTTAACTACTTTATAAAATTTTATTTATTACTTTGTCAAAAACTATTAAATGAGGCCACTTTATAATGGATTTTGATCTTTTTTCTAGGTTCAATGTCTCCCTAAAGAATCAGAACTGCTGACGAACTGGATATAAATATATTTGAAGATGTGATGAAGATTGTTGGGAATGATTAGATTAACATCTGTGACAATACACTTTCGTATTTGGAAAATAATTTGAGAAAATATCACATCAATTATCCAATAATTATTTATTTTCAACTGTATGTTTATGGACATCTACATGCTATCAACATACCCGATCCAAAGAATTAGGTTCCACTTTCTACATTACAAGAACACAAAAATATCTCATCTACTATATTTTATAATGTGGGAACATATATCAATGTTGGGATAGAAGCTAAGTCCCATTTCATAAATTTAATCTCGTGTTCTCCAAATTTGAATGAACATGCACCATAGCTACAACTGCACATCTATTCATCCATTTTTCAAGATTCTCAGATAGATAAATCAAATGTATGGAAGTAAAATTGTAATTTTCACCCAGGAGGGGTTTTAAACCCTCATGAATATGGTTGTATTGAGTGCACAAGACATGTGAAGAATTTTTGGATGACTTAAAAGGAATTTTAATTTATTAGGGTATGTGGTTCGGGCATACCAATGTATATAGGAATTATGATTTCATGCCTGAGTTGTTGAGCCGATATTGTTGAGAGAATAATTACTTCCATATGAAACATGGAAATGTAGGAATCAGTTTTTGAGATCACTACAGGATCTATAGAGCTCTATTCCTTGGAGACATGTATGATGGATTTAGTCCTCCAAATGAGACATGGAATAACATAGAAATGAAATCGTCCATGGTTCGCCAGTTTATGAAGATATTTTATAAACTCAAGAATTCAAACACAAAAATATCCCATAAAGAAATACTATTATCCCAAAGGAAATGATCGAAATATTCTTGATGAGAAAGAAGGAGAAATGCCTCACTTTCACTTGTCCAATAATCTATCCAAAGGAATAAAGGAGAGGTAAAACCAAAAAATCCTAGCCAATATTAGAGAATGGAGAGTCTGAGATGTGGTGTTATGAGGTCAACTGCAAAATTCCAGTGAAGAAATGTCTTGCAGGTTCCCTAAACATATAGAATAGTGTATATCTATTTACCATTTGAGATTCTATGGGTGGTGTAAGGCTGTGAATTTTTTTATAGTATCTAAGCAGGCATGGATAAGGAAGGAAGGATTGGCCACCCTATTCTGGTGAAGATCCATATGATCCTATTGCTTATCTACAGAGGGATGTCATCTTTTAGAATATGAGGACCATTCTAGTGTTTATGGGGGTGTATCACCACTCATTTAATCACTTATTCAATGTAGAGTGTGGATCATGTCCTTGGATGTTTTTTCCAACCATATGTTCATTTATTTTGGTATTTCACCACTATATTTGAATGCATATGATAATAAGGCTATGTTGTGTCTGTATAAAGAATATCATATTTTCTATTATGGTAATCCTCGGATTGCTGATTTGATGATGATGAGATTATTATCTCAGAGGTAAGGTAATATATTTTAGCTTTTAGTGATAGAGTAATGGACATCAAGAATTATAGGGAAATACTCTATCAATACTATGCTCCTTATAGATTTCCACATCAACCTTATTTTTTACAATTAATTTTTGTATCTATCATGTGAATGAAATATTATAGAAACATATGATGGTGGTCTGAAAACCATGGTTAATAACGATTTTAGAGAAAATCAGGGAAATATTCAACATTCATACCACTATGCAACATGAATATTGAATATGTAGTATGCCAATAATTGGGCTTCATCAAACCTTGAAGGGTTCTTAAACCATGAGGACCCATGGGTTTAGATAATGAGAGGAAGTATAAAGGAACCATATCGTTTGGAAGGTAATTCCTCATCATCAGATGATGATTAGTTGGGGTCAGAAGGTGCGGGTGATGATGCTCCAATCTAACCAAAGTGACCTCATACAACATACAATCCTCCTATAAGAGACAAGATGGATACACCATTAGTACCAACTGAAGCATTACCGAGGCAGTTTAGTCATCATCATTTAGAAGAGCAGCTGGTACAATTTTATCATCCACCGTCTATAACGGCATGAATTAGGATTAAAATCTACTCTAAAACCACATGATTACCTTCACTACCCTCTGGAATGTACTCTGAATATGTTTCACCGATGGTGGTTCAAACATGGAAAATCATTCATTTTGTTGTTGAGACCACATATATAGAAATATATGAATGGTTTTGTTTTCCAGGAATAAAGGATCTACATGCCTCATCTAATAATCTATTTAATAACAACCCTGATGAAGTAATAACATATACATATACATAGGATATGATCATATTCCAAACATATGAATCAATTCCCACCAGAAAATGAGTGATAGAGATGATAAATCATGGTTCCATTGATGAGATTGACCTTTCATTTGATGAAAAATTGCATGATTTTGTAGATCATGATGACGTGTGTTTTATTTTTCTCACATTATTTTTTGATTTATACAAAGCATTATTACTCTGGGTACATGTTATTTCAAAATGGATATGAAATTGTGAAAATAGACTGATGTTCCTTCTCCCCAGTGTAGCCCTAGTGGTACTACATTTGGATATATTGGATCAACAAGTGATTTGAGAGATATATCTCGAAGCCAATAGTCCCAAGAGGATGAGATCGTAGGGGGATTTCGGTATCCAACAACTATTTTTGGAGATGATGATGTAATTTCTCCCATAAAGGCAATGAAACAGAAACATCAAAGAAAGAAAACTATGGTTAAATATTTTCTCAATAGTGGTAAGAATTACTGATAAAATTAATTTTAGATTTATTTATAGAAATTTTTAAAACATCATGGAACTGTAGGAACTTATTATGATTATTCTCTTAGATAAATCACTTGTGTTGCTTGAGGATCAAGGGAGGGAGATTCTGAAAAATCACAAATTTCTGCTAATCAAGTGGTTCCTTTGACTGAATGTGCATTTAGGCCAGAGAGTTCATCATCTGTTCCTCTTACCAGTAGAGAGGAGTCCTATGCTAAAACAAAGGTGCCTCATGAAAAACATTTTGTAAAAATTAGTAGTTACCACTATAAGATATATTAGGTTCATCGCATGCACCCGAAAGTCCTGTAACAACTGATGCTAACCCCACATCTTTTATAATGTAATTCATTCGGGGTCATATGTGGTCAAATGAGGGTCACAAAACAACCACTCCTAGTGCTCCCACAGGTGAGACTAACATGGTATTTGGAATATCATTTGATTCTATGATTAATCAAGACATGTCTTTTTAATAATTATTAGAACATGTTAATAATTCAAATACTTTATAAGATTTAGTTGTTCCTTATATAAAACAAAATGGACATGAGATTATATTTTCTGTCCTATTAAACCTTTTATTATTAATTTTCTAACAGTGATCAGTTGAAATATGATGTTCCATCCAATGAAACTGCTACTTTGAGGATTCCTCAAGGGTGCATTGAAATCACTATTAATTACACTACTGCAGAGTCATTGACTCAGGTGAACCTTGAAATGAAAAGTTTTCATGAGATTAATTTTGAGAATCATGAGTATGTTAAATAATGAACTCCCCACTAAAAGATGTCAAACTAAAATTTTGAGGTTAAGATTTTTGGGGAGGAGTCTTCTCAAGATGTCAACCTCGTTTTAGGTAAGGGTTACAAATATTGTTATTGTGCTCACTCTTGTTATTATTTTCAAACTAAACATACTTTTAATTGACCATATAGGATAATAAACATCAATGGCTAGGTCTGGAGGAGGATCTTATAAATTATCTCAAAAAACATTTTTAATTAAAGGGACTACTATCTTGGAAGGAGAATAACATGGTACTTCAATACGTGGATTAATCCTGAAATATGTTACCCCTTATGACTTCGATTCAGAATCAGATCTTTAGATTCAAACGGTTATTCACCTTGGACATCACAAGGAATCATAGAACATATGGAAGATAATATCTAAAATTCCCTTTGAAGAACTATCCTAAAAAATTCCCCATAATTAATCTTTGTTAAATATGTTAGGAATTTGTTCTTTTGAATACTGTGAAATCCACACTATAGTGAAAGATATCATCAGAAAATGGGAGGATGAGAAGAAACTTCAACATGATTTGATAAAAGATATTCTATTGACAAACATTGATGAATTACAAGCAGTATTAACCGAAGATGAAGCCAATCATACTTCAAAGAAGGCATGACTCAATAATAATGTTAATGAAAGGACTATTCAAGAGTTGTTTCTTCAATAAGAGTTTGGGTATTATTACAGGGGATCATGACCAAATTCATGATTCAATTGAAGATTTCCACAGATATGGTGCAAAAAACCATTGCAGAAGTTAAGGATGAACATCATCAAGATGAATATAATGAGACTGGTTGGCTAGCTGATCTTCAATTGGTAGCAGATGGGGCACATGATTCCATAAAATAAATTATAATTCATGTATAAAACCTTTTTTGATTTATGATAGAGAGACTCCAGTTTTTTCATTTTCACTGTATTTTTTTACACAAAATTGAAATGTATTTTTTATCTATTCTTATATGTATTCATCCTTTCTTCCTTTTAATTTTAATGTAAAATTTTATATCCCTAATATGATATTTTCATACTAGATAATAATAATTACTATTATAGGGATGGAATGCGCTCTTTTTTTACCAAACACTATGGGCCTTATAAGCATAGTTTGATTTTTAAATGGGATACGCAAACAACTATAAAAACATGGTATCTTTTGACTTTCAATTGCTTAATATTTTTTAAACTTTATAAAATGTAGGTCTGGTAAACTGAGTCTTGGACATTTTTTTAGAGTTCCATTTACGGGTTTTCAATCTGTTGAGTACCATGTAATTTTTTAGGGCTATTTAGATTCATGAATGATAGACTAATAAGGCTGGTATTTAAGGTAAAATTTATTTGAACATAAAATTTTAAATTATATACCAAAGATGGATTAGGGGCTGGATATTGTTCCAATATTCTTTAGATACTTCTATGGGGAATCTCGAGTAATGACTTTATTATGGTCACCCAATCTAAAACATAAAGTATAAACATAGAGTAAGAATTATTCCTAGAATGATGATACCATTATTTGACAATACTAGTTATGGGGGTTGTACTATGTGGGGCCAAATGGTGAATTTTTTCCATAGAAAAATCATGGTAGCTTTTGACTGAAAGGCCTGTTATGTTGGTGAAATTTATGCAAGGCCCATGGGGGCACGTATTGAATAGTCAGAAAAAAAGATATCTAATTTCTTTTATATTTTGTTATTAATAAACATGAGAAATTATGATTTCTATTACTCCAGACCACAAGGGGTGGGTTTTCAAAGGAAATGTATATAAATGTGCCATCTATGACGACATAGGTCCTGAATGAGGAAACAACTCTTATAGAAATTTGGTGTGTGAACAATGGTTAAAAAAATTAGAAATGGGGATTTTTGATATTTTGTTGACATTTTTAGAGACAAAATTCAAGGACATTACTCCATGTTGTTTCAACTCATGTTGCAAAGAGATTTAATGTGATCTAATTTCTGGTCTTTAGGTTTTAACAATGGTTTATGAGTCTCCAATTTCGTGATAAATTTTTTGGAATCATAACACCATGTTCAGGTCTGGAAATAATGAATGGTAAACTATGATTTGAGAATTCATATATCTATAAAATTGTAAAGGAAGGGGGTCAAAGGATTTATAGGATGTATTTTCCAAGAATGAAGTTACCATTATTTGACAAACCCGTTATGTGTGTTTTATTATGCAAGAAAAACTAGAGCATAAGCTTCATATGCAAACAGTGGCATCTTATGACTAGTAGACATGTTATGTGGGAAAGTTCTTCATGTACACCTAGGGGAAAATAAATAATATTTAGGAAAAAGAGCTCTTGGGTATCAAACATTCTATTTCCAAAAGCTATGGAATATTTATGGATACTCAGATTTTCTATAACACAATGTTTGGTTGATAAAGAAAGGTCCCTGAATACAAAATGATTATTTCCAATCATTATTTCTAATGAATCAGAGGAACATGATTTCCTTGAAGTTTTGTCCCAAATGTAAAATGTAGGATATCTGTAATTTTATTCATACTACTTAGACCAAAATATAAGGGAAACATTGGATGATATATGGTCAAATGATCCATGGTTATTTCAATATTCATTAAAAACATAGATAATAAAAAAGTTTAAATCATGGTCCTGGATACTTTCATATCGAGGGAAAGGTAATAGGACAAATATACATGGATCATCGCATTATGAAACATATTCTTTTATATTATCATCAATGTTTGAATGGGGAAAAATATGATTTTTCCATGAATGAAGTTGACATTATTTGACGAACCCGTTATTGGGGGTTGTATTATGTAGGTCCACCATGGGAATAAGCTACATATACAAATAGTGAAATCTTTTAACTAATAGTCATGTTATGTAGGAAACCAATGCAAGGCCACCTAGTGGAACATAATGCATAATCAGGCAAAAGAGCTCTGAGGGATCAGAAATTCTGTCACCAATAATCTTTATAAATATTATAAAGATATGAATGTATTCGGAATTAAGGGTGTAAAATATGAAACATGGTAAATATAAATGCAGAAGAGATATACATGAATCAAAATTGGGCATGGGTTTTGAGTCTCTTATATAGGTCTGACACATATGTAAAATGTTTACATTTCATGTTTCCTTTGTGGGATCCAAATGTAGAGAACCCAAAATGAATACTCCCACATAGATAGTTAATTATATGTAGAAGAGAGAGAAAAATTTATCGCATGGCTAGGAATAGGAGTTGAGGAATAGTTTTCACTAACTGTCCCAATGAGATGAGAATCAAGAACAATGTAGTTCATTGGGTACTTTTATGTATAATTTCATTTAATAAATACATGATGTGATTCGAACGTAAAAAAGGTATATTGCAGCTGGAGAAGAGAATAGAACTTGGGTGTCAATATGTGTCTCATATGGATTAAATTCATTCCCAATGTAGTTATTGAAACATTCCTTATGCCTAGTAGATTAATTCACATAAGGAATAAAATGGGGTATTATTTTATCATGGATAGTCCAACGATTGGAGATCTAGGTGTCTCTGTATATCCCATTGAAATTTGAATCAATCCAAATGTAACCAGGATAAAATCATACCTGCACTAGTTTGGATTTTTTTGAGAGATGGGGGATTTTAACACATTTCCGAAGAATGGTAAAACTTATGATATAATATGGTATGAAGATCAAAAAAAATATTGGAAGAGTATTTTAAATAGATTTGGATTATATATAGGAGAAAAAAAATAAAATAAATTTATTTATGGTTACGGATGGGCCCAAGATAAGAGATCTAGAAATATCTATTTATCCCATTGGAACGAGAATCAAGCCACATGTAGTTCCTGAAACAAGCTCTCAATGTTTATCTGATTCAAACATATGGAGAAATGGAACCTATATGCCACTAAAAAGTATCATTGATGTGATTAATGTTTTCTCATGTAAGATGCTAATTTTTTTAAAGAATCACAATGGATAACAATTTGTGGTATCTTATGGGATTTCATAAAATCAAATGAAGAAGGCGTTTTTCATACATCATAATGTCATGTACTGAGGAAAAACTATGCGATGAATTTTAACATAATTTGACATGGAAAAAGATGCTACTAATTTTAATGTCCTATAGCATGGATGCATATAGTAGTTATATAGTTTAATGTCCTTCAACTAGGACATAATGTTGTGTTGTTTCATATCTGGTTGTGAGTACCAATTTTTTTGTGTAATTTAATTTCATGGGACAATAACAATGATGTTGTGAAAAAAATGGACACATATTGTTGTTATGTAGTTTAATTTCATGAAACTAGACATTATGATCTATAGTTTGAAAACATGAAGCAAGTACATATGGTGTCATGAAGTTTAACATTGGGAAACTATGACAGAGATGCTACACATTTCAATATCGTGCATCATGGACGCATATTGTTGTTATTCAGTTTAATGTCTTACAACAAGGACATTATACTTTTGAGATTCAAGTCTTCCAGTGAGGACATAAGATGTCATTCAATTGAACATCGTGCGACAAATAAAACGATGATACACATTTTATCGTCATGTTGCATGGACGCATATTGTTGTCAGGCAGTTTAATATATTGTAACTAAGACATTATGATATATAGATTCATGTCATGTTGTGAGACCATTACTCTGTGAGAATACAAAAAAATACTTCTTCAATAATCTTTCATTGGTTGGAGTTTAAATATGTTCTACATCTATTGTGATTTGGGATTTAGATCTAATATAGTAGACCATATGTACAGAGTAAGGTGCTTCAAACTTTTCCTCAAACTTTAGGGGCTTCATTCCTAGTATCATTGGAGTCCGGAGGACAAATAAAAATTATCATCAATGAAATGAATGGAGGTAAACATTCTTGTTAAAAGAATGTTCTATTCCATTTTGATAGACTTCTAGATGAATTAATTTATGTAATATCTTTTTTTCTAATCATTCAAGCTCATCAAATCGCTTTTGAAACTATTTATCTGTGGATAATTGAACACATATTACATCTCGGAGTGAAGGAAATTGAATTTCAAAAGAAAAAAAATTCTTTTCTTCCATACTATAATGAATTTGGAGTTTCATGAGCGGAAGTATAGGTAGTATTATGATAAACCCATAATGTATGCAATAGTTTTTCAGGACAAGATTTCTTATATTTATCCACAATTTTATGTTCTATATTTGATAGGGTCTTGTTGAATTCATCTATTTATTAATTGGCCACTATAGATAGTGAGATGAATGGTTGGATTTGATATTGTGAATCTGATATATCTTTTTTACCTCATGAAAATAGAAATTGTTGCTTTTTTCCATTAATATGGTATGAGGGATACCAAATATATTAATTATTTTATCTTTGACAAAGATAACAATTCTTTTTGACCTGAAATATTTGATAGATATCTCCTAGCCCATTAGGAGATGATATCAATAGCATAAATAATATACATAACTTATTAGCCCTAGCTAGAGGATAAGGCCCTACTACATCCATTCCATATATTGAAATTAGAAAACATTATTTAGTTGTATGTAGAAACTACGAGGGTTGATAAATGAAGTAGCAATGTACATGGAATGAGTGACACTTTTTGGTAAAATATGTACAATCAAACATCATTGAAGGCCAGAAGTATCCTAGACATTGGATTTGATCAGAAATCCTATACCAAGACTGGTGAGCACCAGAAGATCATTCATGTACTTCATTCTTGATATATGTAGTTTCTTACCCATCAATACACATGGAGAGGACTCCATGAAGGCCTCATTTTAAGGGGATGTTTAGGTGATTAGGGCTATCATAAAGTTTGAAATTGGATAATAGTCATTAGATATGTTCCTTTTTCAGCTATATCTGGTTGAAGTACTTCATTTTTATGATATTTCATGATAGGTGTCATCGATCCTGCAGTATGACCATAAAAATTAGAAGTATGGATGAATTCATTAATTTCCCCCATTCTAGTTTGACAAAAATTTGAAACCAGGTGATGATGAGAAATATTGATGATTGTATCATCCAAATTGGGATTTTATAAGGATGTGGTTGCATTACCCAATGCATCATCATGATGAATTTTTTTATCTTGAGAGATATGGACATTTTGGATTTGAGGGAAATTCAGCCATTAACCCTCTTATATAACCACAAAAACCGATTAATGCTTCTTTTATAATATCATAATCCCCATTAGGTTGATTGATTACCATTTTTGAATCTCCTTTCACATTCACACTATTCACTTTTACATTTATTGACAATTATAGGCCTACAAGGAGTACTTGATATTCTACCTCATTTTTGGTACCGCCATCGAATAATAGGAAGTAATATGGAAACACTTCCTTTTGGGGATATAAGAATGATTCTTAAACCAACATTGTTGAGTTTAGGGGTTTCCATTCTCTTCCCTATTGGAATTTAAGAAGCACCAACAAATTACATTTCCCATGATTGGGTATTATCATGAATAAAGAATATTTCTTCATCAGGATGTTCTATATTCAAGGATGTATCATTTGTAGATGGATGTTCAGTAAGAAAGTCTACCAATGCATGAAAATTAATTGCTTTCTGGGGAAAATACTGAATATTGAACAGTTTCCAAATAACTACTGTTTTTTCAGAGGTGCTGTCAACATAGGATGAATGAGGATAAACTTTAGTGGGTTATTACGAGAAAACATGTAGACCTCGTGATGTTACAAGTAGTTCCTCAGCTTCTGAACTACATAGATTAATTCCAGGCCCCAATTATTAAAACATTAATTTCAGGTCTTCATGTCATGCATGGTTCAACTGAGATAGTAAATGTTATTTTCAATATAAGAATCATTAAATTGTTCATGGAAAACACCCAATAAATGCTATAAATATCCCACATATAAATTAAGTGGCTTTCTTTAAATGGGCGTCATTAATATCATTGGAAAAAAGAGTTATTTCTTGTGGGTATAAAATTCCTCTTAGTAGTATTTCTTCCACAGATATGGTACTCCACTATTCATTAATATGATGAAGAGTAAACACTTACATGCCCAATTGGTGACAAAATATCGAATATAGGTCGGGTTTCATTGAATTCTTCTTAATTACATCAAATTTTGAGGAGGTGGCATGCCATGGATTACGTTTTTCTTCTGATAATCTACATTGATGTCATGATGTAATACAATGATGTTGATGAATTTTCCTATGGTAACCCTGAAAGCATATTTTATTGGATTCATCATCAAATTTTGTTTCTGAAAGATACAGAATATGGTCTCTAGATCAATCAGGTGATCATACTTTTGCCTGGATTTAACCAATAGATCATCCACAGAACATTAAATGAATTTCCTCAAGAAGGGATTGATGATACGATACATGACATATTGATATGTTGCACTAGAATTCATTAAGGAAAATGGAATTACCCAGTTGAAAAATATTCCTTAAAGGGAACTGATGGATTTAAATTCCTCATATTTTGTGGCTGTTTTTATTTGGTTATACCCAAAGTACTCATCCATGAAGAGTAGAACATCATATCCAACTATTTTTTGAATCAAATGTTTTAGGATTGGAAATGAGATTTCATCTTTTGGATAATTCAAGTTAAGATCTATAAAATCAATGAAAACTCTAATTTTCCCATTCTTCTTTTCACTGGGACAATGTTGGATAGCCATTTGGGATATTGAACCTCCAGAAAAATGATAGCTTTCATAATATTGTCTATTTTAGCTACAGTTTTAGAGGCATGGGTTGGGTGTGTTCAACTTGATGCATGCTTAAATGATCAACGCTCTTCTAGAAAATCCAAATGATGAGTGGCCACATCAGGATTAAGGAATGGAATTATTGTATAGCTCCCAGAAAATAAATCCTTATATTTTTTTTACAAATGATGTATAAATCTCATTTTCTTCAAACTAGATTGCTGCAATAATTTGAGTAGGGAGTGGATAATTTTCGATACCCATGTTTATTTGATCGTGCTCATCCACAGTGGTAGATGTGACTTCCTCAAATGTTGTAGGGGCATGCTAATGATCTTTTTATGCTTCTTCCTCACATTTCAATTCTTTTATTTTTCCTTGTAGAGAAGTTGAGGAAGAAAAAAATTTAGAGCTCGGTGATGAGTCAATATTTGGACATCCAAAAGAAGAGAAAACCATTTCTGACACTTTTGATGGTGAAGGGTATTACTATAGAATTGAATAGAAAAAGATGGGTTGGGAATCAACATGTTTGTCTTCCTTTATTAATTTAACATCTTCTTCTTGCATAACTAATGAAGAAAATACTAGCGTAATTTTGGTGGATGAGATGAATACATATCCATTTAAGCATTCACTTTCAAAAAAAAATCACTTTTTGTCAGGATCGATTTACAAAACTGTAATTAGGGAAGTCTCAGGATGAATTCTTGAATTTTGGTCTATCCTTTATATTTGATTGATTGGAAACACATATTCTATACTCAAATGTTTTAATGTTTTATCTAGGATCTTTTCAAAGCCATTCAGAGAATTGATTATTGTTACATATTTTTTCAAAGACCATTATGTATTTGTGTGATAGAATTTTTCTCTTATATAATTAGACTCACATGTTATGAATGGAGCCTTGTCACCATACAATGTCCCAACTTTACCATTGAAAATATACTAGAGAAATTGGTTGTGTGATGAAGGGATGGTCACATATTAATGTTACCATGGCCAAAAAATTATAATGTTGAGGTTTTTCCCTTTTGGACAACCATAAAATCTAAATTAGATACATAATCCCCAAACAAAGTTATTAGTGTAATATCACCACATGTTTCTCATTTATTATTTTCATAACCTTACAACTTAAAAATGGAAGGAGATATTTTATATTGAGTAAGACCCAATCGATGAACTATATTGATGGGAATGAGGTTTACTTTTATGCCATTATCAATAAAGGCATGTCGAATGTCTTTATCATTAACCCAACCAGATTGACACAAGGTCCTCATGTGTCCATGTAAAAAATCATCAACATCTTCATCTGTGAAAGATATAAATGCATGAAATTCTACAAGATCATTATCTGTAATGCAATCCTCAAGAGTTTCATCCTCAGTTTCAAACTTCTGATGACTTTAAAAGCCTCAATATGTGCTTTGTGAAGATGTTATTGAAATTTTAAGGCATCCCGGATTGATAACATGGATGGTACATTGGCTAGCTATTTTAAAACATCGTTCCATTTGTCCAATGGTCTGACTTTTCCAGTGTGGTGACATAGTTTTGTAGCCACCATAGATGTTGATACTCCTGATGTAGATATAACATGTTTTGTGGCAGAATCTAGAAAAACATCTAGTCTTGGTATATTATAATAACTAGGTCTATCTATATGATGAGAGTGTGGTTGTATAGCCTATAGTAGTTGCTCCAAGATGATCATGTCTGGGCCAATCATGTCATGTGTAGGATAATTTCCTTATTCTTATTGAGCCTACTGAATGGAACTCCCGTGAGTTTCTTTGGAATACACAGTTCAAGAAGGGTTATCATTAATATAGTGGTTTCTATAATATCCACTTAATTCACTGTATCCTCGACCCTTACATCTTCCTCTAGTTCCCTAACCAAGTACAGGGAATTTATGTTCATCATTACTAGAATCATCATTTTCATAGGGGTATATTAATTAGATAATGTTAATGGAACTAAAGGTCAATTCATTATCTGATGAAGATTCAGCAGGATAGGTTGGTTCTGGTTGTGTAGATTTTCGCGGTGGTGCCCATGATTTTTGATACCGATGGAAGGAAATTTACCAAATTTTAGTACCATTTTGTCCATGACATTAGCTCATCTTCTTCTGAATACTCATGATGAGTCTGATGATATTTCTTCATTAAGTATTGACCTATGGAGAACTAATCTTTTGATAGAGTGGATTTGCTGCAGTGGATGTGGCATGATACATATTTGGTTATTTTAATTGTGTTCATTTAATGGAATGAGTTCGGTATATCATTTTCTTTACCATCCAATCATCATAAATCTGCACATTTTATTATTTTGACTTCCTTCTGTTTTCCTTGTTCTTCTGGATATATAGCAGTAACACATACTACTTGGGTTGTTAAACATTTTACTTTCCGTTGTCTAGATTCTACCATATTTTATAAGAGTTCATTGAAAATTAAACACTCTTGAATAGAATTCTCTAACATATGTTGAATGGGGTAATTTGTGATATATTTGTCTCCTTCCTTATTTTTATTTTTTGGCCTTTCCAACAAAACTAAAATATTTTCCAAAGCTGAAATAAAGTAACCATGATCCTATTCATTAAAAAAATAATAAAAAAATGTTCTCTAATTCCCCAAGAAGTCTTCGCCATTGATTTATTTGATCATCCTAATGAGATAGCCATTTTTATTGATGCTCAGTTGGTGGAGACCTTCGGTAAGATGAATGTTTTTATGTAAAAATAGGTACATGTGATTTTTTGTGTGTGAATGTAGCTACAACATCTTTCCATGTTCTCCTTCAGAATTTTGATGGGATTACACGAGATATAGCTTTGGTTTCCTCAAAGGAATCATCCACATTATGGGAGTTAAAATACAGGTCTCAAAACCCTATTGTGTATTTCGTAGGGATTAGTGTTGTGCATAACTGATCATGGAGATTTTTCAAATAAGTAGGTCGTAACTCTTGTTGTTGGAGTAGTATATTCAAGGAATATTTCAATCATTTTATTCATGAAATGAAAAATGAATCTTTTTCATTGTACTTTTATTTTCAATTTGTAAGATAAAAAACTATTGTTTTTTTGGAGCGTTGATCTAAATTGGAGAAGGAATTTCTAACATAGGTCTTCCCATACAGAATTTAATTCAGAATCTAATCTTGTATGAAAGACAAAGGTTGTCCCCTGTAATGATATCATAATGAATCTGAGAATTACAACTTCTTTTTGAGGAGGGGTCTCAATCATGGGATCAAAACGAGAAATGAAATTTTTTATTTGAGTCTCCAGATCTCCTGAACCATTAATGAATGGAAATTTGGTATTTAGAAAATTTAGTGTGGATGGATCATATCTACACATTCAGTGTAAGTATTATTTTCTGGTTGTACTGGTTCCCACTGTTCTTCCATATATTCTAATCGGGTTGTTAGTTCCTTAATTCTATTCTTAATAATTTAGGGAATATCTTAATGATTTTGGACTTATACATGTATAGTAACTAGAGAATGAACTAGTGTGATGGATGGAAAACCCACTAGTGGTGGTGGTGTTACTTTTTGTCTTTGATAACCAATGGGGAAATGCATATAAGGATATGTTTGATTTTTCCTTTTTTTGTACCCAATAGAGTGAATTTATTATCTACATCTTTAGTTGCAACAAACCCTCCATCCTAATGAGTAAATACCTGATATTCAATTTGAGGATCTTCATTAGGAGAATGTCTAGAAAAAATACTACTTCAAATTAACTATTCACTGAATCTTTTCAACTCCATCATCTCTTCCTCTTGCTGGGATATTCTTCCTCCATGTGAAATAGATTGAATATCTCTACTTGGAAATAAATACATGATCTAACCATTACCTTTCCCATTGTTAGATTCCTTCCAAAGAGGTGGACGTTGGATAGTTGATGGAATACCTATATTCTTGTTAAGCTTTTGATTTTTGGTACGCACAACTCCTACATTTTCATCAGTGTGAACAATATTATGAATAATAAATTCATCCTTCAACTCCCCTGAACTAGACTCATTTTCTCGGGGATCTTCCACAATTGTTTAATGGCATTCACTGATTTATAACACACTAACAACATTCCATCAACATCTATGTACGACTTTATCCATTTATGTCCTGCATGTGACTTCGAATACCAATATTATAAATTTCCAAGAATTTTTTGACAGACAGTTACCTATAAGGAATCCTTGGATAGTTCATTTGGGCATTAAAATTGGGGATTCTTCCTTAATTGGGAGAAAACTAACTTCTTCTAAGGAGGATATTGTTGATATTAAAAATCCTCCAGCCATGTTGGATGAGGTTTTTCATGTTCTTCTTCATCAAAACTTCAAACATTGTTTATTTAATTAGATAGTTGAGATAAACAAGACCCTACCCCTACATGTTGGGATGAATCATGAACTACTATGGTTGATATTAGTGCAACTGATTTTATGATTTTATGAATGTTGGTCTGAACATTTTCTGGCAGCATTATATGACAACCACTTAAATCACCTATTTCAGAAACCATTGTTCTATTTCAGATATTTTTTCAATCAGGTGTATAACATCCTGTAAGTTATATGAATGCATAATGTTATCACATTCTTCATAAAAAGGTATCTTGATAGAATTCCCTCCTTGGAAATTATTTTTATGAGACCAAATCGAGTCATGTTGTTTCACATATAATTGATTACACACAAAATATATTGATTGTATCTTTCCATGGGAATTAACATTGCATGAGACAACATTTGGAATGCTCTACTAATTTTTGAGCGCAGTGAAATGAAAATCTTGGTCCCCACACCATCATCTGATTTGAACAATTGGGGGTATCACTAGTTAACTAGTGTAGCCTTTTTAGTGCATCAATGCATGCCTTCTAAAGGGATCCCAAATGTATCTCGACCATTGTATTTTGGGAAAATAAGAAATATGATAAGTCAATTTGTCATTACAACACTTTTATTATCTTTACATGACATTGATATTCATCATATGTTAATACATTGGGATTATAATGAGGAATAGTTTTCTATTTGTTAAGGTGGAAATCATGAATGCAATCTTCTGCCATCAATTATAGAATGTTGTATTGAGAGGTTACCAAAGGTCATATCATGAATAGTATTTCACCAATATCCTATAGTTTTCTCATGTTAAACATATCCTCCACATATTTTTCTAGAGGGGTCTCCACTAGGTCCGACAAGAGTATATGTTTCTCAATTATTTTATCACAAAAAATATGATCAATTGTTTTTTCCTATGAAATATTAGAAGGAAAATGATCCAAGTGAGGCTTGTAGATTGACCTTTTCTGTTTTATGTCTTTTGGTTGGGAATGTATTTTACCAGTTAGTAATAAGGCATCAGACATGACCTTCCTTATGTTGGAAACATCTTCGAGATAATTGGGCTTTCTCATCACTATAATTCCTATTAGAGAATTATCTTGACAATGTGAAATGAAATTGAAGAGAGAGAATTCATAGATAATTCCATAATGGGAGGACCACCATGTTCGATTATAAAAATGTAAAAATCCTCAATCTTTATGGTCTTATGGCGACATAGAGGGTTTCTCTGGAAGTCATCCAAAAATATTTTCTCTAGATTGAATAAATTTTCATGAGGCAAGCCTTCATGATGAAGTGTATGATGGAGAACAACATAATTAGTAATTCTACTCCCATAACTTGGTAAATATACAGTATGATCTGTAGTTTCAACAAATAAATAAATGAGTAATTCAATAACTCCAACATTTAGAGGAGCCAGATCACAGATTGACTCATGATTTTACAACTATTCTTGGCTAAAATTCTTCATAGAATCTATTTTATAGATAGTTGGGTCCTCATCATGGGAGAAGTGTTCATCATGGGAAATTATATGTGCATGGTGTGTATTGGTCATCATAATAGGCCATTATATATAATTGGAAATGTTTATGTTCCTAATATGGATGTCCGTATCATATAGGGGAGTATTCCCTACAACAATTCTATATTGGAACATAGGTGTTTATCATCCAATCTATAGAATACTGAAGAGTCATCCTAGGTGTGGGGAAATAATAATGTGTCCCTCACTCCAATATTATAGAATTTTCTGTAGTGATATTCTTGAAAAATTCCATAATCTAGGTAGGAATTTGTGTCTTCCCATTCACCATTACTAAAATGTGTTTGGTGAATTTATCGGCTAGAAATATAATATACTTCCATTTTGTATCTCGAGTAGGTGTATGTGACATCTCCAATCCTCCCTTTCCTGCCAGTGTATCCAATCCATTCTAATGTATGGGGGTATATAGTTGAGTCTACCTCATGATTGTCATTAGAGATGTCAAATAGAAATCTCTGGGAGCTGATAAACAAGACTGCTGGTGGGATTAATGGAAGTTGGTAGGTGTATGTGCATGATGGCTATTTTCCACCAAGAATGGTTGATGAACATCATTCAATTAAGACATATGAGACTGTTGGCATGATTGGAAATTGAAGGCTCTTGTATGATCATACATAAAAGATTCCAAGATATTTGATTGGTGAACATTCTTGAATGCATCCAGAGGAGTTTACTGACTGACTGATAGTTTTTAAGCAGGTGTATGTACCTCCTCACAGTACTCCATTGGGATTAATTTGTCGGATTTCTTTTGAACCTCTAGATGAGTCTTCTGGCTGGAAGAATTATGGTAGATGGGTGTACGTGCCCATTTGTTGTTTTCCCATTGGTTTGGTTGATGGACATCTTGGGAGTGGGAAAATTTAAAAACCTACTCCCTAGTAGTTGGATTTTTTCTCCGATGGCACATCTTTTGTGCCCGAGTCTGAGGGACTTGGGCCAAAAAACCAAAGGAAACACCCCCACCATGATGTGGGTTCACTGAAACACTATTCATTTGGCGGTGATTGTTGGTGGGGGACCTCAAGAAGGACCGATGTGTGTTTGAGTTGAGGCCATCAATGATCTCCCCTTCAACATCCCTATAATATAGGAGGGACATGTTATTGTGTTCTGAGGGTAAGGACATGGAACTGTTAAAGATCGTGGTTTTCAATATCTTCTTCTTGACCAATGTTTGTCACTAACCGGATTATGGAGCATTGTTGGTAACGTGGAGAGAATATCAGGAAGCCTCATGGGTTGGGATAGTACCTTGTTGATGATTTTATTGAACCAATAAACTGGAGACCGAACATTTAAGATGCAGAGTTGGTGATGACATCCATCCAGCGGATGAGGTTCTATCTTGTATAGTAGCTTTGGAATTCACGAGTGAAAACATGAAGGAATCCATTTAGAGTGCAGGGAGTTATACAAAAACATGAAAAATATATACATTAAAATCCATTAGAGAAACACCTTCTATATATACACGTGGATGATTGATTCCTTTTCATGACCATCCTTCATCAATTGATAGGGGCCTGGAAGATGATAAATATTGTCAACATGGTTAACTGTTTACATCAGTTTCACCATTTTTTGATTTTTCACCCCAGGAACATGTGTTCTGGTTAGGATTCCTTACTTCTAGGTAGTTTCAATTTGATTAATTTATGGATCTGAAAATATCCAATGGTTCTTTATCAAAATGTACCATCATTCCAAAGTCTAACATTCATTAGGTTTTGACCTATGATATATAAAAACATACATTGGTCAATAGGATGCATGGTTGGAATCATCACACCTTTTTGGGGGAATTATTTCTTTCTATGAAAATCTTATATAGATTTGATATAATTTCATAAATCCTAATTAATTAACCAATTATGACATGTGGTTCCCTTAGAATATATAATAAATTATTATGATGTGTTGAATTTTGAATCATCTGTATGTATTTGAGTATTTTCATTATTGGAGATATCCATATGAATTTGAGGTTCTCCATTAATGATATCCCCCCATATAATATGTATAGAATATTTTAACCATTTTTATGATAATACCTGTTTTTAAGCCACTCAATGAAGAAATATATAATTTATTATCACTTATAGAGGTACAATTTTGTTTTGATGTTGGGATGATACCCACTAATGAACTACCTATATATCCATGTAAATGGAATCATAACCCTTGTAGTTAATTTCCACTTAATGGTACATATCATCCCTTCTATGATCATGGGACAAGGGTCTAACCGTACAATTTAATGTCATGTGGTATGGAAATCTAAGCATAAGGTACTTAGTCAAAGATTGGTGTGTGAGTTATGCCTTTGAAACCCAAGGAACATTGAAAATATATGACTTTTCATGTGGTATTAGACCCTATTGGGAATATGTACAAGGAATAAAGTGGTTGTTTCGGAGTGTTGGGTTTGAACCTCATGAAAGCTTCATACATATCACATTCAGATGGGAATAAAATCCCACTTAGATCAGTGAGTCTAATCAGAGAGTGTATTTCTTTAATAGAAAGGGGTTTGGGCTTACATTTAGAAAATGATTCCTTGGTGATTTCGGAGATTAATTTACGGCTTACTTGTAAGGAGGATGCCCATTTATGTGTGAAATGAGATGGAGGTCAAGACTTAGGAAGGCTTCCAACGTATCCCACTTTTGATGGGAATCAGATTTCTCATTGTTCATTCATTGTGTTGCATGTGTGAATGATATGTTCATAACAAATCTCTAAGCTCACATGATACTTTTTGGAATGAGAAAAAAGATTAAATAAAAAAAATCCAACAAATTCACACACACATTTCATCCTATACATGCGGTAGAGGGCGGGCCTACGTCAGCGACGGTGGAAGTGGCTGGGGTGAACCATCTCCCTCTTTACATTACATTAGATGATTGTTCAATGTAAGGAAGGTGTGAAGGTAAAGGAAGTAGAGAGAAGCAAGACTACAACATCCTACATGAATTTATATGGTCTTACACTAGTATGTATTCCCTAAAATGTTTATAGTTTGGGGAGAGATACTTCTTATTTGTTCAAAAAGAAAAGTATGTTTGAACCATACATTTCATACTAAAGAATTGAGGCTCTATGTTTTAGAGAGAAAAATAAACAAGCATAGCCCAATCCCTAATCTTCCAAATCGCGAAGTCCCTGCCACTATTCATGGGAGACATGTCCTTG
This sequence comes from Viscum album, assembly GCA_963277665.1. Lineage (NCBI taxonomy): Eukaryota > Viridiplantae > Streptophyta > Magnoliopsida > Santalales > Viscaceae > Viscum > Viscum album. Next base: position 931,505,096 of record OY728140.1, read on the forward strand.
TGATTGCAGATATATAAACAAATATACACTCCATTAATATTTTCCCCTTCATAATACAAATGTGGTAATACTCTAACTGTAGATATACAAACCCAAATGACAGACACACATATGTACCTTTCCTAATGTTTTCGTAAGATTGATGGTTTTGGTGGAGGATTCAACATAATCAATTCCTAAAAAATGAGACAATGATGTAGAAGACTTTCTATGAATTAATTTGAAGAAGGCTTGATGAAAGGCTGGTATAGGTTGAATGGATAAGATGAACTAAAGAGGGAAGACCATGTAGGTATCTGTTGCGCAGGTACGGGGGAAAATGTAGGGTAGGGCTACCTAATGATTTCTTATGTTATGAAAAACCAAAATGTTAAAACATGGTTGAGACTTGAATCAAGCCTTCATGAGTATTCACACATATTCCATAAAGTGGATTGTCAAGTTCCATGGGGAGGAATGGGTGGCACGCATGTGTTTCAAATTTAGTGTGGTTGGGCTCTTCAGGTGTGCAAGTGTTATGGATTTCAAACATTGTGATACATAAGACCTATGATACTCCCATAATTCATACTCTGCAGGTGTTTAATAAACTTTGTTGAGGGTTTCATAAGACTTGGGAGAGGCACTAGGATGACCAGTGTAGCAATTGGCATTTTAGGAAATTCATCCATACAAATAAATCCCCAACATTTCTATTTATAGAAAAATATGTGACCCTAGGATAATGGTGATTGGGTGTGCAACTGGATTTCATGCTAGAAAAATGGTGGGAATGTATCATGTGTGTTTATGGTGCCTTGTATTGATTGGGGTGATAAAAATTTGAAGCCTTTTCAAATCAATATTTCCTTAATGAATTTTCTCCTCATTTCTCTATGACACATCCCTTTGTCACATTTTAATCGATGTGATGGAAAAATGTATCAACAACTAACATCACAAAAAACGACATGAGTTCCATTATAAGTTTATGAATATCATCAAATGGATGGATATAAATATATTGGAATACATATTATCATATAATGAAATTAGTAATAAATATACAATAATGATAGTACCTCTCACATTCATTGGACATGAATCCTCCTCCACTAGAAACTCTTCTACATCATGGAGGTTCTTCACATTATGATCCTATGATTTGATCCCAATTCTCAATGATGAATTTAAATATGTTTTAATATACATTGGATCTGACAATCCCTGACTATATTAAGGCATTAACATGGCATGACATAAGTAGTTCAGATTACTATTACAACCAAAAATAGTACACATATCTCCAGGTGTAGGATAAGAATACCGAGTGTATCCATCCTTTAAAAACATATTTAATTATATAGATACGCTACCATCTATAACTGAGGGTGTACTGGAGGCCTTACATTTTGATCACCTCTACTACTCATACGATCACACCACCTCTTCTTCCTCCCTTATGGTACATTAAATCAAAATCTAGGTTGAGGATAATGAAAAAATAACCAACTATTCTTTCCATATCCATATCATACATCATAATTATATCTACCATTTCTACATAGGTCAAAATATTATTTATGAATTTATTTTATCTTATATTTGGCCGTAAAACCTAATGGTACCACTAAAACTCTGTTTGGACATGTTTTTCATCCAGTAGAGGAAATAATAACTAATAAAAAAGACGGGTGTAGACCGATAAAAAAACACACCCAATTAAAATTATAGGAACTCCATAGACATTTATATCAATAAAAATTCATAAAAATAATGGAATAATGGAGTGTTTTATCCCTTCCAATCGAAACCCATATGCATTTATCCATAGCGAAAGGAATTCCACAATCATATTTTGGAATCATCAAGTCTGAAACCACATATTTGACCTTAATACTCTTAGGTGTATCTAGGAATTCATATATTCGATAAAAATTTAATATACAGTCCTTTTGTTCTATATGATCATTAATAACCTTAATGGATGTTGTCTTATTCCCCAAGAACATCCATGTAATACCCCAACTATAGTTACCCATAGTCGATGCATAATTTCATTATATTTTCATGATCACAATTAATCAAATGCCAAAGGAAAGATCAGTTTAGTATCTTTGGAAAAACTAGATGCAAACATAATTTTTACATTACACCTTGAAAAGAAAACAACATAGTGTATCCTTTGAAGATAGTCATATCCCTTAGATTATCCCTTTAGGTCAGTCATAATATAATTCATCGCATCATAGGGAAAAATATATAGAATATTGTGGTCAGATCAGATGCCTAGTGAGGATAAGAAATATTATAGAAGCTATCATAAATAAGAATATATTTTTTTTATGAAATATATAAAATACAAATACAATCCTTTAAAACATAATCTTCACCATTATATGGAATGTATAGTTCAAATAATTCCACTTAAAGATTTACATGCACAATCTACTAGACAAACAATCACATGAAAAATTAATAATTGATCTCATGATTTGGGAATGTATAATGGTGTACATCCTTTCCATATCATCATGGCATCATGAAATTTCCATAAAAACCATACTGTCAATTCCTCTTGCCAAGACATAGGTTTTTCTCTTGATAACTTCCGATGCATCGAGGGCCTATAACAAACCCCACTCATCACTTACTATGTCCCATGCATTCCTATGATGTTAGGGGAAAATCATAACATAAACATTTATATTAAAACAAGCATTCAACATATTAATACATTAACCTTAAACAATAAATGGTATCAATATAGCGCATCCACATTCCGATATGTCATAAAATATTCAATACAATATAGATGATTGTATAATAATAAATAAACCATAATTTATAATAAAATCCAAAATTGGATGTTTACATAGATGAAAATAATCTAACAAAATAGTTATAACTATTTTAGAGAAATATCCTTTTTTACATTAAAATCATTTAAAAGTTGTGTAACTATTACAGAAAGCAATTCTATCAAATATAACCTTGTATGCTTGTAAGGAATCTCCAAAATGTCAATGAATCATAATGGTGTAAAGTTTCTGATAATTATATATATGATAGAAAAAAATTTCATTCCTTAATTTGAAGAAAATTATGTAAAGTACCTCATTTGGAAAATGACAGAATGATTCCATTCAAAACATTTTATAAAAACTCAAACATGGGAAAAATGGATTTTTAAAATTGTCGATGATATATTGAAATATATTTTGAGAAACATGGATATGGATGACAAATATGTCTATGTAGATACTGGAATATAAATAGCCTTGGACAATAATGAGATTGTAAAATTATACCATTACTTGTACTTTCCATTAGTCGACGATGTGTTAACCATATATATAATGGTTATAATAAGTTATTAAATTATTCTATAACCATATCCTTATTTATGATTTCAAATATGATCTTTTTATATCATTTTTTAATATATATCTTTATTACTATTTGTTTGGGTGTTAACTGCTTCAATTTGCGATTCATGTTTTGTTGGGTGCGTATGGTTTTTTATGTAGAGTATGTAATTTTATTCATATATATATTGATTCTAAGATCATAAATATTATATTTACTCACATTATTAAATTTAAGATCATTCTTGAATTTTAAATATAGATAATGAATCTCACAGTTTTGTGGAGATGGTTGGTCGTACGTACGCACGAGTGACGGTATCATTACATTAATGTTTAAATGCTATGGAATTGGATGATATATTAATTATAAAAAATAAATATCATGTTATATTATTTATTTATTTCAATTATAATCATCATTTTTTCCATGAAACTAATGTAGTGTTTAATAATAAATAACACCTCGACGTGGAGACGGTAAGTCGTGTGTATGCACGCATTGTGGTATTTCTATTCATACGATTGATAAATGGAAAAATATATATATTCAATAATTATAATAACATCTAAATTTTTTGATGATTCTATATTTATTACTTTAGTATGTGGACAATATAATAATATGATGTATATGATGAAAATAAATTGAATGGAATTGGTAAAAAAACTACATTTTATTTGAGTGTCTCCATTTGATTTGCACAGGATGACTCTGTAGGGTGCCATTCTACCCAAATTATGGGCCCTATGATTAATTATAGGATGATGGGAGTGAAATTTGGTAGTTTTTGTCACAAAAAAGGAGCATTAGAGGTGTGAATAAAAGATAAGAAAATATTCTCCTTTACAACAGAGGGGTGGGGCACTTTTGGAAATTCTAAAATTGTTAATTTTTTAAAAATTAATATTCAGGTCAAAATATATCCAAAGTGATACATTGAGTGGTTAATAATAGTATCGGTCATAATCCTTTAATTCAATGATTTTTTGACATGTTTAGTTTACAAAATTATCCTTATCTTTTGGATTTAACCCTTAGTTAAATAGTATGACTCATTTCGTGTTTACATGACTTTTTTTAATATATGGTTAATATTTTTTTACCTAAAAAGTCCAAGGTATATAAATTGGATCATTAAGGAAATTTTTAACATTATTGTAGTTTGTTGGAATATCATGATATTTTTAGGAAATTTATATCATTTAATAATATATTATTTATTTTAAAGTACCATTTATGTAAATTTTTATCCTACAAAATATTTTCTTTTTAATAAATATCAAAAAATCATGATTAGTTTGATCCAATACTTACAATATGTCCCTAACATGAATATTTTATCTAAAAAATTTGTTCATTTCATTTATTAAGTAAAATTATATATAATTTAATATTTTTAATATCATTTAATTGATTGTTCTTTTAATATTTCGATAACTGCATCATTATTGTTTCACCATTTAATATAATTATTTATTTATTAAAATTATAAATAAATTTCCATTTAGTATATAAACATTTTAGATTTCAAATGTTTATTTATATTATACTATATCACTTATATAGCATCATATTAAAAATGAAAAAGTTGTTAAAATTTGAATATGATATCTTTAACTCTTCATTAAATGAAAAATAATAAATGTACTAATGTAACACAACTCGCATAATAAAATATCATATTTCTTACCTATGGTTTCCTTTTGTTGAAAAACTCATATAAATTGAAATTAATACAAGTGTTATCATAATATTTTATTTTATAATATTATTTTTACCTTTAATTACTTTATTTACCTTTAACCATGGTAAATAAAATTCAAAAGGTACAATTCAAAAATTTATAATTTTGATTCTATTATACCACATTTTTCATACTGATTACAACCATGTGTGTTGCTTTTTGAAATTCAATTCACAGAAGCTGTAAAATTACATTTAATGTTAAACCGTAGATGTGGTTAGAGAGCGGCTAAAAGAGATGTTCAAAAGTTTAACAAAATATTTATATCTAATTCTACTAAAAAATGGTTCATATTTCCGGCATTGGAATAATAAATTTATTGTGTATTTATTTTGAATTTAAATTAAATTTAATGGAAAATAATTTTTTTAAATGTCAAATTCAGATTTTTAACAATAATGAAGTAATATTCACTATTCATAAAACATTGAAAATTTTAAGAAATATAATAAAAATTTACCATAGGATAATTTTGATATTTTGAATTCAAAAATTACGTCGATTTTGAAATATAAAATTTATAAATTTCATAATGTCGTTAATATTTTTCATAACCACTTTTTTAAATGGATACATTGATAGGTCATGGTGTTGTAGAACACAATGTTGAGTACAACGCAATCAATAGAATTATATAAATGGAAGTTTACCACAGAATTTGGGGTGTCATGTTCTTTCAGTATTCAAATTATTTCATCCTTGATATTTATAGAATGCACTTCATAAAAATATTCATGTGGTTCTTCATCATATATTCCTATGGTTTCCATGTCTCCTCTTCCATTTTATGGTATCTACAACGAACATTAACCAAAAGTGTCATCTGATTTCCCAATACATGTTCTATTGTATCAAAAATCATAATAGGATCTTTCCAATATGATAATTTGGGATCGAGTTATATTTCCTCATAGGTGAGTACATGCATTGGATATTGCATGTATTTCTATAACAGTGATACATGGAACACATCATGTGTAATAGAGTGACTTGGAAGCATTTTCCAATGTTAAGATACAACTCCAATTAATTACCTAATATCGAAATTTATGATGTACATGGGACTTAATTTACCATTTTTAATTAATTTTATAACACCCTTCCATAGAGATGCCTTCAATAAAACATAATCTCCCTCTTGAACTCCAAATCCTTCCGTCAGTTATCGATATAGATTTTTTCTTACGAATCAGCTATTTTGATATCAGTTTGAATACTTTTTACCTTATTCTCCATTTCCTTATGATGTTCAAGGCCAATCAGTTTTCATTCATCAATATCTTCTCAACTAGTCGGTGTACAACATCACTTTCCACATAACGCTTTATATTCATCCTTCTAAATACTTGAATGGAAGCTATTTTTATTCGAAAATGTTACTATAGTAAAATAATGATCCCAAATACCTTTAATGTTATGTGAAAAATATCACAACATGTCTTCAAAGGTATAAATATTCTTTTATTTTTTACATTAATTTGATGGTGGTTGGTAGGGCCCAAAAAAAGCTCAATGTCTAGGGCCTTGTGAAGACCTTTCCCGAAAAATTATATTAAATTAGGATCATAGTTAGATTCAATTGATAGGGGTATACGAGGAAGTCTTACAACATCATTAATATTTTTTCTTTCGTAGTTTTCAATATTTAAAAATTTTATCATATAAAGAAAATGTTTTGATTTTGTGAGAAGATCAATAGTAAACCATATCACATCATTTCTTATAAGAGTATATCATATCCCCATATCAAATTACATCTTAATATCATTATATTTTGACATAAGAAGAGGTTTCATGACACCATTAGGATGTTGTATCCTAGCCTTAACATTTTAAAAAACAAAACATCTCATCACATAATCAGAAATAACCATCATCATATTGTCTTGCCAAAATGTTCCTTAAAATCTCTATAGATCATAGTTCCATAGGGTTTTTAGAAAATTTTGATCTATGAGCATCATCCAATAATTACCTATATATATTTGGTATTGGTGTATGTCACGACCCGACCTCGGGGCCCATGCCGTGACTACCCCAAGCCCGCCTTCCATAGGCCAGGGGCTGGCGACAAGCACCAAGGCGTAAAATCCCGGTAAACAGGGAAGGCATTGCCTTTATAAGTAACAACCCCCACAGAGTCAGCAAGCGGAAAGTAACTACAAAGTGCAGAAACGTAAAGGGGTCCGGAATACAAGCCCAACTGAAAGTACAACTGAAAGGTAAAGAACAACAACTGAAGAAAAGACGGCGGCCTCGTGTCGTCCACTGGCAATCCCACCTGAAGGGTGGGTACAGATAGCCTCCAGGCTCCTCGGGTCCCACGTCCGCTCCGAGCACGTCCCGCCCAGTGGTCCGCCTCCAGGTACCGTCCTGCTCCACGCCCCAACCGAGATCAGCGCTGTCCGTCGTCTGCATCCAACACAACAAAGTGCGGGCATAGCCCGTGCAGGGGTGAGTATAAACTACTCAGTAAGGACCCCGAGACCCCCGAAGGTCTCCCGAAATCCACAAAGGATATAGCACAAAAGAAAGGGGCAACCACGAAGAAACAACTGACTCGACTTAGGTATATGCCCATACATATACCTAAGTCCCCATTTCTAGCTCTGCTCTCGAGCTCAAGGTCAACTCGATCCACACAGGAAAGCAAGACTCAAATCCACCAGGGAGAGTAAATAGTAAATCCACATAGGATAGTTCAACATAATCCACAAAGGAGAGTAACATAAGATTCAGCTCAACCAGGTATACTTTTTCAGATGACGACAAGATGATCACCGAACCATCTAAGTCGTTGGACCCACGAAGGATCGATAGGTACTAACCTCGACAATGACCCAAACAGGATCGGGCCCACACAGGACCTGTAGCAATGGCTCACACAGAACCGTAAGATGATGACCCACACAGGATCGGGCCCACATAGGACCTGTAGTCAAGGCTCACACAGAACCGTAAGGTGATGACCCACACAGGATCGGGCCCACACAGGACCTGTAGCACTGATCCATGTAGGATCGCTGAGTGCAGTAGTCGACGCAGTCCACTGAGGATCTCTGCACAGTCGTCGCCGCAGTCCACGAAGGATCTCTGCTCTGTCGTCGTCGCAGTCCACGGAGGATCTCTGCTCTGTCGTCGAAGTCACAGCCAGCGCTAGGGTTCCCGCACACAGCGAGCTCGTCTAGGAGGGTCCGCTCCACGAGCCGAGAGGCTGATACATCAACTGATACGTAGTCCGAAGTTGATGTATCCAAAAGTTCCGTATCGACGACAGGATCTCAACGCAATAGACGGCGCGTCAATCGGATGCCCGGTCTGAGAGTTATTGGCATTTTCGTCCCAGGGGCCCGGTTGGTTTTTAGGGCAAAACCAACCCGACCGTACTCCGCCTGTGTCCGATCCTCGGGCGGAGTATGCCAAAAGTTCCGTCTCACTTAGAGGAAACCTCCACAGCTGACGGTACGTCGATCGGACGTCCGCAGCTCGAGTTATGAGCGTTTCCGCTCCGAGGGCCCGGTTGGTTTCGCGTACGAACCAACCCAGACGAACCCAAAGTCTTCCGAAACCTTGAGTGTAATATACCGAAATGACCGTCTCGATCCAAGGATCGCGTAGCCGCTGACGGTTCGTCATTCAGAGGTCCCAGGCCCAAGATATGGGCAAAAGACCGAAGAGGGCCCGAAAACGGGGGTTCTGGGCCCGGGGCGACCCGGCCCGAACCCCCCCTGGGTCGGCCGAACCGGGTCGACCCGACCCGGTTGGACCGGGTCCGGTCCGGCTCGGGCGCGGCCCAGCCGGTCGGACCGGCTCGGCCGGCGCGGCCGCACGGCCGAGCGCGGCTGCCGCGGGGCGCCACCCCCGCGGCTGGGTGGAAGGCGCGGCCCCGCGGAGGGGGGGCCGCCTGTCACGCGGACGCGGCCGGGCCGCCGCGTCCATTCCCGGTTCCGCGCGGCCGCGGAACCGGCCGCCGCCGCCGCGGCTTCAGCCGCGGCGGATTTCCTCCACGGCGGCGCGCCGGGCGCCGCCGCCTCCGGCCGCCGGTGCCGCCGCCTTCCGCGGGTCGCCGGAGATGCTCCGGTGGCCCGATTCCTTTCCCGCCTGCGCCGTTATTCCTCCCGGGACGCGTCCTTCACTACGGAATCAACAATTGGCCCTTGCATCGTTCTTCTGCTGTCGCCCACCAAATCCGCACAAAAGGAAGATCGGCGGAGGGTTGTCGGGCCTTGTTTGTTAGGCCCGCACCCTCCGCGTTAGGTAAAATCAACGGGAGGAAAAGAAATAACCAACAACAATTTTAAATAAATTAAAATTGTTCCGAGATCGGGTTCTTTATTTTAAAAGAATAAACACGGGAAATAAAATATTCCAAAAACCCCTACCTCGCAGCTGTCGTTGCCGAACGGGGGATCGTCGCGGGATTGCTCGTCGCGGAAGAAGGGGATCGTCGCGTCGTCGCGGTATCCGGCGTCGCGTCGCCAATCTCCGGATCAAGATCAAACGGATTTAATTAATTTAAATCCGTTGATATCGAATTATAAAAAGGGGAGAATTTAGAAGATTCGATTCTCACCTTTAACCGCCGATCGTAGGTCCGCCGCGGAAGAAGAGGCGCCGAAGAAGAAGAAGAAGAAGGTCGCGGAAAAGTTTGTTGACGTCGCGGATCGTGTGTCGTCGAATTCCGGTTCCGGCGTTCTTCGCGTTCTTCATGTTCTTCGCGTTCTTCGCGAGGAGGGTGGAGGTTTAGAGGATCTCGCACTACAGGAGGATCCTCCAAAATAGACAAGTTTGTCTATTTTATTATTTCGCCAACAACGCGTAAGTAACGACCCATCAATTCGTTGAATTAAATCAACGAATGAAACAGCCCATTTAATTCACGAAGTAAACCGCCCAATTAAATGGTCTGTTAAGAATTAAGGAAAACACGTCGGTTGACCTTTCAGTTACTTGACGGGTTTTCGCGGGTGCGTTACTTAGCGAAAGAAACGGCGGGGCTCGTGCGGGCCCCACCTCACAAATATCCTACCTAGGGGTAGGGTATTTCCGGATAGCACCCTCTCCGCTTTAACTCAGTTCAAGTGGCTTCCAAGCGACTTCCATGCGGCTTAAGTGAAATAAAATAAAGTTGTCGCACAACCTTTATTTTATTTCCGACTTAAAGCCCAAAAAATTTTTAAAAACCACGGTTGAGCAAACGCAACTCCGGAAGAGGAGTTCCTAAGCAAATACCGGCGCTGCGATTTCATCGGTGCCCTCAGAATTCGATTCCGGGCACCGGTTCAAAAGATAGAAAAACCCGCTCATCCGTTCACTGAACGTACCCGAGCCAAACTTCGGAAATTGATTCCGGGCACACCGGGCCTCGGAATCAGGTGCCGTCTGAAGCTGCGCTCTTGTAAAATTCCAAATAAAATTAAGAAAAAAATTTCCTTGAAATTTGAGGGTCTTTACATTACTCCCACCTCAGGGCTTTACGTCCCCGTAAAGATACATCAAAAACTAGGGGAACAAATGGGGGTACTGAGCACGCATCTGAGCCTCCCGCTCCCAAGTGCTCTCCTAGAGGTTCCCGTGCTGCCATCTGACGCGCACAAGAGGAATCGACCGCCCACGTAGGACCCGCTCCTGTCGATCTTCGATCTCCACTGGGACCTCCGCAAAAGTCGCCCCATCGTCCACGTCCAGCTCCCCAAAGTCGATGATGTGCGTCGGGTCGTGCACGTATCTCCTCAGCTGAGACACGTGGAAAACGTCGTGCACCCGGTGCAACTGAGGTGGTAGAGCCAGGCGATAAGCCACCTCTCCTATCCTGCTGAGGACCTGGAAAGGCCCGATGAAGCGTGGAGACAACTTGCCGCCTCGGCCAAATCTCCGTAAACCACGTCGAGGTGAGACACGCAAAAAGACGTGGTCGCCATCCTCGAACTCTAGTGGCCTCCGCCTCCTGTCAGCATATGACTTCTGCCGGCTCTGAGATGTCCTCATCCTCTCCTGGATGATCTGGACCTTCTCTGTCGTGGCTCGGACCATCTCTGGTCCCACGAGTGCTGACTCCCCAGGGTCTGTCCAGCACAACGGTGATCTACAGGGTCTGTCGTACAACGCCTCGTATGGTGCCATCCCGATGGTGGAGTGGTAGCTGTTGTTTTACGTGAACTCCACCAAGGGTCGGTGGTCCTCCCAGCTGCGACCAAAGTCGAGAACACATGCACAGAGCATGTCCTCGAGTGTCTGTATGGTCCTCTCCATCTGACCATCCGTCTGAGGGTGGAAGGCTGTGCTCAGATGGAGCCACATCCCGAACGCCTCCTGCAACCCCTTCCAAAGCCGGGAAGTGAAACGAGCATCTCGATCGGAGACGATAGATGATGGCACACCGTGAAGCCGTACGATCTCCTGGACGTAAAGACGTCCCAAGCTCTCCACTGAGCCCTGCTCTCTGATGGGTAAGAAGTGTGCCGACTTGGTGAGTCGGTCGACAATCACCCAAATGGAGTCGTGACCTCTGGAAGTGCGTGGAAGTCCAGTCACGAAGTCCATAGATATCCCGTCTCACTTCCACTCCGGGACCTCCAAGGGCTGTACCAAGCATGCTGGTACCTGATGCTCTGCCTTCACCTGCTGGCAGGTGAGGCATCGTGAAACGAACTCTGCCACAGCTTTCTTCATGCCCGGCCACCAGTGCTGTCGTCTGAGATCCTGGTACATCTTCGCCGCTCTGGGATGTACCGCCAAGGGAGAAGTGTGAAACTCTCTCAGCACCTCCTCTCGTAAAGCGACTGGTACGAAGGTACGTCCTCTGAAAAGGATGTCGTGCTCTGATCCAAGGGAGAAACCATCAGGCGCCTGACCTGAGGATATCAGTGCATGCCGGGTCTCACAGTCAGCGTCCCCACACTGAGCCTCTCTGACCCGCTGTAGAAGTGGAGGAGAGACTGTGAGAGACTGAAGAAATGCTGCTCCGTCTCTATCCACGAAGGATATCTGTAAGGAGGCTAGCTGCTCCGTCGCCTCCTCAAGTAGATGAATGCCCGTCCTCCTGCTGAGGGCATCGGCTACCACGTTCCCCTTCCCAGGAGTATAGACTATCTCAAAGTCAGAGTCCTGGAGGAACTCAAGCCATCTCCGCTGTCTCAGGTTCAGGTCCTTCTGAGAGAAGATATACCTGAGACTCTGGTGGTCAGAAAAGACTGTGAAGCGCTCTCCCATCAGATAGTGCCGCCAAGTCTTCAGAGCGAAGACCACTGCTGCTAACTCCAGGTCATGAGTGGCGTAGTTCTTCTCATGCGGCCTCAACTGACATGATCCGTAGGCGATCATGGCCCGCTCCTGCAACAGAACGTACCCGAGTCCAGTCCCTGATGCATCGCAGTAAACTACGTATCCAACTCCCTCCTCAGGCAACCTCAAGATAGGTGCGCTGGTCAATCTCTGTCTCAGCTCCTAGAAGCTCTACTGACATCTGTCTGACCACACAAAGGGTTTCCCCTTCTTTTTCAAGGCTGGGAGTGGTGTCGCAACTCTGGAGAAGTCTGGAACAAATCTCCGATAGTATCCGGCTAGGCCCAAGAAGCTCTGCACCTCCGTCACGCTCCTGGGTGGCTCCCAAGCTAGCACTGCCTCGATCTTCGCGGGATCCACTGCAACTCCCGCCTCAGAGATGACGTGCCCCAAGAAATGGACCTCACGTAACCAGAACTGGCATTTTGAGAGCTTGCCATAAAGCTGGTGCTCTCGGAGTGTGTCTAGCACAACTCGCAGGTGGTAGGCATGCTCCTCCTCAGTCGTCGAGTATACCAAAATGCCGTCAATGAAGACCACGACAAATCGGTCGAGGTATGGCTGGAAGATCCTGTTCATGAGGCTCATGAACACTGCTGAAGCATTGGTTACGCCGAATGGCATAACCAAGAACTCATAATGGCAATACCGACACCTGAAGGTCGTCTTCTGCACGTCCTCGTCTCGAACTCTGAGCTGATGATAACCTGACCGGAGGTCTATCTTCGAGAACCACCGCGCTCCCTTGAGCTGATCGAAGAGGTCATCAATCCGTGGCAGCGGATACTTGTTCCTCACTGTCACCTGGTTCAGGCGACGATAGTCGACACACAGTCGCAAGCTCCCGTCCGCCTTCTTGGCGAACAATATCGGGGAAGCCCAGGGTGAAACACTGGGCCGGATAAACCCCTTGCTCTGCAAGTCCTCCAACTGTACCCGCAACTCTCGAAGCTCGGCGGGGGCCATCCGATATGCTGGAGTAGATATCGGGGCTGTCCCGGGGTACAAGTCGATGTGAAAGTCTACCTCTCTACGAGGAGGTAGCCCTGGAACGTCGTCGGGAAAGACGTCCACGTACTGGTCCACCACTGCAGGAAAAATTGGACTCTGCACGTCCACTGCTCCTAGGATGAGGCTAGCCAACTGATGAGAGATGGGCTGCACTCTCCTCCGCGGAAGTCCATCCTGTGCTGCAAAGGTTCCCTTCTCGCCGGTGAAGGTAAACCTGCTCCCGTCGGTGCGAACACATCGCACCTTGCGCCTAAAACAGTCGATCTGGGCACGAACCGTGGATAGCCAATCCATGCCCAAGATGACGTCGTAAGGCCTCGACGCCGCTACAAGGAGATCCCAGCCGAAGCTCTCGCCTCCTAGAGTAAGCTCACACTGCCGGCACCAGTGCATAATCGTCGAGTCTGCTCCCGTAGGAGTCTCTAGCCGTAAGGATCGAGCCAACGGCTCAGTCGGAATCTCCGAGCTCCGAACAAGGGCAGAGGCTATGAAAGAGTGACTCGCTCCTGTGTCTATAAGTACTGCAGCAAGGGTGGAATAGACACAGATCGTACCTCGAATCATCTCTGGCATGTCGGGGTCGTAGGCCTCCACTGCCTGGAGCTGGGCATGTCCCTGCCCGCCCGCTCCCTGTGGTCGAGGTGGCCCTCCTGGTGGTGGTGGGGGTAGAGCCTGGAAGCGCCGCCCACCACCCGCTGCTCGGCCAGCTCCTCTGCCTCGTCCGCCTCCTCCCTGCGGACCACCACGGTCGACCCTCTGCCTCTGCCTGGGTGGCCCCTCCACCGTCTGCTGCTCCTCTGATCGGCGAGTCGGGCAGTCACGAGCCATGTGACCCTGCCCGCTGCAGGAGTAGCACTGCCTGCCTCTCGGAAGGCTGGCACTCCGCTGTGTGCCCCGCACTGCTGAGCCGGTGTCCTGAGGCCGTCTGCGTGGGGTTCTGGTCTTCCTGGACCCGAGAGTCATCCGTCGGCTACCTGCTGCCGAAGACTTAGCTACCTTCCGCCCTGCGCTGGGTCTCTCCGCTGAAGAAGGCTCTGCCAGGAAGCTCTCGATCAGGAGGGCTCGCTCCAGTACTCCTGCCTGGGTCGGAATGCTGAGGGGGATCAGCGACGCCCGAATCTCCTGCCGCAAGCCCTGCTCGAAGGTCCGGGCCCGGAAGAAGAGGTCCCGTACCATGTCGGTCGAGTAGCGAGATAGGTCAGTGAACCTCGCCGCGTACTGAGCGACCGTCATGCTGCCCTGGCGCAGCTGGAGAAGCTCCTGGATGCGCACCGCTCGGAGGGTGGCCGGGACGAACTCAGAGCGGAATAGGCTCTCGAAGTCCGTCCAGAGCAAGGATGTATCATCGTGAACCTGGAGCATCAAGCTCCACCATCGTCCTGCCGCCGCCTGCAGGAGGCTCGCCACGAGAATCACCATGAGATCCGCTGGTGTCCTCACTAGCCTAAAGATCCATACCACCGCCTCTAGCCAGTCCTCGGCGGCCTGGGGGTCCGCCTCACCGCGAAACCTGGGCGGTCGCTGGCTCTGAAACTCATGCAGTTCCCTGAGGCGACGTGCATCGTCAGCGTCGGGTACTGGTAGCATCGGTGGCTCGGCGGGTAAAGCTACCGCCGGTGCCACTGCTGGCAAAGGGCCCTGCACCGAGGCCTCGTCGCTCGGTGGGCTGCCATCGCGCCCTACACTCGGAACCCTAGCTGGCTGTCGTCGCGGGGCCATCCTAAAAAGGAGAACAAGAGTACCACAGTCAGAACAGTATACCTGGTGAGCTGGCACACGTAATCACAAGGAAAACATGAGACTTTCATGAAGCAGATCAGTATACCCGGTGAGCTGACACAAGTAATCACAAAGAAAACTTGAAACACACACGCAATCAATGTTTTCATGCATTAAGTCGGAAATCAGGAGTCAGGGTCCTGGTGTACGGATACGTCGGCCGCTGCACCAACACTGGGCTCCCTGAACTGATAACCACACTCAATACACTAAACACTATTGCTTCATATAGAAAGAAAAGACGATCAGAGTCTGCAGTAGAACCGACCCCTCTGATACCAATTTGTCACGACCCGACCTCGGGGCCCATGCCGTGACTACCCCAAGCCCGCCTTCCATAGGCCAGGGGCTGGCGACTAGCACCAAGGCGTAAAATCCCGGTAAACAGGGAAGACATTGCCTTTATAAGTAACAACCACCACAGAGTCAGCAAGCGGAAAGTAACTAAAAAGTGCAGAAAAGTAAAGGGGGCCGGAATACAAGCCCAACTGAAAGTACAACTGAAAGGTAAAGAACAGCAACTGAAGAAAAGACGGCGGCCTCGTGTCGTCCACTGGAAATCCCACCTGAAGGGTGGGTACAGATAGCCTCCAGGCTCCTCGGGTCCCACGTCCGCTCCGAGCACGTCCCGCCCAGTGGTCCGCCTCCAGGTACCGTCCTGCTCCACGCCCCAACCGAGATCAGCGCTGTCCGTCGTCTGCATCCAACACAACAAAGTGCGGGCATAGCCCGTGCAGGGGTGAGTATAAACTACTCAGTAAGGACCTCAAGACCCCCGAAGGTCTCCCGAAATCCACAAAGGATATAGCACAAAAGAAAGGGGCAACCACGAAGAAACAACAGACTCGACTTAGGTATATGCCCATACATATACCTAAGTCCCCATTTCTAGCTCTGCTCTCGAGCTCAAGGTCAACTCGATCCACATAGGAAAGAAAGACTCAAATCCACCAGGGAGAGTAAATAGTAAATCCACATAGGATAGTTCAACATAATCCACAAAGGAGAGTAACATAAGATTCAGCTCAACCAGGTATACTTTTTCAGATGACGACAAGATGATCACCGAACCATCTAAGTCGTCGGACCCACGAAGGATCGATAGGTACTAACCTCGGCAATGACCCACACAGGATCGGGACCACACAGGACCTGTAGCAATGGCTCACACAGAACCGTAAGATGATGCCCCACACAGGATCGGGCCCACACAGGACCTGTAGTCAAGGCTCACACAGAACCGTAAGGTGATGACCCACACAGGATCAGGCCCACACAGGACCTGTAGCACTGATCCACGTAGGATCGCTGAGTGCAGTAGTCGACGCAGTCCACTGAGGATCTCTGCACAGTCGTCGCTGCAGTCCACGAAGGATCTCTGCTCTGTCGTCGTCGCAGTCCACGGAGGATCTCTGCTCTGTCGTCGAAGTCACAGCCAGCGCTAGGGTTCCCGCACACAGCGAGCTCGTCTAGGAGGGTCCGCTCCACGAGCCGAGAGGCTGATACATCAACTGACACGTAGTCCGAAGTTGATGTATCCAAAAGTTCCGTATCGACGACAGGATCTCAACGCAACAGACGGCGCGTCAATCGGACGCCCGGTCTGAGAGTTATTGGCATTTTCGTCCCAGGGGCCCGGTTGGTTTTTAGGGAAAAACCAACCCGACCGTACTCCGCCTGTGTCCGATCCTCGGGCGGAGTATGCCAAAGGTTCCGTCTCACTTAGAGGAAACCTCCACAGCTGACGGTACGTCGATCGGACGTCCGCAGCTCGAGTTATGAGCGTTTCCGCTCCGAGGGCCCGGTTGGTTTCGCGTACGAACCAACCCGGCCGAACCCAAAGTCTTCCTAAACCTTGAGTGTAATATACCGAAATGACCGTCTCGATCCAAGGATCGCGTATCCACTGACGGTTCATAATTCGGAGCTCCCAGGCCCAAGATATGAGCAAAAGACCGAAGAGGGCCCGAAAACGGGGGTTCTGGGCCCGGGGCGACCCGGCCCGAACCCCCCCTGGGTCGGCCGAACCGGGTCGACCCGACCCGGTTGGACCGTGTTCGGTCCGGCTTGGGCGCGGCCCGGCCGGTCGGACCGGCTCGGCCGGCTCGGCCGATCGGCCGAGCGCGGCTGCCGCGGGGCGCCGCCCCCGCGGCTGGGTGGAAGGCGCGGCCCCGCGGAGGGGGGGCCGCCTGGCACACGGACGCGGCCGGGCCGCCGCGTCCGTTCCTGGTTCCGCGCGGCCGCGGAACCGGCCGCCGCCGCCGCGGCTGAAGCCGCGGCGGATTTCCTCCACGGCGGCGCGCCGGGCGCCGCCGCCTCCTGCCGCCGGTGCTGCCGCCTTCCGCGGGCCGCCGGAGATGCTCCGGTGGCCCGATTCCTTTCCCGCCTGCGCCGTTATTCCTCCCGGGACGCGTCCTTCACTGCAGAATCAACAATTGGCCCTTGCATCGTTCTTTTGTCGTCGCCCGCCAAATCCACACAAAAAGGAAGATCGGCGGAGGGTTGCCGGGCCTTGTTTGTTAGGCCCGCACCCTCCGCGTTAGGTAAAATCAACGGGAGGAAAAGAAATAACCAACAACAATTTTAAATAAATTAAAATTGTTCCGAGATTGGGTTCTTTATTTTAAAAGAATAAACACGGGAAATAAAATATTCCAAACAACCCCTACCTCGCAGCTGTCGTTGCCGAACGGGGGATCGTCGCGGAAGAAGGGGATCGTCGCGTCGTCGCGGTATCCGGCGTCGCATCGCCAATCTCCGGATCAAGATCAAACAGATTTAATTAATTTAAATCCGTTGATATCGAATTATAAAAAGGGGAGAATTTAGAAGATTCGATTCTCACCTTTAACCGCCGGTCGTAGGTCCGCCGCGGAAGAAGAGGCGCCGAAGAAGAAGAAGAAGAAGGTCGCGGAAAAGTTTGTTGACGTCGCGGATCGTGCGTCGTCGAATTCCGGTTCCGGCATTCTTCGCGTTCTTCACGTTCTTCGCGTTCTTTGCTAGGAGGGTGGAGGTTTAGAGGATCTCGCACAACAGGAGGATCCTCCAAAATAGACAAGTTTGTCTATTTTATTATTTCGCCAACAACGCGTAAGTAACGACCCATCAATTCGTTGAATTAATTCAACGAATGAAACATCCCATTTAATTCACGAAGTAAACCGCCCAATTAAATGGTCTGTTAAGAATTAAGGAAAACGCGTCGGTTGACCTTTCAGTTATTTGACGGGTTTTCGCGGGTGCGTTACTTAGCGAAAGAAACGGCGGGGCTCGTGCGGGCCCCACCTCACAAATATCCTACCAAGGGGTAGGGTATTTCCGGATAGCACCCTATCCGCTTTAACTCAGTTCAAGTGGCTTCCAAGCGACTTCTAAGCGGCTTAAGTGAAATAAAATAATGTTGTCGCACAACCTTTATTTTATTTCCGACTTAAAGCCCAAAAATTTTTTAAAAACCACGGTTGAGCAAACGCAACTCCGGAAGAGGCCTTCCTAAGCAAATAACGGCGCTGCGCTTTCATCGGTGCCCTCAGAATTCGATTCCGGGCAGCGGTTCAAAAGATAGAAAAACCCGCTCGTCCGTTCACTGAACGTACCCGAGCCAAACTTCAGAAATTGATTCCGGGCACACCGGGCCTCGGAATCAGGTGCCGTCTGAAGCTGCGCTCTTGTAAAATTCCAAAGAAAATTAAGAAAAACATTTCCTTGAAATTTGCGGGTCTTTACAGTGTAACACAAAGGATCTTCCCAAATTACAAAATACCATCTACATAAATGAATTTGATCAATCAATGATCAATCATAGCTTTAGGTTTCTTTTTAAAATCCTCATCATTAGAATGTGAACATTATATCATTTCTATTAAAGATGGTTTGGAAACCATTTGAAAAAGTATTTATGTTTTACCTTCCATGATAATTCCAATATCATTCTTTATTAGATCTATGAACATAGATTTTTTTCAACATAAATTTTGTTTAGAACTCCATGGAATTTTTTGATCAAATCATCTGCCACCTTATTATCTTTCCCTGGGTGGATGTGTATTTTTTCATCAAAATCCATGATTAGATAAAGCCTTATTTTTTTATCTAATGTTGAGCTCTTTCTATGAAAAAATATATTTCAAACTCTTGTGATCAATATATATCTCACATATTTCACCATAGATATAGTGTCTCCATATCATCCGAGAAAATATTTCAAATGAAAACTAAATATTATTAGTTGGATAGTTTTGATCATGAATTTTTAACAACAATTATTTATATAAAAAACTATATAATTTTTTAAGAGAACACGTCAATGTCCTTTCCTCGATGATTCACTATAAATAACTAGCCCAAAATTCCCAGATTATAATGGCATGATAAGATCATTGAATAATATTTTCTTTAGTTAGGAAAAACATTCATCAAATTATTTAGTCCAAATAAATTTAACCCCTAAACATGTGGTCATGGATAATGGGTTTTCCAATTGGGAAACATTTTGGATGAAACACTGATAATAACCTGCTAAACCAATAAAAACATGTATCTCGATTCTACTAATCTGCACTGGCCATTCTCATATTTACTTTCTCTTTTCATGATCAATGGAGATTCCATCCTTGGAGCTAATATGGCCAATAAAAGAAGTTTTTTGAAGGCAGAATTCACATGTGCTAAACATACAATATAGTTAATTTCTTCTAATAGTCTTCAAAACAATCCTGATGTGGTTATGATGACTTTATATATTTTGGATTATAGAAAAATATCATCAAAAAATATTACAACAAAATCATATTGAAATTCCTTGAACAATATGTTCATTAGATCCATGAAATTAGAGGGTGTATTATTTAGTCCCAATTGAATTACTATAAACATGTAATACCCATACATTGTTTGGAAATATATATTTGGAATATCATACTTATTTATACACAATTTTTAATATCCAAAAAAAGTTCAAATGTTAAAACATATTGAGCTCCATGAAGTCCATCAAACAAATCATCAATAGGGGCATATGATAATTCTTTATTATTGTAATAGAATTGATTTTTCTGTAGTTAATGAACATCCTCATTGATCCATATGTCTTAATAGTAAAATGAATTTTGGATCCCCATAGAGAAAAAGTAGGGTGATAAAATCACTAATTACTCAACTCCTCTTATTGTTTCATCAGATCTATTAATTCCACAGTGTCCTTTCTATAGGGAGTTTTTTATATTTTCCTCACATCAAGGATTAAATAAATTAAAAACTCAACATCCAACTCTGGAGGATGTCTACGTAAATCCTCTGGAAATACATCAATATATTGTTTTACAATAGGTAAAAATTCAATTTTTATTTTTATTTCGTCATCCCTAGATTTTATTTCTTCTTCCTCTCCAAGAATCTTATTCAGTAAAGCTTCTGGTGGTTCGTTTTAATATGAATCAATTGATGATATTTATAATATTAAGATAATAGATTCTATATTTTCCACAAAATTGAAACTTCCTTCTTCTTACAATAAATTTTATCATCATATTTTGATAGACAATCCATATATAGGATTATATGAATGTCAACCATAGGTATAGTGTTAATGTTAGTAGTTAAAGAATGTGTATATGCCATAATGGTAATTGGTTGACACATCTTTGTTGAAATGAGACATCCCTTATAGGCTTTGACTGACAACTCCATCATTATTTTGAATTGGAAATAAATAATTTTTAAATAATACTAGGAATATATAAGGGAATGTGAAGATCCATAACGAAATAAATATTCGACAAAATTTGAGGAAATGATTAATGTTTATGTGAACATTTCATTATTAACATCAAACTCAGCAGTTCTGAGAACAATATAATAGCCTTTCTCCCGTGGACTTTTTTGGGGAAAGTTTCCTTGACACAATGCACAATCACTTTCATAATTTCACATCTCTATTCAATTATAGGATTGAAAATTGAAAGATTTTTCCCTCCCCATACAATCATGCGATTCACACCCTTTTTTTCACTTATAACAAACTTCCAATCCATTTATACATGTATCAAGATGTTTCATGAAATAATTTCAGCATGTTAGAATTTTAGCTTGTCCCTTCATCCCCTTATTTCCATTTCATAAGTATTTAATGGGTCTCTTATTCTATCTATATTTTTTTAATTAATTCTTAGAGAATTCATTTTCTGTACTGATAGCACATGAGACAATATATTCATATGATGAGAAAGATTATGAGACCACTTTCCATTTGAGAAATTTTTTTAACTAATCAAAAAATCAATAAATCTTACTTCTTTTTGGTACACATGTAATCTAGAACATGCATTGATAACCTGGTGAAGATATCATCATAATTTTCATCGTTATTATCCCCTTTCTCCCTCAGACTATGAAATTGCCCCTATATATCTTCTCATAGATAAGGATGAAAGTATTTTTCTTGGATAAGTTCTTTTAATTCACTCTATTCTATATTTTATGCTTGTTTATCCTCCTTCGTGTTTTGAATTTATTACCACCATTGATCTATATCTCCTGATAAAAAGTACATTGTCATAACAACTTTTTCCCTTTCGTTACTCCCCAAAACAAGAAAGTACTTATCTAGAAAATTTATCCATTACTCGCCAACAAATGGATTTTTTTTCTCATTGAATGTTTGAGGATGTTATCTCATTAATCGGTCTAACATTAACCCTCCATGTTATGGATTAGGCTACTCTATATGGGTAATGTTATTATTCATAATATTAGTCAGTTTTCCCAATATGGTTATAAGTTGTACAATTATAGTTGTATCACTAGCTTCAATATAATTATCATTCATATTAGGGAAATACGTACATGGATTACCACTATTGATACAGTTTCCATTACTTCTACTAGGCTCTATTTCTATATAATAACATAAACTATATTAGGTTATGAATCATAAATCATAATTCCAAACTAGAAAAATACTAAATATAAATTAATAAATTTATGCATATCTAATTCATACTCATAAATATTATATTTTAGAGATTTAAATACTCTTAAATACTTCATGATGGTTTTTAAATAAAATGTCAATTTTCCTAAGAATATATCCTTTGAGTGTCAAACCAGGTGTGTAGTAAGGATCTTTGTTGTGTACTTGGTTACACTGAGTCAATAATGGAATACCATATCAATGTTATTACTCTAAATACAACTATGCAGGAACCATTTCCCCTTTTAGTATCCATACCAGGGATTATTTTCTAGGAATACCCATACAACCTCTATTTTAACAATAATATAGGATGTTCTTCTATATTTATCCTCATGTATTTCATAGGTAATGTTCGACAATAAATGTTTCTCTAAATATAGTTTCCATATTTTGTACTATCCAATGATAACTAATATAATTCCATGAACCAATTGACACGAGCTCAGTGCATTATTTTATTACATTGGCATGATCGTATGTAATCAAATTATGAAGGACCAACTAGGTTTATAGAAATGGAAAAACTATAAACAAACATAAATTTTACTTTACATCTTAAAAGGAAATAAAATATTGTATCTATTAAAAACACTCATATACCTTATATTATCCCTATAGTTCCTACATAATATACGTTTTCACATCTTGAGTAAAAATGAAACATAATAAATTGGTGAGCTTAGATTCTCATTAGGGATAAACAATATAGTGTAAGCTATCATAAATAAGCATTAAAATTTTACGGCATGGTATAAAACTAAAACACAATCCTTTAAAACATAATATTCAGTATAATAAGAAATGAATAAATAAAATAATTCCATTCTAACATTAATGTGTATAATATACTAGTTTAATAGTCATATGAAATATCAATAGCTAATCTCATATCAAGGGAATGTGTAATACCAAGCATCATAAGCATAATGTCAAGGCCTCGTGCCAAGACCATAAATTACCATACCATCCATGACACATGCCCAGACACTAGATTGTATCATTAGTCATAACAATTCATTCAAGGGTTATAGCAGTCCTCACCCATCACTTACATTTTCAAATGCATTTCTCTCTTGAAAGGGGTAAAACACAATGTAAACATTTGTATCAAGACTAGAATATGAAATCTTTATACATTAACCATAAAACATAAATGGTATTAAAATTTTGAATCCAAATTCAAATATATCATAAAAAATTCAATACAATATAATAGTTTGTATCATAATAAATCAACCTTAATTATATATAACATACACTAATGTATGTTGAAATAGATGAATATAATCTCACAAAATCCTTAATCCCATTTGAGGAACCTATGTCTTTTTACATTGAAATAATTTAAATTCCACACAATTATAAAATAAATAATTTCATTTGAAAATAAATTTTAATCTTGTAAGGGATGCTTCAACATGTTATGTGTCTTAATGGCCAAAAAAATACACTCAAACAATATAAGATAAAAAATATTCTTTCTGTAATTTTATGAAAAGTTCATAAAGTGCCATGTTTCGAAAATGACGGAATGATTCCAATCAAAACATTTTAATAAAAGTAAAACATGGGTAAAAAATGATACACAATTTTCTATGACAAATTGAAATAAATTTTATGAAGCATATAAATTGATGATAACGATGTCCCTTTAGATACTTATCTATAAACAAACATGGATAATAATGAGATTGTGAAATTATCCATTACCTTATACTTTCCCTTAGTTGAGGATGTGTTAACCTCTTGTATAATGGTTAAAGTGTGTTATTATATTATACTGGAACCATATCCATATTTATGATACAATATATGATCCCCACATATCATTTTGTTCATATTATTTTAGTATTAATATTGGTTTGTGTGTAAAATTCTTCATTTTCCTATGCATGATTTGTTGTGTAAGTCATGTTTGTTATGCATAGTATGTATGATTTGTTTAAAGAATGATATTAACATCATAAATATTATATTTACTCATATAATAAATTATATTATCATTCATTAATGGTTAATGTGGAGAATGAATCCAACCACGTCTTCGAGATGGTAGGCCATATATATCCATCAGCGACTATATCATTACCTTAATGATTAATATGATATAGAATTTGACTGTAAATTAATTATAAAGAGTAATTGTCTTGTGATTTCAATTATTTATTTTAATTATAATAATCATTATACCTATCGAAATAATTTAGTGTTAAATGAAAAAATACACCACTATGTGGGGACTATATGGCATAAGTACGCACACATGGTCATATTGTAATTCATATGATGTATAGATGTTGGCTTATAATTGTTACATAATTAAAAAAACATATAAAATGGTAGATGACATTTTATTTATTAATTTTTTATGGATACAACATATGAATATGTAGTAGAAGAAGAAAATAAATTTAATGGAATTGGAAAAATAATTACTTCTTCATTGAGAGTCTCCTTCTAATGTGCACGAAAAGAACTATTTCGGTGGATTTATGACCAAATT
Source organism: Viscum album (assembly GCA_963277665.1). Lineage (NCBI taxonomy): Eukaryota > Viridiplantae > Streptophyta > Magnoliopsida > Santalales > Viscaceae > Viscum > Viscum album. The sequence continues at coordinate 931,529,741 of OY728140.1, forward strand.
ATGGCCTCTAGGATGAAGTGAGGAAATTTAAGAGGAAAAGATGGTATGTGTTGTCCAAAATAATGGGATTTATGTATTGAGTAAAAGATAGGTAGTGTATCCTTTTCATAATATAGGGGATGGTCACTTTTGGTAAACTCAAAAACTATTAATTTATAACAAATTCATTATTCATGTTTCAAAAAGCCCCATCTTGACTTATAATGAGTCTAAAATGATTATGGGAATAAATCCTCTCATCAAATGCTTTTATACATGTTTTTTTCACAAAATTAATCTTATATTTAGGATTTGACAATTTGTTAAACAGTTTAACTATTACAAAATTTACTTGTCATTTAATGATATGGGGTTAAAATTGTTACAATAAAATTAAAAACAAATCACAGTTGGATAAATTATGACATATTTATAATTAACATATTTATTTGTATGAACATAATAATTTTATGAGTTTTATAACATTTAATAAAATATTAATTATTTTGAATTTTCATTTATGTTAATTTTGATTCAACATAATATTTTATTTTTTAAAATAAATATCACACAAACATGATAATATTGAACCAATACATCCAATATTTCACTGGTAAATATATGGTATCGATAAATATTTTTATAGCAATAATTTTGTAATATTATATTTATTTTAAAATTTTTAATAGAACTTAATTGATTCTTCCATTAATAATGCAATTACTACATAATTATTATGTCTCTATTTAATTTAACTGTTTATTCAAAAAATTATAAACAAATTACCATTATGTAGATAATTATTTTATATTTCTATATAATATTTTTCTTTAACATAATCAGTTATATATCCTCTTATTAAAAATTATATAATTATAAAATTTGAATATGACATTTTTAACTCCTCTTTAAATAAAATATAAAAACTGTCATAATCTAAAATTAGTGGATTCAAAGGAATCATTTCTTTGACCTATGTTTTATTTTATTTTAAAAAATAAAATCCAATGAAATTAGGATATGTGTTAGGGTAATATTATTTTTACTGTTAATTACCCACTTTAAATTTAACTATGATAAATAAAACACAATTTTTATTCTAAAAATATATTATGATCAAATTTGAGTAAAATTTTCATAATGATTACAACCATGTATGTTGTTTTTTCAAAATTAAATTTAAAAAAGTGGTAAAATTACATTTAATGTTAAATTGTATATGTGGTTATATGGTGGGTAAAATAGACGTACAGAAGATTGATAAAATTTTCATATCTAATTCGTTTATAAAATTGACTCATATTAACCTATATTGGAAAAATATATTTATTATCTATCTATTGTGATGTTAAATTATATTTAATGAAAAATAAATATTTAAATGAAAAATTTGGGAATTTAATAATAATGAAGTGTTTTTAATTATTCATAAAAAATTGAAACTTTTCAAAAAATAAAAAAAAATCACCATATACAAATATTAATATTCTGAATTCAAAAATGAATCCTATTTTGAAAAATAAAATTTATTAATTTCATAATGTCATTAATACTATTCATAACTGGTTTTTTATTGGCTAGTTTGATAGTTCATGGTGTGCTCAAACTCGATGTTGCATTTGGAACAAGCTATTAAATTATTTAAAAGAGAGATTACCATGAAATATTGGGGAGTTAAATACCATAATCAATCATTATCTCCTTTATCATCTCATGGTATCTCGAAAATCATGTTGAAGTCTTTCAGCACATTATTTTCAATATCATAAGATTCCCATAAAATTTCTTCAATTATATTATGGTCTGTAGGATGATTCCCTTGAATACAAATTGAACCATCCTATTGAACCTATGGAAGATGTTTCAGAGGCATTATACTTCACAAGTAAATAATGGAAATGATTACACAATATAATAACAGAAGTTTAAACTAAAAAACCATAAGAAAAAAGATAATATTATGATTATGAACTCAAAACAAGAGACACATATCCCAAAATCACATGGTAACTTGTGTGTCATCATTGAAAGTTGTGTCCATGCACTAACCATAACCTACGACTCATGATTTAAGTCTTATCTCGAATTTATCAAATATTTGAAGAAAACAAATCTTCAGTATTGTTGACCTATAATACCAATCTTTGGTGAACCCTACCCAATTATTATCTCAAACATGTACACTATAAATTTCAATATAACTTTAGAGAAATCCCGATCACCACGAGGTGGACACTAGAATACATGGATCCACAACATCCTAAGATAATTATTTAACCTAATATAAAGAAATGGCATGACATATATTATATATATAACAATAAAAGTATTTTTAATATATATTCTGTAATTTAGAAAACATAATAGAAATAATAAAATTTAATGATAATATAAAAATCCCAAAGTACATATCCAACATCAAATGATAGTTATTATATAACCATACTACACCATGTGATAGTATGGTCCAACTAGCACCATCTAAAAACTAGCTACCAATACATAGTTTATAGAAAACAGTATCACCTCATTGTTGTGCCATGTCTTTCCCACCATCAAAGTATATTCAAAAGTCTACACCCCACTGAAGGGGTGCATAATGTGTGAGCTAATGGGCTTAGAAGGATCCCATCCAGGTGATCCATAACAAGTCACTATAAAATATTCTAGACATTCCCTCATTAAATAAATTAAGGAATAATAAAAAATTATACAGTTTTATATCAAAAATAAGAAAATCATTTAATTTATCCTTTTTAATCATTTCCAAAACAATCATTGAGAAATAATTTATTATCCTTTTATATACCAAATAATTTATATCATCTCATGTAAAATCACATGTCACATGTAATTCCAATTCCATTGAATTATAAGATAAACAGTACAATCCAATAGCACTAGTAATGTCTTGAAAAGCATCACTATATGTAAATATTTCTAGGATAATAATACCTAAACATTAAAAATCATGCACATCGTGATTAAATATATAAGTATCAAATATAGAGAGTAATAGACCCCCTAGAAAGAAATCCTCCCAACAAGTGTACTGAGTCGCTATAACAACAGGCCTAGGGAGAAATTGAAAAACCCATTAGTGAACCCCTTGATGAATGGTTGAGGATAATTAATAATCATTCCACTAACTACCCATGGTTTCTAATGTTATTTATATTACAAACCATTTCATTAAAATTATTTCTTGAAAAAAATTGAAAATTCCATTTCATAATGATTTGAAAATACATTTCCATGTTCTTAATTAATGGGAAAATCATATATTATCTAAACCCCATTTAAAAACACAGAAATCCATCAATAAATAATTCCATTTCACATCTAAAACAATATATCAATTTTAGATAAATTACTTTCGTCCATCATATTCTAGAGAGATAACCACATTCCGTAAACTCTGGTCCCACACAAATACAATGAGATCCACAAATAAAGATAACCCAAAAACTATAGTTGAGGCCCTAGAATCATTTCACACATCTCAAAATTGATGAATTTTATTTGCATCTGAAGATGAAGTGGAAAAAATATTCCATACCCTAATAAAATCCCATTTCTCACAACAACCAACACTTGGGATAAACTCTAGGAGAAGATCACACAACAGATCTTTATAGGTTCATGAATAATCGACATGACATAACAATGGATACATAACAATAACACGATTTGTTTACAATGATCAAAGACGATGATTAAAAATTATTACTATCAATATAGAGTTATTATCCATAAATTTAATTATGAAAAATTACTGAGAATAATGATCTAGAAGGATCAAAGATCTCTTAAATGTCCTCATAGAGCCTCTAGTTTGAGAGGGTAGGGGTATAGAAAATATTGAAGGAAGGATCCTCCATGTAGTGCCCTAAAATATCAACATGAAAGAATTAAATGGAATGAAACCCCATTTTCCTATATTTTAAAATCTAAAATTGATGTACACCAAAAATCACATCATCTTTTATTAAACACCTAATTTTACCCTCAAAAAGTGAATAATGTACATTACCATCATGTAAACTTCTCGTAACCCAAACATATTCTTTGATTTAACACAGTGACTAATACATTGTGTGTAAAACAATACAAGACATTTATATTCATACATACAATGAAAAACCTAGAAAACTCTTCAGCATTCTATTAATATGTGGAGAACACCATAATTCCGTTAATAAATTTATACACAATCTCGAATAGTTTGAAAAAAACCCAAATCATTGAAATTTAGGTCATTTACCATAGAATGTTCTGACTATCCTCAAGATTCACAAGACACACAGAAATAAATACGAGAATACACATGATATGAGAAATTCATTTATTTTGCTGATGAGATGTTCCATTGGATCAAACACATTTCTATCCTTATAATAGATAATATTAATAAGACATAGATCACACCTTTAATCTTCACATGATCCATGGAGGCATATTAATTCATGGATTTTATCTTTCATCATCCCTATTTATTGTCTCCATGAGCCTCTATGTATGATCCATGATCATAATTTTAGGAATACATCATGTTTTCTGGTGTTTTTTGAGAGAATTGGAGAATTTATAAATTTTATGAGTACACTCCATGTAAATAGAAGTACACGGCGTGTACCCATTTTCCATTGGTAGCCGTGAACTGGTCGTGTAATGACCGAGTACATGGTTGTGTGGGTTGACCTAGAGACTACCTAAATTCGAGCTCCGTAAAGGCCTATACATGTCGTGTAGCCTCAAGAAACACACTGTGAATTTTTATTTTTATTTTTTATGTCAGACAGAGGGGTTCTTCTAATTTTCATAATTGAATTCTTCTAGATTTGTCTCATCCAAGAGGGAAATATTTCAAGAATTCTTCCAAGAGACACAGATCGGTCTTCTGTTCTCCGAATCAAACACCATTCATTATGTTGGAATCGCCCTGGTGAGTTATTTCTTCTTCTTGAACCTCTAATAATGATTTCATCTCCATTGTAAGATATCATTGGTTGAGAGTTTTTGATGTCACTAGTGCAGAAAACGTTTTTTACGTCGGTTATTTTTAATTTTTTACGCCGGTTTCTAGCCGACGTTATTACGTGCGATGTTATAAATAAGGTTTTTCACGTCGGTTATTTAAAAACCGACGTCAAAAACATAAAATCGCGATGTTTATCATGTCGGTTATTTTAGAACCGACGTGATAAAGGGGCCTGGAGAATTGTTTATCACGCCAGTTATTTTAGAACCGACGTGATAAAGGGCCTGGAGAATGGTTTATCACGTCGGTTATCAAAGAACAGACGTGATAAACTGCCTGGACAATGGTTTATCACGTCCGTTCTTAAACAACTGACGTGATAAACAGGGGCGAGGGGGTTTATCACGTCGGTTCATATAGAACCGACGTGATAAACTGGGGTGAGGGTGGTTTATCACGTCCGTTCTATAAGAACCGACGTGATAAACCGGGCTGAGAGTGGTTTATCACGTCGGTTCATAAATAGCCGACGTGAAAACCCGGGGGAGGGGGGTTGATCACATCAGTTAGTCAATAACCGACGTGCTAAACCATTCTCCAGGCCCTTTATCACGTCGGTTATTAAATAACCGATGTGATAAACCATTCTCCAGGCCTTTTATCACGTCGGTTATTAAATAACCAACGTGATAAACCATTCTCCAGGCCTTTTATCACGTCGGTTATTAAATAACCGACGTGATAAACCCAAGTTTTTCTTAAGCAGAATGCAGTGATCTTCTATCCACCAGAATCAACCAGAAAATAAATCAAGAAATCTTACCACAAAAATATAAGTACATCAAAATTAAGCATGTACATAGATAACATATAAAACTTACCCACTAGACAGCATCCACCCTCATTTATACCCCATGGATAGCCCTCCCCCACCCCGTTGGAGCCCTCACCCTCATGTATACCCCCTGGACAGCCCTCCCCCACCCCTTTGGAGCTCTCACCCTCATGAATACCCCGTGGACAACCCTCCCCCACCCCACTGGAGCCCTCACCACACTCCTGGACTGCCCCCCGACCCCCGGACACCCCCAAACACCCCTCGACAACCCCCCACCCACCTGAACAGCACCTCCTCACCCCCCTCACCCCACTTGACAGCCCCCACCACACCCCTGGACAACCCCCCCACCCCTGGACAGCACTCCCACACCCCTGGACCGGCTTCTCACACCCCTGAACATCCTTGCCACCCCCCAGGACTGCCCCAACCCCACCGGACAGTCCTCCCAGACCGATGGACACCCCCAACCCCACTGAACACACCCCCACACCCTTGGAACCCCTCCCCCACAGACCCAAATCCATACTAGAAGAACCATCAAAAGTAGACCAAAACAAGAAGTATAGAAAAATTAAACATTCACTTATATAACATTAAATACTTACACTGTCAACTTCAAAAAAAACTAAATCAATCCTAAACAACTACCAAATACACAATTAAAACGACAATATTCAAAATTACATTTTACATTACAAACAACTAAAATTCAATCAAACCTGTAAAATAATTTTACCACTCCACTTGTACGTGTTTGATGTCTTCAGCAGTATAGGGTTGAGGGTCATCAAAAAGCTACAAATGAAAAAGAAGATAGTTAACATGTATAATGAATAAATCAAATTGAAATATGATGGCAATGTTTAAGAGGAAATCGTACCAGGTCAAAATTCACAACTGTCCCAGTTGTTATTATTTCATACATAAATCATAACATATAATATCCGCATTCGATGAGGCCTTGTTGTTCATGACATTTCTGTTTTGAATGAGTGTAAATTCAATATATTATTTTTATGTATTAAATCAAAAAGTACAAATTATAAATGGAAATTTACCTTCACATTTACATATTTGATCTTTTCATTTCTTTTCTTTGTGTTTTTTCGAAAGTAGACCCATGCACTGTTTGAAAATAATACGAATGGGGTAAATTTAAAATTCATTATAATATATAAAACTATTGAGAAATTGAAACTTACTTTTCCAATATATTCTTAAAACTTGCCCGCACATCACCATGAACAGAGCATATCTAATAAAGAGCTTTCTCCCTCGGGCAAAAAATCCCTAACATCCAATGATTACTGATAAAAGGAAATTTAATGTTAGTGGTTTTTTATGTTAAAATATAATTAACTCTTTGAGAGAAATGTGTTTCATACCTATCACAAAAAGACATCATCCAACATTGTTGGATTATATTCTTTTCAAATCTTTAAGCAATATAAACCATTCTTTATTCCTCAGTCAATGCACATGCTTCAGGGGAAATCAATTGTGGGTCCATGAATCCATATACTTCTGTCAGTTCATTCCTCTCACAAATTTTATAAAGATACCTAATACAAAACATATATATGTAAACATTTTTAATAAATATAATGCAGGGAAAAGGTGTTAAGACTTACATGGAAAATATTTGCACCACGTTGATGCCCAACTTATCTCCAGTAATAAGCTCCATGATATCAGATTTTGTAATCCCCACACTTATTTCACGTCCACAAACATGGGATTCCATTGGAGACTCATAAAACCCAACAACAAATGTGAATATCTTGACAATCTGTCAAGACCACTGGAATCTGTATCTGATTTCATAGCCTGTTGTCTTTGTTGTTGTCTATACAGTATTTCTTTACCTTTGAAGTATTCCTGTGAAAAAAAAATTGAGAATTACAGTAGTTTTCAAATGATAAAACAACTTTAATAAAATAATAAAATAAAAGATATAACATTCATACCTCTATGGTAATGAGTCGAAGAAGTCTGGATGGACAAACTAAAAAATGGTCGATACTCTGTCCAACTGCCGCCACCTCATCTGTAGGTATTGGTACCCTAGCTGATCTATCTATAATATCCTGTACAGTGACCCTCTGATTCTCTACCTCTAATTGTTGATGATGAACTGTATCGCCTATACAATATACCAACCCGTATGCTACTATATGATGTTGAGAATCATCAACATACAACTCGCAATATGTAGGAAGCTGCGGCGGAGGCGTAGGATAAACAATGGGGTCCGCAGGCTGAGGTGGGGGAGTGGGAGCTACTGGCGGAGGTGGAGGATAAATAATGGGGTCTGCAGGGGGAGGTGGAGGAGTGGGAGCTGCAGTCTGAAATTGTCTTTGCATTTCTGCAAACATAGACTACACCGAATCTCTAATCTTGTCTTCCATCGTCGCATTAATATTTTGAACTTTAGCCTCCAAGGATTCTATTTTTTTTTATAAACCCCCTCAATGTTAGAAGTTGAAGAACGTGGAAACACTTTTCTTAACGATACACCTGCCGGATATCCTCTTACACGACCAGGATGTTCGGGCCTTCCCAATGCTGCAAATAAAATATCTTCCCTCCCAGTAGCTGTAAATGTCCCCTCTGAACTCTACTCCTCAAGAGAGTCCTGTATTAATTAATTGAAAATTTCTGTAATGATTGAAACTTATATGAAGAAAAAAGTTAACTTAAATAAATTAAATAGATATCTTAAAATCATCTCAGCTACGATTCTCGATTCTTCCAAAAGATATTGCCCTTTTTTTCCCTTCTGAGCTCTCTTCCATTTTTCATGTCTAGATGGAGGGGATGGAGGGGCCACCTCTCTAGAGCTTGAAGACTCAGCTCTTAGTTGTTGAAATTTTTCCGCTATCATTTTTTCTTCCAATAATGTATACCCTCTCCGAGATAAACAATGAGGGTATACATTTTTAGATTGGATATCCTGATGAGCTTTCCTTGTTTGCTGTAATTTAAGAATAAGAAATCATTAACAAAACATTAATAAAATCATTTATATAAGAATGTTTATAAAAGTTTACATTTCCCTTACTAGAAATGACTCTTTTTTTCTACTTTCAAAAAACTATCTCCATGTGTCTTCATCTATAAAAGGATATATATGACATGGATTGTCATGACTCGTATGACCATAAATGAAATCAGATGAGAGTGTTGATTTGAAATCCCTCCATCTCCTGGCAGCCAACAATAAGCATTTCTTCCTGACTCCTCCAGTGTCAGGAATATCAAATTTCATCTGATAAAGAAGAGGTTAAACATATTATATATACTAGAAACATTAAAATAATGGTCAAACGATGACAAAAGATCTTACCAAAATCGTCTCCCACAACTGAGAGATAATCTCTTTATCCACACCTCTCCAATCATCATACAGAATGCTTACTTTGGTCTTAGCCTGAGTTGAAACAAAACTCTTAAAATCTTTGGCATTCGGACCTCTAGGAATATCATCATCATCAAACTCAACTACTATCCCCTGATCCTGCGTACGGGCAAGTGATAATTTTGGTAAACGTGTGCACCCATGTTTACCAACCTTTGAACTCTTTGTCGTAATAGGAGCATGTGAATGTTCATCCCCAGAGGTATGACCAGCAATATGCACCTCTCCAGAATCATGTGGTTGATCATCTGAATGATCTGTCATTATCCTTCAAATCAAAAAAACAAACGTCAGTTCACAAATATACAAATGAAAATATTTTAATACTACTGTAATCAGAAAATAAAAAAGTGTACTAGGTTACATAATAGTAAACATTGGTAATATGGTAAACATGTTAAACAATGGTAAAGATGGCAAAGATGTTCAAGATGGTCAAGATGGTCAACATGGTAAAAAATGGAAAAAATGGTAAACCTGGTAAACATTGTAGACATGGTAAAGTAATTGTCAGTGAACAAATATACAAATTCAAATATTTTAATACTACTGTAATCAGAAAATAGAAAAGAGTACTAAGTTACATAATAGTAAACATTTGTAATATGGTAAGCATGTTAAACAATGGTAAAGATGTCAATGATGGTCAAGATGGTCAAGATGGTAAAAATGGTAAAAATGGTAAACCTGGTAAACATTGTAAACATGGTAAAGTAATTGTCAGTGAACAAAAATAAGCATTTTAAAATTCATGTAATGGTTATAAACATGATAAAGTAAACTAAAAAAACTTAAAACAAACAAAAACATATACTTATTTTATTTTAAAACATGTTTTAATAAATAAAAAACTTATAATATCTAACATTTATGGAAAAAATAAATGTAAACAAGAAATAAACATATGTTACCTGTAATTTTAGGAATGTACAGATGGATTGTTTTCCCAAATTCCTTCGTCGTGATCATTCCTTATGGCACAAACTATGTCTTCAACATGATCGTCATTATGTTCTATTAATATTTCCATTGAAGTAGGGATCTCACATAAATCAGCATATTCATCAAGTTCATCCTCACCAACATATTGTTTTTTCCCTTGTAAAACAACAGTCCGCTACATATCTAATTGATCTACTACGTAAAATTTTTTTTTACATGTGTTGCCATTATAAAAGAATCAGCTGTGTCTTCCAATCTATTCAGATTAACAAGTGTCATTCCAAATTCATCGTGTCTGACACTATTGTTACCGTTAAACCATTTACAGTTAAGAACGAGAACTTTAATTTTAAAGTAATCAACCTCCCATATGTCTTCAATCACTCCATAATATGCATTTGATGCAGAAATTGTGTTTTTGTCCTTAGCACTCGAAAAATGCATTGCTTCTGCAAACACCAATACACCACTATTCTGAACTGCACTTCTGTTGTCCTGAGCTTTTGTATGAAATGAATAACCATTAATGTCATAACCAGACCATGTTATCACATTTAAACATGGACCACCCACTATCCATTTTAATGTCTCTGATACATCTGATCTACCAAGCAAAGTCTTTTTAATCCATGACAAAAAAGTTTTGTTGTGCTCATTCAAAATCCACATTTCTTTCTTCTTTGGATGAAATTGTTTCAACTCATTAATATGCAATGTGATATATGGTTGAGTATCAGCTATGTTATTCAAGATGTAAGATTCTAACTTCTTCATCTGTTCAGCTGACAATGATTTGACTTTCAAGCCACGAATCCCCTTTCCCTCATTATTAACTCGTTTATGGCGAGATGGAGGCAAACCTATGTGTTGCGCCGCAGCCAAGTAGCTCGTACAAAACTCTGCTACCTCCTCAGAAATATACTTTTCAATAATGGAGGCTTCAGGTCGATATAGATTTTTAACATACCCCTTTAATATTTTCATATACCTTTCAAAAGGATACATCCAACGAAGATATACAGGTCCACAAAGCTTTATTTCTCGAACCATATGAATCATTAAATGCACCATTATATCACAAAAAGTTGGAGGAAAATACATTTCCAATTGACAAAGTATAAAAATTGCATCCTTTTCCAAAATGTTCAAAGCATTCACATCAATAGGCTTGTTACAAATTGAATTGAAAAAATAACACAACTTCATTATAGTCTTTCTGACAAGAATGGGCAATATTCCACGCAATGCAACTGGTAGAATTTGTTGCATCATGACGTGACAATCGTGTGATTTCATACCTATCAACTTCAAGTCCTTCAATGAGACAAAATTTTTTACATTAGAAGAATAACCTTGAGGCACTTTGGTATCATGAAGACACTGACAGAAGATAATTTTCTCCCTCTTCGATAATGTATGACAAGCCGGGGGAAGAAATGTTCGTCTTCCATTAGGAGTGGGAGTTAACTCCAAACGTATTCCCATTGATAGTATGTCTAATCTTGCATTCAACCCATCTTTAGTCTTTCCTTTAATATCTAACAATGTTCCAATCAAAGAATCACAGATATTCTTCTCCACGTGCATGACATCAATATTATGTTTAACTTCATGATACCTCCAATATGGTAGCTCAAAAAAAATTGACCTTTTCTTCCAAATATGTCTATCATTACCAGATTTCTGTGTCTTTACCAATGTCACGTCAAGGTTTTTCACCCTCTCAAAATACATATCAGGGGAAAAAGGTTTTGGAGCAGTATCAAATTCTTGTGAGCCATTAAATGCCTTTTTTAGTCTTCTATAAGGGTGTTCCATAGGCAAAAACTTTCGATGACCCATGTACACTGTTTTCCTCCCATGATGCAATTGACAATAGGACGTCTGTTGTTCGCAAATTGGACATGCTTTATGCCCTTTAACACTGTATCCAGACAAATTTCCATACGCTGGGAAGTCATTTATAGTGAACTGAAGCACTGCATGCAGTTGAAAATATTCCATTTTATAAGAATCATACACCTTAATACCATCAGCTCATAACAGTTTCAAATCATCAATCAACGGTGACAAGTAAACATCAATATCATTACCGGGTTTCTTTGGACCAGAGATCATTGTACTCAACATGACATATTTGCGCTTCATACAAACTTCAGGAGAGAGGTTGTAAATTACCAATAAAACAGTCCATGAATTATGTGTGCTACTGAGTGTTCGGTATGGATTCATTCCATCTGTGCACAACCCTAGTCTGATATTTCTTATTTCATTTCCAAATGTAGAATATTGTGCATCAATTTTCTTCCATTGTGGACAATCAGCTGGATGACGTATTTTTCCATCACATACCCGCTCTTCAACATGCCATCTTAACCTTTTTGCATCATGTGAATTAGCAACTAAACGTTTGAAACGATTAATTATAGGAAGATACCGAAATACCTTTGAAGGGAGCTTTGTAATCTCTACATCACCCTGTGATTTTTCTTTCACCTTATACCGTGATGTCCCACATTTTGGACACTCTGACAGAAATTCATATTCCTTCCTATATATAATGCAGTCATTCGGACAGGCATGTATTTTCTTGTATCCCAATCCCATCGGGCATAATATTTTCTTGGCTTTGTAATGTGAATCTGGAAGATCGTTATCTTTTGGAAGAATATCTTTCATCAATTGTAGCAGCTCTATAAAACTTCTGTCACTCCATCCATGCTTCGCCTTCAGGTTAATCAATCTTAACACCGCCGACAGAACCGTAAAATCTGTACAACCGGGATATAATGGTTTTTCAGCATCACCATATAGACGTGAAACTGTCGGTTCTATCTCAATTTGTTCTGCTACAATATCACGAATCATTTCTTCAATTCCATTGGAGTTACCATCTTTCGAATCATCATCATCAGTGACATTCTGTCCAGTGTCACCATGCCAAATCCAAGGGCTGTAACTCGGATTAAAACCATGACATATCAGATGATCTTTTATCTCTCTACTTTTCAACTTCTTCATATTCAAACATTTCAGGCATGGACAGAAAAAAATGTCACTACTTGGAACATTTCGTTTTGCAAATTCCAAAAAGGCATCAACTCCTTCCTCAAATTCATTGCTCATTCGATGTTCCGTAATCCAACTTTGACTCATTATTACCTATAACAAATATCAACAAAAAATATATATTTTTAAGATAAGACAAATACATGTTTATATGAAAAAAATCATAATTTGAATGTAAAACAGTTTAAAATATAAAACAAATCTATAGGTATTTAAAAAAATATGCTTGAATATTATTTTTAAAACAAAATATAGTTAGATGTAACAGTTTAAAATTTCATTGAATCAAAGAAAACCATGAAGCCTAATGATTCTCCAAATAAAATATACATCAATAAAACATAAACAAAATGATTTTTATCTGGAATAAGTGAATATGATCAGATGATACACATTTATAATAATCTCATGCCAATATACTAATAAACATGTTAAAATATTGGAATACCTAATGGAGCATATAACATGTGTTATTCATGATTGTTGTTCAATCATTATGATCTAAAGTACTCAACACTTTCAAGTGCCAAAATCTTGAAAGTAGTAGTCGTTTTCATAAGTACCCAACACCAAATAGCTATACATCGTAAGTTTTATGTTAGAAATATGAATATAGACCATTTTTTTTATGTTTAATAATATTGTCATATTATCTGATCATTCTGATTATATATTAGAATTACTATATCCTTTTGATCCGATATATAATCTAAGGATTAATATTTCTTTAGAAAAAGTAATGTTAATATCATGGTAATGTAAAAAAAGTATATGTCGAACTATATATATGTAATACCAATAAAAAAATAGATATGTGTTTGGCCTGGGTTTCACACATAAAACAACTCATCTCATAGATTAAATTTTTGAATCATCCTACATAATATTTATTTTTATAACTTAGGGAATGAAAATAATAAAAGTTTTGATTTACGATACTCATTATGGGTAAACATGATATATATAAATATAATATCTAATCTCATAAAAAGATATCCATGGGGGTATAAGAGCATACACAAAGCATATGATCAAAAAGATAAGTGAAACAGTTCTATATAATCATAGATCATAAAACCTGAGTCCAAGTATAACAATTTTAGCATAACATAAGACATGATTTATATGATAGTGGGAACATGATTTAAAAAACATTATTCACAAGATCGCAACATTGGTATGTGGAATAACATAAGAGTGTGGCACAAACATAATCATATAAGTCATAATATATGTCAAGGGAAAACATAGTTTCATTCACCTTATATTGGGATATGTTAATCACCTTTCCTATAATTTATTATAATATTTCTTACGAGACACATCACATAACACATTGGACATTGTATAACCATCTGTATCCCATATTGATCTATGATATATAATGCATTGTCGAATGCATTAGAAGGATATTATGGAACCAAATGTCACATAATGACTAACCATATGTATGGGTGAATCGTGATCATCAAATCATTTATAACACTTTCGTAGATCAATTAACTAACAAAAATGAAATGGGGGTCATAATTGTTTATACAAAACATAATAATTATTAATACATAAAAATGTGTTTGGATGGTAAGATAAGATAATATACCTAATTCAATCTAATTATCGTTAAATTATTTCTACCTAGATAGAAAAGACCTTTTAAAAAAATATAATTTAACTTGAGAATGAAAAGAAAGTACCCTTTACCTTTTTTATAATGACAAATCTGAAAAGGATGATAATAATATTTAGGTATTATAATTTTTTTATGATTTATTAATAATAAAAGAAATCACCTCACTTGGTTTTGTTGAAAATCGGACATACCATCGTATTCAAGAAATCAGATACACTTTGCATGAAAAGGTCCATCATTTTTAGGAGATGACTGAAAGAAGAAATGTATTATCAGACTCACCATGAGTCCAGAATGAAATATTTGATTGTAATAGGTATGAATTGATATTTTTATGAATGCAGATTAAAACAGATGATGGTTTTCTGATCTAGGAGTTCTAAAAATCATAATTTTTTGAAAAAATATTATGATGTAAGAATGTTGAATGAAATTTTAAGGATAGGTATTACCGATTGTACCTGGTCCAATTTCATTCATGAAAATCATTTTCTGGACAATCATATTGAAAATATGATTTTAAGAAAATAATTACTACCAATCTTCATCCATAAAGACACATTCCAGCTAAGTAGGAAATAATAATGTTGCTGGAAGAATGGAACGTTACAGTACCACCCATTATTTTTCAGATTTTGCTGAACCTAATCCTCAATGTTTTAAAATTAATTATTATTTCTAAATGATTGAATAATTTGAATGGTTGTGGAGTCAAATATCTATGTTCACATGGTCATAGTAATATTTTTATCAGATATTGATTTATTTAGATACTTAAGAGGTTGCTCGTAAGCGTATATCAGAATGAAAATCTAGAATAAGAGTTAAAAATAGTCTTATCCAAAACACACCTGCTTGAATGTTGCGAGTTGAATGTTGCGAGTTGAATGTTGCGAGTTTAATGTTGTGAGTTGAATGGACATAACAACCATTTGCAATGACAAAAAATTCCACGAGATTCAAAAACGAATGAAAAGCACATCAAGAATCGAAACAAAAACGAACGAAATAAATTCGTGGAAGGCTTACTTGAATGTTGCGAGTTGAGATGATAGATCCGAGAGGAGTGAAGAAGATTAACAATGAAGCCAAAATGAGTTTAATGCAGGCGATCGACGAGCTGATTAGGGTTTACCGCGCGAGAGAGAGACGAGCCGGCGACAGTCAATCGAAAAATCTTAAATGACAGAACACGG
Source organism: Viscum album (assembly GCA_963277665.1). Lineage (NCBI taxonomy): Eukaryota > Viridiplantae > Streptophyta > Magnoliopsida > Santalales > Viscaceae > Viscum > Viscum album. The sequence goes on from OY728140.1 coordinate 931,545,797, forward strand.
GCTTTAATTTTTTTAAATGTTTTATAACGTCGGTTATATAATAACCGACGTTATAAACTATTTTTTAGCTTTTTTACATCGGTTATATTAAAACCAACGTAAAAAAGCTCCCGCGCTTTGGTTTTTTACGTCGGTTATTTTATAACCGACGTAAAAAACCCCTCGGGGCTTTGGTTTTTTACGTCAGTTATAAGACAACTGACGTAAAAAACCAATGCGTGGGGGGTTTTTTACGTCGGTTTCCAAATAACCGACATAAAAAAACCCGATATCTACGCATTTTTTACGTCGGTTATTTGGTAACCGACGTAAAAAACCCGATATCGACGCGTTTTTTACGTCGGTTATCAAATAACCGACATAAAAAACCAAAGCCCCGGGGGTTTTTTACGTCAGTTATTTTATAACCAATGTAAAAAACGCGTCGATATCGGGTTTTTTACGTCGGTTACCAAATAACCGACGTAAAAAACCCCCGCGCATTGGTTTTTTATGTCCGTTTGAAGATAACCGACGTAAAAACCCAACAGGCGCGATTTGTAACGTCGGTTATTAAAATAACCGACGTGAAAAATCTACTCACCGCATTTTTACGTCGGTTATAAATAACCGACGTAAAAAATGGTGTTGTAAAAAACGATTTCTGCACTAGTGTGTTTTTCTATATATAAAACGTTAATGGTAGATTCAAAGGCTGAGGTTCAGCTATATCAATTTTACAACGTCGAGGTAAGTGGTTTGTGCCTTTCTATAGATGTATTTGAGTTATCAATGAAAAACATACAGAATACAATAGTTTAAGGAATTATTTTATTGGTTAATTAAACAATATTTATTCCTGGTATGATTTTGTTTCTTGAGTAAGGTTTCTTCATTGAGAATTGAATATATTACCTTTCCATGGAAGTGTTTTCCCTTGTCTGTTTAAATTTGGCCACTAGGTCTAGAATTTTCATGTTTGACTATTCTTATATCCATACATAGTGCAATTAGGATAGAGTTGATTATAATCTGACATGACTATCATATGAATTTTAAATTTTTATCCAAGTAGTATTTTGAGAGTTACATTACCTGTTGGATATTGTTTGTGCACGATTTCGTACATGAGGCTATGAGAACCTGGTGTAGTTATACCATAGGGGGAAAGGATGCTGAGGGATTCCCCATTGTTTCTATTATAATTTTCATGTTGTGAGACCATAGGGGGTTAAATTATATACTCCCTTTGAGTACATGTAGCTCCACTTTGTTAGAACATAGGGGGAATTGGACATTGAGTGCTTCCCCCGAGATTCTATAGTTACCTTTACCAGACGACATGGGGAATTAACGGTGAGTTCTTTTTCTAAGAGTCATTATCTAAGCTGAACGAGAGGGCTTAGACTTCGAGCACATCATAGATGGTTTCTAGTGGTTATTTTTTTATTAAATGTAAATGAATGTATAATGAATAGTAGGATAGTTTACTCTTGTGTACTTGTTTGTATATTAATTCATTTTGGATATTGCCTTCTATATATATTCAATGACTGTTATGAATAAAACATAGGGTGGTTGCCGATTGTGAATGGTCTCACACCCTATTTGGGACATTATTTTGGGGATAAATATATTCTATTATTACAGGTATAGATAATGGAAAGTTCCATTTTACATCAGTTACATGATTGTTGTGGAGATGGAGGGCATGGGACCAAGGAGAGGTTTCTAATACTGCTGGGGTTTACTTGTTTTTTATACATTGGTTTAGTAATTTATTTCTAGAATTATGAATTATTTTTAGATTTTATAAGACATATTTGACACACATCATTTATATATGTTCTCTAGTTGATTTTCTACTTTCAGTATTCATTTGTTTTCTTCTTTTATTGTTTTACTTCTTTTGATTTTTTATATTATTGTTATTCTTTAGTGGTAATTTTCCAATGAGAGCATAGATTCCCCAATATCACAACTAAGGCTCTCATTGTTAGTCAACAACCTTTGGTATTTGGGGAATTCACTTGAGGCCATGAGATTAAACTCATGCGAGGAACCTTTGGGAAGTTCCCAGACCCTAGACCTTAAAAAGTGTTATCAGAGGAGTTCTTTTTTTGTCAACATACTGTTTGGAGAATATATTTTGGGATAGGAATGAATAATTACATGGAAATATATTATACCCTGGTGTAGCTAACCCATGTACAGAGAAAATCCAATATGCCTGGAGTATTACAATTTTGAATATTTCTCAATTATTATAGTTTATTTGATTTCACCAATGGGTGATTCACATGTTTTTTGTTCTTATCATTGATATTAATAAGGTTTTATTCTTGTTGAAACCCGATGAGATGAGGTTATTCCATCTCATGCATCATATATGAACTTCTTATAAATCACATGTCAATTATTTTTTTCATTCCATTTAGTGTGCTTTACTAATTGCTTGTTGTTGAGATAGATGTTGTGATAGATATGCATGATTTTACTATAGCTTACATTATAGTATACATGCTATTTGATACGGTCATGGATTGTGTAAGGTTTCATTTGAATCTATTCGAAACTACGGTCCATGAGTAGTTAAGGGCCCTCATAGATTGGAATTTGGTGGATCATTGCACTGTTATACATGTATATGAAATCAATATGATTGAAATCATTGAATATATGGGTTATGGGCTTCTACGAATCGGAATTTTGCACCTAAATTTATTTTTTAGTGTTTTTATGGGGATTTGGAGTTGTCTTTGAGGCTAAATGTCAAGAAAACCCTTGAATAAATGGTATTTATTGATGAATACACTCTATCTATCCTTATATTTTGGAAGGATCAATTTTTCTTATGTACACGCAATGTACATTGAGTATACACCGTGTAGTCTTTAATCGTGCGATGGTCTATGTGGGCAGAAAAACATGGGAGAGAAATCATCGTTGGAACATGCCTTTTACCGGACGTACATGCCTTGTTGTAGAAAGAATGTATTTTTTCATGTGAATAATGACACAGGTTGGTTAAATACTATTAATAGAATCCATTTCAGGAATAAGCACACCGTGTAGAGTCAACCATGTCTTCGATCATTTGACAAATGACACTGGTGGTTGAAAAATAAGTGGTACACACCATGTTTAGGGTAAACATGCCATGTTGTTTCATTCTAGTAGAACAATTTGGCTTAGTCATGAAGAGGAACTTAGGAAGGGGGGGGGGGATAGTCCTAGTTCAAATCATGTCCAAGGAGAACATGAAGTGTGTATGGTGTGTTACACGACCAGATTAAGCAGAAGTAAATGTCCATGTAAATGCTTGAGGGAACACGCCATGTATGGGTCATACACATCGTGTATCCATGTTTTGAAAAACATAAATGTTTTCATTCTCCTATTCCTTTCTCTCACTTATATGTTTCAATCCATGATAATCATTATCAAAGTTTTCTGCTTGACCTTGCAGATTCATGCTAAAAAGACATCCTACGGTTGTACTCCAGATGTAGAGGAGCAATCCGACATAGAAATTGGTAGATCAGGGACTACTAGAAGATTCGTCTAGTTGTGTCTGTCTTACTACCATCCATCATTCTATATATAGGTGCTGAGGAACAGTTTTGAGAAGGATTTATGAGGTTTAGGTAGACCATCACCGAAACACTGAATCTTTCCCCCGTTTATGGTAGAATTGACGCGGGTCTTACAGTAGCAGCTTCCACCCACTCTGTCAAGGTATGAAGGACCTCGGGCTGTAGAGTCATTTTCAGAATCCATGCTCTCAATCTTCAACCATCTGGAGATGACTCCAGAGAGGAGGGTGAATCTTACTACGTATATGATTAGGTATTCTTCCAAGAGATGTTGGGATGTGATATTACAGGAAAGGATCTAAAAGGACATGGATTTGGATGAGTTCCAGCTTTCCTTTTATGACTTCTTCCACCTACAATCATTGAGAGATGATCGATCCTGGGAGTTCATGAGACTGTAATAGGGTACACTTTCCGTCATGGATTATTCTTCTTTCCTTATAGTGTTGCATCGCATCGTACCCATTCCAGGGGTGATGAGTTAATTTTGGTGAGAATGTTTAAGGATGGTCTCTAGAATGACCATCGATCTCAGGTGAATATCTTCAGAATGACGCACATCGCATCTATCATCATCATAGTGCTGGTCACAAAGTCCAATATGGGGGATTATAGGTCTTTGAACCAGGGGGATCAACATCCGGAGATTATACCCGTCCTACTGATAGCAGGAAGCATCGTAGGGAGTTTACACACTGAGATCCGAGTTGGTGGAATAATTCTTCGGGTAGCCAGCTGGTGTGCTACTAGTGAAAGAAGTGCAGGCATACATGGACACATTACCCAAGAGACCCAGTTGAGTGCCGATAATGAGGAAATATGGGTTATCTTTAACATTTCTGAAAGTTTTTCTCACTATAAGCTCTTGATAGAGATTCTATTTCGGCTCCTCATGCTAAAGTAGGACCACCAATTTCTCCTCAGTCAAGGAACTTGAGTTCATCAGGCCATTTAAGTCATGTTGGAGGTCGCAGCTGAGGTATCCAGGCAGTAGGTTTTCAGCGACAACAGGGTGTATCTGCTCAGGGTGGATGAGAAGGGTCACATGGCCATGATACCAGTCAGACTTTTGTAGTAGGGAAAACCCAGCATGATCTGGATCCCAGACCCTCTACTGTTAGAGGTACGAATCTATTTTACATGGTTTTAGCTTCTCCCCTTTTTGATACAGGGGCTTCCCATAGTTTCATATATGTTTCTTTTATGGAGAACCTAGGGATTTCAATCATTACCTCGACCAATATCTTTATTCTAAACACTCAATTGGGTACTAGAATGGCTATTGTACGATAGTGCATAGAGTTCCCTCATAAGGTGTCTAGGTGTCACTTCCTATAAGACCCTTATGTCTTATAGATGATGGGCTATGAAATCATTCTTGGAATTAACTAGTTAGTCCCCTTCTAGGTTTTTATTGATTAATATCATCGTAGGGTGATTTTCATATCACCAGGGTGAAGGTTGTCTCTACTTAAGGAAGAATGAAATGTCCAGGTGAGCAGAGCGAGACACGATCTTCATGGGATGGGATGAGTTACATCCCATATTTGTATTCAACATCTGGATGACCACGGGACATCCAAAATGGGCATTCCTAAAGTGGTTGATAGTTTCAGGGTTGCCATTCTAGACGAATTTTCATGTTTTCCTCTATAGAGAGAGGTAGACTTTTCATTTGAGATTATGTCATGAGCGATACCGGTGTCGATTCCTCCTTATAGGAGGGATACACCAGAGTTACAAGAGCTCAATAAGAAGATTCAGGAGTTTCAAGAAAAGGGTTTTATCTGACCCATAACTTCTCCTTGGGGGTCACCTATCCCGATTGCAAAGAAGGAAGATGATACTCTTAGTCCATCAGTGGGATATCAGAAGCTGATCACCTGACAGTCATGAACTGATATCATTTGCCGAGGATTGTTGATCTATTTGATCATCTTAAAGGATCTCAGGTGTTCTCAAAGGTTTACATGAGATCTCGTTATCATCATTTTCATTTTAGACCATTATATATAACTCTTATAGCCTTTTGTAGTAGGAATGGTCTCTACAAGTATGTGGTAATGCAATTCGGTATCACGAATGCGCCTGCAGTTTTCAGGGCACTGAAGAATTGAGTGTCTCATCCATACATGGATTCATTCATGGTAGTTTTCATGGAAAAATATTCTGATGTACTCTCACACTCAACACGACCATGATACCCATCATGAGATCATTTTGAGTACCATAAGAGGGAAACAGTTATATGCTATGCTTTCAAAATGCCACTTCTAGATTGCCCAAATTCACTTCTTAGGTCACGTCATATCAGAGAAAGGTGTATCAGTATAATAGAGAAAGTGAGAGTAATATTTTCCTTTGAGAATATGAAGAACTTATTTGAGTTAAAATGTTTTCTAGGGCAGGATGGTTACTAAATAAGATTCATACAATAATTTTCATGCTTAGAAGCACCACTTATGGGCTTGAATAAGAAGGGTGTGAATTACCTATGGAAAGATTTCGTCTATTCACCCATTCAGAAGTCGAAGGGGAGGTTGACATTAGCACTGATACAATTTTTTCCAGAGCTGGGTAAGAGTTATATAGTTTAATGTGGTAGCTCATGAATCTTGCTAGGAGTAGTTCTTATTCAATGGGATGGAGTCATCGTGTACGAGTCTTGGCAGTTGAGGACGCATGAGAAGAAGTACCCAAAACATGATATGGAGTCAGTTTAGTTGTTCATGCTTTACTCTGTTGGAGACATTATCTATTTGGATACCGTTTTGTGGTGTCCACATACAGAAATGTATCATGTATATCGTCACTCAGTGCAATCTGAATTTTATACTGCGAAGGTGGGTTGAGTACCATTTGTCCATTAACATTGAACTTGCCTATACCCCTAGAAAGGGGAATGTGGTAACTGATGCATTGAATAGAAGGACTCATATATAGTCATTTTAGGAGTCTTTGAGTGAGTGACTACTTATGGATATGTTCTCCAAGATGCATTTGGAGTTCAATGAAAGGAAGGGTCAAACGATCCATTCATCGACATCTGTTACCTCTACTGTACATGAATGAGATATAATGCAGAAGCTATTGGATTATGATGGCCTAGGTTTATGGGAGAGTGTGTCATGATAGGACCCTATTCCAGGATGGACCAAATGTGAGGATGAGATCTTACCTTTTCAAGGGAAGGTATGGGTGTCAGCAGACATACGCGATGAGATGATGTAGGATTTTCATTCATAAGTGTGGGCATTTCATATTGATGTCACCATGATGTATCTATAACTAAATCATTAGTAATGGTGCCCAGTTATAAAGATAGATGTCGCAGATTCTGTCATAAGATGTTCCACCTTTCTGTAGGTGAAGGCAGAGCAGCAGTGACCAGTAGTGATTTTAGAATAGTTAGCCATTCCTTAGTGGAAGTGGATTGATGTTGGGAGGTACTTAGTCATAGGTTTATCGAGGTCAACTCGATGGAGTGATGTAGTTCGATTTGTTATTGACAGACTCACGATGGTTACACTATTCTTTCGGATCAAGAAGACCATAAGTATTGATGAGAAGGGACGGTTGTACATTCAAGAGATTATATGTTTACATGGGGTTCCTCACTCAATTTTTTTAGACTTGGATACTAGTTTTACTTCTCGGTTCTGGAACAGACTACATAAGACTTTGGGTAAATAGGTACATCGAAGAATAGCTTACCATCCCCATATAGATGGCCAGTCTGAGCATTGGATCCCAAAGCTGGAGGACATGCTTCAGGCATGCATTCTAGATTTTGGAGGATCTTTGGAGAAGCATATACCTCAATTTGATTTTTGCTACAATAATAGTTTTCTATAAACTATTTTTATGGAACCTTATGATGATTTTTACAATAGGACATGTCGATCACCCCTATGTTGGATGGAGGAAGGAGAGGCACATATGTTGGGACCTCCTCTTATTCAAGAGACCATAGAGCATGTGGAATTTATTCAGAAGAGGATGGCGACAGCATCGTCAAGACATATGTGTTATGATGATCAACGGATATGACCTCTGGATTTCAAGGTCGAAGATATTTTTTCCAACATCTCACACCGTAGTTGGGAAACAAGATGATTAAGAGATAGGGAAATCTTTCACCAAGATATGATGGGATATTTTAGGTCGTAGAGATTGTCGGGGCGGTAGCCTATAAGTTTTAGTTAACTCAGAGATATCGGGCTATGCACAACATCTTCCATGTTTCACAGTTATAACATTATTTATCATACATGTATCTTATTTTTCAACTCAAGGAGGTTGATTTGGAAGGGGATGCATCATTTGAGGAGCAGCTTATCCAGATTGATTATCAAGGAATGAAGGTTCTCTATGTCCTATATATTCTTCTTATTAATGTGATATGGTAGCACGAGTGAGTACATGATGAGACTTGAGAGAGGGAGACCGATGTGTGATCATAGTGGTCAGATCTATTTGAGTATGTTTTTTCTTTACTATACCATTTGGGAAATTCAGGAATTATTTTATTTAAGGGGGACTTTTTATAAACCTTGATATTCATTTCATGTATGAATATTATTTTTATCGTTTTTTTTAGAAAAAGGGAGAATCAAAAAAAAATTGGAGTACACGTCGTGTACCTGGCTACCGTGGGTTGCCATGTACTCACCATCTAACGACCGAGTACATGGTTGTGTGGGGTGACCTGAAGAATGCCTATAGTGGAGCGTGGCAGTGGCATATACAAACTATGTATCCTCATGAATCAAATTGTTTATTTTCGTTTCTATTCATTATATAGGACTGAGGATGCATCTAATGGGAAGAATCGACATCTCCAAACTTCGTCTCATCTAGGAGTGAAGGATATCATAGATTCTTCACGAAGCCACCAATCAGTCATCCATTATATGAATCAAAAACTATCGATTGCATTAGAATCTCCACATTCAGTTCTTCTTTCTTCTAGAAACTCTCTTATAGATGTCTCTTCTTTGTTGAGATATCTTGTATTGAGAATTTTTTTTGTTTGTCAGATCTACCGCATTCTAGGTCGATTCCAAGGCTGAAGCTGAACTATATCAATCATACAACATCGAGGTATGAGGTTTTTTCTTTTTCGTAGATGTCTTTGAGTTACATGTGAAAAAATGTCCCAATACCATAGTTTAGGGTATTCAGTGTTTTTTTAATTAAACTGAATTAATTTCTGATATGTTTTGTTTTCTTGATTAATGTCTATTGATCGACAATATGGTTTTTTATCTTGCTATTGATCTATTTTCACATGATTGTTTAAGTTTGGCCATTGGGTTTAGAATTTACCTATTATGATATTTTTTATTCCGTGGCTAGTGATGTTAGGATGCGTTGATTATTATCTAACATGCTTCTGATATGAATTGTAGTTTTTTAACCAAGTACTATTTTGAGATTTACTTTTGCTACTGGATATTGTTTGTCAATAATTGCTTACACAGGGATGTTGGAACCTTGTGAAATTTATACCATATGGAAAATGGATGTTGAGCACTTCCCCAGAGTGACTGTTTTACTTTTCGCGTTGCGAGACCAAAGGAGGATGGAAGTAAGTGTTCCCTCAGAGTGTTTTTAGTTCCATGTTTTGAAAACATAGGGGGAATTGGATGTTGAGTGCTTCCATAGAGAGTTTGATGTTACCTTTACGAGACCATATGGGGAATTTATGGTGAGTGATTCATTAGAGAGCCTTTTTCTTAGATGAACCATAGGTGTTAGATTGTGAGTACTCCCCAGATGGGTGTTTATGGATGTTTGGTTTCTTATTTGTAAATTTAAATAAGTGAAGCTTGAACTGTAGGATTGTTAAATTTTCAGAACTAAATTTTTTATTAATTCATTTATCATATTTCCTCCAATATATATTCACTGATTGTATGGAATAGGTCTTTGGGATGATTCCAACTGGGATTCATCTCACACCCTATTTTGGTCATTATTTTGGGCCCAAATAGATTATATTGTTGATGGTATAGATTTGGTTAAGCGCCTGTATACATTTGTTTCTTGATTGATATGAATCTAGAGAGAATGGGACCAAGATGAGGCATGTGATGTTGCTGGAATTTACTTTTTTTATTTTGTAATTTTTTTAGTACTGTATGTTGAGCATTGTAATTTTGTTTGGATGTTTTCCTAGACATATGTGACATACATAATTTTTATATGTGCCCCAATTTATTTTGTAATTTTAGTCTTATGATTTTTCTTTGTTGGATGGTATTACGACTTCCACTGATGTATATTATTGTTATTCCAATGTTTTACTCATCCAATGAGGGCATTGTTTTATCACTATCACACCTAAGGCCCTTACAGATAATTAAAGGCTCTAGAATTCAGGTAAATGAGGTTGAGGCCATCTGACCAACTGAGTCTAGGGAACCATTGGATGGCACATGGAACTGAGACATTACACTCTAATTGGACACTAAGGGGTGGTGGTGGAAATATGTCAAACCTTCTATCAATTTTACCTACTCTCTCAATTACTCGTACCATATATTCTACCTTGTGGAATTTCCTTCTCTATCCATTATCTCTTCATGGGTGTTCCATTGACCATCACTCTGCTAGTTGTATAGAAAGTTGAAATATACAATGTAATATATTCTAAACCATCAATAAAAAAACACCATCTCTCTCTCAGATGAAAAGAACCATCCAAATAGATCTAAACAATAGAACCACTATAGTGAAACTATCTTATGAAGCACCTCTCATACCCAATTGTTTATTTAATTTATCATTTACCAACTAAAAAGGATTTATTTATTATGTGAACACTTCTATATAAACATTTTTATTAGTTATTGGCCAAAAATTTCTCTATATCTAAACCCTACTAAAGCACTCATAAATAGGTGGAAATTCGATGAGATTTCATTCCTTCCATAGTATCTCATCTAAATGCCTAATCATTGTCATCTGACTGAAAACATGGATCACAAAACATATCGAAATAATATCATGGGTGGTTGTTGAACATCACCAAATACTATTCCACAGTCACACAACCCTGCTAATACTGTATATTCATTTGGATATGCATTGTTACTAACATGCTATTAAATAACTCCTCCATAATGAGGCACATTATCTCTATCTAGGAGAGAATGACTTAATTTTGTGCCTGAGTCATCATACTCCACCCTCAAACATATAGAGACATTAGGATAACTCATCACTAGTTCTAATAGGGTTTCTGGAGGTTTCCTCTCATATTAAAAACACTAGTAACTTTTTTAAGACATTTATTAGCTTTCTGGGGGTCTAGATCACCCTTAATAGTAAAATGTTGCTACCAGTAAAACTATTGTAGTGTTATCATTCTTGGAAAATTGTCAATTCATACTATTAGTGAAACCTATTGTACATTAGGTGGTTGTATCTATAGAAACCCACCCGGAGGAACCACCTCCAATGTAAGACCATACACTGACACATCAACAATAGGTGGATTATCCTCATGATTCTGTAGTGAGATCTTTGATGAAAATTATCATGGAGGAATCCAAAATTAATGATGACATACCATTATTAGAGATTATATATGGGAGCTAACATTATAATTATATGAAAATAAAAAACCAATTCATATATAATTCATTTACCAAATTTTTTCCAAATTTTTCGTTCCTACATGTAATGCATCAACAAGCATGTTGTCGTAGTTTATGTTAATTAATAGGCTGACATCTGAAGTATATCTAGAGTCCCTAGTTTGAGATTCAAATATAAACACCTTATACTGTTTTCTCATATCTCAAATCAAACCTCGAAACATGATAATAGCCTATTCTAGTACTAATATGAACATATATCTGACACCCCTACATAACAAACATACTCATTAGGTCCCATTTTTTAATTTTTAATCACATTGGGACACTATAATACCACCTCTAATAGTATAGGGTCCATCGACCAATGCCGAGTAGGCCTATCAGACATATGGGAGGCCATATCCTAACACACATGTACTTGCAAAAATATCTGAGAATAATGATGTGGTTTTTAATGGTAATACCGAACTTATAACATAATTTATTAATAAAATCATTACCACATCAGAGTATAAATATTTATTATATTTGATAAAGTAAAAAATAAATTCCTACAAACATTGTAAAAGAATCCAACCTTATATATAATATTAGAAGACAATAAAATGGACCAACCTAGCATGAAATACATTATATCTAGATCACTATGTTCTCCCTACTCCTGGTTATCCTAGGAATTTTTTAAAAGAAATATTTTGTACATAGTAGATGACATATATAGATAGAGCCTGTGATTGGGAGAGTATAATTATACCATGGAGGGAACCATGGAATGAATAATTATAAAGAATAAATAGTGTATTTATCCCATCATTATAAAGATATATCAATCATAATATGATACATGACAATATGAGAACCCATATATACTCATAACATACACAAATTCTCAAAGGGATGCCATCCATACTACCAACTAGTATTTCCTTCATGACGATTCAGGGTAACACACATATTAGGGCACTCGCTCCATAAGACATGTTCACGCTGATGGAGACCATCCGATAGGTCATGCTCATCATGCCCTAAAAAAATAACAATATTAAATGAAATATAATATATAGACACACAATTTGGAAAAATAACATTTTAATAACTTGTGTTTTTTTCCAAGAAGGAAAATATGTTTGATGGCCTATTCGAACATCAACAACAATACTAAAAGAAAAATTACAATTTAAATTTGATTTATATAACATGATGTTATATTAGAGGTTATTAATAGTACAAATTTATTTTTGACATATATATGTCATATGTATAAATCTATTGATATATTCCATGTATATAAGAATTCAAATTCATATAAAGACATTTTTTCTTCACAAAATACGATTCCTTCAAAAATGATTTTATTTATCTTTTTTTTTTGAAATATTATTATTGAATTATTGAAGTTTTATAATTTTTATTTTATAAAATTAAAATAATTTTTGTACACAACATATCAAAATTAACATAGGATTAGGTTACTGGATTTTTCGAAATGATTGATTTTTCATTGAATTTTTATTATTAGAGATTTTACAAATACTACTATTTGGTTTTATTAAATACAGTAATTTAAATTTCATGATCTTTTGGTTTTCTTGAAATGATTCCATATAAAACATTTCACATATATTAAAATAATTAATTTCAATTTTTATGATAATTTTTAATGGTTTTTTTACATTTATTTCTATGGTTACTGACATGGTGTTTTGAAAACCTTTTTTAAATTCTTGAAGTTTATCCACATAAATTAAGTAATATAACAAATAATAAATAAATATTTAATTGATTTCATTGATTATATATCTATGTTTTTTAATGTAAATTCATATAACGTTGATTATTAGTCTTATATTTTATATAATATTTTCTGTTAATAAAAAAAATATTTTCTAAAAAGAGACTGTTCATCACATACTGTAGGAATAATTTTCAAATAATTTTCTTCAATTATGTGAATTTTATTTTATAAAATGGATTCCATAAATGGAATCATAGAAACCAATATTAGGTAATATGGTTATATTTTGGTGTCCATACTGAATAAAAAAAATGGATGAAAAATTAATTGTGATCGTTATGGTTAAGATGACATTTAAATTTTATATACACTTGGGTTAAAATTAATTTTCCACACATATATTCTTATTTTATTTGAAAAAAAAAATTAATATTTAGAATCATTCGGTCTAATTTGTCTAAAAAGGATCCTTTTTTGTTTTAATAGATAACATCACTTTTGAGAAAACTTATTGTCAGGGTTTATTTAGAATTTTTAAATTAAATAACCATTTAGGTAAATGGAATATAATTTTTAAAATATGTTTCTTTTTTATTGGAGAGGTTTTTATTTACCTTAAATAGAATAACAACAAGAAATCTACTTATAATAATTTATAAAAGTGAATTTCATCTTCTTTTTCTATTATAAAATATGATGCATTTGGTCTATTAAATACCAACCCAAATACCTTCCTTAATTCCGTCCCCATGTTTATTATACATTTTCAAATTATAATGCTATCTTGTTATGGATTTTTGTTAAAACCCAATGTGTGTTCCTGAAGAAGAGGTATAATTCATTAAAAAATAGTTTTCATTTTACGTCTTCTTCAACCACATTCAAGTACTATTAATCCATGGTGATATAAAACAATTAATATATACCATATAAACACATGTTACAATGTAAATTATATAACATATAACCATATCATCTTCCATCACTTGGGAAACAGAACTATCATTCATCTGTACGACATACAACTCACTCACAAACTAATGTAATTCATTTTCCAGCATCCCCTCTTAGGGATGTTCATGATGATGTATTTAATATATATATATATGGTATTAATTAAATAATTATTATTATTTAAAAATAATATATCATATATTCTCTAACATTTCCATTCATATAAAAATGAAAATTTTATTTCTGCGTATGTGCAGATTACAACTTCTATGAGGTGGTATGATTTTTTTGTTACTAAATCACATGTATTGTATTGTTGTGTATATTTAAATAAATAATATAGTTTTAATTATATAATGATAAATATGTAAATGTAAAATAATACATACTATCTTTATATTACAAACATTGAAAAAAATGAAATGTTACTCATGCATATGTATGTCCCACCATTACTAAAATTGTAACATAGTTTTTTATCATAACCATCAATCATAATTGGTTTGAAAAGTTTAATTGATGTATAATCAAGTTAATTATTTCATGAGTATTGTTTTCTGTAGATTATGAAATAATAATCTTTTAGATCATTGTTAAAATTTCAAAGTGATTTTAGGAGGATGATATAAATATAATAAAATCCTAATAATTGTACCTAAATTTTTAAGTAATTGTATAAAATATGATAATAAATAATATAAAAATAAATTCAAACATTATTTATTTTATTATGAAAATAAATAATTATAATATTTTTGTTATTTTTGAGGATAGATGCTACACGTGACAAAACTGGCTCAATATGTGAGATATCTCTAAACATAAGCTTTCTAATAGTTATGACAATTTTTAATCTAAGTCAAATAATCAACATTTCTTTAGTAAATGACTTTTTCTATATTCTATATATATATATTTCTTCTTAATATATAACAATATTATTATCTCTTATTTTTTTGGTAATACATGTTTTATGTTCATTTATCAAATTTATACCTTTGAAAATATGATTTAATTATGATATATAGAATTATTAAGGAACCCAATTAAATTCCATGTATAATTCTTAGGTTTATTAAATATTATTGATTCTATATTTTATTGGGAAAAATAATCATGAAAATGATATAATGGTTGGGCCCATGTAGCACTTCATTGTATTGGGTAATGGTTTTTTCTTCTAAGATGTTATGTAACGGATTATATAGTAATCCTAATCAACTCTTGGACTTTCAACCAAGTGATATTACCTTTGATGTTTTCCATGAATCTTTGTTTTCGTGTTATACATTTCAATCCCATATATAATGTTTCTATGATACTCTGATACAATGTTCTTTTTATTATTCTACCATGTGATTACAGATTACCATTCTTTGTTGTGATATTATATTATATGTGTGATTCCCAATTTATGTTTCCACATCTTGTTTATTACCTAACAAGTAATGTTAGTTCATATATATTGTATTATTATTCGCCATGTAATCCAATATTGTTTTATCATATAAATAGTATTTTGGAGATCAATATGGAGTGTTAAATAATGATTTCATGATTCTATTTCCATTCTAGATATTATGATTGTAGTCATTCAATGACATCAGGACTCATGATAATTGATTTGTATTAGTGGATGCATAGGTTAAAATTAATGAAATATTATACTTATAATGATATGGTCACTATAGTTGGTATCAAGTTAGATTTGTAGTTATTTTTGGGAATATAAATATAATACATTAGTGATTACCATAGTGATAATTTAAAAATATGAAAATATCATGGAATTCGATTAAAATTTTGAGTGAGTGGATTCCTTGTAATTGTATCTATACAAGTATACTATAAGTGGATGTGGATATACCAATGTTATCACTTCTGTTAATAACATAAAACTAAAATTTGTATTTGAATCGATTATCACAAGGTTCCTGAAAATGATCCATATTGTGAAACTAGATTGACACTTCTAGGTATATTCATAGGAAAATTCACAGACTCTTTACAACCATTTGGTAAGACTTGAAAAAAGAATTGGTTCTAAAACCCAAGAGGAAAAATTCCCATGGAGAATATAGAATGAAACATAGATACTCAATAGTACGAATATACTTGTGATTCATAATTTGTTGCTTATATGTATTTATGATTACCTAATTTTTTTAATGTACAGACATCATGATTTTTTATTTTAATTAATGGTTGGAAATTTGGAAAAATCAGGCCAAAAACCAACCTTATTGGAAATGTAATGATTTCCTTATTTATATTCTTTGCATTATTAGATCATGATATGATAAATTAATTGATTACACAGTTTTAGTAATGTATTTTATATAGAACTTCCACAAAAATTTAGTGGATATTTTTATCCACTGGAAAAAGAATAATGTTTTAAATTTATTGATAAGAAATTACATGAACTCTTATACACATGGAAATAGAATGTTGTATATGGGGTTACACACATTTTTTTTAGAATCTGATTAGTGGTAGAAACTGATCAATCACTCAATGTCTAGAGAGGATATTGATTCCAGGTAAAAAGAATAATTTAATAAAATAATTTTCAGTAAATATTTCCCACAAACTATCCATCTTAAAATGGTGATGGAATTATTCAAATTGATTCAATATGAATATGAGTCTATTAGATAGTTTGTTGTAAGAATAAAAATACTTTAAGGGTAAACATCCATGTTTTTTGAAAACATTTAATGTATCCATTTCCATTCATCGAATGAGTAAAAGGGGAGTCTATAAAAATTATTTTCAATTAAATACACTTAAATCTATGAAGATATTTTTCATTTTTCTGTTAATTTTGATAAGGGGATTGTTTACTCAGAGTTATCTTAGGGGACTTGAGAATACCATAACATGATGTTCTATTTTGTTGTATCAAAATATAAATCCCATGAATGAAATAAAATTGAACATCACACTTGTCCATTTTATGGGAATATGGATCATGAAAAAATATATGATGAGAAATGGAAGATGTTTTATGTGAGGGAAGCATAGAAATTAGGATAATTAGTGCTAGACAAAAATATATAATTTCCCAAATATGAAGGAGAAAAATAATCTGATCAACTATCTGTATGATGTTTTTTTTCAAACAACAAGTAACACATCTAATATGAAATCCAATACCATAATCATAGGGTTTTCTAAAACAATAAATTATTATAACCTTCATGTCCAAGAGAGAAATGATATGACTATGTTATCACTACTATTTAGGAAGATTTTTTCAATGTTTTATTGGTAGGTACACATGTTATCTAGTCAAGAATAGTGAATAGGTTTTTTTCAATTCTGGTTCTACAAGTTCATTCATTACATACTTATTCAGTACAACTATTCAAATACCACCTCAGAACATTGGATCTATCAATGGGAATAATAAACTGAGCAATTATTGCATCAAAAGTACATAATTCTTCCATAGTAAAGAATTATAGAATAATTCTTCTAGAAAATATCATAGTAATTACATTAGTGGAGTTTAATGTTACTTTTATCATGTATTATATATTCTTATATAAACCCAATAAAAATATCTGGTGATGGTGATCACTCTAAAAGTCCCAAGTCATCCTTTGTAATATGCTTAGTTTATTCTGAACCATTATTTTCAGTAAAATAATATTTTTTGATATGATGAATTGAACTGTACACGAATTTAAAATATTTTTAAAATGCTACAACATGTTAGGTTTTAACTAAATATAACAGAAAATTGGCTTACATTGTGTGTAACAATATTTTAAAACAATAATGATATATTATTAATATAGTAATATAAATGTGACTATAAGAACCAAGAAATTATCCTTCATATTATAAATATTGGTAACTAATTTTTGTATATAATGGATTTATATAAAGATAATTTATTTAAAATTAAATAAATATTTTTTATTTAATGTCTTTATATGTTCTGAAAATACTATTTTCTCAAAAGGATTCTTTTAATGTCATTATGTTATCAATAACAGAACTAACTCATGAATATTTTGGAAATTTGATTTTACAAAATAAACACGATTTTTGAATTGAAAATTTCAAGATTATCAGAAGGTGAATTTTAGGAATTTATTATGAAATATTTCATTTATGGATTAATATAAAAAATACAAAATTTAAATTGAAAAATTAATTTTCATTACATAAATTTATATAGTTAAATTATATTTTAATTTGTTTTTATTGTATAAATAGTTAAACTGTACACAAATATATCCAATTTAAGCCATTTAAATTCATATTATATTTAAATTTGATCTCAAAACATTTCAATTTTTTTATATTTTTCTCTTTAAAACCCTGGTTTCTCTACACTTCTGTGGGGTTAATAAAAATATTTATTTCATACAAATATGTTATTATATTTTGAAAAAATTTGTAAATTATATTGAATTAGCATTATATATAATGTCTAAAAATGACAAAATTATTTTTTTCCAAATTTATTAGTCAATGAAATTTAAATTATTTATAAGTATTAAGGTAAAAACATGATCACATAGTGTTTAAACATAAATCATAAGGCATAAAAAGAACCCAAAATTTTCCAAATCCCATTGTATATAAATTTTTACAAAATATCCCATATTTCGAAGTAATTTATCATCAGTGTAGGCACATTATGTATGGGAGAAACCCAATTGTGTTTTCCATTTTGGTATTTACATGTTTTCCATTCACCTCCCTTACAAAATGACAGAATCAATCCCACTCTTTTCACACATATCAAGATAGTTGTATCTTCTAAAAAAATCACAAATATAGTTCCAAAATCTTTAAAATTATCCTAAATCCAAAATTAGGCCATAAAGCAAACAAATAAATTAATTTGGTTAATACTTAAAGGATATAGTTGAAGAAGAGTTGATGTTCATCAATGAAACCTTATGTATTATTTCTTCCTAAAATACTATGTGTTCTTTTTATATCAGCCGTATATAATAAAATATTTATGTTCAATATAATGTTGTTTTATTATGTTATTTTTATGACCTATAACTTCACACAATTCAATAAAATGGGATACACACACATTGATCGCGTTTACGGTGGACTACCTCCTCACGAACCGATATTGTTAGTTATTCTACTACCAGCTTTCAAGGTTGAGAATAATATTTGATTCATAGTTTATATAAGATATCTATTATTTTAATTATTTCATTATTAATCTTGAGTTTTTATATCACACATACCATCATGTCTTCCATTATGTGGGAATCTGATAATGTCATTCATGTTTACATGAAACTACCACCCCATGAAGCGATGTGATTCATCAATAATTTTCATGGAATGTTTTATGAAATATTTTAATAAATGTTTTGACATACAAATACAAATATATATATTTTGGAATGATAACTTATCATATAATTTTATTTCATTCAACCCGACAATAAAAATGGAAACATCGTTCATGCGTACATACAACCTTCTACCTCTAGGAATGATGTATTTCATTTCCAATTTATATATTTTTTTTTGATTATTATAAATACATATATAGTGAATATATATATATATATGTTATTGTTATCATTTTTTTCAATCTATAGATCATGAAATCATTATTAACATACTAGGATGAAGAATATAACAAATCAGAATGTATACGAAAAACAAAGAGGCTATTACCAAAAATGTAAATTTAATGTGAAATAGTTATTAAATGAGTTATAAATGATCATAAGATATTATTATATGGTATTATATAGGTTATTATTTTTTAATTATCAATATATAATAAACATATATTTATATATCCGAGGTTTGAATAAGTACAATGACATTGAAGACTTATTTAAAGGGACTTATGTATCAGTTTTCACTTATGTGAGAAACATTCTATAATCACCACATCATTATTCTATGTTGTGAAAATAATTGGCATGAATTTAGTATATGACTGTCCTAAAATAAATTCATTATATTCACATATCAATATTAGGAATACTCTTTCATGGGGTCTACATTTCAAAAGATATAAAATCAATAAAGGATTTATGTCTCAGTCTTCCTTCATTAAGATGAATGTTATGATATGAATATATATTCATTCATGATATGCATATATATCCACATTGAAATATAATATCATGAATATTTTCATCTTCATGATAATTTAAATTACATGTAATTGATTGATCCTAGAACACCCTAAGAGGGGAGGGGTGAAGTAGGGTGTCCAATTTTTCATAAAAAGTGATGGATATTGTTCCCATGTTCATTGGAACCAATTAAAATTTTATGAATGGAATTTCTAGAAATAAAACAGCATGTACGGAGATCAGAGACTAATTTTTTGTGTTCATGTCTATGTTCTAGTCTAGGGATCATATGTAAATAGTTTGTTGGTCGTACATGAATCCACTAATCATTAATAATTATGGAAAATAAGAGTTCAGTCGCAGTCACTATGATCTAGGAATACTAACTATACAAGATTTTATTGATAGCACATTACATCCCCTAGAACAATTTCATTAACTCACCCTATCTCACTACATTGATAGATGGTTAACTCAGTTTATCAGCATGAAGGTAGAATCAACGGATTAACATTAAAGTAATTATCAATGTATTATATTGCGACTCTTCTTGCATTGTAGACCTAAGTTGATGTGCGTTGAAATCCATATTCACTAAAAGGATGATATTCAAAACATCCTTTCCTGAAACTTCTTCACAAAGATCACTACCTTCATGAAGAACCCTACCATCATGGAACAATTTACATTTTGAAATCATGCATTGTCAATGTGGAATACCCCATCATCACAAATCACTCATTAATCAATTGTATTGTCATCATTCATGATTTTACATGTGTTTTCATAATTCATATGCTTTCATAAAAATGTAAATTCATGGAGCTCCCATATGTTCATGAAATCATAGCAATTCTGTATTTTACTTAAAAAAAATTATCATAAATGAAGAGGGGTAGCATAATATTTATAGGCATGTTCATTCCTGGTGATTCACTATAACTAACCAGATCTAGTAGCCTTCAAAATCGGCACATGAACCAGCCCATGGAAAGGATTGAACAGAATTTCCTTACCCCATGGGCTAGCAGAAGTTCTCAGGTATCAAAAATAATGGTTTGGGAATGATTTACCAGAATTAGAATACATAAAACAACCAAAAACAATCAATAAACCAAATCTGAAAATTCATGGAAAACAAGCCCTAGTTAAAAGTTATGAATAGAAATAAAGGTTTTTAACATCACACAAGAGGTCCTAAACGAAAACGTTGGCAGAAAAACATCCCAAAGTCTAACACATGATGAGGGATCGTCACACATGAGTCCTCTCCTCTACACCACAAATTTAAAGCAACTAGTAAACTGAACCACCATCTCCAAAAGCCTTTCCCTTAGCTATGTCAAACATAACAAAGTATACTTACACTCAAAGGTGTATGTACGGTATGATACTATTCCCTATAGGATACCACTAAAATATTCCTTATGACAGACATATTATGATAAATGTTTTGCAATTTTCATAAACAAAGAAAAGTAGCAATACTTTTTTATGGTGAATTATTTAAATTAAAAGTGTTTTCAAAGTGGGTAACATTATAGAGTGGGTACATTTAACTAAAACATGTAATCTACTGAATTTTCCAAACAAACACACCATAATCCAATGATAAATAAAAAATTGTCAATGGGAACTCAACATGGGATCACCCGTAGGAACTAGTTATTTGTGATCCCATGGTACCTCAAATATCGTTCTGAAAGTAACCAATAAAATATATATTCTCATGAAAACCCCACTAGTATGAGAATCACACATATCCTCGTGGTCCCCAACAACATCATCATAATAGTTTTTTTAGTGTTGGCAACTTCTAACTTGATAAGGGAAATAGGTTGAAAACCACACCTGGTCATTAGCATGAAAATACACATCTGCCCACCTAGATACACTATTTTCCCTCATTGCATACAAACAAGTTCAGCATGCTTCCAAATTCCATTTAAACATAAAAACAAGTACTATTGATACGCACTTAAACTAATAACTAAACATCCACATCACCATTTAAATAACTCAATCAAATGTTTAAAATTTCAATTATAGAATTACAAATGTTTTAACAAAACATAACACATAATATTAATTTTAAACACCTATTTTAACGCTAAATGCATTCCAATATTTCACCAGACCTGAATTTTCAGCACTAAAACGTTTTTATAAATCCATTATAAGAATTATAAAACAACACCAATTCTTACAACATGGAATGAACTAGTAAAACACCCATTTTCATAAAATATTTCTGTAGAGACCCAAAGCATGACGTACATGGAAATTACATTAATTTTTTAGAATACATAATACATAACAAAAACATACGCCAAAGGATCAAAATAGTTTTGTGTCTTTTGAAAATTGGGATATAATCTTCTAATCGCGGTGAAAGATCTTCAACATCTCCCATAAAGATCTTACCTTTTTTCTCTTACCTAAAACCATTCTTTATATCCTGAGGAAAAGAAAACATATAAAGGGTGAGTTCAAATGCTCATTAAGGGTATGCATTGATAAAATAAAACAAACCATACACATTTGAACATAAAATCATGAACATAATGTTTAAACCTCAAATTCTTGAGCAATGACATAAAACATGGTAGTACGTAAGGAATAGATCATAATGGATCATCAATCATGATAAAATATCATGTGAATAAAACTTGTAATTGTGGAAAAACAGTAACCACATTATATGATTTCCATAGTAGCCAAGGTATTTCTGCCAAGACCATCTTAGTGTACAAATTCCTCTACTGAAACGGGTTTACTTATCGTTCCACCCTTGTATTACTAAACTGGATTTACTTTCTGTTCCAGCCATGTTTATCTCATGAGATATAAATCATTACCCAATTCATTGGACTGAGATATAGGTCCCACCCATCTTATAATGAAATCATTCTTACTTGTTCCACAACATGATCATAAATCATTCATCATTACCCAATTTATAAAATGGGTTTCATAAACATCATCCCATCATAACATAATCCATACAAAAAAAATGGATATCATTTCACCATATGAAAAGTGAAACCATGTAAATAATAGAGATATGATAATTAAAACATAATCATACTAAATAGTTTCATCTTATATGGAAAATAGTTTTGACAAAATACTTGAAATGAATTCTTGAGGAAAATATCCTTTCTTCTTCAAAATCATTTTATTTTCACAAAATGCCATGCAATTTAGAAAGAAAATAATTTTGTTGAAAATAATCATGAAATCTTGTAGATTATTCTTCTTTAAAATAAGGTGTTATAAAATTGTAAAAATACGTTCATGCCCTATATGTTAAAAAACATTCTCCCCGTACTTTTTTCGGAAAAGTCAAAACGTTCCTTGTATGGTAATCAAAAGAAATATTCCTTTCATAACATGTGGTTAAAGTCAAAAATGGGTAAAAAGGACTTTAAACATATATAAAATCACTTTTAGAAAATATGGACATGGATGATAACAATAACCCAGTAAATACTTACGAATAAACAATCTCGGATAAGAACGAGATTGGAATAATTATCCCTTACCTTATGACCGATATGCTTCGTATGTTTCCAAACCACCTGTATAATGATTTAAATAATTTCTTTGACTTAATAAAGAATCATATTCATTGTTATGATATCATATATGGTTCACTTATGACTTTATATTACCCGTTCTTTTGTAAATTCCATGTTAAAGCACCATTTTTGGTAAAATCGTTTCATTTGTCGTACGTGTTTCGACTTGTTTTTCTTGATATTCTTACTTATATCCTGATTTACATAACAACAGAATGTAAAACATGATTTATATATAATATATATTCAGCATATAAATATATATATGAATGATCGATAAATGGAATGAAATACATCGTTCATGGAGACGGTAGGTCGTACGTATGCATGAACATTGTTTTCGTTTCCTTATTGAATTGAATGGAATTAATTAAATTAAAAAATATATGTAAAAAAATACAGTATAATTATTATGTAATATCTTTCATTATTATTTAATATATATACTTTATAATTATACATGAATTGTTAATCATGGAAAATGAATCTCTTCGCGTTCGTGGAGACGGTAGTCCATACGTACGCACGAGTGATGATATAATTCCCATAATTATTTAATTGAATTGGAGTGAATGATATAATATCTCAGAATCCATATGATGTTATAATAACCATATATAGTAATTATTTACACCATTATACTCATCCAAATAATGTGGTGGTGGTAAAACAGATTACACCAATGAGTGGAGATGGTATTCCGTACATACACACGCGCGGTGATTCTGTTTTCCATAGGATGGATAGAAGGTGAATTGGGGTTGTTTCATATTTATAATAACATATTGGTATATTATTGATACTGATGTTATTAAAATATTACTAAACAACTAAAAAAGAAGAATATGAAGAAGAATGAAACATAAAATAATCAGTAGAATAGATTACAAATTCTTCGACGCAACTCCTTTAAACATCTTCTTAGGACACTAGGGTTGGTCTTTTGAGAAGACCAGAACCTCTATGATATAAATAGATAGTATGATAAGTGTAATTGGTAGGGGTTTTCCGAGCTTCAAGGCTCAAATGGGTGTGATGGGAAGTGGGAAGGGGTTCCCTTTTTATAAGGGAGGAGAGGGGCACCATTGGAATTATAAGAAATATTAATTTATAATAAATTCAAACCCCACATATAATATTCCAAAATGACTCAAATAAGAATATTAGATGATATAAAGTAGTAATATCATCAAACAATAAAATTTAGACATGTTTCGAATTTATTTTAAACAATATCAACTTGATTTATCCTTATTTAATCTATTTAATTTTATTTGTGTTAATAAGATTTTAATTTTTAAATTGTAATAAATAATTACTTATGTGTTATGAATTGTCCAAAATTCGGTAATTCATTACAGTTTCGACCATAAAAATTTTAATTTATAATTTTTAAATATTTTTGAGATTTTTAAACAATTTTATATTGTGTTATTTTTATAAAATATCAATAGGGTCAATTTTGACTCTATTAATTTATTTGAATGTAAATAAACTCCACACAAAAGATATGTTCGAACTAAAAAATTTAACAGATTCATAACAAGTAATATTTATCTAGAAAATTATTGGATCACATTAAATAGTTTATATAATATTTATTTTAATATTTTTAAATCCATTTATTTGATATTTCTCTTAATAAAATATTTACTAAATTGTTTTTGTATAATTAATTAATATACTTATTTGTATCATAAAAGTTAAAAATAAAATACTATGATGAACATAAATATAATATATTTCATAATAATACTTTTACTCGAATTTTTCATCTTAAAATCACAACATGTAAATTGTTATATTTATTAAATTATGAAGGTGACAACTTTGGAATCATTTAAAATAAAATAATATAAGAGTCATAATCACCATTATAAGGATAAAAATATTCAAAAATTCGTCCGGTGGATTATTATGGTTTATATATACAGTACCAATAAGTTTTGTTCATATTTTTGGGCCTTTTCATAAATATTATTATTTCAATAAAAACCATAATTTTGATTTTTCACTAAATAATCAGTTTCTACATCATTAATGTATAAGATAATAAGGTAACTAAATAACTCTTAGAAATTACAAATAAATTACCATGATAAAGAAAAACATTTTATCTTTCAAATGAGTATTTATAACCGAATTTATATTCTATATAACCTTATATTAAAAATACTATAATTATTATTGTTTGAGTGAGACATATTTCACTTTCCTTTAAATAAAATAAACTAAAGGTCTTAATCTAATACAACTGGGTTCCATTAGATTCAATTTCGACCCAAGTATGATTTAGGGAAAAATATAATAATCTAATTATATTAATAAAAGTCTTTGGGTAATTTTATAATATTATATTTAAACTTTATTACCTGATATACCTTTAACTATGGTAAATAAAATTTACCGTATCTACTATTCATAATGCCTAAAAAAATTATCTTATTAACATAATTTAGACCTACGGATTCCAAATATGGAATCCATTTTTCCAAAATTCAAATCACATAATTTGAAGAAATTAATTTAAAATTAATCCCACTATTATGAAAATGAGTTTTAAAAGTTAAAATATTGCAAAAGATTGAAATGATTTTACCTATGAATTCAATGTAAAATATATGCTAATGACTTAAATTATATTAAATGGTAAAAATATATTCTATTTATACATTAAAATCATTCAATATTATTATTTTACCATATAAATTATTACGATGAAAAAATTTGTTTTTAATTAAAATATAGTGGGTTTTTACTATTGATTAAAATATGAAATTTATCAGAATAATATGAAAAATTTATCCAAAGTAAATTATTATATCCTGATTCCAAATAGGAATTTTATTTTGTCAAATTGAACTTATAAACATGTAAAAACTAGATTTAAACTGGGTGTGCAATCAAAAGGCGGCAAAACTCAATTTTTTGAAAAATACTTATTTGACCCAAAAAAATTATTTTGTTCCCATACCATATTCTAGAAAATGCGTAAGACTAATAATAATGTTATAGAATTCAAAATTTAGTTAATAATATTCATAAAGACTAGTTTATAATAATATTATAACCATATATCGTTGTTTAGAGAAACCCACTATTGCGTACAACACACGCTATCAAGGAAGGTCGTGACTGTGTGGAATGCAAGACAAGTCAAGGTTGCGAGTAGTGCAAGACTATTTTGTTGTTGTGTATAATATAATCCAACCATATTTCATTTATACAATGAATATATATATATATATACGCACACCCAATGTTTCCTAGAATAACTATTATCAAACGAACATGAAATTGTGTGTAACACAATCCAAGAATTATGTTGTGTATACTGTAAGCTAATTGAATGTTGCGTATAGCACAAGAATATCTTGGTGTAGCGTACAATAGAAGATATGAAAGAAATTAAAAGGAATATATCTCATAAAATCTCAGGGTGATACATTGTCAATTAAAATTCACCCACTTTAAAAATGTTACCAAATAATAGTTTTCTCACTCAAAAATGAATTTTTGACATAAAATATTTATAAATCCTGCATGATAATTCTTTCAACAATGCTTACATATGGAATCACCTACCAAATATTTAAAACCCTAAAATAATTGTGTAAAACTTAAACCGCACCATTACCACACCACAATGGAATCAAAATGAACTTAAAACCACAAGATATGACCATGAATCTTAAAAAAAACCCTATGTATGAAACACCAGTTTCAAAGAATTTGGAAATTTATGAATGAGGGGAGAACCCCTAAGGAAATGGAATGAACAAGAGAAGAAGTGACTGAGTTGAAAAATAGTGAACCAATTTCTCCAAAAACAACAATAAGTGGAACACCATGAATCAAAAATAGAATGGGAGGTCTGAAAAAGGCTAAGGAGGTCAATTGGGGACTGAAATGGAGGAAAAGAGTAAAAATATAATGATTTATGAAATGAAAAAAAATTACCTATTCAAATCTGGATGAATTGAGAAAAATGAATGAAGATAGCTCTAATACCTAATGAGGATGAGCTCCAAAGATAGAAAATGGAACATCGAGTTGTGGTCAGAGGTTTGTGAAATCGATTATGTGGCCTAATAACCAAAAAATATTAAAAACAATTTGATATATAAAAGGAATAAATTATTTTAGTAAGATTATAAAAGGTCTCATAGGTTGTCCCACTGCCAAAATATTTCTTAGAAATCCACCATGATTATGAGTTCTTAAAGTTTCTAAATGAACATGGTAATCTAGAAAGGTTAGGTGAGAACATTTTGGAATTAGAATGGGATATAAATGTTAAAAAAAATAAGGTGTTATAATTGAAACAAAATTTTCTATTATATCTAGAAATGGGCTCACAGGTTGGCCCAATTCACAATAAAACCACCCCTTTCTCCAAAAATGGCTAGAGAATCACTGAAAAAAGAAAGAATAGATATTACATGAATAATAACTTTAAAACTATTTTTGAATGTTACAATTCACCACACCATTAAAACATTCCACCCATGAAAATTAATCTTGATGCCCGAACAGATATGGTAAATGGAAATTTCCATTTGACCCAAGACTTCTCCTCCCATGTCTCAAGCTCATCAATCACATACTACCAGAGGACTCGAACACGAGGAATAATATTCCTATAAATCAATTTTTTCTAGTAATTCCACAATACTCACTAGTCTCTCAACCACATTCAGATCAGTTCCAACACCAAATATTACCTACTAAAAACATGGGATGGTTCCAGATTGTATTTCATTATCTGGGAGAGGTGGAACACATCAGGGATCGAAGTCAACTGACAGGGAAAATCTAACTAGTAGTCCACCTTAACAATCCTATCAATGATTTAAAAAGTCACCACATTCATTGGTTCTTGATTCCCATTCTTACCAGGATGACGGTGACACAAGAAAGGTACTGAATTCAAGAATTTTGGGTCACACATAGAAAATTCTAAAGATCAATTCCTCTGATCGGAATAAAACATGTGTCAACTCTGTGCTACCAAAAACTTTTTTCTAATCAATTTAAAAATGTATGAAATCCTCTACGCATTACTCAGAGCCATAAGTGAGGTCTCACCCACCTCCACAAAAGATAAAAGAGATCAACATGGTGGACCTTAATGTTCCTCACATTATTCTATCTTTATTTAGGATTAGTAGCTATTGTTACAGTAAATCTCTATCAATCCCAAATGGTAATCCCATCAACCACTGAAATCCAACACACATTCTAAAATCATAAATTCCATAATATTATTAGCCCGTTCTATCTAACCATCTATATGAGGGTGGTATTCCATACTCAACTTAACTTGTGCCCCTAATTACATTTAAAGGACACTCCAAAAAACCAAAAGGTAAAATAAGTATCCCTATCTAAAACGATGGATAATGGAACACCATAGTGCCTCACAACATCATGAACATAGAATTGAAACAATTTCTCCACATTATTCAAATCAATGATAGGAATTAAATTTTCCAATTTGGTTTCAAGATACATCACCACCTAGATAACATTATTTCTCGGATTTGAATGAGGAAAGATTACTATGAAATTCATGGAAACATCATCCCACTTCTATGTATGAATTTGTTTCGGGTAACTCAAACCAGATGGCCTATGATGTACTGCATTCACCTACTAACAAGTATAACATCATCATACAAAGTTAGATATGTCACATCTCATTCCGGGTGACCATAACTAGTGATGAATAGAATAATATATCTTGGTGGAACCGAGATGGACATTCCACTGAGACTGGTAGCTATATTGTATCGGCACCATCCACTGAGACAATGACACCACAGAATGGCCCTTGAAGCACAAGATACCCATAGGGGACAATGGCCAATAAGAAAACATCACCCCACCATAAATAAACAACCTCAAATGTAGACATAGCACTTCCCTATTCTGATCTCATTGTATCAGCTCCACAAGAGAAGGGGTTAACTGAACACTCCCCAAGAATGAACCTCCATTTTTCTCCTTGTTCTCCACATGAATGTGAAAAAATATCCACATTAGAGTCCACTCATCCCTAAAAATTCACAAGTATTACAGTAATACTTATCTCCTCAATGAATCATCCACCACCATACACTTCCATGGGTTTTAGATGATATCAAAGTCAAACCCCGACAAGTACACGATCCTATGTTGTTTCATTAGGTTAAGATCCTTCATTGAGAAGATGTTGGCCAAAATATTGCGATTATAATAGACCAAAAAACATATTCCCAAAGACTTAGTGATGCCATATCTTCAAATCATGCATCATAGCTACTAGTTCAAAGTTGTGGTTCGAGAAATTCTTTTCTTATGGTCGTAGTTGGTGGGAGCCATAAGCCACCATGTGATCATCTTGCATCAGCACACACCTCATTCCAATACCTGAATTGTCACAATACACCACATAAGCCCTCAAGTAATCTGGAATGATCAACATAGGTGTGGCAGTCATCCACTGCATCACTTCCTCAATGGATGCCTGACATTCTGTGCCATAAACAAACAACCCCCCCTATTACTTGATCGCTTTAATGGCAAAAGAAGTCTGAGATAAATCCCCTACAAACCCTCTATAGAATCCTACCAAGATGAGTAAACTCATAATCTCAAACATGTTATTCGGATTCTCCCTTGAAATCACAACCCAGATCTTCTCGGGATTCACCAAAAATCCATGCTCTGAGATCAAATTCCCCATAAAAATCACCTCCATAATCCAAAAGGTGCACTTAGACATCATTTCATAAAAGCGATGATCCTACAATTTCCATAGAAAAAAAATTCAAAAATGAATCTCATGATCCACCACAGATCCAGAGTAATATAGGATGTCTTCAATGAATACCATGAAAACAGAGTCAATATACTAGTAGAACACCCAATTCATGAATACCATAATGATCACATTAGTGTTTTTAAATACGATTGTCATGACCAAGTACTCAATGTGGACATACCTACATCAAAATGTAGTCTTCGGGATATAAGTCTCATGAAATATGATTTTCTGGTAACACAAAATCTATTATATCATTGAAAACCACTTCTCTCACTTAAAAGGATAAAAAAAAGTAATCTATTCATGGAAATGGATATTTTTTTGTGCATTTTACCTTGTTCAGTTTTAAATAGTCAGTACTCAACCAGAGGGATCCATCAGACTTCATTGAAAAAAAGGAAAGGAGTAGCATAAGGAGGGGGATTTGGAAAATGTATCCATTGGATTCAATATTTTTGAGTTGTTCACATAACTACCTCATCTCGGTACGGTCTATATGATTTAAGAAATGATATATCACTTGTGTTCCTTGTTCCAAATCGTCAAAGAACTCCACTTCCTACTCACGGGGCAAGCCTGAAACATCCTGTGGGAATACCTCTAGAAACACATACACTACCGGAGGTAACCCTCCATCAAGAGCATGTCCATCGTCCTCTTGAATGAGTGATGACTTCTAGAACACAATATTTACCAACTATGGGAGTGGAGGACCTACATGACCCACCCAAGGATCCCATTACCTATGAAAAGCATGGGGACTCCCATCAGGTGTCTTGAAACTCACCCACTGCCTATATTAATGTATGTGTGCTTGAATGTTCACTAACCAATACAGGAAGATGATTACATCAAAAAGATCCATATCCAAGACTAAGAGGTCCCACTCCATCTCTACCCTAAACATAGTAAGTGCATATGATGGGCACCTGAGACCCTTATCCTTCTTCTTACCCAACGACATCACCAACTCCATTGAAAAAGATAACAACTATATTGGAAAATTCAGTATGCTCAAAAAATAGGTCGAGATAAATTAAATAGAATCCCTACTGTCGAAAATAAAATTAGCTATAGAAGATAAAATCAAGAGGGTACCTCGAATTGTCGAAGGACATACATCCTATCCTGCTGGTGCCCGCTCCACCAAATGAAGATGCCAACTCTTTGCCTGAGAGAAGTTGCTCTTCTATGACTTTGACATGAAATTTCTCTGCCCAGATGGAGATACATCCCTAACACCACATCCACCAACCCGAGACCCCCCTTTCTTCAGTGGCACTGACATAGATGGCACTCCACTAGAATCCACTGATCATGTCCCACTTTTGAGTGGATGTTCCACCCTAAAAAATGCTTCCAATGTCCCATACATCCACACTCATAGCTGGGATTTGGGGGAGATGATTATGATGGTCAGGTGTGCTTTAGAATCCCACACTATTGGAAAAAAACTACATTTTATTAGATTCCATAGAGGAAAGATGCATGGATTTTGGTCTTCAACTAAAACCCCCCTTCTTCCCCTCCTCATATCGCTTCATTTTTTTCTCGACAGAATTTCCACTTCAAATCACAGACAATGCTCCAGTGGAACCCGACCTCCCAATATTGTCAATCTCTACCAAAAAATCCCAATAAACTATCTTTTTGTATGTATTTAAGATGAACAAGAATATTTGGGAATATATCTCAAGCCACAAACCCCTCACGAACCTCTTCACATTTATCTGTGCATTGGAGACTATTTCTAGAGCATACCAGACTGATTCTGCAAAAGAGTTATCATAATCCATCACTGAAATTCCCCTTAACCATCTCTATAAACTCCCATGATATATCATATGCCAGTCTTCAGAGGAGTACTGTTTATTAATGGTAACCTTGAAGTCCTTGCAACTCATGTGTTCATGCATCCCATCATGAATCATGGATTTCGACCTCCTACGACTTAGATCATTTATGAGGAAAAAGGCACAAGTCCGCCTAACCTCCTTTGGTGTGTCAAGTAACTCAACCATGTGCTCTGTTTTCTTGATCCACTCCTCTACTTATTTGTGTTCCATGATACCTTAGAAAGTAGGAGACTTGTTCTTTAGGAACTCTTATGCATTTTCATTCCTAGGACCCGACTCCTCATCCCAAACTAGAGTAGAAATGGTAGCTACCCACTATCCTAGTGCTTGGATATCCCTAACCACGTCATCTATCATTATTAGATCAATCGATGAGGGAGATCTCTCTTTAGAGTCCTCCCATGGGTGCATGGATTCTTTGTAGAGTGGAATATTTCTATAGGAGGCACCAGTCACAAATGATACCTTCAACAGTTAAATTCCGAAAAATTTCAGCAATCAAATCAAATAAAATTAATTCAAACACATCACAACAATGAAATAAACAACCAATTCACTCACGACTGGTGTCTATGTGTAGTAGAAAGCCCCCATGTCCCACCTAGAAGGGAAGTCAAACAAAAAATACCAATATCCAATAGAGAATCATGGTTTTTCATGAATGGTACTAGGAATGAACCCTACTCATAACCAAAACATTGTGACACAATAGTTTGGGTCTTGTCTAACCAAACTCACCACAGAATAATAATATTACAAAAAAAGATAAACCTCCTTAGATACCATTTTTCGATGAACCTGATCTGGTTTCAATCAAAACTAGCACTTGACTCTGCCCGTGGCAAGGCCAGAAGTACATTCTGTAACCCC
The DNA here is from genome assembly GCA_963277665.1 of Viscum album. Taxonomy (NCBI): domain Eukaryota; kingdom Viridiplantae; phylum Streptophyta; class Magnoliopsida; order Santalales; family Viscaceae; genus Viscum; species Viscum album. The sequence continues at coordinate 931,578,869 of OY728140.1, forward strand.
ATGGGAAGGAACAAGTTCTTGAGTATCATAAATAATTGTTTGGGAACAATTTACCCAAAATAAATTCAATAAAAAACCAAAAATAATCAATAAAATGAATATGAAAATTAATTCCAATATAGCCATAATTAAAAATTCAGAATAGAATACAATGTTTTTAACAAGATGAAAGAGGTTCTAAACTACAAAAGTAGTTACAAATTAACCCAAATTCCACTACCCAACAAGGGGTCATCACCAATTATCCATCTCCACAACACCACAAAATGGAAGCAACTATCAACTCGAACCTTCATCTCTAAAAGCCATGCACGTACCTGTTTCAAACATAACCAAGTCTACTTACAACAAGAGGTTTAAGTAGGGTGTGAGCATATGAACAAAAGGATACCAATCAAATATTCCATGTTACATGCACTGTAATATAAAAATATTGAAAGATTTATAAACAAAGAATGGTAGGAATAATTTCTACCGGTGCATCTTCAAATTAATGTAGTTTCCAATGTGGGTAACATTAAAGAATGTGTACATTTAAATAAAAAATATAAGGTACTAAATTTTCAATCCAAAACCACCATTATCATGTGATAAATGCAAAATATTAAATTATCACTCAATATGGTAACACCCCTAGACACCAGTATGTTGTAAGCCCTAGGTAACTCACAACTCGGTGTGAAAGTAACCATAATAATATCTATTCTTGTGCATGATCCAATAGTACTGGAATCAACAATAAACTATTGATCCCCAAAATCATCATCATCATAGTTTTTTAGAGTTTTTAAGTTAAAATTTCATTGTAAAATTGGTACTAGACCACTATGCATCAATATTATGCAAGTACACGTCCCCCACCTAGATATCGATGTTTCCCTCTTTGTGCTAAAATTAGTTCCACATTGTAACAATTTCTATTAGACATAAAAAAATATTTTCGGTTATAAACACTCAAAAATGTAGGAAAACATTCCTTTCACCATTTGTATAACTCAGAAAAACTCTTATAACATCCATAAAACAATTACACATGTTATAACTAAACAATTCCCCTAAAATCTATTTAAAACCCTTGTTTTAACACGAAGTGAATTCCAATGTTACACCAAATCACAATTTTCCGCACTAAAAGATTGTTATAAATCCATTACATGTATTATAAAAAAACACCAGTATGTTGAACATGGAATTCACCAGTAAAACACCCATTTCCTCACAAAATTGTAAATTAAAAATCAATTTCTTAAAAAATGCTACCCAATTATTTTTTCTACACTAAAAATAACAAAATAGGGATATGAAATTAATATAAATCCAGTGTGATAACTCATTTAAAAATGGCCACATATGGAATCAACTACCATTTTGGTCATTACCCCTCAAATCCTTGAGTGGAACATCAACAATGCCACAAGGTAGAGAAAAGGAAGCTAAAACCAGACGATAGGACCAAGAAACTCAAAAAAAATCCCTAGGTACAAAACAGTAGTTTCTAGACATTTGAAACATCAAGAATGATTGGATAAACCCTATAGAAATGGAAGGAACCAGAGACGAAATCATTTACATAAGAAACAATAGTGAAATCACCACAAACACACCAGTAGTTGGATCTCTAAGCTGCTAAAATTAAAAGGTATGTTTGAATAATACTGGAAGGACATGTGGGGACTAAAATTAGGAGAAAAGATTAAAAAATTAATTTGTGAAATAAAAAAATTACCTTTTAAAATCTACATTATTTGAGAAACAATGATGATGTCTACCCAAATACTCAATAAAAATGATCTCCAAAGAGTTAAAACAGATCATGGGGGTGCACGTTGGGCTTCCGGGCCCGAGTGGAAGGTAGAGTGGCCAAAATATTATTAAAAATTGTATGATATATATTGTAATTTTTTTTGTAATGTTGAAAAAGGGAACATGGGTTGGCCAAATTCAAAAATAAATCACCCAAGTCCACCATGATTATAAGTTGAAAAGGGGTCTAAATGGATATGGTGGTTTGAAAATATTAGGGGAGGCCAGGTGGGAAGTAGAATGGGTAAAAAAATTAAAAACTAAGGAGTTATAAACCAAACCAATGTTGAATTAAACTAAGAAAATGAGATCACAGTTTGGCCCAAATCATGATGAAACCACCCCTTTCTCCAAAAATTCCCGGAAAACTTCCATAAACCCAGAACGAATAAAAATTACATGAAAAATACTATTAAAAAAGTCATGTATGAGACATTCACCACATGTTAGCATATTATATAGATCTTTTAAATCCTCTTTCATATTTCACCTCCATTCATGATGATTTATTATGATTTAATGTTGTTGTTATGATTTTCATCAAACCATCTCACAAAAATTGTGCTCAAATTCTCATAATCATGGATATCATAATCATTATACATGATGATCCATTTATTTTTTCTTCATGATGGTCATTATTGTCACATAGATACATATCAACACTCTTTGATTCGATTAGAATTTCCATTCATGAAGCCCATCTTCATGAAACACGTTCATTTTCCATATTTTGATACGACCTTTATGGAAATCCACTTCCATAATAAAATCTATCCTCGAAATTTATTACCCCTAATATTTAGAAAAAACTGGGAAATGATGACAACTACAATATTACAACCAACATGAATTGTGACTACCCTTTAATTGAATACTCTATGATCTTATATGTGAGGATTAATAGAAAACTCTAACCATACTTCATTTCATGTGTACGTATAGATTACCACCTCCATATGGTGATATGATTTTTTTTCATTACCTATTCACATATTTGGTATATGTAATTATAATAAAAAAAATATAATAGTTTTTATTCTTTAATGATAATAATGTCAAGATCAAATAATACATACCATATTTTTATTATGAAAATTTCTAAAAAATGATATGTAACTCATGTTTAAGTACAAATTACCAACTATAAGATTATAATATTGAATATTTTTTATAACAATCCATTATAATTGGTATTAAATGTATAATTAATTAATAAAAATGATAACTATATCATAAATATTTATTTAGTGATTATAAAATAATAATATTTTGGATCATTATAAAATTGTCAATGTGATTTTATAAATATGGGATGAGAATCGTCAAAACGAACCAATTGAACCAAAATAATAATTTAATTGAACATAAAATGATAATAAATAAAATTAAATGAATAATAAATTTGAAAAATTCTCTTAATAAATTAAATAATTTGAATATATTTACTATTTTAGAAGACATATAATATATGTGACTAAACTTGCTCGTTGTAATGGATCCCTAAAAACACAATTTTCTTCTCGTTGTGAAAATTATATATCTAAATAAATTTACCTGCATTTTTAATGTAATGTATTGATTATATATGTGTGTGTGTGTGTGTGTGTCTCATAAATATATAACTAGAATATAATCCTCTGTTTTTGTGGGTAATATGTGTTTTACGTTCATTTATAAAATTAGTTCCTTAGAAATTTTGATTTGAATATTATATAAGGAATGATTATAAAACCCATTCTCATTCCATGGGTAATAAATATCTTTAATCCATATGATTAGTATTATTTTATTCGAAAAAATAATGTTAAATATGTTATATTGGTTGGGCCTAGATAACATTTCAATGTATTGGTTGTAGGTTTTTTCTCTTAATATGTTATGTATAGGATTATAGAGTAAACCAAATCCACTATTGGATGTTTTCTATTACGTGATATTACCTAGGCAGTTTTCCATGACACATTGTTTTTTATGTAATATATTTATATCACATTTATAATTTTTCTATGAAATTATGATTCAATGTTCTTTATGTTGTTCTACAATGTTATCAACCATTATCCATATCTGTTATGAAATCATAATATAAGTGTGACTGACATGTTATGTTTCTCTATCATGTTTATTCTCTAATAGGTATTTTTAGTTCGCCTATTTTGTATTTGTTTTCCACAAGTGATACCATGTTATTTGGGAGCTAAATGGGATTTAGGTGGTCAATAGTTAGAATTAACTAAGTATTTCATTATTTTATTTTCAATATATGTTTTATGATTGTAGGCATCCAATAACATTATGTCTTGTGATCTTTGTTTTGAATTAGTGGATATTTATCTTCAAAATCATGAAATATTTTTTGTAAAGGAATAATGAAACTATCATTGGTATCAAATTAAATATCCAATTAATTTATTGGAATATGAATATAATACAATAGTTTGTACTATAGTGATAATTTGATAATAATAAAATATCCAGTAATTTGATTGAAAATTTGAGTGATTGGATTCCATGAAATTGTATCTCTACCAAGATACTAATATTGGATGTGTATATATCAATGATATATCCTGTGGTAATATTTTTCTAAAAATGCACACTGTGATTTGTTTCGATTCTCACAAAGTTCATGAGAATGATCTTTGTTTCAAATATTATTGGACACTCCAAGGTATATTCATTAAAAAACTCCCAAAATCATTACCACAATAATGTTGGACTTAAATAAATTGGTTGGTTATAAAACCTAATTGGAAGAAATCACATGGAGAATGTAAATTTAAACAAAGAGACTCAGAAGTCTAGATATACTTATGATTCATAAGTTATTCCTTCTTTGTTTATAAGTTTTAATTTTTTATTTTAATGTTCACTCATCATGATTTTTTATTTTAATTAATGGTGGAAAATTGGATAAACCATGACAAAAAAACCTGATGGTAAATGAAATGATTTCTCTAATTATATTCTTTACCTTATTAGATAATTATATAATAGATTCATGGAAGATAATTTTTTAGTTTTGTATTTTATGTGGAATGTCCCCCAAAATTTAGTAGATCTTATAATCCACTAGCCACAGAATGATATATTAACTCTATTGATAAGATATTATATGACATATAATACACATAACAAAATACTATTATGTTGGTGGTTAATAACATTCTGGGGAAATTTGATAAGTTGTGTAAACTGATCAGTAACTGAAATTCCATAGAAGAAATTGATTCCATTAAATGGAAAAACACTAGAAAAATATTTTTCCATTAATATTTACCAGAAACATTCATCTTAAAATTGAGTGGGAATTATTTAGACATATTTAACTGGAATATGAGTCAATTAGGGTGTATGATGTAAGATTCAAAATTCTATCATGGTACACATACTTCTTTTTCAACAACATTTAATGTAAGGCGAGAAATTTATTTAACGGGTTAAAGATGATTCATTAAAAATCATTATCAATTAAAGAAATTTGAATCTATGAACATATTTTTCATTACTCTCTAAATGTTAATAAGCGGATTTTGGTATGATATTGAATTCAAGGGACACAAGATAAACTGTAATATGGAGTTTTATTCAAGAGAATCAAAAGATAAATTTCATGACTAAATGAAAATTTAGCATCCCCCTTTTCAATTTTATGGATAGAAGGGTCATAAAAACCATCTCAGGAGAAATAGAAGTTGTTTTAATTGAGAAAAATATGGGAATCAAGATAATTAGTGATTAATAGGAATAAATATTTTCACTAATATGGAAGACAAAAATCTTCTGATCAATAATAAGCATGCAGTTTAGTTTTTCAACAAGGAACACATATATTATAAAATATAATGCATTAAAAAAATGGTTTCTTCAATTTATTGTTTTCAATAATGTTCATTTACTATATATAAATGATGGTCATAATTTATCACTACTATTGAAGAGGATTCCATAAATCTTGTAATGATATGTATGGTTAAACTTTAGTAACAGATAATGAACATTATTTTTTTATTACGGTTTTACATATTCATTAATTTCATACAATTTTAGTATCACTATTCATGTACCACCTCAAAACAATAGTGTTGATCTATCCATCAAAACAGAAAATTCAGTAATTATTGCATCTTATGTATATAAATCCTCAATAATAAATATATTTGGAATGATTCTTCTAGATAGTATCATTAGAATTCCTTTACTAAAGTTTGAGGTTATTATTGGCATGTACTGGATATTCTTATATATACCCTACATCAAATGTTTAAGGTTAGTGATCACTATCCAAGTCCCAAGTCATCCTTTGTCTAAGAACGAGTTTTTTGTAATCATTTTTTTTGAATAAAATAAAATTTTATAATATCATGAATTCAACAGTACACCAATCAATTATTTTTTATATTCTAGAATATGTTATCTTCTAACTACATGAAACAACGACTAGGCCTAAATTTCACATGACACTATTTTAAAAAAACAATGATTTATTTTTGATATAGTTGTTTAAACCTAACTATCAGAACCTAGTAACTAAAAATAGTCTTATGAATAGTGATAAATATGTTTCAAATATAATGGTTTTACATAATGAAATCCTATTTATCAAATAATACATAAATGTTCTCTATTGTATTTATATGTTATAAAAAAATTCGACAAAAAATAATTTTTATGTCATTTTGTAATCAATAATAAAATTTATTTTTACCATATTAGAAAATGAAATTGATAAAAAACTAATTTTTGAATTTATAATATCCAGATTTATCATAGTTTGAATTTTTTGAAGTTAATCCGAAATATTTCATTATTTGATGAATATGAAAAAATACATAATTTTAATTAAAAAATGATTTTTCTTCTAATTTATTTATTTATATAATTTATATTATAATATAGACTTAAAGAATAATTAGTTAAATAATTCACAAATTAATCCAATTTAAGAAAATTTACTTTTTTTCACTTCTAAAATTTTTATAAAAAAATTTCAAAATTTTTATCTTTTTCTGTTTAAAGCCCTGATTTCTCAACACGTTTGTATGGTTAATAGTAAAGTATTTTCTACCACATTAGTGATTATAATTAGGAAAAATTGATTATTTATTTGGAAACATCATAATTTATAATTTCTAATAATGTGATCACAAATTTTTCTAAAATTTATTAGTCAATGTAATTATAATTATTTATAGAGACTATGTTAAAAATAAGAGTACTTAGTTGTTAAACATAGAATATAAGGTATAAAAATTACCCAAAACATGTCCATAACCCATTTTATATAATGTTTTCCACCATATCCCATATTTATAAAAAATGGTTCATCATTTTAGTCACACGATGTAAGTGATACCTCCCAATAGTGTTTTCCTTTTTGGTATTTAAAGGTTTTACAGTCACCTACCTTATAAAAGGACACCACACCACCCCCTATATTGACACATATCATGGCTTTTGATTCATCCAAAAAAATATCAAATAAACTTCCAAATGGCATAATTTTTCCTTGAATCTTAAATTATTCCACTAATCCAACCAATACATTCTTTTCTTTCATACCAAAATGAGACACCTGATGAATAGGTGACGTTCATTAATGATCTTTTTTGTATTATTACTTTTTAAAATACCTTCAATTATTTTTAAATCATTTTTAAATAATAAAATATGTATGTTCAATATAGTTTGTCTTTATTATGTTAAGTGTATGACTTATAACTTCACACACTTCAATTAAATGGGATCCAAAATCATTGTTTGTTTTTACTATGGACTACTTTATTGCGAACCAATGTTGTTAGTTCTTCTATTACCACCATTCATGGTTGAAAATAATAATGTATTCACAGTTTTTAAATGATATTTATTATTTAAATTATGTCATTATGAATCTAGAATTTTTATATCACACATACCTTCAATAGTTTCATTTTTTGGGAATATGATAATGTTATTCATGTGTACAAAAAATTACCACCTTGAGAATTAATTTAATTCATCAACTATTTAAATAGAATATACTAAGGATAATTTTACAAAATGTTTTTATATATAAATATATGTGAAATAAAAATTATTTTTTTATGATACTATATCATATACGTTCCTCTCTTTCAACTTGACAATAAAAATGTGACCATCACTCATTCGTACGTACCACCGACTATCTCCATTAGTGAATTATTTCTTTATTATTTATATATATTATACATTATTATAAAAAAACATTTTAAGAGTATATATATATATTTGATGAATATACCATTTTTTCATTCCAGAGATTATCAAATCATTATTAAAGTAATAGGATGAAGAATATCAAAAATCATAACTTATACAAAAAATAAAGAGGTTATTACCCCAAATGTAATTTTAATGTGAAATTGATAATAAATGAGTAATAAAAGGTGTAAAGAAATTATTATATTATATTATATATATTAATATTTTTCTATTATTACTTTATAATAATAATAAATTTATATACATTAGGTTTAAATAAGTATGAAGAAATTGAAGTCATACTTTATGGGGTTTATGTCTCACTATTAAATTTTGTTAGACACATGATATATTTTGCACCTCATTATTCTATGTGGTATATATAATTCCCAAGATTTTACATTATTATTCTCCTGATAATTTTTTATATATTCACATATCCATTTATGATCTCCCTTTCCTGGGTTCTAAGTCTCAAAAGGTAACAAATCTGTAAAGACTTTTAGTCTTAATATTCAATCATGGAGATGTAGGTTATGATATTTACCTATATTCAATCAATATGTATATATATAACCTCATTGAAATTTTTTATCATGAATATTTCGATCCCCATGATATTTTATATTCCATGTAACTATAGGTCCCCAGAACATCCTGAGAGGGAATGGGTGAATGTGAGTGTCAATTTTTTAAAAAAAGTGACCGATATTGTTTCCACATTTGTAGGAAAAATATAATTTTTTTTATGGGAATGTGTAGAAAAACAAACAACCATCTATAATGAGATCACATAATAATTTTACTAGGTTCACCACTATGTTATAGTACAAGGAGTACATGATGATAGTGTGTTGGTCATACCTAAATCCACTAATCAACAATAGTTGTGGAATAGAAGATCTCGGACATAGTCACCTTCTTCTAGGAACACTACCTATACATGATTTTAGAGATATAACACTACATTCCATGGAACCATTTTGTAGACTCCCCCTAGGTCACTAATTAGACCGATTTTTAACTCATTTTATCAGTGAAATGGTATTGTTAATAGATTGAAATTATTTTCATTATTTATTTAATAGAACAAGAATAATCATATATAATATACATGAGTTGATGAAAATTGTATGCCCTATTCAATAAATAAATGAAATTCAAAACATTCTTTCACAATTCTCAATCACAAAGCTCACTTCCATTACGAAGCTCCCTACCATCACAGAACAATATGCCCTCACAAACCACTCAATTTTAATGTGGTATACCCCATCATCGCAAATTATCAATTAACAATAATCATTGGAATTAATCAAGAATCAACATGTCTTTTCATAATTCTTATTCTTTCATAGAAATCCAGATTCGTGGAGCTCCAATATCATCATGAAATCGAAGCCATTACATATTTTCCTTGAAAAAAACTGCTGAAATGCTGAGGGTTAGCTAAATTTTTATTATAATTTCCATTCATAGTGATTCACCTCGTCTTAAAAAATTGTATGCCTATTTTAAATCCACCTTTTTGTTTTACCCCCATTCATGATTCTCTATTGTGATTTGATGTTGTTGTAAAGCTGTTCATAAAATAGGCACACACTCATGGTGCTCTAATTCTCACAATCTCAGAGATCACTATCACCATACACAATTATCAATTTATTGTCTATTCATGATGATCATCATTGTCACTTAGATAACCATCAACTTTCATTGATATTTCTATAAATTCCATTCACAGAGACCATATTCGGGAAAATGATTCCTCCTCTATATTTTGATATGACATTCCATGAAATACACTTTTCACGATGAAATACATCATTCAAATTTGGTCCCCAAATATTTGGAAATCATTGGGAAATAATTCCACCTTCAACATTGTTGTCAACATGAACTATAATATCCCTTTCTTTGAATACTCCATTATATTCCATGTGAGGATTAATATAAAACACAAACCATACTTTATTTCTAGAAAACAAGATCCATGGTTCCATTAGTAATGTTATTCTTTCATGAGTATTTTGATTAAATGTTACCAAATTTGGGAGAACTTTTTTCTATAATCTCATCATTTATCAAGACTATTTAAGATTACGATTCAATTTATTGAATCATCAAATGCATACATCTTGAAACAAGTTTCATAAATAGCATTTAATTAATATATAAACCATTTAGAGGATGAGTATATATGGTACCCTTGGATCATAACACATGTAAGTAATGAAAAAGGTGAATGGATTTCATTTTTTATGGAAACTAATTTTGAAATATATTTGTAAAATATCATCATTTTATCTATGAATGTTCATTTTCCTATATTGATCATCTAACCTCATACTTTTTATATTTCTTTTACATAGGTTATTATTATTTTAATTATATATGATGGGTCTCCGAAGGGTTTTGTTCATGGACAACCTAGTGGAAGATAATGTAGTTATCATATACAACTGTTTTAATATTTACTATTTTTGAATTGAACTAAACTAATACAATCATTGGGTATGTGTTATTTTAGGGTATTAAATATTCTAAAAGAGATTTAATTTTTTTAATGACAATCCTGGGTCAATGTAGTTGTTATTAGATAAAAATATTAGTAAACATTTTAAAACTGGGATGATAAAATCTTAGGGAGATCCCTAATTTAATGTCTCTACAAATAAGTCTATGTATTATTCAAAGTATACAAAAATGTTCCTGAAATTTTGGTAATGTATTGAGAAATTTTATTCTTACCAATACACCAATTTCTGAATATAATATTGTATGTATATATGAGACAAATGTACCATGGTGAAACAACCATGAAAATGCTATATTGTACTAGAATTGACCAAGAACAAGTGAAAAATAGATGTTCTTGTTACACACATGGTTTTACAATCATTGAGGATATACATTGGGAATTTAAAAACTATATATGAACCATCATGAATGATTCAAATAGATGTTATATATTAATAACCTAGGATAAACCTAATTCATAATAGTTTAAATAATGTTTCATAAAATATAATTCCTATATGTGAGTTTCATAATTATATTGTTTCCAAATATTATTATTGTTTCTTAATTTATTATTTTTTTATTTAGTTAATGGATAAAACCTAAATAAACTCTATAATTTCTTATTTCAATGGGAAATGAAATGGCACCCCTTCTTAGAATCCAAATGTTAGGGGAGCTAGAATACAAAATCATTGGGCTTTTATAAGACAAATTTCTCATGATGTTAATTATTCTAGAATTACAAACCAACAAAGGAAGGAATACCATTATATTGATTCATTCATGAGGCAACATCCACCTCCGTTTAGTGGGTCTTCGGATCCACCAATTGTTTAATAATTAATCTGTACCATTGAAAGGATATTATAAATTATCAAATGATCAGAATATGAGAATGGGGTTTTGGATATATACCATTTGGATTATGAAGATGAACAATTTTTTCCCCTTATAAATAATGCAATGTAGTGATATGATATTGAATCAATTGATTTTGATGATCTCAAGAAGATATTTTTCAATAAGTACATTACTATTGTTTTTAATTAAGATGAATAAGGGTTTACATGAGTTAAATAAATTGGATAATGAAACTTTTTCTACATATGAGGGTAATTTTACATGAATTTTGAGTAAATATTCATGTTTTTTCATATTTTCTAAAATTAATGTGGCCCAATACATCATTTATTAAAACAAATTCATTAATCGGTGTAATTGATAAGAGATATTTATAGCTATAATGAGATTTTGGATTATCATATAAACATATAAAAGGATATCAGATTTATGTGTCAATATAATGATTTTAAAAAGAAATTAATGATTGAGTTGAAAGGAAAATATAAAAATTAAATAGATAAAAAGTTTATCTTTCCTTTATTCATTAGTTTTGGGATGAATCATAGAGGAAATTGTCTTATGGGGTCTAATAAAATATTTAAATTTATAAATTTTGGTCATTAGTAAATTGATTTCTTAATTAATGGGAATATGTTGTGTAATTTTGTAAATATAGATAATTCTTCATAGAATACACATCCTCCACTATAGTGATTCATGTGTATGTATATTGGTAATTATGATAACAAATACCCAAACGTGATCTCTAATGATGATGATCGACACTAAAAAACAATTAACCTGATCAAAAAGGGTAACACTCTTGGGATCATTATTTTTTATGTTGGGGATGATAACAATTTGGTAAAAGGTAATCCTACCATCCACTCTAGAACTTCTGATGTCTAATTTGAATATGTAAATACCAAATATATTGTATTTATAGATTATATAATTTTATTATGATTCCACCGAATTGATTTGATGTGGAATTAGAAGATTAAAACCATGATGGATTGATAATATAATCGCATGTTTATTATTCCTCTATTGTTTTATGTTGGTAGAAATGTGATTATGGAAAATATTGTCAGTCATCCTCTGGTTGTATTTGATTTCATCGTAGGTATGGATTCAATTTCCGTATATATATCTAAAATTAATTTTCAAGGATGGAATGCGATGTTTGATTTTTTAGACCAACAAATGAGGTGAAATATTTTGAATATAATATGTATATTATTTCTAGTGTATGTTTCTTAATTACAATTTTGATATTGTGTTTATAAAAAATGGTTGTGGATAAACACTAAATTGATAATAACTTTATTCTTAAGGATTATATGGATATCTTTATAGAATAGTTTCCAATCCTTTACCTAAAACATGATGTTATATTTCGAATAGTAATTATACTTTGTGCCAAAAAAATTTTGAATACTCAATATATAATATCCCCAATTGTGTTGGAGGATGTAATGAAAAAACACCAAAAAATCATTGATTAGGGATTAATTTTTCATAGTGTGTCATCATGGGAAGAACCTTTTATTTTTTGTGAATATGAAATATATATCAATGAAACTAAGAATTGATTATGTGTATCTAAAAAAATCAAAATTATGAAAATTTATCCCTATCCCAATATTGATGATTTTTTTGATCAAATGTGTAGTGCTGAATACTTTCCTATGATGAATCTTCATTATTTAAGAGACACTGAAAATATAGAAATTATATTATTTTATTATTATCATGGATTTGGATCCTTGGTTTGAGGCTTGGGTTGAGCCATATTTTTAATTTTTAATTTTCTGAAGCCTTTAGGTGAGTTTTTATTGAAATGTTGTGTTTCTGGGCTTCGAAGTAGGAGGTTCAATATTGTTTCATGGTTAGGTGAAAATTGTGCACCTTCACCTAAGAAACTGTGTAGCTCGTGGATTGGTGTTCGGTTCATAGTGCATGTCTAATGTACGGTTTGGGAAACAACGTTATAAGTATGATGTGATGATCTATATTTTGGATGTTTTATTTGGCATGGTCAGTGAATGTTTTTGGAAAATTATCAAAAAACCATGGATGGTGTCCCTTATCTCTAGAATGATATGCATTGTTTCTGCCCGGTTTGGAAAATCGTGTGGCCGAACTATATGATTTTCCCATGTAATGGGATAAATTTCAGCTGGGCCTTCATGGAATGTAATGGTTCTCCCTATACCTAGTTAAAATATTTATTTGATTTGATTTAATAATAAATGAGGCTTTGACCTCAAACATAAAAAAAATATTCCATGTTTTTTCCTCAAGTATATAACCTTATTTCGTGACATTTATCACTTTCTCAACCATGATACACTATGGGTGTATCAACCCCCCCCCCCCCCCACCCAACTCTTGACATCTATCAATTTTTATTACATTTGAAGGTTCCCATGTATGTTTATTTTATTTTTTAGTTAGTCTTTCCAATATCCCTTTCTCTGCTATAGGATTCACATTTTTTTATTTTGGTAGTTCCCTCTTAGATGAACCCTAGAGGCATGGGATATGTATGGCTTTATTTATATGGTTTTAGGGTGTTTGGATTGTCTATCAGGATTGGTTATTCCCTCTCTAAGAGTTTGGTTTCATTACCACATCATTGATTTAGGTGTTTCCATACATTTACTTTTTGACACATTCTGTGGATTCTTGAATATTACTTTAATGATATTAGAATATTATTATCATGTTTTTTATGTGTGGTTATTAATTTTTTTTTTGATTTAATAACGTAAAAATCGGTGAAAATGGAATTCCAAATGGTTTCATTGGTTATGACTCTAATTAAAAGCATGGATGATGATTGATGAAATGAATTTTTATGTAAAATTGTATAGTTATGTTTCTATTTAGACTCGGTTGTCTTTTGATTGCTTTCTAAAATGATAACTTCATAGTTATTTGTGGTTTTTCTTCCTTTACATGGCTTGGTAATTTGTAGAAAATGTATTGGAAGGGATTTTCCTATTTTTGTAAGCTTTTTTGAGATATTTTTAGTGTGTGATTTGTTGTGTTGTTATAAATTATAGTAGTGTTTTTAAATGGTTTTTAGTTATTTCATAGACACTCATGGTTTTTCATTTTATGTTTTCAAATTCATTGGTGCTTAAGGAGCACACATAGATGGGAATTCAAATGAAGATTGAATTTAAAAAATTATGTTTTCATTGAGCCTTGGTTTTTTAATAGGGATTCCCTTGATTTTTATTCCATTTTTTCTAAAAATGATCCTTGATTTCGAAATGGTGATGTGTTCCTTATTTTAACATAAATTTTCTGATTCAATTTATTTCCTAGGAAACATTTTCAATTTGTAATTTTGAAATTTTTTTGTAGAGTGATTTTTATAAATTCTGGTTTGGCATTTTGAGATACAACTTTGTTTCTATATGATGTTAAATTACATTTGATGTTGTGAATATGAAATTAAAATTTTACCAAGACATTGTAAAATCATGTATAAATTGAATTTTGAATGTATTTGGATTTAAAATATTAATGTCTCAATTCACACATTGTGTTCTCATTGAAAAGTTGGTTATGATGTGAAGTGAGGTGAATTCTTGATTGGTGCATTCCTTTTTTAGAAATTGTTATTAGAAATTTGGTGATGTATGGGCCTAGATGGTATCTTTGAATTTTTTAGAGAATGTACTCACATTGTGGGTATTGTGATGGTCTGTTTGGTATTTTTAAAATGATTTGGAATGTGGTATTCATGATTGAAAATGGTAGTTTCCATGTGGGTTTTTTTGGATAAATGGGTTTTTGAAAAAAAAAATTATTTTTGAAATACTCTATTTCTGGTGGAAAAAAACTATAAATTTGGGATGATAACATCTCTAGTGGATTGTGCATGGGATCATTGTTGGTATTGACCCTATTAGACCATAATATGGGATCCCCACTAATGGAACAGAAATGAAGACGTTTTGGGTTACAGTTTTTTTACCACGTTTCTCTATGTATTATTATTATTATTATATTGTGATTCATGTGTTTCATCTAGAGGGTCGAGTGTTGGTTTGTTTTCAAAGCAGATTAGAATGATTTTTACCTTATGACATGACAGGATATGCACATGTATTATTTTTCAAGGTGTATATACTACCCCTTTGATAAGTAATATAATGAATCTTTTAAACATCATGATATTTTTTGTATCATGTAATGTTATTATCTCATGTCATTTATTCTTCATTGTTTCCAATGTTGTAAGATATTATTGGTACTATCTCACTGTTTATGATAATTTCTTCTAATTATTCATTCATTGATGAAATATTGTAATCCTTGCAATATAAATTCTCATGAATTTTCTCATCCTCTTGTTATTCATGATTTCATACTATAATGGTACTATTTCCCACTCTTTGGTAGTTAATATAGTTAAGAATGATGTTTTAAAGAAAATAAATCTTTATTTCTTTGATCAGAAATCTATTTAATTTAAAAACCACGATTTATAAATAATTTTTCATAATTTTTTAGATGAAATTTTAATCCCATTTTCAAGTAAACAGATTTTAAAATTGTTTGATTTTTTATAAATAATTTAAAATCGTTTTCCAAGATTCCATTATATTTTCTCATGTTTATATTTAAAGAAGAATTATTTCAACATGATTTAAGTCTTAAAATCAATTTTCAATGTGGAAATCCAATTTAGAAACACCAAATTTTACAACTCTCTTCAGCGTGTTAGGAAAGCTTGTAAGCCTCTCTCTTACCTAAGAGTTGAGGGTAAACTTATCGATTCAGAGGAATATATTTCTAATCATTTTTTTCCTACTTCACTGACATTTTCAATTGTCCCAACATTAACAAAGATATCATACCGAACATTATCCCATGCATGGTTACTTCAGAGGATAATCATTTTTTCAACAGCATCATCCTTGATTCAGAAATTAAAGACACTGTCTTCGGTCTTAATCCAGACAGTGCTCCAGGTCCTGATGGTTTTAACAATGTATTTTATCAAAAACACTGGGATGTCCTTCAAAAAGATGTATGTAATTTAGTTAAATATTTCTTTGAAAAAGGGGTTCTCCCCCATGCTCTTAACTCTCAATTCTTCACGTTAATTCCTAAAGTTGAAAATGCAGACGAAATTCACCTTTTCTGACCCATCGCCCTCTTAAATTCTATCTTTAAAATTATCACTAAGATCCTTGCTAATATTATCTCTAATATCAGCAACAAA
Source organism: Viscum album (assembly GCA_963277665.1). NCBI lineage: Eukaryota > Viridiplantae > Streptophyta > Magnoliopsida > Santalales > Viscaceae > Viscum > Viscum album. Next base: position 931,595,514 of record OY728140.1, read on the forward strand.
ATTGTTTCCTGGAACTAGTTCAACTTTATTAAAGGATGATCTATACAAGATTCCATTTTCCTTACCTTAGAATACACTAATTTATTTAATAGAAACACTAGAGGTGGAAATGTTGCTCTTAAGCTAGACATCACTAAATCCTTTGACATGATTGACTGGAAATTCATCTTTAAAGTACTCTCTAGTTTTGGCTTTAATGATTCCTTTGTCAGTAACATGAAAAACATCTTCAACTCGGCCAATATCTCTATCCTTATTAATAGTTCGCCTAGGGGATACTTCAAATGCTCCGAATGAGTGAGACAAGGTGACCCGCTCTCTGCTATCATTTTTTCTATTGTTGAAGACTACCTTAGCAGACTTCTCTCCCTCAACGTTGAGTAAGGTAGAATCAAACAGATTATTCCTTCCAGAAATCATCATGCTCCCTCAAATCTTCTCTATGCCGATGATATTATTCTATTCCTACAAAGAGATAAATGAAATATCAATAAACTTAAATCCATCATTTCACACTATGAGGAGGTCTCTGGCCAGTGTATTAACTGGAAAAAATATTTTATTTACTTTGGTATAATTTTTCCCACTAATAGGAAAACTCTTATCACCAATGTCTTAGGGGTAAAGGAAGGCACCTTACCTTTCACTTACCTTGGTGTCCACATCTTCTGGGGTCGTCCCAAATATTGTTATTTTCAACACATTGTAGATCAATTAGAAAAGTAATTTTTTTCCTGGAAAGTAAAATCCCTTTCAATGGCTGGAAGAATTTTCCTTGTCAATTCCACCATTGTCTCTAAGATGTTTTATTCCATGATAGTCTACAAATGGCCTTTGGGCCTGATTAAATGGTTAAATACTGCTATAAGAAACTTCATCTGGAGTGGAAGTACTCTGGATAGAAAATTGGTTACGGTCTCTTGGGCCACTTGTTGTAAACCCATTGAAAATTGAGGCATCAGTATTAAGAATCTTAAAACCTTTAATGAGGCCCTTCAATCCAAACTCAAGTGGTCTCTCATACTTAATAGCACTCTTTCCATGAGATTCCTCAAAACTCATTTCCTTAATAATCTTAAATTTGGTTCATTTCATTACATGACTTCTTCTATCTGGCCATCGATCAAAGCTTCTTTTCACCCTATCATGAAATATTCTTGATGGCTTGTTAATAAGAATTATTCTTTAAATTTCTTGTTTGATAACTGGACTGGCTCCCCCCTCATATCGAAGATGCTTAAAACATTATCCCATAATCCCACGAACTGCTCTATCAGGGATATGATCAATTCCACTTGTTCTCAACTCCCGGATCCTATCATGGAGATTGTTGATAATTATTATTTCACTTCCAATGAGGATTTTCTGGTTTGGGAACCTGCTCATAATGGCCTGTTGGATTCTAAAAAATATTATTACCATTATTTCCCAAATGAGGATGAAAATTTTAATTGTATTTCCAAATTCATTAATGCCTAGATCAAGCCCTCTCATCTTACACTCATGTGGCGTATTGCTCATCGAAAAATCCCAACTAGTGTTTTCCTACAATATTATGGATTTTATATTTGTTCTAAATATCGATTGTGCAATCAACATTGAGAGGAAATTAATCATCATTTTTTATCTTGTGATACTGCTATGGACCTTTGGCATTACATCTTTGACCTTTTTGAGTGCAGATGGCTTTTGGACACATTTATTTTCTCACAATCGAAAAGAACATTGGAGTTTCCGAGGTTTCCCCAAATCAAGAATCTCTTTCTTACTGTTGTTGCAGAGCTTCTGCATATTCTGTGGTATGGTAGAAATGATTATTTTTTCAATAATAACTATTTTAATATTAATGCAGGTAAAATGAGGATTCTTCTTGCTATAAAAGAGGCAGCCACAATCCAAAAAGGCAATTGTGACAATTCTGTCATAGATCTTGAAACCCTTCGCCGAATTGGTGTCAAAGGTAATTTTTCGAAGCCACACAACACTATTGAAGTCTTATGGAAGGCACCTCCACCTGGATGGATTAAAGTTAATGTGGACGAAGCCTCAAAAGTCAACCCTACACTTTCAGGATGCGGAGAAATTTTTAGAGACCATCAGGATCGGATCCTCAGATGCTTTTATGGAAGCTACGACATTACTTCTGCGCTGGAGCAAAAATTCTTGCTAACATTCATGTAATCTCCTATGAAAATCTTTTCAACTAGAATAATATCTGGATCGAGAGATACTCCACTACTATTATGCAAGCCATCTTGAAGGGTGATGCTCATCTTGCATGGTCTCTCACCCCTCATTGGATGGACTGCCTCACTACGCTCAATGGACTCAACTTTATTGCCACTCATACCTATCGTGAGGCTAATACGACCGGTGATGGGCTTTCCAGCATGCATGTCTCACATGAGATCACATGGAGGAATGACCTCCCTCCGAAGTTGACACCTTTTCTTATTAAGGACTCTAGAAAATTTCCCCCTTTCCGTCTCACGTAACTTGTTTTTTTCTCTTTTCTTTTGAATAAATCTCTATGTTCTGGTCTTTTGACAAGAACTCACCCATTTAATAAAATGTGGAAATCCAATTCTTCACTATGATTGTTTAAAATGATATTTAAAAATTAAATTACCTATAAAATGAGATCCATTGGTGTCACCGATTCCTTAATTGTGAGATTATCAATGGGTATCGGTCATATTTTTTTCGCCGAAATGTTTATTTTTCAATGGGATGGTTTTTATGAAACCCTTTTCTAATCCAAATGTCATATGTTTTTGAAACATTAAAATTTTCATGGGTAATGGTATGATAAAATGAACATGAAACTTATATATCCAGTGTATGTTATGATATGATAAAACATTTAAGATACCCATTTAATTTCAGGGGTTATGATTTTATATTTTTTGTATTTATGATACTCATCTCTTTTTCTGATTCATGATATGATGAATGATTTATTATATCATGAAACATGTATGTATTATTTCACTTCTGATTCATGAAATGATGAAGGATTTAATAATTGACTACTAATATATAATTGGGAAGGAACCCATTTCACTAAGATAGCCTACAGAACCATTCTTGACTTATATGGAAATCATTTTAGATGTTTATGTGTTTTCTATAATTCCATGACTTTTTTTATGTTATGATGTTGTGGATTATTCACATGATTCCTTTTGTATTCCTATCGTTTGGATATGAAATATTTCTAAAATAAATATTGATTATGAACATTGATATGAGGGTATGATCTTTTAATTTTACCATCATATTCTCAAACCCTTACGATTAGGATTGTACATACACATATCCCATGTTTACCCTTAATTATCAACTGATATCTCCCTTTATTATGTTTCCTTTCCCAATTAAATGGATATATGTATTATGAATGGTGTGTCTAAGAAGCGATCCAGTCATTGAGAACGTAAGGATTTAATGTCGCTCAATTATATACTAGTATTCATGTTTCCAATCATTCAAAGAAATAAACTAATATAGTCTTTGGGAATGTGATTGCGTAACATATTAAATATTATAGAAAAATGTTGTAATCTCTATGTATGAGAATTATAGAACGTTATATCCTCTAATTCTATAAAAAAATTTGGAGTAGGATAAATATCCCATGGAATATTCAAATCATGAATGGATATTCTCTCCTTATGTGAGAACATATATATCCCAAATGATTGAGAAAAAAACATGGAGATAATCCCATTATGAGGGATCATAATAATATATTATAAAAAGGGATTCATGATCTTCATCCTGATAAATAGGTTGATTTCTCAATATATATTATACAATGATATTGATCCATACCATTGACTTCTTATAGAATAGCCCATTTAGAGATGTAAGAGTTGAAAAAGTAGTGGCAATAGAATCCAGAAATGGGTTTTATATACCAGAGTTTTTAACTATGGGGTGCACCCATTTTATTTTTTAAGAATAATTATTTTTCAGTAAAACTCTTTCAAAACTAAAAATATTTCATTAAATTTCGATTGTATTTATCTCTACTAAAAACATTGATAAATAGAATTTTTATCAGTTCTGAAGAAACTATTGATAAGTATAACCTTTATGAGTGTTTTTTAGTACTAATAAAGGGAACCATTATCAAAACATTATTTTTAGCACTGATAATGCGTCTACATTATCATTACCTTATTTTTAGCACTGATAAATATTTCATTCATCATTAATTTTTTAAAGCTCATAAAGTAAAAATAATGAAAATTAAATAATTATATAAATTAAAATTAATAAAATATTTTATTATAATAAATAATACTAATGTTATGAATTTAATAATTATTCATAAAAATGAATGTATTGATTATACATTTTTAAATATAAAACATTATTTTATTATATAATTATAATTATTAATGTTTTTAAATTGTATATATTAAATATATAGATATGTGTTAATGTATATAATTAATAAAATTTTAATTCAAAATATTTATACATTTTATATTATATAATAATTTTTTTGAATAATGTTTTATAATTAAAAATTAATAATAATTAAATGTATTGACTAACTGCATAGTACTCGACATATAATTTAATTCCATTTGATTTTTCAATTTCACATATAGAGATCAATTAAATGTTATATTGATTTCATATATTCATAGTTAAGGCATTTTCATATACAATGCACACAAATAAAACATATCGATTTTTTAAATATTTTAAATCTGTACTAATTCATAATTTATTCAATTTCACTCATTTTTCACATATATGCATGCACATAAAATTAAATATTCAATAATAATGTAAAAACTATATTTGTAAAAATATATTTAGAAATAAAAATATTTATAAATGTACATATACTATATTTGTTCAATTATATTTTATAATTAAAAGTAAATATATATTTTTCCCGTATTTATATAATTATAAATATGTGTGTATATAATTATTAAATTTCTAATAAATTTAATAATATAATTAATATATTAACTATATATATATATTATACATGTGTATAATTATAAAAATATATATAATAATATAAATACAATCTTTTATTAAAATAATCTTCAGTTAATAATAAATAATTATAAATATAAAATATAAATATTTAAAAAAGAAATATATTTATTTTATTCTTATTTATCTATATTTATTATATATAATAATAATTTAGAATTTTTCATTTATAATTATAATTGTAAACCCATTATCTGTGCTTATTTAATAATCATTGATAATGATGAGACTTTATTAGTGTATAAAAAATTTCATTTATGAGTGTTATAATTTTTTCAATAATATAGATAGATATAGTATGTTATTTTTTGCACTTAAAAAGACCTATCATTATGAGTTCTAAAATGCACTGATAAAGTTTCCTTTTATCTATGTTTAAGTAATAAGTGTGGTTAATATTACTCTATATTGTTGATTATTTGTAATCAGCGATGAAATTGCCCTAATCTAATTAAAAACCCTAACCATTTTTGAACCCAATGTGATATTAAGAACATTCAGTGGATGCCACCCATTACTAGTTCTCTTCCTTAGTGAATCATAAATCAAATCACACCATTTGACTTCCTTATGAACATCTCTTTCGACATATGATTTATGATTGATGGTAGGCTTTCCAATGAGGGTTTGAATTTTTTTTAAACCTAGAAAGGTAGGCCATTCAATATTCATTTTCATGGTTTAATTTATAATTTCTTCTTTTTTATGTTTTTATTTTTAGTCTGGTTATTGTATACTTGCGATGTAGACCTTCCAATTTTTTAAATTCCAATTTTTATTCAACTATTTATTAATCTTTTGATTTACTTATTTCTAGACTTGATGGTGACAGATGGAGTCACATGGTGTGCAGTTGGTTTTTATATTTAATATAAATTTCCCAAATTAAACCCCTAAAGCTATCATATATATTTTTCAATATTAATTTTATCAATGGTATTATGTACATATGTAATTTTAAATATAGGAACTATGGATTTATTTTGTGACGAAGTTGGTGGTAGGTTAAGCGATTTATTTTATATTATAATGATTCATATATTTCATTTCTAATTATATAGGATTGTGTGGGAATCCAATATATGGATGCATCATGGATGTTTTTATTTCAATTTTATTTCTTCTCGTTTCATTTTTATGGAAAAAAATAATTCCCGCTATATTTTATTTCCTTCCCTAGTGCATGTTTCCAGCCTGAGGGGGGTCAAGAATGTCTCATGGTCACTATATTAGACCATATCAGGTGTTTGATATATGGTTGTCCTAGGATTGTTTGGGAAACTATATCTATTGTTAAATGTGATGTTACTATTCCCAATAATAAAACATCATATGTCTCTACACTTCTCATAATATCTATATTATTTTTATCACTCTTCAGATTAATCAAACATTATTTATATATCATTTTAATAGTAACATATGAAATATTATGACATCATTCTATGTAATATTTTCCAATGACATTATAATTTTTCATCATCATCTTTATCATGCTCAATCTATAATTAAAAAAATATACTTTTATGATTACCCATTTGTTGTTATAAAACTTATATTGATTTCTATATACCACTATAATACATTATACTTTTTTACCATGAAATGTAGATTTTCAACAATTTCTTCCCATTATTGAGTATTTATTTAACTAATAGAAAGTGTATTTCCATTGAATAACATTGATACCTAGCTATATGACATTTCAAGAAATATTATCTTAATCTATTTAACTATAAAAAAGGATAGCATATAACGAATCAACCACACTCTGTCATATAGATTGACATTACATCACCAATATAATAATATATAATTCAATTTTATATGGGTGTAAATATGGGGTTTCAATATACAATTTTTAAATCTATAAAACTCTTCCCTCTCATACATACTTTGGGAATTAAATATCCCTTTAATTCCACAAGTTGCCTATAAACTATGGAAAATGATAACTATTTAATCATCAATATTTAACCATTGGTCATTCGTAATGTAGAAAATTATTATCATTGTTCACTTCTTGGACCTATAAATATTATTACATCATCATTGATAAAAAAATTAATCATTGAAAATAATTATTTTTAATATAATGGTTATGATCAATCAATTGTTTTTTAATTATAGTGTATTTAACAATTCATCATACCATCAATACCAACTTCATAGTAATAATTTCAATTCATACATCATCTTTTTAAATTTATAAACATTATTATCAAAATAACTAATTAGTGAACTATCATTTTTTGATGTAAATTTTATATTCATGGAATCCTTTATGAAAATTCCAAGTTTATATCTAGTTGTATTACTTTGAATTTACTTGGGAAGGGTCGGTGTGGGTATATGATATCCCAAGTGTCTTGATATTTTTGATAATATTGATATACCATTTTTTTAAATGTAATAATTCTATAGGTTTCTACATCAATTGTTACAATATAGTTTTATATCTTCTAGTTGATTAAAAGGGAGTTTATTACTCCTTTTTATCATATTTGATATTCATATTACACTTTAATTTCCTATATTATATTTTAATTTCAATACAAGATTTAATAAATATTTGATTTAGAGTAATTATATTCAAAAATTAAACAACCCATTTTCTTCGATATACTAAAATTCCTTTAAATATTCAATTGTTGAGTTTCCCTAATTAGAATTGATGATATCATTCACTTATGGTAATAAATATTTTATATTTATTTATATATTTATTGAATAAAATTAATATTTTATGAAACCAATAGGTGTTATATGAATATAAAATTTGTGTCGAATAGTCATTTAAAAAATGAAAATGAAAATGGAGTTAAAGAGTTCATCATGTTTAAAGAGATCATGCTGACTACCCTTTTAAAATCTATTCTCTATGTTTACATTGTTATTATTCAATCCGAATTGAATGAATGAGTTGGAAGAAGATTTGATTTGTCATAAAACTTATCGAGGATATAAATGATGGACTAAACATGGGTAAAATGAATGTGGTCATCGACTAGGATTATAGTACGGTTTATTAATCATTTGATATAAATACCTTTATAAAAGATGATGAAGACCACCAGGAATAAATGAAAATGGAAATTCATGATGACCTTCATTATTGACAGAATAATTAGAGGAGTTAAATATCTATTAAAATAATCTGTTTTATACCATTTGTATTGAATAAAAAACATTTTCAGCTGTATTGAAATTATATAAATAGAAAATTGGTAGTAGATGGAGTGACACCATCTCTACATAATTACATCATCATCTGAAGGATATTCGACCAAAATAAAATGAACTAAAAAACGGAACATATGATGCTAAACAAATGTTACATACAATGGTAATGATCTATAGAAAATACATTCTTTTCAAGATCACTTTACATTGTTTCACATAGACCATGAATCACTAATAAAATTCAATAAGTTTGGCTCAGATCAATATAATAAAAATGAATAAATTACTTAGAAATATATATATGGTAATTTTGTATAATTACACGATTTAGAAGATAATATCGATTTCAAAAACCCTTTAGGAAAATAAAATGGAATGTAGGAACAAAAATTAAATATGGGAACCTATGTCATCAACCATATCCTTCCTAGTAAAAGATGATTAATTACGAGTTTCTTGAATTCAGAGATGATCTGAGAAACCATTGTATTATTTATCTATATATGGAAGAGATACTTTTTTCATATATAGTATTACTCACAGTACATGTCCCTTAATGTTGGTAAATTATAACTTTTCCCCATGGTTATGCGTGAAGTGAAAATATAGTATATTTTCACTACTTATATCTTGTAAAATGAAACCTATTAATGATATTGATTTCGATATGGTTCCATTGATTAGAGATATGAATTTTACATCTGATACAAGTATAATAATTTATGATTCTCACAGAATTAAATAATTCACATTAAGGGCCATGTTGTACAGAATGATAAATCACTTCCCCATTTGTGGAAATTTATCAGTCAATAGATTTTTAAGAATGTTTTCATGTGAAATTCATTAAAAACGCACATACTCAGTTCAATTGAATCATTCATTGATGAACGTGTTTCTATAAAATCAAAACAATTTACCTCAACTAAATTAATATCGATCCTAGATGATAATATTTGATGGGAATATTGAAAAATGTATAACACCTTCTCTAGAAACGGGTGATCAATTGTTAAAAAAAATTAAAAAATACTGTCACTATATTTGGAAAACCATTTTCATAAAATAGTAAAAAATATAACTGAAGAAGATATTAATTTTAATTGATTTACAGAATTGGGTTTCATTGTATATCAGAAATTTTAATGATTTCATTAATATAGAAAATAAAATTATACTGTTATTAGAACATTACGAAATTTTCTTGAATAAATTAATGATACCATGGAGGCTATGATAGGCATTACTGAAATGGAATAGGGGAAGATTTGGCACAGGGAAAGGGTAAAAGGATGAATTTTTTTCTCTGATAGATTACAATCTATCCAAACATGAAAAATTGAAAATTTTCATATTCTTTACAGGTTTAAAAGTTCTATATGAATATTCCTCAAATATAAACATGTTGTGTTAATGAATAACATAAATTTACAGGGAATAAAATAACATGACTGACATGTTTTAATACAATATTTAATGCATGTTACATTCCATTTAATTTTACCTATAAATATATGACAAACATTAACCATACACTACATATTTTTCAAAACAATATGTAGTACTTTTGAAGATGCAGAGGAGTTTCCCATCATGAATAATGAGTTTTCAGTCATATTATGAGAATTACTGTTGTTATTCCAACTATCATTCTATCAAATAATTTTCCACCTGATGGTTCACTAGGTTAGAGAGGTTAACTATGTGGTCATGTCTATTAAAAATTGATGTACCCCATTTAACAATATATGAAGTCTCTATAAGGGTATATCAGGAATTAATGTCGGCCATAATGTTTTATTAAAAAATGATATATTGTTGAATAATCTATTGAATTATATACTAATTAACTATTAGATGATGAAGGAATTAGTTTAAAATGTCTAGAAACAACTAACAACTTATAGGGAAATGGATTACTAGAATATATGTTCGTACAATTAACTTGATAGAGTGGGAGCAAGCACATCCTTACAAATTACAAATAGAGAATATTTTGAACTAACAATTGAAGGCCACAATGAAATTAATAATGATTTTAATCCACCTAGTACTGAAGGATGCATATAAAATACACATAGTATATATTTAATAGGATGGATTAGAGATCAAATTTATAAAGAGTTATGTGATAATATCAATACATTTTCTAAATTACTTCAATCGATATCCAATAAAGTAATTAAAATGTTATATATTACAATGGATTTGTAATAAATGGATAAACATTATATACAAAATAACATTATTAATTCACTACGATGAATAAAATTTATTTGACTCTAGTGGCTAATGTGATGAACATATCTGGTTCCATAGATAGAAATCCAATTTTTAAAAATATGTCATATTTTTGCATTATTGAATAGATATATGAGTTGGATTATACAACATTTAGAGTGCCTATTTTCCATTTCAAATGGGTTGAAAATATCAATGGAGTGAAATTTAATGAAATGGTATTTGTGAAGGTAAATTTATCTGTGGATTGGGGAACAGGCGATCGATTCAAAATGGAATCACAAGAAGTGATATAATTTATTTTCATTGATCCAAAAAACAAGAATTGGTCTAGTGTCCAGCTCATGATGAAAATAAATAGTGCATCAGAGGAAATTTCAACTGAGGTTAACAATTTCATTGATATATCCTAATCTATTCTTTTTTAGTCCCATTGTATACAAGGTTTTTTATTTATGAGGGGACTGTAGAGGGGATTTGGATTCTCGATAATGGAACCAAATCCTTGAAACCATTAAAAAGATAAGCGTGATAAATGAGAAGGTAAAAGTATTATTTAATATATTATGTTTTCCCTCATAATATTATTCGTTATCTACTACATTAACAATATAAAAATGGAAATTTTGACTACCCAAGAAGAAAATATCTTCTGTACATGATGGAAGAAAAAACTATAATGAAGGAAGCCCTATAAAAATATATAAAAAAATGTTACAATATACTTTCTCAATTTTAGAAAAAACTTATATAATAAAATATTGAATTAATTTTCATTATTCCTTATATATATATAATACTTTTGTCCATGTGTCATGCCTTTGAAGGAAGAGAAATGACGTTGTCTCTACTAAATCGTAGATGTAATATTATTGTTTTTATAGTAAAATCATTGTCTATAAAATTAATGTGTTGTTTCATATTTATGATTAATTTATTTTTTTTAGTATTAATCACATAATAAATTATTTCTTATACATGTATTTTCTTTTGTTCAGGTTGGACTAATCAATCTAAATTTCATGTTTCATCTCCCTGATAACATTTTAACCTTTCTATATGTGCATTTATCACTATTTTTATGTTCCATCGACTGTCATTGTCGGAAGTGAAATGATGTTTCCTCTCCTAAATCATAGAGGTAATATTTATGTTTTCACAATAAAATCATTATCATTATAATTAATGTATTTTTTTCTTATTTATGTTTTATTTATTTATTAGTATTACTAACATAATAAATGTTTTCTTATATAGGTGGATTATTTTGTTCAAGTTGGAGTTCTCTGAAAAACATTCATGCTTCTTCTCTACTAAAATAATTTCACCCGTACAGTAGGAAATTAATCACATACATTCATGTTACATCCACATCATTTATAGGAATAGAAACGATGATGTCTCTTTAATATAACAGAGGTATTACCGATTTCTTCAGAGTAAAATAATTGTCCATAATATTAATCTATTGTTTCATATTTTTTTTAATTTATTTGATTTTAATATTAGTCATGAAATAATTATTTTTTATTCATATGGATTCTTTTATTCTAGATTTGGTGATCTATCCATCATTAACTCTTTTTTCACTAAAAAACTTTTTACCCATATAGTGGGTCATTTATCACATTCTTTCATGTTACCTATACTACTTTTTATGGTAGATCAATGATGCTACCTCTACTCAATTACAGAGGTAATATTGTTTCTTGCACGACAAAATAATTATCTATAGAATTAATATATTTGATCATATTTATGATTAATTTATTTCATTTTATTATTACACACATTATAATGGTTTTCTCATATAGGTAGATATTATTAGTTTAAGTGGTTTTTTATGCTACTCTTGTAGTGTTGGAAGTTTGAAAAATAAAGTCAATAGAAATCATGGTATCATTGATAGTTAAGATTATTTTGATACTTTCGGATGAGTAGATATTTGTTTCACCATAATAAAACACATTGGGTGACCTATATGACATCATTTACTTCATTCTATTTTCAGTTGACATTAATAATATTAAAAAATTCAATGGGCTAAATGTGTCCCTTATAATTTTAAAATTAATATTTGACTTTAAAAGGTTCCACTGAATTAAAACCATGAAAACACCCTTGTTTTTTCTTATTTATATAGGGAATCGATTTCTAAAACATTTGTGACATTTAAGAATCAGTATCATGTCAATAAGATAGACGACATGGTTTGTATGAGTCAAAGTGTGTGTTTCATGATTAAAATGTCAATTTAGTATCAATGTCATGTGATGAACTCAAAACTGAGAAAAGTCACTTTTATTTTTTTACTATAGGAAAACATTCCATATGTTATTTTGAATTTGTAGGAATCAGATACACCTCAAACTGATACATGGTGAGACCAATATGACTCAAGGTGTGTGTTTTAATTTTAAATTTACTTGGATTTAAATAAAGAGGCCAACTGAACAATGAAAAACTATTAAAATGCATTTTAATTGATTAAATAATTTTGGAAAATGATCATTATGTCATTTTTTGTATGAATCAGCCTCACCTCAATATGAGGCATGTTGTAACTAGTATGACTCTAAGTGTGTCTTTTTATTTATAATTTAGATCAATTTTTTTTAAAATTTACACATTATGTTAACTTATTTCTTTATATTATTTTAAGAAAGTAAATTATTTATTATACAGGGGAATTCTATTGCTCGATTAAGGGTGTTTTTTTCAGAAATAGCATGATTCAAGTTAGTATTAAAAAACATTAATTTTTCAAAATGTTTGTAATAATTTTTATTTATGTAATTTTACAAACTCATGTTTTAATTGTATTTAATATAGTGTTTTTGATTGTGTTGTAAATTTCATTTCATTTAAATAATGTATTAGGACTTTTTTTGTTGATATGTGTTGTGTTTGTTGTGTTGAGGTGTGTTATTAAAGCATACTATAGTGGTGATATAGAGTGCTATTACAACAGACAATAGCATTACCCTTTATTAGCTCTATTAAAAGTGCAAATAATGGTTTAATTTATTAGTGATTATAGAATCACAGATAGAATTATATTTTATTAGTGCTTTTATATGAGCTAATAATAGACCAGGTATTATAAATTATCTCATGTATTAAGAACTTTCCTAGCATTAGTAAAATCCCTTTATAGTGTCGTTAAAGTCCAATTTATTAGAATGGTTTATTGATAAATATGAACAAACAATTATTATGATAAAGAATATGTTTCTATTTAAATTAATTGACGAAATGTCTGATCAACTATGTGGTGACCATAATTTCTTTATGGTGGTACTACGGTTGGGGTATCACCAATTAGGGGTGAAGAATGAAGATAGTCCCTAAATTACCATTCACACATGGTATGGACACTATTTCTAATACGTGTTCCATTCAAACTGTCAAATTCTTTGGGAATATTTTTGGTCATAATTAATAGATCCATTTCATATTATGATGAAGTTTTATTGGTGGTATTTATATACAATATTTTGATATACTCCAAAATAAAGGATGAGCATGATAAGTATTTGATTACTATGCTAAAAAAACATAAATGGGAAGTTATGTATAGTGTAAAGTAAATATGATTTATAAATAAAGGAAGAATCATTTTACTGGAATACTATAACTAGTGAGGAGATTTCTATGGACCATTATAACAAAAATGAAAATGAAAATTTGGTCATACTAAAATCTATAATATAGATCCAACGTATCAATGGATTATATTAATATTACAAAGAATTTATGAGAAATTTCACATGATTTTACAAATATATATCCAAGAGAAATAATATGTTGAAAAAAAAATTCTAAACCAATGAATGTGATGAGGGATTTATAGAGTTGTGAAAGAGGAAAATCATTGCGCTAGTCCTTACACTTCCCTCATATGGAAACATTTCATGGTATATTAAGATTTATCAATGAATAAAATGGGTTGTGTGCATTTTTAGAATGGTTAATTCACATCCTATTCCCCAGGGATGTTTAATTTTCATAAAAAAATAATCTATCATATGATCTTTAGTAGGGTGTAGTGATCAATGAGTTAAAAATAGTAAAACATTATATCTATTGGGAGAAGTGTGAAATATATACTAATCATAGAATATTCATATATATATTCTCACAGGAGAATAATAATATGCACTAGAAAATATGTTTTTATTTGGTGAAGAACTACGACTACTCAATCCATTATAATGCTAGAATTGAAAAAAATGTGGTAGATGATATCTGTAGAAAGGATTATAAAATTTTGTCAATGCTAATAATTGAAAATGATCTCATATTTATATACATGAAATGTATGTGCATGCTAGTGGTAAATAAAGGATCATCATCTTGTATTTATCAAATGATTTCCCGACCATCCCTTCTAAATAAGATAAACTATTATGAGAATGGTGGTGTGGAAATTAAGATTATGGTTAATGTTGTATGAAAAGTAAAATCCAATGAGTTAAAAATTAATTAAGACGGAGTTTTAATATATTGGTAATGAATATGTGAACCATCAATTCCTATGATAATATAAGATTAATTTTATTATAAATGTCAATCAATATTCTCCATATATCGAGGTAGCATGATGATGTCTCAAAATCTCAAAGAACGGTATTATTGGGAAAATATGAATAAAGAGATCACATAATATAAATCAATGTACTTGTTATGTTAATGAGTGAATTTTAAATGGTAAAATTATATGGGGTTGATTCAATCATTACACATACCTGTATGAAAATCTGAATACATCACCATGTACATTAGCACTATTCTTCTGAAGACATAATGAGTAAATAATGACATTTGAGTTGTAGTTGATCCAATTATAAATAGCACTCACATCATTGAAATTGGAGAAAAATTTCCACTCGATTGACATATATAGATATACATAAGAGAGGTTGTAAGGATGTATGGAACATTCCTATAAATTTTCCTTGACAAAGATCTGATATTTACTTCCTACTCTAGGAAGAGTCTTCAAAATTATATAAATATTATTTTTATTATCATTATGTATTATGAACAAACAAATATTATCCAATATGAGTGGAATATTTGAACACTATATGACATGTTGAGAGAATGTTTGATGGGATTCAATGAATTATAGGGTCAACATCAAACTCTTATCATGTTCTCATAGAATATGATTTTCACTTAATTATCGAAATGGATAATTATGAATCAATTCATTGTATAATATTTTTTCCACATCTGTGTTGAGATGAACTGAGTGAAAACAATATGGGTGGCCTAAAAAAGGATGAACAGATGGTATAAAAAGTGATTCCCATCCAAAAACACTTACAGACATCTCATTGTAGAAAAAATGCTATGATTATAATAGGCAATGACACATAGTGCTTGAGTTCAAGAATTAAGTGTTGATACCCATATATCCATGTAAGATATTCATTATATTTGTGCTAAAGGAAATATAATACCCATGTAAATTGGTCACATTGAGGTTCTTGATTGCCTCATAGATGCGGCTTAATGATCGTCACTCTCGAAAACACTTTCTCAAGTGTGACATTTTCCATGAATCGATATTGAGGATGTACATATGATATCCTTCAAGTATATATTATATATAGGTTTTATAAATGGAATGTGATATCTATTACAAGGATTATTTGGTGATGATATTGGACTATTGAGATAAATTTATATAGAAAAACACCACACATCTAGTGAAATTTCTATAGAAGATCCATAAATACCTAGATGAAAACTGCGGAACAAAGGACGAAATGAAGAAAAAATACCATCACCTATTTCACCTTAATATTTAATATAAAACATAAAATGATAAAATTATTTAAGGTGTAAGGAGTTTTAAAACCTGAATTTATGTAAATAAAAAAAATGTTTGATAGAGTATTCGACATAAGCAACACTGAGCCTAAACTAACATGATTATATAAATTTCACGATAATAACCTAACTATTTAATTGATGGGTATGAATATTATTAACTTCTTTATGAAATATATAAAAGGGTCCTAATTTATATAATTTTATTTTTTGATTCCTAGAAAAGAAGCTATTGATTTCTCATGTGTTCATTTTGTTTCAAAAAATAGGTTTTTTTGATTTTTTTGTATTTTTTGGATGATAAAATATTATAATAAATTTCAATTTGTTTTAAAATTTTTATTTTCTCACATTAAAATATTTTGAGATACTAATATCAAAATTTACAGAGGATGAATGTTTTTTAATTTTCTGAAATGATTGTTTTTTCATGGTACAATGAAATTTCTTGACTTTTCCAATACGGAAATTTATTTTAATAATATAAAGTAAATTAAAGTTCCAATTATGATTAAGATTTTTTATTAATGTCAAATATCATTTATTATATTTATAATAATAAAATTAATTATATTTAAATAATAAATTCTCATGATTTTAGTATACATAAATTTTTTGTTTAAAAAATATAGTTTCCTTTTAATTGTTTCTAAAAACATTATATTATACCTTTTAATTAATTTATAAAACTACTAATAAAGAAATATTTAAATTAAATTTATACATCATATATCAATTCATATGAATTTAAATTCATATAATTATTATTACTATTCATATAGTTAATACAATATCATTTATTACTTGAAAAATGCCTTTCCTTAAAAATTGTTATCCATTGCATGTTCTGTGTTTAATTTTAAATTAAAATATTAAACATTTGTGAATTTATCTTGGTAAATCATATTTCATATTTTAAATAAAATTATTTAATATTATTCTATAATTTCAACAAAATAATTGGTCAAAATTCTTATTAAAAACAATAATAATTTAATTACCATGATTAAGGTTCAAATGGGGTTTTGTGCGTTACATGTGTGTTTGTTACAATTAACATTACATAGAAAGCTGATATTATTTGCATAAATTTATTTCATAATTTGAATAATATTTTACAAATTATTTAATAATTATTGTTACATTTTTACAGTTAAATGGTAAATTTACTTAGGAAAATGCACGTTACCATAGTGAAAAATAAATTGGTAAAAGTAATTAACCATGGATGTAATGAAAAATAGTTATTCTATAAAAATGTATTTTTATTAAAGGGGATTTCAATTTCCATGTCTTCCCTCCATTACAAAATATATTAATTCTTGAGTCACATTTCATGAGAGTGACATACCAATATTGAATAATTTATTGGTTTAGAAAAATGTCACTACATCAAAATTATATAAGGGATTCTACTCCCCATATTCCGTCACACATGAAAGTCCATTTGGTTTTTTCGAGACCTAAACAAATAAATTAATTAAATCCATTTAACATATTTTCCTCCTTTTTTATTATATGGCCCTTCTGGGATGGATTTGGGTGTAATTCCAAAGATGGTGTTTGAAGAAGATGTATAATTCATAAAGAAGTTTTTAAATTTTATATCGGATCGTAATAAAAAAAATATTATATAATTAGTATAATCAATTTTTCTATCTGTTATTATGTCTATGAGAATATATAAAACCATATTCTAATCAATAAAATGGGTAGCATAGCCACCGTTCGTATGTATGGAAAACAACTGCCTCTTGAACCGATGTAATTCAGTTTTCATCATCATGACTCAAAACTATTTGTGTTGACATTTTTAATCTATATATTTTTTTTCATGACATATTTATCATTTTGTGAAACTAATATATCTTATATTCTATTTCATTTACATTCAAATAAATATGACAATGTCTATCACGAGTATATGTGGATTACCACAACCACGAAGAGTTATAATTGATAATTTATTAGTGAATAAATTTAATTTTATATATAATTTAATATAATGGAATAATATAATATTTATGATATAAATATCATTATAGGTTTAATAAATAGTAAATTCCCTCTTTACATCATGATATTTTTTAAATATAAACGTTATTCACGCATTTTTATGGCCTACAATTTCTACAATTATAATAGAGATTATTTTACATAACCATCCATCATTGGTGTTTTTAAATGTAAATGTAGGGTTTACATTTATAATTTTTTTGTTATTGTTAGTATTTATAATATTAAATAACAATACATTTTACCTTCTTTTGGTTTCTACAGTGATATTAGACATACTATTTGAATATAGTCAAAACGTTCGACAAGAACATAAATTATTAAATAAATGAAAATGGAATGTAAATAATTAAAATAATAGGATTAATGTCCATGAAAATATTTTATTAATCAATTAAATATTTCACATATTTATTATTATTTTTTAATATAATGAATGATCTTAAATAAATTGGTTGGAGTTATGGGATATATCCTAACAACCCTTTTCTTCAGGTTATGACCATCTCTCTATAACTCATTTTCCACCTCACATAAAAGTTATATAATTATTATAAATTATAAATACGAATCTTTGTGATATAACTATATATTTGTCCCTTAAACTAATGTGGTATTACATTTATTATTTTCATTTATTAAATAAATTAATTATGAAATTTCTTTTTATTTTTATGTTAGGAAGGATTATAAAACATATTTAATTTCCATATCTCATTATTTATTTTATGCCTTCTAATTTATTTACATTTATTGAAACAAATAATCATTAATATATTATTATGGGATCACCTAGATAGGACTCCAGTTAATAGGGTATAACCTTTGTTTTGTGTAATTTATTTATGGGATTGGGGAGTAAACCAAATATATTATATAACATAGTCCACCATGTGATATTATATAGGATATTAACTTTTAATCTTGTATTTTCATGTTATTTATTGTGTCTAAATTTAATGTGTTTCAATTATCCTATGTTATCTTTTTCATTATGTCCTTCGTAGATGTTATTACATTTGATGCTTATCATTTATGATATCATGTTATAACATTGACTCACATGTTATGTTTTTTTATCATATTTACTCACATATCAGTAATTTTATCTCACCCAATTTGTCGATGTATCCCCAAGGGTATCATCTACATTTTGAGGATCAAAAATGGATTTTGAATCTCATTATATTGAATAAAATAAGTATATCTTGTTTTAGTTTCCTTTTTATGTATTATGTACATAGTATTCCATAGAAACAATGCCACAGGATCCTTTTTGTTGTAATGGATTTTTAGGTTAAAAATAATCCAACAATATTTGTAATTATAATAGGTATTTACACACCAATGTATGTTGGGGTTTACTGGACACTAACATGAATAAACCTCTATGTTCTAGATCACACATCAAAGTATGTTGGTAATAATTATACCTCAAAATATTCTTAGGGAAATATAAGAAATGATGATGGATCTTATCATAGGTCCTGCTATGGGATTCCCAAGCACTATTGGAAACTAATCCCATATAGTGTATCATAATCATATTCTTACGATGCAATTCAACAACATAAAATTTTGGGTATTGGCCATGGGAACACACCCAATAGATACTAGACCACAATGAGGTTTCAGATGACGTCAATCTACCTTGATCAAAATACACAATGTGTATTAGGAGTACATGATGTTTCCTTTTTTCCCAAGTATTCCCTTTTCTTATCATCTCACATGGAATTTATTTTTATTTATAGATATTATTTCATTCAAGGATAAATTTTTTATAGTTTTCATGTTGGAAATTATCTTTTACCACCTACCTATGTTTATATTCCCATGCTCATGCCCATGTTCTTTAGGACATGAATTTTACATAACCATCAATGAGTACACATACCTTCCAAAAGTACCTTAGTCACTCCAAATTATCTAGAAATTTCCATAATTAAGTATCCATTGGTTAACAATTAATCCACTAGAAGAAGATCACATGGTGTTTGACACATGCCACATAGTGTGGGATATTATTATTTTCAAAAAACACTATCACAAAAAAGTACTAATTAATGAAGTGTGGTCTTCTAAACAAACATTTTGTTCTCATGATACCTCCTAAAATATTGATCTTTCATGTTAAATATTCTTTCACATTAACTACCACAAAATATTTCAGGAGGCTCACTATTAAACATTAATCATAGTATGTCAATGTCCATCAGTCATAGATAATTAGATCCCAACCATAAAATCCTATTTGGAATTTCCCCTATCACACCACATCATAAACACACATAAAACATATAACAATTAATCTTCACAATCAGATCACAAATCTACATTCAAAATCATGCATTTATATAATGCCTTTGATCAAATATCTAAACCCTCAATATCACTATGTTTCACCAAAGAATGATTTTTCAATGATCACCTACTTGGTATTTTTCGAATCACATGACAAAGAAAAAAATTATGAATGTGTTAACAATAGGAGGGAAATTCCCAATAAAAAAATACTATGAATTAATTCCATCCATTTTTTCATTACCATAATTCATTTTCATTATAATGATTATTTAAGAGAAAAAAATATTAAAAAATTAATAAAATATCATCAATTTGTAAAACACATGATGCTGAAGAAATAATTATAAATGTAGTTACAAGACCAGATCTCTTAGATCGAGGTCTCCTCATGATGGTTGATCGTTTGTGGATCGAGACGGGTTTACTTAGGGAACGAGAAAGATGTGGCATTTCCTTTGTGTTTTACAATTTGAAATTTGAATGTTTGAATTTTTGAACATTATATGTGGTGTGTAGAATTTTATATAGAGGTGGGATATGCATGTTCTGGTGGCAATCTTTGTATGGTTCCCACTAAAAAAAGTGGTTTTAGAAAAATAGCGATGTTGAAGATATACAAAAAATGAAAATCATACCTTTGAGTTGGATCTATTTATGTTAAATTATGGTCATGCATCACAATCATCTGTGAGATCCATATGTTTCATTTTGTCTAATCACTAAAGAATGATCAGTTTTTGATCTTACATGAATTATCTAGAAACTATTATCTCTCAATATCAATAATTATACGACTATCCCTTTGAATTTTCTTTATACATTTTAAAATAAAAGACAATTTATTTTGGTATATATTATACAAACTAAATAAATATATGAATTTATTTAATTATTACTCTCACTAAAACATCATATTAGTTGAACACCTAACCAGTACATGTTCATCAAATGATATATGGTATATTCTTATCATGCCATGGTATTGAATGAAGTATAGATGTTAGGAAACCGTGTATCAATAGATATGGAATGAAAATACATGAATTAAATGTGGGAAACTATGTCATTCAACATACTCTCCATATTTGAATAAAATTGATTATGAGGATCCTGAATTTGTAAATGAGTTGTGAAATTTCCATCTTACATTATATATAAACGGAATATGTTCATTTGAAATTATATATTAGTGCTCGAGCTACATTTATATTAATTTCTATAAATTATAAATTTTTTCCATGGATAGGTATATATCATAAATACATTATGTGGTCTCTACATATATCTAGACCAAAATAACCCAGAATTGATAATGATGTAAAATTGGATCCACTGATCGAAGATATAATATTTATATGGGATAAAGGTGTTACAATTATTGATTATCATTAATGTTAATAATTCACATTGTAGTCCATTTAATACGAGATGATGAATGATATTCCTTATTTTGGAAAATTTTAATGATAATGTTCAATGAACATCCTCAAAATTGATTAAACAAATTTATATTATATTATAATTGTTAAATAGATAGATATGTCATTTTTATGAGTATTAATTGATTACCCATTGATCCAAAAAATGATGATTTAATTATTTATTTATGTTCATATTTTTAATATAATTTTGTATTCTAGTTTAAAAATTGATTCACATAACCAAATCCAATAATACGAGCTCGTATTGAAAACAAAATTTTGGAAAATGATCCATAAATCAATTTTGATATGTAGAAATCGACCACAAATTAGTCAGAAATGTTATATATTTGGTATGACTCGATGTGTATGTTTTCAATATGTAAGTGTAATTCCAATTTAAATCTTGTGTCACATTTCCAAAATAGAGCAGAAAAATATCATATTTTCTCAAGTAATTTTTCATTTTGTTACATAATAAATTTATTGATAATTTTTATATAATACTTATGAAGTGATATTTTATTGGGATAATTCTTGATGATTAACAAAATATATATAATAGTTGATGGTTATTTTCAAAAAAACATGTGCTCTGGAATTGTATAACATTAATATTTAGTTTTTAATAACCACATATGTGAAAAAACCCAAGAGAACCATTTATAGAGAGAAATAATAAATAGTGTGATGTGTAAGAATCAATCACAGCTTAATTAAATACATTTTTTTCAAGTATCACTAAATTTATATGGTTTTAGTTTAAAATTGAAAATGTGTTTAATTTATTTCTTTATGGTATTACTAACATAGTAATTGTATTATTAAATAGGTTCATTATATTTCTTGTGTTTTGGTAGTTTTTTTTTGAAACTAATATCATGATCATTAGTTAGGTAATATGACAAAAGATCATTGATTTTTTAGAGTGTATGTGATAAATTATACATACTAATTAAATTGTATAAACTAATGTTTGAAATGTCTATAAAATACCTGTTTTTTTGGTTTTTTCTATAAATTTAATTTCTATCAAATTTTGTATATCATACATGGCTTTTATAATATGGTGGGATAAATTTTTAATAGAAAACCATATAATTATTACCATTTATAAGTTCTATAAAAAGCCCTCATATAGGTTTGATTCATGAGATCTTGGGAAAAGTGATGATAATGGGATCCTTTATCATTACAAAAAATAGCACCAATTAAGGACCCGCATATCTGAACTATTGTTTATAATGATAAAGGGTCCCCTTTTAATCCATTTTCTAGTGAAAATAAATTCCATGATATCTTAAAATTTCTCTAATTTTCAACACTTTTTTCATTAATAAAACAATATTTTAACAGTACTGAAGGCCTTATTTGTAGTAGGTTTATCATTTATTTTCCATGTTGGTTCTGTAAAATTATAATGTAACAATATAAACATGTCAAAAATGATATGGAATATAAAATTATTTATACTCGGTGTGTTGATATATATAGGTCAACGTTGATATCAAACACATGAATAGTTTTGAAAACATTGAGCCTAAAATTCTTTCAGTAATATGAAATCATTCACCATTTTGTATAAAATCACATTGTTTTTTTCTTTATGGGTTTCTCTTAGCTATTATTGTGGTCCTTTTATCACAAAGATGCACTATAAAATCCTCCTAGACCCGATTATGATTTGGTTACTTGAACTAACTAAACACTTGTTGAAAGTAGAGTAGGGATGAATTTTTAAGTTTAATTTTTTTCGTTTTTTCAGTATCATATTATCTATGTTTATGGATTCCAAATTATTCATTCCCGATGATTTTTCCCTTAATATATTTCAGAGCACATTTCCTTAATTGGTGGAGGTGCATTTTCACCATAGTTATGACCACTTTTTAAAGAAAAACAATCTATTATATATTTTGTTTTGATATAAGACTTTAGAAATTTATTATTTTTTCGTACATTAGATATGCTAGAGATAATGTTGAATGAAATAATTGATATATTTTTTTATTTATGTTTTTTAGAAATTTTGAATTTCATCTGGTACTAAATAAATGAAATTTTCATTTATGAATGAACTTCAATGATGTAGATGTAGAAAATTACAGAATCAGAAATTGGTGATGTTCGATATTCCACATCATTCATAATATATAACAAGTTATTGAGGAATTTTAAGGCTCTAGGGGTGAACTAGTTAATGGTTTCATACTATCCCAAAAAACATGATGGCTTCATGAAATTTTTGTTTTATTATTCGAATATATAATTGTTATTTTTGTACCCACTGTGTCTATTTTGTGTTCCATAAATTACATTATTTATTTTTTGGGTTCCCATTACTGCATATTTTTTTGATGATATAATAAAATAAATATTAAAATAAAATTATTTTCGAGTGTTTCTAGTTATTTTAAAATTTAACAATAAACCCATAATGTATTTATCAATAGAAATTATTTTCATGGTTGAGGTGTAGAATAAACTTTAGGAAAATCTTATTCTCTTACATAACCGTGTTAATGAATTGATTCACATGTTTTTGACGGATACTGATATAGAGTGTGAGAGAAAAAATTTCAATTATATTTTATGGGATGAAATGAACACCCAAATATAAGAGTTTATAAAAACATGTATAATATATTATTTTATCATAAACTGAAATACATTGATATGAGATATATAGTTACTTGTGATCACTATATCAAACAATTTACATTTAGATGGATAAAATTCACAAAAAAAATTCAATAGGTTTTAGAATTTTTTTGTCTCCTTAATCAACATAATGGGCCCCATTAATAATTATTTTATACCCATGGGAATCATGTTGTGTATTGATTATATATAAAAAAGGTTTTCTATGTATACCACCATGGAAAACCTAGTGATGTTAGTGATTACAATTCTCATGAAAAAATATTCATGGTACTTGTTTCATTGGATATAGAATAATGATATTTGAAATCATATTAAGAACCTTTTATTGAGTGTTGTTCTAAGGATATGTAGAGTTTAGTAAAACACCGGCACTTTATACCATGGTTAAATTAGTATTCAAGTAGAGATCTTAAACATTGAGTTGAAAATTTCGATTATTCGGTGATTGAAAGAATAAAATATTGGTTAAGGATTATTTATTATTAGCTGTGAACATAGAAAAATTAAAATCTGGTATATCTATTTTCCCGATAGATTTTATTAAACTATTCCCTATGAAGGTAAAGTTGTCGTACACAACATATTTGGCTACATGATCTTTGAAATTAAGGCATGTTGAATCATAGGATATGATATTTCTTGAGATAGATGTTTATGAAGTTATTACAAGAATGGAATATGAAAATTACACCATTTACATTTATAATAAATAGTGTAGTGATAAACACATTAAATGAAATAAGATATATTCATGTAAAAATGATTTAAATTTTCACAAACCATTATATTTTTTCACGTATTTTCCAATTAGGATGATCAAGGCCCTTCATGGTGGTGATAACATTTTCGCATAGAGTAGTGAAAATTGAATGGAACGAAGACCCTTACTTTAAGGTGAAGATATATTTCCAAAATAAAAAAATAGGCCACTCTCATATTGAATTCAACATATCATTTCAATTTAATTATTGATCTATATTTTATTTTGATATTTATATATCAAATAATGAACATAATATAAGGTATTCAAAGATATATTTTATTTAAATAGTTCAAATTTTTATTTTTACATGGCATGTAAAATATTTTAGAGATGGTGTGTTTATTTAGAGATATAAAATTATGTTTTTGAAAAATTCAAATTTAATATCACTAATAATCTATAATAATGAATAAAAATCCAATTTGACATTCAAAAAAACATGTTTCGTATACTTATTTAAAAAAATACAAAAAATTTCCAAAAAATTATAATATTCTGAATTATGGAACAATTCATGACATTTAATATTTTAAAAGAAATTTTCACCAATTTGCAGAATGAAATATAAAATAATATGTTTTAATAATAAAAACTATCACATAAATAAAATTATATATTATTGTTATCTGGAAGTTGGTCATCGGAATAGAGTAAAATAATTTAAGGATTATCTGTGTCATAATTCTACAGTCTGACCAATGATCTATATGGGATAGCCTCAAATAAATTTTTATAGTGTCCACACCATGTTAATAATAAAATAATGAAAATATGAAAATATTAACTTAGGAATAATATAAAATTACACTATAATACACCCACTAACCCATAATGAGTAGTTTGATTAAAAACATTTTATGGTCCATACCACACCACAACCTAGGCCTTCAAGAGTATAATAAACAAGAAAACTAAAATCAAATCAAAAATTATTTCCTCCTCCATTATATAACAATTCATAATTATATAAATAAATGTTTTATTGGGTATAAAAAAGGAAATAATTAATCTCCATAATGGGTCTTATTTGATTCAATGGATAAATCATGATATCACATTATGTCATAACCTGGTACCCATAAGGCACAACATATCAAAAAAATTCTCATAGATCTAAAATAATTAATATATTGTGTTATAATATTTATTATTCATGTCATTATTATTCAATATATTGAAATTAATTACTAGTGTGTAATATAGACGTATTATGATGTGAATATAGTGCAAAAATAATCATGACTTAATGGGTGCATATTATGATTAATAGGAAACATTAATACAGATTTTTTTAATAATACGTACGTTATATTTTTATGACTATTTAATGATGTCATGAACCATCCTCGGGGCCCGTGCTGTGACTACCCCAAGCTCGCCTTCCTTAGGCCAGGGGCTGGCGACTAACTCCAAAGGCGTAAATCTCGATAAAAAGGGAAGGCATTGCCTTTATAAAGTAAACAAACGCCACAGAGTACGCAAACTGAGTAAACACTAAGTAATTTGAGTACAAAAGTAAGTACTAAAAATTAAATGTGCCAGAATACAAAACCAATTGAAAGTAAAGTAAAACTGAAATGAATGTACAACAACTGAAAAGTAAAGAAGCGAGTCTGAGCCGTCCTCTGGAAATCCCACCTGAAGGGTGGGTACAGATAGTTTCCTCTACTCCTCGGCTCTGGTTGTCTGCTCCATGTCGTACCATCCAATGATCCAACTCCAGGTACCGTCTAGATCCACGAGCTCCTACCTTGATCAATGATGTTCGTTGTCTGCATCCAACACAACTTAATGCATGCATAGACCGTGCAGGGGTGAGTATACACTACTCTGTAGGGACCCCGAGACCCCAGAAGGTCTCCCAGAATCCACGAAGGATAAACCACAAAGGAAAGATATAATCACGAAGTAACAACCAAATCTACTTAGGTATATGCCCATACATATACCTAAGTCTTATATACCAGCTCGGCTCCAGCACACGAGCCCAAATACAACTCAGTCCACACAGGAAAACATAACCCATTCCATATAGGAATTCACAACCAAATCCACACAGGAAAGCATAACCCAATCCACATATGAAAGTACAAAAATCATATAGATGATAATGATTGTAAGTTAATACTCAGCTCACATAGTTATACACTTCGTAAGACGATAGAAATGATCAAGTCTATCCACTGATTCATCTATGCGGTCGGACCCACATAGGATACAAGACCAGCTAAGCTGTCGGACCCACAAAGGATACAAGACCAGCTACTCTGCCAGACCCACATAAGATACAAGTACAGTGTCAAATACTACCAAACCCACATAGGATACAAGAATAGTAGTCATCGCCATCGAACCCATGGAGGAATCCAGTACGGTCGTCGTTGCTGCCGAACCCACGGAGGATCCCAGTACAGTCGTCATTGTCGTCGCAGTCGCAACCAGCTCTAGGGTTCCCGTACACAGCACACTCGATTCCAGGAGGGTCTTCTCCACGAGCCAAGGGTTCGATACATCAACTTTCACGAATTCCAGAGTTGATGTATCACAAAGTTCCGCCTCGTCGAAAGAAACTCAACGCGACTGACGACATGTTGATCGGACGCCTGGTCTGAGAGTTAGTGGCTTATTCGTCCCAGGGGCCCAGTTGGTTTTTAAGCTAAAACCAACCTGAACAAACTTCAGCTGCATAAAAACCTCAAGTGGAGTAAGCCAAATGAACCGTATCACTAAGAGGAATCCAACAAGGTCGACGACACGTCAATCATGTGTCCGGAGCTCAAGTAATATGTGTTTCCGCTCGGAGGGACCGGTTGGTTTCGTGCTCGAACCATCCCAGATGTACACAAAGTTTTCTGAAACCTTGAGTTGAATATACCAAAACGACCGTCTAGATCCAAGGATCGCTATGAAAGTGATGGTGAATCGATAGGAGGTTTGAATACCATGTTATGAACATTTGAACGGATCTATTCGGAATTCAGGGGGTTCGGGCCCGGTCAGACCCGGCTCAATACCCCTGGGTCGGCCCGAGCTGGGGAGACCTAACCCGGGTCTGAGTCTGGCCTATTAGGGTGCGGCCCGGCCTAGCTGTTGAGGCCCGACCCTGCTCAGCGTAGGCGGTCTGGCCCGGCGCGGGCGGTCCGACCCAGCGTAGGCCGCGACTCGGCTCATGGCCGAGCTGGACGCAGAGGGGGTGGGCACCCTTTTTTCCTAAAATGACAGACCCATGTGGGGTCTTCCCTAGGTGGATGTTGGGGGTTTCAAACCCCCGGATTTCTTGGAAACGACCGGCCATTACGGTCGGCTGGTTGTGCCACGCGGGACCCGCGGAGGGTCCCGCCTCCTTGAACATCGGCAGCCGGCTTGGCCACCCGCCTCCTGCTACTCCACCACGGCCGAAGGCCTCGGCCGTGGCCTCTTGGTGCTTCAGCCTGGCACGACGGCACCACACCCCTCCTTTGTGGCCCGCACTTGGCCGCGTCCACCTTCGGCTTCACCGGCGCCGCGCGACGGCGCCACGCTCCTTCACAGTGGCCCGCTCCGTCCACGGTTCTCTCGTTCCTGCACGGTGCGACGGCACCGCGTCCTCCCATTCCAAACCACAACGAAGACCAACAACAAAGGGGGAGGAGGGTCATCCGTGTTCGTGCGGTCCGACCTCCTCCATTCATATTTATAACAAGCGTCCAAGAAATAACGATGAACGTAAAAATAATAATCCTTGAACCATGAAACAACCCCTACCTCAATGTTTTTCGTGGAAGCTAGTGTCCCAGAAAATGGCGTCGTGGGGTGTGGCTTCATATACATCGACAGAGGACGTCCGTGGAGGAAATGACGTCTCACAGTGGCTGAGGATAGGAGACGGAACGACGTGTCAATATCTTCATGTGGTGTCAGTGTTCTTCGACGAAGAGTGTTGTTCTTTGGGGAAGGTTGAATCTCTTCAACGGAACAACACAAGAGCCCTCTCCTTTTCTTCTCACAGCAAAAGCCAAACAAAAATAAAATAAGGATTTGCCTTATTTTATTGACTTATTCCAACAATTCAAAACTCCAAAAGATGAATTCACCTAATTTATTTTGAGTTTTCAAAATTAATGGTGTGTTATGTTGGCAACATTAAAGTGAGGGAGAGTCACAAAATTTAAGAGGGGAGGTTTAGAGGAGTTAGGGAAATTGAAGGGGTGGGGCTCATGTGGGCCTCACCTCACTAATATATTATTAAGAGGAGTTAGGTTGTAGTGGGTCCCACCCCAACTTCCACACAAAGGTTGTAATTACATAGATTAGAAATAAAATTTTAACCCATATTTTATTTCACTCTTCAATTAATCCATTTATTTAATAACACCTCCCGATAAAACGCAACTCCAAAAAAGGACTTCTTAAGCAAAAATCGGCACTGTGGTTTCATCGGTGCCCTCAAATTTCGATTCCGAGAAAGGTTTCAAAACTTAGAAAAACTCTCTCTTTCATTCACTAAACGTACCCGAGCTAAACTACGAAAATTGTTTTCGGGCACACCGGGCCTTCGAATCAGGTGCCGTCAGAAATTGCGTACTCGTTAAATCGCAAAGAAATTAAGTAAAAACATTTCCTTGAAATTTAAAGGTCTATAAATTACTCCCACATTTGGGATTTATGTCCCTGAAAATATACAACAAAAACTAGGGAAACAAAAGAGGGTACTGAGCACGCATATGATCCTCCCACTCCCATGTGCTCACCTGGAGGTTCTCATGCTGCCACCTAATGTGCACTAGAGGAATCGACCGCCCACGTAGGACCTGCTCCTGTCAATCCACAATCTCCAATGGGACCTTAGAAAAAGTCATCCCATTATCGATGTCCAGCTCCCCGTGGTCAATGATATGCGTCGGGTTGTGCACGTATCTCCTCAGCTGAGATACATGGAAGACGTCGTGCACCTGGTGCAACTAAGGTGGTAGAGACAGGCGATAAGCCACCTTACCTATACTGCTAAGAACCTGAAATGGTCCGATGAAGTGCGGAGATAACTTGCTGCCCCTGCCAAATCTCTGTAATCCACGTCAAGGTGATACTCGTAAGAAAACATGGTCACCATCCACGAACTGTAGCGGTCTCCGCATCCTATCAGCATAAGACTTTTATCAGCTCTGAGTTGTCCTCATCTGCTCCTGTATGATCTGAACCTTCTCTATCATGTCATGGACCATCTCTGGTCCCACAAGTCCTGACTTCCCAGTGTCCTTCCAACACATAGGTGATCTGCAATGTCGACCGTACAATGCCTCATATGGTTCCATCCCGATGGTCGAGTCGTAGTTGTTATTGTACGCAAACTCCAACAAGGTTATGTGATCCTCCCAGCTGTAACCAAAGTCAAGGAAACATGCATGGAGCATTTCCTCAAGAGTCTGAATGGTCCTCTCCATCTGAAAATCCGTTTGAGGGTGAAAAGTGGTGCTCATGCTTAGCTTCATCCCAAATTCCTCTTGTAACCCCTTCCAAAGTCATGAAGTAAAACGAGCATCTCGATCAGAGACGATTGATGATGGCACACCATGAAGCAGTACGTTCTCTTGAACGTAGAGGTGTCCCATGTTCTCTACTAAGCCCTGCTCCCTGATTGATAAAAGGTGGGCTGACTTGGTGAGTTGGTCGATAATCACCCAAATGGAGTTGTGACCTTTGGAAGTACGTGGAAGTCCAGTCACAAAATCCGTAGATATCTTGTCCCACTTCTAATCTGGGACCTCCAAGGGCTGTACCCAGCCCACTGGTACCTGGTGCTCCACCTTAACCTGCTGGAAGGTGAGGCATCGAGAAACGAACTCTGCCATAGCCTTCTTCATACCCGACCACCAGTTATGTCATCTGAGATCATGGTACATCTTCGCTACCACTAGATGTATGGCCAAAGGGGAAGTATGAAACTCTCCCAGCACCTCCTCCTGTAATGCAGCTGGTACCATGGTATATCCTCTGAACAGGATGACGTGCTCTCCTCCTACAGAAAATCCATCAGGTGCCTATCCTATGGAAATTTGTGCACGCCGCATCTCACAGTCAACGTCCTCACATTGTGCCTCTCTGACCCGCTGAAGAAGTGGAGGTGTGACTGTAAGCAACTGAAGAAAGGCTTCCCCATCTCTATTCCCGAAGGATATCTGCAAAGTGGCTAGCTGATTTGTCGCCTCTCCAAGTAGGTGAATTATCATCCTTCTACTGATAGCATCAGCTACTACATTACCCTTTCCATGAGTATCGACTATCTCAAAGCCATAGTCATGGAGGAACATGATCCATCGTCATTGTCTTATGATCAGGTCCTTCTGCGAGAAGATGTACTTGAGACTCTGGTGGTTAGAGTAGACTGTAAAGAGCTCGCCCATCAGATAGTGCCACCACATCTTCAGAGCGAAGACCACTGCTGCTAACTTCAAGTCATGGGTGGCGTAGTTATGCTCGTGCTGCCTCAACTATGGTGATCCATAGGTGATAACTGCCCGCTCTGTCATCAGGACACACCGTATTCTGGACCCTGATGCATCATAGTAGACTACGTACCCTACTCCCTCCTCTGGTAGCCTCAAGATGGGTGCACTAGTCAATCTATGTCTCAGCTCCTAGAAGCTCTGATGACATCTATCGACCACATGAAGGGATTCCTCTTCTTCGTCAAAGCTGAAAGTGGTGCTTCAAATATTAAGAAGTCTGGAACAAATATCTCATAGTACCCAGCCAGACCTAGGAAACTCTACACCTCCGTCACGCTCCTGGGTGGCTCACAAGCTGGCACTACCTCGATCATTGCAGGATCCACCGCAACTCCCACCTTAGAGATGAAGTGCCCCACGATGTGGAACTCACGTATCCAGAACTGACACTTCGAGAGCTTACCATAAGGTTGGTTCTCTTGGAGTGTGTCTAGTACAACCCACAAATGGTAAGCGTCCTCCTCCTCAGTGGTCGAGTAAATAAAAATGTCGTCGATGAAGACTACGACAAATCGATCGAGGTAAGGCTTGAAGATCCTGTTCATGAGACTCTTGAATAATACTGGAGCATTGGTTACACCGAAAGGCATAACCAAGAACTCATAATGGCCATATCGACACCTGATGGTCATCTTCTACACATCCTCATCTCGAACTCAAAGTTGATGATTGCCTGACCTGAGGTCTGTCTTTGATAACCATCATGCTCCCTTGATCTGATCAAAGAGGTCATTAATCCTCAGAAGTGGATACTTGTTCTTCACGGTCACCTGGTTCAGGCGACGGTAATAGAAACACAGTTGCAAGCTCTGGTCCGCCTTCTTAGCGAACAAAATTGAGGAAGCCCAGGGTGAAACACAGGGTTGTATAAATCCCTTGCCCTTCAAGTCCTCTAGCTGTACATGTAGCTCTCAAAGCTCAGCGGGAGCCATCCAATATGATGGAGTAGATACCGGGGTTGTCCAGGGGTACATGTCAATATAGAAGACTACCTATATGTGAGGAGGTAGTCCTGGAACGTCATCTGGAAAGATGTCAACATACTGATCCACCAGTATAGGAAAACTCAGACTCCGCACGTCCACTGCTCCTAGGATAAGGCTAGCCAACTGATAAGTGATCAGCTATCTTCTCCTCTGCGTGAGTCTATCCTGCACTGCAAAGACTCCCTTCTCACCGGTGAAGGTGAACCTGCACCCATCGGTGCTGACACACCACACCTTCCGCCTAGTACAGTCGATCTGGGCAAGGACTGTAGATAACTAGTCCATACCCAAGATGACGTTATAAGTCCTCAACGTCGCTACAAGAAAATCCATGCCAATGCTCTCACCTCCTAGAGTAAGCTCACACTGCCGGCACCAGTGCGTCATCGTCGAGTCTGCTTTTTCAGGAGTCTCTAGCCATAAGGATCGAGCCAACGAGTCCGTCGGAATATCTGAGCTCCGAACAAGGGCAGCGAAAATGAAAGAATGACTCACTATTGTGTCTATAAAAACTACATAAAGGGTGGATTAGACACAGATAATACCTCAAATCATCTCTAGTGTGTTGTGGTTGTAGGCCTCCACCGCCTGAAGTTGCGCCTGCCACTATCCGCCAGCTCCTTGTGGTCGGGGTGGACCTCCTGGTGGTGGTGGTGGTGGTAGAGCCTCAAAACGTCATCCACCACCCGCTGCTCGACTAGCTCCTCTTCCTCGTCCGCCTTCTCCTTACGGACCTCCACGATCGAACCTCTGCCTCTTCCTGTGTGGTCCCTCCACGGTTTGTTGCTTGTCTGTATGCCGGGTCGGGTAGTCACGAGCCATGTGGCCCTGCCCGCCGCATGCATAGCACTGTCTGCTCCTCTTAAGTCTTGCTCTGCACCTTGTTCCCCACACCTCTGAGCCAGTATCCTGAGGTTGTCCGCCTAATGGTCTGGTCCGCTTGGACCCTTGTGACATCCGTTGACTTCCAACTACAGAAGACTCCACTACATTTCGTCGTGCGGAAGGTCTCACTGCTAGTGGAGGCTCATCAAGAAAGATCTCAACAAGAAGGGATCGCTCCAGTACTCCTGCCTACGTCAGTATGCTGAGGGAGATCATCGATTCCCGGATATCATGCCTCAGTCCATGCATGAGGGTTCGGGACTGGAATAATGGGTCTCATACCATATCCGTGGAATAACGCGAGAGATCAGTAAATCTTTCCTAGTACTGGGCTACAGTCATGATGCCCTACCGCAGCTGTAGTAACTCTTGAATGTGTACAGCATGGAGGGTGGATGGAACGAACTCCGAGCGAAAGAGGCTCTCGAAGTCCGACCAAACGAGAGATGCCTCATCGTGCACTTAGAGCATAAGGCTCCACCTTCTACCTACTTCCGTGTGCAGGAGACTTTCTACAAGGATCACCATAAGGTCTGCCGGTGTCCCTACTAATATGAAAACTCGAACAACAGCCTCCATCCAATCCTCGGCTGTCTGAGGGTCTGTCTCCCTGAGGATCCTAGGCAGTCTTTGACGCTGAAACACATGTATTGCACTAAGGTGACGTGCACTCTCAGCTTATGGAGCTGGTGGCATCGGTGGCTCAGCGGGTAGAGGTACCGCCGGTGCCTCCGCTGTAATGGGGCCCTGTATCGAGGCCTCATCACTCGGTGGATTTCCGTCTCGCACAAAGCTTGGAACCCTAGCTGGCTGCTGTCGTGGGGCCATCCTGAAAAGAAACAGGTGCGCCATGGACAATAATGTATACCTGGTGAGCTGACACAAATTAATCACAAATAAAACTTTTGAAACACGCATGGAATCAATGTTTTCGTGCGTTGAGTCGAAAATCAGAAGTAAGGGTCCTGGTGTATGGATACGTCAGGCGTCGCACCCACACTGGACTCCCTGGACTGATAACCACACTCAATACCCTAAACACTTTTACTTCACAGATAAGAAATTATCGGAGTCCTGAGTTCTGCGGTAGGACCGACTCCTCTGATACCAATTTGTCACGACCCGTCCTCGGGGCCCGTGTCGTGACTACCCCAAGCCTGCCTTCCTTAGGCCAGGGGCTGGAAACTAGAACCAAAGGCGTAAATCTCAATAAAAAGGGAATATATTGCCTTTATAAAGTAAACAAACACCATAGAGTACGGAAGCTGAGTAAACACTAAGTAAACTAAGTACAAAAGTAAGTGCTGAAAAGTGAATGGTCCAGAATACAAACCCAACTGAAAGTAAAGTACAGTTGAAATGAAATTACAACAACTGAAAAGTAAAGCAACGAGTCTGATCCATCCTCTAGAAATCCCACCTGAAGGGTGGGTACCGATAATCTCCTCTGCTCCTTGGCTCCATCTATCCACTCTGTGTACGTCCCATTCGTTGATCCACCTCCAGGTACCGTCTAGCTCCACGGGCTCCTACCTCGATCAGCATTGTCCGTCATCTGCATCCAACAAAACGTAATGTGGGTATTTCCCATGCAGGGTTGAGTATATGCTACTCAATAGGGACCCCAACATACCCTAAGGTCTCCCAGAATCCACGAAGGATAAACCACAAAGGAAAGATACAATCACGAAGGAACAACCAACTCTACTTAGGTATATGCCCATACACATACCCAAGTCATCTATTCCAGCTCGACTCTAGAACACGAGCCCAAATACAACCCAATCCACGCAGTAAAACATAACCCATTCCACATAGGAATTCACAACCCAATCCACACAGGAAAGCACAACCCAATCCACACAGGAAAGAACAACAATCACATCAATGATAATGATTGTATGTTAAGACTCAGCTCACACAGGTATACACTTCATAAGACGATTGATATGATCAAATGTAGCCACCCATTCATCTAAGCTGTCAGAACCACATAGGATACAAGACCAGCTAAGCTGTCGGACCCACAAAGGATACAAGACCAGCTACTCTGCCGGACCCACATATGATACAAGTATAGAGTCAAATTCGGCCAGAACCACATATGATACAAGAACAATAGTCAAATATTGTCAGACCCACATAGGATACAAGAAAAGTAGTCATCACCGTCAAACCCATGGAGGATTCCAGTATGGTTTTCGTCTCTGTCAAACCCATGGAGGATCCCAGTACAGTCGTCATCATCGTCGTAGTCGCAGCCAGCTCTAGGGTTGATGTACACAGCACGCTCGATTCTTGGAGGGTCCGCTACACCAGGCAAGGGGTTGATACATCAGTTACCATGAATTACAGAATTGATGTACCACAAAGTTCCGCCTCATTGAATGTAACTCAATGCGACAGACGGCATGTCAATCGGATGCCCGGTCTCAGAGTTATTGGCTATTCGTCTGAGGGCCCCGGTTGGTTTTTAATCTAAAATCATCCCAACCATACTCCAACAGCGTCGAAACCTCCACTGGAGTAATCCAAAAGAACCTTCTCACTATGAGGACTCCAACAAGGTCGATGACACGTCAATCGGGTTTTCGAATCTCAAGTTATAAGTGTTTCGGCTCCGAGGGCCTGGTTGGTTTCGTGTTCGATCCAACCCTTCCATACCCAATGTTTTCCAAAACCTTGAGTGTGATATACCAAAACGACTTTCTCAATCGAAGGATTACTACGCATCTGACAGTTCATCGATTGGAGGTCCGTAGCCCAAGTTATGGGTGCTTGAATAGATCTGTCCGGAATTCAGGGGGTTCGGGCCCGGTCCGACCCGGCCCGATACCGCCGGGTCCGGCCCGTTAGGGTGCGGCCCGGCCTGGCTAGTGTGGCCCGAGCATGCGTGGGTGGCCCTACCCAACGCGGGCGATCTGGCCCAGTGTGGGCGGTCCGGCCCGGCGTGAGCCGCGATTCGACTAGAGGCCGAGCTAGATGTGGAGGGATTTGGGGGGGTGTTTCCCCCCTATTTTCCCGAAATGGCACATCCATGTGGGGTCCACCCTAGGTGGCTTTCATGGGTTTCAATCCCCCGGCTATCATGGAAACGGTCGGCCATTACTTTCGGTCGGTTGTGCCACGCGGGACCCATGGGGGTCCCGCTTCCTTGAACGCTGGTGGCTGGCTTGGCCAGCCGCCTCCTGCTGCTCCGTCGCGGCCGAAGGCCAAGACCCCTGTCTGACCGGCACGGCGCAATAGTGCCGCGCCCCTCCCCCGCGTCCCTCCACCACGGCATGCCCCTACCTCGGCCTCCTAGTGCTCCGGCGCAGCTCGACGACGCCACGCCCCTCCGCCGCGGCCCGCACTTGACAGCGGCCACCTTCGGCTTCACCAGCGCGACACTACAGCACCGCGCCCCTTCGTCACGGCCTGCTCCGGCCGTGGTTCTCTCGTTCCAGCACGGTTCAATGGCACCGAGTTTCCCCTGTTCCAAACCACAATGAATACCAACAACAAAGGGGGAGGAGGGTCGGCCGTGTTCATGCGGTCCGACCTCCTCTAGTTATATTGATAATAAGCGTCCATGAAATAATGATGAACGTCAAAATAATAATCCTCGAATGATGAAACAACCCCTACCTCAATGTAGTTCGTGGAATCTAGCGTCGTGGAAAACAACGTCGCGGGGTGTGTCTCTGTATACGTTAATGGAGGACGTCCGAGGAGGAAAGGACGTCTCACACCGGCTGCGGAGAGGAGAAGGAACGACGCATCTATCTCTTCACGTGGTGTCGACATTCTTCGATGAAGAGTGTTGTTCTTCGCGGAATTTTGAAGCTCTTCAAAGGAACAACACAAGGTCCCTCTCCTTTTCTTCGCACAACAAAAGCCAAACAAAAATAAAACGAGGCTTTGCCTTTTTTTATTTACTTATTCCAACAATTCAAAACTTCAAAAGATGAATTCACCTAATTAATTTCATGTTGTCAAAATTAATGGTGTGCTATGTTGGAAACATTAAAGTGAGGGAGAGTCACAAAATTTATGAGGGGAGGTTTAGAGGAGTTAGGGAAAATTAAAGGAGTGGGTCTCGTGTGGGCCCCACCACACTAATATCCTATCAAGTGGAGTTAGGATGTAGTGGGTCCCACCCCAACTTCCACACATAGGTTGTAATTACTTAGAGTAGAAATAAAATTGTAACACATAGTTTGGTTCACTCTTCAATTAATCCATTTATTTAACAACACCTCCTGAGAAAACGCAACTCCAAAAAAAGTCTTCTTAAGAATGAACTGGCGCAGCGGTTTCATAAGTGCCCTCAGATTTCGATTTCGAGCACCGGTTCAAAAGATAGACAAACTCTCTTGTTCGTTCACAGAACATACCCAAGATAATCTTCGTAAAATGTTTCCGGACACACTGAGCCTCTGAATTAGTTGTCATCAGGATCTACGTACTCGTTAAATCCCAAAGAAATAATGAGAAAAAATTTCCGTGAAATTTACGGGTCATTACAAAATATATACATCAATTAATCTATTTATACTTATTACTCTTTAAAACATTTCTCTATGATCACTTGAATAAATGAGTTTATCAAAAATAATACCTCATATTTTCAATACTTGACTACCATAACATCGATTCCCACCCCAGCATCAGCCTCATTCCCAATATGCACATCAATTCTAGTTCTCACCTAAACTAAAAAAGCCCTTCTAAAAAAATTACTAACCACCAATAAAACCTAACACATAATTATTTAAAAATATTATGAATCCTTTTTCACCCACATAATATATGAAATAAAAATTTACCCTCACAAACAAAAAATTTGATGATTGTGAGGAAAAATTCTATTCTATAATAAAAATAATTTCCAACCAGACCCACTAAAACCATATTAAGACATATCTCTCAACAAAAATACTTCTAAACTAACTACAAACCAGTGAAATTCATAAGAAAATATAATGACACAAAAACCCTATAAAAACCATGAAATTTATTTAAAACAATGAGTAATAAATACTAATTTAATATCAATGATTTATTAATTATTTTATATATCTGTATAGTTTTTATGGAAACAATGGATATTAGTATTTTGGATATGCAAATATTTTATTATCTTAATAATATGAAATTTGATTATATTCTTTGTCTATTGAGTAGTGAAATCAGTCGTATACATTTTCTGTTTAATCATATTGGAGTATAACATTGGAGATGTTTGGATCTACAACGGTAATAGGTAAATGAACCTCTCGTTGGATGACTTTATTATTAATCTGAGTTTTTCATCTCGATGAATAAATATATTTTAAATAATAAATACAATTATAATATTAGTGATGAAATGACTTTTCCTTATAAAATTGGATAGAATTTTATAGAAATCCTAGTTGGTCACATGATGTAATGAAAAAAAGAACTCCTAAATCAAATAATTACCTTTAATGATTCTTCATAGAGGGATCACAAATAATTTACTAGACATGTTTGATATCAATGTCAGTGTTAGGTAGTTAATGATTTTTTTATGATTCAGGTATCGAGTTTATTTCCAAGATAATTGATATAATGTTCTCCCATTAAATTAATTTCCAATGGAAGGTGTTAAAAGGCGGATTATTGGTGGGATATTTATTACATTATATATGAATATTGTTTTAGAATTTTATCCCCCATTTTACATTACCTATTAAAGTAAGGTTCATTTTATCAGCCTCTCATTTTTTTTTAAAAAAATACACCCCTCAAAAAATTTAATAACATATTTGTTGGGTGTAAGGAATTTGTATATAATGAGGTGGATAAAAAGTGTGAATAGTTCACCCTATATACACCCTCACACCCTCAAACCACTTCCACATCATGAGCATGACCCACCCCAACATTATATAGGCCATCATAGTTTGTACCTAAAGTGGATAATTGGATGTTTATCGAGGATGTAATGGTGTAGATCATAGACAAACATTGTAAGATTTAAATGAAGAAAGAGGTCCTTTTGAGCCACCTTTTACATTTTCTGTGGACCCACAATTATCTTTTAATCAACACTCATCACATTTAATAATACCCTATTTTATTAGAAAACAAATGTCTCAGAATTTAGTGCATTCCAAAGCTAATAATAAAATCACCCCACCACTGTCATTTTTATTAATATCCCACAATTAGACTACACCCATAGTTATAGCCTTTTTAAATGTGAACATTGGATTCCTAATATTGACACATATATAAATATATATTATAAGAATGAAAAATGGTAAATTGAAATTATTTGTTGAATTTAATGATATTCCTTTCAATGATCCATTATGTGGTATTATGATCCCTCTCAGCCTGCGAGAAACCAGCTATGGAGGAGATACCGGATGAGGTTACACAACAAAATAAGGAACGGGGTATGAATATTTTGATAAAAACCACAACATATTCACTAAAAATATTTATTTCATATATATTAAAAATAAATAGGGAATCCCCTGAGTCATAAATTCATCTACCCACCAGATTCCACCGATACCACTCCAATCATAAACTCTTGTACCCAACAACCATTAGACCATTGGTATGATTTATTTTATTAATAAAATTAATCATCCCTATCCAATAATTTTATTTAGTATTACCATATATTTTAAGATACTAACCATATTTAACCTAGTGACATAAATAAAATTTCATGATAGATATAATTTTCCTTATATTTCTACCCACTAATGGCATGATCTTTAAGGACCCATACCAATGTGGTTCATGATTTGAATCTCGAAGCCCGCCTCTAATAGACTAGGGGATGGAGACTACCC
The DNA here is from genome assembly GCA_963277665.1 of Viscum album. Lineage (NCBI taxonomy): Eukaryota > Viridiplantae > Streptophyta > Magnoliopsida > Santalales > Viscaceae > Viscum > Viscum album. The sequence continues at coordinate 931,636,146 of OY728140.1, forward strand.
TAATGTAGGCTTTTAATTGACATGGGGGGGACTTATCCTAACTACCTCTATGCAGAGGCATCTCCATGCCTATATAATACAGAAATGCAAAAACAACAAAAGAACTATGCATGCATGCATATATATACCACAACCAGAGTATGATAAAAAGTAAATTAATGTTAAAGGGGAAAAATAAAATCCAACATTAATGATTCTGAAAAAAAAGACCAACCTGAAATAATGTACTGGGGAATACCTTCAAGAAGAAGCAGGAACACACCTATGTATTTCATGTCACACTAAGCACATTCAGGTCATTATTAATTTAGGAATTTGTCATAAAATCCATCATTTGTGTACGACATGACATGTGCGGATAATTCCCATACAAGGGTGAGTATAAAAATACATTGTATAACACCACGAATGTAAAAAAATACAATCAAGGAAATAAATTATTCTCTACATTGGTATATATATATATAGTATATAACATGAAGAAGATGATTTAATCAACAATGAATGAAATTATAGAGTCAAGAAAAAAATATAATAAAAAAGAATAAGATTTCGTATCGAAGATTCCAGAAAGGAATATTCTAGGAGAACACACTCATGTGTCTGATAACACTGATTACATCCATCTGAGAGGTAGTTCTCATCGAGTCTCATCATTAGAAGTACATTTCAAAGGGATGAATAGAATATGATACATAAATGAGGATCACTACTATGGACATACAGTGGTATAAAAAACTTAATCTATATTAACCCACTTTGTAGAGGATCAGGTCCCCTATATTTTTCATCAAGAGTACACCATGACCTCCACCTAGGTAATGATGATTAAATGAGGTTCTCACTCTGGTCATATTTAATGGATTCTGATGACTCTACCAAATAAGTCATGTTGATGGGATCGTAGTGATAGGAGTTGGATTAAAATCCATACCAATATATTAGGAAAGGATGAGATGAATTCACCCTGAAAACATGACCATGATATGGAAGAAATAGTCTCTAATCCATGACTAATATGGTACATTGCATGTAGAAGTGTTTCATGCTATATACCTTGACCTTGGGTCCTGCTTATGTAAACAACATTTGTATTTATCCCTTGTATGTGTGGAAGGACATGGTGTGTAGGTTTCCCATGGAGTATACCTATGTGTTAGTCGTCTATCTCACCTATGAACATGATCATGTTTACCTGTTTCCGACACTTTTTTCGGGGCACGCGCATCCGTCACTTTTAGTGGGAAAGTTGTGCTCTTTTGTTTCCCTGCATTCCAGCTTTCCAATGGCGGGAAACATTCACTCCTTATACAGGTAATTCTGCTCCATGATTGAAAAGGGATGATGGGATGTCAGTTCTTCCTTCCATGTATTCCTCCTAAAAAGTCGTTATCTAGTCTGGGTCACCCATATAGATTTAATACATTGTTCGTGAAACACTTCCTAGCTCCAAATATTCATGGACAACAATTAATTACACTGCTTCTCTCAGGACATTACAAGGGGTCCAGTCAGGGCAGAAACCTTCGGTCAGGGGAGTAGTCAAGTTGGACATCACTGGCGTGTCTGGGCGCTGGGGAATTGGCGTGTCCAGATTTCAGTCCCTTGTTATATGGCTTCTCGAGGGAGCGAGAGCCTGAGGAATCCAACATCGATCACGGGAAATCATATTCCATGGGCTTGTATCTTATGTTTTCCTCAGCTTACTATGTTTGACATTGGGTATTCCACATGTTTAATGTCCTGTGGAGACAAATCGAACTGATCATAACACAGACTAGAGTGGATCATAAGGGTGAAACCCAGGTAACACTGATGCTAGGGCCAACGTGTGGTTGACTTCGTAGTTATTGTTGAGGGGAATGGGGTATGAGGTGGCATGATCCCACTGGGATGTGGTGGCCTGTCTAAGAACCAGGTTGGATGATGAAGTGATTGAATGAAGTGGATGGAGGATGGGTTGGAACCGGTATGAGGACAACGATGATGCTGGGATTGAAACTCAAAGAGACTTCCTATGTATCCCTATGGAAGGGAATCAATTTCTGCGTGGTTCGTTGGGATGGTGGGACACTTGATGAGGTGGCCCATGAGAATGTTTCCATGGATGGGACCCATAGGAAGTAAAACCACCAGGTTGGGGAAGGATCTTCCCCAAACCCATGGGATTGAGTGATACACCAGGATAATACATGGGTTATGGGCTTGAACCTCGTGGAGGCTTCCTAATTATCCCCGTGGTAGTAAATCAATGTCCGTGTAGTTTATCTGTAGATGTCTTACCATCGATTGGGGACTTCAATGGCTTACCGCCAAATGAGTTTGAAAATGGCTTACTGATGAATGGGGAAACAATGGCTTATTGCTAATTGAGGTCTACAGTTTAATGTCATGCAGGATGGGGGTGAACTGATGTGATGGAGGACCTGGGCCCCTGATAGATGGTGGACGTGACTCTCGTCTAGGATTCCTTCGTACCTCGACGTGTTAAGGATCAAAGACAACATAGTTTAGGATGGGGCGTCAGTGAACCGACATGATGGAGGACCTAAGGTCCCATGGGTGGTGGGCTTGAACATCTGAGAGGCCTCTTATGTACCCTTCCATATAATGGATCAATGTCACTGTAGATTGGAATGGGGGTGTCAGTGAACCAACGTGAAAAGGACCTGGGGTCCCATGGGTGGTGGACTTGAACATTAGGAAAGATTCCTACGTACCCTGACTTGGCATGGATCAATGCCAACCTAGTTTTGGATGGGGATATTGGTACAACGACATGAAAGTGGTCGGGACCAATGGGTGTTGGGATTGAACCTCAGGGAGGCTTTCTAAATATCATGTCTTGGCCATGATCAAAGTCCATGTAGTTCGGAATGGGTCGGGTGTGTGGGGATTACACTCTTGGCTTCCCGAGGTGTGAATGTCATGGTGTAACGCCCCGACCATAGATACCCAGAGTCGGTGCATTATTATATAACATTGGAATGATCAAAAGAAAGATCAAGTCTCCAAATTCCTATTAGTTTAGTAGCCTTGGAAACAATAGATATATTCATAATGTTTACATTACAACAACAAGTGAAAAACTACAACAATATATTGTCTTCATATCCCCTCATACTGTCCCTGAAGGTCATTCATAAAATACTTCTTCACATCCTGGGAAAAATAAAACATAGAAAAAGGGGTGAGCTCAAATGCCCAGTAAGGATAACAATATAGCAGAAACTTTCATAAATAAGAATAAACATTTAAGGCAATTTATAAATAAAACAAAATCCTTTTAAAATTGAACTTCAACATAGTATGGAAAAAATAAAATGAAATAATGCCATTTACTTATTCACATGGATATTCTACTAATAGAATAATCACATGCAATATCAATAACCACTTTCATAATGATGGAATGCATAATACCAGATTATCATAACCATATAGCCAAGGCCTCGTGCCAAGACTACAAATAATATTTTCCCAAGGCCTTTTGCCAAGACACTAGTTTGTCTCATGAGACCTACAGATGCATCGAGGAGCTATAGCGGGCTCCACCCATCACATATTAAGTCCAATGCATTCCCATATGAAACGGTTCAAACATAACATAAACATTCGTATTAAAACTAGCATACGAAATGTAAATACTTCATCCATAAACCATGAACGGTATAATAATAACACATCCACAGTCAAACACATCACAAAACCTTCAAAACAATATGGAATTTTTGTATCATAATAAATCAACTTCAAATAAACTTAAAATCCATCAAAGGATGTTTAAATAGATGAAATCAAAACTATTTGAGAGAAATATCTCTTTTTTTGAAATCATTTAAATGTCACACATATATTAAGGAAGTAATTTAAATGACATTTTTGAATCAAAGTGTCTCATACCACTTAGAAACTTTTGAAAAAAAAATATCATTTCAAAAAATTCATGTCCATGTAAATAAATCCTTAAAATCATTTTAAAAACATGGACATTAATTAAAAATATTTAGGAAGATAAATCATTATAACATTAAAAATTCGGATTTTGATAAAGAGTACCTTTTAGAAATTCTTAGAATATTCATTTTGAAATCATTTAAAAGTCACATAATTATAAAATAAAACATTTACATTGAAAATATCCTTATAATCTTGTAAGGGAAGCTTCATAAATTTTATAACGGCGGAAAATAGCCGCACCATCCGTATAAGTTAAAAAAACATTCTTACCTTAATTCTGTCAAAAAGGTTACAAAGGACATTGTTTGGAAAACGATAGAAAGATTCCTTTATAAACATCTTATAAAAAGTCAAAAAAGGGTATACATGACTTTAACCCATATTCTGTAAAATAGTAAGAATGTTTTGAAATACACTTTCATGAAACATGGACGTGGATGATAAAGAGGTCCCAATAGATAATTACGTATAAAAATTCTCGGATAATGAAGAGATTGTGAAATAACCCATACCTTGTACTTTTCCTTGGTTGGGGGTAGGTTAAACACTTGTATAATGGTGAAATAATTGTTATTAAATTATATAATAACCATATACATTATTATGTTATCATATATGATCTTTTAACATTGCTTTGTTAATAATATCTTAGTATTATCGTCGTTTCGAGTGTTAACTTACTCGTTTTCATTTATATGTTTTGTTACGTAAGCCATGTTTTTCATGGATATGTTGTATCTTATTCTTATCCAGAATTATATCAAGTCCTTAAACATTATTTTTAAATCATCAAATGAAAATTATACTTGAATGGATACGATGGAGAATGAATCTCATCGCGTTCCTGGAGACGGTAGTCCGTACGTACGCACGAGCGACAATATCATTCTTTTGATATTAAAATAATATTTAATAGGATGGTATATCTTAAAAAAATTTATCATGTTATATTTATTATTTACATTAATTACACATCATTATTATACTCATCCAAATAATAATATATTGAATTCCAATTACACCACGACGTGAAGACGGTAAGCTGTACGTACGCACGTATGGTGTCATGTCATTCAAAGGATGGATAGAATACTGAATATGGTTGTACCATATTTATAATAATATTACAGTATATAGGAGATACTGGATTCACTATTTTAGAATTATAATAACAAAGAAAGAATAAGTTTAAGAAGAAATGAATTTGAAAAAAGGTGGTGAAAACATTACCTCTTTTTCAGGTTCTTCCTATTGATTTGATCAAAAGGGAACATTAGGTTGGCTTTCGGAGAAAACTAAGGCCTCTAGGTTGTATTGAGGGAAGTTGATAGAGTATTTGGGTAGGTATTGGTGGAACCAAAGGGCTTTGAAGGTGTCAATTAATGATAAGGGGGAGTGCCCTTTTATAAGAGGGGTGAGGGGATCCTTTGGAAAAGCTATAAATATTATTTTATAAGTAATTCATATTCGGTTTCTAATGGCTCAAAAGTGTATTATTTAAATTTTATGGGGGGGATGGGTTGAAAACCACTCATCGAATAGAATTTAGACAGGTTTGGGTTATTATATTAACCATATCTTTATGTATTCACTCTTAGTTAATTAGTTTCACTTTTACAATGTCTCTTTGTATTTTTATATTATATGGTTAATAAACATACTATATAAAACCAAGAGACCCCCAAGTGGTCCATTAATGATGCAAATATCATGATATAAGTCTCTTGGCCGATCCATATATTTTTAGGAATTTAATATCAATTAATAATATAGTATTTGTTTTAAAAACTCTTTTATGTCAATGTTGACACTATTCAATAATTGAATTTTTTAAAAATCATAAAAGAATTATTACTTATTAAAACGTTAATTAAATTAATAATAACATGTCATATTAACCTATAAAATTATTGGTATTTATAAAAAGCCTCAAATTTCATTTATATGGGTATTAATAATATCAATTATTCATATTTTTCATTATTTAGGTAATTACTGCATCACCATTGTGTCATAAATAAGTTAAATTATATAATGTCTAAAAATTATAAATAAAATATCATTATTTATGAAATCCTTTTATATTTATTATTAATATTTACAATAGAATTTATCTTATGTAAAACCCTATATTAAAAATGTTTTAGTAAATAAACATGGGTTTTAACTTTTTTAACTATTCATTGAATTAAATAATAATAAATATTCTAATCCAATATAAGTGGACCTAAATGATAATAGTATACTCCCAAGGTTGTTTTTGGTCGAGATAAACTTGTCCAATAGAATAAGGACATGTGTTAGGGTAATATTAATATCATTTTTACCCTTAATTACCCTATTCACTTTAAACAGTGGTAAATAAAAGTAAAAGGTTACTATTCACCAAAAATTATTTTCATCTCATTGATCCACTGTTACTCCTTGATATTAACCGTGTCTCTCATATTTTTGAAATTCCACTGACAGAAGCGGTAAAATTATGTTTTATGAAAAATTCAGTTTTTTTACTACCACTTAGTGGTTTCACTATTCATCAAAAAATGAATGTTTCCAGAAAAATACCAAATATTAGGTGTAAGCTATATTTTATATTATGAATTCAAAAATGATTTCTATTTTACCAAATTAAAAACATATAATTTGCATTAATTAATTTAAAAATTAATTCTCGTCGTCAAAACAAATAGCGTGTTTTTAATAGATAATAACTATGAAAAGATTGTCACTTGTTTATGTCTGGTTTAATTGTGAAATTACTTAAAATGACCAAAATTTTATTAAGTGGGAAAAATATATTCTAAATATACTTTAAAACCACTCAAATTAATAATTTGTCATTATAAATTTTTTCGATTATAAAAGTTGTTTTTAATTAAAATTTAGTAAATTTACTATTCAACAAAATATAAATGTTATCTGAAAAGTTCCAAAATTTAACCTTAGGCTAAATTCGATACTAAGAATACAAAAATGAAGTCCATTTTGAGAGATAAATTTTATAAAATATAAAAAAGTAGGTATTACAATTCATAACGGCTAGTTTGATTGGTTGTGGTGTGGGTTAGAACTCGAAGTTGCGTACAACACACACTACTTTATTATTTAAAGGAAAGAGTATCGTGGAAGCTTGGGCTGTTTCATTGTAAATTTATGATGTCCCCATTCTAAAAAGTAAATTTATTTACTCAAATTTAATATATAACATTTTAAAAATATTGGATTTAAAAAGGGTTCACTATTAAAAGTTGGTAAAAGTGCAATACTGAAAACGAATTTGTTCTTACTTTATTTCTAAGAAACTAATAATATGGATTCTAAAATTATAAGTATTATATAATGTTTAAAATTTACTTAATACTATTCATAACCCCTTTTGAACGGCTTGTTTGGTAAGTCATGGTGTGCTTGAACTCGGTGTTGCGTGTAGTGAAAGTTATTGAATTATTTTGATGAAATAACACACTATGAAAACTTGGGGTGTTACACATGGTCGATGGATTCTCTAAGCCCATGCGATTCATTGTTGGTGTGACAAAAAAGAGACATTATAGACAATATGATCACTTCAGTAATGGTGTGTCTATGGGAAGTGGAGTGGGGCTTACACGAAGTTAGCATCACAAAGTGGAATCAACGGTTTACACATGCTCCGCATCCCAGAGAGGTAACAGGGGCTTACACATGGTCCGTAGCCCAAAGAGGTTGGGAAATAATCCAGGATGGAGGCCTAATGGAGACAAAGCCCAGTGGGATAGGGATTTAGCATCAAAGAAAGGAGGGGTCCGGTGTTCATCCTCCCTGCTCCCCTTAGTAGTTGGGACTGAAGAAGAATGGAGGATCAGGGACGCTGCCTCCTGCAAGAAAAGCTAGGGGCATACACAATGATTTTTTCCCTTGTCCCGTAGATAAACATCACCCTAAAACGAGGATATCATCCTCTATGAGGGAAGATCTCATTCTTGTGGAGACTAGTGGGCATGGATAATGTCCAAGGAGGGGACACCCCACGTGGGAGGCACCGAGTGAGGTCACAGTTTCACATCATGTGCTGAGGAAGATAGTGCTTGGCAGTTTAACGTCATGCACCTTGGAAGAATTTGGTTTACTCAGCACCCCTTGGACTTACATTATCGGTACCCTCTACTCCTTGGTGAAGAGAGGGGACATGCAGCGCCTTTGTTAGGGGGTCTCATAGAGTGAACCATCGGGGGGGGGGTCCACGTTAGCGTGGCTATGAAAAAAAGAAATATCCATTAGCGTGACTATGTGAAGAAGCATGAGGTGAAGCAACCCAACGAGGATTAGTGTCCAAGGGACGTTGAAATCACATCTGGAAAACCTGGAGGGTCACATCTAAAATGGAATTGCAAAGAATAGGGGTTCATAGGTAGGGGCATTGTGAATCTCCGCAGCTCCGTGTGGTGGAGGATGCTTGTGAAGGGGTGTGCTTCCCGAAGTGTGGTTCCCCAACCTAAACATAGTGAAGAGGTGCATATAGGGGGTGCTTCGTGAAGTGTAAAGGCATTCGCGGATCACTACCTTGTGGAAAAAAGGTGCCTCGCGAAGCAAGGTATCGTTAAGAAATGTGATTCGTGAAGTACAGTGACCCTGCCTTGGCATGTAGATCATGTGTACCTGAAGGGTGTTTTGTGAATCACAAACGCTCTGCAGAAACCCAGGTCTCCTTGGTGATCCCCTTCTGTCACGAAATCCCTTACGCTCCGCGAAAGGCATTCCTCTTGAAATAGGGGATCAAAACAAGGCAAAGGGGAGGACCTTCGTAGAGAAAAAGTACCTCACAAATCTCATGGTTTGTAGAGAAAAAGATGCTTCAAGATTCGGGTTTTGGGAATTTGAATGGTTGGACTTTCCACCTTGGGACTTGGGGGAATGCCGATATTTATAAGGGAAGGGAACCGTGAAGAATAGATAACATGGCATGAAGAAGAATGTGGTTGTTCCGCGGTGCACCCATGAACGTCAAATGCGTTCTCAGAGCATCCCGCCTACATGCTTCATGGCGAACTCGTGAACATCTAATGCATTCGCATAGAGTCCCTCCTTCTTCCTCCATTGCAGGCTCGTGAATGTTAAATGATTTCTCAGAGATTCCCCCATCCTTGCTTCCCAGTGGACTCACAAACATCAAATGCATTCGCAGAGCGTCCTTCTTGTTTTATTCACGGAGGGCTCACGAATGTAAAATGTGTCCGCGGAGTGTCCCTCTTGTTTTCTTTGTGTTGGTCTCAGGGCTACCGGGTCTCCACGAATGGTCTTTGTGAGGATTCCTTTGGAGGCATTCTATTTATTTTTTCTTCTTCCCACATTTTGGTACCAAAAAATTCCCCCCTCATACTTGGAGCCGCAAATAAATCAAGGGTCTAAGTATGTGGTTCAATCGCCAAAATCCTAGGTAGTTTGCAAAGCTATGTCGTGAAGAGAGCTCGCAGGGCGGATAGGGGACCCACAGGCAGAGCGCGCCACGATGTTCGGCACGAACTGGATGCGCCATGAAACTGTGGAAGCCATCACCTAAAAATAGAGGAGCTAATGTCTCTTTTGTCGTTTCTCTTCTTTGTTATTTTTTCCCTTTTGTGTTATCGATTCGAGAAGATCTGTGTACTCTGTTATTGTTCTCTATGAATCAGGTCTTTGTGGTGCATATCAAGTCCTTGACTTTGCGTTTTTCACACTGGGATCTCGCACTTGAACGCCTTGGTAGGGCTCTGTGAACAGTCATCGCGAACAACCATCACAAAGGAGCTTCGCGAATGAGCTTTGCAAGCCAACCCAAATATTTTTAATATTGTAGAACTGAATAGCTAATAAATAAGCCTCCCAGGGCGTCCATATGGATGCTACTCATAGGGATGAGATGGAGAATAGTTTGGGATAAGGAGAGTTAGTCCATAGCAACTCCGACCATAGTTCATTGGTGGATCAGCTATCATAGAGCCAGAAGAACTACATGTTATGTTGGAGGTTTCCATTATATGGAATCAGGCTGAGGGATTACCTCTTCATCCCTGAAGCAAGTAGAGATGAACCAGCCTACTGGTTCAGGATCACAATGTGCCAGCGCTGATGGTTTAGGGCGGCTGACGACCATGCCCGGGTGGATTTCACACCCATCATTATTGATTTCTTATACAACCACCTGAATAATGTCAACGAGAAGTAATTATAGTTGTAGACGTCTCCCACTTTGTACCATATGATTTTGAAGGTAGCTTTGAGGAACTAGAGGAATGAGACCTGCGCCCGGGCAGAAACATTATAGACGATTGGGGATGGGCCTATTGGGTGGGCACCTCTTTGGAGGAGTTTGGTGCTGATCTAAGGAGAGTGGTCTTGTTTGAGGTGTCCTGGGCCTACAAATTCCACATATATCAACCAAAATAGATGAGGACAGAGCTGTTGAGCAGATGGTCATTATGGAAAAATACCTTCCACATGCACCATGGGGAAGTCAGTATCAGCTTGTGGGATGTCCACCAGATCTCGGGGTCCTGATACTGGTGGTGATGTACGATGAATTCCTCCCAGTCATGAGTGTCTGGATGGATCCAGAGAAAATGCCACCGCTAGGGATGGCATTGATGGAGCTAGTGCATAGGGGGACAAGGAAGCAGTAAGGTATGTCCACTTCAGGTGGTGGCTCAAAATATTCTTGAACTTCCTAGAAAATAGAAAGTTTCTGGAAAGGCCTCGGACCTGTCCTAAGGGGACTCTGAGTAAAGAGCCCTCGTACTGCCAGCTTTTGTAGAACAGCCAGTGAAAGACGTGGGGATTCAGCATCAACATCGAGAAAGAGCCAATACTCAGTATTCCAACATTCATCACAGCTCTTATCTATAGTTGGATCCTTCTAGTGAGGGATACAAACATGGGAGTATACCCGAGCACATTTATCTGGTGTCTGCATTGGCGAAAGGATGGTAGGTCAATCTAGAAATCTCGATGCTCGCGATGCTGTATATGGTGTTGTGGCACATCAGTGAGGGGAAAAGGCCGAAGAGGGTATGTAATCAATTCCACCTCATGTATAGGTGGATATCAGCACACATCAAGGGGGTTTTACGAATACCTGAATCCTATCTCTACTCTGGGCTTGAACTTCCACCCATCGATCCAAAATGCCGCAGGGAGCTTTCCAGCCAAGATGACTGCACTGTCGGTTCTGAACTGAGTGTGGAGGATGGAGGAATTGAATTTTTTCCTATTATTTTTTTCCGATGTGGGTATTTATGGATAATGGACAGGGTACGGAAGATCACCAGGCCTATGTCCTGGCCTTTCAAGGAGGAGTTCTGTTGGCACGGGTGGACCGTGCGCCCCTTGCGAGCCGTATACCCCACACCAATTTTCCTGGAAATTCCTGTGTATGAATAGACTAACCACACAGGTTTATCTGGGGTAGTCCTATGAAAAACACTCATGCATTATGATGCATATGTGGCTCATGTTCACGCAGGAAGATGGGAAAATGCGGAACTAGTTGCCTTCACGGACCGTCATCCTTGGACTAGTAAAGGAATATTCCCAGATCATGGGAGACGACCTACCTAGGGGTGATGATGAAGCATACAACCATTCAAGTCAGTGATGGTGAGCTTCACCGATCTCAAGGCCGGGGCTAAAAGGTAGTAAGGGAATCGCGCGGTGGTGGGGCTACTGTGGTAGAAGGGCCCGCCCCAATTCAGGGGGAAGTAATGGTAGCAGATCCGGCAGCGGTACCCAACCCAGTGATTCCAGAAGAGTTGAGTCATCCATTGGGGAGGCCACCGATAGGATTACACAGGATACCCTCCCAAGATCCAAGGAATTGGCTACACCATATCGACATGCTGGAGAACAATGTCTTCCCGGAGGCCTAGGACATCTAGGAAGTCAACAGGAAATTCTTCGTCCCCACCGAATTGTGGCAGCACCATAACCATCTCAGGATGGATTTTCTGGGAATATGCCCCATCAAGGCTGGCTTTGCGGTGTCTCAATCTAAAGGGAAACAATACATGATTGAGTTAGAGTACTTCGTGTCCACCCATGGTGCTCCTCGTCTAATGGTAGATCGAGTCAAGGTGTTACTTGATCGCACTACTCCCCCGCAGTTATCAGTCACTTAGTTGATAGAGTGTTTCCCTATGCTGTAAGAATCAGAATACTCTTCCTAGGGAAACCAGGCCAAGAGAGGGAGCCCGTTGGAGGATGGAAAAGTTGGAGATCAAGACTCGGATCTTGAAGAGTTTACAGAGACCCTTGAGGTAACAATCTAAATCCCCGTTCTCTGATACTTTCTTTGAGGTCATTCTAGAATCATTACTAACATTTGAACCATGTAGGATAGTACTATATATAGAACTCGTTCTCGTCCCTCGATGGATACAAATGCGGGACCTTCAAGATCTACACTGGCCTCCAAATCTATTGCTACGTCTATTGTGGCTAAGACACTTGAGGCTAGCCCTCCGTAGTTTTCAGAGCTCCCGACCATATATGGGGGCCCAAATTTGGGATCCCGATGAAATCATCCCAAGAGAGAGACCAAGGATTAATTCTTGGTAAGTCCCTTATATCAATTTTAGGATTTTCATCCCCAAACCACGTTTACTGATGTCACATGTCCTTTTATGTTTTTGGCAGGTATTTTTTTTCAAATGGCATGGGTCGGCTTGGCGGGGTTGGTCTGGACTTCTTACAACATCCTTCCCATGAGAACTTCGATTATCGTGGAGGTCGAGCACCAAACTGAATGAGTTGTGGCGCTCTCAATCACTGGTGGGACCATCAACGGGCTGAAACCTAGATCATTGAGGTAGGATCCGATGGTGAGGATCCATCATATAGTGCAAGTCCTGTCATGCCAGATCAAACACAAGACGTGGACCCAGCTGAAGAGTTCCTTGGGGCATTCCCCGCGTATGAGCCTGCCAATCATGCCGACTTGGACAAGACAGCCTCTGCCGAAGAAGATAGAAAGATATCCAATCACCGATTATGGAAGCTGATCACGCGCTTCATCAATGACACCCTAAAGAACTATGGTTGGACGAGATGGACATACTTCGCTCGCGTCTGTGCGAACTATGTGTTGAGGGATTGGATGCCCACCATCCTCACATGCTCATCCAAGATCTTATGGAAGAAATGATTCAGGAGTATGACCTTGGAATCGGTGTGGGATGGTAATGGAGGAAAGCAGTAAACATCAAGAGGCTCCATGAGGCTGAAGATGAGGTTCAACGACTGCAGGCCCGGGCGAATGAGCATTCCGCTTCCCTTAGCATGTAATCAGAGCTCTTCTCATTGTTGAAATCCCAGATGGAGGAGGCCGAAGAGGGCGTGAAGCGGGCTTCTGAGGAGATTACAGTCATCCAAATTTTTGTAGAGTGGGCCCAGAATGCGGCCAATGAATTGCGCCCTGTTGTTGTCGATGAGGAGAAGGAGATAAACAGGCGACAGAAAATCTTGGACGCCACTAGCCAGAGGGTGGCAGAAATACTATGCTCATTTGATGAGGTTAACCCATCCATGAGGGGAAATGTCCCTCGGGTACTGTAATGGTCAGCAAGCCCGCAAACATATTTTCATGCTTTGATTATTTTATGCCACAACATGCCTGAGTCATGTTGTTACATTGGTTTACTGCATTCTCATACATTTGTGGAGAGTCCAAAGATCATTCCCTAAGCTCATGTGGGTTGGGCCCGATGGGAGAAATAGGGGTCGACCTCCTAATAACCCCCATCTAGATGTAAGTGTGCCAACCCATATCAGGGCATCCGAGTTTTGAACAATCGGCCCAGATTTTGATAGGGGAAAATGGGAGATACCTGACTGGAGAATGAAGCTCTCAAAATAGCCAAATTAGCATTTTCCTATTTTTCTCTTATCTACAGAATGGGTAACGCCAACGGCGCTAGAATCAATCTAAACAGAGGGGAATGGATGATGTGAATCAAAATAACCAGGATTCGAAACACTATGGAGGTGACAAGACAATAAACAAGAACTTTTGACCGCATTTAAAACATAGTATACATATTGTGTTATCCTAGATTGGGGATAAAAAATAAGGTTTGACCACTGAACATGTTTGAAACATTGGGAATGACTCGAAATTTCATCCATTAGTCTTCCAGAACATTGGCCCAAGATAATAGGTAGGCCATAGGACGATCATCCATACTGTTAGGGGGTTCCCATAGACATGAAATGGGAAAATGGTCAAAATTAAGAGAACACGAATCATATAATGTGAAGTGATAGTTTTTTCAAAAATAATCCAACACTCAAAATTACACCACCATTGTGGAAGCACAATAGAGGGTGCATCAGATGGATCATGGATCATTCCTTCAATTAGATAGGACGTCTCTGGTGAGAGAACATTCACTTCCCAATGTCATTGTGGGGAATCCTGAAATTGTTTAGGGAAAAAGATATAGTTACATGGTTCCCCACAAGGGGTCAGGCCAGGGGGCCGGAACTGATGAGGAATAGGATTTACGATTCCTGGGCCTGGAACCAAGGCAAAATGCCTGGGTGTATCTACGTTTCCCATGAGGATGGGAATCAATCCAACATAGTTATTGATGAAATCTTAGTTTATGGTCATAGAGATCAGAGCATGGATGGTTGGAAGCATGGGATACACATGGTGGGGTAATTATAAATCCTAATGTGAATGGAATCCTAGGCTTCTGGCCACCACATGTTCCCTGGGAAGGTTTTAGGTCAAGTGACTGAAAACAAGAGTTAAGCTAGGCCCGAGTCAAGCTACACAGACGTTCCTACGTACCTCATGAGAATGAGAATCAAGCTATAAGTAGTTCTAAGAGTTGGCACGGTAAGCCACCAATGCAAGGGATAAAAGGGGTGTGCAGGTGTGGCCCTCGCATAAAAAGAAGTTTTATTCTATTTATCTTGTTTATCCTTTAAGGTGAATCATTTTTTAAGCGAGGATCTAGGATATCAAGTCTCAGCATCTTCATAAGAATCAAGCCTTATGTAGGAGTTGAAAGATGGAATGGTGTGTGATCGATAACAAACATGGTGTCCCATTGAATGGGGACATCACGATGCAGTGCTATTTTTTCTCGTGTGTCTAGGATGATATTTTCATAGTTTATGGTCATACGATGGGACCAGGCATGCATTTTAACGTCATGCAGCACAGACGTAGTAGAGAGGAGGCTAATAGGGGAATGTGCATGACTCAATAAAACATACCCGACGTGAATGAGGACATAATATCATGCCACACCATACACAATTCCATGAATGAAACCTCTGGCCAAGGTGCCAACATAGATGTAAGAGGTTAAGTGGAAGGAGAAACTAGCTCCCAATTAAGTTGGACCTAAAAACGAGACGTCTGGGTGTTTTTACGTATCCCACAATGATGGGAATCAAATCACACGTATTTCTCGGGGGATATATTAGGTTATGGTCTTAGAGATCAGACCATGGAGAAAAGACTACCCCCTGTAAAAGGGAACCTTAACCCAAACCCTAAGCCTACGTGAGTCGAACTAAGTGCAGAAAACAAGGACGGATAAGGTATTTTTAATATGTCAAATATATGCAAAAAAGGAGAATTGGTGGAGCCCCAAATGATTGACATATCGCGTCATTTTCCTCCTAACATGTGGTTGCGCACTACAAAATGGTACCAATAATTTTAAAGTTCTACACGGACATAATGAGGTGGAGGAGAGTGTGAATCATGTAATAGACATTTCAGGAATAATGGGGTTGGCATGATGATGGAGGATGACTGTTGACTATGTTCAAAAAACATCATCCATATCATGTGAGCCTGAAAAAGGGACTAACAAATTACCGTTGGCCACTGAACAAATTTTCAACGTGGGACTTGTATCAATTTTTTGTCTGAAACCCTCGAGGTCGTTGGACCGTAATGGTGGGAGGGACCTTTGGCCAAAAATACATGCCATTCGGTTGTCCCTTGTAATGTGAAAGGTGATGGAAGCCATAATGAAGGAGGGAACAAAGCCTGAAAAACAGCTGAAAGCATTTCCATGTAGATTCTGACATTCAAGGTATTAAACCAAAGTACCCTTAGGCACATTTTTGGATATCAGAAGAGGGTCGAGGGGCTCATCCTGAGAGAGGCTGATTTGAAAAATCGAGGATAGTACAAGGGGGGAGAAAACTCTCCAGAGGAGTAGGTAAATGGAATGGTTGTTACAACACCCAACATGAGTGAGAGCATATTCCCGTGCCACACCATACATTTCTGTCTCTGGGGGAATGCTGGACAAGGGGCCGCGATGGGGCCGGTCTAAAAATGAGCTCCTCGGGAGGTCCTATGCATCCCATGGGGATGGGAATCAAGACATACGTAGTTCTGGATTCACACATAGTGGTGTGATACCTAAACAAGGGGGTTTTTTTCCATGAAAAATAACCCGAAATGAATGAGGACATAATCACATACCACACTGTACAATTCCGTGTAAGAACTTGGGTCGGGGCTCGAGAACGCCAAGGGGCCAGAAAAGCCCAGGGGATTAAGGCTAGCCCTCATTCGTATAGACCTGACCGGTTTGTAGTTTAATGTCTTGAAGTGAGGACGAGGAAAAGATAAGGTATCTCATTCAGGGATGTGTACGGCAGGACGACTAACTCGACGTGAATGAGGTCATAATCACATACCAAATAGTTCAACCCTTAGTGAGAACTTGGGCCAGAGGCCAGAATGGGCGAAGGATCCAAAAAAGGCCCAGGGGCCTAAGGTCGGGCATCTCGACCAATGGTATCCTTGTGACCTCTTGTGAGATCACTGCCTCATTACATCTCCAAATCCCACGTGATCAGAGCTTGGTGCGGGATACAAGGATCCAGATTCGGGTCTTCCTTCCATAGATGGGTCTATTAACTGGAATCACTTGAGAGAATTTTGTCACTTGAATATAAAATGGGGCTGAATGAACCACTACACTCAATGTTTGGGACATCTTGGTGTGGATCAAATGACAAAGGATAGCTGTTGACCATGTTTGAAACACAGTTTCCTTATAGTGACCTGGAATGGGAACAAAAAATTATCATCGACCACTGACCGTGTTCGCATCGCGGGACTTGTATCAATTTTTTGCTCAACATCCTCTAGGGAGTTGACGCGAAATAGTAGTAGAGACCTTGGGCCTAGCATCCATGCTATTCAGTTTCCCTTCTGGATGTTAAGGATTATGGAGTCCTAATCAATGGAGTGGGTGATGTATAGATGTACCCATACATTTCAAAATCAAGAAGGACGGTGAAGGAGGCGGACACCTATGTGTAGTGGGATGTACGTTGGAATCAAGATGAGCTCAACATGTCTTGAGGATAGAACATGATCCACTCTATATGTCATGACCTGAGGGTAGGTTCAGACGTTTGGGCTGGTCCAATAGAAGAAATGTTTAGGCGTTCCAACATATCCCATAAGGATGGGAGTCAAGCTATACATGTTTCTTGAAGGCCACGTAGTTTAAGGTCATGCGGTGAAGATGTGAGAGGATTGAAGAATAGGGAGAGGTCACATGGTGCGACCATTATAATCTGGGCATTAGTGGGGCTAAGAAAGCCTACACCATATCATGCAAGGATCATATGAGAGAACTATAACCAGGGGGATAGTCAAAGAGAAGAGTTGGGGATGGGCTCAAGATGAAATACTTCAGTGTTCCTATGTATCACATGCAGCTGGGAAACAAGCCAAACATAGTTCTAAGGGTGTAGTTTAAATTATTGCGGGACGATGAACAGTTTTATGTCATGTAGGACTGAACAGTTTATGGTCATGCTGGACCAAATAGTTTAATGTTGTGTCGTACATAATAGTATATGGTCATGTCGGACAAAATAGTTTTGGGTCATGCCTGACCTATATGCTCAGGCAAAGTATTGCTTGAGAAACTTGTCATTTATGGGAGGAGTAATATGTTCTCCATCCATGGTCCCCAGGGAGTGTGATCCATTGGGGAAAAAACTATGAATTATGTAAGGTCCTTCACATTTGGGATCCAACTTGGATGGTTTCCTGCTAGGGATCATTAGCGCCCGGAGGGCCAATACCAAGTTGTCTTGCACGAAAGAGCAGAAGAGAACCTACTTGATGAAGTCTCTAGCTATATTATTCTAATGCCTTTATAGATTGTGAAGGGAACAAAGCCAATTTTCGTCAAGTGATTTCAATTCGGCTAGACAAATTTCGGCTACCTTATTTGGAGCCTGCTGGTCATAGAACTGTGTGCGTAAATAAGGAAGCTGGATCTCAATTTGCAGGATGGCCTCAGCTCCGTACACCAGGGTATACGGGGTCACCTGGTTTGAATTTTGAGTTGTCATCCGATAAGCCCAGAGGGCATTGGGGAGATTTTCTGGAAAACTATTATTATTTGGACAAACCATTTTCTGTAAGATGTTAGAGAGGGTTTTGTGGAATTCCTCAATCTTCCCATTTTCCTGCGCGCGATAGGGGAAGTATGGTTCGAACGGATGTTGTACTTGGCAAAAAAATTCGCTTACTCGGCTACTCAGAAGTTGGTGTCGTTATCGGTTGGGATAGCGTGAGGATCTCCAAAACAGTGGATGATGTTGGAGCTCACGAAGTCATCTATATAACGGGCCTTGATCTCCTTGAGCGGAACTTCCTGTTCCCACTTTAAAAAAAATATGTGGCAGTCCGGATGAACCTGCACTGGCGAGCTGTTGCCGGTGGATATGGTCCCATGACATCGAGTCCCCACACCGCGAATGGCCAAGAATACATGGTGGATTGGAGAGGTTCTAGCGGTCGTTGCATGATTTTTTCATGCATTTGGCATGTGTAACATCTCTTGGAGAACTCGATGTAGTCATGGATCATGAAGGGCATGAAATATCCCAATCTCCGGATCTAGTGGGATAGCTTCGGCCCATTCTAGTGAGCCTCACAAGAACCAGTGTGAAACTACTGTATCACCTGAGAAATCTCAAATCCTTGGATGCCACGGAGGAGAAAACCATAAAACCCGCGCTTGTAGAGGATCTTCTCAAGACTAGGACCACTCTGGAGGGTGAACATCAGCGTGTGGCATTAGATTCTCTTGTGCTCAGCCTGATCAACTGAGAGGTAACCATTTTGGATATACTTCATAAAGGGGGATCTTTAGTCGGGGTTGGTTCAAGCACTGCATATGAGGAACCTAAGGGTCTTGACGTGGAGGCTATAGCGGTAAGATGGATTACTTGTAGTTCTTCGTTGTCCTCTAGGGTGACACGAGAAATGATTCTCCAATGTTTCACATGTATGATCAGATCAACCTACTCGGGTTCAGCTACTGATGTAGCATGGATGACTTGGGCATTGGCTTGATCGTTCTGAGATTGAGGGACATGAGTAACTTCTGACTGAGATGGAAATTTGGCCATTTACTGGAGGGTGCCCTCCCAAAATGGGTTGAGATATGGTTTTCTAATGACGTAGCCACCGTTAATTTTATTTATGACTAGTTTGGAATCCCCTTTTACATGTAAATGAAGATTATCGATCCGGAGGGCCAGATCGAGGCTAGTAATTAGGGCCTGATACTCTGCCTCTTTATTGGTGCATCCTTCTGAAAATAGGAATTAATATAGAAGAACAGCGTGTGCCGGAGTAATAACGACAATACCCAAGATTACTCTATTGATCATAGAATCATTGAGTCTGCTAACTATGGGGCTCCAGGAGGCACCATCGAAGTGCATCTTCCATCATTGGATGGCTGGATCTACCGAGATGATTGCCTTGTTGGGAAAATCTAGGTCCAGGGACGGGTCCGCAGGGGTAGGATGGGCGGCAAGGAAGTCTTCCAATTCCTATCCCTTAATAGCTTTCTAAGGGACAAACCTGATGTCGAACTTCTGGAGGATTACATCACACCGTGCTAGAAGGATGGTCAACATGGGGTGGTTTAGAATGTACATCAGAAGCTATACCTGAGACACCAGCTATAAATCATGGTGCTGCAGGTAATGTCACAACTTTTGCACTGCGAATACCAACACAATGCATCTCTTTTCGATGGGGGAGTGTGTGTCCTCCGTATCGATGAGTATACGGCCGAGGTAGTAGAGACTGCTCTCGGTCCCTTCATTGTTCTTATTTGGAGAGAAGGGTGCCATGATATTGTTCCAGGGCAATCACGTAAAATATTAGTAGTTTCCCAAAGGCGGGTGGCATCAGGAATGGTGGTCAGAGTAGGTACTGCTTGATTTCCTTGAACGCAGTCCGGCACTCTCTGTCCCATTCGTATGTAGAGAATTTCTTCTTGAGCCGAGAAATGGAAATAAACATGTTGACCAAATTTGCAATGATTTGGAATATGTAGGATAAGTAGCCTTGTAAACCTTGAAGCTCCTGAATATTACTCGTTGGAGGCTTCTAGATGATGACCTTGATCTTCTCTGGGTCGATCTCAATGCCCCGATATCTGGAAACAATGCCATGGAACATCCCAGTGCTGACCGCGAAGGCACACTTCAATGGGTTCACCTTAACATGGCAGGAATAGAGGATGCCAAAAACTTTCTCAAGGTCCTTGAGATAGTCCTGGAAGTGGCATGATTTGACCACCAGGTCTTCCACATTGCATTCCAACAATGTCCCGAGGATAGGACTGAATATGCGGTGCATGGCCCGCTAATAGGTGTCACCAGAATTCATCAGGATGATGGGAATAACCAGGTAACAGAAGGTACCTTGGGGTGCCCTAAAAGTTGTATACTTCACATGCTCAGGGGACATTCGAATCTGGCTATATCCGAAGTAACCATCCATGAAGGAGAGGGCTTGGAACCCAGCCGTAGCTTCAATCAAACATTCCATTACAGGAAGGGGAAAGTAATTTTTTGGCATGTGACAATTGAGATCTCGGAATTCAATGCAGACTCTGACCATTCAATTCATCTTCCAGACTAGATCAATGTTGGCTATCCACTTGGGGTATTGGTCATTTGTGATGATGTTGGATCTGATGATCTTGTCAACTTTGGCCTCGAACATGGAACTCTTAGAAGGGTGCATCTTCCTGGGAGGCTGCTTAAACCTGTGATGATTTGCCGGAAGACCAAGGTGGTGGACGGCTACCTGAGGATATAGTCTCGACATCTGGATGTAACTCCAGGAGAATAAATTACGATGCTTCTTTCATGAAATCTATGTAACGCTGATACTCCTCGAGGGACATGGTGGCACTGATCAATGTGGTTTTCAGATCTTCCATTCTACCAAGGTTCACCTATACCATTTCATCGACCATGGTGGAGTTTCCTTCTTTAGAGGTGGGGTGAGAATCCTCCAGATTCTCTTCTTCTCTTGCAGAGGAGGGATTCCTAGAAGGAGAAGCTTAATTTGGGTTGGCAGTTCCTGACGGGGGGCTGGTACCAGCCTGGACAGTAGTGGACAACATATCGGGAGATTCACATGCTACTGAGACCATAGTGATGAAGGTAGTCGATCCGATCCCATATGGTCTTCAGCCCAAGGGGCCATGATTTATGATATCAAAAAAATAGTGGCACATCGGATTGAGCTGGTTAATCCCAACCAGGAGAAATAGACATCTATGATGTACTACCGTTTCCATGGGGCGGACATCCTGATATTGTACGGTGGTAGGAGGCTCTGGGATCACTAGAGCGTGGTTCGATTTGGGGTACGAAGTGATTTCCCATCATCGCTTGGACTTGGGAATATGATTCCCTCTTGTACCAGAGACAAGAAAACATTGCTCCATGCTGGGGGATGTGGCCTCCTATCGATGGATCAGAAAGACATAGGCATCAGCCAGACCTTCCCAGGGGTCAGCTGCAACGGTGGCAGGATCAACCTCACTTTCCTGAATCTGTTTTCCCTTGCTCTTGTAATAGTCTTCTTCTAGGTAGCTGGCATCACAAGAGTCGAAAGAAGATGAATCAACTTGGAGTATTCCTACTCAACCATTGAGGGAGTACTTGAAAAACTGGTGATACGATGAGGGGACCATCATATGTCGATGGAGTCATGGTCTTCCCATCAATGAATTATACGTGGTGTCGTGGGAGACAACCACAAAATCCGTGATGGAAACTATACCACTGAATTGGGTCTTCAAACGGATCTCACTGACTGGGGTATCCTTGGTCCTTTCGCATCCCTAGATTCTTAAATTGGTGGGAGTCAAGTCATCTTCGGATAACCACATCATCCATAGTTTCCGCATTGGGATAAGGTTAATCCCAGAGCCGGTGTCAATGAGACAATGACAGACATGCATGCCATTAAATAGGTCGGTGACGTACAGTGTGAGGATCTGACCCTGTATGGGAGAGCCTTAATCTTCTCCAGAGAATGAAATGATGTCCTGGTATTCAGCGTTATCAAATGTTTCAGCATGAAAAGATTCTACATCTGCTACCTCTGTCTCAAACTGGAGGGGGATTCTCAAATCCTCAACGAGGGCCTCACACATATCTATTGACAAGAGAATGGAATCAAGGATGGAAAGCCTCACTGGTATCCTGGAAAGGTGCTTGATAACATCATACTTCTGTTCTAGGCACAAACTTCCACTTGCAGGAAGCCTCTCTGTGATAGGTGGCATGGCGGGCCCTGCCGACCGGACAAACGACTGACTGGTGCTGGGTTAATCCTGCTGCTCACTAGTCGAAGCCTGAAGAGTAGCTACCGGATGAGGACCAGGCGATTGAGATCGGCCTATAGTAGGGAGAGGCTGGTTGCGTCCTTGTCTAGGTATCTCTTCCTGATACAAGAGCACAAGTGGTGATAGAGGCGAGCCCAACGACAGTAGATGAAGAGGCTACATGTGCTGAGTTCTGCGCTGGGCCAGGTGCTGCGGCAGGTACCCCGTCATGTTAAAGGGGGATAAGGATGGATTTCTAAAACCCAGAGGTGCTGGAATATCATCCACCCATGCTGGATATGGCTTGGCATCAGGTGGTATTTCCACCTGTCGTCTTTCCAACGCCTCAAGGCAGGCAATGAGTGCCTCTATTGGATCATCTAGAAGGGGGTCCCTATATTGACCGGGATCCCTAACCACGAGTGTGTTTCCCGGTTAATTCAACACAGTAGACATGCTCAGGGGCTCATTGAGTGGCTGGTGGGGCGACTTACGGGGTAACTGGGGAACATGAGCTGGATTCGTTGGATTGTCGTGCCGTTCAGAATGGTTTTGTGAGACATACCGTGCCCTCTGTCCATGACCTCCGGATTCAGCCCTATCCATGGGAGAAGCATGGTTAGGGTTTCCTAGGGGCAGCTTAATGAGGAGATGTTGTTCCTGCCCCTGTTGGACTGGCCTAGGATTTTCGTAGTCGGGGCGTTGCTCTAAAATGCATTTAACGATGAGTTCTTCAACCAACCACTTCTACTCATCATGTTTTTGGTGCAACACGGCCTTATCAGGGTCTTCCTCTATCTTCTACACTGAGGCGGAAGGGTTGGAGTGTTTGACATCTCTGACATGCTATTTTCCTTTACCTGAATTCCAACTAAGTACCAATTCCTCGATGGGCGCATGAAGACCTTGTAGGTTCCTTTGTTGGGGCGTAACCCTTCTCGATGGATCCAATAGTGGTGGGACGCCCTCCGTGGGTAAGTCCCCATCAAGAAGCTCCAGATCGTCCTCATCGTCCACTATGCCGTCCATGTTTACCGAGACACATCCTGGGGGCATATCGTCGATATCTCCAAGAAGGTCGGGCTTCCGCCGGATAGGACTCAAGAGGAGGGTAGCATACTAACCCCAACCAAATATTTTCACATGGGGGTAGCCTCCTTGATGATTATACGGAGTACCTTGAAACTATGAACACATTTTAGTCGGATGGCCGTGTGGCGTCCTGGTGGCTTGGGGCGCTGGGCCACATGGAGCGCTGCAAGATCTTATAAATGACATTGCTCGCCAAAATCTTCCAAATGAGAATGTCTTTGGGGATAAAACACCCGCTAATAAAAAAGGTGAATGTGTGTCGCCCAAAGGGTTTGGCAGAAACATTCAACCACCTCTGGGGTGAGGGATTCCGGTGCATAAAAATCTTGCATTGCCGTGAGCCAGAACTTGTCCGGGAAGTTGCCTGCTCTGAGGATATTCCAGAAGCTCCATGGCTTAGATTTAGGTTTTATCCATTCATTACTATACTCGTCAACTAGGGGTGGCTGAGGAACTGGTAGTGGTACCAAGGTAAATAGGTGGGATGGCAGGTCGGACAGTGGAGAGTACGGAGAACGGGATAATTGGCCACCTATTCTCAATATGTCCTACGAATAATGTAGCGAGCTTGCAGCTATGTTGTGATAAGACAGGTTTCTGGGTGACATTCTTGTATCAGGGACCAGTGATACTTGTGATAGGACACAATGTTGCCTACCTACCATTGGTCCCAAGAATAGATCTCAATGATCTCTTGTATAGGCAGAGATCACTTCCGGTAACAATGGTGGTGATTACGCGACAATAACATGCGAGGTTTCCATGTTTTAATCCTATTGGATATACCTTCAAAGGGAGGCAGTAATCTGATGGAACTCGCATTCTAGGAGCACGAGGGTGATGCAGCTAATCCCTGCCCTAGCCCATGGCTCAGATGAGTGAGAGGAGGGTTCTTTCGTGGAATCGTACTCTACATCAGAGTCTGAGAAGTAGACCGGTTTGATGTCTATCCAGATCATTCTAGAATTATTATTTTGGTGGTGAAGACCCGCCTTCCTACTGATGGGTGGCTCCTCGTGAAAGGGTAGAGTTCTGACACGGAGTCCTTCAGCCGCACTGGTGCTGGGGCAGAGGGGGTTTCTACCTTGGAAATTCGGGGTGCGAGGAGCACAAGGAAAAATGTCAATGGGGACATGGGGATGACCTCCATGGGTAGAACTGGAGTGGGAAAGGCCTCTGATAGAACTGGAAGAAGCATGGGGAGGGCCTCCATGATTGTTTTCTTGGGGAATCACAGTACGAGCATAGTCCTTGTACCTGTCTAACTGAATACGGGTAGGACCTCTATGCTGGGTGTAGGTGAAGTGAGGCTAGCATTCATCCCTCTAGTTGATGAGGTGAGGAGAACCCTCACCAGCAGCTGAGAGGGAGTGGGGAGGATCCCCACACTAAATATGGAATATATGTGCAACTTCTCTTTACAGGATGTCGGTGGCGGGAGTAATGACTCCATACCCGTTGTTGTGGGCATGGGAGAGACCCCCGTGCTGAGAATTACTACTATGAAGAAGACTCTTATTTAAATTAAGGGTGGCATAGGGTGGACCTCCATGCTGAACCTCGAAGAGGGGAAGGCCCACGCTCTCCGTGGTAGTGGTACGGGGAGGACCTCTGTACTGGGTGGCATTACTGCAGGTTGGTTTGCAGCTGCCACTGCATGTGCCAATGGCCGAGAGATTCAACTAGGCCGGACCATGGGGTAGTAGGGGCCTCGATCCTAGATTGGAGTATGAGTTCCCTTGCTTAGTGTATGTATGGACATGATGATATGCGTTGGTGGTGGCTCGGTCCATAGTAGCTGCCGATGTTGGCGCCCCTTGGCAGGCATCTTCCTTATCTTGTGCCCGACCCTGGCGTTGGTTCGGATGAACTAGGGCCGATTGTGTAGGTACAGATATTACCCGCTCCTCTTCCAAAAAGACCGAGCGACAGCACTGTTGCGGCCTTGTAGGAGCCCTTGCTGGGATCCCCTAGAATGGGACTCTGAGCGGGCTGGCTCAGACCTCACCTACCTTATCAACGTAAGGAAAGGATTCATCAAGGTGCTCCGGGGACATGCTCTCGAAGCGGCTGTATGTTGGGGTGGGGAAAAATGGCTCCCTACATGGCCCTCAGAGGTGGCAATGATGGAGAGGCGTGGATGCCACCAGATATAGGCGGGACATAACCCTGGTCGGGAATATTCCCTCCTCTTCGTAATGGCGTACGAGGTATTTGATGAACCTCTGTTGAATGATCTCAGATGGGATAGAGGGGGTGTGGATTCCCCAGGGACATGGGTGTAGAGGCCATCGTGGAAGTATTGGAACCACGTGGAACTACCGCTTTAGTGATGCCCCTACTCCGGCACAGGTGTGCAGAAGATGATCGAATTCCAGATGTAGTAACCTGATTCCTGAGAGCTGCGTGATTAATTCATCATTTCTGAAAGAAAAAGGAATCAAAGACCAATTCCCTAGTGACATCTCGTCGTTCATGGATGGTAAGAGGGATCCACGCTGACACATCACAGAACAGGATGTCCAACATTCTACTGCCCCAACTTCTGGTGTGTTTCATGCTAGGCCCACTTTTTTCTTAGCGATTCCCGACAGAAGATATCTGGATTCGATGACATGTCAATCCATTAATGCCCCGAGCACTACTAATCTATATATTGAGGAGAAGTTCATTAGGTCGGGTTCACAATTTCTGTTTCCGATGCTTTATTCAGGCAGTGTGTTTCTATCTCTTTTAGGGGGATGGTGGTGTGATTTTGTTTCCCCACATTCCTATTTTCCAAAGGTGGGTGACATTCGGTGCTTATTCAGGGATTTCTGCTCCTTGATCAAAATGGGATGATGGGATTTCGGTTATTCCTTCCATGGATTCCTCTTCAGAACTTGTTACCTAGTCTGGGTCTCCATTATAGATATAATACGTCGTTCTTGAAACTCTTCCTAGATCCATATCATCATGGACACCAGTTTATTACACTACTTCTTTCGAGATATTCCAAGGGGTGCGGCCAGGGCAGAAAACTTCAGTCTGGGGAGTAGTCATGTTGGTCATCACTAGCATGTCTGGGTGATGGGAAATTGGCGTGTTTGGATATCATTCCCTTGTTATAGGTCTTCTTGAGGGTGTGGGAGACTGAGGCATCCCACATCTATCATAGGGAATCATATTTAATGGGAAGGTATCTGAGGTTTTCCTCATATTCCTAGGTTTAACATAGGCAATGCTGCAAGTTTAACGTCCAGCGGAGATGGATAAAACTGATCAGAACACTGGATATAGTGGATTAGATGGGTGAAACCCCCAGAGGTAACACTGATGCTGGGGCCAATGCGTGGTTGACTTCCTGGTTATTGAGGGGAATGTGGTATGATGTGATATGATCCCACTGAGATGTGGCAGCTCGGGTAAGAGCAAGGATTGATGATGAAGTGATTGAATAATGTGGATGGTTAATGGGATGGAAAAAGAGTGAGGATGACTGTGATGTTGGGCTTGAACTTTGAAGTGACATCCTATGTATCCCCGCGGTAGGGAATCAATGTCTGTGTGGTTCAGTGGGATGATGGGACACCTAAAGAGGTGGCCAATGAGAAAGGGCACATGGATGGGACCTGGAGGATGAAGAACCTTCGAGTTGGGTCATGATCTTCCCAAAACACATGGGATCGAGTGATAGACCAGGATGAGACATGGGTGATGGTCTTGAACCTTAGAGAGGATTCCTACATATCCCTGAGGCATGGAATCAAAGTTCATGTAGTTAATTTGGTGATGGATTACGATTGATTGGGGATTTCATGAGCTTACTGTAAATGAGGTTGACAACGGATTACCATTGAATTAGGGAACAATAGCTTATCACTGATTGAGGTCCATAGTTTAACATCATGGAGGAAGGGAGTGAACCGACATGAAGGAGGAACTGGGGCCCAGATAGATGGTGGTCTTGAACCTCTTGGAGGCTTCCTACATACCTCTTCTTGTAAAAGATCAAAGACCACATAGTTAAGGATGGGGAATCGGTTAACTGATGTGAAGGAGGACCTGATGTCCCTTCGATGGTGGGCTTGATCCTTCATGAGGCTCCCATTGCACCCTTCCTTGGCAAGGACCAATGTCCATATAGTTCGAAATGGTGGTGTCTCTAAACAGATGTGATAAAGGACCTAGGGTTCCATGGGTAGTTGGCTTTAACTGTAGGGAGGCTTCCTACGTACCCTGCCTTGGCAAGGATTAAAGACCACGTAGTTCAGGATGGTGGCATTGGTGCACCGATGTGAAAGTGGTATGTTCCAATGGGTTTAGAGATTAACCCTCAGGGAGGTATCCTACATACCATGCCTTGGAAAGGATCAAAGTCCCCGATGTTTGGAATGGGTCAAGGGTGAGGGGATTACACTCTAGGTTGCTCGATGTGTGGATGTCATAGTTGGTGCTTGCTCTATGACCACATGAGTCACGATCGGTGTGCGAAGAAAAAGACAACATAGACCTGCCGATCACGTCATGAATAGTGCATCTGTAGGAAGTGGAGTGGGGATTACACATAGTTAGAAACCCAAATAAGAAACAAGGGTTTACGCACAGTCTGTAGCCTAGAGAGGTAACAGGGGCTTACACATGGTTCACCACCCTAATAGGGTGGGACTTACTCCAGGATGGAGGACCAATGGTGACAAAGCCCAGAAAGAGAGGGATTTGGCACCTAAGAAAGGAGGAGTCTGGTGTCCATCCCCCTCTCCCCTGGTTATTGGGACCAGAGAAGAATGGAAGAGCAGGGAAGCTGCCTCAATCAATAAAATATAGGGGATTTCACTAAGATGGTTACCCTTGTACCGCAAACAAACACCACCCCAAAAAGGATGATATCATCCCCTATGTGGGAATATATCATCCGCGTGGAGACCAGTGGGCACAGAGAATGTCCAATGTAGGGGCACCATGCGTGCATGTAGCCGGGCGAAGTCACCATTTAACATCATGTGCTAAGGAAGATGGTTCTTGGCAGTTTAACGTCTTGCATCTCGAACGAAGTGGGTTTACTTTTCACTCCTAGGACACATATAACTGGTACCCTCTTCTCCTTAGTTAAGAGAGGGTATATGAAATGTTGTAGTTAGGGGGTTCATGGAGCGAACCATTAGGGGTTCCACGTTAGTGTGGCTATGAGAAGAAGCAATAACCATTAGTGTGCCTATGAGAAGAAGCATGAGGTGATGCAATGTAAAGGGAAGTAGTGTCCAAGGGACTTTGAAATCACATCGTGAAAACCTAGATGGTCGCACGGGAAAAGGAATTGAAATGAAGAGCGGTTCATAGGAAGAGGCCTTGTGAAGCTATGTCACTCCGCATGGCGGAGGATGTTTGCGAAGTGGTGTGATTCGTGAAGTGGGGTGCCCCAGCCTAAACATAGGGAAGAGGAGCATATGGGGGGTGCTTTGCAAAGTGGAAAGGCATTCGCAGAGCACTGCATTTCAGAAAAAAGGTGCCTCATGAATCAAGGTATCGTGAAGCAATGTGCTTCGTGAAGTACAATGACCCTGCCTTGGATTGTGGATCATGTGTACATGAAGGGTGTTTCATGAAGCAAAAACACTCTCTGGCAACCCGGGTCCCCTTGGGGATCCCCTTCTTTAGTGGAGCCCTTAGGCTCTACGAAAGGAATCCCTCTCGAAAGAGGGTATCAAAACAAGGTAAAGGGGAGGATGTTTTCATAGCAGAAGTACCTCACACAGCTCATGGTTCGCATATCATAAGATGATTCATGATATAGGAGTTCGGAAGTTTAATGGTTGGATTTTTTACCTTTGGACATAGGGAAAGGATGGTATTTTTAGGGGAAAGGTGATGTGTAACACCCCGACCCCAGTTACCCAGAGTCGGTGCATTATTACATAACATTGGCATGATCACAAGAAAGATCAAATCTCGAAAGACCGATTGGTTTAGTATCCTTGGAAACACTAGATATATTCATAAGTCTTACATTACATCATAAAGTGAAAAACTACTACAACAACATATTGTCTCCATATTCCACACTCATATCCCCACAAAATATCCCTGCAGGTAATCCATAATTTACCTCTTCACTTCCTGGGAAAAATAAAACATAGAAAAGGTGTGAGCTCAAATGCCCAGTAAGGATAACAATATAGTAGAAACTTTCAAAAATAAGCATAAACATTTAAGGCAATGTATAACTAAAACAAAAGCCTTTTAAACTTGAACTTCAACATAGTATGGAAAAAGTAAAATGAAATAATGCCATTTACTTATTCACATGGATATTCTACTAATCGAATAATCACATGAAATATCAATAACCACTTTCATAATGATGGAATGCATAATTCTAGACTATCATAACCACATAGCCAAGGCCTCGTGCCAAGACTACAAATAAGATTTTTCCAAGGCCTTGTGCCAAGACACTAGTTTGTCTCATGAGACCTACCGATGCATCGAAGAGCAATAGTGGGCTCCACCCGTCACATATTAAGTCCAATGCATTCCCATATTAAAAGGTTTAAACATAACATAAACATTCGTATTAGAAATAGCAGACGAAATGTCAATATTTTCACCATAAACCATGAATGGTATACAAATAGCACATCCATAGTCAAACATATCACAAAACCTTCAATACAATATAGAAGTTTTGTATCATAATAAATAAGCTTAAAATCCATCAAAGGATGTTGACATAGATGAAATCAAAACTATTTGAGAGAAATATCTCTTTTCTCGAAATCATTGAAAAGTCACACATTTATAAAGGGAGTAATTTAAAAGAGATTTTTGAATCAAAGTGTCCCATACCACTTTGAAACTTTTGAAAAGAAATATCACTTCAAAACCTTCATGTCCATATAAATAAATCCTTAAAATCATTTTGAAAACATGGACATTAATTAAAATTATTTAGAAAGATAAATCTTTAAAACATTTAAAATTATGATCTCGATAAAGAGTACCTTTCAAAAATTCTTAAAATATTCATTTTGAAATCATTTAAAAGTAACATAATTATAAAATAAAACATTTACATTGAAAATATTCTTATAAGCTTGTAAGGGAAGCTTTGATGATTTTATAACGGCGGTAAATAGCCACAACCACCGTATGAGTTAAAAAAACATTTTTACCTTAAATTTGTCGAAACCTAAAAAGTGCTTTGTTTGGAAAACAATGGAAAGATTCCTTTAAAAACACATAAGGGAATAAATTACTTTAACCCATATTCTTTGTAAACAGTATAAATATTTTGAAATACATTTCTAAGAAACATGGATGTGGATGATAAAGAAATCCCAGTAGATTATTACGTATAAACAACCTCAGATAATGAAGAGATTGTGAAATAACCCTTACCTTGTACTTTTCCTTGGTTGGGGTAGGTTAACCTATTGTATAATGGTGAAATAATTTTTATTTAAATTATAAAATAATCATATATATTAATATGATATCATATATGATCTTTTAACATTGATTTGTTAATAATATCTTTGAATTATCGGCGTTTCGGGTGTTAACATACTCGTTTCCTTTTATATGTTTTGTTACATAAGTCATGTTTGTTATGGATAGGTTGTATTTTATTCATATCCATGATGATATCATGTCCTTAAACATCATTTTTAAATCATCAAATGATAATTATATTTTAATGGATATGATGGAGAATGAATCTCATCGCGTTCGTGGAGACGGTAGTCCGTACATACGCACGAGTGACAATATCATTCTTTTTATATTAAAATAATATATAAATGGATGGTATATAATATATACAGAATCATTAACATGTTATATTTATTATTTACATGAGTAAAACATCATTATTATACCCATCCAAATAATAATATATTGAATAACAATTACACCATGACGTGGAGACGGTAAGCCGTACGTACGCACATATGGTGACATGTTATTCAAAGGGTGGATAGAATACTGAATATGGTTGTACCATATTTATAATAACATAACATTATATATAAGATACTGGAGTTATTATTTTAGAATGGTAATAACAAAGAAAGAAGAAGTGGAAGAAGAAAGGAACTTGAAAAGGGGTGGTGAAAACATTACCTCTTCTTCGGGTTCTTCCTTTTGATTTGATCAAACGGGCTCCTTAGGTTGGCTTTAGGATCAAACTAAGGCCTCTAGGTTGTATTGAGGGATGTTGGGAGAGTATTTGGGCAGAGTTTGGCCGAACCAAAGGGCTTTTAAGGTGTGAAGAAATGAGAAGGAGAGTGCCCTTTTATAAGATGGGTGAGGGGCACCTTTGGAAAAGCTAGAAATATTAATTTATAATAAATTCAAATTCGGTTTATAATGGCTCAAAAGTTTATTATTAAAAGGTTAAGGTGTGGATAGGTATAAAAACATTCGACCAATAGAATTTAGATAGGTTTGGGTTACTATATTAACCTTATCTTTTAGTTTTAACTCTTAGTTAATTAGTTTGACATTTACCATGTCACTTTGTATTTTTATAATATATAGTTAATAAACTTACTATATACATCCAAGAGACCCCCAAGGGGTCCATTAATGATGATCCTATCATTATATAAGTCTTTTGGCCGATCCTTAGATTTTTAGGAATTTAATATCAATTAATAATATAATATTTCTTTTAAAAACTCTATTATGTCAATTTTGACACTATTTAATAATTGATTTTTGTGAAACTCATAACAGAATGATTACTTCGACCAAAGTTAATTAAATCAATCCTAACATGAAATAATAGCCTATAAAATTATTTTAATTCATTAAAAGTCTCAAATTATATTTATTTGGGAATTTATAATATCAATTATTTTAATTTGTCACAATTATGGTAATTACTGCATCATCATTGTGTCATAAATAAATTAAATTATATAAAGTCTAAAAATTATAAATAAAATATAATTATGTATGAAATGTTATGATATTTCTAATTAAAATTTACAATCGAATTTATCTTATGTATAACCCTATATTAAAAATGTTTTAGTAAATAAACTTTCATTTTAACTCTTTTAACTCTTCTTTGAATTAAATAATAATAAATGTCCTAATCTAATCCAAGTGGACCTAAATGATAATATTTTATTCCTAAGGTTGTTTTTGGTCGAGATACACTTGTACAATAGAATTATGACATGTGTTAGGGTAATATTAATATCATTTTTACCCTTCATTACCCTATTTATTTTTAACCGTGGTAAATAAAAGTAAAAAGTTACTTATTCACCAAAAATTATATTCATCTCATTGAACCTCATTTTACTTCTTTATATTAACTTTGTCTCTCTGATTTTCGAAATTCCATTCACAGAAGCGGTAAAATTAAGTTTTATGAAAAATTCAGTTTTTTTAACTACCACTTAGTAGTTTCACTATTCATCAAAAATTGAAGTTTTTCAGAACAATGCCAAACTTTCACCCTAAGATATAATTGATATTCCAAATTAAAAAATGATATCTATTTTACAAAATTAGAAACATTTAAGTTTCATTAATTAATTTTATAATTAATTCCCGCTGTCACAACAAATAGCGTTTTTTTAAGAAACAATATATATCAAAAGATTGACAATTGTTTAGGTCCAATTTAGAAGTGAAATTAATTATAATGGACACCATTGGATAAAATGGTAAAAATATATTCTAATTATACTTTAAAACCACTCAAATTCAAAATTTATCACCATTAATTATTTTGATTAAAAAAGTTGTTTTTAATTAAAAATTAGTAATTTTCACTATTCATCAAAATATTAAAGTTATCCAAAAAGTACCAAAATTTCACCTTAGGCTAAATTCAATACTCTGAATCCAAAAATGATGTCCATTTTGAAATAAAAAATATATATAATTTAAAAAATTAGGTATTACTATTCATAACGGCTAGTTTGATTGGTGGTGGTGTGTGTTAGAATTCGAAGTTGCGTACAACACACGCTATTGTATTATTCAAAGGATAGCGTACCATGGAAGCTTGGGATATTTCATTTTAATTTTTTTGATGTCCCCATTTTGTAAAAAAGTTTAAAATATTGTATTTAAAAAGGGTTCACTATTAAAAGTTGGTAAAAGTGAAATACTGAAAATGAATTTGTTCTTACATTATGTCTATGAAACTCATAATATGGATTATAAAATTATAAGGATTATATAAAGTTTAAAATTTAGTTAATACTACTCATAACCTCTTTTGAAAGGCTTGTTTGGTAAGTCATGGTGTGCTTGAACTCGGTGTTACGTGTAGTCCAAGTTATTGTATTATTTTGAAGAAATAACACACTATGAAATCTTGGGGTGTTACATTCTTCCCTCCTTCAATAAATTGCATCCTCGCAATTTGAAATTGTTCCTCGAAAATAAAAGGTTGAAAATAAAAAATATCTTTGTGGGAAAACCCACATCAGAAATTGGGTTACTAAAATTTAGTCTTAATATGAGGAAAAGAGAAATGAAAGGGTCACCACCAAATTATGATCTCGATTAGGAGAACATTGGTGGAAATTAGAGACATATAATTGGGGGAAAACATAAATATTTATAGGTAGTGATTGAGGTCATCAATCACAAACAAGTTTAAAATTGAGGTCCTTAAATTCATCAATCTACGATGATTTAAAATACCATCGATTCAACAAAACATAAGGTATTAGTATAACACATTTTTGACGTTTCAAAATATCTTAGTTGAAATCCCACATCAAAAAATGAATTAATGAGGCCTCTATTTAAAATAAAGAGTGGAAAGTATGAAGATTACCGAAAATAACACATACTAGGGTTCCATGTAGGAAAATATGGATATGGAAGAGAAATATAACCATCAATTATCTGATGGAGAGTGGTAGAGAACATGGCTATGAAAAGACCAACAATCCCAAAGCCATAAATTAGTGATGATTTAAGGTACTATCTAGGACAACATTTTTGTTCTAAGTTCCTTTTATTAATTTTGAAGAATTTATTTATGAGATTGGCTAAGATCGTAAGGATATATACTTACTTTATAATTATAGTTTTATCCATTAATAAATTTCTACCACAAACTCATCTTTCACTCGCAAAAAAAATTCTATTTATACTCTTCGTACAGGGTTTCAAAATAAACAAATTTATAATTCATCTACCAAATCTTTTAAAAAAACTACATTATTTAATCCAGGACATCTTGTGGGCCAGTGGTAGGTGATACACCCTTGTCGCCCTTTGGTTGCGGGTTCAAGTCTCACGGCCTTGCCGGTCACGACGGGTTGCCGCCCGACCTCTAGGTTGTCCTTTTATGGCAATCAAAAATTAATCTCAAACTAGAATTTATCCAAAATACTTATGTCCAAACTCACAGTCCAATATTTATAAGGAAGGTATACTTAATGTAGATCCTTTTTACCCCGTAATAGAATATGAATACATTCATCATGTATTATTTTAAAACACTGAAACATCCTGAATTACCATAATACTTATTGATTACATTCATGCTCCCTTATTCCATATAGAATGCTGGATATACTTCATCAATCCAAAAATGTTTTAAACCCCAATAATGATGGAATATACAAATCATTAATCATCTTCAAGGTTGTCAAGAATATCCAATATAATTTATCCAAATCAATCATGTATTATTCTAAAGTCACTACCTCGATATCAGAACCATATTATGGTTTATCTTTCTCCTAACCATATATTTTCCAAAAATTTAACCTGCTATTGAGTCACTTTTCATTGTTCCACACAATCTCAAGTCCTTAATGAAATAGTACTGCAGTACAATCCTTATATAATCCATAATTATTATAACAAGTACATTGTTGATACAACACTCAAATGACATAATTAACATAAGAACTCTAATCATTCCTCTTCTTCTGTGGTAGTATCATAACTTGATTATTATCCAATAGCATCATTTGTGGCATAGTCTGATGACTGGGACATAGGTTCGCGTAGTGTCCAAATTCCTTGCAAATGAAGCATTGTACATTTGAAACCATTTTCTTACCCTTGCAGTCACGTACTTTGTGCCCTTTTCCTCCACACTTATAAAAAACTCTCATTCCTTTCAGACAAGTTCCAGGGTGTTTCTTCCCACAATTATCACATATGGGAAAATTCTTATTTTCCATCTTCCCTTTATCCAGCGTTCTCTCTTCCATCCTTTTCTTCTCTTGCTTCCCTTCAAAGCCATAGGACTCAGTAAAATCTTTACTTATCGTATCAACACATGATATTATTTCTTCATATTATGATAATACATGGGAGACTATTTCTCTTATAAATTCTGGCTTAAGACCATGAAAGATATGATCCTTCTTTCTCTTGGGATCATGTGCATTGCTGGAGTTCTCATTCCTTCTACTGGGTGCCATTTCTAAACAATGGCATACACTAGATTAGTTTATGAATAACAATACCTAATCCCAAACTTGTAAGACACATAACATAAATTAAATAGTTTATGGATATAATCCATAATCATAAAAATTTCTCCTTTGAGGAAGTAAATCCACATAAACCCTTCATAATGGTTTGTAAAGAAAATGGGAATTATCCTAAGCATATCCCCTGGGAGTGTCGTAACCAAGAGTGTAGCAAGGCCCATTGTCGTGCACCAGTTCCTGTTAGAGTCTAAGTCAAAGAGGTGTTTTTGGGTTTTACCCCTAGGTACATTTGTGCCAGAGCTGCCTCTACCTGCTCATATCCAGACAGGGATGTATTGCTCAGAAAACTCACAAAATCTCTACAATTCCAAAATTCTAGAAAGTTCTTCTATAATAATCCTCAAAGTCCATCTTAAATCTATGTGCTCTAATCAGAGTTTATCTAAATCTAGCTTCCATGGTTTGTACTAAACTTCCTCTGATACCAAGTGTAATGCCCCGACCCCAGTTACCCAGAGTCAGTGCATTATTACATAACATTGGCATGATCACAAAAGAGATCAAATCTCGAAAGACCGAGTGGTTTAGTAGCCTTGGAAACACTAGATATATTCATAAGTCTTACATTACATCATAAAGTGAAAAACTACTACAACAACATATTGTCTCCATATTCCACACTCATATCCCCACATAATATCCCTGCAGGTCATTCATAATTTATTTCTTCACTTCCTAGGAAAAATAAAACATAGAAAAGGGGTGAGCTCAAATGCCCAATAAGGATAACAATATAGCAGAAACTTTCAAAAATAAGAATAAACATTTAAGGCAATGTATAACTAAAACAAAAGCCTTTTAAACTTTAACTTCAACATAGTTTGGAAAAAGTAAAATGAAATAATGCCATTTACTTATTCACATGAATATTCTACTAATCGAATAATCACATGCAATATCAATAACCACTTTCATAATGATGGAATGCATAATGCTTGACTATCAAAACCACATAGCCAAGGCCTCGTGCCAAGACTACAAATAAGATTTTGCCAAGGCCTTGTGCCAAGACACTAGTTTGTCTCATGAGACCTACCGATGCATCGAGGAGCTATATCAGGCTCCACCCATCGCATATTAAGTCCAATGCATTCCCATATTAAAAGGTTTAAATATAACATAAACATTCGTATTAAAAATAGCATACGAAATGTCAATATTTTCACCATAAACTATGAATGGTATAAAAATAGCACATCCATAGTCAAACATATCACAAAACCATAAATACAATATAGAAGTTTTGTATCATAATAAATCATCTTCAAATAAGCTTAAAATCCATCAAAGGATGTTGACATAGATGAAATCAAAACTATTTGAGAGAAATATCTCTTTTCACAAAATCATTGAAAAGTCACACATTTATAAAGGAAGTAATTTAAAAGATATTTTTGAATCAAAGTGTCCCATACCACTTTGAAACTTTTGAAATGAAATATCACTTCAAAACATTCATGTCCATATAAATAAATCCTTAAAATCATTTTGAAATCATGGACATTAATTAAAAATATTTATAAAGATAAATCTTTAAAACATTTAAAATTATGATCTTGATAAAGAGTACCTTCCAAAAATTCGTAAAATATTCATTTTGAAATCATCTAAAAGTCACATAATTATAAAATAAAACATTTACATTGAAGATATTCTTATAAGCTTGTAAGGGAAGCTTTGGCGATTTTATAACGGCGGTAAATAGCCACACCCACCGTATAAGTTAAAAAAACATTCTTACCTTAAATTTGTCGAAATGTAAAAAGTGATTTGTTTAGAAAAAAATGGAAAGATTCCTTTAAAAAATCATAAGGGTATAAATTACTTTAACCAATATTCTTTGTAAATAGTAAAAATGTTTTGAAATACATTTATAAGAAACATGGATGTGGATGATAAAGAAATCCCAGTAGATTATTACGTATAAACAACCTCGGATAATGAAGAGATTGTGAAATAACCCTTACCTGGTATTTTTCCTTGGTTGGGGTAGTTTAAACTCCTGTATAATGGTGAAATAATTGTTATTTAAATTATAAAATAATCATATATATTAATATGATATCATATATGATCTTTTAACATTGATTTGTTAATAATATCGTTGAATTATCATCGTTTCAGGTGTTAACTTACTCGTTTTTTATATGTTTTGTTACATAAGCCGTGTTTTTTATGGATAGGTTGTATCTTATTCATATCCATAATGATATCAAGTCCTTAAAAATCATTTTTAAATAATCAAATGATAATTATATTTTAATGGATACGATGGAGAATGAATTTCATCGCGTTCGTGGAGACGATAGTCCGTACGTACGCACGAGTGACAATATCATTATTTTGATATTAAAATAATATATAAATGGATGGTATATCATATATAAATAATCATTAAAATTTTATATGTATTATTTACATGAGTTACACATCATTATTATACCCATCCAAATAATTATATATTGAATAACAATTACACCACGACGTGAAGATGGTAAATCTTACGTACGCACGTATGGTGAAATGTTATTCAAAGGGTGGATAGAATACTGAATATAGTTGTACCATATTTATAATAACATCACATTATATATAAGATACTGGATTTATTATTTTATAATGGTAATAACAAAGAAAGAAGAAGTGGAAGAAGAAAGGAACATGAAAAGGGGTGGTGAAAACATTACCTCTTCTTTGGGTTCTTCCTTTTGATTTGATCAAAAGGGCTCCTTAGGATGCCTTTATGATCAAAATAAGGCATCTAGGTTGTAGTGAGGGATGTTGGGAGAGTATTTGGGCAGTGTTTTTCCGAACAAAAAGGCTTTGAAGGTGTGAAGAAATGAAAAGGAGGAGTGCCATTTTATAAGAGGGGTGAGGGGCACCTTTGTAAAAGCTAGAAATATTAATCTATAATAAATTCATATTCGGTTTCTAATGGCTCCAAATTTGATTATTCAAAGGTTAAGGTGGGGATAGGTCGAAAAACATTCAACAAACATAATTTATACAGGTTTGGGTTACTATATTAACCTTATCATTTAGTTTTAACTCTTAGTTAATTAGTTTGACATTTACCATGTCACTTTTTATTTTTATAATATATAGTTAATAAACTTACTATATACATCCAAGAGACCCCCAAGTGGTCCATTAATGATTATCATATCATTACTTAAGTATCTTGGCCAAACCTTAGATTTTTAGGAATTTAATATCAATTAATAATATAATATTTGTTTTAAAAACTCTTTTATGTCAATTCTGACACTATTCAAAAATTGATATTTTTGAAACTTATAACAGAATTATTACTTCGACAAAAGTTAATTAAATCAATACTAACATGTCATATTATCCTATAAAATTATTTTAATTCATTAAAAGTCTCAAATTATATTTATTTGGGAATTTATAATATCAATTATTTTAATTTGTCACAATTATGGTAATTACTGCATCATCATTGTGTCATAAATAAATTAAATATTTTAAAGTCTAAAAATTATAAATAAAATATAATTATGTAGGAAATATTATTATATTTCTAATGAATATTTACAATCGAATTTATCTTATGTATAACCCTATATTAAAAATGTTTTAGTAAATAAACTTTGATTTTAACTCTTTTAACTCTTCATTGAATTAAATAATAATAAATGTCCTAATCTAATCTAAGTGGACCTAAATGATAATATTTTATTACTAATGTTGTTTTTGGTCGATATAGACTTGTCCAATAGAATTAGGACATGTGTTAGGGTAATATTAATATCATTTTTACCCTTAATTACCCTATTTACATTTAACCGTGGTAAATAAAAGTAAAAAGTTACTTATTCACCAAAAATTATATTCATCTCGTTGAACCACATTTTACTTCTTAATATTAACCGTGTATCTCGTATTTTAGAAATTCCATTCAAAGAAGCGGTAAAATTATGTTTTATGAAAAATTCAGTTTTTTTAACTACAACTTAGTAGTTTCACTATTAATCAAAAATTGAAGTTTTTCAGAACAATGCCAAAATTTTACCCTAAGCTATAATTGATATTCCAAATTCAAAAATGATATCTATTTTAAAAAATTACAAACATATAAGTTGAATTAATTAATTTTATAATTAATTTCCACTGTCACAACAAACAGCGTGTTTTTAAGAAACAATATATATCAAAAGATTGACAATTGTTTAGGTCAAATTTCGAAGT
The DNA here is from genome assembly GCA_963277665.1 of Viscum album. Lineage (NCBI taxonomy): Eukaryota > Viridiplantae > Streptophyta > Magnoliopsida > Santalales > Viscaceae > Viscum > Viscum album. The sequence continues at coordinate 931,676,539 of OY728140.1, forward strand.
GAAATTAATTATAATGAACACCATTGGATAAAATGGTAAAACTATATTCTAATTATACTTTAAAACCACTCAAATTAATAATTTATCACCACTAATTATTTTGATTAAAAATTTTGTTTTTAATTAAAATTTATTAATTTTCACTATTCATCAAAATATTAAAGTTATCTAAAAAGTACAAAAATTTCACATTAGGCTAAATTAAATACTCTAAATCCAAAAATGAAGTCCATTTTGAAATATACAATATATATAATTTCAAAAAGTAGGTATTACTATTCATAACGGCTAGTTTGATTGGTTGTGGTGTGTGTTAGAACTTGAAGTTGCGTACAACACACGCTACTGTATTATTCAAAGGAAAGCATACCGTGGAATCTTGGGATGTTTCATTTTAAATTTTTTGATGTCCCCATTTAGTCAAAAAGTTTAGAATATTGTATTTAAAAATGGTTCACTATTAAAAGTTGGTAAAAGTGCAATACTGAAAATGAATTTGTTCTTACATTATGTCTAAGAAACTCATAATATGGATTCTAAAATTATAAGGATTATATAAAGTTTAAAATTTAGTTAATACTATTCATAACCTCTTTTAAACGGCTTGTTTGGTAAGTCATGGTGTGCTTGAACTCGGTGTTGCGTGTAGTGCAAGTTATTGTATTATTTTGAAAAAATAACACACTATGAAATCTTGGGGTGTTACATGATGCGAAGAAGAGCTCATGTGGCACAAAGAGGGACGTGGTTTCTCTTCGGTCTGCCAGCGAACATCCAATGTGTTCACGTAGCATCTTGCGTGCATGCTTTGCGGTGGACTCATGAATGTAAAATGTGTCCGCGGATCATCCATCATGATTGCTTCGCGGAGTTCTCATGAATGTCAATTGTGTTCACAGAGCGTCCTTCCTCATTGATTCGTGGAGGACTCGTGAACATCAAATGAATTTGTGGAGCGTCCCACCTGTTTTCTTCGTGGTGGGCTCGTGAATGTCAAATGTGTTCTCAGAGCGTTCTGCATGTTTGCTTCGCGGCGGGCTCAGTGCTATCGGGGCTCCGCGAATGGTCATCATGAGGCAGCCTTTGGTGGCCTTCGATTTCTTTTTTTCTTCTTCCCACATTTTGGCTCCAACAGTGCCTATACACTATATATCCCATGTACTTCATCAAGTAGGTGTATATGCGGTGGATTTCATGATGGGATCCAACCTTTGTACTCCAACCTCTGTCCGTGTACCATCTGAGGGACATGTCGAGTCTTCAAGGATATAACATATGTAATGAGACACTTAAGATTCTCCCAAAACCCTAGCCTCCTCAAATTTTTCCCCTCAAGGTGTATAAATCTGGATTACACACCATGTAACACATATTGTTATATAATTCTAAATCCATCTCCATGAATCCCGACCCTTTATTAGGCCTTCGATCGGGTGATCGATTTATTTGAAAATGTAGATCGAGCCTCATCAATCCATTTCAACATCGAGTAATAATTGTTTCGGACGTTGATCAGCATGGAATATTTTATTCTCTTTTTTCTTAATCACACTCCAATGAACATGAAAATTGAGTTCCTAAAACATCTAATTCAATCCATAGGACAAACAAAGAACGCTATTGGTGAATGAGGTACTGGGGGAGAAAAACACAATAAAAAATGGGAGGAAAAACCCATTATTTTTTTGATGTTCTAGATTCATTGAAACAAATTAACAAAGAATAAATATATAATTCAATGTAATACTTCCATAATCACCCCTTAATAATCCCCTCCCAAAAAATACACAATATCTATAATGTAAGTGTTTGGTAGATTGATCCATGTTTTTCAGATGAATATATAATAGGGAAGAAATCCAAATGAAACAACCATCTTACCTCAATTTAAATCAATCATTGATGAAGAATGATGTTGTGTCATATTCATTGGAGGGATCCTTCAATTTCATCAGGTTATAGTCATTGATCCATGATCTGACCATTTTCCTCCAATGGATTCTCATTCCATGCACTCTATTGACTTTACAATGATTTCTAGGGTTATGTGGCTGACACTGAAAATTTTCCAAAAGCATGAATTAAAGGAGGAAAAAAATTTAAGGCAATGAATCTTCAATAATTATAATAATCCCATAAATTTATTTTATTAAATTTATTTATTCTATGAACATTATGGATTATTCAAAATTGATCCGCATCAACTATGGTTAATGCATTACTATTGCAAAAACCATATTTTTAACTCAACGGTACCCTTAATGTTTTGATCCAAACACCCGTTTAGAAATTATTCAACTGTTTGAAGTAAACATTGAATGCATGATATTAAATATAATTTAATTTATTTCAATAATTTATTCCACGAAAATCAAGCATCATAATTTCATGTAGTCTATCTGAAATGTATTCAAAATAATCTATATAATAACCTAAAAATAATAAATAGAATACTTGAGTCAATACATTTTCCTCATCTTATTGATTTACATCATAAAAAATCTAAAATAAGGGCTACTCAAAAATATGTTTGTATCAACCAAAAAACTATGTCTCCTACCCCCATGTACTATCATGAATGTTCTTGGGTAGAAAACTGACACTAACCAAAGAAATCGCATTCCATTGGAGGATCCTCTCCTAATAATTCTTGATATATATCATGTACTAAGAACAAGTTTCTCCATCCTGAATATCAATATCACCCCAGTCGATAACATGTAATGGTTCATGCACATACCTCATTAGTTGTTATATGGGAAAGATTACATATACCTTAACTAATTGTTGAGGAATAGCTATGAGGTACACCACCTCACTAACTATTAACATTGTCTATAAGGAGACAATGAACCCTGAAGATAACTTCTCACCCAAATAGTATCTCTATAATCCACATCAAGGTGATACTCAGAGAAATACAAGGTCTCCTTCCTCAAAATCCAAAGTCAATTATCATCTATCAATATGCTACTAGGGGTGGTTCTCTACAGTCTTCATCTATTCTTAGATAATATGAACCTTATCAATTGTTTGTCACACGAACTCTAGTCCCATGAGTGCTAACTCACATGGGTGAGTCTGGTATTGTGGTGAACAATATGGTCACCAGTAGAAAGCCTCAAATGTCTCTATATCAATGGTGGAATGATATCTATTATTCTATGAAAACATCACCAGTTGAAGGCGATCCTCCCAACTATGTCAAAAGATCAACACGTAAGGTCATAACATCTCCTCCAGAACATTAATGGTCTTCTATATTTGGTTATCCATTGGGTGAGAAATGTCTTTATCAATTGTAATGGAGTACCAAATTAATCATGAATTCCCTTCAATAGCCATGATGTGATTATGGAATCATGATTCGAAATAATAATCAATGCAACTCCATGGAGTGGGACTATCTCCAAAATGGTGATGCATCTAATCCTCTTGACTAAACACTTTTATAATATACATAGGAATTTGTGTGAAGCTGTGAGTCAGTCTACGATCAACCATAAAGAATCATTTCCTGTGTATGTATGGCAAATACATCAAGGATTTATTTAGATATCACAACCCAATTCCATTCATTAACCTCAAGGTGTTGTGATAAACCCACTATAAATTGGTATTAATCCTTCAGTTGCGGACATGTAAGGAATCATGAAGAAAATTGTGAAGATCTTTTATTAATACATAGCTCTCAAAACATGTGTCATATGTCTCGATACATTATTTATACCCATGAATGTATCTCTATTTGAGATGTATGAAACTATATCAGAACCACATCCTGTAACATCATAGGAACCATTGTGAGCCATTTAAAAATTAATATGTAAAACCAAACCATAAAAAATTATCTAAGTGTCATTATAGTGGATAAATGAGTTCCAATGGTCTTATAGTTTGTATACCCATGGTGTTCCTACCTGTGTAACTGCAATAGTTGAAGGGTGACAACCAGTAACTGGAGTTATGCTACATCATGTTCACCCACAAATGATAACTGCAATGAGACCAAATTCTTTGATTCCTCATTCAATAACTAAAAATAATATCTCCTTATAAGAGAATATTCTACCATGTTCCCCTTCCAATGATTATATCCAAATTTCATGTCATAATCCATGGGGAAATATAACCATCGCCATTGTCCCAACATAAGATTCATCTGATATGAGATTTACTTGAGACTCTTGTGATTAGAGTAAATGATAAAATTTCATCCATATGGTAGTGTCGTCACTTATTTAGTATGAAGACTGCCACAAGTAACACAATATAATGGGTCATTAATTTCAAATAATGAGGCATTAAATAGTATAAACCATAATCAATTGATAATCACCTCTATATCAAAATACTAACAATCTCAGTTCCTAATGCATCATAGAATCAATACATATTCTACACCATCCTCTAGAAATCAGAAGATTTATGAAATCATAAAACTCTTCTTAAAATACAAAATATCATACCAGAACCTCACTTTCAATAAGAAAGGCTCTCCCTTTAGAGTTAAATAGTTCATGGGTTCTGAAATCTGGATAAATTATATATTTATATCCATATATAACCTTCCAACACAAGAAATCTCCACACCTATATAACACTTTTGGATAGATCCCAAGATTAAAATACATCAACTATAGTCAGGTCCACTACCACTCTATCTTCTAACATAACATGTTTCTAAAAGATAACTGATTGAGTCCAAAATTGGATCTTTTATAGCTTTTTGTAATGATGGTGCTCTTATAGTACATCAATATCTATCCTCAAGTCTCTCCGATTATCCAAATTTGAATGCTAGTAGAAAAAGACATTATCAATAAAGACTACAATGAATCATTCAAATAATGAATGAAATATCTGGTTCATGAAACCCATGAACACTTTTGTAGTGGTTTTCATGACAAAGTGAATCACCAAGTAGTCATAGTGACTGTAGTGACATCATATTTTTATTTTAGTGTATCCTAATCCTGTAATCACTGATGGGGATAGCCTGCCATAATTTAAACCATTTAGAACTATCATATTTAGTGATCTGACTCAATAAGAAAAAATATCAATAGATCACAATGTCACTATGATTGGAAGAAAGATATACAATAGTCAATGATAATAAATAGCGATCTGACTCAATAATAAAATGAAAACGAAAACCCACCCCTATATGATACACATAACATTTTTTCAATGAAACTAGTTTTCCCATGTAGCAAGTTGAAAATTTGGTGATCAGAGTCTTGATGTATGGATACGTTAATAACCAAACCAATAATGGAGTCCCTGGATTGAAAATTAAACTTGAAACACCTATGACTATTACCACTATCCAATCTCATAGACTTAGGTCCTGAGGTATAACCATATCCTTTAATACCACTCTATCATGAACTATCTAAATGGGTATCGTTCAATGAATCACCATGCCTGGCTCCAGTAATCTCGGTGCTAGTGACTACATCCAAAAAAAATATCACTGAAATGTGTGGATATAGCCTATTTACCAGTAGAGATGCACACATCTACATGAATTTAAAATACTGAAATGTAAAAACAACTAAACAACTATTAATTCATATATCTAAAAACCACAACCATAGTATGACATAATGTAATGAAAGTGAAATAAAATCCCACCACTTTTATTTTTAAACACATGCCCAACAATAAATTATTGGGGATTTATGTCAAAAATATACAGGAACACACCTAGGTCTGTCAAGTATCACAAAGATTCGTTTGGACACATTCCAACATAGACTCTATAAAAAGGGATGACCATTTTTAAATGACATGACACATGTGGGAAAAGATCGTATAAGGGTATGTATAAAAATACTTTGTATAATGCTCAAAAACAGAAATGTATACAATAATGGAAATAAATTCAACTCTACACATGTATATTTAGATAATGCATATAACAAGAATTTTTATAAATACCCAAAAAATTCACATAGTATAGAGGTTATTCAAAACCATTGTGTACAAAAGTAGTATTCAATAACAAAGACTCCAAAAATTACTCATCCAGAATAATAGACTCCAGAGTCTGATAGAACTGAGGATGTTCATCTGAGAGGTAGTGTTTGTTGGGTATCATCATTATAATTACATGTTTAAGGTATAAAAATAATACAGTATATAGATTATGATCACATTCATGTCCATGGGGGGAAACCAATAACATAGTCTAGAGTATCCCACTATGTAAAGGATTGACGCCCATGTATTGATGGTCATTACTATACTATAAAATCCACCTTGGGAATGAAGATGAATAGAGGATCTCACTCTGGGTCTCTTAGTGGGATTCCATCGACTGTACCCCATAATTCCAGCTAATGGGTTCATAGTCCAAGGAGTAAGAGATGGTTCCATTAAATCCCTTTGGGAAAGGAGAAGGGTAACACACACTGTGTAATCTTATCCATTATATTCATGAAAAGGTCTCTAATCAATTTAAAAAAAATTACACCAAGAGGATGATAGTTACACACCATGTCCGCAAACCCTGGGTCTTACCTGTGTAAATGGACCACGTATCTTGAAAAAGTCTATGTATATGTACACCGCATGTAAGATGACAATGTAGTATACCTGAGTGATAGTACCTAGATATTTCTCATGTACACATTTCATTATACTAGTACATATCTTATAATTTGTACTTGGTCTTGGTCTTGTATGTGTGGGGGAGTATAAGGTGTGTTCCACCCTATGTCCATTAACCCTCTCAGGTACATGATGAGAATCAAGGGAGAGACAAAACACCATCTGACAGATTCATACTCCATTTGATACACAAGCTTTCACTAAATTCCTATTCACTACAAGGGGGCCACATGATAAGTATATTCAAATTACACATTATGTAATGTATATTTGTTTAGAAATCCAAATCTGGATCTATGCATCTAGATTGTTTCTATGACCTTTGATAAAATAGTAACATTTCCATAAAAAGTAGATCGAGACATATTGATCCATTCCTCCTCTAAATCATCAATAATTGGGCATTTGATCCACTCAGAAAACGAGATCATCACCGTTCATCATTTCATGTAGTAGAACAAGACAATTGAGTACCCATGTCATTTTATTCACTGAAATCTTCATCATCACACCACTGGTGTGTCTTACCAATCCCAAATTTATAATATCAAATCCTTACATCAAGAAATATTTGTTAAATGGTCGATGGATTATGGTATATTGATCCTGAACCAAACAATGAGTGCTATTTGTGAAAGGATAATATTGGTATAAAAGCACACTAAAAAATGAGAGAAATGAACCATGATCAATTCCCTTTTAGATCTAGATTCTTTTTCATGAGAGTAATAACAAATAATTTTTCAATTCAATGTAATTATCCCAAAATCACCAATAAATAAACCCATTCAACAATTATGAATGATCCACAGACAAATATGTTTGTTGATTGATCTACTTTTATCATATGAACAATAAAAAGGGAAGATATCCAAATGAAATAACCACCCTAAATTGTTTTTCATCAATAACAGATTAGGAATAATTCAGTTTCATAGTCATGGGTGAGATCCTATGATTCTGTCGTATTATGGTCATCAATAATTGTTTATACCATCATCTACCAACAAATTCTAAATCAATCTCTCTAATTATTATCCAAAAATTTGTTGGGTTATGCGGCTATCCCTTAAAATATTCCATAAGAATTCATTTAAAGAGGGAAAAAATTAGGTTAAAACTTCATTAAAAATAAAATAACACATTAAAATTATTTTATTCATTTTATTTGTTCTATTCTGTTGAAATTTTTCCTCAAATGATCCATGATAACAATAGTTATGTTGTACCTAGGGTCAAACTCACATTCAGAACTAAATAGTTCCCTTGGATTTTGGATACAGGAACCTATTTAAATGTTCTTCAACTTTTTCAAAAAACTTGTTTGTGCATGCTATTTAAATATTATTTTATATTTCAAGAAATTATTCTGGGTTGATCTTTCCTCATAATCACTCATTGTCTTAGGGCATAGTATCGAAAATAGTCTATAATTTATCAAAAATTAATAAATGGAAAATCTGAGCCATTAAATTATCAATATTAGAGGTGTTTGGGTAGGTATCTAGAGGATCATATTATATAGCCTTTATTGATTGTGATGATTCCAACTCCATATTTGTGTATTTTAAATACAATTATTATTATTTTCTCATGATTTTTATTTACCATATATTTTTTATCTTTTAAATATTAATATATATCATCATTTATATTATTATGACTAAATATGTATGAATTGATATTTTATCCTATAGAAATTAAAATTATGATATTAACTAATTTTATACAATTTAACATCATTTGTTAAAAAAATTAATCATATTTTTAAAATTAAATAACCAAATATACATCAATAGAAAATAGATATGGAATATAAATGATACTCATTTAGTGGTCAAAGAGAAAAATTCAATATTAACATGGATTTTTTTTTATTTTCATTAGAAATTACATATTTATTCAATCAATTAACATTCATTTATATCTTAATTATTTTTTCATTATTGGTTAAATGTAATGTAAAATTTATTATTATTATTTATTGGGGGGATTTTTCGACCCAAATGAAAATTTTCCACTTGTTGATCCAAGCAACAAAACCGTTTTAGAAATATGATATACCTGGTTCAAAACAAGAAGATTAAAAAATATATTAATATTATTGAGGCCATTTCTTAGATTTGTAGTCCCTTTAGTCTTTAGGCCTATAATAATTTTTAACCCATAATAAACTAATGTAAAGCATTTATAACTCGATAGGTTAGATTATTTTAATATAGATTTATACTTTTGAATAAAATTATTTTAAATCATTTAATGCTTATATTTGGGAAAAAAGATTTTTTTTTGATATTTGGTAGTCTTGGGAATGAATTTTTGGTAATTGAAAAATAGTTGGATTTCGTCATTAGTATCTATAAAAATGGTTTACATTGATATTTGTCAACATTATTACATGTTGTTACTTTCAATTTAGAGAAATAGTTAAAAATAAAGATGAAAATGGAGAATTGTTTTTTAGAAATATAAAATAATTAATTATTTCTAAAAGGTGATACTTTATTAATACATGTAAGAATGAAAAGGGTTTGTAGATAATAATTTTTTAGTGAATGATTTAATGGATAATTATGGATATTAAGTGAAAATAATTCATTTAATATAATGAATTATGAATCCCCTAAAAATTATTTTTAATATTTTCATCATTTATCATTAACACTTAAACTCTGAAAAACCATTTCAGATGTCATATTTATTAGTGTCATTTGATATCTTAATTAATGATTTATATAACATACATGTTTTTGTATAGAGTGTATATACATGAGATTAAAAATAAATGTAACTAAATTATATTTAGTGATTAATGATATTGTTTTCCAATAACTTTTATCATAAATGTCATGAATATAAAGTAGGCATGAATATGTGAGTTAAAATTGAGAGTTATTAAGAATTTGATTAAAATGGAAGAGATATTTATATTCATGAATGGATGAGTTTTACGATTTTTAAATCTCTTGATAAGTTATAATATTTTTGAGAATTATTATTCATGTGGGTCTCATATATGAGTAATGAAATTTCATTATTTTTTTTATTTTTATAGGGGATAATAAAATGTTTATTCATATGGGAATTTGATCACTATAAATAGAAAATAAACATTTATCATTATTTTCATAGTTGTTAATATTAATATAGAATAATTATTTTTTTTATTATTAATAGATTGGAGTGTTTTGAATAAATTTGAGATGATTGACATATTTTGGATGTTTAATAATAATGGCATACCATAGTCTAAAATTGTTTTTCATGGTTATTTTAAGATAATAAATATTAGTATTTAAAAAAATTATTTATCAAACCTATAATCACTATGCCAAAATACCAACAGATGTATAATACTTATGTATAATTTTTATAAGAGTTAGTGCAATGGAACAAACTCAATATGTACTATTAATTAATAGAACATAATTATTATTATCACCTAATTACTATTCTCTTATATGATAGTAATTTAATTATGTATAAGGTAAGCATTCCACATAAAAACATTATAATAGAAACACACTTAATGAAAACCAATAGATGTTATTATAACATTCCCAAATAATATTTCTTCTATTCTAGATGCATCAATATAATTGGAAACAGGTGTTTTCAGACTATTAATAAATAAGGGAACCTAATATATGAGAATTCATGTCATGATGTTCACACATAGTGATCTCCAATATTGGTGTTTAAGAGGGAGACTTCCCAACATGAATTATATGTGTTTGATTTGTCATTGAATACTATTATATTTAATCATGGGTATTACTGTTTCCACTTGATATCATAATTAATGTGCATCATTAATCACATTATTTGGATCAGGGATTACAATCATGATGAAATATGCTCAAGGTGAGGTATCTTGTTTTGGGTATGTCTTCAATGATACATAATTCATTGAATAAGGAAGAATGGATGTTCTTCCATCCAGGATAATGAAAGAATAAATCACATGACCTTCAATAGAGATCAAAATTCCATAAAAAATATATGACACTTTTATTTTATAGAAAAATTATTTTTGAAAAGATAATGAGATATATGATAAACATATTAAATAATGACACATATATCCATTCAATTTTATGATTTATTTATTAATTAAGGGATAATATTATATAATATAATTATTAATAAGTATGTTATAGATTAAATAAAACATATACCCCTATGGGTTCGTATACATGTTGTCTTATGCTAATCTTTGACTATATATTCCATTTATTTCCTTTGAAAAAAGGATCTTGAGGGTACCACAATAAGTGTATTTAAAACACATTAAATAATTATGAATTTAGAGTTATGAATACATTTATTACTATATTATAGAATAACATTTATTTAATCATAGTTCATCACATGAATTCAATCATGGGATATTCTATATCAGAATATGTGAGTATAATTTATTATCTTATTTTTTTTCAAAGTAATGAATATAATATTTTTTAATTCACTAGTTTAGTGAATATTGAAAAATAAATATTCTTTCATGTTATTTAAAAAAATATTAATATATAATTATTAAAAAAGTTAGTCAATATAATTTTTAATTAATTTCAATTTTTGTTACTATTTATTGTTTTCAATAGTTATTAATTTTACTCGTTGATTCAGATCATGTTAAATATCCAATAAATTTGTACATTAATATAATTTTAAAAATTATTATTTATTTAATAAATGATTATTTTTAATAAATTATGTTATATCGTATTTAATTGCATAATATTATTAATATTATTATTTAAGTGTTGTAACATGTATAATGTATTATAGTTCAATTGAAATAAATATTTATATTATTAAAAAATGATATTTTTCAAATTCATTTCACCTTAAAATAATAGCAATATTATTGTTATATAAGAGAGACATGTCATGTGGTTAATATTAAATTTTATCGTGAAATATTAATTATTTTACTTATAATAATATGATTTCTGTAATGGATTATTTATTTGGATAAATTTGATAAATAATATATATTTCAATTATTTTAATGTCGACCTAATAAAAAAATTTGGTGTTAGAGAGATGAAGGGTGATTCTCCCGATATCATCTCTCATGTTATATAGTGGTAATTAGATATAATCCTAAATATTTCATCAAGTTTTAAGAGAAGAAATAAGAGATCTGTCATTACAATAAATGTTTAATGACTTAAAGCACTTTTTTACCTTTTACAAGCACTAAAGAGATCATTAATGTCATTCACAGTTTCATAAAGAATGTGTGGATACATATAGTGGGATTCTCAATTGGTTTATTCTATGAAATGAAAACACAATAATTACACGACAAATAAAAATTAATAAAAGATAATTTTAATTTTGGAGAAGATATTTTTAACTTAATTATATATTATATGTTAATTGTCATTTATTTGAAATTATAGGGATAATTCATTATCATGTTAACATATTGATTTTTTTTAATATTTTCTATTTATGTGGATATATTTCGAGACCATGAAATTTGATGACACATGATTCCGTTTCCCAGAGTGCGTGGAAGGATCTGTCGAAAAATGTTATGTTTTAAATAGTACACATAAGAAGTATTATTGAAAATGTGTAATAACTCTTAATGGGTTGTTGGATTAGAAATCATAGGGCACCATTGCGTTCATGATGGCAGGTTTACCCTATGAGAGACTTAAGTTTAGTCGGTGTAGGCCTATAGTGAGAAATCATAAAAATGGAATAACTGTAAAAAAATAATTAAATAAACAAATTTTATTTTTCAAATGATTATAACTCACGAATTGTGACTTGGAATAAAAATCAATGACCTTCACTGAACTCTTGACGGCATGCATTCCTTAGGAAGGTCCAAAAATTGGCTAGGGTGGGCCCATAGTTGATGTTAATTTTAGGCCATGAATAAATTAATTAAGTTACACTTACTTTATTTTGATATATTTAAACTAAAAAATGGTAACTCAGATTGAAAATCCAAGAATACCGTTGAAATCGTGGAGGCGTGTTCCTTTAGTGGGGGCCTAACCTCGGCCAGCGTGGTTTGTGAGTGAATGCTAATTTTTTTTAACATTTTTATGTTTCACATAAATAAACAAGCGAGCTGTATTTTCTATCTTTTGAAAATTTTCTTGAATTAAAAATCCTATGTCACTATTGAATTCAAAATTCTTGGATTATCTTAGAAATGACATAACATTGATTAGAATTGGATGATTGGACAAGTTAATTTTTATACTTTTTAATAAAATTAATAAAATAATTGAAAAGATTTTTTTATTTACATTACATAGTTTAGTGGAAGATGATGATGTTGTAGGGCATCAATGAAGCAGTGATGATGAAAAATAATGAGGCTCATTAATGGATCGTTAACATACAGTGTAATGATGCGTTAATGACATGTAACACTGATGATGTTTCTTAAATCAAATAGTGTAACGACATGATGTCGCATCATAATTGAAACACAGTGATGTTCTCATATTTATAGTTTGAGGCAATGGGGAAATAAAGATTAAAAAATTTAGATGATTCTTTGGAAAACAATGATGGGTGTCCACCCCATTAAATAATGATGAATGCTGGCGAAACATCATCATCCTCGATGCCTTTCGAAGATCAGTACCAGGAGGTGACGTCGACACCTTAATCCCTCAGAGATAAATGTCATGGCATTGAACACCATTAGAGGAAGGGTTTTGGATTTGATTTTCTTCCCTTCCATTTTCTAAAAAATACAAACATTGACCAACCCATGATCTGATTGATCCATGATTTGTGTATTATGCGGGTTGGTGTTTGATTTTTGGGGTTATTTTATTTCGGTTCCAAATCATGTCATGGAATGATTGAACGAAAACCCCTCGACCCTCCCTCGTATTTAATCCTAAACACTGAGGCCATAGGCTGAAATGAAAAAGGCCCGAGTGCCTCAACATGAGGGTTAGTTGGTGGTTGTACAACCGAAATGATGGAAAGGTAATCCTCATAGTGAATAGGGCACTCCCTGGAGGTCAAAGATGCTAACAGCTCAAGGAACAAACCACATGAGCTCATTCGGTGGTCCACTAGATTCCATGTCGGTTCCTCAATGCCGGAGGCATGGAGGTGACCACCCACACCAATGGGCCGCGTTGATCGGGAGGTTGCTTCTTGTTAGCCACTGCGGCATTCTAGAGGACGCAACACTAGGAGGGGCTCCACGTAGAGGGACGACCTACGGCTGGGCCATCCAGGAATCTGGAGAAGACACGGTCCATCGACCACGGCAGGGGGAAGGGCCCCTCATCCGCGTGGCCATGGGGGGGGGGGGTCCGGATGCATCTGACCGGCCATGTCAAAGTTGGTCAAAACCACCGACCGCACTGCGTGACTTTTCCCTAGTTGGTGATCCAGCACCCCAATGAGTCTGTCCGGACCCGGGTCCAACACGACGGACCTCTGCCGACAAGCCAAACCCAGACCCAGTGGGCCGGACCCACACCATAAGGCTAGACCAAAGACCTCTTCGATTCGGGCCAGACTAGACAGGTTCATCGTGCGGCTCGGTGGGGAGGACCCTCTACCAACCGGACCATGTCCATAGAGGCCTACTAAGCATGGCCCATTATCCTTGCTGAACCAGATAGATCTCAACCCTCACCAAGTCAGTTCCATTCCTTCTTACCGAACCGAGGTATGTGGGACCCCTGGGCTGGGTTGGTTGGGTCGGTCTGACTAGTTCGAACCGGGCCCTATCTCAACCGGCCCCCTATTTACTAACATGCTCGTATCTTAGAAATTGTGCATCAGATTAACTATCATTTTTTGGAGATGCTAACCTCTCTACAAGGTAGAGCTTTTTAAAATCTATATGGTGACTTTTTTGAAGGTTGAGATAGAAAAAATAGCTTTAAGAGAAGTCCTCCCAAGCACACTACATACAGAACTATGTAAATGGATTATAACTAAAGACTTTGGACTTTTGGCTCAGTGGGAAGCACCACTCTGTGACTTTTTAGGCCCACGGTTGAAAGCACCTCTTTGTGAAATTGCAGGTCCATTGTATACGATGAGGAGGAGTACCTCAGTAGGCCATGACATGTGATAAGAAAATCAATTATAGTTTGGAGGCCCATGGTTTGCGATTGGGGGGGGGAGTACCTAAGAGGCCCAAGGTTATTGGGAAGAAACTCTTCATGACATGGAAGGCCCACTAAACTCACTAGTGGATGCGTTCTCCAGGAGCCTAGGTATTCAATGATGTGACATATAATGCTACTCTTACTACCCTAGAATATAGTTTGTTTGATTTGTCTTGTGTATCATGGTTTAAATTGAGGAATCGTTGTGTGTTGTTTCATTTTTTTGGGGTCCCTACTGAGTATTGTTTTATTCACCACTGTACAGGTTTTGACCAGAGATGTTGTGTCCTGTGTAGACAACTGACGTTTCGAAAGAGTTTCTTTGGGTGATGAGACTTATAGATTATATGACGGTGGATGTGGGGTCCCAGGACCATGTGGGGCCCTATAGGACCAGGCCGGAAGAACATACAATATCGAATTCTAGTATCTTCACTTCTATCATAATCGGGTGGGGATTTCTCTGGATGGCCATCAGAGTTCCTTTTTGTACTTTTGTTTTTTTTTTCATTTGGGGTTTGTATTCTATCCCACTAGCTTTCAAGAATACTTTCACTTAGCCTTGTTTTAGTGGTATATTACCCCCTTTCTATTTGTTGGGATTTGGTTGGGCGTGTTTGTGTGTATAATTACTTAGGAAAATGTCTACCAATTGTAGGTTGACACCATCGACACTAGTCTCCAACCCCTAGAATTTGAGAGGCAGACATAGGGTAGACCTGGCACGGTCCCTAGGGGATAGGTCGTGACAATGTTGTATCAGACGGATATCGGCTCACCCTCAAAAACCAAAAGTATATGTTTTTTTTGGGGAAACAATGTTAAGTGTTTCGATTCCAAATTTTAGATATAGGGAGTCCAGTTATGGTGCAGTGGTAGAAATATCCATAGACCAGGACCATGAATTATATTTTCAACTCAATACAAGTATACAATTCTTGCATAATTGTCTCCTTATTTAAAATAAGAGTCATCTATCCATATATAACATTTTAACTATTGTATATCATGATCTATCAAAGGATGACTCTATGTGGAAGAGCAGTCAGGATCCCGATACAGGGTCGTAAGGATAACCCACCTAAAGGGGAGGCCTTCATTCAGAGACCAGTTCTACAGATGTCCCCACCAGTTGGTGCACCAGTGCAACCACTTTATGATGGTCATCATCTACTTCTAGTTGTTCCAGTAGAGTAAATTTTTATTATATGTTCACTACATAAGTTTATGTGATGAAGACCACCATAGATAAGGGGGAAGATGGATCCTCAAGTCACTGAGTATTGGATGGAGGTTTTGATGTGATTCTTCTGCTTAGTGAGGACACAACCTGAACAGATAACAATCATGGAAGCAATCTATCTGCAGGGCTCAGTAAGGAGATGGTGGAGTTTTACCATCAAGACTCACGATGTGGCTACCCTCACTAAGGTTGACTTCTAGTGGGTTTTTGCATGATTATTTTTTCAACATGACCTTGTGCTCTGTGCGTATCCAAGAGATAATTCTCAAATAGCAGGACAACATGACAGTGGATGAGTACTCGACATGGTTCAAAGATCATTCCCGATACTCCACATATATGGTTCGAGGCACTTTCTTTAGGGCTTGAGCATTTGAATGGGGACATAGGTGGGAGATATAAGCTTCGGTGGTGTCTCTCATTATCCCTACCCAGGCCGAATTGCTAGAGAGAACCCTCATGAAGGAGTGCTTCATAGCAGAGCTGACACCCACAACTAGAGCTACCAGAAGACCCCATGCGACAGAGTCATTGGTAGGTAGTATAAAATATACACATGGTCCCATATAGGACAATTCTTCCAGAGGCTGATCCCAGGACTCAAGGTCGACAGTGCGAGGCTCCCATTCCAAAGGGAGTCTGATGGGGGCCAGGATTCTCTACTCATGTGGCAGGCAGAGACGCATGGCATGTGACTGACGGACTCATCATACATTTGAATAGAAGACGGTCAAAGGGCCTCCATGGAAGTAGAAGTGTATCATGTGAGGAGTTCCATAGGTTGGAGGATGCAGAAGGGGAGCAGGCGGAGCAGTAGGCGGTGTGCCACAATTTTACGTGTTATTGCCACCCCCAACGGGTGGTCCACCCCATGATTAGGGAGTAGGAAGACATGGGAGAGCATAGTTTTAGGCAGTAAATGATTTTGACCATGGATCTCCAAATATGATCAGAGGAATGATATGTGTCTTCTCCACCCTAGATGTAGTAATTATAGACATAGGTGTTAGTCACTCCTTAATTGCAACGACAGTAGTTTGGAGCTTGATGATTCTGGTGTAGAATTTGGCTCGATCCTTAAGTCTACAGAGTCTTATGGGAAGCAATTTTGTGATCACACACTAGTGATGGAAGTGTGAGTTTACTCAATGAGGTGAGAGATTCCATTGGGATCTCCTAGTTACAGCGTCGAGTCCTTACAACCTCATCTTGGGTATGGACTAGTTATCCATAGTTCATTCTCAGATCAACTATTTTAGGTGTACAGTGTGGTATGTCCATGAAGATGGGAACATTTTTTCCTTAACCGGTAATAATTGAACCCTTAATGTGCAAGACATAATATCTCGGAGGGGGGTACAACTGATCAGTCACTAGTTGGCTAGCCTCACCCTTATAGAAGTGGAGGAGAGGAGTACATGCTTCCCTATAGTGGTGGAAGAGTACGATGATTTTTTTCTTGATGAGGATCAAGGGAAACCTCCTCATAAAGAGGAAGTCTTCGGTATTGACATGTAACCTGGGAAGACACTGATATCCACATCGGCATAATTAATGGATCCCACAGAGCATCGCGAGGTGAGGTTAAAACTGGAATACTTATAGGTGAAGGGTTTCGTAAGGCCCAGTGTTTCACCATGGGCAACCCCAGTGATTTTTTTCAAGAATTCATATATGAGTTTTAGGTTATACGTGGACATTCAGCACCTGAACTAGGAGAAAATGAAAAAGAATTTACCATTGATATGAATTGATGCGAACTTCGACCAGCTGAAGGGAGCAATGTGTTTCTCAAAGATAGACATTAGATCCTACTCTCCCCAGCTTTGGGTACGGGATGAGGATATACAGTAGACTTCCATCAGGTTTTGGTATGGCCACTATGAGATCTTGGAGATGCCTTTTGGAATAACCAACCCCACAGTAACATTCATGGGCCTCATGAATAGGATCTTATAGCCCTACCTAGACCAGTTCATTGTGTCCATCAACGATGATATCTTGGCATACTCTGTGTTAGAGGAGGAGCATGCTACACACATGCAGATGGTCCTTGACACTCTTTCAGAGAACCATCATTATGGTAGGCTCAAAAATATCCCGTTTTGGATTTGGGAGGTCCATTTCATAGGAAAAATTGTCTCGGATGCTGGAGCGGCAGTAGATATAGTGAAGATAGAGGCTGTGCTTTCTTGTGATCCACCCTTGAGCATGAATGAGGTGCGTAGCTTTCTGGGATTGGCTGGTTATTATCGAAGGAACGTGGCCAACATTTTTAGGGTTGCAACATAATTATTGGAATTGATATGAAAGGGATAATCCTTCTTGTGGATAGGGATATTTATGAAGAGTTTCTAGGAGGTGAGGGGGATACTGACTAGTGACCCATTTTGATACTACCAATAGGGGGTGTTGTGAATGTTGTTTATTGTGACACATGAGGAACATGCCATTGTTCTGTACTGATGAATGATTGAGTGGTGATTACCTACAAATCAGGTCAATTGGATAATCATGAGGAGAATTATTTGACCCGTGACCACGAGTTAGCATTAGTGGTCTTCTATATGAATATGTGGTCGCTCAATTTGATGGCTGACCAGTTTATCATTTAATCCGCCCACAAGAGTCTGAGGTATATCTTCTCCCAAAAGGACCTGAACCATAGACAACAAGTATTGATAGAGTTCCTCTAGGAATATTTTATGGAGATATTATATACTCATAGAAAGTGGAATGTGCTGGAAGACACACATAGTAGGAGGATCGGGTTACAACTGCTGAGTGAGGTGACAAAGAAGTTAGTCGCAATGCACATATCGATCATGGATGATGGTGAAGAAGTTTACCTCCATTAAATGGATGTTACTCCCACACTCTTATAGTGAGTTAGGGAGGCACAACTGGGGGATGTCTAATTCAAGGACCAATGTTCTGAGTTATCCTCGGTACAGTCTTAAAATATATTTTCAATAGGGGGAGCACATCATCCTTTTCAGAGGGCACACTATAGTATCAGTGATGTTAATAGGGGAGGTTTTGAGTTTGTTCCATACATTCTCTTTAGTGAAACATTTTGGTTTGTAAAATATGTACCAGGTCCAAAAACAATAGCCTTGATGGATAGGATATGGAGACACTTGAAGTTTGGTGAGGATGATCATGTTGTTCCTTCAGGTCTCACCCCGATGAGGATTGCAGATATTTGTTTGGGGCGACACACTCTCTCCAATGGTTTATCAGACTTTTCTAGGTCCTAGATATAGTTTTCATTGTGGAGTAACACATAGCTATTCTCCCACAAATTCACAGAGTGTATGAGTTTTTCCATGTGTTGTAGCGAAGAAGGTAATGGCATGATCTATCGCAAGTCATCGACTTGGGCGAGCTAGACATTGATTATGTGGCAGGGATTATGGAGATCACAATAGATATAGAGGATCAAAATGAGTAGGTCCTATGAGGTTGGTCGATTCAACTAGTGTGCATCCGATTGAAACATGAGAATCTCCATGAGATCACATCACATCGGGAGGCTCATATTCATGCTCAGCACCCCCATCTTTTTGTTTAGTTGTTGTTTTTCCATTCGAGAACGTAAAGCCCTAAGATAGGGAGAATGTTACATCATCGAATTTTAATGTATTTTTTATTTATACATAATTATTTCATGACCTCGAAAATTGATGGCACGTGATTCTGAGGCACATAGTTCCTAGAATGATCTGTTGAATGATGTTAAGCTTTAAATATCACGAATGGGTGGTTTTCCTGAAAAATTTTAATAACTCCTAAACGGGTGCCCGAATCAGAAATATGAGGTAACTGTTGCATTCTAGAAGGTAGGTTTTCCCTAGGTCCAACATAAATATTCGTCGGGGTAAGCCTGTAGCGTGAAAAAATGGAAATTGAATTACAATAAATAATATAATTAAATTATTTTATTTTATTTTATTTTTCAAATGCTCATAACTGACGAATGGTGAATCATATTAAAAAAATGAGACCACCACTAAACTCGTTAGGATACAATTTCATTATAAATATCGTAACATTCGCTGGCGCAGGTCGACAATGGATGTTAGTTTTTGGCTGTGAATAATATTATTAGGTAAAAATTATTTTATTCTTAAATCCTTATCATTCCTAAATGGTATCTTGTATTGAAAATATGAGACCACCTTTGATCTCGTGGGGGACTTTTTTCCCTTAGGCAGAGCCTAACCTTGACCCACGCAGGGTGTGGGTGAATGTTATTTTTTGAAATTTTATTAAGGTTCATTTAAATAAACATGTGAGTGTGGTTTTTTATATTTTGATATATTGATC
The DNA here is from genome assembly GCA_963277665.1 of Viscum album. Lineage (NCBI taxonomy): Eukaryota > Viridiplantae > Streptophyta > Magnoliopsida > Santalales > Viscaceae > Viscum > Viscum album. Next base: position 931,696,849 of record OY728140.1, read on the forward strand.
AGATTAAAAATATGAGGTCACCATTGAATTCAAAATGCTGGAATTCAACTATAAATAACATAACATTGGCTTGAAAGGGATGAGCGGAAACATTATTTTTCAGACATTTGAAGATAAATAATAAATGAATTTAAAAGAAATTTTTTATTTCCTTATCACAGTTGAGTGGTGGATGGAAATGCAATGGGGAAGCGATAAGGTGGCGATGATGCACATTAATGAGGCTCATGAACTCATAAAATCAAGATTCTTTAATGATAGGAAACAGCGCTGTTGTTTTTTAAATAAAACATCTTAACGACACGACATCACATTATAATGGAAATGATGTGACATGATTCTATTTATAGTTCTACGTGCTAGGGAAATAAGAATAAAAAAATATGGATGATTTTTTGGTGATGAATTGATGGACTACCTCCCTAAAGAAGAACCAAAAACGCCAGTGGAACTTCATCATCCTCGACGCATTTCGCAGATCGGAGTCGGGAGGTGACGTTGATATCTTAATTCATCAAGGATGAACACTACGGCATTAGACATCATAAGAGGATGGGGTTTTTGATTTGATTTTCTTACTTGTCATGTTCTAATAACAACAAACATAGGTCAACCTATGAACAGTTTGATCCGCGATTCTTACATTATGTCTGAGGATGCTTCATTCATTGTTTTATTTTTTTGGTTCCCAAATCGTGGAATGGAATGATTGAACGTAAACACCATAAACCTCTTGCATATTTAAACCTCAAACACAGAGGCCCATGGACAACATGAATAAGGCCTGAGTGCCTCTACAAGTGCGTTTTTTGTTGGTTGTAATGAAAAATTGATGGCAAGGTAGGTTTGGTATCCTCACAGGGAAGTGGCAGATCCTCGGAGGACATAGACGCTAACGGCAACAAGAACAGACCACTGGAGTGTGCCCGGTGGTCTTCTACACTCCATACCCGTAGCGGCAGCTGTGAAAAAATGACTTTCTAGACTCATAGAAGAGGCTACCCACACCAGAGATCCACGTTGATTGGGAATCCATGGATCTCCAGCTGCGGCAGCGCGCTGGATGATGCAGTGCTAGGTGAGGCACTGCGTGGATAGACGATTTGCGTTCGGACCGTCCGGATGGCCAGCGAATCCACGGTTCATCATCCATGTCTTGTGAAAGATCCCTTCACCCACGAGGCCACATGTGTGGGGAGCCAGATGAGGTAGTTATTCCACATCTTGGAAAGTCGGCACCACTGGACGCACCGCGCGGCCAGTCCCCAGCTGGTGATTTGAGAACCCAGCATGTCGGGCCAGACCTAGGTCCAGTGAGCCAGACATGTGCCAATGGGCTAGACTCACGTACTCTTTTGGATGGGCTAGACTGGACTGGGTCATTGGGAATGTCGGCGGCCTGGACCCTTGGCCAACTGGATTGGGTCTAGCTAGGCATACTCAGCCTTGCCAATGGCCAGGCCGGAAAAAACTGACCTCGACCCGCACCAGTTTGGGTCGAGTCTGTCTTAATGAACAGGGGTATGTGTGACCCCCAGGCTGGTTGCTCGGGCTGGTCTCACCAGTTCGGATAGGGCCCCATCGCAACTGAACCCTAGTTATTAAAACACCCTATATCATGAAATCTGTGAATCTGGTTGACGAGTTGTATACAATGTTGGGACCCTCTTGATGAGGCAGATCTTTTGGCATGCTATATGGTGACTTTAGTGGATGTTGAGAAGAAATAATGTGATTGAAGAGAGGTCCACTCAAGCTCACTACATAAAAAACCATGCAACTATTTGAGACCTGAAGACTAAAGACTTTTGGCTGAGTGGGAAGAAACTCTCTATGACATTGAAGTCCAATGGTGGAAAGCACCTCTCTGTGACTATACAGGCCCACACTATGTGACGAGAAGGTATACCTCATTATTCCTTGACAAGTAGGAATCACCTCTCTGTGACATTGTGGGCCCAGGGTATACGTAGGGTAGGAGTACCTAAGCATTCAATGGTTAGTGGGAAGCACATATTCAGGAACTGGCATGCCAACTGTACTTTATAGAGAAGGAGTTCTCTAGTAGTTGAGGTGTTTTCCGATGTGACTGATGATGCTAATGTTACTACCCTAGAATATAACTACTGTTAGGTACCTTGTGTTTTGTGCTTTAAATTGAAGAATTTTTGTGTGGTTTTTCCATTTTTTGGGGTCCATATTGTGTATTGTGTTACTCACACATGTATGGGATTCAACCACACATGTTCTTTCTGGTGAAGACGACTGACGTTTTTACTGGGGACCATTGGAAGATGGGACTGAAGGATGATACAACGGTGGACTTGGTGTCTTAGGACCAAGAGGATCACATTTGAACAGGGTGGACATGACATAATACTTCGGCATCCATTAACATTAATACATTCATGAATAAATAGTTATTTATGAGGACGACCTTCAACATTACTTTTTGTACTATCTATTATTAATTTTTTTACAAGTTTTTATTCTGTACCACTTTCTTTTTGTTGTACTTGTACTCAGCCTTGTTTTAGTGATATTGGTTTTCCCCCATTCAGTGTGTTGGGATGTGGTTGGGTGTGTGGGTGTGAGAACATGTACTCATCTACATGCCTCCCATATGCAGGATGATGCCTTCGGTGCCAGTAGCTTGACCCTAGCCTTCGAGAGGTGGGCCTGGGGTAGTCCTGACATGAGCCCCGGGGGACAGATCATGACAATATTCATCTGTTATTATCTAAAAATTTTAAAAACAAATAAATACTATTCTCCCACAATATTCTTACCCTGAACCCTTAAATATTCATGTATAATCAATGTAGAAACATTTTTATTTCTCATTACCAAAATTTATTTATCAATTTTGACATGTTAGTTTTTGGGTATTAATGTTAAAAATTTATTTATGAGTCTAAAAGTTATGGAGATGTGTTTTTATGAAATTTTATGAAACAGATAAGTCCATAAATGAAAAAACATTCAAAATAAAAATCCTTAGGTGCTATGGTAAATGGTTTCTTTGACATGATATAATTGTGTGTAGTGAAATAAAAAATGTTATGTCTATGATTTCTCTTTAAAATATGTTCACATTTCACATTATGTGGTGTGTAGTATATATCAACATTCATTTCCATTAACGATTCATGTGGTGATAGCTAGTATGAAACCAGATGTGTAATGGATGGTCACATATTTCATACGTCACATGACTTTTTAGCAATATGGGTTCCATATATTAATCGCACAAAACGTGGTTAATCATTTGGCATAGACTATACATTTTGACCAAATATGGTTTCACAACATCTATGTAATGATATTCCATGTGGGATTAACATGATGTATTACATTTATAAATTGACACGGTCTATTTATATAATGTATCACACAACATGTCATGCATCATAATTGACCTCCTGTTTATTAAATTTTCTTTTAATGTTTAATTACATTACAAATTTTATGCAATATTTGTTAATATAATATTACCCATTATGTTATTTATTAGGATAAACAAATTAAATTAAATTATTTATATAATAATAAATATTGTTATTTTTAATATGTCTCTAGGAACATTAATTAGAAATAATTTTGGATACTTTTTTCATTAATGTATTGATTTTTTAAAAAAAGGAATAATTTGAAATGTATTTTTCAATTATTAAATTCATTTTTATGGTATATTGTGAGAGATCATGATATTTTATTTACGTTTTTTTGTGTATGATTTAATTTTGTTAGTTATTTGTTGCATGGTTTTTTTATCTGATTATAATTATTAAAATAAATATGGTTATTGGTGATTTCTCCCTCCCTCTATTGTTATGTATGAACCAACATGTCAAATAGTCATTTAATGTTACCATATACCTATAGAACCCATCACATTCATGTGTGTGTAAATTTTTGAATGATGGAGATTCCAATCAGAGGATATAGTTTGGGTCCTTGGATTTGATTAATATATATAAATGTAAGGGATTATGTAGTTTCCCAATTGGGGTCTAGGTTAGTTCAGCATCACTAAATAAATCATTTTATAGAAAAATGTCATGTTCAATTCATGCAATTATTATATTTTCAAAGTGAATTGTGGATTATATATTTAGTTTTTAATGACATAGTTATTTTATTAATTAATCATTATCACATATTATAAATAAATGCACAACAATGATGACATAATATGTAATAATAAATATAATATTCATTATATTAAATATAGATAATTATTTAATAATTTTCTTACATTATTCGATAGAAAAGTGTACAACAGATAAAAATTATTTAATACATATTACAAAATTAATTAATACATTAATTATTTGGTCAAAAAACATTATTTATATTTTTAATTTTATTTAAAAAGAAAAAACATATAAAAAATAATGATATTTATTACAATGTCAAAAAATACATTCAACATAAAATATTATGACATTAATCTCCTTCTATCACATATGATAGAGTATTATAGAAATTCAAAGTACTGATATGAAATTCATCAGGGTATTTTTATTTGTTAATGAGTTTAAATAATTTTGTTTTCTTAGATTAGATTAATTAATATCAAGTGTTTTATCCCTTTAATGAGCAGTGTATTTTAGAGGATATTGTTAAGGAAATATGAGTATTGGATTTCATGAATGTGGAGTCTACTCAACAGATCATTGAATGTTGAATAATTGAAGTTGGAAATATTAAATACAACCAAAATATATTCAAATATTTTTTATTGGCCTCAATATGTGTAATGATAAGGGTAGTTTGGATCCTTACATCTATAATATTATAGATTGAAGGTATTTTTTTCTATTGGTGAGGGATATTGGAATTTTAAAAAATATAATAGATATGAATAAATAATTACTTTATTCATAATAAAAAAACTAATATAATATACTAAACTACTATAATTTTAGTATATATAAATAACAAGGAATACCATGAATTATTTATCATTGCAATTATTTTATTACAAAGAAAATTGTTCTTATTGATGTAAGCCTCATGGAATAAAAGAAACTTAAAATTTTTACTGATTTAGATATATAACATTTTTAGATTATAGATTCATGTTTCTCTAACTAAGGGTAAACTAATGAATTCCCCATAGTAAAAAACCATCTAATTTTTTTATTACATTGGTTTCAGAATTTGAATTTTAAACATGGGTAATAGATTGGAAATTTTTCCTTGATATATGAAATTCAATGATAAATAAATATTTATTAATAGATAAATATTTATTCTGAATGTATTATTTTGGATATCTCATAAATTATGGTTTAGATGAAATATTAATGAACATTTTTGTGTTAAAAATAGGAATTCCATACTAGGAAAGAAATTAATTATCTATTCAGGGTATGAGGCACATACCACAAAATTTATTAACTTCAATTATACCATATTTTTTTTAATAAAAAAAGAATTATTTTTGTAAATTATGGTGGTGTTTTAATGAATATGTGTCGATGACCTGGAACACTTTTGGACTTTTAGTGATGATGTATCATTGGAACATTATATAGTATGTTACATTGGTATAGTTGAAATTACATGGGACAATAAATTAAAAGGAAAATAATCAATTCATTTATTTAGAATTTAAATAAGGAATTGATGAGAAATATATGGATAGTAATTATAGATAAATTATAATCACCATATAAATTACTACTAGAATGAATATTTTCCACTAATAAATAATTTATTCCTTTCATTAGAATAAGAATATAGTATCAAAGTAGAATAATATATATATATATATATATATATATATATTCACTTGTAAGAATTAATCACAACTTCTTTAATATCATGGAATTATTCCCAATTGAGTATGAAATTACAAAGAATGAATTAATATGGAAACAACCACTAGACTAGACAACATCGAAGACATATTAAGGATAGTTTTATTAAAGCATCCAAAATTCACCCTTGATGATGGGAGATTTTTTCTATTATTTCTGTTTTTAATGTCAAGTGATTTGATCTTATAAACATCATGTTTAAATCAGATAATTTATTACAATTATTTCATGATATTATTTTATTATATTCATGAATTAGTAAATTTAATGTTAATTTGATAATAAATATTATGTGAATTTTTTTTGGAGACTAGATTTGATGACAAAATTTTTGACACTAAAAATTAAATTAACACCCTATATTTATATTCATAGGATTATAATGATTATTGATACTTAATTTACGTGTAATAATTTTAAAAAATATTAAAAAATATCACAAATATTCAAATAAATAAATAAAATATTCATTTATAAAAAATGGGAGCTAAATTAATGATTTTTTTGATTATGATTCATCAATTTAAGATGAGTAATTCATTGGGAATTTAATTTTGATATAAATAAAAATTCGGTTTATTAATAGTGAAATTATAATTATTTTTTATTATTACAATCAATGAATGTCAAATGACATTATTATATCTGAAGGTTTTGGGATTCTATTTATAATAATGAAATATTAATCTTGTGATTAATAGTGATTTTACTTCGTAAGATGTAAATATTTTAAATAAAATTATTTCATATCTCATCATCTATATAAATATGAGAAAATTACATGTTAATGAAATAATAATGACATCATTATCATTATTATTCTATTTATTTTCAACTAATATATTTTCATTCCTTATATTCATCATAATCAATACATATCTATGTTTCTTAATTTTAATAAAATTGTTTTTATTATAGTGCTTGTGGGTGTATAGAAATCACACATCCAATGATGGAAATCAATTATAAATGATGATATAAAGTGAATGATGTGTCAAAAAAAATTTAGTGTGGTAAAATAATTAGTTTAGGGGAAATTTTACACCTAAAAATAGTGGTCTGAGAAGAGGAAAATGTGATAGAATTGTACACATCATAAAAAAATTATTATTGAAAATTTTAAACTACACAATGTTTAGACATAAACCCACACACCACGTGAGTAGTTACCTTTCAGTTCTAATGTGATATGAATTTCAAAAAATATGTAACTTTTATATAAACATCATATAACAATTATTTTTGACTTATAATTAGTTGATGTGTTATTTGGTAATCCAAAAATTTATGAATCATGGTCACATGAAATGTATCACTTGACCGAGTGTATCAAATGTGTCAAATTCCCATTCTCATACTATATTTTGGAACCCAAACTCAATGTACATCACCTATACATATCAGGTATTATGTTGTGTGTAGGAATAGTTTTTATTTATTTATTCAAATATATGATTCAATCATATGTATGTTTATTTTTTTTAAGTACTCACCTGTACTAAGAGAACATGTCATGTACTAGATACATGATCTTGATCGTTTTGACAACTATCTCTCAAGTCTTCTAGGAATTAAAAAATGGTTTATACCCCAAAATACATTCCATGTATCCTTATTCACATGGGTTAGGAGATGGTGTACATCAACATGATTCTAGAGTGTACTTACACATCGTATAACATAGTGAACATATTCTATATTGTATTATTCATATCACTCAATATAGTATATTGTTTATTGATGTATGAGAATTTAATTTTATTTTTTTCATTGAAATAAGATATTTGAACTTATATCACCATAATCTAATGTTATATTCATATAAATCATAGTTTAACTTCTTTATATAGATGATTTGGTCTATGATTGAATTATTATATAATCCATAAGGTTGGAAACCCTAATAGTAAAAATATATATTTGGGGATTGGGACGCCATGTATATAGTACACTAGTTGCTTTTATTTAAGTGATTATTTAATGTTCCCATACTAATTGAGTCATTAAAAATCTATGAAAATACCCAATACACATGATATATTATGGGTTTTCCATAGGGGTTTATAACCCTCTAGACTGAAGAAACGTTTGATAAGGAATGATTCCCCATTTACTAATACTACTTAGTAATGATATATTGGTTATTGTAATGTGATGGTGTCATTGATTTTTTAATTATAGTTATCATGTATAGGATATTACTTTTTTTAGAATTTATAGATATTATTTATGGTGATTGATGTATGTTTCTATAAAAAGGACTAGTCTATTTATATATCTAAAGAGTGGTGAAAATGTATTTTATTCTGAATAATTTATAGGGATATATGGATTCTCTGATATTATTGGTTTATTTATGTACCAAATCTATTATGAACAAGAATCCAGTTGTATGTGGATTCCCATTATTACTCTTGATCAATTCCAAGGTGTAACGTGAAAGTGGGATATATATTTCAATCACAGTAATAATTTTTTTGAACATTGAAATAATATATCTGTATATGTTAGTATTATTAATTTTTATGATATGTAATACAATGATAAGAGACTTCCCTATAACTCCATACTAAATTTAATTACATCATAGTGTTTTAGATGATTATTTTTTTCATCTTACATATTTGGAGATTCAATCTAGGTGTATCTGTACATAAAACTATATGATCCTTTTTACAACATGAGTTGTGTCTATGATGATAATGGATATATCATTGATTTAATATTTATTATGGAGTTTGAGATGTGTATACAGGGAATACACATGCTAAAATTATATAGTACATGTAAATATTTTAATTTTGTTGAAAAGACATTCTAAGGAACACTTGTAATATAGTGGATAATGGTGTATTTTTATAGGTGTTCAAGATTTTAGGAGATAGTGATCCCTTTTTTAATTTATTTCAATCTGTAGTGTAAAATTTTATTTTTGTTGATGGTTAGATTTTCCCATCTGGCTTGTGGATTTATACCTATTTCTGGTACATTAATTTACATAAATGTTTGTTTTTAATTTATATTGATGTGTGTTTCTAGTAACATTCTATACATTATAATTTCCTACATATTTGGAAAATGATATAGGATAGGGAATCAAATGCATGATTATTCCTTATTAATTTAAGAATCCAATAACATTCCTATAAGTGTGGGGATTGTGGTGGCCCACCCAATGCATCACTGAACTAGATGGGGTTTAGGTTAGTTAGGTCATTAGTTCATGTTTACACATTGATATGATATTATCAAATGAGTAAAATAATATGTAGACCCACTACAACATAAAATTCTAAAAAAATAGGGCACAATATTTCAATTTCATCACTATAAATGGTTACATCCAAGGATCACACAATAATTATGTATTGATGTGAACCATTATAATATGTTTCAATGTATGGATGGATATATTGTTTAGTTATAGTAACTTAATGATATGATCACTAACATAATGAATGTGTCCAATGATTAGTGCACTACCTCCCCTATTATTCTCAGATGGTGACGACCAGGATACAATAAGTAGGGGTGATTTATCTATAAAAACTAAGGTTAAAAAAATTATTATGTATAATATAATGTAATATGATAATAATTAGTTCAATATTAGTCAATTATAATTAATGAGTACAAAGAGTTTATACCAAAAAGTAATGAATAAGAGAACGTAAGGTGTCATTATAGGTTTTTGTATCTAAATGATCTTATAACTAATATTTACACTCTCAATACAATAGTATAAAAATCATCTGATGTACATAAAATTGTTAGGAGAGTGACAAAACATTACAAATGGAATTATGAAACCTCGAGGCCCAAACACTATATAGGTGATGAATACATTATTTCAATTTTTTAAACATTATTATTTACAATTAATTGATGTTTTATTTATAAATTAATTTAATTTTTTGAATAATTTTTCAAATGTTATTTCATTTTTAGAAATAATTTAAATATGAACATCTTTTGTATTTATATTTTTTGTAATATTTGTTATTTAATAACAACTAATATTAAAAGACATCAAATTTATTAATTTTATTTTTAAATTAATTAGAAACATTTTTATTATTTTATATTCATTTTTTTCATAATAATAGTTTTATTGTTTGACTATCACTATATGATTTTATATATTCTTTATTCATTTCTGTTTCAAATTAGATAGATTTAGTTAATAATGTAATATTTATTATTTAATGGATATATTATTTATTTAAAATGTTTTTGTAATTATAAAATATTGTTAAGTTCATAAAATTTTAACTTCATTAATGAATTCAATTAATTAATTTATTTGTAATTTTTCATTTGTAAATTAATAAATCCACTTGTTTTGGTATTTCAAATACATGAATTTAATTTTTTGATTTTATTTATATTAGGTGACCATGTGGTGTTGTTGCTAATCACTTATACAACCAAACAGGTACCACTACTTCAACGATCCACCGTTAATTAGTCTACCCCCTGCATGATACCTTCCAAACCCAACATCTACTACCACAAAAAAATAAATCATAATAACCCTTACCAAAATCTTCCACTTTTAATCTACATCTATAATCTGCCATTCCCCTATCCAAAATGTAATCTACCTCAACTTCCCCTTCTACATTCCACCCCAATCTATAATTCCATTGACAACAATATAATGATACACTCAATTATACCATCCCTATATGTCACCCCACTTGGTGCTACCATCATAAGATCCACATTTACATTTCCTCCCCACCAGACACCCTACTACCACCAATTAAAAGCAGAAACTACATTTTCCAAGGGTGGATTCATTATCTTCCACTGTTTCTAGAGAACATGCATATATACCCTGACATTGTATTCTAGTAGGTCCATTGGAGATGATTAATTTTTAGGATATCAAAATCCTGACTGCACTACCTACTAATGGAGACCACGCAAACAACCAAGGATCTGACAAGACCTGAAACCTTCCTCACCCATCCAGTGCAACTACTAAGAACCACTATGGGGATGTGAAACCAAGATCACTTCAAGGAGAGATAATTTGACCACTGAAGAAGAACATGTATCCCCATTCCATCAACTATATAACTTTTTGAAGCATCATGCTTCTAACATCCACATACCCATGATCCACCATCATATACTACTAGGTTTGAAACTAATGGAAATGACATGATTTGTTGCTTCAATAATGAGTCATATCATGATGTTGTGCCTAAGCCTTCACAGTATAGAGTGGAAGTGTAGGACCCAACTATCAAATTTAATATATATATATATATATATATTAATTATATTATATAAATTTTTATATATATATATATATTAATAATAATAATAATAATAATTTAATTTGTATGATGTTTTTCAAGAAAGATTCTTATTTTGGAGAATACAATAGAAGTATCTAGTGCCATCTTGATGTTCCAAAAGATGGAATGTTTTGAGCTTGTAATCTCACAGGAGGAGATGTTACATTCTAGGATGTAGACCCACTTGCAAGGAAAACATATTATTTTATGATAATTCTAAATTAATATATGAGGAATATTTAAAGTGAATTACAATCCAATAAGAAGTTGGTATAAGGTTATAGAGTGCATTCATTGTTTATTTCGATGAAATTGTATAGTAAAAAGAAGAAAGAATCAACCTCAGGATTAGTGAGAATCATCTTAGTGTAGGATCCATCAATTATATGGTCATCATAAATCCATTATTCACATTAGGACATATGGATAAGGTGTAGATGACCATGTTGTAATCATAAAATGAGTAGGAGTAGGAATTTGAGGATTTTGGAAATATCACAAGAGATGTTTCAACATATCTTCCATCCATCACTTTCCATTTCAATTTTCACTAGCACATGTATCTAATTGAATATTAATAATTCATAAAATATGATATTAATTTAGTTTATGTATATTGTTTTCATTAATATATATTTTAGTGAATTATATGTTCTTTTTCATATCCATTTAATAATTAGGATCATTTCCCCTCTTATTTGGACTAATGGTGATGGTGGTGAATGCTTTCAATCATGATCATTTAGTAAGGAACAAAAAAATATAAATAGAAAACGTGTATCTTCTTAAAAATTAAAAGATTCATTCTAACATTATGATAGTGATATTGAGAATCTTGAAGGTTATCAATTAGTGGATGTTTAATGATGTGATAAATCATTGAACATCAATTTTTTCTTATATCACTGAATATGTTATTCAATTTATGTACCATCATAGAATATAATTTTCATTATGTAAAAAATATTTTGAGGATAGAAAAAGAATATAATCATATTTTTTACTCTACTATTATTACCACTACATCACTTCCATAGTTCTATTTAATTTCACTATTATAGAGTCCCAAGGCTTGACGTACATGGACATTAAATTACTTTTGTGTAATACTTAACATATTGACAAAAACTTATGCCCAAACACTGTATTAGTTTAGTGTCTTTAGAAAATCTAAACCCAATCTTCTAATCATGGTGAAAGATCTTCAAAATCTCCCATAACGATCTTCCCCTTTTAGTTTTCTTACCTAAAAAATTTCTTTATATCCTGGGGAAAAGAAAACATAAAAAGGGTGAGCAAAAATCCTCAGTAAGGTTAAACATAGAGAACATAAACCAATCCATAAACATTTCAATGAAAAACTTGAACATAAAATCTAAAATCAAAATCTTGAGCAAAGGCATAAATCCTGAAATAAGTAAGGAATATATCATAAAGGAACATCAATCAAGACAGAATAGCATGGGAATAAAACATGTAATTGGGGAAACCATTATGTACATGTTATGATTTACATAGTAGCCAAGGCATTGCTGCCATGACCATCTTAGTGGACAAAGTCCCTTTCTGAATCGAGTTCACTCCTCATTCTACTCTTGTATCACTGAACTGGATTAACATATCATTCAAGCCATGTCTATCTCATGAGATATAAATCTTTCCCTAATGAATTTGAGGTAGATATAGGTCCAACCCATCTCTTATTGAAATCATTCTTACGTGTTTCACTACATAAACATAAACCATTAATTATAACCCAATGAATAAAATGGGCTTCATAAACATCATTCCATCATAACATAATCCATATAAATAAAATGTATATCATTTCATCATTAGAAAATTGAAACCATGTAAATCATAGAGAAATTATTCTTTAAACATACACATATGAAATAATGTCATATTAGATGGAAAATTGTTTTGATAAAATAATTGAAAGGAATTCTTGAAGAAAATATCCTTTCTTCATAAATATCATTTTATTTTCACAAAATACCATGCAATTTTAAAAGAAATGTATTTTTTAAAATAGTAATGAAATCTTGTAGAGTAATCTTCATTAAAATAAGGCATTATAAAACTATAAAAATTTGTTCATGCCATATAAGTTAAAGAAAACATTCTCCTCGTACATTTAATAGAAAGGTCCAAAAGTACCATGTATGGTAGAAAAACTCAAGATTCCTTCCATAACACAAAGTAAAAGTCAAAATGGTTAAAAATGACTTTAAAAATACATGTAAGAATATTAAACACTTTATGAAAACATTTTTATAGACATAGATGAAAAATATAACCCCAGTAAATACTTACGAATAAGCAATCTTAGATAAGAATGAGATTACAAAATTATCCCTTACCTTAGGTCCGATATGTTTCATATGTATCTGAACCTCTTATATAATGATTTAAATAATGTCATTGAATTATTACAGAATCATGTTCATTGTTATGATATCATATATGGTTAACTTATGACTTTATATTACCCGTTCTTTTCTAAATTAATGATAAAGTAGCATTTTGGGTAAAATCTATTCAGTTATCGTACATGTTTCGACTTTTTCTTCTTGATATTATTACATATATCCTAATTTACTTAATTACATAATGTAAAAAATGATATATATATATATATATATATATATATATAATATTCAGTATATACATATATATATATATGATAAATCGATAAATGGAATGAAATACACCGTTCATGAGACGGTAGGCTGTACGTACATATCAATGTTCTTTTTTTGATTTCCATATTGAATTGAATGGAAATAAGTAGATGAAATGTATATATATATATATATATATATCCAGTATCATTATTATTTCCTATATTTCATTATTACTCATTATATATACTTTATAATCATTCATGAATGGTAAACATGGAGAATGAATCTCATCGCGTCGTGGAGACGGTAGTCCGTACATACGCACGATCGATGATATCATTCTCATGATCATGGAATTATATTGAGGTGTATGTATAATATTTCAGAATCAATATCACTATAAAATAATCATATATAGTTATTTATTTACACCATTATACCCATCTAAGTAAGGTGGTGGTCGATAACAGATTACACCACGGTGTGGAGACGGTATTCTGTACGTACGCACGCTTGGTGATTTCATTTTCTGTAGGATGGATAGAAGGTGAAATAATTTAGTTTCATATTTATAATAACATATCAATGTATAAGTAATACTGATTTCATTACTTTATAATGAGACAACTAAAGAAGAATAAGTAGAAGAAGAAAGAAACATGAGAGAATCGGAAGAAGAGATTACCTCTTCTTCGACACACCTCGTTTAAGCTTCCTCTTAAAGAAGTAGAGTTGTTCTTTTGAGAATACAATAACCTCCAAAATGTTTCTAGTGATGTGGAGAAGATAAATGGGCAGGAGTTGGCCGATATTAAAGGCTAAAAAAGGTGTGAAGAGAAGAGGGAAGGGGTGCCCTTTTTATATGGGAGGAGAGGGTCACCTTTGGAAAAACCTAAAATATTATTTTATAATAAAGTCATATTTGGTTTCTAATAGCCCCAAATTAATTTATTTCAAATCTAAGGTGTGGATGGTTCGAAAGCCTCTCAACCAATAGGTTTTAGACATGTTTAGTATACTATTTTATCCTTATTATTTATATATAACTCTAAGTTAAATAATTTAACTTTTACCTAGTATTTTTGTTTTCGTACACTATATGGTTAATAAACATACAATAACAAGCCAAAAGAAGCCCTAGTGGTTCATTATTAATATATATAACCTTATCTAAGTCATTTTTGTGAACCTTATATTTCTAGGAATATAATAACAATTAATAATATAATAATTGTTTTAAAAACTATTTTATGTCACTTTTGACACTATTTGGTAATTTATTTTTGTGAAAATCATAAAAACATGATTAGTTTGTAAAAAGTTAATTGAATCAATACTAACATGCCATATTAACCTATTAAATTAGTGGAATTCATAAAAACTGCCAAATTACAATTATTTGTGTATTTATAACATTAATTATGTTAATATTTCATTAATAAGCTAATTACTCCATCATCATTGTGTCATAAATAAATTAAATTATTTAAGGTCTAAAAATTCAAAATAAAATACCATTAGGTAGGAAATAATTTTATCTTTATAATTAATATTTATAGTCAAATTTATCTTATGTATAACACTATATTAAATTTTTTTAGTTATTATACTTTGATTTTAACTATTCTAACTCTTTTTAAATAAAATAATAATAAATGTCCTAATCTATTCCATGTGGACCTAAAGGATAATATTTTATTCCTAAGTTTGTTTTTGGTCAAATTAAACTTATCCAATAGAATTAGGACATGTTTCAGGATAATAATAATATCATTTTAACCCTTAATTACCCTATTTAATTTTAACCGTGGTAAATAAAAGTAAAAAAGATACAATTCACCAAAAATTGTTTTTATCTTATTGAACAAAATTTTACTCCTTGATATTAAACGTGTCTCTTGGATTTTCTAAATTCCACTCACAGAAGTGGTAAAGTTATGTTTTATATAAATTTTCAAATTGTCCTAGGAGGTGGGTAAAAGTCGGTGAAAAGCTCAATAAAAATTTTATATATCTAAAATTATTATAAAATGAGTCCAATGAATTAAATTGAAATTATATAGGTATTATTAATCAATTTTGACCTAAAATAAATTTAAATAAAATAAATAATTATTTAGATAAAAAGTCGGTTTTTAAATAGTAACCCAGTGTTTTCACAATTAATCAAAAATTGGAAGTTTTCCGAAAAATACCAAAAATTCACCCTACGGAAATATCGATATTCCGAATCAAAAAATTAAGTCCATTTTGGAATATAAAATTTCAAAAAGTGTGTATTACTATTCATAATGTCTAGTTCATAATAGTATTATAATAATATCTCGTTTAGTGAAACTTGATAATGCGTACTACACACGCTATCGAAGAAGGTTTTGATTGCGTGTAATGCAAGACAAGTCAAGGCTATGTATAGTGAAATATCCTTTTCATGTTGTGTATAAAAAAATCAAAACATATTTCATTTATGCATTAAACAAAATCTATTCTTAATGTGGCGTAAAATAATTTCCACAAAACGAACATGCAATTGTGTGTAACGCAAGAAAATAATAGTGTTGCGTATAATACCCGATAATACGGTGTTGCGTATAGTACAAGATAATATTGGTGTATTGTATAATAGAAGACATAAATGAAATTAAAAATAATATATCTCATAAAATATCTGCGTGTTACATTCTACCCCCTTAAAATTAATTTCTCACTCGAAATTCGTCACGGTTATAAATGGTTTACTACTTGAAAGTTTCCTTCATAGAAACCCACATCATTAAAAGGAATACTAAAAATTCATTTTAAAAAGGAAAGTTAGAAATGTAATGGTTACCCAGATTAACTCATCATTGCGTTTCCACATTGGAGAACATAGGTGGAAATATGGATTTGTAAGAAAAATCTAACCATCATGTTCTGATGGAGAGTGATAGAGAACATGGCTATGAAAAATCCAACAATCACAAAGGTATAAATTTGTGATGATCTATGGTAGCATCTGATTCATTAGATATAAGGGCACTAGGACAACATTTTTGGTTTTCAATATCATTTCCCTAAAGTAGAAGAATTTGAATTAGAAGAAATACTTAGTTTATTTCGATATAATCTCATAGTTGTTCGTGCCTTGAACAATTTCCACTTCATCTCTTAAAGAAATAAAGTTGAATTTGTCATTCGTGAAGTCTTAGCAGATCATGTGATAGAATGATGGGTCATTCCATCTATCTCAAAAAAAATAGAAATAGTTATATATAAGTCCATCTATGGTGAGATTAATCGTATATCATTCCATAAATGGACTTATACTTCATCTATCGTAGCGCTTAATAAAATAAAACTACTTTTTACTAACCAGGGACTTCCTGTAGGCTAGTGGTAGGTGATAAAGGCATGTCGCACTTCAGTTGTGGGTTCGATTCCAACAGCCGTGTCCAACGCGACGGGTTTTCGCTCATTCTGTAGGTTTTCCTTTTTCTAAAACTATACTATTATAACATTCCAGAAATAATATCAAAAAAATTTCTATCCTTAAACAATACTATCTTATGTCCAATATAATCCATTCCAATCTTTAGGCTTATACATATGTCCATTATCATAGTATAAACAAAATTATTACTAGAAATGTCATCTACCGAGCATGTGAATACCATCACTTATCCCCCATATATCATAACATATATCTTGTTGGTCACATTACAAACATGTGAACACATTAATCATGTATTGTTTTGAAACATGAATTACCATAGAACATTAGTGAAAACATGAATGTTGTAAAAAGTTAAATTTTTACACATACCAAAATCCCAAAAATTCTATATACTCAAACCATGATATCACTTAGTCCATATATAAATCATGAGCTCATGAATACTAACAATCATCTCATTATCTCCTTATCCCTTCATTATGTGCATATCACCTACATTCCAAAAATATCTGAATAATCTTTCATGGTTACCGATACCATTCATAATATACTTTCAAAAACATAAGGAAAAACAGTCATGTAACAATCCATATATGTCACGTTATTCCGTAGTACCATGAGATTACTTATACAACATTACTCTTGATAAACGTGTAATAATTCCACTACCTTCTTAAACTATTGTCCGATCATGAACAATTATTTCATCTCACATATCATTTGTAGTCCCTTCATCATCATCAACATAAATACTACCAATACGACCATGCTAATTCTTTCCATGAGAATTTCCCTTTAAGGCATTGGTTTGAATAATTCCCATACATTCCACATTTAAAACATTTAATCGTTGTTGATGTCGTAGCAATACCATTATCCTTATCCATGTTGTTTACTGAACCTTTTCTATTACACTTACTAGATTTGTGTCCTTATTTTCCACACCCAAAGCATCTTCCAGTTCCTTTGAAACATTATACTTCATGCCTCTTCCCACATGATTTACATGAGGGGAATTGAACTTTCTTTCCTCTATGATCATAATGAAATTCCATCTTTCTCTTATTAGTAAAGTCTGGAATCTTACAGAAGTTGAGATTATTGATCATATTATGAGATTGCTGATTAGGCATAATAACTATGTTTCACCTTCCAAATTCCATTTCATTTTCTTGATCATGATTAATATCATTCCATTGTCCATCATATTCTCCTTTATCGTGAATCTTCCTGTTTCCAGCCATTTTATAAAACCCAAAAAGAATAGTGTGATAGGCAAAAATCAAATCAAGGAGGAATACCTTCAATATCTAATATCTTAGGTTAAATTCTATGATCGTTACCATAATTCTAGGACTATAACCTATACTTATATGTCACCTTAGGGACATCCCTAGACATACCTTAGAAATATCTCTAGGGATCTCACTAATGTTTTCGCATCCCATTTTCCAATGGTTGACTAAAACCTTTCTCTGATACCAACTGTAGAGACCCAAAGTTTTATGTACATGGAAATTACATTACTTTTTCGGAATACTTAATAAATGAAAAAACGACGCCCAAAGACTGTATTAGTTTAGTGTCTTTGGAAACTCCGAACATAATCTTCCAATCATGGTGAAAGATCTAAAACATCTCCCATAAAGATCTTCCTCTTTTGGTTTTCTTACCTAAAACCTTTCTTTATATCCTGGGGAAAATAAAACATAAAAAGGGTGAGCTCAAATGCTCAATAAGGGTAAAAATAGAGAACATAAATCAATCCATAA
This sequence comes from Viscum album, assembly GCA_963277665.1. Lineage (NCBI taxonomy): Eukaryota > Viridiplantae > Streptophyta > Magnoliopsida > Santalales > Viscaceae > Viscum > Viscum album. The sequence continues at coordinate 931,715,818 of OY728140.1, forward strand.
ACATTTGAATGCTAAAACCTTATCATAAAATCTAAACATCAAAATCTTGAGAAAAGACATAAATCATGGAAGTATGTAAGGAATATATCATAAAGGAACATCAATCATGATAGAATAGAATGTGAATAAAACATGTCATTGTGGCAACCATTATGCACATGTTATGATTTCCATCGTAGTCAAGGCATTGCTGCCAAGACCATATTAGTGGACAATGTCCCTTTCTGAATCGAGTTCACTCCACGTTCCAGTCCTGTATCACTGAACCAGATTAACTTACCGCTACAGACATGTTTATATCATGATATAAAAATCTTTACCCAATGCATTGGAAGGAGATATAGGTACCACCCATCTCATATTAAAATCATTCTTATGTGTGCCACAACATAAACATAAATCATTCATCTTAACCCAAAGAATAAAATGGGTTTCATAAACATCATTCCATCATAACATAATCCACATAAAAAATAGATATCATTTCATCATAAGAAAATTGAAACCATGTAAATCATAGAGAAATCATACTTGATACATAGACATATAAAATAATTTCATCTTAAATGTAAAATGGTTTTAATAAAACACTTGAAATGAATTCTTGAGGAAAATATCCTTTCTTCTTAAAAATTATTTTCTTTTCACAAAATGCCATAAAATTTTAAAAGAAATGGATTTTGTTGAAAATTGTAATGAAATATTATAGAGTAAGATTCCTGAAAATAAGGCATTATGAAACCATAAAAATCCATTCATTCCATATAAGTTGAAGAAAACATTCTCCTCGTACTATTAATAGAAAGGTCTAAAAGTACCATGTATGGTAGACAAAAGAAAGATTCCTTCCATAACAAAAAGTAAAAGTAAAGATGGGTAAAAATGACTTTAAACATTCATGGAAGAATATTAAACACTTTATGAAAAACAATTTATGGATGTGGATGAAAAATATAACCCCAGTAAATACTTACGAATAAGCAATCTCAGATAAGATTGAGATTGCAAAATTATCTCTTACCTTAGGTCTGATATGCTTCGTATGTATCTGAACCTCCATTATAATGATTTAAATAATGTCATTTAATTATTACAGATTCATATTAATTGTTATGATATCATATATGGTTCACTTATGACTTTATATTACCCGTTATTTTGTAAAATCATGTTAAAGTAGCATTTTGGGTAAAATATTTTCATTTATCGTACGTGTTTCGACTTGTTGTTCTTGATATTATTACTTATATCATGATTTACATAATTTCAGAATTTAAAACCTGATTTATATGTAATATACATTCATCATATACATATATATATGATAGATCAATAAATGGAATCAAATACACCGTTCATGGAGAAGGTAGTCCGTATGTATGCAAGAACATTGTTTTTGTTTTCTTATTGAATTGAATAGAATTAAGTAGATGAAATACATTTATCTATATATATAAATACAGTAACATTATTATGTCATATATTTTATTACATTTCATTAGTATATAATTTATAATCATTCATGAATGGTTAACATAGAGAATGAATCTCAACTGGTCGTGGAGACGGTAGTCCGTAAGTACGCACGAGCAATGATATCATTCCCATGATCATGGAATTGAATTGAAGTGTATGTATAATATTTTAGAATCAATATAACTTTATAATAATCATATATAGTTATTTATATACACCATTATACCCATTCATGTAAGGTGGTGGTCAAAAACATATTACCCCACGGCGTGGAGACGATATTTCGTACATACGCATGCGCGGTAGTTTTGTTTTCTGTAGGACGGATAGAAGGAGAAATAATTTTGTTTCATATTTATAATAAAATATAATTATATAAGTAATACTTATGTTATTAAATTATAATGAGAAAACTAAAGAATAATATGTAGAAAAATAATGAAACTTGAGAGAATCAGAAGAAGAGATTACCTCTTCTTCGACGCAACTCGTTTAAGCATCCTCTTAAGGAAGTAGAGTTGGTCTTTTGAGAAGACCATAACCTCCCAAATTTTTCTAGGTAAGTTTAGAAGATAAATTGTCAGGTTTTGGCCGAGATTCATGTCTCAAAAAGGTGTGAAGAGAAGAGGGAAGGGGTGCGCCTTTTATAATGGAGGAGAGGGGCACCATTGGAAAAACATACAATATTATTTTATAATAAAGTCATATTCGGTTTTTAATAGATACTAATTGATATATTTCTAAGATAAGGTGGGTATGGGTCGAAATACTTTCAACCAATAGGTTTTATACTAGTTTAAGATACTTATTTATCCTTATCATTTATATTTAACCCTAAGTTAAACAATATAACTTTTACCGTGTCTTTTTGTTTTCTTAAACTATATGGTTAATAAACCTACTATAACAAGACAAACGAACCCCTAGAGGTTAATTATTAATATATAAAATCTTATCTAAGTAATTTGGCCAAACCTTAGATTTTTGAGAATATAATAAAAATTAATAATATAATATTTATTTTAAAAACTATTTTATGTCACTTATGACACTTTTTGGTAATTGATTTTTGTGAAAATCATAACAACATTATTATTTCGAATAAAAGTTAATTAAATAAATACAAACATGTCATAGTATATTATAAAATTATTGGAATTCATAAAAAGTCTCAAATTACATTTATTTGGTTATTTATAACATCAATTATGTTAATATTTCATTAATAAGGTAATTACTACATCATCAATGTGTCATAAATAAATTAAATTATTTAATTTCTAAAAATTATAAATAAAATACCATTAGGTATGAAATTATGTTAGCTTTATAATGAATATTTAGTGTCGAATTTATCTTATCTATAACACTATATTAATAATATTTCAGTTATTATACTTTGATTTTAACTATTTTAACTCTTTTTATATAAAATCATAATAAATGACCTAATCTTATCCAAGTGGACCTAAAGGGTAATATTTTATTCCTAAGGTTGTTTATGGTCGAATTAAACCTATATAATCTAATTAGGACATGTTTCAGGGTAATAATAATATCATTTTACCCTTAATTACCCTATTTACTTATAATTCTGATAAATAAAAGTAAAAAGTAACTATTCACCAAAAATTATTTTTATTTTATTGAACCACATTTTACTCCTTGATAATAAATATGTCTCTCGGATTTTCAAAATTCCACTCACTGAACCCGTAAAAGTATGTTTTATATAAATTTTCAAATTCTATTAGGAGGTGGGTAAAAGACGGTGAAAAGTTCAATAAAATTTTTATATATCTAAAATTATTATAAAATGACACCAATTAATTAAATTAAACATATATAAGTATTATGAATCTATTTTGACCTAAAATAAAATTAAATATAATAAATAATTATTTAAATAAAAAGTCGGTTTTGAAATAGTAACCCAGTGTTTTCACTATTCATCAAAAATTTATAGTTTGCCAAAAAATACCAAATATTCACCCAAGGATAATATCGATATTCCAAATCAAAAAAGGAATTCCATTTTGAAAAATAAAATTTCAAAAAGTTTTTATTACTATTCATAATGGCTAGTTCATAATAATATTATAATAATATCTTGTTTAGTGAAACTTTGTATTGCATGCTACACACGCTATCATAGAAGTTCATGATTGCGTGTAATGTAAGCCATGTCAAGGTTGTGTGTAGTAAAAGCTCCTTTTGGTGTTGTGTATAACATAATCAAAACTTATTTAATTTATACATTTAACAAAATCTATACTTAATGTGGCGTAGAATAATTTCCAAAAAACGAACATGAAATTGTGTGTAACCCAAGCCAAGAATAGTGTTGTGTATATTGCAAGCTAATACGGTGTTGCGTATAGTACAATATAATATTGATGTAGTGTATAATAGAAGACATCAAAGAAATTGAAAATAATATATCTCATAAAATCTCGGGGTGTTACAACTGTAGTTTCTAATATCATCACCATTTCACTATTTTTTCTTTTTATCGTTATTTTTTAAATCGCACTCAAAAATCCATTTTCATTACCTATTGAATTGATAGACCACATACCATTATACTAGTTATATGATGATTTTTTGGATGATAAATATTAATTTTTTTTAAATGAAAAAAATATATAATTTTGGAACAATTTCGAAGGAGGGATAATGAATGAATGAAAAAAAATCGATATATAATAATAACATTGATAAAATTACGACATTTTAGAAAAAAAAATATGGTGAGTTTTGTGCCTTATCTCAGTTTATATTTTTATTTATATAAAATATATCCATATCAATATCTATTAAACTTGTATTATTTATTTCAAAGGTCGATCATAATTTCAATAAAATTAGAAAACTAATAAAAATGGAAAAAATGAAAATAGATAAAATAATAAAATCTAAAATTTCTCACATACCATTATTACTACCCATGAGATACATATACATATGAGTATAAAAATACTAATAGTATTAACACATACACAATAAATAACGTTATCATTGAACCATGTTTAGTAATTAGTGGCGGTCCTTTGACGGTGGTATATTAAACTACCTCTCAAATTTATTTCCATAATATAATGATGATTTTTAAAAAGAATTTACTAAAACATTTTTTTAATGAATGAACCCCCCCCTGATCTAGAACCCCCATCACCTCTTCCCCCAACCCCATCTAACCTCTCTCAACTGGCCGTTGATCCCATCAAACCACTCACCATCAGCCATCGACCACGTCAAACCCAAGACCACCAAACCGTAGACCCTCCCAACTAGCCTTTGACTACATTGAATCATACCCCTCTAGGTCCCCCTGCCCCATCAAGACCAGGGCTAGAAAACCCATTCCACTCACCAATCGTAGCCCCATGCTGCTGACCCCCTTCCCCCCCTCACCGCTGAGCCCTTCTCTATTGCTACCTTCATGCACTGTCACCCCCCAGTTTGAGGTAATTAACCCATTTATTATATATTTAATATATATATATATATATAATTTTTTGGATTGACCATGGGTATGTTCTAGATATGGTAACCTTGAATTTAGTTGTATGTGATGACTTGACTATTATTATGATATTTTTATCACAAGATAAGAATGATCCTAGTTAGATGCATGTATTTTTTTGGAATTTTTAATGTGGAATTTATATTCCATGTTGATGAAATGGATCAAATATATCAAATTTTTATATTTATTTTAAACAAATTAGTATGTTGTTTTGGATTTTCTCCCTATAGTTTTATTTATATTTTCAACATTGATCTATGTAGTTTTATTCCTTGTGGTGTGTGTGGTAATTATTTTTTTGGATTTAGAAATAGGTAAGATTATTATACCCATCTATAAAAACATTATTGTGTATTAAATGATTTTATAGACTCACTCCCTACTTATTATATACATTGAAATATTAATTTTAGCTAGGGACGTTCAACGAAGAAGCAGGTGTGCTCTGAGTCAGTAATTTTGTGTATATAGTTGATAAAAAATGTTAATGTAGTAATTTATTGTTATATATTTTCATCAAGGGTATCACTGATATTCATAGGACTATCCAATGATATATTACCTTTTCACTTGTTGTTGGTCGCTTCATGTATCTCTTATCACATGATAGGTACTCGATACTATAATTTCCACATTTGAAGTTCTTTATTATATATTTTGGATTATTACAGGGTACATTTTTTTACCAATGTATCATACTTAGTATGATTTACTCCCCATAGGTACACATTAAATTCTCATACCTTTAATATCAATTACTGAATTTATATTTTGATATTTTTTTAATGATTTCATAGAATAATTTTTTTATTAAAAATGGATTTGAACATGTATTTTCCCTCTTTGGATTCTTAAAAGGCTTAAAATGAAAATTGTAACTCTTTTAAAAAATATTTTCCTCACAACTAAACTTTATGGATTTCAATAATCCTTTTTAAAATGATTCATTATTCAATATATCTATTTATATGATCACATAATTCTATGTACAGTTTTTGAATAGGATCACATAATACTATGTATAGTTTTGGAATAGGAATACTCATTTATCCAAAAAATAATGTAAAATTAAATATAAGTTAGAAATTAAATCCCATATTTTTTGTCTTTTTCAGAGAATTTTTTTCTCCCGTTGATAAATTATTGAAAATTTTTCTTAAACATGAGTTTTTGTCAAATAGCATTAATATTTATCTTCCAATTCGAGATGTTAATTAAGGAGATTTTGAAAACATGTCTGTTTGGGAATGAATATCTTCAAGAAATTTAAATAAATATTTCAATTTAATCATTTAATATAACTTAATTATCTTGGACTCGTTATATTGATGGAGGTAATTTTAAGAGACTGGAATATAATTAAAGAATAAGTTAATATGTATTAACTAATCATATTATTATAACTTCAATATTTAATAATACAAATTTACTATAATAACATATAGTTATATATATTAGAAATTTAATGTTGTCTAACACGATGTGGGATATTAAACTAGAGAACTTATGTGATTTATTCATGAGGTCCTCCACTACTAGTAATGCCAGTGATGCATCTTGTGACAAACCATTTAGTAATTATATGAAAATTATTATATGAAACTTATTATAAATACAAGATTTTTGTTTTTTTAATTCCATTTACCACTTTTCTTATTTAGTAGTAGTTATTTGTTTCAATTATTTTTAATATTTTGTAGTCACATTATGATATATACGGATAAAAGATACATCATCTCACGAAAAAACCAACATCAGTATACTAAGGGTTAGAAAGAGTTTTTAGATTTCTCTATTTAAAATAAATATGATTATAAGACAATAAGATGTCCATATCTTAAACATAAATTTATAATATGTTTTAAGTGAGATAATGTTTTGGAATAGTTGATATTGAAGTAATTCCAAGTTCAATATTTTTTTCAGATTTGGAAAAGAGAATCAATCATTACATAAAACATTGATCACTGACGTTAGATAAAAAATGAGCTCCCATGATTGTTGAATATATAAAATGAAATGAAAAACCTCATTAATGATGCATTTGACATTACAATACAACAACATAAAAAACACTTGAGAAAACCCGGTTGAGGGTACTACAAATACTAACACAATGAAAGATGTTTTTGAGACTATATGACTATGAGATCAAGATTAAAGAATATCATTGGATCCTCTTCCGGACTCCCATGAGTCTAATGTATGAGATAACATTAATATTAATAATGCTATGTTTCATGGTTTAGTTGATGATGGAAATCAAGTGTTCTATAATGTATTTTTGAAATATTCATAACAATTATTTCTGTTGATGTTATAACATAACAAATTCCAAGGTGGAATTAAAAAAAGGTGAATTCCATGATAGTAATTTTGGTGTGATTCGTATCCTAAAACAATGATTTATGATTATTTTTATGATATGAAAATAATTATTGGAAATATTGATTCCATTAATACAAAAATTCATGCATATCCTAATGATTTTATGCTTTATTGGGGAGAATATTCTAGTATGAAGGATCGTAGAAAATACTATTCTTATAGATGGTACTCAATGAGTTATGTTGGAATTCTGAGTCAACATGATACTATGATGAAACGAAGAAACATGGTTGCCAGGGTTTTCCATTACATTCTTTTAAATCCACGATTACAATACTATTTATGTGATAAAAAACTATTGAACACATGAAGTTTCATTCAGTAGTAAATAAAAATGATGAGTCAATGAAAAATACAATAGATTCAAAATCATGGAAGAAATTTCATTAATTACATCAATATTTGTCATCTGATCCAAGAACTAATTTATTGGGATTGGATGCTGACAGAATCAATCCATTTGGGATATTGATCACTAGTTTTTTCATTGGCTAGTTATTTTGATCACTTACAATCTTCTGATACATATGTGGATGAAAAAAAATTATTTTAACATTTTGATGATTATTCTATGAAATAATTTTCCGTAAATGACTTGTATGTATATGTGTAGCCTTTAATTGATTAATTATAAGTGTTATGGAACTAAGGTGTTGTTACATATGATTCCACTTCTAGAAAAATGTTAAAAAAAGATTCTCTAATGTGGAAAATTAATGAAATAACTAGATTTGGGTATTTATCAAGTTGTAACACTTATAAGGGGTTTGATTTTCCTTTTTTTAACAATGATTTATATCTCTAAAAACATCCTCATTGTAGAAAATGGTGATTCTTGGGTCATCTATTATATCTGGATGTATCTCATAGATTTCAGTTGAGCAATTCAAAATTCAGTGGTTCTATTTATTATTGACCACCTCCAATGCTTTTCATATGTTCTAAAATATTGGAACAACATGGAAATGTTGAAACAGAATTTGGGAAGGTGTATTATTTGAATGATACTGGGAAATGAGTTTGAAGTGCATCAATAAGTGAAATTAGAATGTAAAAATAGAAGATAAATAGTATATTCTTTAAATATAAAAATTATAAATTTAATTTGTTGTGGAATAATATTGATGTGATGAATTTGGAGATGTATATTTTTGGAAATATTATCTTCAAAATTGATAATGAGAATAGAAAAATGGAGGATCATCTCAATGCTCAGAAACACATACAAGCAATGAACATAACTCATCGTATATGGCCAGATGAGAATGGAAAGTTTGTTAACACAATTTTTGAAAAGAAAAATGGGGATAAATATACATTCCATATAATTTTTAAAAAATTTCATGTTATCTGATGGTTATTCAAGTAAAAACTCAAGGTTTTTTGAATTAAATCATCATAGGTTACATTAATTGAAAAATCATGATTCAATTATTTTGTTACAGCATATTCTTCCATTGGAATTGTATACATTATATTCTAAAAAGTTTAATGCTGTTTTACACTAATTTTTCACATTCTTTAGATAATTATGTGAGAAAAATATACAACCATTTTATCATGACAATATTCATGAGATATTTTTGTTGCCAATTTGTTCAATAGAGATGATATTTCCACCAACGTTTTTTCTGTCATGATGAATTAAACAATGCATTTTGTTGATGATGTTAATTTAGGAGGCCCCATACATTATCGATGGATAAATCCTACTCAGAGGTAATTTATTAATATATATTTCATTTATGTTAACAATTCTTGGAACATCATTAAATAAACAATTATTTTCTCCTATTATTTTATAGATTTATCTGTTATTTGAAATCATAGGTAAAAAATAATGCTCAACATGAAGAATCTATTTCTAAAGGATATTTGGTGGAGAAGTGTCTTACCTATTTTTCTAGATACGTTGATGATATTTTTATAGGATTAAATTTTGTTGTATGTTTTGACAACAGATCGACTTAATATCAACTATGTGGGAAATCAAAAATCATTCCTACTTTTGGCCAATCAGTTAGGAAGAGATAGAATGATAAACTGATAGAAATGGAATTATTGAAAGCACATAGATAAACTTTTCTGAATAGTGAAATTCCATATGAATTTATTGAATAGTTGGTGATACAAACAATGAAAAAAATGAGAGGCTGAACATGAAATGAGAATGATAGAACAAAATATGTTAATAAATTTCTTGTAGAATGGTGTACATGATGTGTATGTTCAAAAATATTGTAATAAATATAAATATATATATTAGGTTCAAACATAAATTTAGTAAATACAATATTGTATATTAATTTTTGATGATAATGAATACTATTACTTGAGATGAGTTTTCTAAAGATTAAATGTTTCGTGCTTGAGGTCCTCTAAAACAGGGTATAATGTTTGATGTATACAATTTTAATGGGTTTCAATTTCTTATGGTCGATCATAAAGAGGGTTTGAAACATATAATATTTGTATATTTATGTTTTCTGAAGTGGGATACTACAAAATGTTGACTAATATTATCTAATTAATCTACCATGGGTATTTTTTAGTTGTTCTATTCAAATTCAATTGGGTTGTTTTTATTATTGATAATAAAAGAATTTATTTTCAACGTAAATTTGGGAACATCAATTTCTTGATGGATGTTGGGGACCATGAATTACATGATCCATATATCTTCTCCTTGCAATTAAAAGTGGTATATTATGTGAATGATTTCATAGACGAATTTTAGACTGTTGTTTCTCAGAAAAATAAAGATAATTATATGATATGGTTGATTAACGGGAAGATTTGACCTCTTAAATTGAATCCCATCAATACAAATAATCAAACTTATTTTTCCATCATGATATTGAAAAAATTTATCATGAATGGGTGGATGAATCAGATGAAGTAATAATTCATTAGGGATATGACATGAAAAAGGGAAAAATATTTATATGCTTTCATCCATTAATTTATCAAACACATATTTAATTTGGGAAGTCATTCATCATCATAGTTACAAAAAAATTCAGTATTATGAATGAAGTATCATATGTATTTTAGTTTTTTCTATTTTTTATATTTATCTTTTGTACTTACTTTTATTTGATTAAATTCCATGAATTCCAAATAGGAAGCGTTATATTTATACCATTTGACACTCAATAGTGAGGCAACATTCCACTCCTAGTTCATCATGAGGATAATAAATGGAAACTATTATAGGTAAAAAAAATTAATATGAATAAATTTATTATTTTTTCTAAAATACTAAATTATTTTTCATAAAACATAGAAACAACACTAATATAGGGAAATATATGAAAATTTCATATGTCTCGAATAAGAACAGACTAATTTTAGTTGTCCTATTTTATTTCAATAGGGTCCCTACGGATGACTCCACGTGATTATTTGGGTAGATTCTATGCTAACTGGTAGTAGAGCTTCTTACACTTCAGATTTTGTATGATAATTGTAGACATATTTCATCATCTTAGAAAAATGATTTTTTTGATTCATTGATGGAAATTTTAAAACTTTATGGTGTAATTTAATATCATTAAGTTATTCAATTCTAATATTTTCATAAAAAATATCCTTGTACATATGTTTCATCACATTCTCATTTCTGATGTTATAGTACAAAAGTGTACATTTAAAGCATAGGTATATTTTTAACAGAAGATGACCGAATATGTATTTGGTGATACTGCATCATTTGTGGGTGGTGTACAGGTAAATCAAAGAACATCAAAATCATTTAGTGAACACAATTTTATTGCTTTTAATTATAAATTTATATATATATATATATATATATATTTTAATTTTCAATGTAATTTCTTTACATGCTATGGAAGTAGGAAGTATAGATGGAGATGAAGTTGAAGATTGAGATATAGAGGGTGACGAGAAGAGTTAATATGACAATTATTAGTTGTTTGTTTAATGTTTTGGACTAATATGGAATGAGAGGGTATCATGATATATTATGTGTGACGTAGATCTGAAATAATTTATTTTTTTATGTGAAGTAATATAATTTTTTGTTGATATTGTATTTGTTTTATATGATTGATTTTATGTTCTTATTATAGATATTTTTTTGTTACTGTTAGGTGATACATTTGGTTTTCATTTTTATTATAGTTCTGGTGTTGTAGAATGTACAGATGGCTTTTATTGCAAATCAACATTTAGTATTTGTTTAAAATGCCACAACATAAGACAAATTTTTATTCACAGTAGTTAAAACTACAACCATAAGAAGTATTATTCTTTTTTTGGTGGTTCAAACTACTGCTAAATATGATGCAGTATTATTTACCATAGGTTGTAATTAGTTTAGTAATATTTTTATTAGGTGAATTGTTTTTGGATATAGTGGTAGTTATAACCAGTAGTAAATCATAACCCCCTAAAAACCACCACAAAAATAGAAATAATCACTACTAAATACAATTTCTATGACGCTTACTAGAAACGACCACTAAATGGATGAAACTTCCACATATTGGATATTGACACACAATTTATTGGTGGTTTTTTGAAACTATCTCAAATCCATGTAGCGATTGTTTAAACCACCACCAAATAAAAAAACATCCCCTAATCAGCCCTTTTCATATAGTGTGTCTCATAGTTATTTGAATTATGAAATTAAATATTCTCACCACACTTATTTTATATCATTCAATGATCTTCCAAAAAAAGATTTATTATAATTTAATGGGAATTTTATAGGTATCTCTAATAATTCTTACTATAAGTGTTCAGTGAAGTGTTATTGATATTAAGTGTATCTCCATTTTTTCTTAAGGGGAGGGATAAGATGTAGTTTAATAATCTATACAAATATTTACTTGAAATATTGATTGTTCATTTTAAATATATTTTCCCCAAATTTTACCCAATTAACACCAGTATAAAAGTCATAAATAAGATCATTGGCATTTTCAAGGAAGAAGGAGAGTTATTTTGTAAGGTATTGGATATGTTTAGTATTATTGTTAGGTAGATTTCCAATCGTCAGTTATATCACTATCATCTTATGAATACATTATAAAATGAACTGACTCCGTAAAAACATTATCTAATTGACCAATCATGTTGGTGTCACTTCTTGGAATTGAATGTTGATGAGATTATAAAATCAATTGAGAAATTATCCCTAATGACTCAACTCATTTTAACTATTAAAGGGCTCATATAGAGGGGTGAAATTAATAATTATGAATCAATTTTTAATTAATAAAAACACAAACATCAATGCTTTCACTGTGGGATATATAGTCATAATCAGAAATGATTCCTAAAATATGACTTACCATTCAAATTGAAGGATATTTTTTCAATTTTCTGTACTACAATTCTAGAATACCAGGATTTAAATATACATTCACAAATAAATATAGTTATGGGTAAAAAATATTCCCAACACATCATGATAGAACGTGGTGTAATTACATAGCCATCATCACTAAATTACAAAACTCATCCGAGAATAAACTACTTTAATAAATATTGTACTGAATCGAGAGTTTCTAAAGGAGAAATTAAAGATATATTTTATCAGGTTATGGGTGAGAATTATTCCATAATAAAGGTCTCAAACACTAGAATTCATATCATAGAACTTAAAATGTGTCTGATATAAAGAGACCATGGTTGTGGAGGCAATGGAATGTTTCCCACCACCACATAACAAAATCCAATAGATAATGTCATGGATTTAAATACTTAATCACACCTAAAAACTGAAGAAAAATTAATGAATCACCTAGGTGATTTTAAAATTTATTATATTGGTGAAACTAAAATTGGAAATCTATAAAATTCCTAATACATAAATTTTGGATGATTCAAATAATTTGAGAAAAATGATAATCCCTCACCAGAGAGACCCATCTTAAAGTGCAAAATGATGTGAGTGTTAGTCAAGTATGGAAATAAGAAAGTATGTTTTGAGGATCAGAATAATAATCCATATAATTTTACTAATTACCCCTTATTATCTTTTTTCGAAAATTACTGAATATGAATAATGAACCAGATTACAAAAAATCATTTCAAATATATAGGTGATTAAATGTTTTCATAATATTTGTGAATTCTATAAAAGAATACATTATTAACTAGAAATCATTAATTTTTTCTTTGTTATTAAATGGTATTGTGTACATAGATAATTAGTTAATATTAATGTGAAGTATATTTCTATAGATCAAAATAATATTCTTCCAGAACTAAATAGACCTGGATATTTCCTCATTTTATGTAAAATTATTCAATTTAAGGATATTGGGACCTTTTTTAATATTTGATCTAGAATTAGTATTCCCAATAACTCCTTGCTCAAAAATTTCAGATTTATCAAACTAGCACTGAACATAGTTTCACTACAACAAGATCAAATGTCATTTGGTTGTAATTATGTTAGTGTAGATGATCTGTAAGTTGATGTAGTTATGTTATATTTTCACACATAATTAATTATTCTACACATGGAATGAAATAACATGGTTAAATTCATTTTAGTTATTCCATTATACACACCTTTTAAAGTTTTGATCGATGTATAAATAGGTAATATTACCCATAATATTATTTGAACCATGTTTAATTTTATTTTTACAAATAATTCCAATTTAAATACATGTTTTGATAATTGATGTTACATATGAGGTGTTTTTAGTTGATTTTATAAAAAAACAATCTTCACAATAATGATTTTATTAGTTACTATTTTATTAATAATTGGGATTAAATTTTTGCTAAATTTGAGTCTACACATGGGAATAGAAGGTTGATGAGAATTGAGAATCAATTGTGGAAATATATTTCTCAAGACCATGAGGTTTTTGATCATAGACCTTGTTATATTATTGATAGTTTACTCGTTCCGTTCAATGTATAAAACCACGCTAGGCACCAAACCCCAAATCCTCTTTAAATACTACCAATAAAATGATATAAATTCTAGTAATAGTGCTCCTTATACTATAAAAGAACATTCTAATGCTGGGGATAAGTATGAAGTTATTTTCATTTGTATTGGAGTTAATTGTGTGTTTTCTCAAACATTTAATAGTGAGGTGTATGTGTTTATTAACATTTTACCACATGTGGACTGTCGGCCTTTCTGTGATTCTCTCTATCACATTGATAATGAAATTTCCATCCATGAAATTGAAAATTTACTATATGATAAAAATTAAAATAAACAGGCCTCACCCAAGGATTTCTCCTGTAAGGGTCATTATGGAGATGACTTTTAGCAACTTATTTTCACTAATTATTCATTTATAAACAATTAATGTCACAAGTATGTAGGAGTGTGTCAGTGATAAATTTAAAATAATATCTGATCATTATGGTTCCTATGTAGAGTTATTTTCTCAATTAATTGATTATTGAATGATAATACAAATGTTTTAGAATTTTATCCAAGTATATTTATTGTTAGAGTCATGGATTTATTAAGTGTATTTATTCAAGCTACTGTGTTACATGATGACTTATGTGAAATGGATCAATTATAAAATGAAAATACTAAGGATTAAAATTATAATAGTTCCCACCCATTGTCTATTTTTTCTATTTAATGTTTGTTTTAAATAAAATCTCTTTACTAATTTTTCTTCCTCCCTATGATTTTTATCCTAAATCAATAAACATTTTCCGCAATTTTTATTGTATTATTTGAATTATTTTTTTTTTTAATGTTGAAATGTTATATTTATATGAGGAGTATATTGTGTGGGATAGGTAATGTGACAGTTCGAATTTCTCATGATTTATATCATGTGAACAGATAAAGTCGATGTGGTCAGTTATGAGATTTTCTAACCAATGGTAGATTCATTGTTAATTTTAAAGTAGAAGAGATACATTTACTATATTGAATCGTATATCCTACCAGTTTTTATTTCCCACTAGTTCCATCATTATATGATTTACATTCATAAATCTCATGATAATTTGATCATATTTAGGTGTTTTAAATTTTCAGAAATTTTTTTATTCAATATTATCTTCGTGGGAGGATACATTTTCTCTGCAATAATGATTAATGTGTTTTGAGTTATGTGGTGTTAATATTTTTTATTCATCCAAATCTATTTTATTTTAATATTTTTTAAATAAATTGATTACTTAAAATATGTAATAAATATATTTTGGGAACTAATAATTTTTAAATTTACTTCTGTAAATTATTTTTTTCCTATTACATGATTTATTTTCCAATCTATTGAAAATCATTCATGAACTCAACTGATTTTATGGAATCACTTTTATTTATTTTTATTTGATTATTTTTCAAGTGGTGGAGTGTATGAGTATTTTTTACATGATTTTATTATATTAGATTTTTTGGTGAAAATATTTTTGAGCTTTTTTATCACACCATAAAACCCATTCCATTTTTACTGATAATACAAACTATTTGATCCAAATTATTTTATTTTGTCTCCAACTATTAGATTCAACAATGGGGTAATTATTGAGTTTTATATGTGGCAGAGGTGTCTTATAATTGTTAAAGTGTAACATCCCCAAAATCTAGAGATCTATCATAGGAAAAAATAATGTTTGTTACTAGACCTAAAGCGTTCCTCTCCATACACTAGTTGTTTTCTACTCACATTGGTGGTGTACAGAAGAGAATGAGTAGACTATACCCTATTGTACAAGGATACATTAATATAAAAAGAAATTTTAGATTAAATAAAATACTGAAAACAATATTTTATATAATTAGATGATAATTAATGATAAAATTACAAAAAAAATAATGAACCATTTGATGTGAGGATGAAATGTATCAAAATGAAATACTTTGAGACATATAGATAAAAGAATAAACTATATTAAATAAACTCAAAATAACTCATTTCATAATCCCTTGATAGTCACATCACAATGATATAACCCATCTAGCAAGTAACACCCCACAATAAGGTCACTATATGTAGTCAAAACCTATATCAAAGTGAACTTCTCAGGTACCCAATGGAGGCCATAATAGGGTGTGAGTAAAATACAGTAGGTTAACACCACAATATCTAAATGTAATTAGTATCACAATAAATGAGAACAATAAAGTGATGAACAAGTGTATTAATTATTTAATTCATAAAAAAAACAATCAACTAGATTTAGGACCACGATGGGATATCCATGAGCTGGTAGGATAACTATACCAACCACAACCAGAAGTACATGGAATAACCACCTCACTTGGAATATGCCCTATATTAATGAATTTTAGCATAACTCAATTTTTCCCCATATGAATTACATCCTAACTAGGAATTACACAATAAGAATTAAAACATAAATGAGACAAGACCTCTATATAATCATTTATGAATAATGGGTAAAATCCCTAAAATCATTATATTATAATTGGGATAGGCCTTCAAGATAATAATTTCATAATAACTGCGTCAAACCCTATATGAATTAAAATATAACTGAGCCAATCCATATAAGTATTACATCATAACTTGGATAAACCCCCTATATTAGAATATGATCATAACCATACTAGTCCTATTATGCATTTCAACATATTCAGTCTATTCCCTATATGAATAAAATCATAAACCAAATCCTTATAATCATTATAGAATGAATTAGAACAAAATCTATAATGGAAATAATAACACAATA
This sequence comes from Viscum album, assembly GCA_963277665.1. Taxonomy (NCBI): domain Eukaryota; kingdom Viridiplantae; phylum Streptophyta; class Magnoliopsida; order Santalales; family Viscaceae; genus Viscum; species Viscum album. Next base: position 931,732,880 of record OY728140.1, read on the forward strand.
GTCATAAAAATCCTCAAAGGTCAATTTATTCAATTACATTCATTATTTTCAATTCTCGTTCATTCATTAAGATATTACTTGATCCATTAACATGAAATTGTATATAACCAGATCTTATCCATCTCTTTTTAGTTATTTTATATGCTAAATTAATCCATTATCTAGTTCATTATTATAAAAGTGTAGGCTCAACCTACGAGTATCCATAAGCTAGGTGTCAATATTAAAAATTCCAATTGGATCCCATGAGAAGTCCAACTACATGATCATCATCTCCCATTATTCTATTTTTTAATGTTCATGTTTTGTTGGTGAAATCCTATAATATTACACCTTGTTAAACAAAAAACATATCATCTTTTTCAAGACAATATACCTTTATCCGGTTATTTAAAATACACTCAAACAAAAAATGCTAATTAAGAACAAAAGGAAAAGGGATCAAAAGAAAAACGAAGATCAGATAAATATCCTGATCAAAACCTAATTCAATTGAATCAAATATATCACACCACTATAATGGTGAATATATGATGGAAAGGGGAGAAACACAGTTGTGGAACATAGTGGAGATTATATTATATAATGAGATGCTCAGAAGGGAAGGAATCACACCAAATTAACCGTGTGTCAACCTAGGGATTGAGAGATAAATCCACATGGATGATGAATAATAAATCACACTCATGGTTGTTTAAAACCACTAGTCCTGATATATTCATGATGTTATTTTATAAATTTATATGATTTAGTGAAAAAAATAACTAAAAATTGAAATAATATTGATCAACCATTTCTTGATGTGAATCTATTTCATGATGTGTAAAAATTTTACACCCACAACTACTTTACAACTTCTTCCTAGAAACATTTTCACATTTTTTAACACGTTTGTGATGTGAAAGTGTCTGGTTGATGGATCTCAAACAATATTCTATATGAAAATACCAAACTAATGATAATTTTTTCCATGCATGAAAAACCTTCCTAAAACATTAATATATTTATACTCTCTCACCATTTATTCACAAAAAATACATCCACGGTCATTTGGTAATTTTCCCTAGAAAAAACTCTCCACCAAAAAAATGAGACTCTAAAACTTTGGATTAATAAAAAAAATAAAATCCAACCAAAATTGGAAGAAGAAAAACTCTAGATAGTCATATCTGTTGAAATTTGGTATCTAAAACCTCCACACCACATAACATATCATCCTACTATTTCTACATGTTTCAAAGGTGGGGTCTTAGTGAATCAATATTTCCACTAAGATCAAATATTATATTACCTATACTAGTTACCATCTTGATCATTCCTCTACTACCACTACACATTATCTAGAGGTATAGACATTCCACTGAGATACATCTCAATATGGTCCAAAATCAATATCAGTTCCTCGTCAAATGAATCATCGACACCAATTTCTATGTGTTGAACATATACCTAATGATAAGGGTCTAGATGATATCATTGATGTTTTTCATATAAAACACATTCTTCATGGTAATGTAGTGTTACAGAATGAAAAATATATATTATATTAAACCAACTATTTTCATTAACTCGAATGTCCCAATAAACCTGGGTACTATCTTTTCCTATTTCTTCATATAAGTTTTCATAAACCAAGGTGAATCCTGAATGAAAACGTGATGAACACCCAAAAACATTTAAGGTCATCTTCACTGATTAGTATAATATTTCTACCTACTCTTCATGATTACCAATTTCTACTTAATCAGTTGAAACTCTACATTCATATCATGAACAAGACTAGGTTGAACATGACCTGACTAACCTTTTTATAACCAACAAATAAGAGAATGAATCCACATGATAAAAAAATATTTTAACGGATCCATTTCGATCAATGGTTTGAGGTTATTATTATAAGAGTAATATCTGAGTTCAAAATGATACCACCATGGACCTCCAAAATCAAAAACATAAGCCCATACCATACCCTCTAGAATATAAATAGTCTCTTCAGATTGAACATCATTTTTTAGTTAATAAATTATGCTCAGATGAACCTAATTTTGAAGATCTTATTAAAGATGCATAAAAAATCAAAACATGAAATGAGGATATATATTAGAAATGATACTCATTGTTAGACCGCTCAACTGGAATGCCAATCTATAGAATGTATTTCCTACCTATGTAATCAATAGTGAAGGTCTCCTTGATATGAAATACGTGAGATACCGTCGTTGGTTGATATATGATCAACCATGTTGTATTTTACTAGTGATATTCCATGGGTAACCCCATCACAAAATCTATAGTGACATCATCACGCTTTCGATCTAGAATGGGAAGAGGCTGCAATAGGCTAGTAAGGCTCTGATTCTCATTAATCACTTACTAAAAGGTGAAAAATCTATGCATTAATATTTATTCCTCCTTATTCATTCTTAAGCACCATTATTATCTACAGATTTTAAAATGAAACATTGTAAAACCTAGTTGTACCACCTATCTAGAAGCATGATACACTCTCATCAACTCCTAATGCATGGACATAAGAACCCAAAATTAACCATGGTCATGGAAAACATTTCTAATTCTATGAGACCATGTTGATGGAAGAACACCAACATATATGTTTTCCCTTATAGATAATACCTCTCTATCTAGGAATAGATTTTATTAACACTATCATGATTCATTGGTATAACAGATGTCAATGTTAAAGATAATCATTCATGTGAGTCCTGGACATATACAGCCATCATTGAAAATTGTGTCATCGTCTACTTCTCATCACAAGACTATTGCACTTCCTCTGTATACATATTTCAGTTATAGGAATCGAAAATAAAATAGTAATTATATATTTTTTTAATCCATCTTGATGTTAAAATACTACATATAGTAAACCCACATTATTTGTTAATGGTTTATGTCCCACTGTTAAAATATTTATCTGAGGCACTTGTGGTCGACATACACCACAAACCATTCTCTCATAAGATAATTTCTGCATAATCAAAGGTAATGTACCACTGTAGATAATACCAGAATATGATTATGTAAATTCTTCTCATGCGGTCTCACCTGTCAAGAGCCATAAGAAAACTCCCGGTATTCATGAATCCAATGTTCTTTGAGTAAAACATCAGATGTATCAAAGTAAAAACTATGTTCCTTAATCAAAACATGTAAAGTGTGGTTTTTTGATGTTTTTTTCATAACCTTTATCTCATTAAAATATCTCTCACATGAATTGTACAAAAACATTCACCCCTTTCTTGGAAATCCCAGACATCAGTGCATCCAAATTAAAGAAGTCATATATAAATAGCTGATAATAACATGAAATAACAAGGAAACTCAATATTTAAAATATAAAATTGTTCATTTCCCATGATAATATGGATTAATCTTTCTATGGCACAACTTACAATCCATCCTATAAAATTATAAGGCCCGTGAAATGTACATTATCAATTTATAATCTACAATTATTTATCATGACATAATGTTTATTCTCTCCCAATGTAATAAATATGATGTCAATATGTTGGAAATGATAATATATTTACATGGGTAAGACCAATATGTCATTGATGAAAAACATCAAAAACTAATATAAGATGGGGTCAAATTTATGATTCATCAATTTTAAGAATACTGCTGGAGTGTTTGTTTGACTGAATGATATCACCATTAAAGTGTACAATCCATATCATCTCCTACAATCAGGTATAGGTATGTATGACTATTTCTATATTGACTAATAATACTTTTATATCAATATAATCATATATGAAAACATAGAACCTCTTATGAGAACAAATATATCATCGATGCACAGATTGGATAACTGGCTCTTGATCGTCCTCAAGTTCAATCAATTATAGTACACACACAAGAACAATGTCTCACCGTATTTATTAGGGAAAAACCTAGACGACCCCTTGGTGATGTACATGGATGTATTAAAACCTCATCTTTTAGATCATCTATGTAGTCAGTCAACACCTGATCTCTATTATTTCCACCATAAAAGATGGAAAACAAACTAGCTCTTCTCTCAACACCGACTTGAAAGTGAACACGATATCATGTTCATGTGGTAATATATAGAAAACAATAAGAAATACATCCATATAAAATACACAATTGGAAGAAATGTATCCTAATACATTGGAAAATTGTATAGAGTTATACATTATCCTTGAGTCATGATACAATCTAATATACCCTAAATTGGTCATATACAACCATCTTAAATATCCCACTCACCCTGTTAAAAATAATTTCCCACTTATGGAGGTAGATAGATTAATCTACTCTAATAACAATAGATGTGATCATTGTATAAATATAATCTATCCATACATGGAAGGAAATATGAAATTTTGATTTAATGAAAAAAATAGTTCTTAAATGAAATGATAACAACCATTTTGTACTGAATATGTCATTAATCTTTTTATTCTCTATGAAGAAACTCTTAACGTTGTAATAAAATTCAAGTATCAATCCAGTCCAACCAAATACAATAGTAATCCATTTTTTAAAATATAATTTATTAATAAATGTGATACTCTCATATTAAAAATGATAATATAGATGACATTCAAATCATACCCTTAATTGTAGAAGGTATTGCATCCTAACTAGTCGTAGTAGACTGTATATCATACAGCTGACATTCCATTATTCATTATGCTCCAGTATAACTACCCTTTAGTATTCCCTCATCTGATTACAATTAATGTTTCAATTAGGTTACAAATAACCTTTCTCGACTAGAAAGTATAGTGTACCACCGTGTACTAATCTGTTAAGGGGTAGCAGATTCCTTCCAAGACTACAATACCAATCTTGATCCCATGTCAGATATTTATTATTGAAGGTCACTAAAACCCACTACAGGTGGCCCAATATACCACTATAAAGGAACTGAAAAGTAGGGTATAAATATTAAGACCTCTTTTGGGAAATCATTCCACACAGATAACACTATTGAGGAACATGTTCATGAGATAGCTAACTACCACCCTAACAGCTCTATCTATTGTTTCTTTGGAGCTAACTACAATTTTTTCACTTATTTAAACTAGGTGAGGAGTTAATAGTTATCCGGAATGAAAAAACATGGATTCATTTCATGGCCATTAATTGGTTTCCTTCCTTAATGAGAGACTGATTCATCATGTATAAAATGATAATCAATTAAGAAATTCACCAGTGACCCGATCTCATAGTTAATCCCATCCAGGAGACTCCTTACTCTGACAAGGTCATTAGAAATTAAAGATGGTGGAATGTGATAATTGATAAAAATTTATGAAATGTCAAGAATAGTCCACCAAAATCATGCAATCCTATGTAATGTGCATAAAAATATTAATCTTTATCACCCAAAACATTTCTATATAGAATAATATAAAAAAACTCCCTCTAATTTCTTATAGGATAACTCCATTTACTAACCATAATTCATTAAATTTTCCCACTTATTCTTGGATGGTCCAAAATGAATTTATATAAAAAGAATAACCCTCTTATCAATAGATATCTCAAGGTTCTTGAAAATCATACGGACTAACTCAATCGAATAATTAGGAACTCGGTGGGTTTACCTGATCCATGAATATAGGGAGGGGCTATAGATGGAACTCTCTTGTTAGCTAAGACATCAATGTTATGGTGTGAAAACTATCTTTATACATAGACAGTGTTATCCAAATTAGCTATAACAATCTTATTGGGTGGAGGCTTAATCAGGGCATTTTAGTTTAAATCTACAACCCGTTTGGATCTTTTTTTTTGAAAAAAACACTATTCTCTCTCATTCACATAGAAATTTATCAACATAAGGTAAATCATACATGATACAGAGTAATTTTACATAGATCGCCCACACTGGGCTACATTCAAGGATAATATAAAGGAAAAATTCTAAGGTTCCAAATGTTTTAAATCATGATGATGATACAATGTTCGAAGAAGACTCGTTGAACCTCCTGGATTACAAATAAGCACATTATGAAATATCACTATTCTATCCACAAGATTGTGTTTACTAATCCTTTAGTGGAATATTATATTATTATGAATCATTATTAAATTATATCCCACATATATGAGTGATCAATGAAGTCCATTTTTCACTAGGTAGATGAAATAAAAATTTCTATGTACTACATGATTTCATATATTTCATTTTACATTTGTTTGTCACACCGTGAACATCATTAGAACCTCCATGAACATCCATTCATCATCTAAAAACTTCTGTTCACCAGGATTAATGAGTTATTTATGGACTTCATTACTCAACAAACATACTTCACTCCATTAACTGCATACTCTTCTCATCCAATTCTCTTTTATAGGAAAAAGTTCCCTGCAAACCCCTTCTATGAACACACACATTTTTTGAATTTATCCTTTATGAAATCAACTCCTTAAAAAACCAACATCTTTATAGAATAAATTTCAAAATGCATATTGAAAAAAATCTTTCAAACATCACAAAATTATTATATTGATGATGATATCTAATCAAATTTTCATTATTTAATGATGCAGTAACTGATCCTATATGTAGAAAAACAAATCATTCAAAACCAGATAATTAAAATTACCCAAATATCCTTACTAAATTTTCGATCACCGCAAACTTAGATTTCCATAAGCTCCATATAGAGTAATCCCTTTTGGTGTACTCAATTTACCACCTTTACCTAAAAAAATAAATTCCCATAGGGACAATAAAAAATCACTACCTCCCGCAAATGATGTGACTACCATAAAATGATCCCACTATGTGGTTATAATATCACATAACCCTATACAGTGTTTTAATGTTAGAAAAAATTCCTAAAACTTTTCAAGCCCCATTGAGGTTCTTGTATCATGTTATGAAATTTTCATATCACTCCAACAACATTATATTTTAATTTCTGATTTTCATTCATCTGTATGCATACATGCAATGAAGTCTATGTACATTTCAATGATGTTTCCATATATTGTTTTGTGGAATCCATTCATTTTTCTTAAAACTATTCCTGATATTGAGGTGAAAAAATATATAAATCACTAGAGAACTACACCACCAAAATAATTCTTCTTTATAAACACCAATAATATTGAAATGTTGTTATCTCGATTTTTTAACAAACACAATCACCCAAAAACATCAAGATGTACCTTGATGGGTATTTTTCCAACAATCTTTCCCCTCTATTGTGTTTACTACGTTTCAAAAAAATTGATTAGCAATTAATTATTTACTCAACATACACTATAAACCATCATGATTCATGTTCATTATGTGAAACAAAAGTATCACGCAATGTTAATCAATGAATCACTTCATTCCAGAAAATTCAACTACTTTCATCATGACACTCACATATTTTAATATATTCCATTTTTTCAAACATGATTAAAATTTTCATATTTAAAACCCCCCTTCTACTAATCACCCTTATCATCTTATATCATATTATTATTAATACATTAACTCCCTTTAAAATAATCTACTTCTACATTTTTTTAAAAACACCGGAATGTCACACCTTTATAGTTTGAAATTAGATAAATACCACAAATCAACACATTTGGGAAAACAAATCATTCCTCAGGGAGTGGAGGTATCACGTCCACACTTATTCATGTGCGGGGAGTTGAGTGGAATATAAGAGCAATTTGATGACTTATAAATTTTTATTTAGGTATGACCTCTGTCATAATTTCTTCAATTTGTAGTTATGTAGGAACATACTCAAACATAAAAAGGTAATAAACCACCTTTACCTACTAAAATGATACCTAATTTAAATATTCATAGATATTGAACAATGGGATGGATTTTATATATGGTTTATAAAACTATATTTATTGCAATGGATTCTAATTAGAGACTTCACCTCATCTCCCATATCATTAAGCTACTTCTTTATCGTCAATAAATTCAAGAAATATCGAGCATTCTCAATATATATTTCTTATGTGGTGCTCAATAAAATGAAATCTTGTTTCTTACTCAGCCACAAATTACACACTCCCAGGACGTAAAATTCACCACATAATGTTGATTTTTTATTATCCATTAAACAAGCCGAGTCTTCATATATATAACCAAAAAAATCTTAGAAATTTTTTTCATTATACAATAAAACAAAATCTATCATTCCATTATTATGCCAATGTATTCATTTTTATAAGAATTATCTTAATTTATTATTTATTTATTAGATACCATGTTACTTTTCATGTGGGAAAAAAATTTGGTCAAGTCACTATGAAGTAAAAATGACTTATAATGGTATTCTAGGATTGCATGACATTAACCAATTTTCTTTCATTATATCATGATAGTTTCATCCAGAAAGCCACTGTATTTTGGGAAATACATGGAATATACCATCAGAAAACTTATCAGATCATCTATGTAATTTTTGGATTCTGAAATAAATGTAACATTACTTCTTTGATTAACATGTAAACAAAAGGAAAAATATAATTTCACAAATCATCGACACTTATAAATCAAATTTCATAAATTCTGTGTCCTATTTGAAATTCACTTCAACCTATCCAAAACATATTATTTCATCAAAATGCACCAACACCACAATGATTTTATTACTATAATTTTTACAATTATATTATAATATACTAAACCATGATGAAAATTGAGACCTTTAAAAAACTAAATAATTCTGGAATACCATGATATTGGTTCTTGATTCAATCTAAATAGTTCATTCCTTAGATGAAGCACCTTGTTATCATATTCATGAATGAGAAAACCATCTGGTTTCTCGAGATATACTTCTTCTTCTAGAATCAAATTATTAAAAATAACATAATTTCTATAGGGATAACATTTAACCTTATTTGTAGAACTACGCACAATAATAAGTTTATTGTCTCTATCCTTACAATAGGTGAAAATGTTTCATCAACATTAGCACACTCTATCTAGTAATAATATAACACCCTAAGATTTTATGAGAAATATTCTTTTTAATTTCTTTGATGTCTTGTGTTTCATGCTACACCAAGATTATATTGCGCTATATGAAACACTGTATTAGCTTCCAATATACGAAAACACGGTTCTTGGCTTCGGTTGTATACAAGAGCTACCTTCCTCAATAGCTTCTGTTGTAAGCAATACTGAGTTTCACTAAATAATGATATATTGTTATAATATTATTATGAAATATCAATTTTTAATATTATTAACCACATTTTGAATTCTATAACATTATCATTCATCATACACATATTATAGAACATTTTATGAGAACAAAATAAATGTTTTGGGTAAAATAAGTATTTTTTTAAAAAGCAGTTTTGTCGCCTTTTGATGGAACACACAGTATAAATATAGTTGTTGACATGTTTATGAGTTCAATTTTTACAAAAAAAAACTTTTCATTGCAATATGTATATATAAATTTACTTAGGATAATTTTTTCATATTTTTCTGTAAACTTTCATAATTTTGTTGAATAGTAAAAATAAGCTAAAATTTCATTAAAAACATCTCTTTTCATCAAGAAAATTTATTTGGTGAAATTTTAATATTTAATGGTTATAAAGTATAAATACAATATATTTTTATAATTTAATAATATGTATGCCATTATTATTAATTTTAAATTGAATTCATAGGTAAAAACATTTCAATCTTTTGCAATGTTTTATCTTTTAGAACACATTTACTCAATAGAGGAATTAATTTTAAAATAAATACTCCAACTTAAGTTTTTTGAATGTGGAAAAATGGATTCCATATTTGAAATCAGTAGATTCAAATTATGTTAACAAGCTACTTCTTATATTTAGATATTATGAAGAGTAACTACGGTAAATTTTTTTACTAATGTAAAGGTAAATCACATAATTAAGGGTAAAAATAATTTCATGAAGTTACCCAAAAACTTGTATTAATTAAATTAGTTGATTATATTTCACCCTAAATTATATTTGGGTTGAAATTGTTTCTTTTGGAACCCATTTGGTTGGGATTAAGACCTTACATTTATTTTATCAAATTAATGTGAAATATGTCTCACTGAAACATTAATAATTAAATTATTTTTAATATAAGTTTATACATAATATAAATTCAATTATAAATACACATTTTTGAGATAAAATGTTTTTTTTCATCATGAATATTTATTTTTTATTTTTAAAAATTTTATAATTACCTTATTAGCTTATACATTAATGATGCATAAATTATTTATTTAGTGAAAAATCAATAATATAGTTTTTATTAAAAGAATAATACCTATAAAAAGGATCTGAAACATGACAAAACAATATTGTTAAAGTATATATATTCCCAAAGCATACAAGGGTGGAATGGGGACCATTTGTAGCCTAATAAAACAGATTATGACATTTATATTATATTATTTTAAATTAAGTCATAGTTCCACCTTAATACCTTAATAAAGATAAAATTTTAAAGGTTGGTTATTTTAGAAGAAAATTCATGTAATATTATTATTATGGAATCTAATAGATTTATATTAATCATAGTATTTTATTAGTTATTTTTATGCTACATATCAGTATATTAAATAATCATACAAAAATACTGTTGTAATTATTTTCTTAAGATAAATGTAAAATAAATTGTCTTAAAAATATTAAATTAAATATTATATGAACGAATTAATGTACTAAAAAAATTTCTATAATCATATGAAATGTTAGGAATATATTAAATATTTTGGTTCGAATGAATGTTCTATGTCAATTTTATTTAAAATCAAATAAATGAATAGTGTCAAAATTGACACTATTGGTATTTTATAAAAATAACATATTATTACATTGTTTAAAAATCACAAATATATATAAAAATTATAAATTGAAATTTATATGTTCTAAAATTTCATAAATTATCCAATTATGGACAATTCACAACACATAAGTAAGTATTTATAAGAATTTAAAATTTAAAAAATTATTACCACAAATAAGATTAAATAGATTAAATAAGGATAAATCAAATTGATAAGGTTTAAAATAATTTCCCAACATGTATAAATATTACTAGATGATGATATTACAACCCTATTTCATATCATATTAAAATTTGTGTCATTTTGGATGTTTTTCTGTGGGGTTTGAGTTTATTATAAATTAATATTGTTTAGGTTTCTAAAAGTGCCCCTCATTTATCTTATAAAAGAGAACCTCCTCCCTCTACTATTCACACCATTTTAAGAATTCAAGATTGGGAAAACCCTTAAAATTCATCTTATAAACCTCTCTAGTTATATTATATAGGTTCTTGTCTTTTCAAAAGATCAACTCTAGTGCCCTAAGTAGATGTTTTAAAGAGGCGCGTCCAGGAAGAGGTAATCTCTTCAACCGATTCATTCAAGTTTCTTTCTTCTTCTACATCATATTATTTATTTATTTCTTCATAAATTAATAACATTAGTACCACTAATATACTGATATTCTAATTTAAATCTGAAAAAACCCTATTTCACCTTATATCCATCCTACGAAAAAACGAAATCAACGCACGTGCGTACGTACGACCTACCGTCTCCACGCCGTGGTGTAATCTGTTTTTCAAAACCAACCTACTTGGATAGATATAATAATGGAAGAAATAACTATATATGATTATTATAACATCATACTAATTCTGAGATATTATATCACCCACTCGAATTCCATTCAATATTTATGGGAATGATATCATTCCTCGTCCGTACGTACGGATTAGCGTCTTCATGACGCGATGAGATTCATTCTCCATGTTATCAATTCCATAATGATTATAAAGTATATATAATATATAATCCTGAAATATATTTCATAATAATGATACTTGATTTATTTATATGTTATTTACTTACTTACATTAAATTTAATAAGGAAATAAAGACAACCTTCATGCGTACGTACCACTTACTGTCTCCATGAACGGTGTATTTCATTACATTTATCGATCTATAATATATATATATATATATTCTAAATATATATTATATATAAATCATTTTTTACATTCTATATGTAAGTAATAATGATATAAATAATCATATGAATAATTAAAATTCAAAACACGTACAATAAATGAAACGATTTTCCCCAAAATGATGCTTTTACATGGAATTGACAAATGAACTGGTAATATAAAGTCATAAGAGAATCATATATGATATCATAAATATTTTTGCGGTTCTGTTATAAGTTAATAATATGTTTAAACCCACTATAATAGAATCTCAGACACATATGGAAGAAATTGGACATAAGGTAAAGGATAATTATTCCAATCTCGTTCTTATCCGAGATTGTTTATTCGTAACTATTTACTGGGGTTATGTTTATCATCCATGTCCATGTTTTATCAAGATGTCTTCATAAAATTTTTACTATTACTCCATGTATATTTAAAGTCATTTTTACCCTTTTTTTAATTTCACCACAAGGTTTGGTGTGAATATTTTTTTGTTTACCATAAGAGATACTTTTTGACTTTTCCAGAAAAAGTACGAGGATAATGTTTTTTTATCTTATACAGTGTGAATGGATTTTTAAGGATTCATATGTAACATCCCGGACCCAGGTGCCACACAACGGGTGCCCCGAGCCCGGTTCGCCACGTGACCTCAAGCGCATTTCCGCAAATGCCAAAGGCATCCAACTAGCAGTGAGGGCCTAAGTCTGATAGTGGGGAAACTATGCCCTCATTTGTCAAAGTGTAGCACAGCGGAATACCAAAATAAACACACACAAAACAGCGGAAGCAGTAAACATACAAAACTGAAATAACTACAACAGTGGATATGAACAAGAGTATATAAGTGATGATTCTACATGTTTCATGTTCTATGAAAACATCCAGAACATGTCATACATCCATACAGTACAACAAAATACAGAGTATAGCAAAACAAGCAAAACAGCTGGAAGCAGCATCGCGAGCCTAGGCTCGGTCCCATGACCTCCTACTCCACAGCAACAGTCAAGTACCTGTATAGGGACTCTTTCCCCTATCTACACCTACATCAACGTAATCTATTTGGGCTGAAAAACATGACCCAAACAGGGTGTGAGAAATATATCTCAGTAGACACCCACCAAAGGCCCGTGCCCAACTGCGTGTATGCATGCAACAATAGTGTGCAGTAGTAAAATGAAATAAAGTAAGCAGTACTCAGAAGTAACTAATTACCAGTTATATTTCCATTTCATTATCCATTTGATCCATTTAAATATTAGAAACCACCACAGTGCATTTCTAGGTAAACAGTCCACGTCCTCAGAAAAACAAAACCTTACCCTCAGGTAAGTAGAATCCAACCCACAGGTGTAACCCTCAGGCGTAACAGAAATTGACCTCAGGTGTAGGAAGTTTCGCCCTCAGGCACAGAAGTCAATCCCTCAAGCACGAAAGTTTTCCCTCAGGCGGAAATAACTACAGCCCTTGGGCTAAATAGTGCAGTGACCTCAGGAAAATAACATCAACACCCTCAGGCTAAATACAAAAACACCCTCAGGATAAACAGGTAACCGTGCCATGCCCAATATGTAAACATGCAGTAACAAGAAATTCCTCTCAAGGAAATTCTACAATTACTACTTTGAAGGCATACCATCGGGTATCCTGGCCAAATGGCTAAACAGAGAAACACACCCTGTGGGTGGTTCTGGATCCAAGCAACGATCCCAACCAGAATTTTATTATCACAATTAAATACCTAATTAATTCTAGGTATTAAATATGGTCACGACCTCAGCCACACGACACCTCATCATGGGTTCGTGGCACAAAAACACACAAAAATGCATGACAGTTGGAAAATAAACACCAAGCCACCTACCTTATATGACAAAGAACGCTATACCCGAACGCCGACTCTAGAAACGCCCAAGAATGGCATAGATCTGACGAAGAACAAAACTCATTCAAACGTAAATAACATACGTTTGGAGAAGAATTGGCAAGAACGGTACCAGGAGAGGAGAGGGCTTACCCGTGCGGTTATAATGAAATCGTCTGAAGCCGAATCGGATTCCAGACGAACGCACGGTGGATCTTCAAAGATCTGGCATCCTCCTTTGGATCCAAAATGGATCAAACGCCTCCTCTGCCAAATGAGGAGGATACTTCCTGTTTTAAGCCGAAAAAACAAAGTACACTGCGTGTACTTCCAAGTACACGGCATGTACTCCCTTCATTTAACTGTTCATTTAGTGGCACCACCACACTGTTCATCTGTCAACATGAGTACACGGCATGTACTATCGAGTACACGGCGTGTACTATCGCCTAGCTGGCGGCGATGCGACCGCCTTACTGTTTAAGCCTGCCGAATGACTACACGACGTGTAAGGTACCACTACACGGTGTGTAGTCGGTTCCTACACCCTTTTTCGCCGGCATGGCTACATGCCCCGTGTAGTCATCCCTACACGGCCAAAAGTACACGGCGTGTGGATAAAGTACACATTGCGTAGTTCCAAAATTCAGGATTTTTCCCCATTTTCCATATTTTCTCAAAAACACTTAAGGAAAAGGAAAAGAAGAATCCCGTACCTCTAAAACCAGAACCGGGTTCTTACAAACTTCCCCCCTTATAGAAATTCGTCCCCGAATTTCCCATCCAAGGGTGGCGAAGAGAAAGCTCAGAACAGCTCTGGCCACTGAGCACGTACGTCGGCCTCCCACTCCCAGGTCTCGTCTTGCACTCGTCCATGCTGCCATAGCACCCGTACGAGAGGAACTGACCAGCCTCAGAGAACCTTCGTGCTTCTGTCAATGATACGGATCAGATTCTCCTCAAAGGACGCATCATGCTGAAGTTCAACCTCCTCTGGCTAAAAGGTGTGAGACGGGTCTGAATGGTAGCGACGAAACTGAGACACGTGGAAGACGTCGTGCATGGCTCGGTACCGCTGCGGTAACTGCAACTAATATGCAACCAGCCTGACTCTCTCCAGAATCTCAAATGGTCCCACATACCTCGGTGAAAGCTTACCTTGTCTCTTGATCCATTTGTTTCCCAGCCTCGGCGAAACACGCCAGAAAACCTGATCTCTGACCATGAACTCCAAATCTCATCTGCGGCGATCAACATAAGACTTCTGACGAGATTCTGAGGTAGTCATCCGCTTCCGAAGAAACTAGACCTGCTCAGATGTCTCCTGCATGAGCTATGGCCCCAGTAAAGCTGCCTCACCTACCTCTAACCAGCACAAAGGTGATCGGCATGGCCTACCATATAAATTCTCGTATGGTGCCATCTCAATAGTTTCCTGAAAACTATTGTTATAGGAAAAAATGACAAAGGGTATATGCTTTTCCCAAGATCCCCCAAAGTCTAGGAAGCATGCTCGCAGCATGTCCTCTAGCACTTATATCATCCGCTCTGACTGGCCATCTCTCTGAGGGTGGTATGATGTGCTCAGAAGCACCAGTGTACCCAGTTCCCTCTGAAAACTCTGCCAGAAACGTGACTTAAATCGGGTGCCCCTATCTGAAACGATAGAACGAGGGACCCCATGAAGACGTACGATCTCTCGGATATACAGCCTTTAGAGCTCGTCCCCACCAAAGGTCTCCTTGATCGACAAGAAGTGAGCTACCTACGTGAGTCTGCCCACAACAACCCACACATCGTCATTGCCTCTAGGTGACCTTGGCAATCCTGTCACGAAATCCATCGCGACATCATCCCATTTCCACTCCGGAATGGGCAACTTCTGTAACACTCCAGCTGGTCTCTGTTTCTCTTCCTTCACCTGATGACAGGTGGAACATCTCGTAACAAAAGCAGCTATCACTCTCTTCATACCCGGCCACCAGTACTGACGACTCAAGTATCGGTACATCTTGGTAACCCCGGGATTAACTGCCCAAGCTGAAGTATGAAACTCCCGCATCAGCTCCTCACGTATATCCCCTGGAACCCATACACATCCATGGAAACACAAAACCTCATCATCGCCTATCGTCCAACCGAGAGGAGGGTCCTGACTTGCCACCGACTCCCATAGAACTAGGCCTTATGAAACCGATAGCTTCCTCATCATCACTCTGTCCAAGAGGGTAGAAGTCACAGCTAACGAGGAATGATAAGTCTGCCCCTGAATGTCATGCACCTCTAGATGCATCTCAGAGAACAAATAAATAAGCTGCCACTCACCACTGGCCTCCTTCACTGCCTGTATCGGAGTCTTCCTTCTCAGTGCATTAGCTACTGCATTACCATTACCAGGTGTATAGGCAAGCTCAAAATCGAAGTACTGTAGGTACTCAACCCACTTTCTCTACCTCAGATTTTGGTCACGCTGAGTAAAGATATACTTGATCCTTTTTTGGTTGGTGAAAACCACAAAATGATCTCCCAATAGATAATTTCTCCAACAGCACAACGCATTAACAACTGCAGCAAACTCGAGATCAGGCGTTAGGAAATTCCTCTCATGTGGCCTCAACTGCCGAGACCCGTACGCAACAACTCGGTCTCCCTGCATCAAAACTAATCCCATCCCAATCCCTGATGCATCACAGTAAACTGTATAGCTCTCCCCCTGCTCTGGGAGTATCATGATCAGTGCTGATGCCAGTCTTCCCTTCAGGTCCTGAAAATCTGTCTCGCAAGCTTCTGACCAAACAAACTTCACACCCTTTTTAGTCAGACCTGTCAACGGTGCTACTAAGAGGGAGAAGTCCTGTATGAAGCGTCTGTAGTAACCATCCATACCTATGAAACTCCGTATCTCAAACATGTTCTTAGGCTGATCCCAGGAAACTATTACCCTCACCTTCACTGGGTCCACTACAACTCCTACCACTGAAATGATATGACCTA
The DNA here is from genome assembly GCA_963277665.1 of Viscum album. Classification (NCBI taxonomy): domain Eukaryota; kingdom Viridiplantae; phylum Streptophyta; class Magnoliopsida; order Santalales; family Viscaceae; genus Viscum; species Viscum album. The sequence goes on from OY728140.1 coordinate 931,749,724, forward strand.
GGAAGTGAATCTGGTCCATCCAAATGTGGCACTTCGAGAGCTTAGCATATAGTCGATGCTCTCTCAGTGTACTCAATACGATCTCAAGATGGGTGGCATGGTCGTGTCGAGAGTGAGAGTACACCAAGATGTCGTCCACAAATACTACCACAAATGAATCAAGATATGGATGGAACACACGATTCATCAGATCCATGAAAACTACTAGCGCGGTCGTCAGTCTGAACGACAAAACCGTATACTCATTTAGACAATACCTACTCTGAAAAGTGGTAAGCGGTATATCTGATGGTCTAACGCGAAGTTGATGATATCCGGATCTCAAGTCAATCTTAGAGAACACTCATGATCCATGAAGCTGATCAAACAAATCATCTATCCTCGGCAAGGGATATCGGTTCTTAACCGTCAACTGGTTTAGCTTTCGATAATCCACACAAAGTCTGAGGGTACCATCCGCCATCTTCGCAAAAAGGACCAGATATCCCCAAGGAGAAGTAATAGGTCAGATAAAACCCTTTCCCCATAACTCCTCTAACTACCTCTTGAGCTACTGCAACTCAGGCGTGGCCATCCTATAAGGAGGAATGGACACCGGTGCTGCTCCTAGCACTAGCTCAATAGAGAAATCCACCTTGTGCACCGGAGGTAGACCTGAAAAGTCTTCTGGGAATACATCCCTTAAACGATCAACAACTGGAGGGAAACCTTCGGATAAGTCCCCTGGTCATACATATATAAGCTCACAATCTGGGCTATGACTCCATCTCGCCCATGATGCTCTGGTCCAGCTCGACTCGCCTGAACATCCAATTCGCCCTTGTGTAGAAACTCTCCACCCTCTGGTGATGAGAAACGCACCCTGCGATGATAGCAGTCTACAAAGGCTCGATAGGGATCCAACCAGTCCATTCCAGGAATGACGTCATAGATCATCATCTCTAAGACATAGAGGTCCCAAAGGAAGTGACACCCTCCAACCTCAAGGGGGAACTCCTTACACTGATCCACACTAGCCGTCCTAGTCCCCAACGGAGTGTCTAGCGTCAAGATATCAGAAGAAGTAGAAACACCAATACCAAGGCTCTCCAAAAATGGTATAGATATGAAACTATGTGTAGCACCCGTATCAAAAAGGACTGAAGACAAGATAGAAGCTACTAGAATAGTACCTCTGACTGTCGAAGGTCCGGGATCCTGCTCCTGCTGGGTCTGTTGCACTGCATATGTATGTCCAGTGTCGCGACCCTGCGCCACAGCCTGACTACCCTGAGCTTTCCTGCCCAGCAGCCTCTGAGATCCTGGTGTCTGGCTACCACGGCCCCAACCACCATTTCTGCCCGCACGCCCTAACGTATTCCAGTTCCCTGAATGCTACGAAGCCACTAGTCCTGCTCCCGCACGCAGAGTCCGCACAGAACCCCTCTCACTATCCATTGGTATAAACGCCCTGCAAAAGTGCTGTATATGACCCATATTGCCGCAATATCGACACTCCACTGGGTCTCGTGGACACTACGGTCTCTTATGCCCCTCTCTGCCACACTGGTAGCACCTGACCGGTCCACCTGAAGAAGCTGCCTGACTAGTACTGCCGCCCTGAGAGAAGTCCATCTGTCTCTTCCTCTTGCCAGCAGAAATAGTACCAGTAACTGGTGCTGAACCACCCTGGCCCACACCACTCGATTCCCACAGGTTCCTCTCTATAATCAATGTCTGGTTCACAATCGCGTGTACAGTAGGCAACCTGAAAACATTTACCAGCGCTCAGATGTTATACCGAATACCATCCTCAAAACGTCTAGCTCTCAATGTCTCATCACCCACCAGCACGGGTGCAAAATGCTGAAGCTCCGTAAAACGAGCAGAATAGTCCATCACCGACATATCGACCTACTTCAGATTCATGAACTCTCGAGATCTATCTGCCCTCATCATCTCGAGAAAGAATAATTCATAAAAGGCTGCCTAAAAATCTTCCCACGCCATGTCCCCGTGATGTTTTGACTGGGTGGTAACATCCCACCACCTCTTGGAGGAATCACGCAGCATGTAAGTTGCGAGCTTGACCATCCACCCTGGAGGCGTCTCAAGATGCTCAAAAATAGTCTGCATCGATCCTATCCAAGACTCCGCAGCCTGTGGTCCGCCATCCCTTGAAAACTTAGGCGGATGCTGCTGCTGAAAGATATGCGTCAGCTCGGCCATAGATGTGGCAGCCTGCGGTGCTCCCTGAAAGGTCTGCATGAACCGCAATAAGCCTTCATGGAACTGCGCCTCCGCGCCTGTGTCTGGTATTATAGCTGGTGCCACATCTGTCTCTGCTGGTGGATCTACTGGTAGCCCATGGCCCACCATCTCTGGTGTATAATCGTCGCCGCTATCCTGGCGAATAAATTGCGGTCGTCTAGGTGGCATGACACTACAAGGTCAAAATCACACCTCAGATTCAAGATTTTTAAGACTAAAATGAAGGAACGACAAAGGAACAAGAGGATGAATGTGTTTCAAAATTTGGAAAACAAGACTACACGGTGTGTACACTGACTACACGGCATGTACTTGACTTCCTTTCCCCTGACCGGGTCCTTCTACATGGCTAAGCCACATGGATTCTGTTCAACAAAACTACACGGCGTGTATAATATCTACATGGTGTGTACGATGTTATTTTCCAACTGCCCATGTCGTCTGTGACATGGCTGACTACTCGGCTTAACACTCCACAGTGTGTTACACCCGCACACGGCGTGTACACCATCCTGTTTCACAGCCACACGGAAAACTCCACATAGTCTGTCCTCAGACAAGACTACACGGCGTGTCCCACAGGTACACTTTGTGTTAAGGGAGAGGTGACATCGACCCGTGTTGCTAGTTACACGGCCGATTCCCCAGGTCACACTACACGGTGTGTCTATAACTGACACGACATGTTATGTCAAGGAGTTCACCGACCCGTGTGGTTAGTTACACGGCCGGACTCTAGTTCACACTACACGACGTGCATAAAAACTACACGACGTGTTTTACCCAAGCCCTTATCTACCCCGTGTTATCGCCCACACAGTTTGTGAAACGAGAAGAGACTACACGGCGTGTACTCGGGGTACACGACGTGTACTCAAAAAGTTCATTTTTCTTCCCGAACAAAAGAACACACATGGCATGTATGATGTCCTACACGATGTGTATTCTGGGTTTTCTGGACAGTATGCCTCAGAAACTTCCCCGGAACCCAGAAAATACTAAAAAACAACACCTAAGTGTAAAATTCCGACCCGTGAGGGCCCATACTCCCCACGAATCAAATTTGTACATCTTATCTGTGTTATAACCAATAAACCGTCAATGATCTACAAAATTACGGTCAATGGGGGCCCATTCTCCCCAAAAACCGATGTTTGGCGTTGATTCTATAAACAAAATCAAAAAAACATACCATATCACAACGCAAGTATTTATCAAACAGCTGTCACAACAACATGCTTTATTAGCACAACAACTATCACAACAACATGCCAATTCTAATGCACCTACATGGCATGGAAACTATGCATGGCATGTGATATCTGGAATGTTCCTATATGATGCATGAGACGACATACCCTCATCTCATCAGGTTGAATCTAAATAGAACCCACAGATAAAATGTAAATAGCACAATCCAAGTGCGTCACCCAACGATGAAAACATATAAACCATAAAATTGAAAAATCAAAAGAATGCAAAAATACGAGGTGGACTAGGTTTTCCCTATACACGGGTCAGCTACGCCCGGGCACAGCTTATTACCAACTACCGTTCTGTCATATCCCTGACTACGGCTCCAAGTAGTAAGTCAAAGAAAAGAAACCCCTCTGATACCACTCTCTAACATCCCGGACCCGGGTGCCACGCAACGGGTGCCCCGAGCCCGGTTCACCACGTGACCTCAAGCAAATTTCCCCAAATGCCAGAGGCTGCCGACTAGTAGCGAGGGCCCAGGTCTGATAGTGGGGAAACTATTCCCTCATTTTTCAAAGTGTATCACATCGGAATACCAAAATAAACATACAACAAACAGCGGAAGCAGTAAACATACACAACTGAAATAACTACAGTAGTGGATATGACCAACAGTATATAAGTGATGATGATACATGTTTCAAGTTCTAAGAAAACAGCTGGAACATGTCATACATCAATACAATACAACAAAATACAGATTACAGCAAAACAAGCAAAACAGGTGGCAGCGGCATCGCAATCCTAGGATCGGTCTCATGCCCTCCTACTCCACATCAGTAGTCAAGTACCTGTATAGGGACTCTTGCCCCTATCGACACTTGAAGCAATGTAATCTGTTTGGGCTGAAAAACGTGACCCAAACAGGATGTGAGAAATATATCTCAGTAGGCACCCACCAAAGGCCCGTGCCCAACTGCGTGTAAGCATGCAACAATAGTTTGCAGTAGTAAAATGAAATAAAGTAATCAGTACTCAAAAGTAACTAATTACCACTTATATTTACATTTCATTATCCATTTGATCCTTTTAAAAATTAGAAACCACCATAGTGCATTTCTAGGTAAATAGTCCACATCCTCAGACAAAAAAAACCTTACCCTCAGGTAAGCAGAATCCAACCCGCAGGTGTAACCCTCAGGCATAATAGAAATTTCCCTTAGGCGTAGGAAGTGTCTCCCTCAGGCAAAGAATTCAATCCCTCAGGCACAAAAGGTTTCCCTCAGGCGGAAATAACTACAGCCCTCGGGCTAAATATTGCAGTGCCCTCAGGCTAATCACAACAACGCCCTCAGGCTAAACAGCTAACCATGCCATGCCCAACTGGTAAACAAGCAGTAACAAGCAATTCCTATCAAGGAAATTCTACAATTACTACTTTGAAGGCATACCCTCAGGTATCCTGGCCAAACGGATAAACAGAGAAACACACCCCAGGGGTGGTTCCAGATCCAAGAAACGATCCCAACCATCATTTTATTATCACAATTAAATACCTAATAAATTCTAGGTATTAAATATAGCAACGACCTCAGCCACACGACACCTCATCATGGGTTCATGGCACAAAAGTGCACAAAAGAACACGAAAATTGGAAAATAATCACCAAGACACATACCTTATACGCCAGCGAATGCTATACCCGAACGCCAACTCCAGAAACGCCCAAGAACGGCGTAGATCTGACGAAGAAAAAAACTCATTCAAACATAAATAACTTACATTAGGAGATGAATTGGCATGAATGGTACCAGGAGAAGAGAGGCCTTACCCGTGCGGTTCCAATGAAATCGTCTGAAGCCGAATCGGATTCCTGACGAACACCTGGTGGATCCTCAAAGATCTGGCCTCCTCCTTTGGCTCCAAAATGGCTCAAACGCCTCCTCTTCCAATTGAGGAGGCTACTTCCTATTTTAATCCGAAAAAACAAAGTACACGGTGTGTACATCCAAGTACACGGCATGTACTCCCTTCATATAACTGTTCATTTAGCGGCACCGCCACACTGTTCGTCTGTCGACATGAGTACATGGAATGTACTCTTGAGTACATGGAGTGTACTGTCACCCAGTTGGCTATGACGCCACCGTCTTACTGTTTAAGCATGTCGACTGACTACACGACGTGTAAGGTACCAATACACGGCGTGTAGTCGGTTCCTACACTTTTCGTCGCCATCATAGCTACACGCCCCGTGTACTCATCCCTACAAGGCCAAAAGTACACAGTGTGTGGATAATGTACACGGCGTGTAGTTCCAAAATTCAGGATTTTCCCCATTTTCCATATTTTCTCAAAAACACATAAGGAAAAGGAAAAAAAAGAAGCATGTACCTATAAAACAAGAACAGGGTTCTTACATCATAACACCTTTTTTCCATGAATATTCCTCTACAAGATTTCATTATTATTTTCTATAAAATTATTTTCCTTTAAAATTCAATGAAATTTTGAGAATAAAAAATGATTTTGAAAAAGAAAGGATATTTTTTTTCAAAAATTAATTTCAAGTGTTTTATCAAAAATATTTTCCATATAAGATAAAATTATTTAATATGGTTATGTTTCAATTATAATGTCCCTATTATTTACATGTTTTGATTTATTTATGATTAAATTCTATTTAATTATTTTATATGGATTATGTCATGATGGGATGATGTTTATGAAACCCATTTTATTCGTTGGGTAATGCTGAATGATTTTCGTTTATTTTGTGGCACACATAAGATTGATTTCATTATGAGATGGGTGGAACATATATCTCCGTCCAATGCATTGGGTAAAGATTTATATCTCATGAGATAGACATGGATGGAAGGAAAAGTAAATCTGGTTCAGTATTATAGGGCTGGAATGACAAGTAAACCTGGTGCAGTAATGGGAATAGCCCGCTATGATGGTCTTGGAATCAATGCCTTAGATACTATGGAAATCATATCATGTGATTAATTTATTTCCACAATTAAATGTTTTATTCCCCGACTATTTCATTATGTTCATGTTTTTACGTTCAAATGTTTATGGGTTGTTTTATGTTCTCCATGTTTTCCCTTATGGAGCATTTGAGCTCACAATTTTTATGTTTTCGTTTCCCTAGGATATAAAGAAAGGTTATAGGTAAGAAAAAAAAGGGAAAGATCTTTATGGGAGATGTTGAATATCTTTCACCATTATTAGAAGATTATGTTCCATATTTCCAAAGACCCTAAACTAATATGGTCGTTAGGCATCTATTTGTGTCAGGTATTAATTTTTCCAGAAAAGTAATTTAATTTACATGTACGTCATGCTTTGGGTCTCTATAGTTGGTATCAGAGAAAATGTTTAGTTAACCTTTACAAACTATGATACAAAAAATTTAGTGAGATCCCTAGAGATATTTCTAAGGTATCTCTAGGGATGTCCCTAAGGATTAGTATAACTATAGGTAACAATACCAGAATTATATTTTTGATCATGAATAACCTAGGGTGAACCGAAGGTGTCATGGATTAAAGAATGTGTGATAAGTTAGATATCCCATAATTGTCTATTTATGATTATTTGGTTCCTCTTTATTTTAAATTTTTCTTACACTATGTATTTTGGTTTTAGTCAATGGAGGGAACGAGAAAAAATTAGGTTAACATTGATTATAAGGAAAAAGTTTGTGATAATGATCAAAAAAATTATCTAACACCTAGAGAGAAATATATTATGATCATTCCGAGTCGATCATCACGATATATTATTAACTAGGTGAACATTAGTTGTATTCATATGTCATCAAATAAGAGGAATATGGACTTTTATGCATGTTCGAATGGTAAGGATCATCTAGGATGTATTTTTATGCTTTCTACATATCAAGAAAAAGGGAAGAAGAACCTTGAAGAATACCTCAAATGGTGGGAAGATGTTATCCATGAGGGGAAAGGGGCATAGAGTGACAAAATATTATGGAGTTCAATGTCTTCTCTGTGGAAAACATGGGAATTACCCAACTCAATTCCCTATCCTATGAGGTTACTTCTAAATCGAGGAAGGACATATTACATACCAATCATTGAAGAGGATGGATTGAAAGGGTTTATATATTCGAATTCATGAATAATTTTGTTGAAGTACTTTTATGGTATATTATAATATCTATGTACTGGCCCACTATGGTTTTCCATAAGAATATGGTATTGGTTACCATGAAAAGTGATTGATATATTTTAGGTATGTAGATGATATGTTCATAACGAGGAGATAAATAGAAAATAATTTGTTTGATAGTATTAATGAGGTCATGACTGATATAAGGAAAAAGTGAAATCATGATATGAGTATATAGAAATTTTGGGAATTTGATATGTTGAAAGAGTTATCTTTTGACAGTATTCTTGTTTTCTCTAATTTTCTATGGTAATTCATGTTTCAAGAGAATACATGATTATGGAATTCACATGTTTGGAATATGACAATAAGATATATCTTATGATATATGGGGGATAAATGATGGTAATCACATGATTGGTAGATGACCTCTCTTGCAATATTTTTCATTATACTAAGAGATTGGACATATGTTTTTTGGATAAGTATAAAGTTTGAAATGGATTAAGATATAAATTAAATAGTATTGTTTAATGATAGACAATTTTAATATTATTTCGGAAATGTTATAATAGTATAGTTGTAGAAAAATGAAAACACGTAGGATGGGCGACAACCCGTCACATCAGATAAGGACCCTGGAATGAAACCCACAACTGAAGTGCGAAAAACCTTTATCACCAACCACGAGCTTACAGGAAGTCCATGGTTAGTATAAATTATTATTATTTTATTTATATATGAAGTATAAGTACATTTTTGCAGCCATATACGATTAATATCACCATATATGGACTTATGTATATTTAATACCTTTTTCTAAACTTTGGTTTGCGAAAGATGGAATGACCCATCATTATATCACATGATCTTCTAACACTTCACAGATGAAAAATTCAACATCATTTCATTATGATATAAAGTAGAAATTGGTCAAGGAATGACCAATGATGAGATTGTACCAAAATCAACTAAGTATTTCTTCTAATTCAAAATTTTCAAATTTATGGAAAGGATCTTGAAAAAAAAATGTTGTCCTAGTACCCTCATATCCGATGAATCAGATATTAACTTAGATCATCAGAAATTTATGGCTTTTTTATTTATGGATTTTTCATAGCCATGTTCTCTACCACTCTTCATCAGAACATGGTGGTTAGATTTCTCTTCCACATCCATATTTTCACCTATGTTCTATTATATGGAAATCCAGTGATGATTCAATTTGGGTTACAGTGACCTTTCTTACTTTTCTTTTTAAAATTATGTTTTATTATTCTTTTTAATTATGTGGGTTTCTATGAAAGAAACATTCAAGTAGTAAATGATTTATTACCACGACGAATTTCAATGGAAAAATTCATTTTAAGTGGGGTATAATGTAACACCTCGAGATTTTATGAGAAATATAATTTTTAATATATTTAATATATTTTTTTGTATTCTACAAGAAATTAGCATTAGCTATATGCAAAACTGTATTAGCTTATTGTATATACAAATACTATTCTTGACTTGTATTTCAGTAAAGAGAGACCATCCTCAATAGCTTCTGTTGTACGCAATACCGAGTTTCACTAAATAATGATATATTGTAATAATTTTATTATTAATGAGATGATATAAATATTATTAACCACATTTTTAATTTTATAACATTATAATTCATCTTAAAAATATTCTAGAACATGGTATAAGAACAAAATATATTTTTTCGGGTTAAATAAGTATTATTAAAAAAATACAGTTTTGCCGCCTTTTGATGGGACACCTACTATAAGTCTAGTTTTTGACACATTTATGAGTTCAATTTGAAAAAATAAACTTATTCATTGCAATAATTATATAGAAATTTACTTTGGATAATTTTTTTTTATTTTTCTACTAACATTCATATTTTGATGAATTGTAAAAATACACTAAAATTTAATTTTAAAAAAACTTTTTTCATCAAGATAATTTTTATGGTAAAATTATAATAATGAATAATATTATATTATAAAAGTAATATATTTTAAAATTTTAATATTATTCATTTCATTATCATTAATTATAAATTGAATTCATAGTTAAAAAAATTTCAATCTTTAGCAATGTTTTATCTGTTAGAACATGTTTTCTCAACAGTGGAATTAAATTTAAATTAAATACTACAACTTCTGTATATTAAATGTGGAAAAATGGATTACAAATTTGGAATAAGTAGGTTCAAATTATGTTAACATGATACTTTTTTATATTTAGACATTATGAATAGTAACTACGGTAAATTTTATTTCATATAGTCAAAGTTAAATAAGGTAATTAATGGTAACATTAATATTATAAAATTACCTGAAAACATGAATTAATATAATTGAATGATTATATTTTGTCCTAAAATATACATTGATCGAAATGGTATCTTTTGGAATCCACTTGGAAGGGATTAAGACCTTTAATTTATTTTATCTAAAGATAGTGAAATATGTCTCACTCAAATTTTAATAATTAAGGAATTTTTTATATAAGGTTATAAAGAAAATAAATTCAATTTTAAATTCTCATTTGGAAGATAAAATGTATTTCTTTATCATGGTAATTTTTTTGTGACTTTTTATAAATATATAATTACCTTATTATCTTATACATTAATGATGAAAAAATTATTTATTTAGTGAAAAATGAAATATATATTTTTTATTAAAATACTAATACCCATCAAAAGGACCATAAAAATGACGAAACCTTATTGGTCGAGTATATCTATACCCTAATAGTTTGTGGCTCTACCTATGGACTATTTTGACCCTTATAAAACATATTATTATATTTATATTATTTTATTTTAAATGATGTCAAAGTTGAAACATTTATACTTTAATAAAGATAAAATATTAAAAGTTTGTATTTTAGAAGGTAAATTTGACTAAAAGTATTATTATGAAATATATTAGATTTATCTTAATCATAGTAATTTATTTTTAATTTTTATGCAAAAAATCAGTATATTAAATAGTCATACAAAAATGTTATAGTAATTATTTAATTAAGAGAAATATGAAATAAATTTTATTAAAAATAATAAAATAAATATTATATGAAATGATTTCTATGCTCCAAATATTTTATATATGAATATGACATGTTATGAATCTATTTAATATGTTGGTTCGAACATATCTTCTGTGTGGATTTTATTTAATTCTAATAAATTATTAGTGTCAAAATTGACAATATTGATATTTTAAAAAAATAAGATATTATTAAATTGTTTAAAAATCACATATATATTTAAAAATTATAAATTTAAATTTATATGTTATAAAATGTGAAAAATTATCCAATAATAAACAATTAAAAACACATAAGTAAGAATTTATAACAATTTAAAATTTAGAAATTTATTACGAAAAATAAGATTAAATAGATTAAATAAGGATAAATCACATTGATAAGGTTTTAAATAGTTTCCCAACATGTCTAAATATAATTTTATGATGAGATAACAACCCTATCTCATATAATCTTAGAATTTGAGTCATTTTGGATCTTTTTATGTGGGGTTTGAGTTTAATATAAATTAATATTTTTGAGTTTTCAAAAAGTGCCCCTCTCCTCTATTATAAAAGGGCACATCCTCCCATTTCTCTTAACTAAATTTTAAGCCTTCACGTTTGGCCAAACCCTACCATTTCCTCTTATCAACATCTATAGTTATACTATAGAGGTTCTGGTCATCTCAAAATACCATCTCTGGTGCCCTAAGAGGAAGTTTAAAAGAGGCACGTCGAGGAAGAGGTAATCTCTTCTACCGATTCTTTCAAGTTTCATTCTTCTTGTACATCCTATTAATTAGTTGTTTCATCATAAAGTAATAACATAAGTATCAATAATATACTTATTTGTTGTTATAAATATTAAATAACCATATTCCACATTATATCCATCCTACGAAAAATGAACCCACCGCGCGTGCGTACGTACGGCCTACCGTCTCCACACCATGGTGTAATCTGTTTTTCATAACCAACCTACTTGGATGGGTATAATAATGGTAGAAATAAATATATATGATTAATATAAAATCATACATATTCTGAGATATTATACCAACCACTCCAATTCCATTCAATAATTATGGGATTGATATCATCGCTCATGCGTACGTACAGATTATTGTCTCCACGACATGATGAGATTCATTCTCTATGTTAACCATTCCAGAAGAATTATAATGTAAATATAAAAAATGATCATTAAATATATGACATAATAATGATAATATATTTATTAATATTTTATTTACTTACTTTCATACAATTTAATATTGAAATGAAAACAACTATCATTCATTTGTACGGCCTACCGTCTCCTTGAACGGTGTATTTCTTTCATTTTATTGATCTATTATATATATATTCTGAATATATATTATATAGGAAATTTTTTTTAATTTATGTAAGTATGTAATAATGATATATGTAATCCTATGAATAATTACCTGTCAAAACACGTATGCTAAATGAAATGATTTCACCCAAAACACTACTTTAACATGGAATTCAAAAATGAATGGGTAATATAAATACATAAGTGAATCATATATGACATCATAAATATTATTATAGTTATGTTATAAGTTAATATTATTTTTAACCCCACTATACATGTGTCTCAGACACATTTGGAAGAAATTATACTTAAGGTATGAGATAAATATTCCAATCGCATTCTAATCAGAGATTGTTTATTTGTAAGTATTTACTGCGGTTATATTTATCATCCATGTCCATGTTTTCTCAATATGTTTTCATAAAATTTTTACTATTATTCCATGTATGTTTAAAGATAATTGTACACTTTTTTTGAAATTTACCACAACGTATCGATGGAATATTTATTTTTTTGACCATACAATATACTTTTTAACTTTTTGGGAAAAAGTACGAGGATAATGTTTTTTTAACTTATACAGTGTGAAAAGATTTTTATGTTTTCATAATGCCTTGTTTCAATGAATATTCCTCTACAATATTTCATCATTATTTTATAAAATTTATTTTCTTTTAAAATTCAATGAAAATTTGAGAATAGAAAATGATTTTGATAAACAAATGATATTTTCTGCAAGAATACATTTCAAGTGTTTTATCAACACATTTTTTCATCTAAGATGACATTATTTAATATGGTTATGTTTCATGCATAATGTCCCTATTATTTACATGTTATGATTTTTTATGATGAAATGTTATACATTTATTTTATATTGATTATGTCATGATGGGACGATGTTTATAAAACCCAATTTATTCGTTAGGATATGATGAATGTTTTATGATAATTTTGTGGCACACTTAAGAATGAGTTAATTATGAGATGGGTGGGTCCTATATCTACCTATAATTCATTGGGTAATGATTTATATGTCATGATATAGACATGTCTAGAATGGAATGTGAATCTGGTTCAATATTATAGGACTGGAACAACAAGTAAATGCAGTTCAGTAATGGACATTGTACACTATGATGGTCTTGGCCACAATACCTTGGATACTATAGAAATCATATATTGTGGTTAATGGTTTTCAACAATTACATGTCTTATTCCACTGAAATTTTATCATGATTAATGTTCTTTTATGATCAATTCCTTATGTAATGCTAAGATTTATGTCATAACTCATGACTTTGATGTTTTATGTTCATGTTTTTACGTTCAAATGGTTATGGGTTGTTTTATGTTCTCCATGTTTTCCCTTAATGAGAATTTAAGCTCACCCATTTTATGTTTTATTTTCCATAGGACATAAAGAAAGGTTTTTTGTACAAAAAGTGGAACAACTTTATGGGAGATGTTTAAGATCACTCAACATGATTAAAATATTATGTTATAAGTTTCCAAAGACACTAAACTAATACAGTCATTGGATATATGTTAGTGTTATGTATTATGTTTTCTAAAAAATTAATTTAATGTCCATGTACGTCAGGAATTGGGTCTCTATAAATACCCTTTACAAACATGTACTTCTTTTCATTGGATCACTATTCCATATTCATTCATCTTATTTTGAAACACTCATTTCATCCAAATGAAGTTCATATCTATTGTTGGTGAAACCTTATCCAATATATGATTCATCTCAATTTGGAAAAACTCTTCATTGAAATATGGAACCCGGTATCTTTTTGTAGCTAATTTCTCAAAACTTGTATGATCTACCTATGATAAGAATGATTTATTCTATAAATACATCATTAATCATGTTTGAAATGGTGTTGCCTGATCACCAATGATATTTTTCCTATCAATTTTTTCATGACTCTTTTTCTTCCACACATATATTGATTTTACTTCCTCCTACTCATCATCAGTATCATCATCTGTATCAATATTTATTAATTTCGTACCACATTATTATCTTACCTATTTATCACTATCATTGAAAAACATATTAATGTGTTAATGAATATTCTATTAATGCTCCAGTATAGTTATATCATTGCATTTATCTTTTTATTACAAACCTCTTTTTACAGATTTTATATGATTCTATAGATACTAGATATCCAAGGAATATCCCCTCATCTGAACAATATTCAAATTTTATGTGTTTATAATTTTGGAGAATAAAACACTTACATAAAAGGATATAAAAATATTTCAATGTTTTCTTCTCAACTACTACATCACATATAGTGACTTTTCATCCTTCAGATACAATATATCCGTATTTTATATGTATATAAATGTTAGGACTACATCGATAATGAATTTATCTGGTAGGTCCTTTTCAATAAACATTGTTTTATCCATGATGTTTATGATATAAGTCCTCTTATCAACAACACCATTTTGTTGCAGAGTTATCACTTCAAAAACATGACTCTTTATACCATGTTACTATAGATAATATTCCAAAAAAAAATTTAAATTTTTTACTATTATCTTTTTGAAACACGAAAATATTTTGTACTCAATTCCTTTCAAATTCCATCCTATATAATTTTCCTATTAAACTTATCAAACATGTGGGAAATAAAAAATGCATAAGAACTCCTGTTAAAATCATCAATAAAAAGAAACTTCTACCTCTTCATGTTAGTGGATATTGTTTTGATAGGTCCACACACAACTTCATGGACCCATTAAAGAACATTGGTTATCTTTTCACCTTTTTAATTTTATGACTTTTTGATAATTTCCAATTATTAACAAGAAATGTATGTGTGAGTATGATAATGTGATATTTTTTCAAGATCATGATTTGTATCACATTTTACATGATCATCAAGGGATATTTGAAATAGATGAACAAGATGATTATGCCATAACATATTCTCTTCTTCTCTGGATAGAAATCGTGCATTTTCATCTCTAATTACAAGGTATAGATTACCATTTGTTCACATTCCATTTAATCAAATTGTACCATATTTTTCATTGACAATACAAAATTTATTGGATATTATAATATAATATATGATGTCACATAGGTGACTAACACTTTACAAGTTGTGAATTAGACCATAGACAACCAAGGCATCAACATGTATCATATCGTTCCCCGATTTTTTTATTTTCCACCACTAAAAATATTTAGGCCCTCATCATTTCAAAATTTGGAAACACCCAACATGTCACATTTTATGTTGGTAACAAGGTCCTTATTTATTTTCATATATGATGTGCATAAACATTCAAGGTACCATAACCCAGAATGACTTGATGCTTTTAGAGAAATCTCTGCAACAAATTTTATTCACCTCTTTTTTTATCTTGGCCTATGAATTAATATCCATTATGGATTTTTCATATTCTACTTACATAGATTATATTGCAAAAAATATATTTTGAAAAGCTACCAATCAATTTTTTATTTTCATCTCATTAGATGATTAAGTGTTTTTTATTACAAACACTTTCAATATTCATCAGTATATTCCTTTACATTTCTAATTATCCATATATGCCATGTATTTGATTCCTCCACACTATAACCAATGACTAAAAAAATCATTCACTTAATATTGAAATCTATGAGACTACCATTTTTTCTCTTGTTATCTTTTGTACCTTTTGGCTATAAAACATATATTTTGAAAAAATCTATTATTTCCACAAAAAATACATATAATAAGAGGTGTATTTTAGTGATTTATTATCATAGAACCACATAATCCATGAATTTTTATCCCTATAATTCTTATTTATACCGAAATAAATTTTTATCCATGGAGTGGGTGCCTATGGTCACACAACATTCACTAATGTTTTTTATGATCAAGCCTCATACGAGCCATATCATTCTAATTTAAATGTTACTTCTTTTTTACTAGACCTTAATGATCCAATTACATCATTTATTTTAGTAGAGTAATTGGATTGAATAATTTTTTATTATAATTTAGGAGTCTCTATTTATCATATAATTCCCTTCTCATATTGAAAACATCCTCCTTTATGTTAATTGACACAATTGATTTGAATTTTTTATAGTCAAAACATCGATAACTCTTTTAGGTTCATCATATTTGTGATTTTAATCAAAAATCATTTACGAGATCTATGGGTTTTAAGAAATAATATTATAATTTTTTCAATGTACTAAGTACTGTCTTCTTCCTTCAGCTACATATGGAGTTTGAAATCACAAACCACACTATTGGATATCTTTGTTTTTTCTCTCCAAACATCTAATTCCACATGATCAGCTTCTAATTAATCTTTTATATGAACTCTTTCATCTACTTATTATTCAAAAATCATACTTTCTTACCTTTTCTAGGAGGTAACTCCAATTTCAACTACAGTACTTTTTCCATGATTTTGTAGTTCTCTATCTCTTCGTCCTCATATTATTCTGAACTGTAATTTTCTTATGAATGAGGATTCTTATTTTATTGAATAAATATCTCTTAAAAATTTTCCTACCATTCACAGAGGATAAATAATTATTCATTGAAATTCTACTACATCCTTATTTTCTTCCTGAAAATTATTAGGGATCCTTGTTCAATGATGTCCAAGCTTATTTAAAGCATGAAAGTGGATGTTTCCATTTGTTCATTCCTTTTCCACATTGTAAATTTGACGAAATAAATGAAATAACTTCATCAATATATTATTATTATTTCATATATTCAATAGTGATATTATTTATAGCCTTTAATTCCACCACTACAGACTTCCCATATAATCATAATCGTCATTTCATGTATCTTATGTAAAAAAGGTACTCTCCAATCTATCCAATGTAATCTCCTTTATATCATTATCTTCAAAAATAAAAAAAAATAGATTAAACTAATGTGTTATTATTATCAAAATGTTAATATCAATCATTAGATATTAAATAAATTTCTTGAGACCACACATGTATTCCAAAAAAAGAATCAACATATCAAATAATGCATCTACAGTCTCATTGGGGTTCTTCCATAGGTCCTCATATTTCCCAAAAAACATATAGTATAGAATCATGGATTTTAAATAACCTACATATATATTTTTATTATTTTACCTCCTATAATGAGATGACTTACATGACCTCACATTTGTGTATATTTGGTTGGATAGGGCTCCCCCCATTGACATTGATTCTTTCAGCACCAACATCCAATTCTCTTTACAGAACTTCTTATAAAACTCCACTATTCATACTTGATAAAATTCAATTCATTGATGATCAAACCACTTTCATGCCTAATTATTGAAAGAAATATAGTATCCAAATTTTTTAGAAAATAAAATTATTTCAATCCAAGTTCATAATTACTTTGTGATTGATATATTCTATTGATTATAATGAAATATAATCTCCGAATTTAACGATTTTCTTTAATACCAATTGTTTAACAAATAATGATGAATACAATGAGTGGTTGGTGAATCTGGGTATCCCAGTTAAAAACTACATCCACTTATGGTATTTTTTATATTTTAAACAGTACTGTCTTCTCTCTCTTTCATATATAAATTTAAGAACAAAAATTTAAACATTCATGAGACACATCAATTTTACATGTTCACCCAAGCTAGCCTATATCCATGGTGGATACAAAGGAAATACAAATTTTTACCATTTCCACTAAAGCATACTATTGTTACAATGTCCTGAGTGTAGTCATTTTACGTCCTTGTTGACAACCAATCATAATTTGAAATCTCACTACTCTCTCCATGGATGGGTGTTCAGTACTCCATTATATAAATTTTTCTATTGTTTTGAATCACCATATAATTGTTTCATGAATATTTGTGTGTTCTATGAGGACTTTTTTCACCTAGTAGATGAAATACATTTTCTTCATACTGCTAGTTTGTAAAAATTTCCTTCCCTAACCATTTTAGTCCATTCATTCTCTTCCTTTCACCATCTGTGAACTGTTATACATCATCCAAAAGTTCCGTGAACCTCATGTTTTTGAGTTCTTTGTAGAATAATTTTCATCATTTATTATATTATTTCCATATACTACTAACACTTCGTGAAAACCTCACCATAACATGAAATTATTCCCCAAAAACACCATCCACAAACTATCTCATTCTGGTAATTTCCACTTTGCAATCTCAAATCCTTCACAGAACATGTGCTTCATTGAATACCTATTTGAAAACCACCTTCGCAATTAATTGAATTCTTATAGAGATGGTGCTCTATTATTAAATTATATTTATCTAATGATGTGATTAATTTTCTATTATATAGGATATTAAATCCATTAAAATATAAAAATTAAATTTACTAAAATCACCTTTGCATATTATCCATCACCACAAAATGACCATGTCATATAGTCCACATAGTTCCAAGACTTTGTGGTGGACTCAATTTACCACCTTCATCTAAAAATGAAAATTCATTTATGATGCGCCTAAAATCATCACCATCCAGAAATGATTCTCCTCCAATGAACTAATCCCACTACATGGTTCACATAGCGTATAACACAATGTAGTAGATTCAAATCATTACCATCATCCACGCAATATCATTCTCCTTTTTAAGTTTTTTAGTGTGTTATGAATTCTAAATAGAGCTTCTATAATGAAATATTTCTTTTTTCAATTTTAGTTTTTCATTCGACATACTTTCAATTTGATCCATATACTTTTTTATGTAAGCCACATAATTTTATTTTCATAATCCCTTCCATTCCCATAAAACAATTAATGCCTTGAAGGCCCAAAAAGATAGATAATATTAGATGACTGAGCCTCGTAAAATGCAGATTCATGGAAAAAACCAACCATACTAAAACATAGTTATCTAATGTTGTCAACAAACATAATCACCCAAAAAACACTAAGAATAAACCATGAGGGATTGTTTCCCAAAAGAATTCGTAACCTTCATGAATCTAGAATAAAACTGAACATACATATGATCCTTTGGCAATAGACGAATATTAGTTTCAGTTACATTATGAGCATGCTAACTGTTTTGCTCCTCGAACTCAATTCAAAGACATAGATGATGATTATAATCTATTAGAAAAATAGATTCCTTATAACAGTAGATAATAAGAAGGTAATCCTAAATAAGTGAAAAAAAATATAACCACATTCTCATGTTCTCTATTACATGAATTATAATGTGAATTGACATGTCATTATTGTTCTTTTATTTCATTTATAAGATATAATATAGATGTCATTTCTCTGTTCATACTAGAGAATATATTTCAAACAATAAATATGTATGTATCACGAACAATGAATTCCATTATATATCTATATTTGTTAAAAATGATACATGAATTCACATGCCATGCCATACATAACCAAGTGTATAAATAAAAAAACCCAAAACAAGTGAATCACCCAATTTGAAATAATGTCAACCATAATAAAGTAATATTATGAACAACACCCCTTCCTTAGGAACCCAGGTTTTCCATCATAAATGGAATACATACTCCCATAGACACACTCATTACCATATACCAAAACATTCTAGATTCGTTTATATCATTACCATGTTGTAAAGAAATAGATAATTTACATGATTCCTCTCATACAACTTTGTAACATCCCACAGTCTGGATCTCTCGTATGTGGCCAATTAAGGATTGTTACTAGATCTGAAGTGATCTGCCCCATATTTTAGATTATTTTGACTAGTAGTGGTGGTCTATAAAATATAATGGGGATACAATACCCTCTGGTGTAGAGTTTCAGTATAATAGAAATAAACAAATATCAGAGTTATAGAAATAATAGAAATGACTCATGATACAACTATAAGAGAAAGGAAGAAACATGTAAACAAAATAATAATGATCTTTGTAATGTCAGGATGAAATGAATATAAATCACATTGATTGGAATCATAATGATAAAAGAACAAGGCAGATAACAAAACTCAATAGACCCTAGACCTAAATCTATTGTAAATCGCATCTCAATGATCCAACTATTTCAGTACGAAATAATAATAAAAGGTCCCTATACATTATTCAAACACACATCCATGAAATTTTCCTGAGTACCAATTGGTGACATTAATAGGGTGTGAGTAAAAGTTAGTAGGTTGGAAAAACACTGTATAAAATATCTAGAATGAAATAAAGTGAAAGTAATATAGAGATAATAATTTATATTAATTAAATATTAAATATAATAGAATACTGAACATGCTTCCACACCATGCCATGGAATATCTGAGCATGTAGAAAAAACCAATCCCACCACAACCACTGGTTCATGGTATAATCACGTAACCATAGAAATTCCATCTATATATAAATTTCAGAATAACAGGACTAAACCCTATATAAATTACAACATAATCAGTCCAATACCTTCAATAGTTACAACATAAGATGTTCAAGCTCTCAATATAATCATTTTACCATTACCAGAAAAAGCCTTATAAGAATTATATAATAATTGTGGAAATCCATATATATATATATATATAAATTTATCAAAACTAGGAAAATCTGTTTAATTATTAAACCATGAACATGTTAAACCTTATTAATAATTATTGCAAAACTGGGAAAATACCTCTTTAAAATCATGTCACCTTATCTGAGGCATGAACTATAAGCATTATAGAATAATCGCGCCAATCCCTATTATCATTCAACATAAAATTTCCATAACCTATAAGCATCTACTATATCTACTAAACCTGGGTGTCCCCCACTTATGTGTAAGCACCACTTTAAGCCACGTCATCCATTTCTTGTATGAATTTACCTTCAGGACCTCCACTATCTGCTCGCACAACTGCAATACGACTCTCTTTTTGTCTCTGGCATATACAGAACTACACCCCAACATTTTGATTAAGGTTACATTGTTTCATCTTCTTCCTCCCTCTTTGAGCTCAATCTCCCTCCACCACTCACATACTCACCTACATCTCAGCCTTCACCACCACCTGCTTCCCCTAGCATGTTCCTACAGTTCCCGAAAAACACCTCCACCATCCTGCTTGATATTTCAATCCCCTTAGAAATTAGTTCCTCCCCACTAATTCTTTCAAGATAATCCATCCTACCATTTCAAACCATTCTCATTCCATCATGTTGAACCCCCACCAACTCGTTATTTTCATCGGGTCTTGCCAAGGTACCAACTGTATTTTTACTGCCATATCCTCCATGCCCTAATTCGGCTTCTCCAAATCGCAATTTCTATCAGATCATGCTACGACACGCACTGAATTTTTACTGCTGCTCCACACCCTCCTCCGACATGTGTAGTATCCATCTATTTCTAGTAAATCGAACTTCGACTGACATGCTACTCCATGCACTCCATACCAGTGTTGACCTATCCGCCATCACAAAAGGTTTGGTTTTACCACATCCTATTTTACTTCATGAAAATTTTTCATTTCACATTACTGCATCCTCAAATATTCAATTTAACCTCATCAAATGTTCCAAATCCTAATATCAATGATCACTTTTTTATTATGATTTTAATGGATCTATTTTTTATAGGAAGTTTTATTTTTCTTATTTCTCATTGTCCATTTCAAAAGTTAATGTAGTGAGTTGTTTCACCTATATGGGAGGTAAGACTGCATTAAGAAGATTGTTCTTAAATATTAAATGTTGATCGATTTATTATACATTCATTAATGTTCATTATGTTGTTACTAGTAATTAAATTTGTAGTTAACTTCGATCTCGCACCTTCTACTACGAACAATTCACTTAACAAACTACTGATCTCATACGATATAATTACAATCCTACAGGATAGAATCAACTCAAGAATTATGTTTCCTATATTGAAGGTAACCCTGTATTTACCAAGACATGCAGTATTTATTTGTGGAAATTATAAGAACCAAAGGCATCATGGGCCTATATGTCGGGTTTTCTCCTACCGTTGTGGACATCATACCATATTCTAGCATACAAATTGGACATATGGTACATTCAAGCTCTAGGTCCTAGTTAGTTTCTTTTCATCATCATTCAGATACATTTATTAGAATAACTGAGATGAATCGTGATGGCTGAAACGTGAAAGTCCATATCTAGCAACATATGTATCCTAGCTAGGTCGCAACAGATTCCATTCATAGACCTTTTCAGGATACTTATACGTGATTGTTTTCAAATTATATATTTCATATTGCATATAATTAATTCTTTCCAGATTTCTTATACATATGTGTTTTCTTATACGTATCTCATTTCAGATTGCTTACACATAGGTATTTGCATAATGCATATTGAAGATTGTTTACTGATTACAGATTAGCTAATTTCATGTTCAGTACATTCTTTTATAACATAAATCATTAGTTTCTATATATCATAAATTTTATATGGTATCAAAAGAAAAATTATTCTATATTTTGTTTCAATATACAATACGTGATATGTTCTCTGAAATATGTTTTTTATTTCATTTTATACAGAACAAAAAATCTAATAGGTATTCATATTTCTATTATCATTGTTTTCTTCTAAACATAACATTGAAATCCTTTAAATTTTAGTTATTATGAAAGATGATTAAGAAATTGAGTTGAACACAAGTTTTTGAACTGGTGTGGGGTTTTTAAAATTAATCGTACATGTTTTTTCCACATTGTATATATATGTACTCTTGATTTATACTTATTTTTTTGAAACATTATAATTGAAAAATGTTCATTTTTGTTATAATTTAAATATTTTTTATAATTAAAACATATGAATCATTTATTATTTTAAATTCTCTATAAATCAAAATTATTTATAGATTTCATATACATAACTCTTTAAAGATTGCTTATACATATTAATTTTTGTATTTTTTGTCATAATCCATTCAGATTTTCCACTTCAGGATTTCCACTGCACTGGGCCAAAAAATTTACCACATGAACATGTTTTTCCCATTATGTAGTTTTCTTGGTAATGGATTGAAATTTAAATTAAGTATTATTTAATTTACATAATCATTCAACAGTTACATCAATGATGTATTCTTTCCCAATTCCATAATATACCTATTTCAATTGATTCTTATTGACTTCTGCTTGGGTTTAACTAGGTTGATCCTTTTATTGATGCTAGATCAAGTGCACAAGGATTTTGGGAGGATTTTTTAAAACAATATACATTGTCCTGCTAGATCATGTGGACATGCATCTGTTTTCCTTTTATCCAAGGCTGATCAAATAGCTCTGTTCTGTGCTTATCATGTTTCTACACAATTGTTTCATTATCTAATTGATTATCATTGAGACTCATTATACTTATTTGGCCTATTAAGCGTTTACATGTGCCCTAATAGATATTTTATTATCTACTATTCTAATGGATCATTTGATTTTGGTCATCTCTATGGATTCCATACTAGATTCCACACATTATTCCTCTATTAAATTATTTGTGTGGCATGATATTCCTACTGCTTTATCTCATGACATTTGATAGGAATCTCTATTTTAATTTTTTTCATTGAGTGAGTGTAAGAAAGAAGTTCATGTTTTTAGAAAGTTCTCAAAAAAGATGAAGTGATACTTGAGGTTCCCAATTGGATATGTTCTCCTCAATCCTCTTCATGATGAACCCCTATATCAGGTCCTACAGTATGGTGGAGAATTTGAGTTTCTTAGAATATTTATGGTGGTAATTCATGTGTGGAGGATGCAAACTTGTTACGTTTTATGATAACCGGCTTTGGATCAAGAAACATGTCTTTATAAGTAATTTAACATCTTCCCTATATTGTCCATTTTTGTATCCTTTATCTTTTGTGCATACATGAGTCTATCCTGGAGTGCATAGTGAAAACTCTTTATGAAAGAGTTAATCGTTGCGACAAGTTTCATCTTAACCAACCTGCTCAAATTGCTTCATTGGTTTGATTTTTGTGTATGATTCTTTCCCATTTTTATTTAGTTATAATATATTACATTATGCAGTGTTCACATCATATAGGTAGGATCAACCTGATCCGAAACATGTTATATCATGTTCTCATTATACTAATTTTTATTATCTTTTTAGAAGAACACTCATTTGACAGTATTCAATTAATTCATGGTTTTACTAATCAAAACAATTTACCTAATCATTTTTTAATCCTTTAAATCTGAATCAATAGATCATGGATGATCTTTAGGACATCCACTTCAATGTTTCCCTATAAAAATGGCATGAAAGCCGTATAAAACATAATAATTTATGTATGAAATTTTAAATAGATAAGCATGATGATTAAAATGGTTTCAAACTATAGTTCGTGGTCTAGAAAATAAGGTCACCACTCTATCCCCCCAAAAAAATACCACTATTTCAATTGGATATTCTATAACTGTAAAGTGGACTGAAACAATTGATAATTTCTTCATAATGTAATATTATTGAGAATTCTTTTTTCCCTCATAGATCATTTTATAGGGAAAAGGGTGTATATTTTTACAGGGTTCATGGGTGGAAGTGTCACCAATGATGCATACCAAAGAACTGAACCTCACCTAGAAGGTAAGTGATTATTTTTGTTTAGTTGATTTAAAACAAAATACTTACAGAAATTTGAATCAATGCTGATATTTTTTATGCTATATACACTTAATATTTGTGTTTTTAATTCAGAGAAGAGCATCATTATTTGAAATGATAAAGTCCTAGCCCAGTCCAAGGCTGCCAAATGAGATTTTAATTATGTAAATGAGCATGCTACATCAACACCGGTTGTTGACCAGATAAAATATAGAGCTCTAATTGACTGCTTTGTCTAGAATACTGGGGTAAGACGATAGTTCTAACATTATAAAATTAGTGTGTATGACACATAATTTATGTGCACTCTAATCCACTTATGACCCTTTTTTCTTTAAAGAATTTTTTCTTTTCCATGTTTCATGTTTGTAGCTAAAATTTTGTTTTTCAAGGATTATGACTGGCCACCTTCTTGGAGCTACAGGTGCTGTAGAATCTATATTAGTAGTTAAGGTATTGCATATATACCTCTCTTCCCTATAATTATGTTTCATGTTTATTTTGTTTTGGTTATCTGATAACATGCCATGTTTGTTACTACTAATATCCAATCAATAATATTAATTAATAACAAACTGTTTAAAAGGAATTAAAGAAAAGTGTTAAAATCCATTGAACATATGGAATTTATCATTAGCTTTTTTACATTAACATTTACATATACTCTTTTTTAATTAATGAATACTGTTTTTGGGAAAATAGAATTGAATCAACTAATTGATGAAGAGTTATGCAAATGATTAACCAATCTGGTTAGGCTGCAGCTTAATAAATTTTCCTTAATTATTGTACTATTTCAGTTTGGGATCATCTGATCACTCTGTGCCAATCTTTAAAAACAAGGTAGTTTTGATCATTTATATGAACTGTATGTGACTTGCAGATTTATTCTCTTCATTCTATAATTTGGTTATAGTGTAAATTATACTTGATATTTTAGATTGTTTTTAGTGAAGTGGAAGCTTTTCATTGAGTAGTGGATATTTTCATATTTAATTTAGCAGTGAATCGATTTTTATAGAATTATAAAATATGTGGTGTTTGTAATATACATGTTTTTTATCGTTGATAGTGAAATATAATTAGTTATCAATTAATTTTAGGATTCCCTAATTTTAACATTTGTGTGTAGGATCGGTAGAAACATGGGGTGGGGGTGTATTTCAAGGGACTCCTTGCAGATATTCAAATTACGTGATTGTGTAATGTTATGAATTACATTTTTATTGGCTCATTAGATGAATTAAATGAATGAAATTACATAGCGCATAAATATTGGCTATCTTAGACTTGATTTTTTGAATACAAAAACCAATAATGTGTGGTAATTAGTGATATTTTCTTATGCATATTTCATATTTGAAAGAGGGTATTGCTGTGTGTAATTTTTATTAAAAGGTAACAAATTATAAACTGTTCAGTAGTATATGCTACATTACTTACTTCAATATTTGTTTTAATGTAGTCTATATATTTATGATTCCTAATAATTGGTTTCCATTTTGTTTTTCATAAAAATATAAATGAGAAAGATAGTTTGACTCCATTACATTCAGATGATTATCTATACTTGATGAAGTATTAAACCATAGTGTAA
Source organism: Viscum album (assembly GCA_963277665.1). Lineage (NCBI taxonomy): Eukaryota > Viridiplantae > Streptophyta > Magnoliopsida > Santalales > Viscaceae > Viscum > Viscum album. Next base: position 931,775,873 of record OY728140.1, read on the forward strand.
TGGAATTTTAGGTCCTTGATGGAAGAGCTACTCAAGGGGGACGAGAGGGGGACTTCTGGAAGGGGGATGGGGACAGTGTGGGAAGGGGCTAGATAGGGTGGAGGAGGATGTGGGAGGGTGAGCTGCGGGGAAGGGATGGGAAGAAAAGGTGGTTAAGGGGGAAGGGAGGGGAGGAGCTGGGTAGGGGGAGTAGGATGGGGGAGGGGGAGGAATGGGTGGGAGGAGAAAATGGTTAGTGGATAGGGGAGGGGAAATATGGGGCTGGGCAGTTTTGAGGGTAGGGGAGGGGAGGGGAAGATGAGGGAAGGGGGGAGGGGGCTGGTGGGGGAAGAGGTTAGGCAGAGGGAGTGGTGGGGGAAGGGGATGGGCAGGGGGAGGATGAAGTGCGAGGGGGAGGTGCTGGGATGGGGTGGGGTAAAAGTAGAGGAGGGGGAGGGGATGGGTAGAGCTGGGTAGGGGGGTAGGAGGAGGTGCCGAGAAATTGGGTGAGGGTGACAAGATGGACATGGTGTGGGAAAGAGATGAGGGGTTGGGAAGGGGAGGGAGGAAAAGTATAGGGGTGGGTAGGGGAGGGGTATATCTGGGCATGGGGGTAGAAGGAGGTAATGAGAAAGGAGTAAGAAGACATACTCGACAGGGGGGAGGGGCTGAGAAGTGGGGAGGGGCTTAGAAAGGGGAGGGGTTGGGTAGGGGGGAGGGTAGGGGCTACGCTGGGGGGGAGGAGGAGTGATGGAGAGGTGAGGGATGTAATTCATAGAGGTGCTGGGCAGGGGGGATGGATGGGAGGGAGGAGGGCAGGGGAGGGGCGGGGCAGTGACGAGGGGCTAATCGGTGGAGAGGTAATTCCCTAGGAAGCATGGATGGATTTATGTTTGTCTCCACTTAAAACAGTTTTCAGTTTTCCAAAGATATCATGTTTGTTTCTGGGTAAAGTGTAACCAGTTAATATATCTACTATTTTTTTGAATTATTAGTGATTTTTCATTTTCATATTAATAATTGTTTTCATTGATTTTTTATAAAGCTTTCTTTCATTAGTGAATTCTTTAAACATCTAATCCATTTGATTATAATGTTTTTTCACTGTACTAGATTAAACAATTATTTTTTCATAGTAAAGTGTCTCATTCTCTCACATTCATGTATACATATATATTGTATGGATCAATATAACTGTCAACAAACATGAAAACTGCTACTCTACATCAATGATGCATGGTAGAACTGAGAGGCAATTGATTGGACATTCTGATGACATGGATTGTAATCTATTCTACACTCCCGCTGTTGTTGAAAATCATGGTTCTTGTTAATGTTTTCAAACATTTATATTCAAATGAAACTGTATTTATGTTCTCTTATCATTGTAAAATAACATTCCATAGTTCTATTTAAATGGTGACATAAAAATGACAACTAATGTATACTTCCAAAGTCAAGTAATCTTAACATTATTCTGTTTCAGTGTATACCTATTTCAAGTATCTAGAAATTATATTTTCATACTTTGTTTCTATGAATACATTTATAATTTAAAGATATTATTTATTAATTTTCTTTGGTAACTTATCATAATTCTCATGCATTTTGTAGTTCAGATTTCATTTATGACGGCGTGCGAATGCATGGGCGATGTACTAGTTATAACTTAAATTAAATAAAATTCATTATAACATGAATAAGGCAACATACATCAATATCCAAAAATATCAATTAAACTAATTACCACTATTATTTTAAATTCCCTTTCATTTATCATGTAATGTCTTGATTCATTAATATGCTAGTGTATCCAACCATATAATGTCCACGTACCTGTAGTAATATCATATAAAACAATTAATCCATTGTGAATTTCATTATTATTCAATGGTAGTCTCACCCTACATGTATCCACAATCCATGTCTCAACACTACTGGATCCCAAGGGAACCATGGATTAGTTCAACCACATGATAATAATCATGTATAATTCCATTAGTAAATTTGATTTTTTTTGGATTAATTGAAAAATATTTATCATACGTTATAAAATAGAAAAACCCATATGGGTTTTTATAGACCAAATTCAATTATATATTGATAAAAAAACAGTATAATCAAGATATTTCAATGATAAACGAATGTGATGAATTTCATAAGGGGGTCCTAGATCACAAAAATACCATGATAAAAATCTGATTTAATGGAGGTCAAGATATCACTACTATAATGGTTAATAGTGCAGAAAAAGTGGGAAAACAGTTTGATCGAACTCAAATTATATAAAATGAAAGACTCATATATCGAAAGGGGATCAAATGGTTCAAGAAGTAATTGAATTTATATATTATTTTGGAGAAAATGTTTCAAAATTAATTAAAAATAAATCACATGAAAATATTAGTTTAAAAACACTAATCTTATGAAATTAATGTCATAAACACAGTTCATGAAATGAATTTAATAATTTCTCATATACAAAGAAATATGAATCTCTTTATTTTTTAATAACCATGATTGATATTTTCAAAATGTGAACTAGTTTCATGACATGTAATATTTTCTCATCCAAAACTAGTTCAAAAATTATTACCAAAAATAGAGTCACCTCATATAACATGTTCATGCCATGGAAACGTTTACGGCACAACTCTTAACTCAACTACTGCATGAAAATACCAAACCATCCCTGAATTAGTATATACATGGGAATACCATCAAAATCACTTGATATAATTACATAGGGAAATTATTAATTCAAACTAAAATACATCCTTAAATTTTTGGTCATTTCATCTGAAAAAAATAATTCCATCACTAAAATAAACTCAACAACCATGGTTTATAGAAGAATCAAAACCCAACCAATAGTGGTTCACCGAAAACTCAAGAAATACATAACTAGAAAAATACATTATCTTGAAAAAACTATCTAAAATATGACCTATAAAAAACTCCTTAGTATTTCATATTTAATCCCTATCAAAAATCATTTATATATGATTTTGTAAAGTAAATTATAAAAACAGAAAAAAAAATATTCAATAAAAACAAAAACAACAAATTAATCGTAGCATCTTGTCTAGGTTATAATTTCTTTCTTAGATGAAGGGTTTCACTCACTCTAAAATTTATTGAATAGTCTGATTATTGTGTGTTTTTATCAACTTTGTTAATGAAAATCCTATTCAGATATTGTGGAAGGGTTTGTGATGGGATATATTTTATTGTAATTGGGTACATCAAATAAATAAACATAAAATATTAACTCGATATAAAATTACAATCCCTCAATGAAATGAATCCTGAGTGATCCAACACAAAAAAAAGTAATATAATTCCTTTGAGTCTGGAAAAAAACTGGAAATTATGTTCTCACTGTGAGTCTTTAAGATATAGTCACTAGGTCTGTTATATAAATAAATAAAAAACTAAAATCAATATATTATATGCATGAATAAATCGAAAAACAATTTGTTGGTAAAAATTAAAATAATTTGTCTTTGTAAAAATTAGTTCAATAACGTGATGAGAATTTTGAACCCAGATGAAGAAGAAGACTACCGACATATATGAAAATAATTTGTTTTCTTCTAATGAAGTGAAGAAATGATACACTATTTTTTTGGGACATTAAGGGAGAGAGATAATCACATGTTTATTTTATTAATGTTTTAATCCCACTTTAATATAACTAGTTTACCCATAAATTGAAACATGAATTATAAATGAAATTAGGAAGTTAGCGTAATTCAATACGTGGAATGATTTTGTCATGATTTGGATGGTTTTTTGGAATCCGTTTGACTGTAGTGTGAATTATTACTTAGAGAAGACAATAATTTCATTTTAAAAGTGATTTTAAATAAATAATATGAATTTATTTTTCTAGGAGTCCAATTTTTTATTTTCTTTGGTGTTTTATTTTTTAATTTATTTAAATCAATTATACAAGACCATCATTTATAAATAATTATGTTTTTTAGTAAAATAATATATTTTTTTGAATAATTTATAAAAAAATTCCTTTTTGATAATTCATAAGATATTAATTAATTTATTTATTTATAGTTTCATCATTAATTTATTGACAAATATGTAATATTATTATATGCCAGTATTTTTTAATATTGTTTGTATGTTAAATTGATTACTAACATTATATTAATTAATAATTCAATCTGTTTTTTTGAAAAAAATAATATTATATTTTCTCTTTGTCTTAGTGATTTTATTAATTAATTATTAAAAAAAAATTCAACGTAATCCATTTTAATATATTAATTTTTCATTTTTATTTAATATATTTTTCCTTATTTAATTTTTTTAAGTAATAATTTTTTCATATTTTTTATATTTCATTTTTATTCATGTGGTCAATAAATTCCTTTATTGTTTTTTAAAGAAATAATTTATCTTGTTTCATTTTTTGTTTAAATTTATTTGACTTTTATTTGTGGAATATATTTTTTTAGTTGATATTGTGATGATAACACTATTATATTCTATGGGAATACTGATACTACTCCTCCATGGATCCACAATAACACTTTCTACTACCAGTAGCTCCACCCAAGAAGATGATTTCCTATGTGCACAAAACACTAATCACACTGTCAGCTATAGGAGACCACCCGATCCACCAAGGACTTGACATACAATTCGAATGAGACACTAAACAAGTGCTTTGGTAGAGAACCACCATGAGTAAGGGGAGAAAATCTTAACTCTATGGGAGAGAAGCCAACAACAGTTGAAAAATATTAATCAGCATGTTTATCATTGAAGAAGATGGTGAAGCCTCGTGCATGATTCGACGATTAAAGTTGAGAAAACAACCAGAGTCATTACAAATTGAATTCATAATAATAATTTTAAATATTTGATGCATTTATTGATTATAATTCAGATCTATAAGAAATACCTGGATGATTCTTGTGGCATCTTGATGATCCAAAATATAGAATATTTTGAGATTGGATTTTTTAAAGGACATGATGTTTATTTGAGGGGAGTAGACCCACATACAAAATGTTAATACATTGGAAGAGATTTACTCAAGTAACTTCTAGGTAAACCTCATGTGGATGTTAAGAAGATTTAATTGAGGTGTGATTTTGTCAACACATTGGTTATAGATGTGAAATTTTCTATTTAATTAATGAGTGAATAGAACCCCCCAGAACAAAGAGAATAATCTATCTGCAACAACCACTGATCCAAATATCAACCATGATCCATCAATTAATCATGTTCATAGATATTATGTGAAGAAAAACTATATTGGAGAATTACTGGATCAAAATATGGAGTTTGAAAAAGGAAGAAATCATGCTAGATATGTTTCCACTTCTCTTCCTTATTGTAATTTTGATTTCAATTTCCAATTTGCGTGTGTAGAAAAAATGATTTGGGGAATAGGGATATGGTGAACTAAATTAAATTTAACAATCAGAATTTTATTAATATAATATTTTAGTTCATCATTTTCTGATTTAGTGTTTTTTTCATTCAATTATGAACTACAATTTTCATTGATCATCATCCAACCGGTGATGGTGGTGAATATTTTCACTCCTGATCATTTACCAATGTAACGAAAACTAGAAAGGGTAAATTTTTATCTTCTCTATGGTGAACAGATTGATTAGGATGTAATGATCAAGATATTGAATGTGAAGATGGTTCACTATGTAGTGTATATTTATTAGAGAAACTACTCAATGATCCTTCACTTTTTCTCAAGGATTTGAATAAATAATTTAATTTTAGTAGCATCATAAAATATTATTTTCATTCATTTTAGAGTTTTTTTAATAATTTTAATTACCTCAAATATTATTATTTTCACTCATCATGATCCCCTTTCATCAATTTTGAACACCCCTTAAATTTCACTATGCATTTTTCTCAATTCCCCATTACATTATTTAATATTGATTTTTATGTTTTTTTCATTATTTAATATTTTGTTTTGGTCACACTCAAATATCCATTTTCATTCTCTATGTAATGATCCCCATAAACACCATTATACTATATATAGGTAGTTATATGGATTTATAAATATTAAATTTGAAATTAATCAACTAAAAAATGTGTCAATGGTCTTTTATAGGAATAGGTTAACCCCCACATTTTATTAGGGTTGTCCCAAGTCATCTATCTCATAGTGTATACAAAAACCTAAATTTTCATGGAGTACTCACATCGTCAACTGTAACACCCATTGATTTTTAAAATATATTAAATATTGAATTAATGAAACAATGTGTCTCTACAAAACACCACTTTGATATATCTTAACTAGTAAACATCATTTTTCTACCTCTGTGATTTGAATTTTGAAAAACTAACTTACACTGTTGTGTTCAGTAATATTTTTTGAGTATGATAAGTCAAACTTTAAATTTAGTGAATAGTAAAACACCCTTATGAATATTAATATGAACCTTATTAGTTGTAACTCATATTATTATTTATGTTCTTAAGGTTACAAGATAATGAGATCTTGATTAATTTTTCAAGGTATTATAAAACAAATTATAGATTTAAAATTTTTATATTTTGAATGAATTATTATGTTATTTAATAATTAAATTAATAATATTTAAAAAATTATCTTTAAAAAATGAAGTAATTTTTCAAAATCTATATGTTGAAAAATGGATAGGTCTAATTTTTTGCATTTTTCGGAAATACTCAAATTTTTTATGAATAGTAAAAATAGTAATTTACCATATATATACATTATCAGTTAAAATCACTATTCATATCATCATGGATGATTTAAGAAACTGTAATTAGAACTAAAATTTACATATTACAATTATTGTTCACAATAATCAATATTATTGGTTTCCTTTTCCAAAATAATAAAATAATGAGAGAAATAATGCGGAAACCCTCCCTCCTCACTCTAGAACCCCCCACCCCATCCTCTATTCACACATATCAAGCATTATAACTTGTCTAAATTCTACTCAAGTATCCTATCATGATCCTCCCCCATAACCAATAACCCATTGACTCATAAAAAAGACAAAACCTCTACCCTAATGAGGACCTCAAGGAAGATTACTTGAAGAGGTAAATTACCCTTTTCATTTCTTTTATTTGAAGTTCCATTTTTTTCATTTGTCTCCTACATTATACAAATTGTTTTGATGAATCCAACACCATAAATGTAGTGTAATATTGTTATGATAATGGAATATTTTTTCATCATCTCCCCTTTCCTCTTATTTTATACTTGGAATGAAAACAACATCCAAGATGTGTTAATTTACCACATTGAAGGACGATGAGTTTTCAAATTCTATTATCATATTCAGTTCAACACATGAAACCATTTTGATGGCTGAACAAGACTATAATATTTTTATTATATCTTATTTATGTTTGCGAATCATTTTTTATATATGATATTTATTTTTAAATCAATATTACTACATTGTGATAAAAAACTGCCTATTGACCCAAACAATTATCATTAATGTTTTATATAATGATTCATCTTCCATAATATTAACCAACTGATTTCTATGACCATGTAATCTTATGGATGCTTACAAAGAAAATAAATCTTCTATTCTTGACATCCATTCTATTTATACATGTTTATCAATATTAGAATATATGTAAACTGGTCATGAATACCAAAGAAGAAAACACTCTAAATCAATTAAATTGAACATATTAACCAAACAAAATGCCATAAAAAACCTAATATGGTTTTAATAAATGAATTAAATATTTAAGATGTTTTGTAATAATTAATTTCTAAACATAAATTTTATTATTATGGTCATTAAGATTATGTTAAGAACACCTTCAGACTTAATGTAGGGGGTTTCTACCGAAACCATCATTTTCATTCAGGTTACATTTATTATCTACTTAACTCAATTAAAATATTATTCAATAATATTTAATTATCATTATATCTATTTTAATTTAAAATATATATATATACCAAATATACTTATAACTTTATTTATGGGGAGTTTATTGTTTAAAAATGATCCTTACAAATTACTTCTTGAAGTAATAGTCTGTTTCAAATTAAGTTCTCGAATTATTACCTATTTTTAAGGGAACTGCACTATATTTTTTAAGAAACCATTATTTCTCCAAAATCTATAAGATTATTTTGAAAATAATAAATTTCTTCATTTCTGGTATTATGCAATAATTTTTTTACATGAACTCTTCTTTTTAAATTAAAAGAGTATTTATCTGGTGAATTTCTCATTGATTTTATAAGATCATCATCATCTATTTAAACCCTCTAGTTGATTATAATTTATTATTGGGAATAATAATTATGATATAATCTACCAAATTTAATTTAATGGTATATTATTTGTTTGAATATTGATGTGTTATCTTAAAACAATTCACTAATTAACTCCGAATGGTTTATGTTTATGATTAATGTTTGGGGAATGTTATTTACGTTTCATGTATTAGTTTCAATATGAATTTATTTATTTTTAATGGTTTTCCCAATTACTATGAGGAATGAATTAGACTTTTTATGTTATGGTTGCGGCCCTCTATAGCCCCTTGATGCATCGGTTGGTCTCGAGAGACAAATAGATATGGACTTGGTCGAGGCCTTGCACATTTTTAGTTAGGGTTTTGTATGAGACCATAATCATTTTTATATGTCTTGGCCAAGGCCTTGAAGGAATATTTTAGAATGTATAGAATATCCATTTCCATCATTATGAAGCTAGAAATTCAGAGTTCATGAGTTTATTCTACTAGTATAATACCAATTATTATGTCCTATTATGGATATATTTACTCAACTCATATTAGTGTCCTATTATGTTAATATTTATTTTCAAAGGCATGTGTTTTAAATTATTAACCATTCCTAATTTTTATGTTATCTTCCACTGTAATTTTTTACCCTTAATGAACATATGAGTTCCCCCTTCTTATGTTTACTTTTTCCTAGGACAATAAGGCGTATATTATGATTGTCTTTCAGGGATGACTTTAAAGAGGCAGATGTTCCAAATGTAATGTTTTGTTGTTTTTTATATCGATATTTAATGTCAATCATATTTAAGTGACTAGTTTCCCAAATCTACTAAACTGTATTTCCTTCATGATACAACTTTCTATTAGTCATTCCAATGTAATATAATAATACACCATCTTTGGGTAATGTGGGTCAGGTCTTTACAGTTTGTATTAGTATAATTTTAGTAGAAAACATTGCATCTAGATTTAGAAAATGTAGATTAGGGAACAAAACCTAAGATATTATTTGATGGTAAAAATAAAATAACATCGTATTATTTAGGTAAAGAATATATTATATGGATCATTCTAGAAAATAAATCCCTGTTAGGATACTTTAGGTGGACATGCTTCTAGCTAAAATATACTAAGGAGTAAACACTCTGACTTGGAGTTTCAGGCTGGAGGCGGGGTATCCTGGTAAATGACAACATACCTTACTATGCACTGGTTTGACCCTCTAGGGGGACATGCTTAGGATAATTTAAATTTCTTTACCAGCCACTATAAATGATTTAAATTAAATTTTTTCTCAAAGAAACCATGTTTACAATTAATGGATTAGACATTCATTTGATTTCAATTTATGCTAATTATTTTTCTATATTCAGATTATACAATATGATTCATATCATAATCCAATGTATGCCCTTATTTTGAAATAGTTCCTAGTGTAATGATTGGAAACCACATTGACAATCATATCCTTTGGAGGGACTTACCTCTTATACAAGATAATGATGTCATATCTAGAGCTACGACTAGTGTGGATAAATATATAACTATTCTGGGAAAACATACTCAGTATTTGAACTGTATCTTACTAGTATGGAGCATCCAGATCCACAATGTTGGGGAGTTTTGTTAGATCACATTATGCAACAACATCCACCATCATTTAATGAGACTATAAACCCATTCATAGTAGAGTAGTGGATATGTTCCTTAGCAAATATATTTCTCACCATGATGAAGTAACTAAATTGAAAATGTATTGTGGATGTTTATCATCTTTCGGAAGAGGCTGACCAATGGTGGTAACTAATTCAACACACAAAGGAGGAGGATGTGATAGAAAAAATGGAATTGAGTGATTTTAATGAAGACATCATAGAGAATTACTTTTCCCATGAACAGTAAGTAGCTATAGAAAGTCGATTTCAGAATTTGAAGCAAAATGATGATATGAATGGGGAAAATTGTTAAACTAGCATCAAATGTTTATCAAGGCATGGTTTGGACTATATAAATAATCCACGGAGAAATATTGATCAATTCTTTGATGGGCAAAAGCCATTTCCCATGCAGGCACTAGTCTACCGAAATTTCTCATCATATGAAGATATGGTGTCAGGCGCTATCAAGATAGAGAAGGAGTTCCCAAAGTTATATGAATTTAATGGAATGCAAGAGAAGAAGAGGGTTGTAGAAAAATCTGGAAAAGTAAATAAGGAAAAGGGGAAGAAAGAAAGAGTTGACTTTCCACCATGTGATAATTATTGAATGAAACTCATTTATGCATTCTTAAAAGAAAAAGGTGTGTTCAATAAGTATGGACAAAAATCCTATCATGATATTGATTTCAAGGGGAAGAATGAATATATTAATTTTTAATACTATAATTATAGGGATATGGGACAATATTCTAATGATTATCCAAAGCGTCAAGGAACTTTTCCATAGAAAATGCCCATGGTGTTTGGAAGAGCTTATGTGATCAGTACTGCTAATATTGAAGTTCCAAAGGATGTGGTGGAAGGTAAATTAATATTTTCCTCAATCATATCCAATGAATTATTTGATTTTTTATCATCTAATTTTTTTCATGTCTTCTTAGTTTTCCAGGAAAAATAGATGTGTCTAATTTGATTTAATAATGGTGTTGTCAGTTATAAATCCTAAGGGAAGTATCATTTTAATGAAGTTGTGTCAGGAAGCCCCATTATAGAATATAAACAAGCTTTATATGCTAATTTAACTTGTATAACAATGATTAACTTTCAAATAATCCTCGGTACGGATTAGCATTGAAACCATGATGTGAAAATTTGTTGCTTGAAGAAGTAGGTTACAATTTTTGAAGACGATGTAGAATCCCTTATCGTTGGAGCAGAAACAAATCCATAGGATTATCATTTATATCCTACCTTAGTAACTATATAGAATTAAATTATTTTGGAGGAAGGGAATGGAATAACTATGTGTGAGGAACAGAATGTTCAAGTAGAGTATATTCTTATTGTGCATGAATATGTTTATGTGTTTCTAGAGGATTCACCTTGATATCCACCAGATTTGGAAATTGTGTTTCCATTAAAAAATTTCTTGATTAATGGTCCATATAGAAGACCCATTTTGAATGGACACTGTGTAATAAGTGGAACTGATGAAAAAACTATATGAATTGAGTTGTAAAAGATTTATTCACCCTAGTTTTTCTCTATAGGACCCCATATTATTTTCTCTACGAATAAAGTTGGATCTATGAGGTTGTGCATTAACTACAGGTTGATCAATGTTACAGTAATAATGAATAACTATTCCATGCCTCACATTGATGATTTATTATAACAAATTCATGAAGGCCAATATATCTTGAAGATTAATCGTCTTCCTGGATATCAATAGTTGCGTGTGAGAAAGGATGGTATTCCAAAGACAACATTTTAAACCATGTATGGGAATTATAAGTTTATATAAATACCTTTTGGAATCACTAATTCACCCACTATTTTCATGGATTAAATGAATATATATTTCAATGTAAATCATAATGAATTTATGGATGAATTTATTGATGATATGTTAGTATACTCCAAATGATACGATGATCATGAAAATCACTTGCGCACTATTCTGAAGACAATTATAAGAAATGAATTTATTGGAAGTATATCAAGTGTGAATCTTGGCATCAATCGGTTTCTTTTCTTGGCCACATTTTCTCTATAAATGGAATATCTGTTGATACTACTAAGAAAAATGCAATGCAATAATTCCCTACTTCAATTAATATAACAATGGTATGTAGATTTATTAGTTTAACAGGTTATTATCAATATTTTTTTGAGAACATAAACCGTTTAGCAAAACCATTGACTATGATTAAATGTAATTGGGTTGAGTTCATATTGAAAAAAATAATATGAGGAATGTTTTGAAGAATTGAATAGGATATTAATGAATTGTCCTATCCTGACTCTACCTTCGAGGAATGAATGGTCTGTGATCTATAGTGATGCATCACGGAAAAGACATGGTTGTGTCCATATGTGTAATGATATAGTTATTTCCACTACATCAAGGCAGTTTAAAATTCATTAACAAATCTGTCATACTCCTGATTTTGAGATAGCATCAGAAATATTTTCTCAGATGATTCAGATAAATTATTCTTATGTAAATTGATGCGAGATATATACAGATTATAAGATCCTGAAATAGATCTTCACATAGAATGAAATCAACATGAGATAAATGATATGGATTGAATTACCGAATTATTATGATTGTTAGATACCTTACTAACCATTAATGTCATATAATGTAGCTGATGCATTGAGATGGAAGGACAAGGTAGTTCTCATGAAAATTATGAATGATAAGGATTCATTGAATATGGATCTAGGGAAGATGGATATGGTAATTTTCAAAGTTGTTGATACATAACTACTTTTTAAAATAGCTTCCCAACTATCATTTTTGAAAAGAGTTAAATATTAACAATATGATTTTGATAATCATTAAAATAAAATTAATGTTATGAAAGATGAGAAGTAGGTAGACATCATGTCTAAAGACAGAATTTTGAAATTTGGGAAGAGGAAATCTGTTCCCTCTATACATGAGAAGAAAAGGCAGTTATTGGTTGATGATAATTGCTCAAATTTTACTATACACCATAGTAGTACTAAAATGTATAGAGATATGATATAATATTTCAGTTGGTATAACATTATGCGGGAAATTTTGGATTATGTATCAAGATGTTTATTCTATCAACATGTGAATGACGAATGACAACATCCTGGTGGAGTCATAAAACCTATACCTAATTTTATATGGAAATGGAATGATATTTCCCAATATTTTTCACATGATTTCCCAAAACTCTAATAATGAATGATTCAATATGTGTAATTGTTGAGAATCTTTCAAAATCTTCACATTTCCTTGCTATGACGGAGGATTTTCTAATAAAGTGCCTTGAACGTCTCTATATCAATGATGTTGTGAGATTTCAGGGAGCAATTCTCTTAATTACTTCATATTCATAATTTATTATTTAAATATAAATTCAATAAAATTATTTAAAATGATTTGGATACTGATCATTGATTGAATATTTCTTATTTCCCACAAACTGAAGGGCAATCAGAAAGAATGATCCAAACATTAGAGTACATGTTGAGATCATGTTCACTTGACATTAAAGGTATGGGGAATCATTATTTACATTTTTTTAGTTTTCCTACAGTAATACATTCCATTCAAATATTCAAATAAAACCATATGAAGAATTGTACAGAAAGAGATGGCGTACACCAACTTGTTGGGATAAAGTTGGAGAAAATAAAATTGTGGTCCTATTGCTTGTATGGGAAACAACAATGAAGGTAAACACTATTAAATTCCATATTAAAATAGATCAAAGAAGGAAAAATGATATTTTGATAATCGATGGAATTATTTGTAGTTTCATGTGCGAGACCTTGTTTGCATAAAAGTATCTCCATGGAATGGTGTTATAATATTTGGGAATAATGAGAAATTGAGACCTTGATACATATGCCCTTTTGTAATTTTGGGGAGAATTGGATCTATTTTAAATCTTTTGGCTATAAAACCTATAATGTTTAAATTACTCAATGTGTACTTTTTCACATTTTTTATAAATTATATGCCGCACCAAATGCATGTCCTCACTTCTGATGATATATAATTAGAACCTGAACTATCATACTATGAATAGCCCATCCATATTATGGACAATAAAGAACATTTGTTGAGGAATATGAAGAGTTTATTGGAAAAGATTCTTTGATAAAATCATAAAACCTAAGAAGAAATATGGGATCATGAGGATCTTATGCTGAAGAACTACCTAAATCATTTTGTAAGGTAACATTTTAGTAATTTTGAGGATGATGTATTATTAAAGAGGGGATAATGTAACACCCAAAGATTTGAAAATAAATTTAACATTTAATTAATGAAAAAATAAGTCTTTAAAAACTACCACATTTTTATATCAAAGATAATAAATATACATTTTTTACATCTATGATTTGAATTTTGAAAAAACTAACATACAAGGTTGCTTTATGTAAAATAATTAGAGTTTGATAAGAAAAATATAATTTTTGGGGAATAGTTACATACCCTGATAAATAGTAATATGAATAGTAATATGACACATATGAATAGTAAAATCATATTATTATTTTATCATCTCAAGGTTTCAAGATAATGAGATTTTGATTAATTTTTCATGGTGATATAAAATGAAATAGAGTTTTACAAAATTTATTTATCGAATAAATTATAATTTTTTTTTAAAAAAACTAATTAATTGGAAAAAATTGATTTAAAAATATTATGTTCATTTTTGAATTGTACACGTTGAAAAATGTTTTTGGAGAATTTTTTAGAATTTCTAGAAATGCTCGAATTTTTGATGAATAGTAAAATACAACAATTTACCGTATATATATATATATATACATTATCAATTAAATTCACTATTCCGTACATCATGGCTAATGTAATCACACATTGTTCGAACACATATTCACATATTACTAATTTTATTAAAAATAATCAATACAATTTCCATCTTTAGAAAAAATGATAAAATTATAATTAAAATCATCTGAAAACCCTCCTATCATACACAATAAAAACCCCCTCACCCCCTCTTCTCTTTACACCTCAAACGATTTTTGAATTGTATAAATTCTTCTCAAATATCCACCGAAGCTCCTCTCCCACGTCCTACAACACTTGGTATCATAAAAAGACCAAAACCTATCCCCTAAAGGGGCTCTCAAGGATTATTACTTAAAGGTGTAAATTCATCATTTCAGTTCATTTATTTCAAGTTTCTTTATTTTCTTTTTTATTCCTCACATAAAATAATCCAAATATAGTGATGAATCTAGTAACTTAAATATAAAAAATATTGTTATGATGATGTAATAATTATTCATCATCTCTCCATCCCCCTTATTTTACACTAAAAATGAAAACATAATCTAAGATCTGTTAATTTATAACTTTCAAGGACATCAGGATTTCAATTTTTATTATGAAATTAAATTATAGTAATTATACCCTTTTTATGTTTTAAATAGACTATAATATATTTATTATAACATATAGAATGTTATATAATATTTTTTACAAATTATATTAATTAATAAATCAAAATGAGTTTTTTGTGTGATAAAAAATCACTAATTAAACCAAATAATTGTCATCAATGATTTATATAATGATTCATCTTCAATATTTTTAACCAAATGGATATTATAACCATGTAATATTATGGATGTTCATTAATAACATACAAATTTTATTCTAAATAAACATTCACATTCTATTTTTTCTATAGATGAATATAAGTATACCAATCATGAATAATGAATAACGAAAATGATCCCAAACAATGAAATTGGATATCTTAACACAAAAAAACATCACAAATGAACTTAATAAAGATTTAATAAATAAATAACATGTATCAAAGGGTCTATAATTATTAATTTATGATATTAAATTTGATTATTCTGGATGATAAGATCATGTGAGGATCACCTTAAGTCTTTAGGTAAAGGTTTTCCACCCAAACCACCATTTTCATTCAGGTTACTTTTATTATCTACTAACATAAATTAAATTATTATTCATTATTATATAGTCTTTATAAATTTTGTGTGAATTATATATATATATATTTCATCTATAATCATAACATCATTTACGGTGAGTTATATGTTTTAAACTGACCATTCAAAAATTCATTCTGAAATAAAAAGAAAATTTCAATAGAATTTCTAAAATTATTACTTGTTTTAAATGGAAGTATAAAAACATTTCAAGAAAAATTTATTTCTCTAATATCAGTAATTTTATTTTGAAAATATTATCTTACTAGATTTTTGTTTTAATTCCATACATTTTCCAAATTAACACAAATTTTCAATATAAAAGACTATTTATCTTATGAATGACACAATATTTTTTAATAGTATCTTAAAAAATTTACACACTTCTATTGATTATTATGTATTTTTTTGATTAATAATTATGATATCATCTAACATATTTAATTGAATGTTTTATTATTAGTTTGAATGTGGAAGTACTATCTTAAAATCATTCACCAATTAAATCTTAATGGTTACTGTTTATGCCTAACGTTTGGGGGATGTTATTTATGTTTAATATGTTAGTTTCAATATGAATGTATATGATAATTATTTTTATCCCCATTAATATGTGGAATGCATTAGACTTATTATGTTATTTGTGGGGCCCACTATATCCCCTTGATGCATCGGATGGTATCATAAGACAAATAAATATGGACTTTGTTAAAGCATTACACATTTTTAGATATGGTTATGGCCGAGGCCATAATCATTTTTTTATGTCTTGGATGAGGAAATAATGGTATGTTACAAAATGTCTGACATAATAATTTCCCACATTAATAAGCTATAAATTCATTCTTCATGATGTTATTCAACAAGTAGAATTTTCATGGTTATGTTCTATTATGGAAATATTTTCATAGATCATATTCCTTCCTCGTTATGTTAATAATTTGTTTTAATTGAATGTGTTTTAAATTATTCAGCATTCCTAATGTTTATGTTGTATTCATTTTTAAGGTATACCCTCACTGAGTATGTGAGATAACATTTTATTATGTTTCATTTTACTTGTTACATAAAATGTTATATTATGATTGACATGAATGAATAATCTTAGAGTGGTGGATGTTCCCAATAGATCTTTTTGTTGTTTTCCAAATAATGTTTTAATGTCGAACTTATGTATTTATATATATTTACAATTCTAAAAAAATATTCATTCCTTTGGAAACAAAATTTCATGTAATAATGAAATTATAATGTAATAAGACACAAGCTCGAGGTAGTTGTGGATGTGTCATTACATATACTCATTCCCATTGAAGAAGAGAAATTACCCACCATTCCTTTATCAGTTTTGGGAAGAATATGTTTATGTGTTGAGTTGTTATATTTATAATAACCAGAACACATAAATTTTAACAAAGGTAAAACCAAATAAAATTAACAAGAATAATACAGTACAACATAACAATAAAGAAACATAATGAAATTAAAATAATGAATAAATGATAATGGTTTTTGTTAGGGTAGAACACATTTTCTTACACACATTAAGATGTTAAATGATGAATCTCAGGCATTCAAGCAATGGTTGCGTTAATAGATTATATTCGAATATTGTAGTAATTCTGTCAAACACTATATTTCTCATCTTTTATATCAATATTGTACGTTAAACCTTCTTTATATAGATGATAATTAAATGGATAGATTCATCGATTAAATATACTTGAGTCACCTTCATGATAATCGATGACAATATTCATGTTTATTTGTACCCAAATAATCTATAAAATAACATTTAGAATAATTATCCACTAAATCATCATTAAATAAACCCATAATAATCACATATATATCCTCCATAATTATAGGAATTAATCACATATTGTAATCTCTATGACCATGCATAGAAATCTCCACAAAAATAAATCCATTCAAAACATGAATATCATAAAATAGAATATCAATAATAGGATATAATAGATGTTCCAGTCATAGGATAAGATTAAAAAATTTCTTGATTCTTTTAATTTAAATGTATATCTTTTAAAGCATTCTCGTGACAATATATTTTAAAATATATATAATGATAAATATATATTTTCATCTTCCATATACATAAAATCCTCTCACCTGGAGAAATTACAATTGTTCTAAACAATTAATAATAATTAATAGAAAATCACCAAAAAAAACATTGGACATGAAAGTAAAATCCTTTTAAAATATATATATAGTAACTGTAACATTCTTAAATAAGTAAAACTAACCCCTTCATACATAATAATAAAATTCAATACATAAGGTCAAAAAATTTGGAAAAATAATAGTACATAAGATTCATTGAAAAATCCCCATGAATATGAAAAACATAAACTCTTCTACAAAATTCAAATAATCAATATATATATAATAATTTATCATAACATCTCAAAAATGTGTAAGATTTAATATATATACTGATTTCTAAAAAATCATACCTGATATGCTTTTCTCACACATAGGGTCATTTAATGTATAAGATATTTTCCATTTTTAAAATATCAATATGTTTGATATTTTCATTTATTCTGACGATATATATGATATTTTCTTAATTCCACTGGATACATAATATTATGGAATATTTTAGATTTTAAAATTATAAATGTAATCTTTTAATCCTGTTACATAAGAATATTTTCTCCAACTCCACGAATATATAACATTCAGTCATAATGGAGTATTTCTTCAACTTACAATTGTGAAAATAGCCTAATAATAAATCTGGAAGAATTATTAATAATAGTAATTATTATTAAAGAAATTTTTTTAATAATGATAATAAAATTTTTTATTATAAAAAATAAAAAATTTCAAATAAAATAGAAACGATTTTAGAGAATAATGTAATTATAAATATAAAATATTCAAATTGGAATGGTTCCACTAATAATTATCTCACACATTTATAATTACAAAACATAACATCTCAAACTAGATCAAAAACGTCAATTTTAAAAAAAAAAATCAAAAGTATAATACCTATTAAGATCTGTTCATGTAATGTTAAAAACAAAAAAACATAGACGTGGAAAAAATTATACCCCAAAATAACTCTACCAAAAAAACCACCCGTATCTTAAAAATTCAAACAGATTTCTTATAAATAAATTCATAATGAAATTAAATTATAATTATGATAATTTGTAAACAATTATATATAAGAAATATTTAAAAATTAATATAGTATTCAAAATGAAAATTTTAAATATATTTCAATAATAAATCCTCAAAATCAAATGGGAGATAAAAATTCACCAACTGATAACGATATAAATAAATATTAAAAACCATGAAATATCCATAATAATAAATGATTTTCCTATCATTATAATTAGAATATGAGCGAATAGTCATTTATTGATACCCTCTAAAATAAATAATATAACACTAAAAGGGTGTATTAAAATTTTAATAAAATTCAACGATTTTAGAAGATATAAAAATAATTATAAATTACCAAAATTTAATGGCATGCTAGTAAACTAGAGTGAAAATATATATATTCCCTCAAACAGATCAAAAAAATTAAATAAAAAATTATCATAACATGGAAAAAGGAATGACTATAAGGGTAATTCATAACAAATATATGAAATATTCATACATTGGTATATAATATTGTTTTGGTCCAATTGGGTTCAGAAAATAAATTTCAGAACCTAAGTTACAAAAGGTATAAAAATATAATTTTTTAGGATGATTTATATAGAATGTTTTTATTGGGAATAATAGATTAAAAAAATTGAACATAATAATCATATAAAAATTACCTAAACAACTACATTTAAAATAATTAACTATAGAATAACAAAAAAGTATTTTAAATGTATCATCATACTTATTAAAAAAATAAGTTGACCAATGTATTCCTTTTAAATAATATAAATAGTATTAACATTATCAAATAATAAATTTCTTCTTTATCATTTCACAATTCACTCTTCTAATAAACATTCTATTTATAAACTGCATTTAAAAAATCATGTACTACAATGTGACCAAGAATTTGAGATTGTCATGTTTTTATTCACATTATTCATCTTTTTTATATCATCCCACATAACTATGAATTTATTACATTATTCTTCTACATTTAGAGAAATATAATATTTGAACTTCTCATTCTCATCCTTCATATTTTTTATCTCTTCTTTAATATCAAAATAATAAAAATCGAAATATATTTTCTTTATATTCAACTCTAATTTTTATTTATGATCTTTCATATAGGAATAAATATTTGTTAATACACTATTATGTAATTAGTATAAATCCAAACATAGTTCACCACTATATGGACGTTTACATCATCAATCAATTTTAGAATATACCCATGAATTATTATTGGTAGAATATTTTAAATTTTCCATAATATTTTATTCTGTAAAACCTAAATTATGAGACTTTCTTCCCTATAGACAAGGAAAAATAAAACTCATAATAAATGTTCCTATTAATTATTTTTTATCCTATTTATTTTATTAAAAGTTAAATTTGTCGATATATTAATTTTTTCTCTACATTCAATACACGTAGTTTTTCCTGAATCAACATGTTATATTAAAACCCATGAATATTTCCCCAGAATCATTTTCTTTCGAAAATATTCTATATCAATCAATAAAAAATGAACTTCTCACCATGAATTTTTATAGTTTAGGTAGAATTAATTAAAACACAATATATATAGAATATAAACTCTTCTTTGAAAGAAAATCAAAGATACAAGGGGTAACATCTACTACTAGTTGTATGGAATTGGAGTAGATGAAATGGAGTATATTTTCTTAAAAGAGGACATCTTTTATACCAGTTGTTAGTCCAAGGTTTTGATTGTTTGGAGAATATAATGTTTGTGAATGTATTATAAATAATAGTCTAAGTAATTAAAAATATAATAAAAATATATTGATATAATTGAATATAAAATTTAATCATATTCAATAATAATATTTTTTCTAAAATATGCATTATAAAAAGTAAAAAATAATAAAATAAAATTAATTTTTTTACATGTTTATATATAAATAATATAATGTATTCTCTTCACATTCTAAACTAAGTTGTTATGAAATAAAGAAAATTCATATTAGTTATAAATAATGAATAAAAAACATTAAAATCATCCATTATGACACTTGAATTCAATATCCATAAATATAATTTTATGGGTATAGACATAAATTATTTTTGAATCATAATAATCCATTACTTTTGTTGGTGTAGATTAAATAATGAC
Source organism: Viscum album (assembly GCA_963277665.1). Lineage (NCBI taxonomy): Eukaryota > Viridiplantae > Streptophyta > Magnoliopsida > Santalales > Viscaceae > Viscum > Viscum album. Next base: position 931,797,059 of record OY728140.1, read on the forward strand.
TTTTAAGTAGTAGTCCTGGAAAAAAAATTATTTTGATGTTGAGAGACAATTTTTTTTTCTGGATTAAGAAAAAACTTGTTTACATTTATTTTCTTCAGGTAAAAAAACCAATTTAAGTACCATTTTAAAGAGTTATAACAAGTGAACTTGGAAAAAAATAAAACGTTAGAGTGAAAATCATATAACATAATGAAATTTGAATCAAAAAACCGATGACTAAATTTTTATTGTGGTTTATTTTATATAATATATTACCATTATAGCATAAAAATATAAAATGACGAAGTTCCGTGATTCTAGTAATGTATATATTAATAATTAATCATTTAAAATGTCATCCAATTTTTTTAATTCTGTATCCCTAATCATTTGTATCACTACTCATTTCTTCAGCCTTAACTTCCTAGATAATAATTAACTGACTAGTTTATTCTATTAAATTTTTATCTATGTCCCACATAATTATTAAGGATATTATTTACATAAGTTTATTCCCATAAAATCATGGAAGATAATCGTTAGAATAATTAAAAATTAAATAAATATTTTGATTCACCAATAAAAAAAAATCCTTCACAGAAGAAATAATTAGTCACTAATTACAATCCCCATAATCATGGGAAATACACTCTTTAAAAATATATCCTTTATATATGTAAAAATCAATTATAAAAATAAATGATATGATTCAATAAAGAATTTTGTCGAATATTACACAAAATAATAATCCAATGGATTTAATCATAAATGTATAATTTCTAGAACATTTTCTGATGTTATCTTCGTAATATTTTTCTTATTAATATTGTAAATCCCTCAACCATCACTTTTGGATTCTGTACTAAATCATGATGTGTATTTTTTGTATAAAGGATAACAGAAAAATACACATTACATTATAAAATTGATGACCTTTTCCAGTCTAGGTTTTGGTGGATTAGACAAACAATTACAACCTAAAACATAAACATTTATTTAATACATTATTTTCCATCATCTTATTGTCCCTTGAAAACTCTTTAGGTCACGTAATCACTTGAGGATATACATAAATAATGGGTGATCTAGAATACTAGTAAGAGGAAAGATAAGAACAATATAACAAGGGGTGAGTGTAATAATAACATCAACAACAAAATAATGGGAGTAATCATTAATAAAAGACTTGAAATGTGGAAATGCATAAAATATGAAACATCATGTCTTAGTGATTGACTACCCCACATACTTGTGAACAAATATAGCATCATTTTCACACATCATTTCACATTAACTAATGATATTCATCACTTTACCCAATTATTTGTTTGATTGTGTAATTCCAAGAACACCCATCACATTCAAACAATCATCTTGCGTTAAATAATTCTTGGTGCACCTGTCACATCAGAATATTTAAATTATCATGCATTCCACATCAAAAATATATAATTTTTTTACATAAAATAAACAATGGATTGAAATTTTTTTCACTTAATAAATAATTATTTCATAGGCATTTGATCCGAAAAATATATAGGAAATAACCATCTTGACTTAGAACCATTAACCCTGAGTGAAGAGCGAAACAATAATAAAGAAGTAAAAAGGGTTTGTTTATTTGAAGGAAGAGTTCTTTTGGAAAACATAGGGGTTTTTACAAAATCAATTAGAGAACATGTATATCCGAAAAAATGGTAGATAATGATGAATGACTTATTTTTAAGGGGAAGGAATACCAAACATGTACTGAAAGAGGGATAACCCAAAGAAAGATAGTTGGGTTTGAGAATTTTCCCTCACCTTCTATCCAAATGATTTAATCCAATTAAAGTCATGAATAACCACATTAGATTCATAAATTAACAATTAAAAAACCTTTTGTATATAGATGTTGTTAATTATGTTTACATTATATTATTTTAAGGGACTTTGGATGAGTTATAGTGTTCAAATCCATTGTTCAAGAATGTTCATTTTTATTGTTTTCTTATATGGTTCACATGTATTCCTAAATGGATAATTGTCTAGAACATGCATAAATATCCAAGACTGATATTAAAGGTTATTAATGATATTGAAGAAGGTTAAATGAAGTTTTTTTGAATTATTTTTCCTACCATGTGGATGAATCATTATTTAAAATATAATGATGATCATTTGGGTTAATTCAGGCGATTTTTCGACCACAACGATGTTATTTTTTTTAATCCATCAGTAAAATGTACACAAGATAGGTTTAAAAAATTAAATATGATATTATAAATATAATATAATATAGTATTTCCAAAAAATGGTTTCAAGTCCAGACCTGATGGAGTTAAAGAAAATGGAAATCACATTGTCCACAATGTTGGTAATTAAAAACATCACAAACAATGTTTTTATTCCCTAAATAAGTGGGAAAGGAGAAGAATAATGATGATAATTTTCTTTGAACATGAGAAAATCATAAATATAAAAGATTTATGCTACTTTCATAACTCTTGGATAAGATGAGGGGATGAAACTATTACAAAATAAATGAAAAGGAATGAAAAAAACGAAAAAAGAATGTGGATTTTTTACCTCTTGATCTCTTCTCCTTGAGATAATCCTTAAAGCCTTTAATTTTGGCCATTGGATGAGAACAGATGGTCTAGGACATGAGGAAGATCATCTGGAGGTGTATTGGGTAGATCATAGGCAAGTCATAAGGTTTGATAGGTGTAGAAGGAAGAGGAGAATGAGTGTGGTATTTACAGTGGAGGATAAGAGGTATTTAACCTTATTTAAATCATTATTATAATAATTTTCCCAATTTTATGAATAATATTAATTCATGTGACCCAAAATAGTAATAATTTTACGCGAGTTTGATCCAAGTGGTCCTTCATCACTTATGAGGTCAAAAATAGTGTATTTTATTGATAATTTGAATTTACAACATTTTACTGTATATCATACAAAATTAAAGAATTTTAGAAAAATACTAAAAAATCCCCAAAACCATTTTTTGAAGTGAATAATTCAAAAAATAAATAAATTTTTTAAAAATAATTGTCTAAATATTAATAATTTAATATTTAATTAAAATTATACTTAATTGAAAAATTATAAATTTAAATTCTATAACATCCTTTATTTCACATTGAAAAATTAACCAAGATATCAATATCTTAAAGCCATATGAAAATAAAATAATAATAAAATTTAATATTCATTAGGTTAATATTACCATTCATATTTCTATTCATAAGGGTATGTTACTATTCACCAGAAATACAAGTTAGTTTCATCCGACTCCAAATAAATTACAGAACAAATTTGTAGATGACCACTTTTCTAAAATAAAAACATAAAAATGTAAAAATTATGATTCATGTTTTTTTATAAAGGTCACATAGTATTTAGAAGTTCATTTAATAACATAGTGTTTCCTTTTAAAATACCAAGAAGTTACATTACCCCCCCCCCTAAATGAATTGTTCCCTCACAATTCCTTCACTTAACTCACACATCGATAATTAATAAATACAATTTAATTATGTGTACATAATAATATAGATGTTTAAATGTAAACATTATCACTTAAAATTTTCTAAAAAATTGCAATGTCGAATCTCTTTTGTTTTATAGACCGTTCCTCTCAGACTAACTGTAAATCCATGAACTCCTACTTTCGGATTCAGTTTTAAAACATGTTGTATATTATTTGTATAAAGGATAATAGAAAATACAAAGTACATTATACTACGGATCCCCATTTATATTCTATGTTTTGTAGGGTTACAAAACATTTACAATAGAAAACATAAACATATATTTAATACATTATTTTCCACGTTCATATTGTCCCTTGAAATCTCTTTAGTACACATAATCACCTGAGGATATACATCAAAATAGGGTTAGATAAAAGGCCAATAAGAGGATAGATAAGAACAATATACCATGTGGTGAGAATAATGATAACATAATCTCCAAAATAATGAGATGAATCATTAATAAAATAATTTAAATGTGGAAATGAATAAAAAATGAACATTATGTCTTAGTGTAAACTAGCACACATACTTGTGATCAAAGCTAGAATACTGTTCACACATAATTTCACAATAAATAAATTGATTCTTTACCTTACCCAATTCATTGGATCATTTTTTAATTCTGACTGCACCTATTGCATTAAAATTTTCATATTGTTCTATATAATTCTAGGCACACCCGTCACATCATAATATTTACATTATCATGCATGAAACATTAAAAATATATAAATTTTAACTTAAAATAACTCATGGGAAGAAATTGTTTTCACATACAAAATCAAACTTTAATGAAAATTTGTTCCCCAAAATAAATAGGGAATATAATTCTTGACATAGAACCATTAAACTTGAGGAAAGAGTGAAATACAATTATTGAAGTAAATAAAAGGTTTGTTTATTTGAAGGAAGAGTTCTTTTGGTAAACATTGGTTTTTTCACAAAATCATGTAGAGAACATGTATATCCCGAAAATGGTTGATAATGATGAATAAATGATATTTAATGAGAACCCATACCAAAAATGGAGTTAACGGGGGAGAACCTGAAGAAAGAAGGTTGGTTTCATGAAGTTCCTCATACCTTCCATTTGAATGCTTTATTCGCATTAAATTCTTGTATAACCACATTAGATTCATTAATTAATAAATACAGAACCTTGTGTATATGAATTTTGTTCATTATGTTTTCATTATGTTATTTTATGTTTCTTTGGATGATTTATAGGGGTCAAATCCAATGTTCGGGAAGGATCATTTTTATGGCTTTCTTGAATTCTTCACTTGTATTCATAGATTGAAGTTAGAGTAAAACATATATTAATATCATGAAATTTAATTACACGTTATTAATTATTTTCCAGGAGATTAAATGATCTTATATTTAATTATTTCATATACTATGTAAATGAATTAGTAGATAAAATTTAAGGATGATCATTTGGGTTTATTCGGGTAATTTTTTGACCATAACAAACTTATTTCAATTAATTAGTTAGTAATATATACTTAAGTTAGTAAAAGATAATTAAATACGATATAATACATAATATATAATTTGGTTCACCCATCAAAATCATTTTGCGACTAGATTTGAAGGAATTAATGAAAATTTTAATCATATCGTCCACGATGTCTGTAATTCAACACACCACAGAAAATATCATTATTACATGAATAAGTGGAAGAGGAGAAGAAGAATGATCATGAATTTTCCATGAACATGAGAAATTCCAAAATATATAGTATTTTTGGAGTGTTCATGCCTCTAGGATATGATTAGGGGAATAGAATATAATAAAATAAATGTTAAGGAATGGAAAACACATGAAAAATAAAGGGGATTTCTTACCTCTTTATCTCTTCTCCTTGAGATCTTCACAAAGGACGTTGATTTTGGACTTTGGGTGAGGCTAGAAGTTATAGGACGTGGGGAAGATCCATGGGATGGTTATTGGGTAGAATATATGTAATGCTCATGGCTTAAGAGGCGTAAGAGGTAGAGGATATTGAGTTTCGTATTTATAATGGTGGAGAGAGGGTATTTTAAGTTATTTATTTCAGTATTATAATATCTTTTCTCAAGACAATGAATAATTTTAATTCATGTAATCCAAAATAGTACTAATGGAATGTTGTTTTAAACCAAGTTATATTTCATCACTTATGATGCCATGAATATTGTATTTAATGGATAATGTTAATATATTGTATTTTACCATATTAAATTATTCATAAAAAATTCAGGAAATTCAGAAAAATATTAAAAAATCCCCCTAAACATTTTTCGTTGTGTTAAATTCAAAAATGAACAAAATTTTTTTGAATATATTTTTCTAAATATTATTAAATTTATTTTTAATTAAAATCATACATTATTCAAAAATTATATATTTTTATAATATAACTTCTTTTATATCACTTGAAAAAATCTACAATGATATCATTATATAAATTTCATAAGAAAATAAAATAATAATAAATGTTTCTATTCATTAGGGTCATATTACTATTCATATTACTATTAATTAAGGTAATGTTACTATTCATTTAAAAATATGTTGGTTCCATCAGACTCCAAACAACATACTGAACAAAAATGTAGATGACCAAATTTCGAAATTCAAAACATTGAAGTGGAAAAATTATGTTTAATGTTTTATATAGAGGTCGCATTGTATTTAATAGTTCATTTAATTACATAGTGTTTCCGTTTAAAATCTCAGGATGTTAAAAATATGTTCATTTATTCTCCTCAATATGTAGGAGTCTCTACTTTATCAAAATTAATATTCTTCTTAATTTCCTATAATATGTAAAATTAAATCTTTACTAAATAGTTAAAATATAAAATTGACTCACTTTACTAAAATTATAAAGCATAAGTCATTTCCAATAACTTGTAAAAGTGATACATTCAAATGTAAAAGTAGATATAAATATATAATGGTCTAGTAGTTTACAAAAATTACTTTACACAAGTCATATTCCAAACACCTCCCTCTATAAATAAAATTCACCCACTTTATTAAAATACCAACATTCAACATATATAAGATTATATCTTGTATATTATTTGTAATGTGTATGAATTTATATAAAAGTAGGATTTGAAAATCATAGTAAATAATATCATTTCATCATTATAGAAGATCATTAACTTGAATGCACAAGATATTTTCTCAATTTAAAATTTCAATATGTAACATACTACCATACCATCAGAATATATGAAAGGAATTTGAATTAGTGAAAATTATATACAAAAATTTCATAATAAATATTATACAATCCATTAAATAAATAATATTGTTTATATTTAATGATATCATAATTCCATATGTTATATTTTCTACCTAGTTTGTATGAAATTTTTTTATCTCTAATATTACATAATATTCTATCATTTGGAATTATTATTCGACGTATATTGCTTTCAATAAAAAAATATAAACAAAAATATATAAAAAATTATAATGAATTGAAAGTAATATAATAAATAAGGGAAAAATAATTAATTATAATGAATTATTAATATTATAAATAATAATCAAAAAATGGAAAAATTATATTGTTATGAAAAATAAATCTTAGAGCAGATCCACTAAACATGGTCACCAATTATGTTCTAGGATGTTTAAGATTCCAAATTAATTATTTTCATGATTTTATGAATTAAACATATGTTTTTGATAACAATATTCCTTCTTGAATAATGGTTATAATAGTGTTATTTTAATATATGTTCTTCAAATGGATTTTCCTTCATCATTTGTTATTTATAGTACTCTATCCTCCGTATAAGGTCTTCCTACATATCTATCTTTTGTGTATATTCTTCATGTTAATATTCCTTTAAAATATGTTCAGTACCCAAAAACTCATTCCATGTATATTCTATTCAATAATATACCTTTTGAAAACCAATCAATTAACTCAATCTATTATTATTCAAACGAATTATTCCCTTTGAGTTGAGATTATGAGTTGTACATTTATAAAAAAATATTCTATGAAATAATTCTATACAATGTAAATTTTTGGGTCAAAAAAATTGATGACATTAATATGAAATATGGAATATAAAAAAAAAATAGGATTTTATATTCTTTGATTCATTGTTCAATGAAAAATTGATGTTTCATGTTCTGCACAATGTTTTCACCTCCTCAAAAATGACTCAAATTTTGTGTAATTTATATTGTAGGTTCCCTAAAAAGTTTTGCATCACCGCTATATCAATTTAATTATTTAAAAAACTTTGTCATTCTATGAAATTGATTTATGAGATCCCATTATTTACTTTATATTTCAACTGAATAATCAATCATCTTTCATTATTAATCTTTTCTAATATCTTGTAAAATATTTATTCGTACCCTAAAAAGATTTTCACTAACTGAAATAAAAAATCACTATACATACCCTATTTAATATAGATTATTTAATAAAAGAAATATACTGAACTCTCTAAAATATTTTTCTTCAAAGATGGTCTATGTGTAACATTTAATGATTATTGATGATTCATTGTTATGAGAAGGCATTGATTGAAATGTAAACATTTAAAAGCATCTCCCATTGACTTCAAAAATATTATTAAATGAGTTATTAATACCATAATATGTATTAAAAATATATATAACATATCTAATACTATTATTTTAAAGGAAAATTTTATTGTCTCATTACAATATTGTCATGTGCATGGCCTCTATTGTGCCATCCATCAATAAAGACTACCTTGGTTCTATCATTCTCCACTATGGGTTTATTATAATTCCAAACAGTAATGATGTCGTATAATATTATTTCACAGCTTCCAGGATGGAAGAGAATATATCATCCATCACTATATGTCTAGGTGAGAAATGATCAATATAAAAAATTGGAGTTTATGTTAGCATTTCATGGATTATGAGATTTACAACTCAATCCAATTGTAGTAAAAAAATATTATCTCAAATATCTTTATTCCCAAGAAAATTTAATTCCTAATTAATCATTTATAGCTCTAAATTGGATTCCATGTGCTCCACATTAGTGAGATAAGTTTTTATTAACTCCACTTTTTTGTAAAATAATATTTTCTCCCCATTTTTCCTTGGATTCCCACAAATTTTTATTTATCCATATATTTCTCTAACAACATTAAGGGATAATCATATATACCTATGTAAATGTAAACATAGTGGGAATAAACTAAAAAAATCTAAAAATACATGTAATTTAATTGCATCAATTATTTATATTGGAATTTATAACCCACCTCGTGTTGAGGGGGGTTGATGGGCACTTATATTCAAACAATTCTTCTCAAATTATAGTGTATTCAATGTCATAGTCATGATATCATCCAAATATTTATTAGTTCAAATATGACCCATTCCTATCACCCATTACTCCATCTTCTATTGAGAATGTTATCTACGATCTCAATATGAATATTATGAGAGTGATGTGATGGATTTTTTATGAGTTCAATTTTACATTTTTATCCCAAAATATCAATATAGGTTTATTCAATTTTTTCCGAGTATCTTATAAATATTAATTCATCCAAAAAGGATGTTTTTTTGTTTTTTTCACTACAATATATTCTACTTATACATTTATATGATATGTTTTTTATATATTTTTGATTATATATATGACATTATTATTTTTAATAGATAATGCACCAACAATTATGAAAATTTATTCCCCTATACAACCATAGTTATACCCATATTTATATATTGATACTTTATCAGCCTTATTATATAAAAGTGCATGAAAAAATTGACACTACCTTGGATGTACATCATGATTAGTTTAATACTATGTGATGATATTCCTTTGGATTTTTTTAGAAACATTAAGATAAATTGGTTTCATAATAAATTTCCAGCATTATTACAATGAAATAAAACATGATCCTAGTTATTATGATGAACAAGGAAGGATCCAAATATTTCGCTTAATAATATTTTAGAAGATTGGTTCTAATGGAAATAAAATTTGAAATTATATTTTATTCTTTTATATGAAACTTCATATGTAGTTATCTTACATATTTAGTTTTGGAGGGAAAGGTGTATCAATATTTATGAACTACTAACATCATTAGAATGTATAGAAGTTCCTAAATCATGAAAATATAATATCATTTAATGATTTTTAACAGAAAAATACTTTACATATCTCTAATTTATTCTATAATATATTATATTATCCATTTGAATATGAACCATTAATGGTTCTTCATTAGTTGAATTCATACATAGGTTATGGTCAAGTACTACCCCTTTGAATTTTTGGGGCTTTTAATATGAGTCTAAGAATGAATATTATAATTTTTTTTATTCCATAAATGTATTTATTTAGACTACACACCATGGTTCCATAATCTATAAACAAGAATACCAATGGGTTTTCAATGATCACTAACCCTATGTGTACAACATTAAAGAATACCATCTTTACATATATATAATAAATCACAAATTAACATTTAATTTTTATATACAAGAAGAGTCTGAATAAATCATGTTATTACACCTTTGAGATATTCAATTCAAGATAAACACCATAAACTCTATTATAGAAATAAAACACCATATAAAATTTATTTTATATTACATTTCCATAATAAATGAATTTATTCTTGGAGAACCTCTTTTTTAAAATGAAATTATGATATTCAAGCCTAACCCCAAGCTAAAATGTTTTATTTTTTTAACTTTGATCAAATTACATGTTCATTGTTCTAACATATGACCCATAATTTTCATCTTCTTTAAATGATATTGGTTATTCTCTTTTTAATTGAGATAAAATTATTATATTAGTTATCTATTTCAATTATGTGTCACTGGATCAGTCTATAATTATATTTGGTAGAACAACATCTATTCTATTACTTATCCTATATGTAATAAATTATCTACCCTTAAAAATTATTTCCACCCTTATCCAGTTTCAGAGTCTTCATCATTTTGAGATCTTTATTCATGGTAAACATATACACTAACTTCTTCATTTTCATCAAATTATTTATCAATGTTTATCCCACATGTTATATTCATATCATTACCCTCTTCAACATTTATAATAGTACTCCCTATAATTTTATTCATTATTTTGTTGAATTATTTTTTGAAATTACTCATTATTGAGTATCCAAAAAGTAATTTATTATCCACTACATCACTATAATATAATCTATTTCCCTAATTTTTATGTTTTACATGCTACCTAAAAAAACATAAACAATATTTCAGTGAGGTATTCCTTCATTGAATCATTTCATAGGGTGTACTCTCCTCCATGAGGCTTAGAAATGACAAATTTTGAGTGTACACAAAAACATGTTCTATATACTTCTAATATTGGAAATATTTTTCAAACTCAATGAGAAACATATTATAAATATTATTCACCATTCTATTTCAGCATATATGTAATATTTTTTTAGTATTTATCATCGAGGAAGCTTTATTCCTAATTCAATAATTATTATGTCACTTATCAACCCCAATTTGTTTTACTCTATTCCATTATTGAATAATATGATTTTGATTAAGCATCTAGTTTTTTTAAAATAAACCTATAGATAAATTTTATTCACTCAAAAAAATAACATTACATTTCATAAATTTTATACATTATATCAAACTTTAATCACATAAAAACATAATTAAAACACATTATCTACATGTGGAAAGCTGGTTTATTATAGGAGATTAATTAATAAGGATCCAATAATGCATACTAAATTCCTTATTATTGTTTTTTATATAATTATTTCAATCCATATTTAAATATATAAATTCATAAAATGTATATTCATGATTTCATTTTTGGTTTTTACTATCCACCAAAACATTCAGATGGGATAATTTTTAAATGATATGATAGAAAATGAGGTCATGCCTTCTAATACAACAAGCTATTTAAATATTTTGTTATAATAGTAAATTTGGTTTTCTTAGATAATGAATATTCCTAAATAATTTCCTAATGGAGCTTCTAGACTTTAATTTTATACAAAAACCAATTTGGTTACATATAGCATGAATTCCAGAGCCGCAATGTTGCCTCTATTAACTGGATCCTCCTTAATCCAAACCCATAGGAAAATTTCATATTCATTAGCTTGTTATTATGTATACATGTTTCTTAGAATAATTTTACTATAGTATATCCCCCATTTTTTATGAATAACCATTAAATAAACTTTTCCCTTCACAAAATTTAATAACATCATGTTCTGGTTCATGTTAGATTAGCATCCACTATCCAGGATCTCGGTGAAATTATTATTTATTTTTTTAGGATGTTTTATCCTAGTTATCCTTCTAATTCATCTAATTTTTTCTCTACCAAATGATCTATAATAATGGAACAAAAAATCGACTCACTTAATTTTGTTACGTATATACTTTGATACCATAATAATCATTTTATTTTTAAGGGATGAATATATTTAAGAATTGAATCATTTATTGTTTCCTTATAAATACTATAACTTGAACACCATAAGAATAAAACTATCTATTTTATAACATATAATAATTATACTTATGAAAAGAAATCATACATGTTAAAATAATTTCAATAAAAATTATTTCTGCTTTAGGATGTAGTCTAAAATATATTTCTCTATAGAATACTTTCCTGTTCATCACATATTATGTGACTTTTATGCTCTTAAAAAAAGAACATAGTGCATAACAGATATCCCAAGATGTTTCAAATCCTTTAAGGAAATTTCTTGTCCCCATATCGTTATATATTTCAATCCATTGATTAGTTTCCTAGGATTTTATATGCTCTTTTTGATTGATAGTTATCATAAACCTTTTTTTCAATTTCATTTATGTTATATGTACCATGTTTTTATATTTATAATTTATGAAACACCCTCTTTTACCCATGGATTTAGAGATGAGTTCATAAAACACCATTTAATATAATCTAGTTCAAAATTTAATTCTTTTATTTAATCCATCGTCGGAGAATTTCTTAAACATCAACTTCTTATTAAAATTGATTGATTTCAATTCATCTTATAGTATGCATATTACACCTGCTACATCTACTTCAAGAGTTTCAATTTTCTTATTCTTATCCGTTGTGTAAATATTTATATCATCAATAAACATATCATTCTATTGAATTTTAAATTTATAATCCACTTATTATTTATAGAATCATTACCAGTATAGTTGATCAAATAACTTCTTTTATAGTTAACCTATATAATCAAAGAGAAGTTCTACTTATTTATTGATTCATAAAAAAACCCATCAATAATCTTATTTTTATTCCTTTAAACATTAATATATTCAATAATATACTCATATGATTCCTTCAAATATTTTTTTTATTTTATTATTGATTGTCTATTTTAAAATTTTCTTTTTCAATTTTTTTCTCCTTATAATCTTATGTATCAGAATTTATTTTCTTTTCATACAATAATTTGTTAATATAATAATCTTCTTATTTTACCCAAATTATATTCATGTAAAACATTTTTCTATATGAATTTAATAGTATAAATTTTCTTCTATAAAATCATAATATTATAAGTATAATTTAATCTTAGAAGAAAAAATTTTCAATATTTAGAAATATTCATTCCATTTAAAAACATTTATAAAATATACAGATAAAATGGAAGGAGGGTTATTTTGAAAAGTAAAATAATTCATGTAACGGATTTCAGAATTCATAAAACATTAATGGTGGTGGAAAAAATAGTTGACCACTTATTTTTAAATATAAAATTTTCCTTCTTTATTTTATAAAAATGGTTTATATAAAACAGATAAAAATCATACCTTTGAAATAATTTGAAAGAATGTAAAAAGTTACATAACATGTAGTATATAATTAATTTATGTACATATGAATACATTAATAAACAAATTTTATGAATATGTACATGGAATATAATGATTCAGAAAATAAATCTAAAAAATATTTAAAACAAGGATTTTAAGGTAAAGTGTCCCTTACCACGGGTCTAGATTTCAATATACATTCTTTATCTAATGTATAATAAAAATTTACCATTTATTTAGTTTCTTTATAAACTTTTTGTTGTCACATAAATTATAAATAAATAATTTATTTCTATGAAATATTTAATTACATATTCATTAATATGTAATTTTGGTGTTTTGATGATATTTGACTCGTATATACAAAATTACTTTTGTATGATTATTATAGTCAAAGAGGAAATTATTAAATCATACTGAGAATAAAAATAATTTCCAAATATTCATTTTTATACATTATAAATACTTTTATTTTAAACCATGAATGTTTTTTATTAAAAAATAATTATGTTACAATCATGTAGATGATGGTTTATACATACAGATTAGTAATATTTTTATCTTTCAATGAGAATAAGGGAAGGAAGGATAAAATGATTATATTTTTTTGAATCATAATTTCATAATAAATATTATATTATGCCATTAAATATGCATATATATATATATATATTATTTATGTGATATGGATATAAAAAATAGACACATCGCTCGATGAATTTTGCAATCAACTTGTACACATGAGTGATGTTATATTTTTTTCAATGGATGGAATCCTATGAAATTAGAAAATATATAATTTTTGTAGAATTATAAATATTTCATTAATATAATATATTAAAAATAAATCTATTATTATAACTAAAATTGAGTGGCTGTGATTGAAAATGATTTACAATGGTTCGTGATGCGGTAGTCGACCATACACACAAATGAGGGATTTATTTCCAAATTGATGGATGGGAAGATGGGTATATGTTATTAAATATACATAATAACATCTTAGAATGTGTGATATGATTTTTTAGTACTTTATAGTGATTTAATATTATTTAGAAGATTCATGAGAATAAATAAAACAAAAACATTAAGATAAAAGTTGTACCTATTCTTTGAACATGTTCCATTCCTTACAAATTAACCCTTATAATGTTTTTATTATTCCAAAAATAATACCTATAATATTTAGGATGGAATTTATATAATTAATTTGGGTATATATTTGATAATATATAGTTGTGAAGAGTTTTTAGGAATTGAGGAGAGGATGGGCATGTTTATATGTGCGAGAGAGGCCACAATATGAATTACGTAATATATTATAATATATATATATAATGATTTAATAATAACCAAGTACAAAAAAATTAGTATATTTAATATGATATTTTATTATAAAACCCAATTAAACACATTTAGATACGTACAGGATAAATTCTAATCATTTTCTCCTTGTTAAAAAAATTATACGGGTTTTAACCTTAACCATGTTAACATGGTTTTTTATGAAGGTAAAACAATAGTTAGACAAAAATAAATGTAGTCTAATAACAATATTTTTTAATTTTGAATCAAAATTTGGAATCAATTCTATCATGTTCATATTCTAATAATGGTAATAATTTTGTTTAATAGAATAACTCAAACTCATGATAACTATTTTTTTAGAAAAAATATATAATTTATGTGAAAAAATAAATTCATCCAAAAATCATGTAATAAACATGCTTCCATAATTTTATAGATAAATATAAAATAAAAAAATAGACTTTTTAACATGATAAAACAGAAAGTAATTTTACTTCTATTTTATTAAACGAAAATATTGAAAATTATTTTTTAATATAACTAAATTATATTATCTAATTTATAAAATCTATATTGGGTTCTAAAATTGAATTATTATTTTAAAATACCGTAATTAACAGCATAAATATATTTTCTGTAAGAAAAATTATTCAAATAGTATACATAAAAGTGTTTATGATGTTTTTACTGAAATCTCTTTAGTTTAACCCAGATTAAACCTATTTTATCTTTAATGGTGGTAATATATTTTTACAGTTTACATAATTTTAATTATAGTAAAAAATTATTTTTACCATATTTAATTATATCAATTTTTATAACTAAAAATAGTTATCAATTTTTTCCATTTCAATTCATATAATTTTGAAAATTAAATTTTAATTTAAAATCACAAAAAGAGTTGAAAATGTGTTTACAGGCAAATAATTATTTTGGTATAAAAGTAATGTTATATCAATTTATTGAATAATTTTTAATCCAATAAAATATAATAGATAATTTTCAATAAAGGTTATCTAATTATATCGTAAAACTTATCTTTGATAGAATGTGACTTTGTGAATAACTAAAAAGAAATAAGAGTTTTCGATAAATATTAATATTTTCACTATTCATTTAAATATTTAAAATTCCAAAAATTTCAAAACAATTCACCCCTATTTAATTTTTATATTCTTATATCATAGCTTATATCCATTTTATCTAATAAAAGCTCAAAAAGTACAAGAAAATAATATATTAGTCACCCAAAAATGTTAATAAAAATAATTTTTAAAGAAAACATATTATTGAGGCATATAATGAATTTACTAACCATTTGATTCTTATTTATTTAGAATTAATTAATAAATTTTCAATAATTATGAACTTATATATAAACATGTTATAATGTGAATATTAATATTCATACCCAAAAATTTAATGGTCATGTTATAATGTAAATATTTAAATAACAATAGTCCATAGTTTATCTAATGTTGTTGATTCATTTCTAGTATACTATACAACAAAATTCTCAATTTTTAAAATAGTAGGATGTTACATTATCAATCCCTGTAATAAATTTTATCCTCACAATGTTAACATGATCTCCATAATTATGTGTTTTCTATTTCAAAATACATTTTTTGAAAACCCACATCGTAAAGTGTAAATAAAACTAAAATATTAAAATTATGGAAAATGACATTTGAAGTTCTTTTGGAATAAAACATTAATTGGTTTCATGGTGGTGGATAACTAGTGATATGTGAAAATATATAAATTGAGGAAAAATTAACCAAAAAATGATATAGAGTTAGAATGATTATTGTTCAAAAGAATTTAAATAACCAAGAAAAAGTCAATGATCACCAAACCAAAAATCAATGATATGGGAAAGGACCATGAATTAATGATACGTGAAGTCGAAAAGATAATACTTAATTTTCAAGATTAGTTTCCCATATTTTTGAATTTTTTTACCAACATAACATGATAACATATACTGATATGATTTTAGTCCTTTTCATAATATCAATGTCTGCATTTTGTTGTAATTTTATCAATTCCCACATTGATCTCAAATCTTATTACCTAAAATGAATAATTATTATCTTCATTTTCCATTCCATAAGTACTTAAATAAATTCTAATATATCAAATAATACGAAAATATATAAGAATTTACTTATCCTATAATTATACATTAACCAAATCCAAATTTGTAATATATAGTTATATAATATAAAATAAGAAGAAATACTATATTAATATCAAAATCCTTAAAAAGACATATATAAAAATTAAATATTCAAAAAACAAATATTCAAAATAATTTAATTTTAAAATTCAAATATTAGAATTAAATGACGATATATTCTTTCATGATTAGCTTAATATTTTTTCCAAAACAACAGTAGCCACTCAAAATGTCATATACCAAAAAATGTGTATTTTTAATTATATAACCTCTATAATAGACTAAATATTTCATGAAATAACATAATTCACACTAAAGAAAAAATAAAATAATATATTCTTATAATATATAACTCATCCCTTATTCATAATGAATATCCCAAAATTATTTTTATATTGATTAATAATGAAATATTCACCAAATTAATAATTTCATCCAAAATAAAATCGATTATATTTTTACATAATAAATTTTTATTTGTATGATATTTATTATTTAAGAAACATATCATAAAAAATTTACCCAAATTAGCAATATTTAGTTTAACTTCAAAGATCATTTTAACCAAAAATATTATCAATACAATTAATGTATTTTTAAATATACTATAAAGGAATTCCTCCTGAAATATCATTTTTATAAATCAAATTTAAGGATTACGTATACTTCAAACATCTATCAAAATATAATAATTTTATCTTAAATTATTCCCACCACATAAAATATCAAATGGGGTACCTATTCCATTAATCTTATTATCAACCTTAGACTTATCAACCCATTAAATATAAGGGTTATCAAATATCACTATTTGTTATCATAGACTTCTATAGGTTTTACCTGCTCATTAATTATAATGGATCATAAATATAATTTGAATTAACAAATGTATTATCTCCTAGGATAGTATATCTGTGTGTACATTCTTATAACAACTCATCGGGTACTGGTGATGATGGAGTTAATACCCAATATTCCCTATTTAGAGTTTTTACTCCTAAGAACAACTCTGAAATATTATCATCAGAAATACAATAAAAATGCATTTATTTCGTTCCTATGAAACCAAAAAATATATACAATTTTTAAAACATGATTTTTTTTCATTATCGCAATCATATCCTCAAAATGATCACCAATGTTTTCTAAATATAATCATAAAAATTATCTTTAATTTTCCCCTCATATTAAATTTTGGTTCCCAAACATAACAGTATATAAATTTAGTACTTATACAACAATCCTATTTAACTCATTTTTATGATAATTTTAATTTATATTTTAATAGAAATAGTTTAAACTCTTATAAATCAATTCCATATATTAAAAAGTTGACACATCCGCTATGTAATCATTTCTTCCACCATATAATTTTTTTAAGGAAACATGATTTCAATTCATGAAAAATCATCATGAAATCCTAATAAAATTCTTATTTTTTTATCTTCCTTAAGCAAATTTAAATGTATTTTAAAATGTGATATTATTAAAAAAATCTTTGTATGTGTTGTTTAAAAAAGAAATAACAAAAACCATTAGTGTAGTAAAACTCATAAATATTTTCTATTTTTAAAATAATATTTGAGCTCAAATTTTATATATTCTTATCGAATAAATACACATATGTATCTAAAAATTATAAAAATTCATTTCCTAAAAAATATTAAACAACAAATAAAATCCTGAATGAGTTTATATAAATCATGAAAAACACATAAAAAATATTTCGAAATTTTAACATCTCACTGTTAATAAATGTTATAAAAATCCCATTAAAAACAAATGCTCATTATCATAAGATTTGATATCATAATATTTCCATAACAAATCATATCAAAAAAAGATAAATCCATTAGGTATTTTGAGAATCCATTTTATTATCTATCTAAAAATCACTTATACAAATGCAATAACCTACTCACCAAATTATAATAATCTCATTGTGGAATCCCATAACAAGTTAACTCCATCCATTTACTAAATGAATTTGAGATCTATATTAGGCTCACCCATCATCATAAATATTTTTCATGAATAATAACATAATAATACAACATTATTTCATTCAGTAAATTTTTCATTCTCTTGAAAATATTCTTTTAACCCATATAAAAATCATTCTGGGATATCAAATTATCCCTTCCAAATAAGACCCTTTTGAAATGATCAGCCTTTTCAATATACCTGCCATTCAACTAGAATATCATATTTTATTTATTTTATACTTACAACTATGGGTGACAACACTATTCTTTTTACCTTAGTGGAGGAACATGAGAATCTCCTTAAATCACATAACACAAGATATTAGGAGCATGGTGACATTTTTTAATCTAGAAAATCTTTACTTGAGGTTGAGGATCAACCTATTCAAATTGAGGAATACTTACAAAAATAAATTTCTAGGAAATGGATTACACAATCGTAGAGACTGATGGTAACATCACCCCATATCCTAAAAAAATAATCGCAGAGATTATTATCATCTTGAAAGAACAATTTTCACAATATCTCTTGAAGATACTAGGAAGGAGATTCCAACACACCCAACTGTGGCTGATCAACTAATTGCATTCTCACGCTAAGCTAAGGATATTGATACATACAACCAAAATCATGTTTACAGAGATGCTTATTTCAATAAAGAGGATGTTAGAGATGTAGCTGACGACTCGATAGATGAACAAGATGCAATCACATTCCATAAATATTGAGAAGATCTCATTACTGCTGATAAATACCTAGAAACAAGAAAGTGTATCTTCATTAGTATGGTGGTTTAATATAAACAAAATCTGGATTTTGACTTCAATGCTATACCTTTGGAGTGATACTTTCTACTACTAATTTTAATTTCTTCTTGTGTTTGACTCCTGTGTTGTTACATTTCTTCTTTCACATCATCGTTTTCTAGGTCTCTTCCCTCTTCGCAGCATGTTGTGTTTTCATTTTATTGGCCCCATTAGATGGTCTTGGGTTGATATTTTTAGATATCTTCAACTTTAGTTTGTTGTATATTTGCTTCCATTATTGTATTGAACTGGTCTATTTTATTTTTATGAGTGTTTTTTCTTCAGTCTTGGATGTTCATTAGATATTTTGTGGGATAGTTTTTATTGGAGACGTCAAATGATAATTTCCAGATTCCACATACAACGAAGATAAGTGATTTGGCCATCCCATGGGGGTGTCTAGTAGTTCTCAATACGAGTAATGAATGATCCCTTGAGTACTTTTCTATTAATAGAAAGGACAAGCTGATTTTCTAGATGATTATTTGGATAATTAGTGGTATTATTGTGGAATTATCTTCTCATTTTTTCATACTAGTCATTTTTCATATTATTGTTGGTGATACTTGGGGTAATATTATGATTTCTACTTTTAGACATCCATGCCACTACACATTATGTAAGTGTTCATTAAAAAGTTGGTTGTAAGATGTTTTAGTCATTTTTCATGTATCTTGAGCCTTTTTTTGTTTTCCTTGGAAATATCATCTTGTTTTTTCCTCAATCACCTGTTGGTGTAAGTTCATTACACCTCATGTTTGTATTGTATGTTTTTCTATTATTAAATTTCTTTAGTGTATGAATTGGGTGACTGATTCGTGTTACTACTTTTATTATGAAAATATATTAATTTATGAATATAGATGTGGAAGAAAAATATTTAGAAAAAAAATCATTATAACATTAAAATCGTAGGTTTTTTAAATAGATTACCTCTCACATCATTTGTGATTAATCACATATTGTCCTTATCTAATTTATAATAATGTATTTTCAATTATTTAATTTATTATTTACTATTTCAATTTTTAATAAATTATCATCAATCCATTTATTTCATTTATTTCAATGACATATTTAATTACACCATCGGTTAATACCATGTTAGGTGATTTTGTAAATTTTGAATCATATGTAAAAAAAGAATTTGGATGGTTGAATATAGTCAAATAATTCATTATTAAAAAATCTACAAACAAAATAATCCAGAAATAATTATTATTTTTATAGATTAATTATTCATTTAAAACCAACCATTAATGTTGGATATGATAAATGAATTATGATATAATCATTGAGATGGTATGTCGTACAAACACCTGAGTAGCATTATAATTTTCACATAGAATTAAGGATCTATGGTAAGTATTATTTTATATTTATACATTTATTTTTATATTATAAATATAAAATTATTTCAGGAAATAAACTTGTGTATAATATCGAAGTGATGTTATCTTAAAAAACACATTGCTTCATGGAGGTGGTAACCCAAATGTACACACAAAAACATTTTACTTTTTTAATATATGGAAATTTAAGAAATTAGATGATATTTCATCATTATAATATTAGGAATATTTTATTAATAACATATATACACATTAAATCATTAAATATAAACACATGTGAGAGGAATTGATGAAAAATAAATTACATCAGTTCATGAGGTGGTAGTTTTCAGTAAACAAAAATGATAGTTTAATTTACCATTTGATGGAAAAGGAAAAAACATAGGGTATTAAATTATCATAATAAAATATAAATATATATAATATACTTTTATTATAATTTCATTATGTTTGAATAAGTTTTTTGGAGGTAAAATAATAAATAATACTGAAACAATCTATTAATATGACATTGTTAGATAACATCCCTTGATGTACACCTTAATCATTATATGGTTGGTATTATAAAAAAATTAAAACACATAAGATGTGGTATGAGATTTTGGAGGGTTGGGTATGTTCTTTGGTTGTCAATATGTTTGAGGAATATAGGAGATACAGTTCTCCTTTATGAGTGAGGGGAAGGCCCAGCTTGAAAATACATAAATTATTAAATATTATATATATATATATATATATTAAACATTAAAATTTGGGCCATGGAATTTCCAATTTGAGGATAATATGTATTATGGTTGAAATATCCCAAACCAATCATTGTTGTGGTAATTTTATTTATAATTATTATAAAATAATTGTAAATTATATTATATATGAAATTATGAAGTGTTTTTATTATTTTCTTCATAATTTAGTTTCTAATCTAATAAAAAATCAATATTTCGCCAAATTTTTTCACTATTCCATAGACCATTAAATTTGATGAGACAAAAGTGCGCTATAAAGCATATCCACTATGTCATAGATCTTTTATTAGAATGTATGTGACTAATTTTTGTAAGGTGAATCATTGAATTGTAAATAGGAATATGATTTAACAATTATTGAGAAATGAATAAGGTTAACTAAGTATGTCACACTATAAAGGCCCATGTACTAATTACTAACCAGGTCTTAGAGGATATATGAAATTCAAATCTTGGATGAAAACATAGTGGAGTTGTACCTTGTTATTTAGAAATTTTAACATAAGGTAATTTTCAATTATTATAAATGGAACACATTGCAAATATCTATAATACTTTAATATGATGACCGAGAATGATTATATATAGATGGATAGTTGTGTAGAGATAGAAAATGACTTATTAAGGGATTCAATATAGTTTAATGACTATCATTACTATATTATTTTTAAAGAACAATATATTTTTAAATTTTAAAACTATTTATTAAAATATAGATATTTTTTAACCAATTTTATTCTATAGTAAAATATGTAAACTATCTACTTTTATTAGATGATTTTCAAAAGGCTTTAAAAAATTGAATTTCAATGATTCTTTTATATGTTCTCTTTTATTTGTTTATTATGATTCATGTTTTATAATTAATTAGAGATAATATTTTCCTTTTGAATTATTCATTATTAGTAATGGGATATTAAACAAGAAATGGTGGTAAATTAAGTAGTGAAGGTTGGATATATTTTATAAATGGCCAGTTTCCCTTGTGGGTGAGTTGTTTTGATTTATAATTTATTTGAGATTGACCTTTTATATAATATAATATATATTAATTGAGAAACTTAAATAACATGGGTGTGTAACCAAGACGATCGAGATAGTTTTTTTAAATAAATAACCTCCGTTATTCTATTTTTATTTTATAATATGTTTCAATTTACTGTAGTTCATTTAGTTTACATTATATGGAACTTATTATAAGATATATGATAGATTTTTCTAAAATTGATCTAATAAAATTCCATTACCATATTAATTTTTTTTACTATAATATTTAATTAAATTCAAAAGTGAATGAAATATAATTTTTTATATCCTCCTTTAAAATCTCTTTTTAATTTTTTCATTTTATAAGGAGAAATAATATTTTGTTAATGTTTTCAATAATTAAATTTTAATATTTATTTATTTTATAAATGAGTCAATCATTGAGAGAAAACATTTTTTATGGGAATTTTTTATTTTAAATATTCTTAGTATTTTAATTTTGGAATTAAAACTATACTATATTTCATTAGTTTTAGTAAGAGATTTGTTAAATTTAAAAAATAATCATTGATATCCATTGTTGGGATTTTATAATTCCCATGGATGGGAAACATATAATTTTATATATGTCTGAAAAAAAAATAATTTTAATCATTTTCCATGTGAATGTAGTTTAGAAAAATACATTTTGGAATTCCGATGGTTTTTATATTGAAAAAATATAGGGTATTTTATATTCTTTTTATGAACATATAAAATGTAATCATGAGAATATTATTCTCAAATTCTGTATAAACCATGAAATTTGTATCACTGAATGGATTTTAATGGGTATTTTAGGATGCATGATTAATGATAACGTTCAAATATTTGTTATTTTTCATAATGATATTTAGTTTTTTACTTCTGATATTTTTCAGGGATATTATTAGCCAATTTTCCATTATCATCACTATGAATATTTATGTCATATAATGAAGTTTATTACATTAAATTAAAACATAAAATAAGAGTATATAAAGATAAAATACATTGTAATTTATTAATATTTTATACAAATACTGTTTCATTTTATGATGGTACAATGGTTAATAAAACAGTGACAGTACCTCAATCATCATTTTATGATTCACTTTCTATTGAAATAAAATTAATTTTATATAAAATTTACTAAAATTTTTGAATTAATTTTCCATTCATATTTATAAATTTAATTTAATCCTTTCATTTTATGTGTGGAATATATTGTTTGTCATGACATGGATTATAATAATTATAGAAGAAAAGTTTATTTGATTCCCCATTGTCTTATTTTTTGTGAGACTGAGCATAAAAATATTTTATTTATATCCTCATATATATTTTGTTATTTTTTTGAATTATTATATATTTTATCTCAATATAGGGAAACATGTTTTCATTTAGAGGTTGAGATTGTGGACCTAAAGGAAATTTCTATATTTTTCTGTTATCCCTTTTCACAATACCTATTTCTCCAGAGGTCATGCAACACCAATGTTTCTAATAATATTGTTGAACTTTACAACATTTTTATTATATATATATATTTATTTATTTATATAACTTTTATTTAATTTTTTTCTCTTTAGTTTTGGAAAATTTGGATGATATTTTAACAAATGTATGATATTGATATCTAATTATCTATACAATTAATAATCATAATTGTTTTCATAAATAGTTGAAATATATGAGAAAATAAATAACCATGTAGAATGTATATGATAATAATTATTATCATAGATAATTATTATTCCACATAGATAATAATTTAACATGTTTCCAAAATAATAATTTTGTTTACAAGGGTTGTTCAAAACATGTTCCTAATTCCTTTTTCTAGATTGTCTTACAAAACTAAATTATAAAATTTTCTTCTAATAGATCATAGAAAAATACTTATTAATTTTTTTTGTTATGATTTATTATTTAATCTTTATAATGAGTATTGAAATTTTTTTTGATTAATCAAATTATATCTCGGTAGAATCCTTAAATGCTCAATCCCATTTTTGATTCCATTGGACCCATCTAGTCCATCATGTACTCATTATTTTTTTATAATTAAAATATAATTCGATCTGATTAAAAACCATTAGAGAATAAACTGGTAATTTTGTTTCTTTGATTTATATAATTGAAATTTATTAGTTTCTAGAATAGTGATATTGTCGTTGATTCCATGTTTTTTTCTTTAATAGTAGTTTCAGGATTGGGGTGAGTCCATTTTTTACCTCCTATACTCATAGTTTGTATTTTTATAGAACTATAATATGATCCCATTATGACTATTTAGAGTTTTAATTGGTAAAGGAGTTTTCTCTAGATATTTACTCAAATAATAGTTAATTTTATAAATAAATACATTCTCTATAATGCCATGTTATATTCGATAAATGTTGTGTCAATATTCTTGTAAATTTTAGTATAAAAAATAGAATGATAAAATCATGTCAAATTTCTTTTAAAAGAGTTTCAGACTATTTAAAATATTTAATTATATCCAAAAAGTTCAAATTTTATAAACAAAAAAGAATAGTTTATTTATATTATGAATTTAAATTTTTCATAAAAATATTAATATTTTATTAATAAAAATGATATAGTAGACATTTTAGTAGCAATATTGTAACGAAAATTGATAGTTCAGATAATTAACGTATTAATAGAAGACATATATATTTAAAATTTATATTTTGACAATAAATATCTATAATTATAAATTTACTTATAAAATGTATCCATGTTTTTGTCATCATAATTTTTTTAATTTTTCGTTGAACATGTAGAAGGGTCTTAAACATAGATTTGATAGGTGAAACCCAACAGAATGTGTATATATTAATAGTTTATACAAAATTATTCCCCAAAAACAATAAATAATGGGTCTATTATATCATTTAATATAACTTTTTCCATAACAATATGATGTTTTTTGTTTTATTTTAAAAAAATAACCAGATTACAAAATATGTGACATAAGGAAATATATCTTATTGATCATACACTCAATGAAATAAAATATTATTCTTATTGGGGATGGATGATGGTTTGAGTGTTTATTAGTATAAGAGATATTTTAATAGTATGAGTTGATTCTTATTTGATTTTAATAGTTTGTTGAATAAAAGAGATGCATTTTATTATTTATACATCTTTTAGGAAGTTAGTATTGACTCCTATCATGGAAAAATATTTATAATAATGTGAAACTTATTAATAATTTTATTATATCTTTTTAAATTCCATACTGACAATACAATATGATTATTACAATCATGACCTCTAAATACATATAGAAACTAAAATCCAATTATTTTTAAAAATAAATTAAATAAATTGTCACTAAAAATGAAAATATCTAAAATAGGGTTAAATTTTATACAATTTTATTCATCTAATGATAATACTCCTCTTTGATCAGATACATCAATTAGCACGAATTCAACTTCATAATGATGTTAATATATAATAATGAAAGTAAAATTATTGTTAGCATTATATAGGTTTTGTATGATTTAGATATATGTATTTTCACTCCATATCCTTTGATCTCCATGAGATTTATTGATTATCACTAAAATAATTTCCATATATGGTTCTTGATTATATGGGATGATTTTTTTTTGAAATGACCTTCCTCAAAACATATCATCATCATATTGAGTATATTGAACATTAAGGTCCCAACCTATATTAGTATCCATTAAAATAGAATAAAACTATCTTCCTGGGATGTTTGATATGATAAATTATATGTTGAATCTATCCAACAACTATATTTATATGAAGACTATTAAAAATTATTTGAGCCTCACATGGGTGTATTTTGGACCTGAATACCAAATTTACTATAATGTAGATTTGTTTTTGAAATTCTATAAACATGTGTATGATGGTACTCACTTCAATAAATAGGGGTGCAAAATTTTTATTATTTTATGTTTTTCTTATATTTAATTAACATTTAACATAGTGATTAATCAATACATGAAACTGAAATATTGATACCTCATAAACAAAGTTTTACAGTTCCTAGATTATATTATATAACTATATTGGGTGGATTTTCTTTTCCAATACCTATAGACCCAAAATGAATGGGTTAAATCATCAACTGTCATAGTTCACATAGTTAATATAGGGATGTGTTATACTAGAATCCATTGATATAGGGAATATGAAAAAACATAGAAGACTCTTTTTTCAATGAAAAAAATTCATGATGGATAGAATCTATTTTTCTATTTGGTATCAATTTTTATTGCGTCCTCATAATTTTATAGAGAGGACACCCCCAACCTATAGATGAGAAACATAGAACATTATCTATCATTTTCATTTTCATTTTGAATATCCATAATCTATTAATGTTTTAATCTAACTCTAAACAATTAGATAATCCATAAATGGGAATATTTTCCTTCCATTTTAATATTTCACATATCATCAAATCAATCAATACCATGATAAATTCAAACAAAGAAATTCATCATAACAGGATGGAGGGGAACAAGGCCATTGTAATTCTTACGACTATAGTTAACTAGGATGATGGTGTGCATAGTTAAATATCCCCTTGATCTATTCTAGTTTTCTTTATTAACATTATGCATGGAGATTCCATCTTATTTTATCATTTTCTCCCCTGAACATATTTTAAAACTCTCCCATCTTTTCTAATCCATAAATAAAAACATATGTTTTAGATCATATAATATCCATTTTTTGGTAAATCATAGTTATATATAATAATTCCCTAGGGATTTGGGGACTTCTTGAATAATATCCAGATACTGAGGGAGGCAGTTGAGTTTTCCAAAAAAAAAAATTTCTTAATACCATATAATTTATTGATTATAATAATTTTCATGTAAATCTTATTCATAATGTAAATTATTTTAATGACACAAACTACAAAAAATTACAACTTCTGTCTCAAAATATAACTTTAATCCTTACCAATTGACTCAATCCTATGATTTAAACAACAAAAGAAAAACTGACTAGTTGTCACTTATATGAGACTATGAAACTTATCAACCAATTAAATTCTTTATATTATTTTTTTATCAATACTGTTCTACTTTATGATCCCTAAATTCTAAAATATGATCATTTTATTTTATTATATATGTGAAACACAACATCAAACATAAACAGCATGTGATGTATATTTCTTTCAAATTAATCTCTTCGATATCTTAGAGAACACACAACACAGAGTCTAAATGAACCATAATAGAGTTTACTATTATAAAATAGTATTTTAATTATTTTTTTTAATAGTACTATATAATGTATTAATATTATTTACATCTACTGATTATGAATAAAATTATAATCATTTAAAATAAATATATTTAAAAACAGAACTGTAAATTATAAAATTCTGTTTATTCACGCCATGCACATGTAATTTTAAAATAATTTTTATCTATATTAAAAAATTAATTTTTAAAAAATATATTTAATTTTCAAATTATTATTTCAAAATTATATTAGGGTAATTTTTTTAAGATTTCTTTAAAATGTTTTTTTTTTGACGAATAGTGAAAAACAGTAAATTTTAATTGATAACTTCCTTTTTAATTAAATTATTCATAAAGATATATAATAATTTTTAATATTTTCAAAGTTAAATTACAAAAGTTAAATATATACATATTAATCCAATTTATTTCATATTAGTTATTTTGAAATTTAATTTATATAGTCAATCATTATAAATGTTGGAACAGTTTCTCTCTGATAACATGCTTTCTCATCACACCTGTGGGATTAAATTTAAATTCATTTTTTCTAGTTTTATGAATATAATTGTGAAATATATAATTATTATTTGGAATAAAAAATTAATTAATATTATCTACTATGTTTCACTAATTTTTTGACCAAAATAAATAGTGAAAATATTAAAAATTATTTACTACCCATTAAGGAAAATGAATTTAATGGGGGATTAAAATAAAATGATATGAGTTAAAAAGAACTAGAAAATTTCCTCAAATATATTTTATATCTTAATTTATATCGTATCATGTATAATGTTCTGAATTAATTCACTTTGGAACATTGTGTCATGTGAAAAATATGCTTACAACAATTTCTTTTCAGAAACTACAATCCTTTCACTCACCTCAATTAGAAATATAACCCCCCTATTCACTCCTCTTAACAACATAAAACCTTATATTTTTTAATAATCATAAATAAACTAACATAAAAATATACATAATCTCATATTTGAGGCCTTATTTTTTTCATAAATCCATCAGTGGATTAGTTTTAGTGAAATATTATAGTGGATACCAGAGGAATATGTTATATTATTCATTGATCTTTTCTGTTTTATTTCTTCCACCACATCCTTAAATTATTATTCAAACATGCTGATATAATATCCTATGTATCTTATGTATACTAATATGTTTTTATTTTATGGTAAATACCTACAAAAATCCCTCATCCCTGAAATGGGTTTTGAAAACATTATTCCTGTGTAAGGAAGAATACTATCTTGTGAACTTTTGTTATTCCTTTTTTCATTACAACCATTCACTATTGGGTATGGGGATGGATATAAATTATATATATATGAAATTTAAAAATTAATTATACCTCTAAATTAATTAAATCAAATATATATTTTGTATTTTTCATTTCATAGGTGATATGATAATATCACTAGTGTGTATGGAGGACTATGACATGGAGAAGTGAGGTTATTTTTTTTCATTAATGATATACATTGAATGTAATAAAGAAAAATATAAATAACATATGTGATAAAAATTAAATATCTATGATATAAATAAAATTTTTATAATTTTTAAATTATAATATGTTATTTTTTTTCTTACCTTTTCACTCACATAAAAATGATAACGTAGTTCGTTTATGTTTGTAATAATACCTTCACAAAGTGATGCAACTATCTTTCCCCACCACACCATATGGATGATATATATATGTATATATGTATATTTAATGCAATAATATTGATTTTAAGATTTTATGGTAATTTTTGAAATATAAAATATAACTCACATACTTTCAATCATGATAATAGATAATTTGAAACTTTACTCATGCATACATGTGGCCTACCATCATCATGATCATAACATAATTCATTTTAAAAAACCATATAAAATTAATGGTATTAAAATTATAATTGTTCTATAAATAGGAAATTTATTACATTTTTATTGTTCTATATTTTATGAAACTATATAATATTAATAATACCAAAAACATTTAAGAAAAAACATATGGAATAAAAATATGCAATTAACACCCAAAACAATGATAATAATGAATGATTAATAATGAATAGGTGATAAAATTTTATATTTGGTTTGTATATAATTTTAAAAATATGAATATAGTTATGGTATAAAATAATATCATTTTTAAAACCAATATACTGAAGATTAAAGCATGTTTATCCAAATGGAATCTCACGATAAGAGATTTAATCTCGTTTTTATTTTACTATTGGATATTTTAAGGTTATGTATGTTTTTTCTTTTATATGTTTTGTAATATTCCCTTTTTTCATGAATTATCATGAACACATAATATGTAATTGTTTTTATTTTTTGAAGATGAATTATTTCATCTATATATGTTTTATTTATAATTTACCAAGTTTTAATGAATTTGATAACTCAATTTGATTTCATTATGTTATATAAAATTATTATTATATTTGATATTACATGGTTAGGTGTATAATGAATTCTAAATATGTATTACTTATTATATTCAATTTTCTGTTTAAATTCTCATTTTTTATAAATAATCAACTAATTGGATAATTCTCACTTCAACGTTATGATCATTTTCAAGGTCTAATTCAAAATATCATTATAATCATAATTATTTATACTTGAATATACAATGAAGGAAAATATTTAGTAATTTATTTTATTAATCCTCTAATTTTCTCCTCCTCAAGTAATTAACTAGCCTTTTTTATTTAATATTATTATTTTATTATTCATTTTAACATACAATGACTTAGAATGTGTTATAATAAAATTCAATTTTATTTATCTCTTCAGTCAAGAAATATTTTTATTCAAAATAAATGTTTCATAAAAATATTTTCATAATATATTTTTTACTCCTTTAAAAAAGATTTATTAAATAATTTTTTACACATTGTGAATGTTAAAAAAATGTTTCCAAATAAATCTTCCAATTATTTTTGAAATAACTGTTATTTGGATTTTACCAAGAATATTAAATATATAAATATGTTGACACACTTGGAATGTATGTAATTCCTTTATATCAACACCAATTATTGTTTAAAATATTACATTATATGAGTAAAAATATATTTTTGATTAAAATTATTTTAAATATAGTTTAGTAATATTTTTTTAAATTTTTATTTTAAAAATAAAATGGATATTTTCCCTAATAAAATTTTTATATTAGTTTTTTGGTATTGATATTCATCAATTAAAACAACCCTTCATTCATACAATAATGGATGTATTTTTTATTGATATGATCCTTATTCATTATATATATATATTATGGTTCTTTTTACGATGGAAAGTATTAAAATTCAATTTTTTATTTTATATTTTTTTCATTAAGATTCCCTTAAAATAATTACTTTCCTATGATCATTTGAAATGATATTTCCCCTAAATATCCACATTATTTATCATGGATATGTTCATTACCTAAATTGTGTACTATTTTTACATACCATTTCTACTTTTAATATTATTTGATTAACTTGGGAAATATTAATATATCATTATCCATTACATTATACATTTATTTTCAGGAGAAGGAATATTGATTCATTTATTGAATCTATCATTCGATATGTGATGAATTTTTTGGAAGTACAGAGATGAGTAGTGCCTTGATTTAAATATCCCCTTGATTCATCCATTGTACCTTGAGGATAATCAATAAGATAGTATTCAATGTGTTCTACCTATACATTTATGCTATCATGTTAATGGTCAAGATGGTAAAGGTATCGTAACACTTATTATCATAATAGAATTAAATTAGTAATTTCCTTTCATAAAAAATTATTTATTATTATACATGATATTTTATTTATGATATTATCTCTAAAGGAATTTCACTCTTAGTTTATTTATTAATGGAAATTTTTTCTTAGTAATTTATTTTTTCATATTGATTATACCTTATATTATCATGATAGTAAAGTTGTTTAATAGATAGTGTGTTTTTTATTTACCTTTCTATATTTTTTATTCTTAATGTTTCACGATTGATTCAATAGTACATGATCCATACTAAAAATGTTAGATCTCCCTTATTTTGATTCCTATAACTACATACTATAATGTGTACTATGATTTATGTACAACGATATTATATAAGGAATAATGATATATATTAAAAATATTAGGTTTTTATTTCTGTTTTCAAATATTATGAAGGAATCAAGTATCTATCATATTCAACATAACTTCTAAACTATTCAATACAGTCTAATGATATTCCATATATCATTATCCAATCCAATAATGTAGAATCTAGATTCAATTTACTAGGTTCAAAGTTATTATATATGGAATGAGAGGAAATATTGTAAAAACCATGTGAACTATATTTGGTATAACATAAATTTGGTATCATAACCCTATAATAGACATCGAGGATATGTATTTAAGAAGATGAAAAAATTATATTATTGTAGAAAATATGTGGTTTTTTCTTTATAACTCATCTTTCACAATCTATCCAAGGTACCTTGGTATCCCGATAATCAAGCTAAAACATACATGGTCCAAAGGGAGATCCCAATCTCCATGGTTTGGTAATAAGAACATATACTCATATCAAATGAATGTGGGAATAATTTTTCACACAAACATTGGGTAATAATGATAAACATGTCAATATGAAAAAAAATAAAACTCCATAAGTGGAATAAAACCTGATACCAAAAAGGTAGACAACACAATATACTACAGAAAAGTATAAGAAATTTGAAGGGAAAAACAATTCCCAAAAGATAAAACTCAAAAATACAAAGGATAAATATATACTATAACTTTTAAGTTGTTACTTACCCATTCTCAGTCAAGGAAAGAGATAATAACACACAGATGATGTTATATGTATTGTGTGAGCTAAAATAATTTTAGGGTCTCACCAATGATTCCATAATAGATGCGAATATTTAATTAACCAAACAAATCGTCCTATTTACAAAAAATTAATATTGATTTTTGAATCAATATTTACAAAATAACATTCTTTAAATTTATAATGATTGAATTAATTACATAAAATTGATTAAAACACATTTTATATAAAAACTTTTATATAAATATACAAGGAATTTAATATAGTTTACAAAAAAATGGAATTTATATAAATTATTAAAATAAAAATAGGTTAGAAACATGATCAACATCCTAAAGGTATGATAGTTCAAAAATAAGGGTCACTAAACTCTCCATGTGACATGGATATATGTGTATACACACATCCCATTGACACTAGATAATAGGAAATCATCATCATCCCTTCGAGGATGTGATGTGATGCATTTAATTTTTTCAAAAGTTGTAAATCATATAGTGTAGTTAAAATTAATCACCAACTATCTAAGGATTTTTTGTTCTCTATTAATAAATAAATAATGATCAATTTACATCAATACAAGTAAAAATAAAATCCATACCATACTGCATTTCAAATATTCTAATTTTCCATATAAAAACCAAAACATGATTTTAAGAAGAACATTCCATTTCAATGATAAAACCCATAGGTTTATACCAAAACAATTTATTCCATATTGATAAAAAAATAACAGTGAAATCAATTCAATCAAAACAATTCCACAAATTTAAATTCTAAAATTTAATTTCCACAATTTCCCATTAAACTGATTTCACTATTTAAACTCAATAATTTAAATTTTACAATTTCGAAAAATTTTACAAACACACCACAAATCAATTGCATTGGGGTTTTTTAAAATTTCATGATGAATTCAATTTCAAAACCCCAGTTCAATGCAATAGGTTTTGAAGATAAAAAAACCAAAATCAATTAAATTCATATCAATCAATTTCATTTAAATAAAACTATTGAATTTAAATTATGCAATTTAGGGTTAACAAAAATTGGGCATCATGATAGAATAACCAACCTCGACATCACAGGAACTAGTATCTTCAATCCTGAAGAGATATTTTCAAATAAAAAATTTTAAAAACATAATCTTGGAATCACAATAAGATCCATGATCTAAAATATTGTGTGTTAAATTCTCATATCAATACAGAGATCTATATTACCATGTTGAGGCAATAGGAGATAGCGAGATATAGAGAACTGGATTTGGAAACCAACAAGGAGAAGAATGAACATTGTTCACCTAAATTTAAATGAATTTTAGAGGGGTATAAATGGTCTAGAAACTTCTCCTGGGAGCCTAAAAGGATGAATAAAATGAATCAGGGTCGTATAAGTCCATTGAGAACCAAAAAGAGGGGTTTTAGTATTTTGTATCCTAAATTCATATTGAAAAACAAGGTATGCATGGTTAGGTGGTTAGGGACGCACAGTTAGACCAAAATGTGATTCATAGTTTTTAACACCTTATAAATGAGTTTCATAGTTTATCCTAGGTGGGATCATAGTTTTTAAACCATTAATTTTTCATAAAAACATCCATGCCTGAGTGTGCATGATTTTATCTCATATGGCATACGGTTTGGAAGAACTGTGTGCTAACCATTCCACAACCTAGAACTATGAAAATTTCCAACTTTTCACCCAAAAACCCCCAAATCAAACCCATACAAATAAATTTTTAAATAGGGTTTTAGTAAGACATGAAAATAATTACATGATCTTACAATCCTCATACCATTGTACCATTATTTCCCAGAAAACATTACGTAGAAGCTTCAATGCTAAAACGATGATTCCACTACTATCTCATCACATCCTCTATATCCCATGTATCATGAGATTATGAACTATGATACAACATAACTCAAAACAAAGGTATCATCATCCCATTAAGTACCTTGGTTTCAGAAACAATTGTCCAAATAGGTTGTTCTATCATGGATAAATCAGGTTCTACCTCAAGTTCACATAGGCTTAAAACATGATATGAATCAGATAGATACTTTCATATTTTTTATACATGGAGCATATCATGTATTTAAGTGATCTTTTTAGGATGTTCTAAATGGTAACAAAAATTCAAAACCATATAATGAAACTCAAAATATCCTAAAAAAATGAGAATAACGATTTTGTTTCCTCCCACTCCATTGGTGACCCAACTAGGGTCAATCTTTAAAGAACACCTGGTCACCAAATAATATTTTTTATTTTCTTTATAGATAATTAGAATAAAATATTTGTTAGATCTGTTATTTCAACATTATTAGATGAATAAATTGAATCTTTTTTTCATCTTTTGTACCAAATAATGTACATTCACCAATATCTGACCAATATAATGGATATATTAATGGCCATCAATACAAGGCCTCCAAAGTTACCATTCTAATTACAAACTAGTATGTATTTTTATATGAAAACACAACGATCCCTAGATGGCCATTCAAATCTGAAAAAATAGAGAACACAAGCACGAAGAATATCCCCAATAATCTGTATATCTTATTCAGTCTAAACATATGAATGTGGATGGTATTCTATACTAAAATACACCGGATACTCTAATTCCTATTGAAGGCATCTTAATGAATAAAAAATGAACCAAGTATCTCTCTTAGAGACTATATCATAAAATACTCTATGAAAATAAAATTTTCTTCCACATAGAGATTTAATAACTCCAAAAATATTTTTTTTCATGAATGGGTATAATGTCCGTTGATTTAGATTTCAAATTGATCAGAAACCATATCATATTATTTTTCATCTGGGTACATTGAAACCCATACAAAAATACAAATGAAATATCATCCCACATCCATGTAGGCACCAGATATAGCTGAAGCAGACCAAACTGTATTTGGTTATTGAACTTGATATATTTGAATGTATGATAGTAAGATAAAATTTATGAAATTATTCATATCATAATTAGAAACCGTAATTTGAAATTTGTGTCATAGATCATATTTTTGGTTCTTGAGAGCATTTACCATTGAACGTTTTGGAAACCACCAATCAAAGCATTTATCAATCTTAATGGATTAGAAAAAATATTTTAATATCATAGAATGAACTTAGTAGATAACGGTGAGTAAGAAACAGAATCCCTTCCAGAAATAGTGTCTTTAATGTTTTAGTTTTCATCATAAAATTGTTTTTCCAATATTATCATCTTGGGATGGGTGTTTTTTAGTTTAAAACTGGACAAAAAAACCATGACCCATGGTCCCTAGACTTTAATATTAAGCTTTTTAGAAATATCCATCCGGTTCCACTCTTCTGATGATTCAATCACAAAATAGGTGGAAAGATTATGACTCAAATCATATGTTGTGACATTCCCCTTCATTGGGGTATATAAAATGTTATATTCTAAGGAATATAGGTTATCCATCAAACATCTCTGGTGGAGATTCATATTTATTTGAGAAAAGATATAACTTATGCTATTATTCTTTGAATGAATTGAAAACTATTATCTATAAGGTAATTCAGCCAACTCTTATATATATAATTCGCAAATACAATATCAAGGTCATTTGTTACATAATTAATCTCATGGGTCCTACAATAAAGTAATACATAATCCATGACATGATCTAATTTTATATGAACACATTCCAAAACTAAACCCAATGCAGCACAAAAAACCATATAGCCTTACCAAACCTATGGGAGAGTAAAAATAAAAATAGTTGTGAAAAGATGATTCAATTCAACAAAAAAATATTTACATTTCTAATGCAAAGAAAACATCTCTTCCAACCTATTTATATCAACAATCAGAGAAGAAAACATTGGGAAGTCCTTTACAGACATGTGATAATACCCAGATGGGCTAAAGAAGATCCACATCTCAAAAATATTTCACTGTTATTCCCATTTCATGCTATCATTTATCATATTAGGACCAACTGAAATACCATGCTTTTATTTTACATGTCCCAATAATTTTACATTCTGAATCTATAATTCACATTTTTAAATTATGACATAAAGTCATTTATTTATTAACAATTCCAGAACTACTCTCATATTACATACATGATCCTCTTCAGAATTAGAGTAAAAGAGGATGTAATCCAAAAATATTACCATAAAGGTATCAAGACAATCATGGAAATCCTTTTTCAAAAATTTAATAAAGATTTAGGTTCACTTTTTAAACTGAAATTCATGACATGATACTAATAATGATCTTACTTATTTGAATGGTAGTTTTTTTAATGGAATGTTGTTTTATTATCAACTGAAGATAACTATATCTAATATCAATCTTTAATAAAAAATTATCCTTTAAACTGATCAAACATATCATCAAATTCTCGAAATGGATAATTGGTAGTTATTACAAATATGGGTGCTTTTCAGAATAAATGAACATCTAGAAGTGAATATCAACTATCTTACCAAGAATAACAAGTGAAATCCTAAGTGTAACACTATAGCATATAAATAATTTGACTATAATATCATCCTATTGAGTCTATAGATAATTCATTTCAACTTGTACCATGAGGTAAGAAAGTACTGACACAAGTAGAGTATGAAGAACTAATTAAATAAAAAACATTATCTCTCTTCTCAGTGAAAAACGATAGATGTCAGAAGGAAACATGTGGGGAAACTCAACGAAAACTGGAGGGAGATCACCACTGAAAGATTCTCACAACATATAAATGGATAAAATAGATATTACATTCCACAAAATAATATAAGAAAATATGTATCTATATGATGCTAGGTCCCATTATACATGAAAGATTTGACATGCACCATCAGGTGTAGTAACAGAGAATCATTGATGATAACAATCAATCCAAAAATTAGTGGTAATTACCCAATCCATCGCAAACATGATGTCAAAAAGTTTTATTTTGAGAACCAGAAAACTCCAATTATGAGCGAAATCTAATAAAGATAAAATGGATGTTTTCTATGGAGAACGTGCCCTCTCTTTTTTCTGAGGGGTTTTATAATATCCATCACATAAGATAAAATCACTATAGGTTGATTTATATTATTAAAAATATGGGATGAAATAAATGAATGAGATACACCAATATCAAATAAATCAGTCACTAATGATGAATATATATTGATGGTACCCTTTGTAGTCACTGAATCTAAATCTACTTCTTCTATAGCATAATACACAATATCAACAAGCTTTGTTATTCATGTTTATAGCTTGAGCCACTTTATTCAAGTAGAATTTGATTTAATCATTTTATTAAAAAAATGATGATGTCACACCACAATTAGATACCTAGTAGACATAGAAGAACTTCTTAAAGTCACATAAGAATCTGATGGAGCCACATGAATTTGTTGGCTCACTGAAATCCCTTTCTAAATTCAGATATTTTTTACACAACTACAAAATCAAG
Organism: Viscum album; assembly: GCA_963277665.1. Classification (NCBI taxonomy): domain Eukaryota; kingdom Viridiplantae; phylum Streptophyta; class Magnoliopsida; order Santalales; family Viscaceae; genus Viscum; species Viscum album. Next base: position 931,835,339 of record OY728140.1, read on the forward strand.
TTGAATCTTTATAGAACTACATGAGGCTTATAAAGACCATTCTATTGAGAACCACCACAAAAATCATCATTATTCATCTTTTCCCAAGTGGAAAATACACTTCCACTATGAGAAGTAGGAACCCTCATCAACCCTGACATTTTATCCTGGCCTATCTCGAGCATGAATTATCTATCCAACAACTCATAATAATAACAGATCAAGGATAAAAAAACATGACACAAAATATTATCTAATTATACAACCTAGAACAGTTTAGTATTTTCCATCTCATTTGCTACTATCTCATGTGAAATGTTACTAGATCAATAAAATGGTGTTAATACTCTATAATGCTCAGATTTGGATACTCAATCATGAAAAAAATTCATGTGTTGGACAACATTAGTGAATATGTACAGAGCTGGTCTATGAAAATTTCATTGAATTATTGCCACTACATAACTTCATGATTTTTCTCATTCCCCATCATGTCCCACACTCTCATACTTTTTTACATCCTACATGAAGGTGACACACATCACATTTCTTTCATCAAGAGTATCCAAGAACACAAAAAGCCACAAGATCCTTGTCAACAATTTCTAATCATCATGAGGATAATTTGAGACTTTTAACACTACTGGATTTTGGTGACAGAACTCTTGGGAAGGATTTTGGAGATCATTCCTTTTTGGGGGTTCTATGGCTAGAACCTGAATGGGTACCTGTATAGTTTCCTGCCCCAGAGTATTGATAGTACACCTGATCACCTCAACTAGACATGGATCCACATGAGGATTTTCCAATGGTGTTTTATCATTAGTTTCCTTATTGATCTGATTCATATGTCTTGTTAGAGGAATGATGATACACAATATCAGTAGAAAACATAAATGACAACAGACTAACACTAAAAAAGTGAAACATGGGAAAATTAATCCAAAGAGATAGACAAAATCATTTAACATTCAATATGTCAAATTCTAAATCTGGGAAAATAGTTGCATTAATCCTCAAAATGACTTTCCATAACCACCCATGGTGATATATGATTTATTACATCTGTATATGGATAGGCACTAAATCAAAACTACCACATATTTCCTGAAAAGAAAAAACTAAAAAATGCTGACATCATGACAATAATATCAACATATAGATCTAAAACAAATTTTCTCAATCCATCCTAGGTACACTGGTAAGTCAATGACTAAGAAAACACTAGTATAGTCGAAAGGTCATCCCTGATCCCCACATGTTGTTTACTCAGACATGGAATCAAGCGAAATGAATATGGGAATGATTTTTTCCACAACCATTGAGGATGAAAGATAAAAAAGTTAGTATGCATAAAATTAAAATCAATAGGGAAAACTGTACCATTAGTGAAACAAGTAAAAAACCAATATTAGAACAAAAATGTACTAGAAAATAGAATAGAAATCCAATTACCAGTAGAAAAAAATATCCAAGGCCAATGATCAATAGCTACTACCACCTCCAAATGGATCCCTGCCCTTTATCAATCCAAGAAGAAGATAATATATAAAAACTCAATGCCACAAGTATTGTGTAAGCTAAAATCTAAATGGGGTCTCATAAATGACTCAATAATAGATACCAATAATTAATTAACAAAATAATTCTTCCAATTTTAAACAAACATGTATGCTACTACAAAATAATATTTATAAGAAATAATTATTTATATTTTAAAATATGAAAATATTTTTAACAAATGTCTTAACAAAAAATTTATATGAAATTGATTATATAAATTCACAAGGTGCGTAAAAAAATTTAAAACCAAAATTGGCATATATATTCATTTTTATATAAAAATAATAGAGAAACATGGTAATATAAATAAAGGAATGATTTATCTAGTATATTGGACTCCAAACACTCAATGTGAAATAAAATTATGTCTATATAACAATCCCTATAACATATGTCAATATGGCCTCATCATCATCCAATAGTGTATGTGTCATACTGCATTTTTGTTTTTGAATATTTCAAATTGTTTAGTTCTTTCATAATAAGTCAATAACTAACATATTATTTCATATAATGTAATATCAAATTAATGGTGGTAAATTTGAATTAAGGCTTCTTGAATGAAACCTCTTCATATTCTTCATCGAAAATATTCAAATTTTCCATTTAAAACCCAAAACATGATTTTAATCAGAACATAACTTTTTCTATGATAAACAACAAAGGATTCTATCAAAATAATTTAAATCCATTTTCAATAAATACAATATTGAAATCAATTCCACAAAATTTATTTCACAAATATAAATTCATTTATTTAAATTCCACATTCTTACATCAATCCAATTTCAAAATTTAAATTCACCTATTTTAGTGTTACAAATTCCAAAAATTTTCACAAACATACTATAATTCAAATAATTTTTTTTCTAATTTAATTTCGAATTAAATTTGAAACACCAAATTAAATGCAATTTAGTTTTTAAATCAACCAATTGGAATAAATTTTATTCATATCATTCAATTTCATTAAAATCAAAAAAATCGAACTTCCATCAAGAAATTTTGGGTTATTAAAAATTTGGTGGCATGATGGAACAAGCTACCTCCAGTTCACATGATCTAGAAACTCAAAAAAAATGAGATTTTCTAATAAAGAAAAAACTAAAAAGGATCCGTAAATCAAAACTAGATCTATGATTCAGAATAAAATGGATTAGATCGTATAACCATTATACAGATCTATAAAACACAATGAAGGGAAGTGGAGATAATGGAATATAGATAAAAAGAGGAGAAAATATACTAGGAGAATATCGAACATCGCTATATTAGCTTTGATTTTCTTCTACATGGCTGTAGATGATCCAAAAACGTCACATAAGAACATCCAAGAGAGAAGAAACCAAATAGGGGTCATATAGGTCTATTGGAACCTAAAAGAGTTGTTTTGATATTTTAATACAAAATTTCAGATTAAAAAACATGTATGTATGGTATGTGGGGTATGGATACATGGTTTGACCAATAATTCACCCAAGATATGCACCCCTTTAATCTAGGATGAATGGTTTCCTTGTGTTGGAACACGAAGTATCAAAATGATGTGGAAGATGTGAAAACAATCATTATCTTGGTTTGCATAGTTTCTCCTAATATGACGCATGGTTGGGGAAAATCATTCCCAAATTGTGCACAAGCCAAAAAAATACTAATATATAATGATTTCAACTAAAAAACCCCAATAGAAACCAAATAAAAAATTGATTAAAATATGTGTTTAGGATTACATAAAAATGGTTACATGATGATACAACATCCCTATTTATATGCTATAAGTGTAAGTGGTTCTAGAAATCATTTATTTGTGGGTAATAATTCCAAAAATAATGTATTAGGCTTCACCCGATAATCACCTAATGTATGATAATGGGTCATATTTCATACCAGGTTTAAAAATATAGGGCAATATTATTCGGAAAAGAAAAAATATCATTAGAAAACATTACAATGTTTTTGAATATAAGATACAAGTAATGACCAAGGTTAAAAAAGATGTATTGGATTGAAAATAAATTTTATCATAATGATAAGAAATTATTTTATGTGTGGAAAATAGGGCAATAAAAAAATAATTATTGCGAGAAAATGAAGTGTATGAGGAAAGGAAAATTATATCACATTATGGAACCATTTATAGTTCATTGTCTTAATTTTGTGGAACATAACGATTATTTGAGTAAATTAACTATTCTAAATGTTAACCCCTAGACCGAGGATGTAATTATGTTGAAATAAAACAGTTAAAGTATTTATGTATTGGGATTAAATAATTAAATTTTAGATATATTTTAAGAATTTTATTTAGTTTAAAATTATCATGAAACATCTAAGGATTTTTTTCAAATAATAGATGCATATGTGTCATCATTATCATAAAAGTTATGGATACCACCATGGGAAAAATGAATTTTATGGTTTATTATAAGTTCAATGTCTTAAACTCTGATATTGATTTTTTTGGAATATATCAGGACTAAGGATACTATTTTAAAACATTTTTGGGAATACAACCCATTGGATTAGTATCTGAAAGAGTTATATGAGGAATATTTCACTTATAATGTTTTATACCATAACTTAAAGGGGTTGGTGAACTTAATGGTTTATGTTTTATTTGATATTAATGTTATTATGGGTTATTAATATTTGGTAATGTTATAGGAATTATATTAATATTGTTTTAGAAAATGAAAACAAACATGTTAGCTGGCATCCTTTAACATCCGGCAAGGCCAAAAAGCATGGACCCATAATGAAGGATTATAATAGTTTAAAACCTACCAATGGACTAAATCATATCCTATGGAATATTTCACAAATTAAATTTTTAGAAAAATATATATTAATGGAGAACTAGTGGTTTTTTTATTTATGTTTAGATATTAATGTGTATATTGGATAACACATGCTAAACATATTTATTTTTGAAAACAGTTAGAGAGAAATGGAATAACATGTAACTCTTTTATAGATGTCATGAATCATTATAGGTGAATGTTGTATATTTTGGGATAAAAATTATATTTATTTATATTCATATCCTTGAGTAAGTGATGAATTGGATATTCATTAAACCACAACCAAAGGATGAAATTTTTTTTATGTAATAAAATCATTTCATGTAATTATAATTACATACATAGATAAATAGTAAAATAATTCTACAACATTATGAGAAATATATTGAAACAAAAGTGTTTTACTATAACCTTCATATCATATGAATCATATGTTCTTTTAAATCCTCACAGATTTATGGATTTGAGTTCCTTAAATTACTATTGATCATAATTTTATTGTGATCAATGACACTATCACTCTCTACTTTTTTTCTATTTTATTACAGGTAAATATATTCAAAATAAAAAAATTTCTTATAATTGGAACCTTGTTACATGTTAATACATATTCACTCTGTACTTCCCATTCTCTCTTATTAATATTATATTTTAGTAATAATTTCACAATATGGGTTTTTCAATATTGGTATTTCTAAATTCTAATCCCTTGTTTACTAAGATTATGTATAAATTATGTTATTAATATTTATTTATGGGTGTTAGAATGTAAAACACAAATATTTTAAAATAATAACTTTGTATTTGATATCATATACAACACACAACACCATGAATAATCATCCCACACAATAAATGTCTTTAAATTTAATGTATTAAATAGTTTGTTAGTCATGATAACCAAATTATAAATGAACCATAATAGAGTATACCATTACAATAGATTATTCTAATGGATTACATATTTCACCAAGAATTAAAATAGGTCTTCTATTTTATTTTTAATAAGGGGGCATGAACCTCACCCTTTTAGAAAATAGTAGTAAAAATGTTGAACTTTAATTGAAAACAACCATTTTGTTTAAATTATTAATAAATGTAAGTTATATTTTGATTTTTTTTCGTTAAATTTGTTCTATTTTATATCTATTAATAAAATTTATTTAATTTGAATAATTTTTATATTTAATTTTAATATAAAAACATGGTAAACTATTGATTTTTTTAATACGCATATTCTCATCACGTATGTGAGATTCTGTATTAAAACAAATTCCACATATATGATTGAAAAAATATAAAATAGAAACAATATTTAAAATTATAATAATTATATTATATAATAAGGTCAAATAAGTTTTTGACAAAAAAATAGTGAAAATGTTAAAAAATATTTACTAGAGTTAAGGTATAAATGAATTTGCATGGGGGTTGAACCAAAATGATAAGGTTATGAACGACTTAAATTTTTTATAAAATAAATTATAAAGAATAATTTAATCCATGAAATGTATAAAAAGTGTGAATAATCCATTTTTTACACTTTTTTTTAAAATAAAAAACAATGTTACACCTTTTTAATTTAAAAAATTATAAATGTGCCACTCCCCACACATATAATTGGCCACCCCTCTTCTATCATCTTCACACCATATAACCCTTTTAATTTTGTGAAGACCTAACAAAATAAATTTTATTATTACTTCATATAACCATAAAATGATTAGTATTGATTGAAATACAACCATATATGTATTTCAGAGAAAACCTAAGGAGGTTAACCAAGGAATTGGTAATGTTTCTCATCAGACATTTTTATATTATTTCCTCCTAAAAGTCCATCAATTAATATTTAAATATGATGATATTATAGAAAAATTATATCCCATATATTTATTTTTTTTATTTTCAGTGCATGAACTATATCCATCCCCACTTCCATCAAATCACTTATTAGATCATAATTTTTTGTGTACGATGGGTTACTGCCTCGAGAACTAATATCATTCGTCATTCTATTATTTCCACTAAATATTGATTATTATGATATATCTATAGAATATATATAAGATATATATAATATAAATATTTATTTGTAGTTAGAATTTAAAATAAACCTATTTATGTTCCATTTTTTACATTATATGTTGATTTTTCTCATGAGTATGGTGGACTACAACCTCTTTCTCATGAGTACAGTGGAATTACTCCATGAAAAGTGACTAATGTATCACATGGAATATAGTAAAGGAAAATTTATTTTATTTATGTGATATAAATGAAATAATAATGATATTGAAGCCATATTATTTTTCCCATAAATATAATTTCTAATTTTTTCTAACCTTTTCTCTCAAATAAAGAGGAGAACATCATTTATGTATGTGTGGACTACCGCCTTCAGGAAGCGACATGAAAATATTTTAATAACCACACCAAACTAATGATATATAATTATTTCTAAATTAATAATATTATTTTAATCATATAATTATCATTCTTTAATGGAAAAATATTACTGAACACATTTCCATTATGATCATTGAATCATAGAGACATCACTAATGCTTACGTAGGAGCTATATTTTCCATGATTGTAACCAACATGATTCTTCAAAATTGTATTTAATAATTGGTATTAAATGTATAATTTATATATATATATGATAATTTTTCATTATTATTATCCTAGATATGACAAACAAATATAATATACGCAAGAACTAACAAATTCATTTTAAAAAGGGGAGAAAACAAGGAATTTTACATCCGAAACAATGAAAATAATGAATGATTAATAATGAACATGTGAAAAGTTGTTATAAGAGGGGAATACATGATATTTTAAATATTAATATTGTGATATATTAAAATAATAACTTTTTCAAAACCATTATACACGAGTATTGATCATAATCGATTTAAATAAAGCACGAGATAAGGTATTTTATCTCAATTTCATTCCATTGAGACATATATTTATATTATGATCCTAATTTATTTTATATGTTGTATATAATTCCCCATTTTCATGTAATATAATTAATAATTCATACAATATTATATTATATTATTTAGTTTTAACTTTTTTGTAGAGTGTTAATTTAATTAAAAGATACTAATTGGTAAATAATTTTGTATCTCAATTTATTTTAATTGGGTTATATTACTTAATCGTTGACATTCATATTATATAGTAATGTTTGTGTTGCATTTTTAAAAATTTTGTGTTTATACACAGTTTTATGTGTATTTATATTTGATATGCATAATCAATTCATTGGATAATTCTCTGATCAATGTTGTGATAATTGTTAGTGTTTCCATCACATTATATTTTTAGTCGAGAATTATTATACCTGATGTTACATTGAATGAAATTATTTGACCATTTTTTATTATAATATTTATTTTTCATATCCTATGGTTATTAATTTACCTTTTCAAGTAACATTATAGTTTTTATACTCTTTCACACTTAAAATGATTGAAAAAATATTTCTATAAATTCTTACACCATATAAATAATTAATCCCAAAAACATTTCTTCTAAAACCATTTTTTCAAAAAATATTTTCTATGACTTATTTATTTTAATTTTCTAAATTATTTCATATATAATGTTTTATCAATTTTTACATTCTATATGAATTTTTAAATTTAATATTCATTTAATTTTTCAAAAGAAGCCTATTTAGTAATTTAATAAAAATGTGATGGATCAGGTGATGTACATATACAAATAAACCCCTTCCCAATAAACTACTTTATACCATGTCTTTAGCTCTATAAACTCAGCTGGTGCCATCTTGTACGGTGGAACAGATATGGGCTCCGCGCTACATACTAAATTAATTGTGAACTCAACACATCCTTTATGTGGAAACCCTGGGAAATCCATTATGCACACATCATGAAACCAATCCACTACACAAGGGAAGACATCATGGTATACATCCTCATCGTCAACAACGATTCATATTACATGGAATGTGTTCTCACCTAACTAATGATGAAGTTCCACTATATGGCATTCCAGGATATGCCATTCCCCATGGTTAACAAAAGCTTCACCATCAAGGGATGTGAATGGAACCCTTATATGCTAACAGTTAACATAAGATCATTACAACACTAATCGATCCATCTATATTATCAATTCAAACCCTATCCTCTAAAGAAAAAAATCCCCAAAGGTAATTGTACCCACCAACTATGAGAAAACACTACTTATATTGTAATATATTGTTTTCTTGTACTCTTAATAATGTGTCTATTGGTCAAAACCCACACATAAAATCCACTATCAGAACTAATATACTTACAAACTGAGAAGGTATAAAATAATGTGGGGGCCCTATATCTAATAGTGAACTAGAACGCATTGAAAATGAATGAATTGTGCCACAAATAGTCTATGGACTAGAATCTACACCATAATGTGTATGTTTAATAGAATGAATATAACCTTAAACTCAACATTAGGGTCAAGTATAATTTCATAGTTTTGCAATACACAAATGATACAGTTTCTTTTGTCGTGAATTAACTTTTCTACCAACTAGACCTGTATGACCAGTAGAACTCGAACTACTTACTTGGTATGGGGTAGAAAAACATCATCTCATGCTCTTCATCCGTCTTGATCCTCCATCACTTTACACCTACTGATGGTTTCTAGAGAACCTCTATATATATCCAATTGATTTTCATTCTCAGAACTCAGATGGTTGTCAAAGAAAATTACTGAACATGTGTTATGGCATGTATCACTGATAGAAGAACACTTAATCACTAAAATGTGGGGCCACAACCCTTCAATGGATACTCTATCTACCACCATAATATTGAAAAATATCATAATGATACTTCTTACAATCGAAACCCATACCACTAAACCACCCAATAGAAAACACAATCCCGCCACCAGAATCCTTCATTGGGTTCCCTTCAAAAAATAAGTGTCTGGTCCACCAACTCATAAAACATCATTATTTGAAGATATTTATAATGATATAGATCTCATATATATGTCCATTATGAAAATTTTTCTCCTTAGATGACTCATCCCCTACCAGTACTATAACAAAGCATTAAATGATAGTGAATTGGATAGTATAATCATTGAAAATAATTATCCACTATGTAAACCTCATGAACTCTGTAAATATCCCCTATAATAGTGTCTCTCAATTGAAATGATAAAAAATTCCTACAAATATTTATATATTATACCCTTTGACTTCTATATATGAACTTGGATATCCCACTTGTACCTTTCTTGTCCTTACAATATATAAATTTCTAACATGACCACTTTATCAGATGAAGTCCCTAAGTGATCCAAAGTCATATGGATAAACTCCCTCAAAAACTCATCTTCCTCAGGTAAACCCTTGCTATAAAATATAATAGTGTGTTGTAGTTGAAAATCCATATTTAGGTCGAACATACTCAGTACTACACACCATGGGTCTCACTCCATCATCTACATGAAACAATAAATTTTATCCCTGAACAAATCTTCCTCACTATAATCGAAAAAAATGAGTGTTCTTATCCCACTACTAGTGGAGTGTTATCAATGATATCATTATGTTTTCCATCAAGTAAACATCCTGGTAGTGTAACCTCCAAACAATTCCAAATACACATTTGAAATCACATAATATATGGTTCTAAAGTTAATTCAAACGAGATATCACATATAATCAATGAAGAGAACCCCAACTAAATTATCCCAATAGATATAAACACTAATATATTTATAATCACAAAAATTCATATCCTGATATGTGGTCAACATTGGAAAAACCCAAACTTATATCAACACCTTCCCTTCGTTAGACTCTATTTTAAACCATATTACGTTTAAAAATAAAAATATTTTTCATTTAAGAACTATTCATTAATCATATCATTTTTAAATTAATTATAATTCAATAACATATTTATTATGAACTTTTACGTAAGATCCGAATAAAATAAAAATGAATTTACAGTCAGAAAACCAAACTATAAAATGTTTTTCTATGTGTTGTTAACATGATGCATGTCACATATATCTCTAAGTTCCTAAAATGATGAATAAATATACAAAAAATCATCCCACGAGAGACCGAAAATACAATTTCAAGAAATAATTACATCAGTTGATAAGTGAATTAATCAAGGTTTAATTAACATCAAACTATGACATAAACATCGAGAAAAAAATCCCAAGTTAGGATGTTGGGTTCACCCCCATACATGGGTCAGATACTCCCATGAACTATATTCTTTCTATGACCCATCATCTCCTTGTATCCTTTTTACCTTCTCAATATTATATAAATAATAGAAATATATCTCCAATGATACATTTTTGTAACATCCATGTTTGAGTTTTATTAATTAGGTTCCATGTACTAGTTCTCCAAATTACCTCAAGTGAAATCTATATATTAAAGAGGATTCCAACTAGTAGTGATTTTCTAATGAATCATGTGGGGGGATATATTATATTTACCAGAGTAAAAAATAATATATAATATAATAAATAATATAAAATAAAAAATTTTGTATATTCAAAAAAATTAACAAAACTAAGTACATTCCTAAATCCCAATATTATATATGTCATGTAATTTTATAAAAATCCATTAGTAGTGGAAAAACAAAAAAATATATTCACGTTGATGAATCAAAAGAATGGTTACTCAAATAATGAATTTTCACCTCATCCATGATTACCCCTAAACCACCAAATCAAACCTTGTGCATATAGAATTTTCTTTTCTCCAATCCATCAACCATGATTTTTTCTCGGGTACCCAATGACTTCTTGAGTAAGGTGTGAATACATCTCAATAGGCCACCACTAATGGAATATACATAAAATCTAGTCTAAAAACAATAGTGTATATATAATTATTGTAAAAAATAATGTATGAAACATATTATGTGATTTCCATTATTTAACAACATTGAATGATAATCATTAATCATTAATTGAGTGTGTTTCTATATTCATCAATGACATCTTCCCACACCAGCCAACAAAAATGTGCATATGGAGATTCAATTCCCCTATATCACCTGAACATTCATTTTACCAAAAATATATCAATTTTCCATAGAGAATAAATCTTTTTATTCCCATCATGTTCATCTATTATGGTCATATTGCCTTACTCTTCCACCCAAACCAATTAAATACATCAGTGGTGTCTAGAGTATTAGGCTAGGGTTACCAAAGAGATTATAGCCTCGGTCTACCACCCCAATAATAGAATTAACCACATAAATGTTCTTCATAAATAATTATTATCAATTAAACATTATTTGGGACATCCCATAAACTCTTTATGTCATCCCAAATAATCCATTATTGAAAATTAACATGATAAAGAAATTCAATTGTTTAATCTCATAATTATTTAATATTCAAGATTTAAAACATGATAAATTTTCATGGAAGTGGAACACCCCATGGATGACCTATTAGTATTTGTCTAACACACCCCAATAGAGACAAAGAAAATAATCATGGGTTCAACACAACATTTAAACACTTAAATATTCATTTCATACTATAGTTACATGTATAAATTAATTCCAAAATATTTCATAACCACATACACATAAATTATTCTATAAAACTACATGATATAACTAGTAGACCCCCTACCTTCAATACGTAGACTAGCGCTCACTTAACCATAACATATGATTCAAAATAAAACAAACTTTAAATTATTAACATAAAAATTTCTATAAAATAGGGTTATATTGATTCAGAATAAGTATAATGATTATAAATGACAACATCATGAAAATAGAGGTAAAATGAGTGTTAGACTCACTGAGATCATCAATTGTCACCCCAACACACTATAATTAACTGAAAATCATGAAAGCTTTGTTCTTAGAGATGGATGGTAGAAATGGTTCATGTTGGTTGTTAATATAGGGAGAAATGCGGAGAAAAATTGATGGAAGTTCATAAATATAGAGAAGGAAAATTGAGAAATACCCCCCTTTTAATGACGTGTGTGATTTTGAATCAACATTGGCCAAACCATGCGCAAACTGTGCACCACCCAATTTTCACGAGGGGGCATCAGTTGCACAATTGCCATTAGATCCTAGATAGATTGATAAACCATGTAGAGGACATGATTTTAGCTCTATCCAAGGGTTAACGGTCTAAATGATCCCCCATGAAATATTTTTTATAGTACACCCTCCCCCTACACGATTCATAGTTAAGGTGCAATTTTTGTAATATTTGTGCACCAGTTGTGTGCCTACCCAATGTTTTGTATTATTATTTTTTATATCCCTTTAACCCCCAAGAGTCCCACAATGCACATCATATACTAGGGGAGTATTTAATTAACAAAAATAATATAATTTTAAAAAATTAATATAGAATGGTACCTCATCAATGATTGGGATCATACAGTTAAACTATTCAATGATTGATGTGAAAGATATTATAGAGGGGAAAATGAAGATCTGGAAAAAAAATCACATTGTAATTTGTGTTTTCAAATATAATTAATGACTCAAGCATGTATTTAGTTTATAAATACTAATAAACTAATCAGTCATTCCAGTTGGAATTCGTTGTGTCTAATGCCGATGTAATAAAACAGACACTGAATTTGGGTTACATGTGTCAGGGTTATTAGAAATTGTTTTTCCTATGAAATATTAAATTTCTAGAAAATTATTTTGATAAAAAATTGTATTATACTTTTTTAATAAATGAAATATTATATTATATAGCTTAATATTTTATAATATTCAACATTTTTTTGTGTGAAACTCAATCTAATTGTTTTTTTAAATGATTATATAGAGATATTAGACACTCAAAAACACAATTTGTAATATGGTAATATATCTCAATTACATTACAATGTAAAAAATTAATAATAAAATTTAATGCCCTCATTTAAATATGAATTAAAACACTAGAATTTATTTTTATAAATTATAGATGACTAAACCAAAATTATTTACCTCTTTTTATTCTATCAAATGAAATATTATTGGAGTAAATAATGGATTTGTATTCAAAGGAACCATATAAAAAATAGTATATACTTAACCTAGTATTTCATTTTTTTTGATAAATTTGTCAATTTATATTTGATTACTATTTTAAAATTATGGCATTCACTTGTTTCTATTGATTCATAGAATCATTTTGTTGTCCATTTTCAAATATATTTCGATATAGTTAAATTTTTATATACATTATTATAATTAATGAATAATATATAATTATTTCAATAATACAAAATATTATAATAAATATATTTTTAAGGTTTATAAATCTCATAACAATGTCGAAAATCTTTTTATTCTTAAGTGTTTCATAATATAATTATTTATAATAATTGACACTATGTTATTCTATGGATTTAGTATTTTAATAACAAATAATATTATCTAACTTCTGAATCGCAAATCCAACCGTAAAAATAGGGATTACTAATTCAATATAATTTTCATTGGATTTATCAATTGTTTTGAAAGTTATCTATAGTTTCTACAAATAATTAATGTATTTCGATTTAAAATCAATATTTTCATTATCAAATTTGCACTATAATATTAATATTAATCCATTATTGATTGATTTTTAAAGTCCTAAATATTTAGGATTCTAATTTGATAAATATATTTTATCTCCTTCCCATAATGCACATATTCACATTTTATAATATTCCCAACCACCTTTTAAATTTTCTTAGTCTGATTTTTTAGCTTTGGTTTTTTTGATTTTATTCCTTCAAAAAAAATATAAATGTATATTTTATATAAATATCCAATCCCCCTATCTCCCAATAACTATTTACATTCTAGAATAGTTTGAATATATTTTATTATTCATAAAATGAACAATTAATATTTTTTCTTTCTCAATAGGATATATTTCATTATTTAATTCTCTTTTTAAAGGTTTTTATAATTCCTAAACAAAAATATCCAAATTTAATTTATAGGGAACAAAAAATCCTTCTCATATGTTTTTAAATCATTATTCATGGACAAAAAATTGAAAATATAATTCTATCATAGAACATATACATCTATATCTTCATAATTAAATCATTATTATTATTCCATGGAAAATGATTTGAAATTTTTTTTTGAACCTCTATAGAAAAATAATTCTATTGTTTATTTAGTCATAAAATGTACATTACCTATTATATTGTTCAAATAAATTAGAGACATGATATGATCATATTCTTTTTTTATTGATTATTCATTTAGACTATAGATGATTTTTCAATGTTCCTCGTATGTTTTACTTTTTAAATGAATTTTAAGAGAGTTTACATATAATCCATGATTTGTTTCATAAACATAGTATTATTTATTACTTAATTATAATTATTCTTTCTATATATTTTATCCTTTTTTAGAAACATTAATTATAAATCCTCTATATAAGTGATTTTATAGTAACATATTTTTTTAAATACATTCACCATGTTCTTTATAATACGAGAATAATTTCGAGTTTTACCATACACAAATATGGTGATCACAAGACCAATAATTCTTATAAATAATTCTTGAAAAGGAAAATTTAATAGTTTTCTTGTATCATTAATTTGTCACACCCTTAATAAAATATTTCTTATTCAAATTAAATGTTACCTTCATATCAATATTAATATTTTTCACATGTTTTTTATAGTATTATTTTCCATGACATTGGTATACTCCTTTTTAATAAATCATAGAAGAAAACATTTCCTGATTTCCCATTGAAATCAATATTATTATATTTATATTAATGTGTCTACGAATTACTCTAGAGGATACAACCTACAACGATTGAATAATAAACAATGAAACCAATAAATAAAATCCATAGGAGTATCCCATATTTATAATGAAATTAATATTTTTTCATTTATTTATAGTATACCCATTAAATTAATTCTATTTATACATTTTTTTTCTAAAAATGAAAATAAAAAAATAAAAAAAATGTAAAGTTGAAAAATAAAAATATTATCTCAATGATCTATAGAGGGTGTTATAGATCTAAAAAATATAAATTTTTAGTTATTGTGATATAAACATGGGGGTGACTCTATTGGTAAATATATTTATATTTTCTTTAAATTATCCTCTATCACCTATTTGGGTGATGGATCAACCTACCCTTTACCTTTTTTTGTTGATTTGGTAGTGAAATTATTAAAAAAATAAACACTCATGAGTAAATACAATATATAAGGTCCTCCCATAGAATACGTGTTTAATATATATCTTTGAATATGAATTTATTTAATTAAAATTAATACATTAATATTACATAGATATTTTAATTATTTAATGGATGGTATAGTGTTTATATTTATTGAAAATAGTCAGCATAATTTACTAAATTATCATATCAATTTCCACATTGATATATACCAATCAAAAAAACATGTTATAATATATATGAATTATTATTGAAGACATTATATATGGATTCACTATTGTTTTTCTAGAAATAACAATCAAAATGATTTTTTTGTTGGATATTAAAAAAAAATTAAAAATTAATATTAACGGATACCTATCTTCTATATATGTAATGTGTCATATGTATAAAAAATCCAGGATGATCTCAATATTTCTCAAATCTTTCAATATTACTCTATCAGGATGTGGTCTAATAATAGGTAACCATATCAAAGTTGAATCAATCTCTCAAGATTTTTATATATTTATTTTATCCACATATTCTAACAATCCCATGACATGTAGGTAACTATAAATAATAATTAATAAATAATTTGAAGCATAATTTTCATAATTATACTAAATTTATCCTCACCATAATAAAACCTATTCTATTAATAAATTTTCATGAAATATAGAAAATAATATTTTGAAATAGTATAAGATTTTAAATTTATTTTTAAATAAAAAAATATCCTTTAGTAATAATAATCAATATTATTTTGAAAAAAAACTCTTTGAAGAAAATATTTTTCGCACATTATTAGTGTGATAAAAAATTCCATCTCATTAATTATTTTCATCATATAGATCTACCCCACATGAATCATATTTTATTGATATTAATTTTATTTTTCATATTAAATAATCTGGTCAATTTTATATACTTATTTAAAAATAAATGCATGTAACACACACATCTTTAAGGGCACAAATCATTTCCATGCATGCATGACTAGATGATAATAACTAGTGAAAAAAAATAGTTTCCATGTCAGTAAAGTTTTCTAAAATCATCAATAATGTTGATGTAATTCACAAATATCAATTTATAAATATCTATAATTTAAATAACATAATTTCTAAACCAGTAGTCTTCAAAAATTATTCTATCATGCTTCTGTAATTAATTTAACTCTGATGTTTACCCATTTTTTAATTTTATTAGGTTTATATTATCAATTATAAAATATAAAAAACAAAAAAATTCAATCATCAAATTAATATAACCCATTAACCAAATATTTATTAATTATGTATGAATGAATTTAACAAATTTTTAATGATTTTTCAATAAAATCATTCTTAACGTATTATCCTTGTTCATTATCACTCCTATAAAACCCAAAAAATTATTTATTAATCATTCCCATTTGCATAATCTTTTAAAACATATTTATATTAATAAAAACAGTTAATTTACTCAACCCTTTATTAATTATTCACATTTTATTTTTAAACATAACCTAGATTTCCATTAATTATGTATTTTAATAAAAATTTATACAAATTCAGTGTCAAAAAATCTATAGTCTCGTAATATATTTCTTCTTGTGTAAATAAAACACCCCTATTGTTCGTTAAATTCATCAACACTCAATTTGAATTCTCATTACAAAAATATTTATTCTGTTACAAGTGATAATATCTTTTACCTTAAGGTATGTTTAGAATAAAAAATCATGTATTCTTTTCATTGTCGTCTAAAAATGATTATTTTCATAAAATATTATGTACTTCATTTTTATAATTTATATTAACTCATATTGTCTTAAACAGATGATATATTTGTTGTTTTAAATGATCCTTATGCTTTAATCATATGTTTTGTGAATATATTTATTGAGTGTTATAAATCTTAAAATTAAAAAAAAATTAAATTTTGACTTATAAATTCGTAATATATATTTATCCAAATTGGTATTGAAATATTTCTTGAATTTTTTCTATGTGATTATTCCCATGTATTTTTTATAAAATGTATTTGATGAGCTATATTTGATAACAAATATAACTCAATAACTCGATAATTTATTAATAATGGGAGGTATTTTATCATCACATCAACATCTTTTTAAACTATAGATTATTATTAAAATTTCATAATTTCCTGATTAATGTTTTATTTAGTGAAATTATACAAGTTATCATTGTTCTTCATTCATAGTTTTTTTAAAATATTTCATAATGTCAATTTTATGACTATTACCAATTATAGTCAACAATGGTAATTAAAAAATTATTCTCTAATATACTTTAATTATTATTTTCTCTAAATAAATTGAGTATATGGGTTTATAATACCTATGTATTCAACCTCCATTTTGTTTAATGAAATAAAATATTGATTCTTTGTGAGCCCTTGAATAAAATTAACTAAAATATCTAAATATCATTTTAATGTTGATTTTATAACCTACATAAAACCATCGTAATATAAATCTGTAATGTTTATACATTCTCTCTCTAATTTTTCTTTTAATTAATTGTATAAACTATTCTAAATTAGATTTAGCGAAGTTTTGTATCTTTAAAAAGTAAATTTATTTTTGTTCACTTTGGTACCATAACTTTTAATATATAAATAAAATACCATAGCCATTTTTTCAAAATAAAATATTTTATACAACTAATTATTTTTTCAATAATTTGTGGTGTTAAAAATCATTAAATCTTGATTATTTGATAATTTATTCCATGGTTCAATTAATGATGACATTTTTTGGGCGTCCTTCATATAAAATCACTTGAGTACCAATTTACAATTTTTCATTAAGAAAATACATGGTTCCTAAAAAACATTAAGATAAAGAAAACTATTTTTTTAACATTCATAAAAATTTCAGATTTATTCTCTATCATTTCAATAAACTATTTGATAATTTATACATTTGATTCACAAAATCTGATTTTGTTAACAATATTATGGCCATAATTCTATCAGTACATGTCATATTTTCATGGAGGTTTTGAATGAGTGGAGAATTTTTCTTTAATAGCCTTGAAATAAATTTTATATTACACATTAAAAACATAAATTAATTTTTTTCATTTTAAAAATAATTTCATTATTTGAGTTAGAAAAGATTTTTTGCTCCACAAATATTTTTATTCACTACAAATTAATGAAGCATTAAAGAAATGTTTTTATGATTTTGATGAATTTCATAAAGATATCATTAAATCAAGTATATTATTTAAATCCTATTAATAATTACATCATTAAAATAGAGACACCAATGTTGAAAATTGAACACTATTTATGCTTATTATTTGAAGTGGATAAGGTTTCCTCCAAAAATGTGACCATTATTTACTTAAATATTCATTGTTTGTATTTCATTCATTTTATGAATTAAAAAATAATGAAAATTATTCTCATATTTATATTTATCCAATAAACTAAATAACTTTTTCATTATTATTCCCTAATGAATTTTTTGAATATTATCATTAATGTTTTAATCATTTTTAAATGATAAATTATATAATCTATAGAAACAATGTTACATAACATTTTTAACATCATTAAAAAAATCTAAAAATATATAAATACATATAATTTTAGTGAATATAAAAGAAATATGAATTCATTACACTTAAATTATATATTTCATATTTATTTTATTTTTTTTAAGATGTAACATTAACTTTGAAAGAAATTATATTTTATTATGATTGGCTTCACTATATAATAAATATCATAGAGAGTATTATATTTACCATATCACCAAAAATTTTGATTATATATATATCAAAAATATTCACAATAACTTCATTTTTGTAAATTATAGAATATACCTTCTTTAAAAAAATCATAAGTGTCATTAATAGTTCAATTTATTTTTAAATACTTATTATATTATGGTGTTCCCAAATTAGAGTGTTAGTATAATATTTTTTACATTTAAATATTATTTTACATCATTTTATATAATTATTTGAGGATATTTTTCTATCTCAATGTGAGAGTCACGTTTATAAATTTTTTATCAATATTTTATTAATAATAGTATATGTTGTACAATACTGTTATTTTGTGTGATATTATTGTAACCATTTACATTTAGCTATACTATTAAATGAATAACATATTTTACATATGATCCTCAAAATAGATTCGATTTATTGACCATAAATAGCAAAATAAATAGCTATAAAATATGTTTAGATTTATTTTTCAAAGGAATTCATGTTTATTTAATGATTTTAAAATCTTGAAATGTTATAAAAATATGCTTTTGTAATTATTTTTAATATTTTATAAAAACCAAATGTAAAAAAGGAAATTAGGTATAATTCATTGAGAAATGTGGTGGTAGGAAGGATTAAACACATCAGATGACAATAACTAGTCACACAAACCATACCTATATAATATCGAAGAACCCAACACTATGACACCCAAAATCCCACTGATCACTAAAATAGGTTGTGTTGATGAACCATGTAATAGTATTGAAACCAATCACATTCATGTTCAATATTTAATCATATATCCAACATTATTGTATTAAATATATAGACTATTTTTACATTGGTTCCAGAATTACATTACATGCATCTTCATAACATTATAGAGCATGAGGATTCCAATAGAAAAAAATTGAACCCTTAGTGAGTATCACCATTATTTTGACAAGAATAATTACTTAAATTTTGAGAATGAAACCACAAACACTAGGGTGAACGAAGAAACAATTCTATAATTAAATGGAATTTTATCAACTATAATGATTTATTAACCTCAAGTATTATAAAGTAATAATGAATATCCATTATCTAAACATATTATACCATAAGAATGTAAAGAAACTGACTATATTAAGGTTATAGAAATTCCATTAATTAATTTTAAATGTATGTATGACTCAATATATATTTAATCATTGAAAATTAATATAGGACCATGATGAAATATACACTTTGATGATAAGGGACCTTCACCACCATAGGACATGATTATGTTGCAAAGAACATAATTTTCGGAAACTCATCAAACATGTTAAAAAATTACCCACCACCATGAAGGTATTATTAACTGAATACTCATTACTAGAGATGAAATAAAATGATGTAGTCAAGTAATGGGATAATTCAGTAAAAACAATTACACATCCACGAGACATTTATCTACTGAACTGATGATGAGAAATGAGAATAATACAAACACCTTAATGGAATTCAAGTCACTACCTTGATAGATAAATATATATACCACCAATACTTTTCTACATTGTAGTCATAAAAAAAGCATAAAAACATAAGGTGAAAATAAAGGAAATAACATTGAAGACCAAAAAATACAGGTTACATATTATAATATTTCAAAATAAAACACATAATCCAAATACTAAATGATAGTCAAATAGTTATATATGAAAATCTTAATTTATGTTTGAATGAAAATAATATTTTACATATAATTTTTTAGGGAAGTAAAACTAATGAATATAGGGCCAAAATGGTGGTAAACCTTATTGAAAAGAAAACGTGTGAGGAGAATTAAGAACATAAATGATAGAGATAGTGCATCCAAAATCAAGACAAAAGGATGATCGAATACTGATTAGAACTTCTTTGAGGGTAAAATAGTAACAAGTAATAATTTTATTGTTGAGTATAGAAGATTAATAGTAAATAATAGATCCATTTTCAGAATGCACAATGTTAGATGATGTGTAATGAACTAACTCTGGTTGACCCCACACATCATCTGATATAGTTATCCACATGACTTTATGTATGCTTCTCCATATACCATAGCTTACTGACTAGTGTTGATGGTTTAAATAGAAACCTTGTGAATATTATATTGTCCTTATTTTTTGTGAAATAACATTTAAAATAACCAAACACATAAACAAAAAAAATTGAGTACACAATATAAATAAAATATAATAATTTTATAATAAATTAAATGAAATAAAAAATTAATGATATTCCTTGTACACATAAATTAATAACCCATATGACCGACAGTATATATAGAATAAATAAAGGAAATAATGTATAGAAAAATCCCGATTACTTTACTTGTGCCATAACTCATAACTAGAATCCAACATCGGTCAAATTACTTCTCCAGGACTATTAAAATATATATGATTGACCACACTCGATCATGAAACAGTTGTCTAACTCCCTATACATGATACATCTAATTTTTTACATTAAACAAAAATATAGTTTACACATGAAAAAAGGTTCCCATGTAGGGGTGGGAAAAAAATTAGTACTCTACACCCAATAGTTTACCAATGATCCTTCATCATATCAGGTTCATAAAATTGTAATATGGACATCATAATTAAATAATAATTGGATGAAAATTAAGAAAAATATATAATCCCCCATTCAACCAAGGATAATAATGAGACACCTGATATTAATCATTTCCAATTTGACTAGTTTTTTATGTCTCTACACATGTGAATCATCATTCAATAATAATTATGGAATATAGTCTTAACCCTAACGAACCTCTAAGAAACTTAATTGACTATTTAGAATGAATGAAAAACCATGGATATCACCATTGACATCTAAAAAAACAACATGTGCCAATATATATATCTAGAACATTAAAACCGTTATCTGAAAAACAAATGGTAATGTAGATCAATACTAATGAACATTTCAATATTCATGTTTTCCTATAGAACATGCTGGGATATAAATTACATCAGTAAACGAAAAAAACATAATAAGGCCATATAATCCTTCTAAGAGTTATATGAATCAATGATAATGACAACCTATAATGAGAGAAATCTAGACAATGGTCAAAATTATTAAAATTTAATATTGGATCCCTAATTCCATATACCAAAAACCAATATATGTGAGAACCTACAAAAATCATGGAAACTTCCAAAATATATAATATAAAAACATATCCATTAATATCCAAAACCTCAGAAATAAAAAACATGAAATATCTAACACACAATGAAAAAGACACCCATTATTGAATTCTCAAATCCATAATAAAAAAAGTCCCTCAATCATCAACACAAACCCTCATAGGGTCAAAATAACATTTTCCCGCATATTGATCTAATGAGAAACATAAAAAATAGTATGTAAAAAGATAGATCATCTATCATATCCAAAACAACAGTCCTAGCCATGATTGAAATCTCGAACCCTCTTTAATTACATGTAACCCATATTTGGTAACACCCTATATAATAATGGAATCTCTTAGCTCCCTTAGAACCATCTCAAACACTACCCTATAGAATGCATCCATATATAAAAATCCCACTGTCACAACATGAAAATAGATATATAAAATCAAAACAAGAAGCAGTTAGGTCATTAATCCCATTTATATAATCCTCATACAATAATTCCTTACACCCATGGACAGTCCAAAAATACATCCCAATCTCATATTCTATGAAATTTCAAAAAAAAACACTCATCCCTTTAAAATATCCACTCCATGTCATCCAAAAATCACAAAAATATCACATGGGGCTCAAATTCATATCCCTCAAGTGATCTCTAAAAAAACATCATGAAAAGTATTTCACTATTCATCATTAGACCTAAATCATCATAACAATGAGAAAAACGACACAATGTCATCACTATCATGTAAAACATAGAAAAAAAATATAATGGATTCCTCACATGTTCAAATTTAGATACAATGTCATAAAATGAGAAAAAAATCATTAGAGAGAGTTAACCATGTTTCCCCATGTAAATGGTGTGCACTACAAAAAAGACTCCATGGCCAGGGAACTCTACCCAACCTAGAATGTACTATAAACTACAAAAAATGTCATTAAACGACATGGAATGAATCCCTTATGAGTTATATAGCCATGATCCTCACATGGCATATTGATAAATACTATATATGGGCTATGGCCTTGTATTGTACATGAGGTTTTGCCAAGTATCCTACATGCCATGTAACCCTATATAGGGTGCCTTCACATATACCCAACAACACCATGATCGAATAGAAATTACCTCTCTTTATAGAAAAAAATTATATTTGGTCAACATATTATATGATATAAAACAATCATGAACACATTGTTTGCGTTCTTCAAACAACATGCAATGTAAATGGTTTCTTGAAATAGAAATCTCCAACGATGTCCTTGATATACTAATTTCTCCCAAAAAACCACAAAACCAGAATTTATTGACTCTTATTAGTCAATATGAAATTTAAAAAACATAAAAATAATAATCTAATGGGATAATAGAGAACCCCTTTCTAACAATAAGGTGAAATTGAAATTCATTGACCCTAGATATATGGTGTTGAATACTGATTAATTTACTAAAGGGAAGAAGACAAACATCCCCATCACTCTAATATCTATTTAATCACAATGAAAGGTAGGATAACTATTTATCGACATATGGAGGAAGGAAATAAGGATTAAAAAATTAAAAACTGAAAAAATAAATAGAGAAAAAATAAAGAAAAATAAAACATCTTTCGTAGGGAAAACCCAATACCTAGAACCTAAAGAGTATTTTCATCATCCCTATTTTTTACCCACATTATTAAATGAATAAATTTTTTAATTTCAATATTATATTTTTTTTGTAGTTAACACCATTTACATATGTGATAATAATTATTTTTTATTAACTAATTATTACATATTTCATAAAAAAATGACTAGCTCAAAACCCTTTTAATATTTGACCTTAGGATACCCACCCCATTATAGGTCTAAGGGTGGATTTATAAAATTAGTCCTATATCTTATTTTAGTGGATGTTACCATTTCCTCCTCAAATTTAGTGCAAGACAAAAATTATATTTTCCCCGAATTTTTGTAACACATTCCAAAATGGTGCATTACAAAACCCCAAAAATAATTTCTTTATCCCTAAATTCCTTGGTGATTATAATTCCATTATGATCCCACCTTATGTACTAGAAAAAATACAATTATTATCTCCCTCATATTATATGTTATCTATACCAGGTCTACCATCAAGGATTTGACTCCATTATGTTTCAAAATATCTAACCCAGAATATGGTGCTTACAACAAAACATGATATATCTAGATTAAAAATTCATAATCAAATCTAATTTCACCTCAAACATTCATCGAATTCTCTCATACACCCCTAATTCTTCAAACATGAAATTCACTCACCCATGATTAATAATAAACCCCCAACAATATGAGTATACTTATCACAACCCCATAACCTAAACACCAAACTTTGTAACCTTTGATTAAAAAATTATCAGTTCCAATTATTGGATTTTTCAACCCCGATAACATTTAAGAACAATCGTAATTACAAAAACCACCATGCCATCCCTAACCACCTATAATGGTATCATGTATTCTAAAAGAATCACAAATAATGAGGATAAATCCCCAAATTCCTATATTTCACTCTACACAATAATAATTTCATTACATGTCTCCATGAACATTGAACACAATAGTTCAACTATAGTGACACCACTCATGTTTCCCATATACTCAAACAATTATAAAATTAACCGCATATGACTTATCCTACCGATACATAAACAATACAACATTGTGCATAACTACCACTCACATTTCTTCAAGAATCATGGATTCTTTATCATAAATTCATGATGTGAAAAACTATCCTACTCAAGGAATATTACTTCTCTTGGAACACATTGCAGGCTCTGATATTCCATATTAGATGATGACACATGAACCTAACATTAAAACTATCCCACATAAACTTCTTGAAAATTAATATTTATTATAAATTTGATCATTCCATAATGGAACAATGATGATGAACCTAAAAAATTTATTATTCTTCTCTCACAGGTCAATTCCATCTTTCTATGATGCCCTCCACACTCCCAATAAAAAATAATCATCTAACACTCTCCTTATATAAAAACATGATCAATAGACACTTGAGAATTTTTACAAAACAATGTAATTATTCCCACATTCTCACCAAGTCAAAAAAATTAATATCCAAAACCAATTGGACTAGGAATTTGGGAGAATAATCCCACCCAAATGAACATCAATAGATAGTGCATTATAATATATCCATATTTAATGACTATGGTAGAAACAATCATAACAGAAAACCACTTTAGGATTTCTCAAACATGATCCTATATGGTTTCTTAATCTCATCAATCCATTAATATGGCATCCAATTCTCATTCAAATGTATAATGATCTCCAAAAATCCCTCTATGATTGGACCACATTTATTTTACTGAATAATATCACATAGTACAATCCAAATTAATATCATAAATAAAAAACACATACATTTTAATTTATTAGAATGTCAAAAAAATAAATATGAGATTATTAAATATTTGTTATTGTAAAAAAATAATCAAACAAACCTCTATCATCAGCATCACTAATCTCAAAATACATGCACTTTTCATTTGAATCATACTATCCTATCGTGATTCATGTATATAAAAATTTCCCCAATATGATAAGATATAAAAAACACATATATCATAAATCCAAACTAAATTTAATCAATGTAGGGGAAAGTATACAATTGTTAAAATGGAAACCAGAAACATCAATCCCATATCCATGGAAATCCCGACATTCTGTAGAAAATGGTGTTTATAATTAAAAAAATTTAGGTCCATTAAAATCTTTTAAACATTCTTAATCCATATAAACAACATCCGTAAATAGTATGGAAAGATAAATACACTTAGATAACATTTCTTAATAAACCATAATGGGATGACTGGGAATGTTGAGGAACCAAAGCTATACAATCTTTATTTTACATCATTCCAATATGCTAAATATTACCACCTAAAAATAAACTCATAATCTGATGAATTTATGATATAGTTTAATTGAGGACTACCTACATACAAATCTTATTTTACACTACATGAAAATATTTATCAATAATTTATAAACCTTCAACCTATAACACCAAAGGATTTTAAAGGAGGAACCTCATGTTTGATATTATATTTTATATGGTACTCCAAGAATTGAAGATAATTCAACATCTGAAGATATTAAATGACAAGCATCTTCTTTCATAAATTATTTGACACATAAACCAGTAGTAGAAGAAAATGTAACAACGGAAGACTTTTTTTATTTTTAAAATTAATTCTATATCAATGATAGCCTACAATGCATGATACCAAATGTTTGAATGAAATGTAATAATCTATTAAAATATTATTATTTAAAAATGAAAAATGATAACCAAGATTTAATATTATATGGTATGAATATGAATAAATATAGCATAAAAATTATTTTCTTTACACAAGTATAAAATATTTTCAATGGTTATTTAATACATAGAAATAAAATAAGAACCTTTTGAAAGAAAAAGTTATATATTCCAAAAAAGTGTATTTTTATAAAATATGGTTTAGTCACACATTGAAAACCTAATTTAATATTATTGTATTACCGTTTTAAAGTATTATATTTTGAAAAAATAATATTATATTTCAAAATCAGTATATCAATAAAAGAACAGTTAAATTTTTTGAATTTTTGGATAATTTTAAATTTTCTGTAAAAATTCCCAAATAAGGATATTTATAAAATATTAAAATCTTTTTTGTAATATTTTTTAATATTATTTTAATTTAAATTAAAATTAACATAAGTATTATTTAATTAAATTAATTCAAATTAATTACATTTAAATCATATTTAGATAGGAAATTATTTATAGTTTATCGGAATTATGAAACTATTTTTTCAAACACCATTTTAAAGAGTATAATGTTTATCCCATTCAAATAATTAATATAATCCCTAATAGGGAATGATTTAAAAGAAATTTATATTTTATATATATTTAAATATTAATTTTTACCAATATAATTGGGAACAATTTTTTAAATGTTAAATATGATATCATCAAAAGGGGGGGTGGGTGAAAAAGAGAGGCGGAGTTCTATCCCTCCCAACGACGACGACGAATTTTCCCTTATTTACCTGAGAAGTGTGAACCTGCACTCCTTTATCTCCACTCGTTGTGTTAATCCGTTGGATTTGTCTGATTTAGAGAGAAAACAAGAACGAGAAAAGAATGAGCAGTTCTCCTCTTTCTATGGATTCTCTGGGGGTTTGTTCGTCCCTCTTGCAAATCGAGCTCTACATCATATTATAAGAAAGGGTTCGACTACACATGTTACAGACACAGACGATGCTATATCGGCCTGGATATATCATTGCAAATACTCAATCATCACCCGAATTTCTCTAATGAAAGGTAAAAAACCCTGGAAGCTTACTGATTTTGTTTCTCATCTTGTGGAAATCTGGGGTTTTAATGACTTCAAATGCATCTCCCTCGGACGAGGTTTCTTCCACATATTGTTCCACTCTGCAGAGTTAAATAGTCCAGCATGGGGTATTGGTTCTATTAACATCAGACCAGGAACTCTATGGATCCATGATTGGAAGATCAATTTCAATCTACATGATTTCAAGGATACCTGCGCACAGGTATGGATCAGAATACACAGACATAAATGGGTGTTATGGCATGCTGAAATTCTATATGATATAGCTTCCGTAATTGGAATTCCAATAAGAATGTATTCTACTACTGAGTTAGTTTCTTATGGTCATTATGCGTGTGTCTTAGTTGAAATCGATCTTATTTTATTAAGAATTGTGAATGTGGTTCTATCCCCACCACATGACGAAATCTGCATCAGGATTGATTATGAGAAAACCCTCCCATTTTTATACACATTGTAAAATTGTACGACATTAAACTGAGGCCTGTAGGAGAGACACAATTTGTTCTAAGTGTCAGATAAAAGGGAATTATCTGAAAAATTGCAGGAGCATAATGAATCATGTTGTTAACAATAGGGACCCTAAAATAGTGCTAGATCTTGTCATTCCTGAAAAAGAAGTGAACCACGCTGAGTTTTCTATTAAGCTAGAGGCTGAAGACGACCACTCCCAAAAAGGTGGTCTCATTGTTGCTGAGGTTGCTGCACCTATCCCCCTGTTAATATGAGAGGTAAGACTCTTCTTAATTGGGTGAATCTTAATGATTAAAACCAACTGAAAATTTCAAGAAGAAAATGTAACAACAGTATTAATGGATTTTATATTAAAGAAATTTTATCTAGAGGAATCTCAGGTGAAGAATATGGTGATTCAGATGATAGACAAGGGGAAAAAGAACTCTCTACTCAACTGAAAGTTGATTACAATATGAGACAGCAGTATATTTTGTTTAATTCCAAAAGTAAGAAAGGAAAAGAAAAGAGAGATGTGGAGATATCAAGGAGGGATAAATCCTTAAGGGATGCTCAACCCTCCCATATATCTGAAATTGTTTTTTAGAAATCAAATGAAGGAATAGGGTCTGTGAACAATGATCTTATTGAATCACTTCTGAGTTCTGAACCTACTGCTGAGAAGGAGTTACCTCCTACTAAAATAAAGGTTAAACATTCTGCTTATTTGAAGGATTATCCTCAGGTCAGCTCCATGACAGCCTGCAGTTCTGGTATTGGGGTCTCCTAGTCACTTGGACCCCTGTCCACCTCCAGTTCTGGTACTAATTTGGGTGCCTCCAAGTTCCTCGGCCCCCTCCCAGCTTCCAGTTCTATTCTGGATGCTTCCAACTCACTCAGAACCCTACCAGCCTTCATTTCTGGTGCTGGTTTGGATGTATCCAAATCACATGGACCCCTGCCAACCTCATGTTCTGGTTTGGGTGCTTTCAAAATAGTCATCCCCCTTCCAATATCCAATTCTGATTTGGATTCTTCTATGTCACCTAGACAAGAGCGCAATGAGATGGTGCCACCTACACTGCCTCTTACAGATCTTACTACAAGAGTGGTACATTCTACTGTGAAGGTTGCTGAATTTGGATTGAAGATTTTGGATCCTCACAGCAAGGATCATACTGCTCCAAGTGTTCATACTCATCTTCCATAGGATCATGAGATGATATTTGCGAATAGCACCCCTTCCCAGGCTTTGAAGACCAGGACAAAAAGAAATGTACGTACTTATAACCCTTTTTATATTCTTACTCCTGTTAGCAGTGATGATGATGGAAATGAAAGGGATGGAGTGGCCATATATGAATACCCAAATACTGATATTGGTGTCGAGCATCTTGGAGATGATCACGGTGGTGGTCCGTGGATACAAGCCATGACCTCGAATAGGGGACAACATCCCTGTGGCAAGGGTGGAAGACTCCCTTTCCATAGTATGAGTACCCGTTCAAAAAACGGTTGAGAACCTATAATGGGTATGTTTACTGGATTGTCCCTCTGACGTTGCATTCTTTTATTTTTCTAATTGTAATAATGGGGCCTTTTAAGCCTAAAAAAATATGATATCATACCTTATTTAAATAATACATTTCGTGAAAACCCTTTTTTTGGCAAGTTTTCAGGATTAAATTTTAATTAAATTATAAAAATTATATGAATATATTTTGAAAAATATGTATTCTATATTTGGATCTACATAATTTTTATTAATCTAATGAGACTAAAATATTTTTTTAACTCTAATTAATATTGAAAATAGTAAAAATTGTTTAGCATGGTTAAGGTAAAAATGGGGTTACTTGGAGGTTAAAGTAAAATGATATGGGTTATGAATGACCCATAACAGGAAAAATACAAATATAATTGTAATATTTAATAATTATATATTTTTTGAATTGAAAATGTCCTATTTTTTATCCTTGTGCCATAATAAAAAGAAGGTTGGAATTATTTCTTTTAAAAAATTCCAACTGTGTATTCACCCCCACATATAAAAGTACACCCTATATACTATCCTATAAACATTCCTAAAACCCATTTTTTCATCTAGTATTTCCCCAAATCACATCAATAAACAAAACTCCTAATCTTGGAATATTGGTTTTTCAAATATATCATATGAATGATTTTATTGGAAACCAAAAGAAGTTTTCTGAATAAGATGTAACAATATTAACTAAGAATTTAATATTATTTTTTCATCCACCTCATACAACTATTATTAAAAAACTATGATATTATAGCCCTATTAACTTATAAAAAATTATTATTTGTTAGTAAAAGGTCACAAACTACAACTGACAACTCCAACCACTAATGGGAAACAAAATTGTTGGTCATGTGTATGGAATACATCTAACTCATGAACCAATGTGTTTCATTTTCTATCACCACATTTCACAATAAGATAAAATGAGGAATATAATGAATATATATGATATTTATGATATGATTATACATATTTAACTATAATATCTCATATACGTTCTTACTTTCTGTTCTATTGGAAATATGAAAATGTTTTTCATGTGTACGATATATTATCGCCTCACAAAATAATGTTATTTGTTTTTCACTTATGAATTCCATAAAATGAAATTAAGATATAATTTTTATTTATTTATGATATTCATGAAATAATAATAAATATATCAAATCAATAAATCATATAATTTCATACCATAACATCAATTGAATAAAAGATAATTTCATTCTTATGTACAAAAACTACCACCATGCAAAGCGACATGAATTGTTTTTCACTAATTCCATATATGGATGGAAATAAATGATAAATTTAATTAATATATGTGATATATATTACACTATAATGATTCATTTTAATTAATATAAAATCCAACTCCTTATCCTTTTATTCATTTTGAAAATTATAACGCTGCTCTTGGTAGCCAAACCCTACCATATACAAAAAGTGTTGTTGATCATTATTCATGTTACAAATTAAAGAAACATTAAAAAGATGAATCTAATGAAAATAATAATATTTATACATTTAAAAAATTATTGATATTATATAACTTTATATTATTTTCTGGATCATGAACCATCATAATGAAACATAGTGATAATGAATGATTATTAACTAACGATCAATTAGATATTACAAAAGGATAATATATTATATTATAAATATTTATATGTTCTTTTAATAATTTAATAAAATGCTTTGATTGGATTTAATTATACATTAACCAATGAAATTAATGATGAAATGTATCTCATGAATGAATTTCAATTCGTTGGGTTATATGACTACATCGTTTGTTATATTATGTCAAAATAATTTGTGAAAGTAATTTTGATTTCATTATGTTGTATTTTAAATTTATCTTATATAAATATTAATTTGCTATATATAATTATCCCATTTATCCACTCTCACCTTAATTATTTTAAATTTATATATGTTTAATCTCAAACCCTATTCTTTTTATAACACTTTTTCATTTATGCACTTAATTTATTTTCAATAGTGAATATAATTACACATTACAGATGATATCATGAATCATCCAAAAATCATGAGTTTTAATGTCAAAAACGATATAACTAATTCATGATATGTGTTTATTAAATAGATTCCAAATCTGTAAGGGTTTACTTTTCATTTTTATTTTTATTAAGAATGATTATGATTTTATTTATATCATTTTCTAATAAACCACTTTAATAACAATCACCTTAGTTTATTCATAATTTTTTCATGTAATAATACCACATTTATCATTTGTGTAACATAAAATGATTTATATTTTTGTTATGAAAATCCAAATTTATTTTCCATTTGGTAGAAAAGCATTGTTCATCAAAATATATGCATTCAAAAAATGTTTTTAAGAATGTTTTAATATGATTGTTTTTTGAAATTTTAATGATTAAATTTAATTTTACAAAACTATTTAAAAGGAAAATTCATATATTTTTTATAAATCATCCTTTTGGAATTTATTAAAAATTTATTTAAAGTAATATTTAATTTTTTTAACATGTTAGACATGAATGAAGATAATATTTTTTCATTTCCACACTATGTTATAAATCTACAATTTTAATATTCATTTGTTATTTTTAATTTGTTTTTAAATTTTTAGAATGTTTATGGTTTTAAATAAGTGTTTTAAAAATGGAATTGTTCTTTTCTTCAATATACACTTAAATTTATATTTTCAAATCATTTTCTATATCAATTGACATCATTTTATGTTTCTCAAAGTGAAATATTTATTTTTTTGGAATGGTTTTATTATTTTTTGAAGTATATTAACCAACTACACAACAATTTATGGTATGGATTTCTTCTAAATTAAGTATATAGGTCTCTAAAATATATATATATATATATATATTATCCCTTATTTTTATGTGGTAAAATATTACCAATGATCATTTATCCAATAACATCATAATGAAATTTTCAATGAAAATGATTTGAGGAAAGAGAATGCAACCCATTTCTTTTAATCAGTAAATTATATGTTTATTCCTTATAATTGATATCCATATTGGGAATGCATATGAATGTTTGTGAAATTAACATGATTGGTGTTCATGGGACTATATTTAATTTTAACTATTTTGGTTAATGTATTAGTATAATTATATCTCATGTATCATATTAGGGAGTGAACCAAATATGTTATGGGACTTTGTCCACTGTGTGAAATTGTATTGGAGCTAGCCTTCCCTTAAGATTATGTCATCTATAATATAACTGAAATATTTTCTATTATTCTTGGATCATATGATACCATGATCATTATAATATGAATTATTTAAATTGGTCATGTTCTATATCATTTATTATATCATGTTATACCAGTGACTCACATGTAAATCTTTCTTATCATGTATATTCCCTTGCTTGTAATTCGTTGTAACCACTTTCTTATTTTTATTCTGCATGTTATACCTAGTTGTTTAAGGATATATAATCGATTTATGATATCATTATGAATAATTTAATAATGATTTTTTATTTTTTCCCACCCTTTGATGTATTACGAAGTTATTTATCCAATAACAAAATGACTTTTTGATCCTTAATTTGTAATTAGTGGATATTTTTGTATAATAATCTTATAATAATATGTATAGACTCATTGTGTATCCATTGTTTGTATAATATGAAATGTTTTGTTAATATTTGAACTATGATTAGAATAATTTATTGAGAACCGCTGGGATAAGTATATGAATAATTATAAGGTCATGTTTATACATAATGAAATAGAACGTAATTTTTGTGATGTTTAGAGTCAGCGTTTTCTATGAAATTACATCACTTTAAAGATAATTAATGTGGACATAGATAATGAATAGATGTACCTAAAAGTAATTATTTATAATATGGAGTATAATTCTAAACTCATGAATTACCTAGTATATGAAAATGAGCGTTACTGCACACCTGGTTTGACAATCTCAATAGATATGCTTTCAATATCCCAAAACATTTTCATAACCATCATGAAGAATTTGAATATATTTATAACTTATATTCCTTAGGTTAAACAAAAGGTGTTATATATTGAATATAAATGTTCATGATTTAGATGTCCTATAAATGATTTTTCATGATTATCTGGTTTCCCACTACGATTTTAATTTTTCATACAATGATTTTATTTTTTGTAAATGGATTGAACTATGAGGAAATATGTAAAAAATAACAATTATGGACACAAAATTGACTATATGAAATAAAATTTTATGATGATTTGTGAGAAATATATTATGATTGTTCTTAATCATTTATCATAGTATATGATTATATATTTATACTTCAATGATATTTCTAATAGGTGAAACAAAAGGAGGAAATAATTTTATGGAATTTGTAATGGTAATTAACAAAGAGGAAATAATCCTTGGCATATAACATGTTACGAAGGTGGGAAGAATCACATATAGTAATATCTCAAATTGAATGGATAAATTATCCCTATGTTTAAATAGAGGTTATATAACAATGATTTACAATGGAATTTGATTTATTATTTTTGGGGAACTGTAGAATTACCCATGTTAATGCTATAAACCAATGGTATCCTCTAAACCAGTTAAAGACATTTTTTATAAAAAACCATTGATGTAAAATGTTTAAAGTATTTAGGGTTTAATATTGAAGAAATATATTTTAGATTTACTTCAAATAATGAAAATTTTGAAATAAAAATCAGGAAACATCAAAGAATTATTTTAATTGGGAATAATATATTTCATAATGATATACTAACTTAATATTTATGGTTCTACAATTGTTTTATGAGTTAATGTATAGTAATTAGTCAAATTTTTTAAAAAATCATGTTGATTTATAATATAAATTGATTCTGTGTTGAATTATGATAATTTCGGAGGCATTTTATTGGCATGGTGGATACATAACATTTTGGATTAACGTAATCGGAATTTTGGGAAGAATTATATTATTTTTTTACATATAAAATGAATATTATTAAGGATAGACACTTATGGAATAGATTATGTTGAACTTTAGGATTTAATATTGCATTATGAGAGATTAATGAATTAAATGGGAATAATTTTTCAAACCACATTAGTTATAGTAATGATAAGATTAAAAGGGTGTTGTCCATTCTATAATTACTATATTAGTTATATGTTAATTTGAGTGGATTATTCACGAATAAAATAAATATTTAATTCCATTTCTCTGGATAAAAAGTGATATTTTTTTGAACTGATTATTGGATAAAATTATAATTTTTATGTAAGTATATTCCATTATGTTCTTATTCTAGATAGAAAGCGGATACCAAAACACTAAGGAATGGAACTTGAAACAAACATTTTTTTCTAGTGAATTAATTTATAATGAATTAAATGGTATTTTTACACATCATAGATTTATCATCATTAGGTTCCTAACATCATATTAATCATTCACATTATCATGATAAATGAAATCATTAAAATTTTATTAATCCTTTTGAATTATTATCCTCTCCCATTTCATTATTTTCATTTCCCACAAATGAGATCTTGAATGGAATCAAAATCAGTTGTTATTATGTAAGAACTTTATGGATTCCTTTTAATATTATCAAGAAGAAGCCTTATTAAATCTTTTTATGATGTGGGTTTCCAAAAAAATATTTTCAAATGTAAAAAACATGATTACCAAGATAAGAGATAAATTTTTAGGGCTCTATTTATTTAGGTGGGGTATAATGTTACACTATTATATTATATAATAATAAAATCATGTTTAATATTGTATATGACATGAAATATTATTATTAGAAGTTATAGTATCACCTCATGATTTTAAAACCAGAATATAATATTTGATATAATATATGACATAAAAACAAGGGATATAAGAAAATTTAACATCCCGATACATTTTAAAATATTTTTCATTAAATAAATTCAATCTTTTTAATTTCATTTGATACACACCACATTAGTATCAAACAAAACAGAATACAATATTAAAATTATTTCACAGAAAATTACCATTATAACATAGATGTTTAGATAGAGTGTATTAATATAGTTAACTAAATTGTAAAAATTATATGGTATGCAGGTGAATAAAATAAATTAAATGATTATCTATTCATTTGATATAAAATGGGAACCATTTTTAATAAAATGAATTTTTTTCAGAAAAAAACCATATATTTATATAATGTGGTTTATTTGTGCTTTGAAAAAAATTAATTTTTTTTTCAATTTTTGGAAATTAATTTTTAAAATTGATCATAATTTTATATGTCATCATACCATCATTAACTTATTTTGAAATTTTTTTATTTTTCAGAAGTAAAAAATATTTCAGTAAATAGTGTAAAAAACAATTATTTAAAAATTTGTCATTTATTTTTAATAACCAATGTAAAATTGTTTTTTTAATTGTAGATAGAATTAAAATAAATAATATTTAGTTGTTTTTAAGATATTTAATTAAATTTTAATTATATTTATACTATATTTTATTATTATTATTTCATTTGGCTCTGAGACACCATTTTTAATAAAACTGTATTAATGTGAATAATGATTGTACATTTTGAATAATAAAAATACTCCCTATTGTTGGTGGATTTTAATATAATATTTATAATTAAATATATATATATTTATTTATATTATTATAAAAATTCAAACCATTAATATTGTTAAAATGAGATAATTTTTTCTTTAGAAAATAAATTTTTTGAGAAAATTATTTCTCACAAATATATGTGTTTATTTTTATATTAAACTCTTCCCATTATATGAGTTGATTTGGTAAATTATTAAAAAATATTTGGAATAAGTAAAAAATATATTATATTCTTTGGGAAACATTATTTATTTACAATAATTAACAGTGAAAGCAGTAAAACATATTTACTGTGGTTAAGGTAACAACCGGTTTTCTAGTGGGAAAACTAAACATGCAAGGGTTGAAAATGAACTAAAACATGTCTAATAACTATTTTATGATCACATAAAGTCCTTTTATATGATATTGTTTGAAAATTATCCATTTTATATACTTTTTATGATAAACACTAGTGTGGAATTCTTTCATTTCAAATTACAATTGTGCCCTAACCCCCACTTATAAAATGCCACCCCTCAACCCTTCTTTAGACAATTCCAAAAAAATTATATATTATAATACCAAAAACATTAACTTCAGAAATTAAACCCCTAATTATAATATCATTAGTTTATACATAATTTAATCCTTGGAATGATCTTGGTCCAATACAAATTAAGTTTTTTGATGAAGTGGTAATGTCGATAACCGATCATTATATATTATTTCTTACTATTCCTCCTCAAAATAATATCAAAAAAAGGTGATAATATAAAATAAGTATAATATATAAAATAATATCTTATTATTTTATGTTCATTTTCTACATTTTTTACATCCTTCCTCAAATTTTAAATGAACCCATTGGTCATGTGTACGAGGGACTACTGCCTCGCGAATTCACATAATTCGTTTTACATCACTACTTTTAATAGATAAATATAATGAATTATATGATAATTATATAATATTTATATTTAATAATTATACTTCTATAATTATTATATCTCATTTAAATTATCACTTTCCATTATTAAAAAATATGATACAGTCGTTCTTTTGTACGGCGGACTATCGTCTCGTAAAGCAATGCAATGTTTTTTAACTTTTACTCCCATGGAAGGTATTAAGGAATAATTTTTTTATTAAAACATGATATTAAAGAGATATTAATATAAATATATATATATGAAACATTTTTTATATAATATTTTACCTTACCATCCACTAAATGAATATAATGTCATTCATGTGTATGGTGGAATATAGCCTCACGAAGCAATGTGATTTGTTTTTCACTAACGGTGTCTATAGAAGGTAAAAAAGAATTAATTTAATGAATATATGTTATATATATAGAATTATACTTATTATTTAATGATTATATAAATTACAATTCCTTATCATTTTACTCATTAGGGAAATGATTATGTCACTCATCCATATGTACGACTTACTATCTCCACGAAATGATGTAAATCATCACACATGTTAACAATTAAATAATGATCCTAATGATTTGTATAATAAATAAAAATTAAATTCATAATAGTAATATATTTTTCATTTTATGGAAATACAACATGATTATATTATCATGAACCCTCATGAAAAAACATGCATGAGAAAATAAGGCAATTAAAACTTCATACAATAGTGATAAGGAATGATTATTAATAAATATGTAATAAGATGTTAAAAATAATAATATATAATATTATAAATATAAATATGTTTTATATAATTAATAATCATTATTGAAACCAATATACATTAGATTAATGATATTTGAACTAATAAGAAGTGTGAGGGAGGGTGTTTCTCAACTCAATACCATTCATTGGGTTATATGACTACTTCATTGATAATAGTATGCCATAATTATTAATGAAATGAAATTTTAATGATTTCACTGGTACTTGAATATTTAATTATATATATAAACAATTTATAAACATAATTACCTCATTCATTACCCCTCACATCAATAATACGATCATTTTAAGGGTTTCATCTCAAATATACTTCTTTGAGACACTTCTTCGTTTATAAACCTAATTTAATATAAAGATTGTATATACATCACATTTACATAATATTTCATAAATAATTCTGAAATCAGGATATTTTATATCATAATTCATCTACTTAATACATGGAATGACATAATTTAAATGTTACTAATGTAGTAAGGGGTTATATGTTAATCACATTTTAATAAATATTTTTTATGTTAGAATTTACATTGAAGTAAATTTTTTTATATTTCGATAATAAAACCCATTAATTTTATTCATCACTGGTTATTCATATTGTTTTTGAGTAATAGTACCATTTAATCTCATTTTTACTAATTCATAATATAATTTTTTGTAGATAATATATCCACATTTCTATATTTTTTCAAAAATCATTTTTCTTCCAAATGCATGTTTTCTAAAAAATGTTTGAAATTTCATTACTATTATGCTTTTAAAATATATTTACCCTCAATTGGATTTTATATCATATTTTTTAAATCATTCTTTCTATTTTTTATGAAAAATATTCTTTTTGAAATTCTATAAAACAAATTCAAATGAATTTTTATTTTCTAATGTATTATACATGAACGGAACTCTTTTCTTGTCATTACCAGTCAATGTTATAAAGAATCCATTTCCATGTTTCCATGGTTATTTAAAAAAACATTAATATTTGCGAAATTTTTTAGAATTTAAAAAGTGTTTCTATTATGGAAAATTTATTTTCATCACAGAATTTTAATTGAAATAATTCGAAATCATTTTCTATTTTAGATGATATACTATAATGAAACATTGTGTGAAGGTGTTATATTCGATAATAAGGTTAACATCATTTTTATTTTATTTTCATGAATGTATTTAAACATGATGTTATGGATTCCATCAAAATTTTATTATTTATGACTATAAAATATATACCTTGTTTATTCTCCCTTGCCTTGATGGGGGTAATACATTCATTATGATAATTGGTCAAATTAATTTATTATGATATATCCATTAATTTTTATGTGAAGAAATATTATTAAACCCATTTATTTCTAAGGGTAGTTATTTTATTTATTTCATATGATTGATATCCTTAAGTGGTACAAATATTCATGTACAAGAAATGAATGTGACAAGTGGGCCCAAAGTTATAGAGCTCTCTGACTACGTTACATTATTTTTCAGTCTCATAATACATCATCCATGTGATTAGGTAGTGAAACTAATACTTTATGGGACTTTGTCCATCCTATGATGTTCTCTTGGAAGACATCCTTGAATTATTATATTGTAATGAATTATGTTTAAACCACATTTTATAAAATTTAATGATCTTATGATACATTTTTATTTATTATATGATTAATTTAAACTCCACATGTGCCTTATCTTTTTATGATATCATGTTATTCCATCGACTCACATATTTTGATTATATACCATGATTATTCCCTTACATGGATTTCTTGATATCCCCTTTTTGTATTTATACCCTATGTTATCCATTACAATTTTTGGAGCTCAAAATGGTCTAATAGATAATTATGGAGAATAAAATAATAATGTTTTATTTTATCCTAACATTAATGTATTATGAAACCAGACATACAAAGAAACATTTTATTTTCGATCGTTAGTTTTTAATTAAGGTATGTTTATTATAATAAATCATGTAATAATATCTATAAAAGGATTCAATATCCATAATACCCCATAATACCCATCTTCATAACCTATGAAATGAAAACATAAGTTTTGGGTGAGGGGAAAATCATAGTAAGTGATATAGATAAATATTTCATTATGGAATACATCATAATCATATTTGAAAATATAATCAATAGTGATATATATTATACATATGAACATAGATCAGCAATTGTTGTAAAAAATTAGTAACAGTAGGACACGAAGTCTCAAAAAAATAAATTCATTTCATGGAATAATATGGTGATTAAAAAATCATGATATATAGTGAATAATCATAGGTGAATTACCCATATTTTTGATATTTCATGGAATTAAAACACGGAAGGGAATAATGGAAAAACAACTTCATCGAAAAATATAACATAGTGGTTAAGGAATCAGCATAATTCAACCCATTATATAGTGACTATGAAATTACTCTATGTGACTCATTTGTGATATGATCATCAGAAATAACGACCACATAATGACTTGATTTTCAAATACCATGACCCGCATTATTTCATGAGAAATAAAACCATAGAAAATTCATTGGATGGTAGTAAAATACCCCACCAATATGAATGACTACATATGTGCACCATAAAATATAAATCATTTATTATATTAGTAAATCCCATGGAAGAAAAATGGTTAAAATATCATTCAAAAATGGTATTGGAAAATATGTTATCAAAATGAAATTAATTTATAAAATAATTTCAATCATCAAAAGGGTTATTTCTGAAATTATTTTTCAATAATATTAATAAAAACCAAAACATTTGCAATGATTATTGTTTCATAAAAGTGTTTGTTAAATTATTTTCTACAAAATAAAGTATATCGCATTACTAATGAAGTTAGTATAACTGAAATGTGACCATTTTATTTCAACCATTATATGATCATTGATCAATTATGATCATATTTAATTAGGACCATTGGAAAAAATATTCTTAACAACAATTGTAACATTTTAATAAGTATTATAAATAATTGTGATAATGGTTAATTAGTGTAGGAAAAATATTTGGTGGCCTCATCTAGAAGATTTATTTTTAAAAAATCCAATATGTTAGAAATTGGGAGGGATGGAGAATCTTTTGGATATTATCATGACCAATCCCAAACCAAGCATCAAAATATTAAGCTTGATCATCAAAAATATAAGTACATGTTTGTAAAGATTAGCACTCAGGCGATGTTAGGTGAGTCTCCCCATGAGTATTTCACCATCACTCAACTCACCCTTAGGTCTCATTCAGGTTTTAAGGGGTTAATGTGTCAAGGCCTTATTTACTTATTGTATAACTCATTTCTATAAATTAATTTTTCTTCCATCATTAATGTCTTGACTTCATGTTTTATTAAAAAACTAAAGAATATGATAAATTAAATTTCAAAGATAAATTTTACTTTTTAAAAAACATAAATTTATTATAATAGGATATATTCTTATTAATAATGTTTATTTTATTTTAATATTGTTATTTAAAAAATATAATTTCAATTTAAATGATTAAATATTTTTATATTTTTCATGTGTCTGAATATTCACTATGCATTTTACTATACATTTTGTGTCTGCTATTAATTTTAATAAAAGTGATTTTCTTCTTTCAACAAGTAAAATTTATCCAACATAGAATATTATTCTGATAAAATAAAAACCATTTTCTAAAATAGAAAAAAATAATTTGGTTAGTGTGAATTTATGAAAATTATCTAAAATATTTTGTTTTTCAGTGAACAGTAAAAATACATTTTTAAGTCTCTGCAATGTTTATTGATATCAAAATTATCTAATAAAAAATATTAAATTCATGATGAATTGTTTTGATTAAAATATGATTATAGGTTTCCCTAGTGGAAAATGCCATGGGAATGCCCATAGGTTTTTTAAATAGCACCACTAATGTGTCCAATCAAACTAATCAAACAGCTCCCTATCTTTCGTTATAAACACCCACCTATTTAATAAATTCATATCATTAAATATTAATCTTATAATAATATATGATATTATGACAAACCAAGGAGTCCACCAAATGTATTTTAAATCCCCAAGGTCCCAATCATTATGTTTTAGGAGTTACTATTAAAGGTAATGAAAATATCAACTTATCTTTTTCATTCATGTTATAATTTTTATGTTGTATGTGTTTATAATTTCCATAATATGTTCATATATACATTTTCATATATACATTTGTTGTATTAAGATTCTTTTATGAATGGGATTTCAGTTTTCTCATATCTTTTTTTTCTAAAACCACAGTTTATACATGTTATGATGTTGATTTCACTTCTCAATGTATTTATCATTGTCATCAAAAAATCATTTTTTCCTATTGTGCGTACCAAAACATTTTTATTATACATGTTAATTCACATAGTTTTAAAAATTATCTATTTAATTTTTAGATTAGAATACATGAAATTTTCCTTCCTTTTCCATGGGTCTAAAATGACAGAATCATCTTGTTTTTAAGCACATTCCAAAACACCATGATTTTGATTTGAAATCTATTTCCTTTTTTCTCTAATTGTAATTTATGAAATTTTTTGATATGATATTTTGGGATCATATTAATTAATAAATATTAAGGTTGTGCCTTTATAGAACTCCAATTCATGGGGTAATGATATTAATCTAAATAGAAGAAAAATTTTAGGATACCATAGTGAATAACGTAGGTAAATTTTAAGACATCTCGGTGAAAACAATTTAGACATGATTATTATTGAATTGATAAAATGTGGTATATGAATTTTGATGTTATTAATCATGTTATTCTCATTATGGATTGAATATTTTACAATTTATCATCCCTTTTTATATCCTTATGTTCATATTGATAATTCTCATAATCACATGTACACTATTTACATTGATTTCCATTATTAGGATATATACTCACAATTTCCTTTGAAGTATGACCCCAAGTTATGACATGCGTTAATTGAACATAGGAAGAACCTATTATGAATTATATAAAGTGTATTATAATAATGGTATCATATTTTCTTGTATTATGTGCTTTATTCCTAAGAAACTAAACATTAAAAGATCCTCTGATTGTACTATGTAAATGAAATGTTATGTAATAAAAAGGTAGGATTCCTTAGTTGGTATCACATGATGATTTATATATTTGTGGGTATTTTAATTTCAAAATTATAGAAATAATATTTGGGACAAGCTAATGTATAGGAAAACATCATGGTATTTTGTGGTTTCTACCTAACGATATCCATTTGTTGATATGAACAAGTGGATGTGTCTATAGCACGAATATATTTACGATTAAAACACAAAAGAAAATTTTGATCTAGACTCAGATGGGAACTAGTTCACATCAATAGTCCTTTATGAAATATTTGACCGAAACTCCGTAGGGGATATTATTAGTTAATGACTAGATTTTTATGAACAATTATAAGGTATTTTTAAGAAAATGTAACTATTATTAAACAATAACAAATTTAATTATGTTGTTTTAAAAATTAAAATTTCTTTAGATTTATAAGATTATTAAATTTCTATTTTTTCTCACTATGTGTATATTTTATATAAAAATTAATGAAATAGGATAAATCATGT
Source organism: Viscum album (assembly GCA_963277665.1). Lineage (NCBI taxonomy): Eukaryota > Viridiplantae > Streptophyta > Magnoliopsida > Santalales > Viscaceae > Viscum > Viscum album. The sequence continues at coordinate 931,879,095 of OY728140.1, forward strand.
AAATGGTTAGTGTAATAGTCTAGACATTGGACGCCTTCCAATGGATTCATGAAAGGGATCCTTATGGGAATGATGAATTTACTGGCGTAGGTTATGGGAAATAACATGAATTTAGAAATGATACAAGATTCACCATTAATGGATAAGCATTCTATTTATTCATTTATGATTTAATGAACACAATATTTCTAAGGATCTACTAACCCATTGATTGTTGAAAACTAGATAAGGACTATCAAAATGATATTTTCAAAACTCTGTTGTTCAGAGAAAGTGAATGTCACCCAAGATGATTAATGATTTGAGGGATAAGTTGATCATTAGTGGGAATTAATCAGTCATTAAAATCCATGAGGATATTTTGAATCAATAGAGTGGTATGAGTTCTATGGATCCTTTTTGAAAAAATATTTCAACCGTTCAATGAGAATAAAAATAGAGAAATAATTCCCATAGTTGAAACCAAAGTAAAATGAATCATTGGGAATCTATGAGCTGAACATCATATGGACTTTCCGTTACCCCAATATCTTTTTCTTGGATCCACATGGGATAGTAGATAGATTCTTCATTGTACTATTACCATATCTATAGATGAATCTTTTCAACCGAGACTATGACAACCATCGGGTGATCATGAAGAGTGCTATGAAAGTTGGACTAGAGTTTTATGAGATGTAGTGGTCTAAAAAATAACGTGAAACTTATATATCACATGATCAACGATTATAGATGAGATTTTATCATGGAAGCAGAACAAGTCAAGTTAGACTTTCCCCATGAAATATGTTTGGGAAGAATCATTTGGGTAACTTCTTTCATGGGAGAATTAAATTTAACAATTTTGTATGAGATGTGAAAATAGATAAAAACTATCATACTGATGTGAAGCCTAAAATGCTCAATAAAAAAGGAAAATTGAATATAGTAAAAACCCTACTTGAAGTCCAATGCTTCTTGTATGGATAGATCAGGCACATTCCAAACACTATCCCTATCTGAAGTGAGTTGAAGGTAGTCACCATCAACCCAAACATATTCTAATGGAGAAAGGTCATGATTTTTCTATCAAGATAGCAAAAGTTTACACTCAAAATAATATGGTGGAGGGTACGAATTTTTTTCCATCCATGTCATTAATTAATTTGTTTTATTCTAGTTAATTGAATTTATTTATTTCCTACATTTTTTCCAAGAAAATATAATAAATACCTAAAATTATATAAGTAGAGTTACCAATCATGACTATTACAGGTATTAAAATAAGAATAAATAATGGTTATAAACACTTTTATTATCTTTTTCTACCATAATCTCATCACAAATCTAGTAGTCATTCCTATGATGAAATGAAACATTATACTCTTGATGTACTATATCTCAGTGTATTATTCTAGGACAAACTATTAAAGAAATGTTTTATCAATATAATTGAATGGTAAAAATAATGTTCTGTTCGATGGAGAGATATATAGAACATACCTTTGTCTAAAATAACCACCTATATTCTTATTTATAGAGATGAGTGGTTAATATGAAGAAGAAATTTAAAGAATAAAAATAGAGAATTTACCAATCAATGAAAAATAAAATGATGTCTTTTGTGAAGAGTTACCTAGACCCCACCAAAAATAGAGGTATTTTTTCAATCGATCTTATAATGGAATCCAAGACAATTGGAATTACACCTTATAGAATGGATAATCATGAGATAGAGGAATTAAATAAGATACTCCTGGATCCTTTGGAGAAGGGGAATATTCAGAAAAGTGTGTCTCATTAGAGATAACATATTCTATTTGTTAATAATAATGATTGATCATTGAATTTATGCATTGACTACAGATAACTTAATGGGATCAAATTGAAGAAATAATACCCTCTTCTAAGAAATGATGATTTATTTGACTAGCTTAATGGTGCTTAATTCCTCTCCAAGATTATATGTGTTTAGTTTATCATAAATAGAGGGCGAGGAATGAATTTATTCTAACTGACGCCTTTCTATCAAGGTATGGGAATAATTAGTTTTTTATTATTCCCTTTTTCCTCACTAATGCTCTTGTTTTTTATGGATTTAAAAAATACAGTTTTAAGGAAATTCTTGGATAAAATGAGGTAGTTATTATTGATGATATATCGATACATTTTAAAAGTCATGAGGTGAATGAAAATAACCTAAGGTTCATAATTCATGATTTGAGGAAGAAAAGACTATTTGGAATGTTCAGAAAATGTGACTTTTGGTTATAATAAGATTCTTTCCTAGGACACATTGTAACCAAGGAAGGAATCTCAGTGGACACTTCCTAGATAAATGTTTTGGAGGAGTGGTCACATCTTATAATAGAAACTGAGGTTCTTTTTTATCTTGGATCAGTAGGATATTATGTGAGGTTTTTGAAAAAAAAAATCATCAATATATAATACAATATCCATGTTAACACTATAAGTTTTCAACTTCATTAAGAAAAAGAAGTGTGAAGAATGTTTATAAGAGATAAATATGATATTGGTTACATAACTCATGTAAACTCTAGACTCTATTAGAAAAGGAACTTTTATTGGGATTAATCTCTAAAAGGGATTGGGCGTGTCCTTGTGATAATTGAAAAGGTTATTTCTTATGCATCTCGATAGTTAAAACCTCACAATTATAACTATCATATGCATGAAATGGATAGGGGTATGGTAGTTTTTTCCCTAATGGTATAGGGGAACTATATTTATTGGGGAAAATGATATATATGCACAAAACATTAATAACTGAAGTATATTATCATCCAAAAGGAATTGATCATGAGACGTAGAAAATGGTTCAAACTTCTTAAAGTATATGATTTTTCAATTCCTTATAATATCAGAAGAGAAAAAAATATATACAATGCATTATGTATGGAAGAACATGTTGTTTTAGCAATGATGAGGATTCAATATGATCCTTTGATCATATACATAAAAAAACTAGACATGGGAATCGTAAGAAAATAGAAATCATTAACCCTATACCAAATGATTTTCAACCATCATAAATTTAAAATATCAAAAAATATCAAAGAGAGAATCCTTTGTTACATAATAAGAAAGAATCCATGAAGAATGGGGAGTTTATTAAGTTAAATATTGATCAAGAATGTGTACTGAAATTTCATACAAGGATATGTGTTCCATTGTTTCAATAAATAAACAATGAGATGATGGATGAATCTCATATATCTACTTTCTCTTCACATCATGGAAGTACCCAAATGTATAGGGACCTTCATGATCATTAAATGGGGGATAATATGAGAAGGGTATTTCTGACAAAACTACTTGGTGACTAGTGTGTCCACAAGTTAAGGCGGAGTGATATCTTCAAAAGGGGTATTATAAAAACTACCCATAGAAGCATAGAAGTTGGAAAATATCACTATTGACACTGTTAGTGGACTCTTAAATATAGCCAAAAAATAATCTGATATTGGTTATAGGTAACCAATTCTCAATTAATTTCCATTTTATATCTATTAAACAACATTTACCTCGGTATGAACTTTCAACAATTTACATGAATAAATTTGTAAGCATACATGGGGTATCAAATTCAATTGTTTCAAAACCTAATCCAACATTCACATCAATATTTTGGAGAAGTATTATACATGATCTGAAAACTGCATTGAATTTTATTACAACATATCACCCACAAAATGATGGCTAATCGTAATTGACCATTCAGGAACTCAAGGATATGTTGAGAAGATGCTCAATTGACTTTTAAGCTGGATGAGATCAATATCTTCAATTATTTGACTTCTCATTCAAAAAATAGCTTCCTTTCTATTATTAAAATGGTTCCCTTAAATTATATATGTATAAATATATGTATAACTTATACTTATTGGTGTAAATATGTTGAGAGAAATATTTTTAGGCATGATAGTGTGTAAGAGATAACAAAAAAGTTACATGCCATCATAGAACACTATAAGACTTTTCAGAGTTGGAAAAAGAGATATAGTGAAAAATATCTAATAGAATTGTATTATGATGTTAGAGACAAATTAATCCTTTGAATTACACCAAGGAAAACAGTCACGAGGTTTGAGATAAAATGTAATCTTGTCCCTAGATCTATTAGCCCCTTTTAAATTATTGATCTCATAAGAGTGGTGGGCTATCACCTAGAAAATCCTCCAAATCTAGAAAAAGTTCATGATGTTTTCCATATATATATATATATAGATGATGTACATACCCGACCCTTCACATGTATTGAATCTAGTGGTACTACAACTAGAACATGACCTCTCTAATGAGGAGTATATTATGGAGATCTTGGACTATAGAGACAAGGTTCTACAAAATAAGACTACCCAGCTTGATAAAGTGTTGTGGAGGAACATCAAATGTAAAAAAGAAACATGAAATAAGATGAGACAATGAAGAAAAAATACCCAAAAAATTTCGAATTCGAGCGGACAATATGAATTCTTGGGGAATAGTTTCTTATGGGGGGAATAATGAAACAAGATGAAAATTTTGAATGATAGTTATTTAATAAAAATTTCTGTTTTATTTTTTTACACAAAAAAACTATATCCCATTACTATTTATTTGAGTATAATTGAACAATGAGAATTGATTTTCGGTCATTAAAATAATGTTAGTCAATTATGACTATTGTTCAATATGATTGTTAGAAACAATACTCTGGAAATATATAATCTTATAATTAATAATATAAATGTAAATGATAATGGTTAACTAGTTTAGAATGAAGATTCAATGGACTCATCCAATAGATTTATGTCACATGAGTACCATTTTTGGAACATGATAGTACGTTGGGATTTCTTCTTGACCAATCCAGTGTCGATTTTCATCATGTAATGCTTGGGAAAAATCATATACGAGTTAAGTTAAAGTTAATGAAGATTACGACTCGAGAAATGATTTTCGAGCATCCCCATGAGATTATAAAAATTTCTAAAGTCACACTTTGGTTACATGTGGGTGTAATAATGTTTTATTTGTCATTTCCTTAGTTATTAATTTTGTAATACCTTTTTATAAAAAAAATTGTGTTCCATAATTTCTATTTTTGAATCAATTTTTCTTAAAAATATCATGAATTTGATAAATAAATTTTTCAGATACAAATATTAATTTTTATAAAAGATATAATTATAATAATTGACTAAGTTATTATTAATAAGGTTAGTTTTATTAAAATACAACGATTAAAATTATCTTATTTAAATTTAAATTATAACTTACTTTTAATTTTTTCAGGGTCATACATTTCACTTGGCATTTTTCTATACATTTTTTATCAACTATTATTTTTAATAAATAAGGTTGTTTATAATTAAATTTTAAATTTATCATACATAGATAATTATTATGATAAATAAATTCATCCTTTTTTAAATATTCAAATAAAAATTTGGTTATGGTCAACTTTTGTGAGTTTTCGAGAATATTTTTTTGGTGATTATTAAAAATACAGTTTTGAGTTTTCGGTATAAATAATGAAATCATAATGATGTAAAAATTAATATAAAATTATATTCATCTATTTTTAAATAAAATATGATAACATTTTTCCACGCTTCATATACCATGGAAAATACCATGTGAAAGCACATTGTTTTTCTCATAGAACTACTAAGGTGTCTAATGAAATTAATAAAAAAACTCTCTCTCATTTCTTATAAATACATAACAATTTCATAGATTTTTATCATTGAAAATTACTTCTTCATAAATACATGATATTATTACCAACAAAATATTCCTTCCAAAAATGTACTCCAGCACCCAAGTGCCATAATTTTATTTTTTTGGAAGGATAAGGAAAATATCAACATCTATTATCCTTCAATGTTCTCTTTTTATATGGAATTTCTATCGAATTTAAATAATATTTTCATATTTTATTTTTAATATATCTATATAGTATATTTAGAGCATTTTATTAAATGCATACCCTTGTCCCATTTATTTTAAATGATATCTAAAACCATGTTTTATACCATCATGTTGTTGATTTTACTTTACAATATTTCTCTCTTTTACACAAGAAATTATTTTTATTCATTTGTGAATAACAAAACCTCTTTATTTGCTAATTTTATTCACCTATAATCCATAATGATTTATTTAATTATGGTTTCAACATACATGAAACCCTAATTCCATTTATTTTGTTTTAAAATGACAAATAGATCTTGTTTTTATGCACTTCCTAAAACACCACGACTTTAATATAAACATTTTTATTTTATTCTCCAAAGGTTAAGTATGAAAAGTTTTATTATCATATTTTTTCCCAGATTAATTAATAAATATTAAGTTTTATCTCTAATAGTTCTTCAATTAAATAGTTAAATAATGTAATCTCTAAACATGACACGTTTTATGATTCCACAGTGAATAACCATGGTAATATTTATAACTCCTCGGTAATAGAACAATGTAATATGCCAATCGATTATTAATCTAATTACTGAATAAAAATTCATATGTAATGAAAAATGTTTTTTTCATTATGATAAGATTATTTTGAAATTTCAATATCCATTATGACATATCTTAATTTCATATCATCAAATATCACAATCACATGTAAATTATTTCCCTTTTTTCTTCACTAGGCCTTATGATCACCATTCCATTTATGTATGTCCCCAGGTTGAGAGACGTAGTAAAAAAATGTAGGAATAACCAATGATAAAGATTCCATTAAGAGAATGTTTTCATGTATTATGTTCCTTATTTCTAAGAAAGTAAACATTAAAATATCCTATGTTTGTACATTATAAAATATAAGTAATGTAATAAAAATTATGGATGTCATAATATTCAAAAAATGTAACACCATATGAGATAAATATTTAATATTGTAAAATAAAGGAATAAAATTTTAAAATGGTCACTAGAAAACACTTATTGACATTTCGACAAGGAAACAATGTCTCTATCTTATTTTTAGATACATCTTCAAAAAGGTAAAATGAAAAACAATTAAAACACCACATTGAAATAAATTATAAAAATGGATCCATGAGACAATAAATAAGGGATCAATAGGAATTGTGGTGTTAATGATAAAATAACCACTCAATAAATGAAACACCCCTTTAGTATTTTAAAATAATTTTATTGAAGACCTAATTATTTTAATGCTTAATGGATGATAAATTTTTGAAATAGGTAAATATGTTTATAAAAATCACAATGATAATAAATATTTAGTTTTCAAAATGATATATAATAAAATTCTGAGGAATGAATATCTATATGGATGAAAAAATCCATTATAATGTGTAGGAATTATTTTTATCAACATTACATAGTTAAATAGAAACTTGATCAAATAGGAATATTTTAATGAGGGAATAAAAATCATATAGATAAGAATATAGAAAATAATGAAAAATATATTAATGGTATCATAAAAAGAACATAAAAGATCTTATTCAAGGAAAATAATTTATAATTTAATGAAATAAATTTGAGTCCATGAAAGACCTTGCTATTTACATTAGAATTCAAGGAAGATTTTGTAAGATTTTATAGAATATAAATAACTATAATAGTAAATTATTTAATTAATTTTACCCATTAAACTCTTAAATTATAATAATTTTTTATAAATTCATCAATTAGTTATAGTTTATTTTCATAATGTTCTGTTATCGTTATTTTTTACATCATTATTTCATTAAAATTTCGAGGTATCTCACCATTCATTGATTCATATATAAACAATAATAGATTACTCAATTTACTATAACAGTTTTTTATAATTATTATTAATGTTTTAATTTCATTAGTTGATATTTTTATTCTTGATTAATAGAGATAATATTGATGGTGGGACTGTTTTCAGATATCATAACACACTAAAATTATTAGTTTAAAAAGGATATAAATTTTATTATCACCTTTAAAAGAGAATCATAATGTCAAAAACATAATTTTATATCATAAAATAAATTTATATAACCTATAAATTTTTTATTTCATGTAAAATTAAACCCATCATTCATGGTGGCAGTTGTATGCATGTACTCTTGGATGATGTATTCAATTTTCTTTAGAGAAGGAAGGAGGATAGATAATGGGTTTTCAATCAATTTAAAAATAATAAGTAAAATATTTTTAATTATTTTATTATTTTTTCTTGTTATAATAGACAATTAGGTGGTATAAGAATATATAAATAAATATAAGATAAAATGAAAATTTTTACATTTTTACATTTTTACATTATAACTTTGATTAAATCCCTTTCAAATTTGATTAATCATTTTAGGGGTTGTCTTTTGAAGATACAACAACATATTAGATGGATATATCGGTGTTTAAGAGTTTATAGGGGTTATTTATATCATAATATTGGTTATTTTGGTGTCAAAATGATTGATTATAGGAGTTTCTCATTTAAAAGTGAGAGGAGTGACACCCTTGAAAATACTAATATCAATAATATATAATAGGTTTCATTCTAAAGGATATTGGCTCAAAAAAAATTAAGATATTTTCTGTGTAAAGACCCGTAAATTTCAAGGAAATTTTTTTTTCTTAATTTTCTTTGGAATTTTACAAGAGCGCAGCTTCTGACGGCACCGGATTCCGAGGCCTGGTGTGCCCGGAATAATTTTCCGAAGTTTGGCTCGGGTACGTTCAGTGAACGGACGAGCGGGTTTTTCTAACTTTTGAATCGGTGCCCGGAATCGAATTCTGAGGGCACCGATGAAATCGCAGCGCTGGTATTCGCTTAGAAATGCCTCTTCCGGAGTTGCGTTTGCTCGCATGTGGTTTTTAATTTTCGGGCTTAAAGTTAAGAAATAAAATAATTTTACGACAACTTTATTTTATTTCACTTAAGCCACTTGGAAGCCACTTGAAGCCACTTAAAAGCGGCTTAAACTGAGTTGATCTGGATAGGATGCTATCCAGAAATATCCTACCCCCTTGGTAGGATATTTGTGAGGTGGGGCCCGCACGAGCCCTGCCGTTTCTTTCCGCTAAGAAACACACCCGCGAAAACCCGTCTTAATGAAACTCAACTGACGCGTTTCTTAAAATCTTAACAGGCCATTTAATTGGGCGGTTTATTTCGTGAATTAAATGGGTTGTTTCTTTCGTTGAATTAATTCAACGAATTAATTCAATCGTTTCTTAACCTGTTTTCGTGTGTTGGCATATTAATAAAATAAGACCAACCAAAACCTTTTGGGGGATTACTCGTTCAGACAGAATCCTTGTTTCTTCTTCCTCCTTCGCGAAGAACGTGAAGAACGCGAAGAATGCGAAGAATGCGAAGAACGCGAAGAACGCCGAACCCGGAAATCGACGACGCGACGCCGTGATCCGCAACGCCGACAACGTTCTTCTGCGACGTCTCTTCCTCCGCAACAGATCTTCGATCGGCTGCTTGAGGTAAGAGTCTCGGACCTTCCTTTTTATCTCTTTCATGGTTCTTTACCAAAACACGGATTTAATTAATAAAATTAAATCTGCTGTTTCATGGTCTGTTGAGTTCGCCGACTCAACGCCGTGTTCCGCGACGATGCGACGCCCTTCCGCGAGGATGCGACGATCTCCACCTCCCTCGACGAGCAATTCCGCGAAGGACGTGCGTACGACGACGACCAACGAGGTAGGGATTTTATATTTTGGAATACCCCTCTTTATATTCCCGTGAACGTTCTTTAAAAATTAAAGAACCATTTTCGAATGAACAATTTTATTTTATAAAAATTGTCGGTTCATGTGTTGAACAATTTCTCCCGTTGTTTTTATCTAAAGCGGAGGGTGCGGATCAAACGAACACGGCCAGACAACCCTCCGCCGTTCTTCGTGTTTTGCAGATTTGACGGGCGACGAAGGAACGTGCCGCAACGGATGTTTTATGTTTCCGCACTGAAGGACGAGTCCCGGGAAGAGCAACGGCGCAGACGGGAAGGAAAACGGGCCACCGGAGCGACTCCGGCGGCCCGCGGAAGCCAGCGGCGACGAGGGTCGCCGGCGCGGCGGTGCCGGCGGCCGGAGGTGGCGGCGCCCCCCGGGTGTCCAGGGAGGCACCCCGCGGGTGCCGCGGGGTTGTCACGCGACAACCCCGGGTGTCCAGGGCGGCACCCCGCGGGTGCCGCGGGGTTGTCACGCGACAACCCCGGGTGTCCAGGGCGGCACCCCGCGGGTGCCGTGGGGATGTCACGCGGCGCCCCCCGAGTGTCTGGCCAACACCCCGCGGGTGCCGCGGGGGTGTCACGCGGCACCCCCCGAGTGTCTGGCCGACACCCCGCGGGTGTCGCGGGGGTGTCACGCGGCGCCCCCCTGAGTGTCTGGCTGACACCCCGCGGGTGCCGCGGGGGTGTCACGCGGGGCGGCGGCTCCCTCTCGCGTCGGCCGCTCGGTCGCTCGGCCGAGCCGATCCGGGCTGGCCGAGCCAGACCGGTCCGATCGGGTCGGACCGGGTCTGGCCGGGTCAGACCGGGTCGGGCCGGGTCGGACTGGGTCGGACCGGGTCGGGCCGGGTAGGCCCGGGCCCGGACCCCCGTCTTCGGACGGTCTTTGTTCAAATGCTCGTAACATGAGCTGTGGGCATCCAAACGACTCGCCGTCAGTGGCAACGCGATCCTTGGATCGAGATGGTCGTTTTGGTTTATCGCACTCAAGGTTTCGGAACACTTTGAGTTCGGCCGGGTTGGTTCGTACACGAAACCAACCGGGCCTTCGGAGCGGAAACGCTCATATCAAGAGCTACGGACGTCCGATTGACGTGCCGTCAGCTTCGTTGAATTCCTCTTTGTGAGAAGGATCTTTTGGAATACTCCACCCGAGGTTTGGACGCAGGTGGAGTACGGTCGGGTTGGTTTTGCCTTAAAAACCAACCGGGCCCCTGGGACGAAAAAGCCAATAACTCTCAGACCGGGCGTCCGATCGACGCGCCGTCTGCTATGTTGAGTTCCTGTTGCCGATACGGAACTTTTGGATACATCAACTTCGGACTTTGTGTCAGTTGATGTATCAACCTCTCGGCTCGTGGAGCGGACCCTCCCGAACGAGCTTGTTGTGTGCAGTAACCCTAGAGCTGGCTGTGATTGCTACTTCGATAGCGACGACCGTGCAGAGATCCTCAGTGGAATGCGGCGACGACCGTGCAGAGATCCTCAGTGGACTCCGGCGACGACCGTGCAGAGATCCTCAGTGGACTGCGACGACGACTGTGCAGAGATCCTCAGTGGACTGCGACGACTACAGCACTCAGCGATCCTACGTGGATCAGTGCTACAGGTCCTGTGTGGGCCCGGTCCTGTGTGGGCCCGATCCTGTGTGAGTCTGATCCTGTGTGGGTCAGCGCTCAGCGGTTCTGTGTGAGCCAGCGCCTACAGGTCCTGTGTGGGCCCGATCCTGTGTGGTTCATTGCGGGGGTTAGTTACCTATCGATCCTTCGTGGGTCCGACGACTTATATGGATCAGTGATCATCTTTATCGTCATCCGAAGAAGTATACCTATGTGAGCTGAATCTTCTGTTTACTCTCCTTTGTGGATTGTGTTGAGCTATCCTGAGTGGATTTACTATTTACTCTCCTTTGTGGATTGTGTTGAGCTATCCTGTGTGGATTTACTGTTTACTCTCCTTTGTGGATTGTGTTGAGCTATCCTGTGTGGATTTACTGTTTACTCTCCTTTGTGGATTGTGTTGAGCTATCCTGTGTGGATTTACTGTTTACTCTCCTTTGTGGATTGTGTTGGGCTATCCTGTGTGGATTTACTATTTACTCTCCTCTGTGGATTGTGTTGAGTTATCCTGTGTGGATTTACTGTTTACTCTCCTTTGTGGATTGTGTTGAGCTATCCTGTGTGGGTATACGTTTGCTTTCCTGTGTGGACTGGGTTGTGCTTGGGCTCTGACGTTGGAGCCGAACGGGAATTGATGACTTAGGTACATGTATGGGCATATACCTAAGCCGTGTCAGATGTTACTTCTTGATTGTATCTTTCCCTTGTGGAATATCCTTTTTGGATTTCGGGAGACCTTCGGGGGTCACGGGGTCCCTACTGAGTAGCTTATACTCACCCCTGCATGGGTTATGCCCGCACTTCGTGGTGTTGGTTGCAGATGACGGACAGCACTGACCGTGGTGGAGGCATGTGGAGCAGGACGGTACCTGGAGGTGGACCACTGGGCAGGACGTGCTCGGAGCGGACGGCTGGACCGAGGAGCTGTGGAGGCTATCTGTACCCACCCTTCAGGTGGGACTTCCAGAGGACGGCAAGACGCTGCGGCTTTTCTTTACAGTTGTTGTTTTTCCCCTTTCAGTTGTACTTTACAGTTCGGCTTGTATTTCCGGCCCCTTTTACTTCCATCACAGCTTGTTACCGTTTTTAGTTAGTGTTTACTTTTCCGCTTGCTTACTCTGTGGTTCTTGTTTACTTTTCAAAGGCAATGCCTTCCCTTTTTGTTGGGATTTACGCCTTGGTGCTAGTCGCCAGCCCCTGGCCTATGGAAGGCGGGCTTGGGGTAGTCACGGCACGGACCCCGAGGACGGGTCGTGACAAATTGGTATCAGAGGTGGTCTTTTCTACCGCGGACTCTGATCTATCTTCTATGTGAAGCAATAGTGTTTAGCGTATTGAGTGTGGTTATCAGTCCAGGGACTCCAGTGTTGGTGCGGCGTCCGACGTATCCGTACACCAGGACCCTGACTTCTAATTTCCGACTTAATGCACGAAAACATTGATTGCATGTGTGGTTCAAGTTTTCTTCATGATTACTTGTGTCAGCTCACCAGGTATATTGTTCTGACCGTGGCACACTTGTTTCCTTTTCAGGATGGCACGACGACAGCAGCCAGCTAGGGTTCCTAGAGTAGAGCACGACGACAGCCCACCGAGTGACAAGGCCTCGGTACAGGGCACGTTGACAGCGGAGGCACCGACGGTACCTTTACCCGCCGAGCCCCCGATGCTTCCAGCACCGATCGCTGACGATGCACGATGCCTCGGAGCTCTGCACGAGTTCCAGCGCCAGCGACCACCCAGGTTCCGTGGGGAGACGGACCCCCAGGTGGCCGAGGACTGGCTGGAGGCGGTCGTCCGGGTTTTCAGGCTAGTGAGGACACCAGCAGACCTCATGGTGATCCTTGTGGCGAGCCTACTGCACGCGACAGCAGGCAGATGGTAGAGCTTGATGCTCCAGGTGCACGACGAGGCATCACTCCTCTGGACGGACTTTGAGAGCATCTTCCGCTCCGAGTTCGTCCGAGCCACCCTCCGTGCGGTACGCATCCAGGAGCTTCTTCAGCTGCGACAGGGCAGCTTGACGGTCGCCCAGTACGTGGCGAGGTTCACCGACCTTTCTCGCTATTCGACAGACATGGTACGGGACCCCTTTTTTCGGGCTCGGACCTTCGACCAGGGTTTGAGACATGAGATCAGGGCATCGCTGATCTCCCTCAGCATCCCGACCCAGGCAGGAGTGCTAGAGCGAGCCCTTCTGATTGAGAGATTTCTGGCGGAGTCCACAGCGAGACCTACCGTAGGGCAGCAGGTAGCGGAGTCTTCGGCAGCAGGTAGCCGACGGATGACTCAGGGTTCCGGCAGACGACCTCGGAATAGTGGCTCAGCAGTGCGGGGCACACAGCGCGGGGCCAGCCTTCTGAGAGGCAGGCAGTGCTACTCGTGCGGCGGGCAGGGCCACATGGCTCGTGACTGCCCGACCCGCCGTACCGAGGAGCAGCAGACGGTGGAGGAGCCGCCCAGGCAGAGGCAGAGGGTCGACCATGGCGGTCTGCAGGGAGGAGGCGGACGAGGCAGAGGAGCTGCCCAAGAAGCCGGTGGTGGGCGACGCTTTGAGGCTCTTCCACCACCACCACCAGGAGGTCCACCCCGACCGTAGGGAGTTGGTGGACATGGGAGATCTTAGCTTCAGGCAGCTGATTCCTTCGATCATGGAGCTCTGGGAGCAGATGGACAGGAGCGGAACTAGTGGATACGTCCTTTGTACTTCTAGTTCCTTGTTGCTATTGTGTAGCGTCTTTGTATTATGAGCTGCAATAATAAAAGACGCATACCTTTGTGATGTTTTCATTCCTGTCCTCTTTTGTGTTGTTACTAGGAGGTTCCAGTTTGACTGTTGACTTGACCCTCACTTGTGAGACATCTACTGGAGGAGACCCAGTTACCACACATTGATGCCGACAGTGTGACTCAACCCTTGGAGGCGAGAGTAACAGTTGGATCTCTTGGTAGTAGCGTCGAGGCCTTACGACGTCATCCTTGGTATGGATTAGTATCATCCATGTCGGGATTGACTATTTTAGGCAAAGAATGTGGTTCATCCAGGGGATGGGACCAGATTTCTCTTATCGGCAAAGAAGAAATCTTAGCAGCTCTTGTGGGGCCGGGGGATGGTCCAGGCCACGACAGGGAAGGTCCAGGTCATCCAGGAGCGATGAGTACAGCTCAGAGCCGGCAGAAGTCTTATGCTGACAGGAGGCGGAGGCCACTAGAGTTCGAGGATGGCGACCACGTCTTCTTGCGGGTCTTACCTCGACATTGTTTGCAGGATTTGACGAGGTGGTTTGTCGCCTGGCTCTGCCACCTCAGTTGCACCGGGTGCACGACGTCTTCCACGTATCTCAGCTGAGGAGATACGTGCACGACCTGACGCACATCATTGACCATGGGGAGCTAGACATGGATGATGGGGCGACTTTTGCGGAGGTCCTGGTGGAGATAGAGGATCGACAAGAGCGGGTCCTATGTGGGCGATCGATTCCTCTTGTGCACATCAGATGGAAGCACGGGAACCTCCAGGGAGCACATGGGATCAGGAGGCTCAGTTGTGTGCTCAGTACCGCCTTTGTATCCCTAGTTTGTGTTGAAGCTTTACGGGGACGTAAAGACCTGTGGTGGGAGTAATGTAAAGACCCGTAAATTTCAAGGAAATTTTTTTTTCTTAATTTTCTTTGGAATTTTACAAGAGCGCAGCTTCTGATGGCACCGTATTCCGAGGCCCGGTGTGCCCGGAATCATTTTCCGAAGTTTGGCTCAGGTACGTTCAGTGAACGGACGAGCGGGTTTTTCTAACTTTTGAACTGGTTCCCGGAATCGAATTCTGAGGGCACCGTTGAAATCGCAGCGCCGGTATTCGCTTAGAAACGCCTCTTCCGGAGTTGCGTTTGCTCGCGTGTGGTTTTTAATTTTCGGGCTTAAAGTTAAGAAATAAAATAATTTTAGGACAACTTTATTTTATTTCATTAAGCCACTTGGAATCCACTTGAAGCCACTTAAAAGCTTCTTAAACTGAGTTGATCTGGATAGGATTCTATCCAGAAATATCCTACCCCCTTGGTAGGATATTTGTGAGGTGGGGCCCGCACGAGCCCCGCCGTTTCTTTCCGCTAAGAAACGCACCCGCGAAAACCCGTCTTAATGAAAGTCAACTGACGCGTTTCTTAAAATCTTAATAGACCATTTAATTGGGCGGTTTATTTCGTGAATTAAATGGGTTGTTTCTTTCGTTGAATTAATTCATCGAATTAATTCAATCGTTTCTTAACCTGTTTTCGTGTGTTGGCATATTAATAAAATAAGACCAACCAAAACCTTTTGGGGGATTACTCGTTGAGACAGAATCCTTGTTTCTTGTTCCTCCTTCGCGAAGAACGCGAAGAACGCCGAACCCGGAAATCGACGACGCGACGCCGTGATCCGCAAAGCCGACAACATTCTTCTGCGACGTCTCTTCCTCCGCAACAGATCTTCGATCGGCTGCTTGAGGTAAGAGTCTCGGACCTTCCTTTTTATCTCTTTTGTGGTTCTTTACCAAAACACGGATTTAATTAATTAAATTAAATCTGCTGTTTCATGGTCCGTTGAGTTCACCGACTCAACGCCATGTCCCGCGACGACGCGACGCCCTTCCGCGACGACCAACGATCTCCACCTCCCGCGATGAGCAATTCTGCGAAGGACGTGCGTACGACGACGACCAACGAGGTAGGGATTTTATATTTTGGAATACCCCTCTTTATATTCCCGTGAACGTTCTTTAAAAATTAAAGAACCATTTTCGAATGAACAATTTTATTTTATTAAAATTTTCGGTTCATGGGTTGACCAATTTCTCCCGTTGTTTTTATCTAACGCGGAGGGTGCGGGTCAAACGAACACGGCCCGACAACCCTCCTCCGTTCTTCGTGTTTTGCAGATTTGACGGGCGACCACGGAATGTGCCGCAACGGATGTTTTATGTTTTCGCAGTGAAGGACGAGTCCCGGGAAGAGCAACGGCGCAGACGGGAAGGAAAACGGACCACCGGAGAGACTCTGGCGGCCCGCGGAAGCCGGCGGCGGCGCGGGTCGCCAGCGCGGCGGTGCCGGAGGCGGCGGCGCCCCCCGGGTGTCCAGGGAGGCACCCCGCGGGTGCTGTGGGGTTGTCACGTGACAACCCCGGGTGTCCAGGGCGGCACCCCGCGGGTGCCGCGGGGTTGTCACGCGACAACCCCGGGTGTCCAGGGCGGCACCCCGCGGGTGCCGCGGGGTTCTCACGCGACAACCCTGGGTGTCAAGGGCGGCACCCCATGGGTGCCGCGGGGATGTCACGCGGTGCCCCCCGCGTGTCTGGCCGACACCCCGCGGGTGCCGCGGGGGTGTCACACGGCGCCCCCCGAGTGTCTGACCGACACCCCGCGGGTGCCGCGGGGGTGTCACGCGGGGCGGCGGCTCCCTCCCGCGTCGGCCGCTCGGTCGCTCGGCCGATCCGAGCCGGGCTGGCCGAGCCAGACCGGTCCGACCGGGTCGGGCCGGGACGGACCGGGTCGGGCCGGGTAGGCCCGGGCCCGGACCCCCGTCTTCGGACGGTCTTTGTTTAGATGCTCTTAACTTGAGCTGTGGGTCTCCAAACGACTCGCCGTCAGTGGCAACGCGATCATTGGATCGAGATGGTCGTTTCGGTTTATCGCACTCAAGGTTTCGGAACACTTTGTGTTCAGCCGGGTTGGTTCGTACACGAAACCAACCGGGCCTTCGGAGCGAAAACGCTCATATCTAGAGCTACGGACGTCCGATTGACGTGCCGTCAGCTTCGTTGAATTCCTCATTGTGAGACAGATCTTTTGGCATACTCCGCCCGAGATTTGGACGCATGTGGAGTACGGTCGGGTTGGTTTTGCCTTAAAAACCAACTGGGCCCCTGGGACGAAAAAGCCAATAACTCTCAGACCGGGCGTCTGATCGACGCGCCGTCTGCGATGTTGAGTTCCTGTTTCCGATACGGAACTTTTGGATACATCAACTTCAGACTTTGTGTCAGTTGATGTATCAACCTCTCGGCTCGTGGAACGGACCCTCCCGAACGAGCTTGCTGTGTGCGGGAACCCTAGAGCTGGCTGCGACTGCTACTTCGACAGCGACGACCGTGCAGAGATCCTCAGTGGACTGCGGCGACGACCGTGCAGAGATCCTCAGTGGACTACGGCGACGACCGTGCAGAGATCCTCAGTGGACTGCGACGACGACTGTGCAGAGATCCTCATTGGACTGCGACGACTACAGCACTCAGCAATCCTACGTGGATCAGTGCTACAGGTCCTGTGTGGGCCCGATCCTGTGTGGGCCCGATCCTGTGTGGGTCTGATCCTGTGTGGGTCAGCGCTCAGCGGTTCTGTGTGAGCCAGCGCCTACAGGTCCTGTGTGGGCCCGATCCTGTGTGGGTCATTGCGGGGGTTAGTTACCTATCGATCCTTCGTGGGTCCGACGACTTAGATGGATGAGTGATCATCTTTATCGTCATCCTAAGAAGTATACCTGTGTGAGCTGAATCTTCTGTTTACTCTCCTTTGTGGATTGTGTTGAGCTATCCTAAGTGGATTTACTATTTACTCTCCTTTGTGGATTGTGTTGAGCTATCCTGTGTGGATTTACTTTTTACTCTCCTTTTTGGATTGTGTTGAGCTATCCTGTGTGGATTTACTGTTTACTCTCCTTTGTGGATTGTGTTGAGCTATCCTGTGTGGATTTACTGTTTACTCTCCTTTGTGGATTGTGTTGGGCTATCCTGTGTGGATTTACTATTTACTCTCCTCTGTGGATTATGTTGAGCTATCCTGTGTGGATTTACTGTTTACTCTCCTTTGTGGATTGTGTTGAGCTATCCTGTGTGGGTATACGTTTTCTTTCCTGTGTGGACTGGGTTGTGCTTGGGCTCGGGCGTTGGAGCCGAATGGGAATTGATGACTTAGGTATATGTATGGGCATATACCTAAGCCGTGTCAGATGTTACTTCGTGATTGTATCTTTCCCTTGTGGATTATCCTTTGTGGATTTCGGGAGACCTTCGGGGGTCTCAGGGTCCCTACTGAGTAGCTTATACTCACCCCTGCATGGGTTATGCCCGCACTTCGTGGTGTTGGTTACAGACGAAGGACAGCACTGACCGTGGTGGAGGTGTGCGGAGCAGGACGGTACCTGGAGGTGGACCACTGGGCAGGACGTGCTCGGAGCGGACGGCTGGACCGAGGAGCTGTGGAGGCTATTTGTACCCACCCTTCAGGTGGGACTTCCAGAGGACGGCTCGACGCTGCGGCTTTTCTTTACAGTTGCTGTTTTTTCCCTTTCAGTTGTACTTTACAGTTGGGCTTGTATTTCCGGCCCCTTTTACTTCCAGCACAGCTTGTTACCATTTTTACTTAGTGTTTACTTTTCCGCTTGCTTACTCTGTGGTGCTTGTTTACTTTTCAAAGGCAATGCCTTCCCTTTTTGTTGGGATTTACGCCTTGGTGCTAGTCGCCAGCCCCTGGCCTATGGAAGGCGGGCTTGGGGTAGTCACGGCACGGGCCCCGAGGACGGGTCGTGACATTATGGTTGGGTTTAAGTAAATTTTAATAAAAAATAGTTTATAACTAAGAGATACATATATTTAACGGTACTCCTTTTGTTTTAAAACCCATTAAAAACATTTTACATATATCCGTATTGACTATATTTATACCTAATAAATTTATATTGAAGACTAGAAATAATGATGACTATATAATTTTATTGAATGATTATTTCAAATATTTATCCCATTTCATCAGATTAATATTCTAGAAAACGTATCAATGAATTCTAATATCTAATCACCAAATGAGTAGAAATATTTTTTAGAAAATAAATGTGTTTTTGTGGAATAAAATACATTTATTATTACTAGTTTATTTTTAATAACCATTACTTGAATTTTAATTTATTTATTTAATAAATTATATAAATGTTTAAGAAAAATAATTCATAAATAATTATGAACATAAATTTTTATATTAGATTACATTTAACAAAAAATAAAAAACAATCTAAAAAATATATTTTTTTAGCTTGAAATTATTTTATATTGATTATGAACGAATATATAATAATGTATGAATGATAATCAATTTTTATATTGGTAAGAAAATAGTATTCAATATGATTAATATTGGAAATAATATAAATTATCTTCTAGATAAAAATACACATAGAAATATATATATATATATATATAATAACAGAATTATGTTTTGAAATACTAGAGTATTATTTCATGTCATCTCATAGCCATTGAATTTATTAAATAAACTGGTCATAACATTTATCACATTTATTTAATCAATAAAAATTATTTATATTATTCCTACTAGTTATTAAATCTATATAATTAAATGAAAATAATCAATGGTATTTTATTATGTGATTTTACCCCTATACCAAAGTAATTTATTTTGTGGATTTTAATTTTACATATTAACATTGACTTTTATATTATATTTCAATAAATCATTGTTCAACTATATTTAATATTTAATGAATCACAAACTATTAAACAAATAAAATTTAATATATTGAAACACAATCTAAAATTGTGGATTCTTATATTCCAATAACATTTAAAAAAATCACTCAAAAATTCAATATTATAATCAACACATTTGAGAATTCTTATTTATTAATAAATACATTGGTTGACACCTATCATTCTAAAATCTATGGTTTATCTAAAAACCATGACTTGGTGAGTAGTATTTTTCCACAACAGGTTTTCCATTTTATATAAATTCCCTAGTAGTTAGTTATTATAAGAAAGATCATTACCCATTACTAAACACTCCAAGACAAATAAATATGATGGATTAGGTTTGTATATACTCAAACATGATACATGGAAAAGATTTTGATCTTTTGGGGGAATTTTTGGATGTGCTAAGTGATAAGAAACCATCTCTATAGGATGAAAAATCAATAAATCTGATATATTTGGGCCCCATTTTCCCTATATATCGAAATCTCATTACCCCTTTCCATGAAAATTTAAAAATGAACACTTTGTCACAAACATCAAAAAATAAATCACACCAATGATTATCTGTATAACTCTTATGTAAAAATTTTCTCTTTTTTTATCCTAATGAATGGGTTAGGCATTATTATTCATTTTATGAACAATGTAAAGTCCTTTAATCTTCTTATCTGCATCATCATACCAAAAAGTGGTATCCATGTATCTCTTACCATATAGAGCCTTATATGTTACTATATGAATTCTATAATGAATGCAATTGTAATATCATAACTCAACCAAAGAGAGGTCTAGATCAAAAAATACTTCAAAATACATTTAAAAGGATTTCAAAATTTACAAAAGCGTATGAATTGTATTTTAAAATATCTCATCATTAATAAGTCATTTATAATGATAATGAAAATATATATCCACATTTCATGATGAATACTTCTCCATAACCATATGGTAAACCTCAAATATTAATTATATACTAAGCTTATTGGAACTCCATTTAGTCTTAAGGCCCCCAAAGTATATATTTTTAGCTAGTTTTTACAAACTAGAAATATATTATGATAGAAATTTAATGCACAGACACTGTATGAAGATTGATTGAACACCAAATTGAAATATGGCCATCTGATGTCTTAGAGAGTACTATATAAAAATCCATGATGATGTTATCCCATTTTGTAAAATTTATGTGTAAATTTTCTTGATTAACTTATGGTTGTATCATTTACCATTAACATGTTTAAATAATAAGAAGGATTGGAAATGCACATCACCCAAAATTTATCTCATTAGATCTTGTCCTGATGTGATATATAACAAGGTTACAAACCATAGTACTACAACATTCTCAATGATTATATCTAGAATATTAACTACCCTTTTCTCTATATCTAAATCATATTTCATGGATTAATTTACCTTCATGTAAATGGATGATTGCATAGTCATTAAAGAATTGTAATATTTCTACTTTTAGCTATTAACCTCACGATACATACTTTGATAAACTAGGATTATTGGGTTTTATTCAACCCTCATCATTGTTAAGGTAGAACAACCCTTTTAACTCAGAGTATCAACAACATTTTTTCTATCATAGGTTGGTAATGTATTGTGTCATCATTGTTGATGATGAATTCTACCCATATCCTTTAGTACCTATTTAACTAATTCTGTGTGAATTTATATTTTAGTATTTTTTTATTTTCATATGTGTTAAACTTCTCAAAAAAATATAATTCTACCAAATCATTAATGTTAAAATAATTTAGACCAGATCAAAATTATTCATTTCATATTTCATTAATTGAGTCTTTAATTAACATGGATCATTATAAATTACCTTATTCAAATTTATGAGGACACATATCAAAATAATCAGTAATGAATCACAATATATTAAAACCCAATATCCAATATAAGGTAATGTATGTACAATTGTGGTGAATAATATTTTTATAAGTTCTTTTAACATTTACTCAATTTATTATATCTAGAGAAACATCACCCCTTCTGTTTTATCATGTTTATTGTATTTGATAGTCGTTAAAAATTTAAAAAAATCATTAGTGATATCTAATTAATGTAAAAAGGCTACAGATATCTATCATATCAATTGGCCTTATCCCTTATTGAATGACATATATCCTCAATTAATCAATAGATATAATCTCACATATGATGAAATTACCCATGAATGATAGATTTAATAAGTAAAACTCACAATTAATATCCATTTTATATAATTTATTCTATTTTAAGGTGGTTAGAATAATCCTCAATTGACATTATTTTTAATAATTATACTATTATATATGATGATATCATAAATATTAAGTACCAAGTTTTTTTAAATATAATTTTTAAATATTATATTCATCAAGGACATAATATTTTGTTGGAGAATTTTTTCTTAAATAGAATTAATATGAACACATAATGTCCACACCTTGTGAGGCATTCTATATATGGGTATATTTCTTCAATCTTCTATAGTTGATGGAATACATAACGATGATACCCATAGAAGATATATTTATCTTCACTGAGTTCATAAAACATATTATCAATAGATTTTAGATGATACTTATTTTTTATCATGATTTTGTTAAGCATGATGTACACTGTGGAACATGTAGGTACACTAAGAGAGGGGAGGGGGTAATATAGTGCACACCCATTTTTCATAAAATAATTTTCCTTTATCATAAAACTTTTTAATTCAATCCCCTTAACTTGTTAGAGTGTACAGATCTTCCTAGTTTACAAACACAATTATACCATATTCAAGAATGAAATTAAATAAATCCCAACACACGGTATTTTTACAATGTTCACACCCTTTATGGGTGACAATGTCCTTTATATGTTCAGGGTAATCCAAGACACCAAATATACCCTTGTAATAATAAATTTATTTAAAAATAATGGTTATCTCCTAATGTTACTGATAGAAAATCTATATTAATGCCTAATCACAACTGATTATTATGGACTGTCTTCCAACACGATCATTATATTGAAAACACACAAGTGTTCTTTATACTAACTTCTATTAGGTGATCTATCTAAATAAAATATCATGTTATGTATTCTATAATCTCTCCAGTTATTAAATCAATATTTTATTCAAATATGTATTCAACTTCCACTGACATCTGATGCAGTGATAGGTTATCATTGATATACTTCAAGTCCACTAATAAAATATTTTGAATAGATGTTGGTCTTGATCAAATTAGAACTAATCACTGGTAAATGGTCAACTATCTCAATACATAACTAAAGGGGTAAATTTAATTTCTTCTTATAATGTATAGGCCTCATTATGCACTGATAAATCATATAAAAAAAATACTCTGATACAATGATAGAATTACATCTCTAGCTTCACACTAAAAACTATTCACACTGATTATGAAATCCAAATTCCACCTGAATTTCATCAATCATCATTCATGAATTTAGTATATTTTATGGTCCTATAATATCCAATTTTTTAATTATCAATTCATTTAAATAAAAACCCATTCAAGCAGTCACACTACCTCAATTCTTACAAGAAAAACCGAATCACAATTAGTGCCATTTGTGCACTCCTCAATCACACAGTTCTACATAATGCTTGATCTTATGATTTTAGTCTGAAAACTCACCTATACAATACTTTATATACATGTAATGTACATTGATTAGGCCTAATTAAGGCAACACACATAGTATAAAAACTCATTATATTAAACTCACAAGTATTCACGCTTGAGTGTTTAAATTACAATTTCTCTTTACTATATGTTTACAACCCTTCCACCTTGGGCACATTATTCCATATAATGAAATAGTATAACAACCACAATTTTTATTTTTCAACTCGAAGTCTCCAAATTTATACTTAAAAACATTATTTATAGAATTATAATTTTTATATGCATGGAATATATTCTTCCAACAATGAATGTGGATGGTGTCACCTTCTTCTTCTTTGAAAAAATGAATGGTCCCCATTGTTTTACAAATATGTTCACGCAAATACCAATAGATATATGAATATGATAAACATATTATCATGATTTATTTTTGAAATAGAATACTTTATGAATCATCAGAAATATGTAAGGTATGTATAGGTTTCCCATGGAATCATTCCTCTTCTCGCAAACATAAAATGCCTGGAACTCCTTTTCGCAAATCAGAGCTATCACCGAGATTGATTATCCTCGAAAAGAAAATCACTCAAAATCAAGATCATATAAACACTACCTTTAGTATTTATACGGAATTAATAACATCATATAAAGTTCCAGAAATATAGATGAGATTCCCTCTTCACAAACGATCACTATCACCAAATAAAAAGAATTTTCATCATTTTTTCATCATGTTGTTTATTATATACACATGAAAAAAAAATCACATGACTTCAATCACATTTTAACATTATGAATGATAAAATAGTTATTATAAGGGTATGTTCGATCATCAGAATATGTGGCTATAAGAGGTTCTCGGTGCTCAAAACTCCCCAAATTCTTGAGGTAGAGGATGACACTACTTTCTTGATAGGATGGTCCTAGAAATTTGATCGAACTAATCATATGGCTATTATTTATATGGAGATATACAAACACAATCTATTATTATGATAAATTGATTTCACAATCGAATAGTTTCAGATCATTTCATGAAATCTCTTATCAAAATAGGAACAATATTCTTTCACCCTTATATTAAAAGTCATACTAGACATTGATAAAAATATGTTCTCCTGCCTCTCTTACCTCCTAAAATTATTTCTACTAGAGTTATCATTCACCCAAAACCTTTTGGGCTTCTGGCCAATACCATTCACATTAATGGCCACGCACCTTGGTCTTACACGAGGCCCCATCATGCCACCTTTGGGCAAGCTTAGGCTAGATCCCATTTGGACGAGCTAGCTAGGGTCAGCATTTTTCATATCTTATTATTTAAGTACCAATTTGTTAACATTGAAAAATATAAATACTTCTTCAAAATTAAAAACCTACCAACCATAAAATGTACATTTTCTAATTTATACTATAAGAAACATGAAAATAATCCTCATTAAAAAGAAACAAAATTTTTATGGAAAATTTTTATAACTCTTAAAATCACTGTAATAAAAAATCTGCATTCGTATTCTCACATGTCTTTGGAACATAGGAAAATCTCTTCTATACTCACATAAAATATCTCATTACCTTTTTATCTTCCTATGAAATTGAAAACAATTTCACCATCAAAAAATCTCCTAGTATCTTCAATATCCCCCTTTGGATTTATTGTCATTACTCACTCTATCTTAAATGTTAATGATATCTTCTCATCCATATTGAAAATAAAGAAAAATATAAAATTATGGTAAATAATTATAATTTCCGAAATTCAAATTATATTAATCTCATCTTCTCTTCTGAAACAAAATTTTGGATTAATTTCTGGGAAGGATAAAATCTCTACTAATATAGAATGGAGGTAAAATTAACCATCTCTAAGTCTACATGAAAAATTCTCTATAT
Source organism: Viscum album (assembly GCA_963277665.1). Lineage (NCBI taxonomy): Eukaryota > Viridiplantae > Streptophyta > Magnoliopsida > Santalales > Viscaceae > Viscum > Viscum album. The sequence goes on from OY728140.1 coordinate 931,904,454, forward strand.
ATAATACAATACTTATCAAATTTAACATCAATATTTTCAATTAATACCACAATGTGACACTAATCACTGAAACCTATTATCAAGAGTTGTTAAAATGTCTTCCAAAAAATCTTCCATATATATTATGAAACGAATAAAAATATTAAAATTAAATAATGTATTTACCCATTCAAATTAATTATACTATTATCATCAAGTAATTAGTCTCTTACATTTCTTCTAATATATTTTTCATTGTAAAAATGATATAATATTATCACAAACTTTAATGATGACAAAATTCAATTTCACGATTATTTTAGAATTATCAGATACATACCTCACCATAACTTTTTAAATTCACATTAAATATATTGAGATATAAATATTTGATGGATGATCATATGTGCTCCCTTTTATATGATTCATTAAAAACATCTTTATCATGATTGGAATTCATCATGATTAAACTCCATTAATTTTTTATATTATTTAAGAATTTTAAGGACATATATTGGTTTCAATAATATTTCATGATGGAAATATTTATAGCTATATGATATTCACTCCATTTATAAATTAGGTCTCCCCTGAAAATATTCTTCACCTTTAATCCACTATATGGAAAACAAATATTGGGATAAGGTGGCTTTTCTGTGCTCCAAAGTTAGAGAAACATTCATGAGAGTTTCTTCTCATCCTAGTAATCATCTTAGATGAAAAAAGATTCTTCACATTTTATAACAACTAAAATTCATTCTTATATTCCAACTTATACTTTTTAGCCTATTCTATATCCCCTGGCCATATTATTAAACATTATTTTGGTATATGATCATACTTTTTCTTGAGTGTAGACTCTTTTACAGTATCAATTTTACCATAAGAAGCCATTGCAGCATCACTTTTATTCCTCACAAGTCTATTTGATTAGGAAACAATGGAAATAATTTATCAGCAATATAAGCAGACTTTGTTAATCATTCATACATATCTCCAGAAATCATAGGGTCACCCTTTTTAAACCACCTCTCATGAAATTTGTGTTTTTCAAATTCATTATCATGCACTAAATAAATAATGATACTTATTTCTGAGATTAATTTCTCTTAATGCATCAGCATTATTTCACTAACATTGGTGTTTTGACCCATTCAAAAAAGAAAATGATATTTCCATTGATCCATAGTAGTTGTATCTTTTCACTAATATGACATTAATATCTTTTTTCATCTTGGATGTGGCCTACTTAATAGTTTTTTTAATATTTTTTTCTTCTCACAACCCAAGGATGTTTAATCTATATATTTTATTTTCCTCTACATTTGATGTGATATTATCTACATATAATCATATTAAAAATTCATTGTTGGTAAATAAAAACCCTCATCCTAACTATTGAAACCTATTTTATATTAATAATAAAAGCCATAAAAATTTTCAAATCTATATCTGATAGTCATATTCTTCTTCATCATTGAATTATGATATAATTCTATAGGAATTTTCATTATATCTGATCTTATCTTCCAAAATGATGGAATCCTATAATAATCATTCATATAAATATTATACCAAAAGTCAACATCTAAATAACCAAATTTTGAACAGCACCAAAAATAGCCAACAAATCACAATTTCATCTCTTGTGTTATATATTTTCTAGTTTTGACATCTTGTTGATTTTGGAAAATAGGATTATTGATCTTAATTATTTGTTAATAAAAAGAATTCACAAATGTCTATATATCCATTTTTTATGATCTGATGGATTTATCATGAGTCTCATTTATCCCATGCCTGTCTAGAATTCGTTCTGGAACCTATACATTTAAATGAATCAGTACTAGTACTATCGAAATATTCTAGATAAATGGTTAAATAATTAAATATGATTAAATATGATTTATATTTTTATAATCGTATGCTCTTCTTGAAAAATGAATGAGTCTTTTCTGAAGTGAGACTATTTTCAGAAATATTTTTGACATCTGTTTGTTGGACTAGATACTCAAGATGGGTGTGAATTGAGTTCCATATAAAATTTATTTTATAAAAATTTAGGATTAAAATCCCCCAAATTAAAACAACCCAGTTAATTAAGGAAGTATAGATATAAGTGATTTATTGTTCAACAGGTTTCTCAAAGGATGATTACTCCTTCGTTAAATCAGTGTGAGTATAAATTCATCGTTTGAAACAAGTTTACTAAAAGAATCACAAATACACACTAGCTAGTACTAACTATCAGAGTGAATGTAAAAGCAGATTTCTGTCATTGAAAATTTAAGCAGTGGATAAATATAAAATAGAGTAATTGGAAGTTGAACACAACAATTTAAACAAGAGGTTCAGTCTTAAGCAAAGACCTAATCCTCTCCACTTGGTGATCACCTTCCACCAAGCAGTTATATTAAAATTGATACACACCCTGTATCGGACTTTATAATAGTTTTCAAAAACTGTCCAGGTTTGAAAACCTCTACCATAGTTCTACATGGGAAAATAAACTATCAAGCCACACTAGGCTTCTTACATAGTTATATGTGGGATTAAAATTTAAACATAGTCTGGTATTGGGATTTACAGTACCCCTCAGTTCAAGCACAATAGTCAGTGTGTATGACATACACACTGCTTACAAATGTGAAATACTTAAACAAAACAGAGCTAAAGATATTATGATGAAGTTTAGGATGCTCTGCGTGTTGGAAGATCAACTCTAGACTCCTTGAAATTAAGGAAAAGAAGTTTTTGTCCTTCTCTATAAGTTGCTTCTAAAACAGAGTGTTGCAACATCCAGATTCTGACTTCCGGATGTAGAGTAGATCAGCTTCTTGGGTCATAATCTCTTTGTAGCACACCACCACAGCTTTTAAAATTTTCTTTCAAGAGATCATTGTGAAGCTTTAGGATCTTCAGTATGAGTGCTTGAGTGGTCTTCTTATTTCTTCATATTTCAGGTGATGTATGTGTCTCCCTTATGTGTCTTCTTTTAATATCTTGATATCTATCCTTATTATCGTTATTCCTTTTATTTAGTAGGGTCCAACAAGTTAAATGATTCAACCATGTGTGGTTTTCCTCGTACCTAGTACCATATCCTAATATGCCTACATATATCATTAAATAATGTCAGGTGCATTAAATTGTCCAGACATGACAGTTATGTGAGTATTAATAAAATCGGTAAAGTAAAGTATAGGTTATCATTAGACTGTTAGCAGATGCATGTCACAGGGTAGAATTCCATAGTAGGCTCTTCAACTGTGGATATCATCGGTAGACTCAAAGTAGACCTTTAATAGTAGGCTTTAGTCAGTAAGCTTGATCAGTGGTAAACTTCAATCAGGGAACTTCTAGCGGTAGCTTTTTAACCATAGACTACTTTAACAGTGAACATTCCAACGGTAGACTATCTTAACAGGTAACTTAATCCATAGTGGATTATGACTATCATCAGGATTCTTCTAACATTAGACTAGAACAACAGTGGAAAACATCAATAGTAGGAATTGTCTAGCAGTAGCCTTCAACTAAGGGTAGACATGTCCAACAATAGACTTGAACTGTGATGATCTTAACATAAGACTTGAGAAAGAGTCTGACAGTTGACGTCTAACAGAATCCTTGTCACAATAGTGACCTTATAACGGTGACTCTTTTTCTGTAAGCTTAGATAAGCAGAGCAACGGTGGACTTGTGATAATGACCTTGTACCGGTAGCTTAACACATTGACCGTAGATCTTCAATGGTGACCTATTATCAATAGTGACCCCAAGTGACAGTGATCTATAACGGTGACCTTTAACAGATGGATCTTACCAATAGCCTTTAACAGTGATCTTGTACTTAGAGAAATGTAAACTGTAAGCTGATGCAACAATTGTTCAAGATAAATAATATAAATACAGATTAAAAAGGATTAGAAAATGACTTAATATAACATGATTAGTATTTAAACATGATTTTGGATTATTAAAACAGGTGAGTCCAACAATCTCCCCCTTTTTGATAATCACAAATTATTCCAGTATGTATTAATTATAGATATCATATATAAACATATAATATAGTTACTAAATAGAGATCAAAATGGAACCATAGTTCAGTTGTGGTTTCTCATGTATCAGAGATTAATAAGAGTGTAATATCAGAGGATATTGGTACATCAGATCATAGAAAATGGTATAAATGTTCCATGAAATAGTATTGAAATCACATGATTATATTAGTGTTACAATTTATCCCCCTTTGTGATTAGAAAAAAGAAAAACAAATAAATATAATAGAGAAAGCTTGTCTTAATGGAAGAACATTACATGACCCAAAAATAAGAATACAGAGTCGCATTCAAAATACATAAACAAACTCAATCCACATCATTTATAAGGAAGTGTTATTTCCCTTTGGTAGAATAAGATGGAGGGTGAGCTGGTGGATCAGTAGGTTTAGGAATTGCTTTAGGAATGACTGGAGGGGTAGCAACTGAAGCTCTAGTGTGTCTTTAGTGGGTATCTCTCTGAGGTATCAGTGGAGTAAGGCTTCATGATGGCCTAAGTAGGAGACATCATTGAAGAACTACTGTGTTGATATGCAGGTAAGGCATGAGGTATTATGGCAGGTGTATAGTCCACATGGAGAAAGCGTAGGGGTAGGTTTCTGAAGTCCAAAATAAAGCTTCCTCCTATTTCCATAGCCGATGTGAAATCATCCTTGTTCTCTATAAATTTCTCTAAGGTTGTAGTAAAATGGCCCTGTTGAGTGACTTTTTTCTTGAAGGCTCTGGTGACATGTGGAATCTAGAAGTTTTCAAAAAAAATGTTTGAAATGAGCATCCATCTGATGCATGGATTAAATCCTTTTATAATAGAAATTAATTTGTTGCTTTATACTTTTTTGGTCTTGGGCAGCCTCTCCCATGAAGTCACTAAATACCTCCTGAAATTTTTTGGTAGTGGAGATAATATAATTCACAGATTGAGGATCAGGTGCACTGACACTAGAAATCATTGATAACTCTTCACTGACCACTGTCTTGAAAGCTGAAAAGTCCATAGGTGGTGCAGTGGAGGTGAAAGCAGATGAAGTGGTAGTCAATGGTTTTATAAAGAAAGAAACGGTTTCCTTAAAAGACATGGTCAACCCACTGATGAGATTCTTCACATTTTCATCCTGGCCCTTCACATGAGCTTTAATGTATTCCTTAAAACATTCAAATACTGGAACCATCTGTTGCACCACACTTCTGATGTAGTGAATGTCTTTGTCTGATTAGCCCCTAGAAGTCATTAGAGCAGTAAATCTCACCACTGACTGTCTTAATACATCCAAAGACTGAGACACATTCGTGAGTGAATTTTGGCATTGAGATACTTCTTAGTAAAAATGGTCTTTAATGGGAGATTTAACTTTATCCATCTCATAGGTAGTCATCTCTTGAATTAATCCCATTGCCTTTTCCAATTCAGAGGCCATGTTATCAAACATCTAGTGCAGATCTATTTTTAGTTTTTCCAGATCATACTTATTGACAAGGTTCTCAGGAATGGGAACCATTGGAGGCAAACTGGAAGGCTCTAAAACTGTAGGTACATGATGTCTTTTTCTTGACATATCACAATAAAAATCATCATAATCCAGTCCATGTACCATGTATCCAGGATCTTCAAACCATTCTTCAATGTCATGAAGAACATATACATAACCAAAATCATCCCCCTCACTTGGAGATCTCTCCTGAGTATTCTCATCTGTTGGTTCTTCTCTAGGTAATTCCACAACCTCCTCAGCAGATTCAACCTCTGTCTGCTCTATTGGTTCACCAGTGGGGTGAGTCACAGCCTCCACTGAGTTATCAATGATCTCTATTTCAATAGCAGTAGATGCCACTCATGCTTCTTGATCAGACACTATCATGTCTGTATTATCTATCAGAGGGATCAAACTAAGCTCTTTTTCTTCACTGTCCTCATCATCAGCTTCAGTAACATCAGAATTATTTCAATCATCCTTATCACTATCCTCCTTTAACTCACGAGCAACATGGTCTGACTCAGTAGCCTCATCCTCTTATGAGGTGTCTCTGAAAATATTATGAGATACTTTGTCTTCTTCACTGGTCTCAGTATCACTACCCTTTAGAACAGTCTCTCTTCTTGGATGTTCTATTGGAGGGCTTGGTGCTCTGAAAGCTACTATCCTGATAAAATGGTTAGGTAAATCAGGATCACTCCCATCATCAATTGGGGTGTTCTATTTTTTTGGTTCCACAACTCCTTCAACATCCTCCTCATCATCTGAATAAGCTAGTTATGGCTCATCAGGATTGAGGCCTCTCTGTTGTATTTTGGCCTAGATGGGTGAGTAGTAGGGTCAAACATTTCATAAACTTTTCCTTCATCATTTACCCATGATTTCATCCAGGGATTCAATCTAATTTTCAGTAATTTTCAAATAATATTGGAGATGCAAACACAGTTCTTATCCACTATCATTTCCTCTTTATTTCCAGCCACAACCTTTAGCTTTATCATTACTGAGATTAGCATGGCATGGAATAGGGCATTGGAATTTGAGATTTCCTTTGTCATATCATCCAATTTTTCCATCAGTAACCTACATAGGTTAATATTCTCCCCATGCTTCAGTTAGTACATCAAGAATATGTCCTGATACTTCAACACTACAAAATCCCCTCTATTGGGACTAATCACATGCTGAATGAACTCAAACAATAATCTATATTCTCCATTCATCTCAACTACAATGATCTTCATCAATTATACACTCTCTGTCAGCTATTCTAGAGATTTTTCATACTCAAAAATTTCACTGCCTGGAGGAGACACTCCAGAATAATATTCATACACTCTTTCATGGTGAACTATCAAGCAGCCAGCCCACTCAGCCGATGAAAAACATTCATTGTTTCCATTAAATCTAGATACCATACTATGCACATCATCTTTCTCTTAAAACATTCATTATTTATATAATTCCTTCACAAGCATCAGGTAGTACGGTCCATTGTTATTGGGAAAGCATTCGGTCCATCATTGGGCATCTAGTGCTTCCAAAACTAAAGACTTTATCGATAGCAGCCATTCTTCCCTCATCCCCTTCTCAGCAATGATTTCCCTCTTTGTCAGATGCGGGTTGACAGGTCCCATCGGGGTACTACTGGTGCCACTCGACTCGGCTTGAGTCCACTTTGTCATTGGCGCATCATCATTGACAGCCGGGGGTCACTTGGTTCTATCCATGGAGATTGGAAGGGGTTCTAGAGTTTAAATGAATAGTTAGGGTTTAGGGATTTCGAGAGCAAGGTTCGAGATTTAGGAAGAATGTGGATTGAGATATGTTCGCAGTATTAGTTTTATAATTTAGAGAAAAAAAATAAAACATAAATAATAAATAGAAATAAAACAGTTCAGATTCCCGCAAAAATGACCAGTAAAATCAAACTGTGAGGTATCCTGTAGTGGGGTTCATAACAGTGAAGTACAACAATGAGGTGCAATGGTGAGGTTCAACGGTGAGGTCCATCAGTTATGTGTATCATTGATGTCCAACTGTGAGGTGTATCAGTGAGGTCCAACGGTGAGGTGTATCAGTGAGGTCGAACGGTGTGGTGTATCAGTGAGGTCCAGTGGTGAGGTGTATCAGTGAGGTCCAACAATGAGGTGTCCTATACTGAATTTAATCATACCTAACTCATGTTTTTGGTAATTTAACCTCTTATACTTCAAAGGCATTGTGAATATATCAGCAAATTGATGTTCAGTGCCAATGAATTTAAGATTTATATCACCCTTTTGATAATGATCCTTCATAAAGTGATGTCTCACATCAATATGCTTTTCCCGAGCATGACATATTGGATTTTTGGAAATGTTAATAGCACGTTTATTGTAAAACTTTATAGAGAAATGTTTGAATTGATAACCATAGTCTAGAAAAGTGTGTTTCATCCACAGAATTTGAGCACATCAACTACCAGTAGCTATGTATTCTGCTTCGGCAGTGGATGATGCAACATAATTCTGTTTCATACTACACTGTGATACTAGTGACTTGCCTAAAATGTGACATGTCACATAGGTTCTTTTTCTATCTAAATTACAACTAGAAAAATCTGGATCAGAAAAACTCAAAAATCAAATGATTGTCCTTTTGGATAAAATAGTCATAAGTTGGGAGTATATTTGAGATATTTAAAAATCCTTTTTACACCAGTTAAATGAGACACTTTTGGATTGGTTTGAAAGCGAGAATACAAACATACACTAAACATAATGTCAGATATGCTAGCTGTAAGATAGAGTAGACTCCACATCATACCTATGTAGTTGGTTTGATCCACTGGTTCTCTAGCTTTATCAGCATCCAACATACAAGTGGTACTCATAGGTGTGTCACTACATTTACTACCATCCAAAGTAAAACGTTTTAAAATATCCTTAATATATTTACTTTGATTCAAGACAATGCTATTTTTATTTTGAATGATCTGAAATCCAAGGAAAAATTTGAGTTCCCCCATTAAACTCATTTCAAATCATTTTGAATCATTTTTTTAAAAATCAATTCATAACGAATTTTTAGAAGATCCAAAAATTTTATCATCCACATAAATTTGTACTATAAAAACATATTTGGAAATCATTTTGATAAAATTAGTAGGATTAACTATCCCTTTGGTCAAAAATTTTGAAATAAGAGAAGAGCTGAGCCTATAATACCATGCTCTTGGAGCTTGTTTTAAACCATATAAAGCATTAGAAAGTCTAAAAACATGGTCTCAAAATGGTGATTTGTAAAACCAGGGGTTGTTCAACAAACACATCCTCAACTTTATATCCATTTATAAAAAAAATTAACATCCATTTGATAATGTTTAAAGTTAAGACGAGATACATAAGAAAGTAGTATCCTAATGGAGTCTAATCTAGCTAGAGGTGCAAAGGCCTCCTCATTGTCTATTCATTCCTCTTCACTATATCCTTGTGTAAATAGCCAATCCGTATTTCTGACAATATTTCCAGACTCATCAACATTGTTCCTAAACACCCATTTAGTGCCTATTGTCAAAGTGTCCTTAGGTATTTCCACTAATTCCCAAACTTTGTTTCTTTCGAACTGATTTAATTCTTCTCGCATATCCATTACCCAAAATTCATCTTTGATAGTATCATTAATATTCATGGGTTCATGCTGTGAAAGAAAATCTTGATGTTCAACCTGGTTTCTTAGAGAAGCTCTGGTTTGTGTTCCTCAATTTAAATCACCTACAATAGATTCTAAAGGATAATTCTTAAGAGTCCCAACACCTCTAGTAGGATTGAACTAGATTCTTCATTATTTTCCATTGGTTCAGAATAAATAGGTGTAGATTTTGTAAAAATTCCCAAACTGGATATGTTTACAGGGGATTAACTATCTTTATCATTAAGGTTCTGAATTCACGAGTCTTACTCAAGGGGTTTAAGATAGGTTTTAGGCTCATGTGGATCAGTCTCATTGAATTTGACATGAACAGATTCTTCCACACATTTTGTTTTTTTATCAAACACTCTATATGCATTACTTGAGATAGAGTAACCCAGGAAAATTTCTTCATCACTTTTGGGAGACAAATTTTCAAGATTATCTTTAGTATTAAGATTAAAGACATTGCAACAAAAAACCCTAAATTAATTAACCTTAGGCTTCCTATTGTAACAAATCTCATAAGGGGTATTCTTTAGAACATGTCTAATTAAAACTATATTGATGATATAACATGTTGTATTTATAGCATCAGCCCAAAAATAATCAGGTAAGTCATACTCATTAAGTATGGTTCTAAAAATTTCTTGAAGGGACTTATTTCGTCTTTCTACAACTCCATTTATTTTAGGTGTCCTAGGGGAAAATTTTTTGTCACTATAGCCATTATGTGAGTAGTATGATTTAAACTCATGATTTTTAGACTCACGGCCATGATCACATCTCAGGTTCATAATTCTAAGTCCACTACGATTCTCTACAGACTTGGAATATTTGATAAAATAAGAACAAGCATCACTTTTGTGAGCTAGAAAGTATACCAAAGTATACCTATAAAATTCATCTACAAGAACATAAACATAATGCTTCCAATTTATACTTGAAACTCTTGATGGTCCAAAAAAATCCATTTGAACCAACTCAAGTGGTTGAGAAGTTGAAATTTCTTTCATTGGATTGAAAGAAACATTGTGTTGTTTTCCATTTTGATATGGATTACACACTTTGTCAAGTGGGAATTCTAATTTCGGTAAGTATCTAACTAAACATTTCGTAGATAGCTTCCTAAGTGAGTGGACATTGCAGTGTCCTAACCTTCTGTGCCACAACCAAGACTCATTATGAAAAGTATTTAGGTAGGAAACATTTTGATTGGATAAGGAATTTAGATCCAAAACATATACATTCTCATTTCTACATGCAGTGAATACTAAATAATTTTTTGAGTTAAAAACATTACATGCAACATTTTTTAATTAAACATTAAATCCATCATCGCATAACTAAGATATGCTATGTAAATTGTACTTTAATCCATCAACAAAAAGTACTTTAGAAATTAATATTGTTTCAGGGTTACCAATCCGGGATTAGATGACTAATTTTTCCTTTTTCATTATCACCAAAGGTGACATGCCCACCATCAACATTGATTAGAGTCTTGAAGAAAGAATATTATCTTGTCATATGTCTTGAAAATCCACTATCCAAGTACCATAGGGTCTTACATGAACTCTTTAAACAACTTCCATACAAAATACATTAAACATGGGGTAATTTTGGTACACAAATATTATTGGGTCTAGAGAGGTTAGCCAATAAAACTTTGGGAACCCATATTTTCATTATTGGTTATCAAAAATCTACAAAACAAAATTGAGACATAAATACTCTGTTATGTCCTTTTGAAAATAGTTTCTCAAAAGATGGTCCGCAACTAGAACTAGTAGCGAACTATCCAGTTCTTGGAACAAATTTTTTTTTTCTAATTTGTCTCTCTCTGGGCTGATATCCTAGACCAGTTGTATATTTAGGAGCAATATTTTTTTCTAGAAACTAAGTCAAGGTATCCCTACCAGCAGTGAACTTATCAAGTTCCTTTATTAATTTTTCATTATGTAATTTTAACTCTGTATTTTCTTTTAGCAGTTTAGCAAATTTCTATTTTCCTATATCCAGATTTGATTTGTAATTTTCATTTAAAGCATGATATATTTTTAATGACATATATTTCTATTTGAGTTCATTAAAAGTATCCTCGAGCATTTCACAATATTCAAATAATTATTCTTTAGTCATATCTTCATTATGATGGTAGTCACATTCATTACTAGAATAATAAGTATTATGCACAGGGGAATTAGTTGTTACCTCAGATTTCTCTATCATAAAAAAAATTGGCTTGTTTTTTTTTTCTGAATCTGAAGCATCAGATTCACTCGAACTGTCTTCTGAAGCCCTTAAAGTTTCTTCATATAATTTTTACAACCTCTACCATTTTCATCATATTTTCTATTGAATTTCATCTTGGGGTAGTCTACATTCACATGACCTTTTCGTTTACATTCATCAAATATTATTTAACTTATATTCTCATTCCACTTCCTGTATTTCATCCATTGTCCTTTATGATCATACATTCCTTTGATGTTTGACTTCCTAGATAATTTATTCTTTCTATAGAATCTTTTGAATCTTTTGGAAAGTTATTCCATCTCCTCATTACTGTCTGAATTTGTCTCTTCAATTGTAAAACTATCTATAGGTACTTAAATCATTTCTTTTTCTTTTCGTTTTGAAGAAGAAGTATTGAATGCTACTGAATTATTTCTTGGTTTTCTTCTATTTCTTGATTCACCTTAAGATCATCTTCCTACATCATTATCTTTACAATTATCTCCTTTACAGGTAGCTTGCTGATGCCACATGATTATCAGATTGATACAAAAGTGCCTCTCCATCTGTCAGGTAGACATCTAAGAAGCCTAATGATTTGGTCTTTGTTTTCCACTAGTTTCCCAAGCAGATTCATAGTGTTTACTATCTCATTGAACCTGAGATACATTTCATAGATATATTCATCAGTCTTCATCATTAAAGTATCATATTTAATAGTTTAGTTATTTAATCGCATTTCATTAATATTGGTTGTTCCTTTATGGGAAACAACCAAATATCCCAAATTTCATAAGCAGTTTTTCAGGAAGATATTCTATTAAATTTTTCATCACACAAAGCACAGTATAAAGAATTCATTCATTTACAATTATTATTTTAAATAGTTTTGGTTACAAGATACCATTTTTCCCTATTAGTAACTGGTAATACATGTTTTCTTCAATTGTGTCCCAAATTCCAGGTCCTATGATTTCATGATTCATTTTAATTTTCAATTTCTACTAACCATAATTATTTACATTAAAGAAATGTGGTCTGATAGTAGAATCAACCACAACTCAGATATCCATATAAAACTAAAAGATTAGAGAACTGAAAATTTAGATATAAAAGAAATTTTGAGATCATTAAGATACAACTAAAATCATAGTTGAAAAGAAATTGAAAATCTTGAAAAACTGGTTTGATGGTATGAATAATGAAACCTCTGATACCAAATGTTGGTCGGAGTGGATACTCAAGAGGGGGGTGAATTGAGTTCCAATTAAAATTAATGTTAAAAACTTTTAGGAATAAAATCCTTCAAATTAAAACAGCCCATTTAATTAAAGCGGTAGAGATATAAGCGATTTATTGTTCAATAGGTTTCTCAAAGGTTGATTACTCCTCAGTTGAATCAGTGTGAGTACTATTTCAACATTTGAAACTTGTTTAATAAAATAATCCCATATACACTCTAAACAAAACTAACTATCAGAGTGAATGAAAAAAAACATATTTCTGTCTTTGAATATATAAGCAGCGGATAAATATAAAATAGATTAATTGGAATTTGATCACAACAATTTAAACAAGAGGTTCAGTATTAATCCAAGACCTAATCCTCTCCACTTGGTGATCACATTCCACCAAGAAGTAATATTAAAAGTGATACACAGCCTGTTTCAGGGTTTACAGCCGTTTTTACAAACTGTCCAGGTTTGACAACCTCTACCATAGTTTTACTTGGGAAAATAAACTATCAATACACACTAGGCTTCTTCTACAGTTATATGGGGGAATCAAATGTAAAGAGATTATGGTATGGGGATTTTCAGTATCCCTCAGTTCAAGAACAAGAGTCATTTTGTATGACATACACACTTCTTAGAAATGTGAAATACATAAACACAATAGATCTAAATATATTAGGAAGAAGTTTTGGATGCTCTGTGTGTTCTATGATCAGCTCTGGACTCCTAGAAATTATGGAAAAAAAGTTTTGGTCATTCTCTGTAAGTTGCTTCTAAAACAGAGTGTCGCAACTTCCAGGTTCTAAATTCCAGATGTAGATATGATCAGCTTCTTGGTTCAAAAGCTTTGTGAAGCACACCACCATAGCTATGAAAATGTTCTTTCAACAGATCTTTGTGAAGCATCAGGATCTTCAGTATCAGTTCTTGAGTGGTCTGATTCTTTCATTATATTTCAGGTGATGTATGTATCTCCATTATGTGTCTTCTTTTAATATCTTGATATCTATCCTTTTAATCCTTATTTTTTTTATTCAGCAGGTGCCAAAAAGAGAAATGATTCAACCATGTGTGGTTTTCCTCGTACCCCGTACTGTCTCTTGATATGTCTAAAAATATCATTAAATAATGTCAGGTACATTAAATTGTCCATACATGACCATTATGACAGTATTAATAAAATTTGTAAAGTAAAGAATATGTTATCATTAGACTGGTAGTAGATGTATGTCAAACGGTAGACATCAATAGTAGGCTCTTCAACTGTGGACTTCATCAGTAGACTCACATTAGAACTTTAATTTTAGGCGTCAGTTAGTAAGCTTGATCAGCGGTAGACTTAAATCGGTGAACTTCTAACGGTAGATCTGTAACATCAGTCTACCTCAACAGTGTACTCTCTAGTGGTGGACTGTCTTAACAGGTAACTTCATCAATGGAGGAGTATGTCTATCAGCAGACTTCTTCTAATGGTAGACTTGAACAACAATGGACTACATCGACTGTAGGAGTTGTCTTGCAGTATCCTTCTACTAACGGTAGATATGTCCAACGGTAGACTTGAACTGTGAAGCTCTTAACAGATTACTTGAGAAAGAGTCTGATAGAGTACTTCTAATAGAAGCCTTGTCACAACAGTGACCTTGTAACGGTGAATATTTTTCTGTAAGCTTAGATAAGCAGAGAAACAGTAGACTTGTGATAGTGATCTTGTACCGGTAGCTTATAACAATGACTGTAGATCTTCCATGGTGACATTTTAGCAATAGTGACCCAGAGTTATAGTGAGCTATAACGGTGAACTTTAACAGAAGGCTCTTACCTGTAGCCTTTAATAGCGAGCTCGTACTTAGAGAAATGTAAACTCTAAGCTGATGCAACAATTGTTCAGGATAAATAATATAAATACAGATTACAATGATTTATCAAATGGCTTAATATATCATGATTAGTATTTAAACATGATTTGGGATTATCAAAACAGGTGAGTCCAATAGAATCATTTCTGATATTAGTATTTTGTGAATATTCTACTGAAATATTCACAATATTTCTCAAAATGACCTCCAACTAGTGGTATTTCACATTTAAATAATTCTTATGATCTTTATGCGATTTAATCATATCATCAAATTTTTAATGGGAAGTCATTAATTATGTTTCCTTCAAATTTTATAAATTTTCATCCATTTAAAATCACTTCATGTTGATGACATTTTTATCATCTTTAATAGTTTTTATTTTTTCATCCAATGGACTCTTTATTTTTTGAATATGATCTTCAATTATTTGAATTACATCCATTATTGAAATATAACGATCGTTAATTCTACTTTTAATAACCACTATATAAGATTCATTAACATTTATAGAGGTTTTTTGTAGTTTCATCAGTGGAAGAATCACTTTTGTATATACTTTCTGTGTCACATCATTATCAAAAACAGGGATTTATAATTCCTCTTAATAAAAGATAATATTTTTGTGATACAATATAAACTATTCTTATGGTTATTCACCGTATATAAATAGTTTATCCTTATATTTTATTTTCAACTAAGAATCTATATTATTCATTGTAGATTTTTTGAGATTATTTAATTGTATGAATCATCTTTAAAAATACCTTTTACAACTTATTTCTCCCACACATTTCTATGAAATTGATCTTCAACGCAGGTGAAAATTAAATTGAAATTTTCTATAGTTTTTTCATTGGAATCAAAAAGTTATAAGGGTTTTTTACATGTTTGAAACTTGTCTTCCAATGATTGATCCATATCCTCAGATTATTATTCATGTTGTGATACTTCATCATATAGTCCCTGGATAAAAGAAAATATTTTAGTGACAATTCCATTCCGATAATTCATGAGATACTTTTTAATTTTTTAATAAAAATCAATAAGTGATTCAATAAATTTTTCTTCATAACCAATTAAACCACATTAATCAAAATAATAATTATCAACATATTTAAGAGATATTGATAATAGACTGCATCTCTAACTATATTCATATTTTCATAAACTCTATTTGATCTTCGTATTATTTCTCATCCTTCTTACCTCTTTATTCGATCTATTATTCATGTTTATTATAGAAATTTCTTTGATGAAACAGATAGACATATGAACTAAACATTCCATATGACTAATCACTTTAACCTCATCAAACTCAAATTTAGACTTAATATAAGTATTATACAAATACTAGGACAATAAGATAGATCTGATCAATGTTTTAACATATTCTATGATTCCAATGGAAGTTCCCAGTGGATTATAAAGGTACAGAGGGGGGTGAATCTGGGTACACACATTTTTACCAAATTTTTATTACCCCATATTAATTCAAACCTAATCACTTATTAGAGTGTATAGATCATCCCTGTTTACCAACACAAATTTGGAACATGAATTACTGAAATTAAATGAAACATAGAATATCATATTTTGAAAATGTTTTCCCCTGATGTGGTTGAATCTGTCCTTGTTGTGTTCTGGATAATCCAAGACATGGGATTCACCCTAGTGATAACCAACGTTATTAGAAATACAAACAATCTTCCAAAATTATTGATTGAAAAAATCCTGTAATTCTGAACACAACTTATTACTGTTGATTTTCTCCCAATAGGATAATTAAACTTTCATCCCACTAATGTTCTTTATATTGACTCCTCCCAATTGAGATAACTCTTGAAAAGATCCTGTAATTTCTAATCACATCCCTCATATTCATAGATCAGTAATATTTATGTATTGGTCTTTAACATCTATAGAAATTTGATTAAGTGATAGGTTGGCCTTATTCGGCTTCATGTACATTGATTATAATCTTCTGACTAACTATTTATCTTTCCCACATTAAAACTGGTCTCCTATAAATGATCAGTTATCTCAGTGAAACTGTAACTCCCTGGCCCCTCAAGAACAAAGTCGAGGCATGACTTGTTACATGGCATGGAGAAAAGAAATGAAATATTGAAGGAATGATCAATTTAGTATACATGATAATACTATATACATATATGTAACTAAAATTACATTAGGAAATGTTGAAAAATATAATACATAACCAAAACAAAAATTCACATCCACAGAATCTCAATAAATAATCTCCTCTTCATAGCCTATTTTAGGTAAACAAATGAAATGGGTGAGATCAAATGATCAATTAGGGTTAAAAATTGAACATGTATGATCCATAATAACTGAATCATAATCAAATATGGCATGGTGAATACATGAAAAACACATTCCATTAATAAACAGATAAAGAGCATGCATCCAATGATTTTGTCATAATAAAAACCTCATGGATAATATTAACTTAAAATGAATAAAGAGAATGATTATTAATTGGAAATAATGTATCTGGAACATGATAGCAGAATATTTTTAAAATGGTTTAGTTTTATGGTTAGAGCCCTGTCTCATTTTTGGAAACAAACTCGAAGGGTTTTTCTCAAACTAATATGTCTAAAGAGACCTGTCAATGCATCGAGGGGAAATAATCAGCCAAAACCACCACTTTATGTCCAAATAATTATTTATACATAGCTTTAATACAATTTCAATCCACCTTATTAATACGTGTATAGAGTAGAGAATACAGATTCATCAGTATTTCCATAGTCAAAAACTACATTTCAAATAAACAACATATGTGAAATGGTATATGGCTTAATGAAATCGTAATATCCATGCTGTAATAAAAATTATATTTTCAAGAATTATAATTTCAAATTAAAAACGATCTCAGATAGGCTATATATACATCACATAAGAAATAATAGGTGCACAATAAAAAGTATGTCTCAATGAAATGGAAATTTTGATAAAGTCACTTACCATATTGTAATCAATTGTATCATATAACCAAAAGTAAATAATCACCAAATGAATCACAAAATACCATGAATATAAATATAATCATGATATTATATATCTAATGGATGTACAAAAATAACACATAAAATAAATAAGTGGCGAACAATGTCAATCTCACAGAATTAAAAGTGTGATGACAAACCCCTCACCATAATCTCGAGTGTGTTCTTAATTTTATTAATGACCTGAATAATTAAATTTAGTTTCATTAATTAATAATTTCAAAAACTTATATATATATATATATAATTTATTTATTATAACCTTATTAGGTTCATTAATGTCCCTTTTATGGGTTTAAGAGGTTCAATTTTATTGTTTTGGAAGCATTTTCTACCTTGGGTTTCATGATTGGTTTACATGTATTCATGAATGGAAGTTCATTTGATATGTGATTAAACATATAGAATTGTTAATATATCTTATTAATGAAATTAAAAAGATAAAAATTATCTTATAATTATTTTTTAATACATACCATGATGACGAATCATTATTGAGAAGTTAATTACAAACGTTTGGATTAACATGGTTGTTTTGTTCATAATGATTTTTTTTGTATTATTATTTGATATTACAAGTGTGTAAGGATTATAGAAAATTAATGAGATAAAATGAAAATATTTTGATCTGTTTCAACAAAATCAAATGTTTCACGGCCAGAATTAAAGATGGTAATGAAATTTGAGAACCTATTGTGCTTAAATGTGATAAATTAACACATATCGGACGATGTTTTCATTTTTAGTATAAGAGTAGGGGGAAAGATATGATAATGAAATAATCAGTTAGAATAAATAAATTCCAATTCATCTAATGTAATATAATTACCTTATCATTTTTATGGGAGGATATGAGGAAATAAGTAGAAAAAAAGGAGCTCAAAATAGAAGAATATCTAGAAATTTATCACGAAAATCCGGCAGCCTAACGACGTCATGTAAAATTTCATAACATAGTTTGATGAGAGAAAGGGGGTCTATTAACCCTCATTGATAATATGGAAATAATTAGTATATATGTAATGAAATATCCCAACATAATCCAATTGAAAATAAAACAGAAAACATAAAATGAAAGCTTTATAAAAAGATAAGGGTGGTTGATTCTCTTACCTTGTAGAGTAAATCTGAAAAAATGAACGTTGGGTCCTTGGGGGTTTAAGGATGCCTTGAGAGGACTCCTAGGGAGGCAATAATACTAGATCATAGATGATAATGAGTTTTAAATGACTGAAAATTAAGGGGGTGAGTGGGTATTATAGTAAATGAGAGGCAGTTTTTTATTAATTAAAAGGGACACCCCATTAGTGGTTTTTGATAAACTATGGGCTTCATCATGGTATTTTCCAATTTTTTTAGCCACTGGGGACACCTTAAGTAATATGTTACTATAAAAAAGTTTTCCATTATTTTATATTTAATTATTTTATCATTATGATTTCATTAATCTACTGAAAACTCAAAACATTTTTTTTACAATTCATGAAACATTCAAGTATTTTAGAAAAATCCCACAAATTCACCCTAACCATTTTTTGATGTGATGAATTCAAAAATGAACTCCATTTTTTTAAATTATTTTTCTTAATATTATTAATTTATATTTTTTAAAAAATATTAGTTAATTTGAAAAATACAAATTTGAATGATATAATTAGTTTTATATCACATTGAAAATTTAATAAAGTTCACATTATCTTATTACCTTAGGAAAATAAACTATTATCATTATTTAATATTCATAGAAGTCCTATTACTATTCATATTACTATTCATAAGGGTATGTAAATATTCATCAAAAAAATAATGTTGCTTTTATTAGACTCTAAATGACTTACTTATCGAAACTCTAAATGACTGTTTTTCAAAATTAAAAACATAGATGTGGAAAATTAATGATTATTGGCTATGTTTGTAATATATTTTAATTAACCAATTGTTGTTTAAATAGAATGGTGTGATTCATGTAATATAGGATATGAATTGAATGTATTTAATAGAAGCATACCATAAAATGATGGGGGCATTATACTATTCCCTCCTTTGCAAACATCAACCTCAAAAATTTTCAGAAATAAATCCCTCTAAAATGATGCTGGTTTTCTTTTTCATAACATCCTCAAGTTCCCACATTGCTTTCTCCATGTTATGGGTTGTACAAAGAACCATTAGTAGAATAATTTCCCGATTTTTCAATACCTTCTCCCTTCTGTCAAGAATCCTGATAGGATATTCACTCTATGAAAAATTAGGTTTCAGTACTATCTCTTCATATGTGAGTAGATGCATTGGGTCCGGAATGTATTTCTTCATCAAAGACACATGGAACACATCATGAAATTTAAAGAGATTTGGTGGAATTTATAAATGGTATGCTACAGCTCTGATTATTTCTATAATTTCAAATGGTCTGATGTACATAAGTCTCAGGTTCTATTACATACATAACTTTAAGATACACATCCAAGGAGATTATTTCAGAAATAAATGATCTCCCACATGGAATTCTAAATCATTTCTATGGTTTTTAGTATAACTATTCTGCCTCCTTTAGGATGCTTTAACATGGGCTTGGATTGAAATTACTTTTTCCATGGTCACATTAATAATTTTTGGGCCTATATGTTTCCCCTAACCAACTTTATCCCAATAAGTTAGAGTTCAATATCTTCTTCCATATAATGCTTCATATGGAGCCATTTGAATACTAGAATAAAATCTATTTTTGTAGTAAAATTTCATCAAAGGCTAGTATTGATCCCCCATACTTGGAAAGTCATGAGTGCATGATCTCATCATATTTTCTAAAGTTTGAATATTTCTTTTAGACTGTCTCTCTATTTAGGGGTGATAATTAGTACTCATATGATGCTCGGTATTCAAAGCCTTATTTAGAATTTTCCAGAATTTTGATGTAAATTGGGGATTTTGATCAGACAAAATCGATATAGGTTCATCATGATGTCTTATGAATTAATTAATATAAAGACTTACAATGCGCTCAATTGGTGAATCCTCTCTTATAGCAAGAAAATGTGTTGATTTAGTGGGATGATCAACAATTACCCATATTGCATTATTCATTCAAATTGTCCTCAGTAGTCCAGTAATTTCATCCCACTTCCACATAGTAATAGGTAGATGTTGCATCACCCCTCTAGGATGCAGTCTCTCTTCCTTCACTTGTCGACACACTAGGAGCCTTGACTTGCAGTCAGAAATTTCCACATTCATTTTATCCCACCAAAAATGCATCTTCAAATCACTAAATATCATTGTGCTACTAGGGTGTATAGAAAAATTTGGGCTATGAGCATCATCTAATAGTTATCTTTTTTGCTAAGGTGCCGATGGAACGCGTAATCTCTTCCAAAATTTCAGAACTCCTTCCTCATACACGAAGTTTTCTAGTCTCCCATTCTTATGAGAATTAATTTACATGTGTAGATTTTCATCAGTAAATATAGGGATTTTTATATTCTCTAGTCATGATGGATTAGAAATAATTTGAAATAGGAATAAAGTGTCCCCTTCCTTAACAATTACCATATCTATATTTAGTAGATCTATAAACATTGGATCTATCTCATTCCTCATTTGAGTCATAAATCCATGATATTTCCTATATAATGCATCTGCCACCTTATTTTCCTTTCCTCATTGGTAGTGTATTAAATAATCATAATCATTGAGTAACTTGAGCCATCTCCATTTCCTCATGTTGTGTCCTTTTTGTCTGAAAATTAATTTCAAACTCTTGTGATATTTGTATATCTCACATTTTTCACCATAAATATAATGTCTTTATATTTTCAATGAAATGATTACAGTTGATAATTCAAAATCATGAGTGGAATAATTCTTCTAATGATTCTTCAACTGCCTTGAGGCAAAATTAATAACTTTATCTTTTTCTATAAGGACGCAACCCTGCCTATTCTTTGATGCATCACTGTATAATGCAAAAAAATCACATCCAAATGGAAGAGTCAAAACTAGAGCATTGACCAATCATGATTTCAATTCATCAAAAAAATTTGTACATTATTCAATCCACACATACATAAATCCGTTATGTGTGATATTGGATAGTATGTTAGCCAGTCGGGAAAAATTCTTAACGAAATTCCAATATTAACCTGCTAAGACAACAAAGCTGGGTACCTTATTTATGTTCAATGGGTTGGGTCATTCATAGATTGCCCTTATCTTCGAAGGATCAAATAGGATTCCATACTTATAGAAAATATGGCCTAGAATATAATATGATTAATTCTATAATTTTCACATGCTAAACATTCAATATAATTCTTTTCATATCTGAGTTTTCAAAATAATCCGCAAGTGATTGTCGTGGTCTTCATAGATTTTTGAGTATAACAGAATATCATCGATTAATACCACAACATATTTATCTAGATATTAATTGAAATTTCTATTCATTTAGTCCATGAAAACAAAGGGTGAATTAGACAGTCCAAAAGGCATCACAATAAACTCATAATGCACATACCTGGTCAAAATGTTATCTTAAAAATATCTACCTTCCTAACATGTAACTGATGATATCCGAATTAATGGTCAATCTTTGAAGATTACTGAGATACATGATGTTGATCAAAAAAAATCAATTCATGGAAACAGATATTTATTCGTTTTTTTAATATCCTTGATTCCCCTGTAAACAATGCATAGCCTCATGGATCCATATTTCATCATGAGAAATAAGATAGGGGCTCTCCATGGAGAAAAAGTAGGTCAAATAAATCCTTTGAAACTAAATTCCTCTCATTTTTTATTTAGCTCCACTAATTCCACAGTGGCCATCATATATGGGTCATTGATATTGGTCCTACATTAGGAATTAAATCACCAGAGAAATCAACTTCCCACTCAGGAGGATGTCTTGGTAAATCCTTTGGTAATACATCAATGTATTCTTTCACTATATCCACATCGTCAATTTGAATATTTCTTTCCCTTCCCATAAATATTGGTTTATCATCCTCTCTAATAATTTAATTAAACAGAGCTACTGGGGGTGGATCATGATAAGAATCAAATATACAGGGATCATGTCTAAAAATAAGGGATTCTACACCATTTTCAAAAATTGAAACTTACTTATTCTTGTAATATATTTTTGTATCAAAATTTGACATCCAATTCATACCGAGAATCATATCAATGTCAATCATGGTTATGATGATATGGTTAGTAACTAAGGAATGTTTATGTTTCATGAGGGGGGTGATCGACAAACCATTGTTGCAATGATACATCCCCTAATACTTTTGACTGAAATCTCCATTATTAAATAAAATTGGATATGTCTATGTTTGAAGGAAAACTAGGAAGATATAAATTAATGAGATGATCTATAATAAAATAATTCATTGGACAAATTTGATGAAATAATAAAAGTACCTACCACCACATCATTAAGAACTTCAACCTCCGCGGTTGTAATAACAAAAGCTTTCCCATTATATTGTGGCCTTTTATGAGGGATGTTTCTTTGGTGCTTAAGACAATCCTTTGCATAGTGTCCCATATCTCTACAATTTTAGCATAAAAATCATTGAATTGATTCTTACACTTGTATTCACTAGATTGATGACCTTTTTCTCCACACATGTAGCATACTCTAATTCCATTCAAGCCTTTCCTAGGATGATTCTTTCCACATTTATCGCATTTGAGAATTTATTCATTAAATTATTATTCATTGGCACATCACCTTTTCCTTGGTTATCAGAGTACCTCTTATTTTATTTGTTTCCCTTGAACAAATTTGATCTCGAAAATTCCTTCATTATTTTGAGGTCACTTGATTCAATTTCATCATATGATGAAATTTTTTTAGAAGCCAGCGCCCTTTGAAGGAATGGCATACAACATTCAATGAAATGATAAACCTTGGCTGGCGAGTCACTTCTGTAATATATGGCATAATTGGATATACTTTTGAAGGTAGCCTCATACTATGAAACACATTCTTCTTCGCTTGGCTTTAAGCTAATTAAATCTTTCTTCATTTCAATTAATTTCTCACATGGGAAATACTTTTCAATGAATATTTATTTAAAAGTACTTTATTGAATATTTTATATTTATTCTTCATGGTATTAGAGACCAAGGACCACCATTGAATGGTGAATCCCTTTAGAAAATATACTTCAATAATCCCCTTTCATTTTAATTGCATCTTAATGACATGAATATAATTTCATGGGACTTGATCCACAGTTTTGCGACCACTGGATTATTAGTCCCACTAAAATATGGGTTATTCTACCTCATGGAACGATCCAACCCCGGTGTTGGATATTCATTATAACCTGAGTATGTTTTCCCAATATGGCCAAGATCGGATCTTCTCAAACATTAATTGTGTTGACTTTCTTAGTAGGGAAATTCCTACATTTCCCATGAGTATTGATTCCCCTTTTTTCATTTGGCCCCATTTCTAAATAATGGCGTTCTCTAAATTAGGTTATGAATCTCAAATAGAAAAGATATTATCATATATTAAATATTTATGCATAACTAAATATATATACATAGTTTCTCTATGAAAATATTCACATTAAAATACTTCATATTATCTTGTAAATAAAATGTAAACTATCTTATTTATATCCTCCAGGAGTTTCAATACCATGAGTGCAACAAGGCCTGTTGTCGTGTACTAGGACACCCTAGATCAATCCCAAAAATATTTTTCGGAGCTTTCACTCCGAGGCACATCTGTGCCAGAGCAACCTCTACCTATTTGTATCGAGAAAGGAATGAATTTTCTTGATATATAAACATAATATATTTCTTAAAAAAATACCAATATGTTCTTTTACATTTATCCTCAAATAAAACTTTAGGGATTTTTTCCCTAATATACATTTTCTAATATAGTTTCCATGTTTTGTACTAAAAAACCTCTGATAACAACTGTAATTCCCCAAACCATCTAGACCAGAGCTGAAGGAATGAAATCATGAAGGAATGATTAGTATAGTAGTCTTTAAGAGAAACTAGTTACATAGATGTAGCTAAAATTATATTCGGAAAGGATAAAAAATATGATACATAACAAAAACTGAAAACTGAATCAATAGAATCTCAAAATATAATCTCTTCTTAAAAACCTGTTAATGGAAAAAAAATGATCGGGTGAGGCCAAATGCTTAATAAGGGTTAAAAATAAAAAAAGAACGAATCAATAATAACTGAATCATGAACAAATATGTCATGGTGAATAAATTTAAAACACATGCCATTAATAAACTGAAGAAAAAGCATGCATCTATAGATTTTTTCATAGTAAAAACCTAATTTATATTAATAACTAAAAATAAGTAAAAAGAATAATTTTTCATTTGGTTTCATGTATCTTGTAATATGAGTACATAATACAGTTAAAACGGTTTATATTTGTGGGTAGAAACCAGTTTGATTTTTGGAAACAAACTCGAAGGGTTTGTTGCAAACTGATTTTTCTTATGAGGCCAGTCGATGCATAGATGGGATATAGCGGGCCTCATCCAATACTAAAAGTCCAAATATTTTTTTATGCAAATATTTAATACAAGTAAAATCTACCTTATAAATATCTTTATAGAGTAGAGAATAACGATTTATCATTATTTCGATACATAAAAACTACATAAAAAATAAACACAGTTTTTGAAATGATATATGGGTTAATGAAATAGAAGTATCCATGAAACAAGGAAATAGGTATTTAACATAATTATAATTTCAAATAAAAATTGATCTCAAATGGGAATTATATGCACCACATAAGAATTAATATTGAACAATACCATGTTGGTCTCAATGAAATGGAAATTCAAACAAAGTCCCTTTCTATATTGTAATTAATTGAATCATATGAACAAAAGTCAATACTCCCTAAATGAATCATATAATACCGTGAATATAAATAGAATAATGATATTATATATCAAATGGATCTAAAAATATACCACATACAAGAAATAAGTAGCGAATAATGAAAATCTCAAGGAATTAAAAGTGAGATGAGAAACCCCTTACATAATGCTCGAGTGTGTTCATCATTTGTTTTAATGACCTAAATCGTAAAATTTAGCATCATTAATTAATAAATCCAGAACATCATATACGTGTAATTTTTTTATAGAATTATTAGGTTTATTCACGGTCCTTTTTATGAGTTTAATAGGATCAATATTCTTATTCTGGATGTATTTTCATACTTTGTTTTCATGATCAGTTTACTTGTATTCATGAATGGAAGTTAGTATGATGTCTAGTTAAACCTCCAGAATTTTCAATATATCTTATTAATAAAATTATTAAGATATAAATGATCTTAAAATAATTTTGGGTTATATACCTTGGTGATGATCTCTAAGTTAAAAATTAATTACCAACATTTGGATTAACATGGGAGTTTCATTCATAATGAACTCGTTTTGTATTATTAATTTATATTATGAGTATGTAATTATTATAAAATATAAATGAGTTAAAATACATTTATTCTGATCTTGTATGACTATGAGAATTGTTTCATGAACAGAATTGAATATGGTAATGAAAACTGAGAACCTGTCGACCTTGAATGTGATAAATTAACACATCTAAGGCGGTGTTTTCATTTTTCGACTAATTGGAGGGGGAAAGAGAGATGATAATGAATTATTCCATTAGTATAACAAAATTTTAGTTCCTGACAGGTACTAGAATTATCATAGCATTTGTATGAGTGGATATGAGGAAATAAGTATAAAAAAAGAAACTCAAAACCATGGGGTTTCTTGTGGTATTTGCCCATTGTTTTAGCCACATGGGACACATCATGTAATATATTACTATACACAAGTAGACCATACATTTATATTTAATTATTACATCATTATGAGGTCATTAAACTATCAAATACTCAAAACTATATTTTTTACTATTCATGAAAAATTAATGTATTTTAGAAAAATCCAAAATTTTCATCCCAACCATTTTTTGATGAGTAGAATTAAAAATTGAACTCTATTTTAGAAGTTAATATTCTAAATATTATTAATATAATTTTTAAATAGTCACAGTTAATTCCAAAAATAACAATTATGAATTTATAATTAGTTTTATATCACATCAAAAATTAATTAAGATCACAATATCTTATTACCTTAAGAAAATAAAATATTATCATTATTTACTATTTACAAGGGTCATATTACTAATTTTATTACTATTCATAATGGTATGTTTCTATTCATCAATAAATCAATTTTTTTCTATTATAATCTAAATGAATTACTTGTCCAAACTCTAGGTGATCATTTTTTGAAATTAAAAACATAGATGTTGAAAGTTTATTTTTAATGGATAGGTTATTACTATCTCTTAAATAACCAACTGTTGTTTGAAAGGAACACATTTTTTTATGAAATACAGGCTATGAATAGAATGTCATTAAGGGAAGCATACCATAAAATGTTTGGGGTGTTATAGAGTCATTTCATGGGTAAATGATATTTATTCTTCTGAAGACCCATCCTCACCGTACACTAATAACTTGTGTATATTGATATTTTGATATAACGATAAAATTACATCCCTAAATTCAGACTCAATACTATTTACATTGATTATATAATAAAAATTTCATGTGAATTTCATCAAACATCATGCATGTATTTAATAAATTTCATTTTATTTTTATTTCCACTTGTTAGTTTTCAATGCTTGAAAGTAACAAACAATTCATGCACTCAAAATACCACACTTATGTCATGAAAACCTGAATCACTTGAACTTACTTATTTCACTACTCAATCAAACATATTTACTCAAGCATGAGCTTATGGATGTATTCTAAAAACAGACTTATACATGAACATATGTACATGAAATATTCTTAAATTCTTCCTCATTCATTCTAAACACGCAGTTTGAACAATCATATTTTTATATTCATAAGTATTCATGCAGGATTGTGTGAATAAAACTATCTCATTACTATATATTCACCATACTTCTTCCATCTGTGTGATATTCCATAGAATGAAATATTATACCACCGAAAAAAAATTTCAATCAACTCACTATCTCAAAATTCAGCCTTAAAAGAAACCTTTTCACATGTATACAACGTTTATGAATCAAAGATCATCATCCAATAATTCATGTGTATTGTGTCACCTTCATCTTCCTGGAAAACTAGAATGTTTCATAGTTTTTTTTCAAATACGTTTGTTCTAATTCAAATCGATATATTGATATAAGAAACATGATATCTTATTTGCTTTGCAGAACATAATTCTTCGTGAAGAAACACTAAAGTGCAAGGCACATATTGGTTTATGTTGGAATTATTCTTCTTATCTCAAATTAAAAATGCATGTAAATCCATTCCTTGAATGAGACATTTCATAGAGACTCAACCTCATTGAAAAAAACAACTCAAACTGAACATAATATTAACACTTCCTCTAATATTTATAAGGAATGATCAAAATATTTGAACCCTTGAGAAACATAGACTGATTTTTTGTTACAATGGATTACTATAACTAGATAAAACAGATTTTCTCTAGGATTCACTTCATCGATTCATTCTTCTTTTACATATGAAAACAATGCTTCATGTGATTTTTATTGAATTAAATCATTCATGAAGATAAAACAGAGATACGAAGTCTTGTTTGAATTTTCAAACAAATCGCATCAGGAGGATCTTGGTGAACAAAATTATTTGACTTCTTGATGTAGATTATGTTTTTCCATTCATGATTGGACAATACTAAATACTAAATCAAATAGATCCTGATGATTTTACTTCATTAATGATCACTCAAATATGAAAACAATCCTGATGAATTGATTGATCGATATAATGAATGCAGTTCATTGAGTGCAATTCCACATTGAATCAAATACATCATACATGCTCCTTATATTATAATGTGTGACAAACATTGATAAAAAATTTGATCTTCATCATCCAGTATTACCCCAAACTAGTTATGTTGGCGTACTCAATTTCCCTACTACTTGATGGCTTCTAGCCCATCCAATGAGTATTCTCATCCATGGGAATTGTTTTATACATGGCCCCTTCATGCCACATGTGGGCTAGATCCCTATGGGTTGAGCTGGCAAGGGTCAGCTCATTTTCTAGCTAAATGTTTATATATCAATTTGGTAAATTTGAAAAATATAAATTCTTCATCAAAATTAATTCCCAATAAACATTCTAAATACCAATCTTAAATTTCTACCATAAGCAACTTGAAAATATTTTTCAGGATAAATCCATAATTCTTTCATGGTATGTTATTCGTACTCATAAATTAGTGTAATAAAAAATGTGCATTCGTATTTTAAAAAGTGTTTGGAAATAACTACCATATATGTAGTCATCACATTTAATAACTCATTTATTATTCATATTATAATGTAGTTGATAAAATTTTCAAACACAAATATTCACATAGTCACTTCAAATCATGTGATAATCTATGTAAATAGTTATTCGAAATTCACTATTTTTAAAAAAAGTTTCAGTACAACCCATGGTGAATCAATTGGGTGTGTAGATAAATTTCGTACATTTTTCTGAAACCACTTTTTTAGTTTTTCCAATTTGATAAAGGATATTTAGGAAGGAATATTTTATACGACTATAAAATAAGGTATGATTTAAATTAAATGTCAACTTAATTCTTCAAGGGAAAACCATGTAATTAAATTGGTAATACATCAACATACACCTGTAGAATAAATATATCATTATGTTTGAATTCATCCTCAATAAATTGTGATTAATATGCGTCTTTATTGGGCACCGAGACCTATATTTAGTGGTTGAATTATAGAAGAAGTTCATACTCGTCCTATTATTGATATTTAATAAAAGAATGATTAGGGATATAAAATAACATATCCATATCCCAAAAATTGAAATATTATTTTTATAGAGAAATCATGTAAATTCCCAATATCAATTCAACCTCTAGATAAAAAATGAGACCATTACTTTTAGAAAAGATCATCTCACACTATTTGAATAGTGATGTCATGTATACCTTGGGTAAAATCAAGGAACCACAAGATATTTTCACATATATTTCCATATATATAGTTTGAGTTAATGAATCTATATTCCTAGATTAAATATATGATATGAAAGAGTATGTAGAACCATAATCAAATAAAGCATTTACATATTTTTAGTGTAGAATAATAATACATTTAACTATATTATTTTAAAGGATCACATTAGAGGTACTGATTTCTTATGTACTCCCATGTTCCCATTATTTATTGTTTTCCTAATGTTGATTATTTATATCTACCAATGGATTTGGTCAATGATTCACATAATTTATAAAGAACATGAATTTCCAGGATTAGAGTGTTGGGGGATCATTATATAGTTCCATAGATTCCACTATTTCATTGATCAAATGAATTTCCCATAAATTCTAATTATATTAAAGATTTTTTAATAAACCTTTGGTTAAACATCATTTAGATTCAATGAGGAAATTTCCCAAGTGAGTCCCCAACACATTTGGAACATAGGTGGTTGAAACATCATTCACCCATGTAATTTTTCATATGTGTTTCAATAAATTTTCATTTTACATCACTTATCTAAAAAATAGAGAGAGTCCTAGATTTCCATTTCCATCTTAAAATCACATTGATGAAAATTCTACATTGATATCAAATTATATTATTTCTAAATCATTTAAAAACTATATTTTTGGTCGTTAATAATCATTAGATAATAATTTTAGAGAATGAAATAAAACTAAATTTCTACCTTATGAGTATCGTGATATTAAACTCGTATGTGTATCTGGATTCATCCTCCTTTTGTATCAATAAGAAAAATTTATATTTCCTTTTATCAAAAAGTTTTTAGGGAAAATATTTAATGAATATTATTTCGTTTGAAAACCTCTAATTAAATAAATTATTCATTTTTTTCATAGTATGCTTGACGAGTCTATAATTATTCAGACATGTCTTTCCAATGATAAATGGATAGAAATATGTTATTATTATATGATATCTAGAGTATGTAAAATATATTTACAATCACTTCGACAATGTCCTCATAATGAACTAGATTGAATGTTACTCTGATGGTGTGTAGTCATTGTCTAATATATGATTCTATAAAACTATTATCATTCTTCAGTAAATTTTAGGCCTCAGCTATATTTTTGTTATTATTCATAGTGTGGGAGAGTTGACTAAGAATATTCATCGGATTTTGTACTCCTACTTGAACCATTTTTTCCTAATCATTTGGATAACTATGGATGTTCCCACGGAACCAATTTAAAATATGATATTTATTAATCAACCATTACTTAAATAATGGGATGTTAAAGATCATGATTCAATAATAATATAAAAATGTATACTATTAACATAAAATAATAACACATAAAGTACATATATACCTTAACATATCAATACATTGGATTTAATATCGGTTATATTATATTAAGTTCTTAATAGTTTCTCTAACTAGAACATAAAAATGCACTCAAATTCTTCATAATGGATTGTATAGTAGGTATGAACCATGAAAGAATATCATATATGGTTTTGAAACTATGAGGGATGTTATTCCTTTTTTTCATGCTTCATTTAATGAGAGGGTAAATACCCATCCCACCCTTTTTGGGTTATTATCTGAGGTGTATATGTGCTAGATCCACCCTTTATATATTTGCATCCATACGCGGACATCCATGCCATTATAAAACATAATCTCCATTTTACCAAAATATCATAATATTATATTATAATATGATATATATATATATAGAGGTTTAACTAAATTCATCTCATCATTTTATAATAAATAAGTATAGTAATCTATAAATCAAATTTCAATAATGATACCAATTAAAAAAACCAAACCAAATAAATAAATATATTACTTATTTATAAAATTTAAAAAGTACATTACATCAACAATCAAACAATCACAACTACATAATGATTTTTTATTTAAGGGCCTATATACTAAAGAACCATATTTTAAAATAAATGAATACATTTATCTATAATCGATCTAAAATAGACCCCATTATAAACATCTAAAATGTTATACCCATGTCCAAAACATGTGGAATGTAAATATAAGAAAATGATGACCTAAAATGAATAGAAATTGAATCAATCATCAATATACCATCATGTGATAGACTACAAAAAATTATAAAATATTATTATTAGAGTTATATATTAGAAAAAAGAAATACAAAGAGTTATAAACCATTATTAATAATAGGTTGTGTAATCTGAAATGTATTAACATGTAATAGATGAGGTTGAGGTATTAAAGTGGTCAAAAGTAAAAATCCATCTCAATATTATATAAAAATATGACATATATTGGAAACATATCAAAATAATGAAATATTGTGAAAAATAAATAATTGGAACAAATTAAAAAACGTTGATGAATTAGAATCTATAGACCCATTATATAGAGGATTATTCACAACTTCATGTTTCCAATTAGTGACTGAAGGTTGATAACACATGGATAATTTTTTACTAAATTATCATAATTCAAAGAATATACTAATCTCATTATATATTAAACCATAAAAAATTAATTAGATGGGTTATATTGGATACCACTAAATAATATTCAAAACAATATATTCCATATTTTAATAATAATTCATCGTAACATTAGAACATAGAGAAATAAAATGGGATTCATATCATTTAAAAATGGTATCAAATGACTTGATAAAAAAAATCTATAATCTAAAAATAATAAATCAAAAAGTAATTCATAATATCAGACATAAAACATAACACTATATATGTTTAATATTATAGAGTCTAAGAGGAAATGTCAATGAACAAAATGTGTATCAAGAACATATTTCATAAAATTTTCACAAAGGGAAAACGATAATGTAACATCCCAAGTAAGTAATGAATAATAGATATTTTTATCTATGTCTATTAATGATTAAGATAGTGTTTTAGAGGCTTAAAATGAAAATAAATACAATCTTATGCATGGAATACACTAATATTCTTAAAAGATTGTTTTACTGCCTTTTGATGGCAAACCATTTTTGAATCTATATTTTGACAATTTTATAAACTATGTTTGTCAAAATAAACTTATTCTTTATGATTGGGACATCAAAATTTACCTTGTGTGAATTTTTTGTATTTTTCTGACAATGTTCATTTTTTAATGAATAGTGAAAGATACTGCATTTTACATCAAAACTAATTTTTAATCTAATTTATTTATATGATTAGATTATGTTTTGAATTGGTTTTTAAGTGAAATTAGAATATATTTTTACCATTTTATCCAATGGTGGTCATTGGAATCAATTTCACTTTGAAATTAGACTTAAACTGGTGTCAATCTTTTGATACTTATTGTTTTGTAAAAACACGATATTTGCTCTGGCAGCGGGAATTAATTATTAAATTAATTAATGTGACCTATATGTTTTGAATTTTGTAAAATAGACTTCATTTTTGAATTCGGAATATCAAATATAGCTTAGGGTGAATTTTTGGTAATTTTCTGAAAAACTTCAATTTTTGATGAATAGTGAAACCACTAAGTGGTAATCAAGCAAACTGATTTTTCAGTTAAATGAAATTTTACCACTAATGTGTATTGAATTTTGAAAATCTGACATACATGGTTGTAATTAAGAATTAAAATGTGGTTCAATGAGATTATAATAATTTTTGCTGAATAGTAACTTATTAAGTTCTTAATCGCGATTAGTGGTAATTAGGGTAGTTTAAGGTATAAATAATGCTTTAATAATATGAAATGACCTAGACACATGTCCCAAACTTATTGGTTGTGTCATGGCCGACCAATAAAATCCATGGGTCAACTTGGGGACCCCATGGATCCACTTTTGTTGGGAAATGACAAAAATAACTTTTTATTTAATGTAAAAGTAAAAATGACACAAACATAATATGTTTTACGAAAACAATTTTTAAGTGGAGTTATACAAGTGAAAAATTTGATTATAAATAGTCATTGGAAATCTAAAAAGATTTCCTATATCATAGTATTTTTTTTATAATTTTTATACATTAAATAAATTTAATTATTTATGACATAATAATGATGCAGCGATGACATCATTATTTGACGATTTAAATAAAATAGAAAGATAATGTAAAATCTATGAACTACACATGTCCAAAACCAATTGGATGAGTGGATTTCGAACCCTTATCACCTTATCCACGATTTATATCAATGTGGGACCTTTTAAAACCGAAACACATTTTCAAATAATGTAATATTTCTTTACTTTCCAAAAGTGCCCCTCCTCTCCTCTTATAAAAGGCCCCCACCTCTACCTAATTTCACACACTCTTCAAGCCTTTGGCTCGGCCAAACCCTGACCATTTGCTCTCTCCACATCCCTCTCCTCATCCTAGAGGATTCCCTTTTGGAATAATCCTTTCAAAGGAAGCCTTTAGGCTCAACTCAAAAGGAGTTACACTTTTAAAGGTAATTCATTCTCTCATGTTCATTTGTTTTATTTTGCTTCTCCAACCCCCTAAACTCTTTTTATTTACTTCTTTTGTAACAACACCAGTATAATCAATATACTAGGATGTTGTTATAATATTTATTTGAGCTACACTCTCACACAACTACATCAAATGGTTAAAGAACATACGGTTTCCGTGGATGGCGAAATTCTGCCTCCCGAAACGATGATTGTTCAATACTCATTTAACACCTTCAAAGGTGGCCATTATGATGTCACTATTTTTATATATGATATATAATATGTTTATTTTTTCCTTAATCTTCTGTTTTTTTCATTTTGGGCATACCTTTATGGTTTCCATTATGGGTAAACACGATATCTTCATTTTAGGAAGTGCGGACTACCGCCCCCTCAAAGTGATTTGATTCGTTAAATACCATATTTGGGACATATAAAGAATGGAATTATGATATTATATATGATATTATAATGTAATTATAATATACCTTTATATCATTATGATTCCATTCTATAAAATACGAAATAGAAATGAATGTAGCGTTCATGCGTACGTACGGCTTACCGTCTCCATGAACGGTGCATTTCATTTCTTACCTCTAAATGATTATGTAATATTATAAATGCAAGTATGTACTTGATATATATGACATATATGATATCTACATCATGAATACCATTCTGGATATAATGAACCTTTGACCAAATTAACAACATGTAAGTGTAAGAATTCTATTTTTGACTTAAGAACCAAATACCGACAAAATGAACATTATTAACTTAACTGATTACATGATGTTCATAACATGGTATAAAAGGAATAATGAACTTGAAAAAGATTCATAATCAAGTAGATATTAACTCAAGTTTATTATTCAGGAGATTAAAGAGCGGTTGGGTCAAGTCGGATACGAGGTATGGGACTTCGTCTCAATCTCCTTTCATTGAGGCATATTTTATTTTATACACAACATTATTTTATACGGTGTATAAACCACTTTGACTTTTACGTTTATTCAAAAGGAATCTTTTTTATATAAAGCGTTTACTAAACGACAAAAGGGAATGTTTTTGTCGTACGTATGCGGCGACAACGACTTCTCCGCCGTCGTGACCGTTATTTGAGTTTCGGCTTCCTCTACAAGCCATACCTTCTTTTTAAAAGAAAAATAAATACCATGTTTTACTTTTCTTTTATTTTGGTATTGAAAATGGTTTTCATAATGTTTTTATATCAATGTGTTGTATTGATATCTCGTGATTGAAATGTGTAAATTTTATGTTTCCTTTATGCATGTTTTATGTGATATGATTATGTTATGGTTCTTGGGCATTATTATGAAGACGGGTGGTTCCGTGATAAACTAAGGGTGGGTGAGCCCGTTATAGATCTCCAATGCATTGGGTAACGTGAAGGAGTGAAACGTTAAGGTTTCTCCGAAGAGATTTTAGGGAATATACTGTGATGGGTATTCCAAACGTAACCAAGAGGGTTACTCCCTACGTAATAATGTTATGAATTCCTCAAGTTACCTTTATGTCTTATGATTTCTATGATTTATTCATGATTTCATGAGGTTTGTTAAAGTGCCTATGTTTTATGGGTAAAGTATGATTTCATTCTTATGTATATATGAACTCATGTTTCCTTTCCATGTTTTTTTTATAACCCATACTGAGTTTTTATGCTCATCCCAAGTTTTTGAAATGTTTTTCACAGGTCAAGGGAAAGGTACATAATAAGATGATAGAGTCAAGTATGTGTCAAGAAATAATCCATGTTTTATTTTAAATGTGTTTCCATTGATGGGAATGAAGAATACTATCTTTATGTAACCACTTTGTTTATATGTGGAATGTAATGCAAGTTTTAAGACTGGGGCCTTATAGTTGGTATCAGAGGTCGGTTTAGATAACTTTAGGAGTTAGAATTCTATTAAATTATTATCCAAAAATATATTTTTTTCGAAATGATATAGCATTTAAAGATTACCATGTTGCTTCATCTAAGACATGTTTGTTCAGAATGGTTTTCTGCAGAGGAAACAGGGAAGCAGTGCTAGGAAGGAATACAGAAGGAAATAAACTTCCGAATCAGCATCCAGAAATGGTCGGAATTGGAACTGAACAGTTTGTTGCAGTAATGGTGCAGTTGACTCAAGCGATAAATGGCGGTGGTATCCATGCACGAGATCATCCAGATCAACCACAGAGGAACATGTCAGTGGTGGAACATTTCATGAGGCAACATCCACCATCATTCAGAGGATCATCTGACCCTGTGCTAGCTGAAGCTTGGATTAAAGCACTGGAGAATATTTTTGATGTCATGGGGTGTTCAGACAATCAAAATTTTAGTCTTGCTATTTACCGTTTGGAGGGTGAAGCAGATCAGTGGTGGTCTATGGTTAAAAATATCCGGGACGCCGATGAGATTGATGCTCTTGACTGGGATGAATTCAAAGGTATGTTTCTTGAGAAGTATTTTCCTAAGGCCGTTCGACTTAGGATGGAAAAGCAATTCTTGGAATTGAGGCAAGAGGAAGACTCAGTGGCTTCCTATGAAGAAAGGTTCACTCGATTGGCAAGGTATGCTCCAAATTTTATCCGGGACCTTGATAGTAAAATAAATCGTTTTTACTCAGGATTAAAGCCAAAATATCGAAGGGCATTAGCTTCTCGTGAGGTTAAAAGTTATGAAAAGCTTGTTCGATGTGCTGAGAAGGTGGAAATGGAGTTTACCGATGACCAAGTTTTCTATAACAACCAGCAGAAGAAGAGACCGAGGTGGCAGGAGAAAGGTAAGAATTCTTCAAAAAAGTCTGATGGTAAGAAAACTAAGTTTCCAGTTTGTGATAAATGTGGAAAAAGGCATGCTGGGGAATGTCTTCTGAATTCTGGAAAGTGTTACCGATGTGGTAAAATGGGACATAAGGCTCGTGATTGCACTGAAAAGGATCAAGCTGAAGGTAAGAACAAATTTGACTTACAGTTAGTGAAATTTTATAAGTGTAATGAGATGGGTCACTATGCAAACGAGTGTCCGAAAAGGATCTTGAGTGATGGGAAGCAGTTAGACTACAAGCAGAAAGGGGTGGTGAAATCCTTTGCAACTACTTCAGCAGATGTCGGTCCATCAAATGAAGTTGTATCAGGTACTTTGTTTGTTTTTTCAGATTATGCCAGTGTGTTCTTTGATTCGGGGTCTACATATTCTTTCATCTCTGAAACCTTTTCTAGTAAAATGGGAATACCATCTCAAGAAATGACTCCTTAACTTTTGGTAAAAACACCTGGGGGAAGTGTCGAGGAAAAAAGAATTTATAAGAATCTTCCTATCCTTATCTGTGGAAAGAACCTACTTGCAAACCTTATTGTTCTACCTCTAGTAGAGTTTGATGTTATCCTGGGTATGGATTGACTCTCTATTTACCATGCTAAGATTGACTGTAGAGCTAAAGAAGTTTCTTTTCAGAAAGACTTTCAGTTTGTTTACAAGAATGAACCCTTACTTTTGATAACATATCAAGAGGCCGAGAAACTTGTAAAAGATGGAAATGAGTGTTACCTTGCACACGTCGTTGAAAATAAAGGAACTGTTCAGATTAATGATGTGCCAGTGGTAAATGAGTATCCTGATGTTTTTCCTGATGAGTTGCCTGGAATAATACCAGATCGGGAAGTTGAGTTTACTGTTGACTTAGTTCCTAATGCTAAGCCAATTTCAAAACCCCCTTATCGAATGGCACAAATTGAACTTTTAGAGTTGAAGGATCAATTGCAAGATTTATTAGAGAAAGGTTTCATTAGACCTAGCACATCACCATGGGGTGCTCCTGTTTTATTTGTTAAAAAGAAAGATGGTTCTATGAGACTTTGCATTGATTATAGAGCCTTGAATAATATCACTGTTAAGAACAAATATCCTTTGCCTCATATCGATGATTTGTTTGATCAGCTCCAGGGAGCTCAGTTTTTTTCAAAGATTGACTTGAGATCGGGGTACCATCAGCTGAAGGTTAAGGAGGCAGATATTCCGAAGACCGCGTTCCGTATGAGATATGGCCATTATGAATTTGTAGTAATGCCTTTTGGGCTAACCAATGCACCTGCTGTATTCATGGACTTAATGAATAGAATTTTCCATGAGTTCTTGGATAAGTTTGTGGTGGTTTTCATTGATGATATTTTGGTGTTTTCTAAAAGTAAGGAGGAGCATGAAAAACATTTAAGGGTTATCTTGCAAACCTTAAAAGAAAAGAAATTGTATGGGAAATTCAGCAAGTGTGAGTTTTGGTTGCAACAAATTTTTTTCCTTGGTCACATTGTTTCTAAAGATGGAATAACTGTTGATCCTGCAAAAACAAAAGTTGTGGAAGAATGGCCAAGACCCACAAATGTAACTGAGATTCGTAACTTCCTTGGTTTAGCGGGCTATTACCGAAGGTTTGTTAGAAATTTTTCACGGTTATCTAGTCCAATGACTAAGCTAACTCGGAAGGGTGTTAAGTTTATCTGGACAAAAGAATGTGATGATTGTTTTCAGGAATTGAAAAGAAGATTGGTGAATGCTCCAGTTTTGGCACTACCTTCCAGGAATGGTGAGTTTGTTATATACAGTGATGCTTCATTGAAAGGACTTGTTTGCGTCCTAATGCAGAATGATCAGGTAATTGCTTATGTTTCACGACAGTTGAAAAATCATGAGGTAAATTACCCTACACATGATTTGGAATTAGCTGCTGTTGTTTTTGCTTTAAAAATTTGGAGGCATCATTTGTATGGAGTAAAGTGTGAAATATATACCGATCACAAAAGTTTAAAGTATATATTCACTCAGAAAGAGTTAAACATGAGACAAAGGAGATGGCTGGAATTAATCAAGGATTATGATTGTACAATTCATTACCATCCGGGAAAAGCAAATAAAGTGGCTGATGCTTTGAGTCGAAAAAGTAATGCCTCATTAACAATGTTGTGTTTGGAACGTGATCCTTTGGTTAAGGATTTGATGAACTTTGGCATAGAAGTTGTTGGTGCAGGAAGTCCTTCTGTTTTGTTTCAGGTATCAGTGAGATCTTCTCTATCAGATAGAATCAAGCAAGCACAGAAGCAAGATAGTGAGTTGCAGAAAAAGGTAGAGCTGGTTCAGAAAGGTAAGTTGCCTGAATTCAACATTGATAGTGATTGTGTTTTGAGATTTGGGAAGAGATTGTGTGTGCCTTGTGATTCACAGTTGAAGAGAGAGCTGTTATGTGAAGCTCATAGTTCTCCGTTTTCTGTTCATCCGGGCAGTACTAAGATGTATAGAGATCTGCGGGAGTATTACTGGTGGGATGGAATGAAAAGAGACATTGTTGATTTTACTGTGAAGTGTTTGACTTGTCAGCAGGTTAAAGCAGAGCGGCAACTACCGAAAGGGATGCTTCAGCCTTTACCAGTGCCAGAGTGGAAATGAGAGAATATATCCATGGACTTTGTTGTTGGATTACCGAAGACATCTTGAGGTAATAATGCAATCTGGGTTATTGTTGATCGCTTGACCAAATCTGCTCATTTCCTTGCTATACGAGATACTTTCTCTCTTGATCAACTTTCCCGTTTGTATCTTAAAGAGATAGTCAGGTTACATGGAGTTCCTCTCTCCATTGTATCGGATCGTGATCCCATGTTTACTTCTAACTTTTGGAAAGGCCTTCAGAAGTCGTTGGGTACTGAATTAAATTTTAGTACAGCTTTTCATCCTCAATCAGATGGGCAGTCAGAACGAACAATTCAGACATTGGAGGATATGATACGAGCTTGTTCTATGGATTATCAGGGAAGTTGGGACCAACATCTTTCTTTGGTTGAATTTTCATATAATAACAGTTTCTATTCTAGTATACAGATGGCACCATTTCAGGCATTATATGGGAAGCGGTGTCGAACTCCAGCTTTCTGGGATGAAGTGGTTGAAAGGAAGTAGATGGGACCAGAATTGGTAGAAGAGATGGCAGAAAATGTTCAGCTGATTCAGAAACACATGAGAACAGCTCAGAGCAGGCAGAAGAGTTATGCAGATAACCGGAGGAAGGATCTATCTTTCGAGGTAGGTGATCATGTTTTTCTCAAGGTTTCTCCTTGGAAAAGTGTGATGAGATTTGGTAAGAAAGAAAAGTTGAGTCCAAGGTTCATTGGACCATACGAAATTCTAGAGAGAGTTGGATCAGTTGCATACCGATTGGCTTTACCTCCGATTTTATCTCAAGTGCACAATGTTTTTCACGTTTCGATGTTGAGAAAGTATATGCCAGATCCATCTCATGTTTTGAGTCCAGAGGTAGTTCAGCTGGAAGAGAACCAATCTTATGAGGAACAACCGGTCCAGATTCTTGACCATAGGGAGCAAGTGTTACGGAATAAGGTGATTAAGCAGGTAAAGGTTTTGTGGAAAAACCACATGATTGAAGAGGCAACATGGGAATCTAAAAATGCAATGAGGGATAAGTACCCCCATTTATTCGATAAGTAAATAAATTGCGGGGACGCAATTTTCTAAAGGGGGGAAGGATGTAACATCCCAAGTAAGTAATGAATAATAGATATTTTTATCTATGTCTATTAATGATTAAGATAGTGTTTTAGAGGCTTAAAATGAAAATAAATACAATCTTATGCATGGAATACACTAATATTCTTACAAGATTGTTTTACTGCCTTTTGATGGAAAACCATTTTTGAATCTATATTTTGACAATTTTATAAACTATGTTTGTCAAAATAAACTTATTATTTATGATTGGGACATCAAAATTTACCTTGTGTGAATTTTTGGTATTTTTCTGACAATGTTCATTTTTTAATGAATAGTGAAAGATACTGCATTTTACATCAAAACTACTTTTTAATCTAATTTATTTATATGATTAGATTATGTTTTGAATTGGTTTTGAAGTGAAATTAGAATATATTTTTACCATTTTATCCAATGGTGGTCATTGGAATCAATTTCACTTTGAAATTAGACTTAAACTGGTGTCAATCTTTTGATACTTATTGTTTTGTAAAAACACGATATTTGCTCTGGCAGCGGGAATTAATTATTAAATTAATTAATGTGACCTATATGTTTTGAATTTTGTAAAATAGACTTCATTTTTGAATTCGTAATATCAAATATAGCTTAGGGTGAATTTTTGGTAATTTTCTGAAAAACTTCAATTTTTGATGAATAGTGAAACCACTAAGTGGTAATCAAGCAAACTGATTTTTCAGTTAAATGAAAGTTTACCACTAATGTGTATTGAATTTTTAAAATCTGACATACATGGTTGTCATTAAGAAGTAAAATGTGGTTCAATGAGATTATAATAATTTTTGGTGAATAGTAACTTATTAAGTTCTTAATCGCGATTAGTGGTAATTAGGGTAGTTTAAGGTATAAATAATGCTTTAATAATATGAAATGACCTAGAAACATGTCCCAAACTTATTGGTTGTGTCATGGCCGACCAAGACAAGCCATGGGTCAACTTGGGGACCCCATGGATCCACTTTTGTTGGGAAATGACAAAAATAACTTTTTATTTAATGTAAAAGTAAAAATGACACAAACATAATATGTTTTACGAAAACAATTTTTAAGTGGGGTTATACAAGTGCAAAATTTGATTATAAATAGTCATTGGAAAGATAAAAAGATTTCCTATATCATAGTATTTGTTTTATAATTTTTAGACATTAAATAAAGTTAATTATTTATGACATAATAATGATGCAGCGATGACATCATTATTTGACGATTTAAATAAAATAGAAAGATAATGTAAAATCTATGAACTACACATGTCCAAAACCAATTGGATGAGTGGATTTCGAACCCTTATCACCTTATCCACGATTTTTATCAATGTGGGACCTTTTAAAACCGAAACACATTTTCAAATAATGTAATATTTCTTTACTTTCCAAAAGTGCCCCTCCTCTCCTCTTATAAAAGGCCCCCACCTCTACCTCATTTCACACACTCTTCAAGCCTTTGGCTCGGCCAACCCCTGCCCATTTGCTCTCTCCACATCCCTATCCTCATCCTAGAGGATTCCCTTTGGGCAGAATCCTTTCAAAGGAAGCCTTTAGGC
This sequence comes from Viscum album, assembly GCA_963277665.1. Taxonomy (NCBI): domain Eukaryota; kingdom Viridiplantae; phylum Streptophyta; class Magnoliopsida; order Santalales; family Viscaceae; genus Viscum; species Viscum album. The sequence goes on from OY728140.1 coordinate 931,946,675, forward strand.
TCAACTCAAAAGGAGTTACACTTTTAAAGGTAATTCATTCTCTCATGTTCATTTGTTTTATTTTGCTTCTCCAACCCCCTAAACTCTTTTTATTTACTTCTTTTTTAACAACACCAGTATCATCAATATACTAGGATGTTGTTATAAGATTTATTTGAGCTACACTCTCACACAACTACATCAAATGGTTAAAGAACATACGGTTTCTGTGGATGGCGAAATTCTGCCTCCCGAAACGATGATTGTTCAATACTCATTTAACACCTTCAAAGGTGGCCATTATGACGTCACTATTTTTATATATGATATATAATATGTTTATGTTTTCCTTAATCTTCTGTTTTTTTTCATTTTGGGCATACCTTTATGGTTTCCATTATGGGTAAACACGATATCTTCATTTTAGGAAGTGCGGACTACCGCCCCCTCAAAGTGATTTGATTCGTTAAATACCATATGTGGGACATATAAAGGATGGAACTATGATATTATATATGATATTATACTGGAATTATAATATACCTTTATATCATTATGATTCCATTCTATAAAATACGAAATAGAAATGAAAGTAGCGTTCATGCGTACGTACGGCTTACCGTCTCCATGAACGGTGCATTTCATTTCTTACCTCTAAATGATTATGTAATATTATAAATGCAAGTATGTACGGGATATATATGACATATATGATATCTACATCATGAATACCATTCTGGATATAATGAACCTTTGACCAAATTAACAACATGTAAGTGTAAGAATTCTATTTTTGACTTAAGAACCAAATACCGACAAAATGAACATTATTAACTTAACTGATTACATGATGTTCATAACATGGTATATGATTAGCCACTAAATGAGGCTAATATTCATTGTTAATATACATAATTTTCATGTTCTTTATTATTCATAAACACCATTTTAGTGCATTTTACACTTTGAATATCATTTCACATTATGATTGTAATACCTTCTTAAAATGCACTATTATGTGGTACATTTTTGAACATCATTCAAAGTACCAAATGATTCATCTGATTATACATATTTTAATTTGATAATTGATCTACACTCCAATATGAACATGTTTCATTCAGGGATCAATGGAGAATTCATGGAGGATGATGGAGATATTTGGCAATGAAAGGAAGCAATTCTGGAGAAGGCAGATTGGACACCAGCCCACTGATTAGACTTTGGGGCCCAACATACAGGCCCAATTGATCCCAAATTTCGTGTGATTCTCTAAGACATGTAGAGGAACAAATCACTCTTCATGAGTTAATGCTAATTCGGCCTCCATGGTGGTCATTTAGGCGGCCCAAGTTAGAGATACAATTCTGGGCCAGATTCTGCGGCCCAGAAAAACAGCCCACTAATTTGATCATATCTCGGAATTAACAACTCCAAATGGGCCCAAATTGTACAGGCGGTTAGAAGACATCCGGATCTCCATTTTCTTATTCTATGGCCCACTATGATTCGGCCATCGAGAAGGTCATCCAAATGCGTCTGTTCGGTGGATGAAATCTGGCTGCCACCTCGGGTCAAATGTGGAAAATTCCAAATTCCACAAACTTTCCACCACCCTAGGCCTACCATACTCAAGTGGGATGACTTGTACTGTTAAAGGCTCGACCCAAGGCTCCCAAAATGCCTATTTAAGGAAGTGGTGGTGAAGGAGTTGAGGATCTTGGATGCTTTGTTCAATTGTAATGTTATGCTGCATTTTTGTTGCCTCAATTTTGTCTTTCACATGTAAGTTGTTCAATTCACTTTAGTTTCTTAATAAAAGTTCTTCTTCTACTCTTATTCTGTTGTTCTTAATATCACTTTGATACCGTTGGATCAAGGTGTGAATTTATTCACACCAACCCTTGTGAAATTATTCACACAACGGTGGAGAGATCATTTTATTTTTGTTGTTTTCTTTACTTCTCCATTTCCTCCCTCATGAGTCTACTTTCCGCTTCCATTGAAACCATGGAATCAATGGAGGGCTAACCCACTTATGGGTTGATCCAAGGGAGTAGCAAGGGGCTGGATTGGATGTTATTTATCACCTAATTAATGTATAATCACTTCTTTAATTGGGATTTTTATTTGATGATTTTTAAACTTCATCGTCCTTGTTGAATTTAAGGCCACACACATCAAGTACTAATACGATCCTTTACCTTGAAGTGCTCAAAACTTTGATCCTTCAAGTGTATAGGTGATTAGTATTAGAGGGTGTAGGCATTAAACCAGTAAGTGATGATGTTGTTTTATCTCCTTAAATGAACACATCTCAAATTTAAGAAATTGAAATCATTAAAAAGAAAATACGTCCAATCCACCCTGAGCGATAACCTAGGATCAACTCATTATTTTAAATTGAATTCACTTAAATCTGTTAGATATATTTAAAACCCATCCAAAATCAATCCAAGTTGGCCACTTCATAGCCAAAAATCCATCCCTTAGGTTGTGTATCTTAGGTATCTTCTTAGGTCTCTGTGGAATCGACAACCCAAGCTACACTACAAGGACCGTTCTACCCTTCTTCTCTTGGGTAAATTTGGGCGTGAACCAAATTTTGGCACTGTTGCCGGGGACCAAGTAAGTACCTTAGATCCAAAAAAAAACCTTCTTTCCTCACCTCCATTCTTCTACTCTCACCCAAGATCTCTTATCTTGTCCCTTTCTCGCTTTTTTTTTGGCGCATGTCCGCCTACACCCGCGATTTCTCAAACAGACTAGTTAGGGTGGAAAGTCCTAGGATAGGGGAGTCAAGTGCACCTAAGGGATTGTTTAAATCAGATTCAAATATTCTTGAAACCCCAAAGTCAGAACTTGAAACAAGTCCAATGGAGGGTCATCCACAAAATCAAATTGTAAACCCTAGGGGGATTCAAATGGGAAACCAAAACCAAGAAGCTCCAAACTTAGGGAATGTAGTTGATCAAACCATGAATGACTACCTCACTCCAGCTTGGACCAATGCCCCCTCATGCATTAGACACAATTCCATAGGAGACACCAACTACATATTCAAACCCCATGTCCTAAACCACCTTCCAACCTTTCATGGGATGGAGTCAGAAATGTCATACCTTCATGTCAAAGAGTTCAACGACATTGTTGAAACCATGTGTCCCCCACATCAACTAGAATCTGCTAAGATGAGGCTATTTCCTTTTTCATTAAAGGATCGAGCTAAAAATTGGCTAAACAACTTGAGACCTGCATCAATCCACTCTTGGGACCAACTACAAAGAGAATTCTACAAAAAATACTTCCCTCATCACAAAACAATTGCACTTAAAAAGAGCATACAAAACTTTTTTGAAAAAGAGGGAGAGTCATTCTACGAAACATGGGAGAGGTTCAAAGACACCCTAAACATGGTTCCACACCATGGGTTTTCCATACCTGAACAAGTGAGAATTTTCTATGAAGGGTTGGGTCCGGGGAACAAACAGTTCATTGACATGATGTGTAATGGAACCTTTAAAAACAAGGCCCCAAATGATGCTTACGAGTATCTCGAAAGTCTGGCTGAACAAAACCAAACTTGGGGAACTTCACCTTATTTTGAAAAGCTACAAAGAACCACTGGAATTCATACACTTAGAGAAGAGGAAAGCCTTAGGGCTAAACTCTCAGCACTCTCTAGGAAGGTTGAAGAGATAGACCTTAGGAAAGTCCATGAAATCCAAAATGTAGACCTTGTTTGCACAATTTGTGACAAACATGACCATAAAACAGACAACTGCCCAACCATTCCATCCATCAAGGATGTTCTTCTAGGAGGACCCCCAGTGAAAGTCAATGCCCTAAACTTTCAAAAGCCCCAATACCAAAACACCTTCAATCCAAGGTACAATGACCACCCAGGCTTCCGATGGAAGGATAACCAACAACATAGCCAACCACAAGGGCAAAATCCTTACCCTCAACAGAACTACCAAACCCATAACCAGTTCCAAACCCAACCTATCCAATACCAACAGCCACCAGTCCATTTTCAACAAACCATCCCACCTCCAAAATATCCCCCTGGGATAAACCAACCTACTCAAGCACCAACCCAAACTGTTCCACAAAGCCTACTAGAGCAACTATGCAAACAAATGGAGAGGATGAACTCAGAAGTCTCTTCCCTAAAACAAGAACTTAAAACCATAAAAACTGGAAAGGCACCCATGCCTACTCAGGCGGTGCCATCCTCAACTTCAAGGGGAGAGTCAAGTTGTGCTCAAACAACTCATGAACAACTAAAGGCTGTGACTGTTTTAAGAAGTGGGAAATCAATTGAGAAACCTGAACAACTAATTCAGAACCCACCTGAAGATTCAAACTTGGATGAAAATTCAAATGAACCACAAGATCAAACTGAGGAAACTGATAACATTGTCAAGGAAACAACTCTTCAACAAACAACCCCACAACCTGCACCATTTCCTCAATGCATGAGGGGGAAATCCAAGCCTGAACTGAGTGAAACACTGAGGGAAATATTTTCACAAGTCAAGTTGAACATACCCCTTCTCGATGCCATCCAAACTATACCTGCCTACTCAAAGTATCTTAAGGACTTGTGCACTTTTAAAAGAAAATTTTCACATAAAAACCAAGTCCTTTTGGCTGCTAATGTGAGTACCACCATTCAGGGGACCATTCCTCCTAAGTTGAAAGACCCAGGTTGCCCTTACATCAATGTTGAACTGGGAGAAAGTAAAGTTGTCAAGGCCTTGTGTGACCTAGGTGCTAGTGTCAATCTCATCACATATGCTGTGTACTGCCAGTTAGGCCTAGAAGAACTCCAACCCACATCTGTCACACTTCAACTTGCTGATCGTAGCATTAGGGTTCCAAAGGGGATTTTAAAGGACGTTCTGGTAAAGGTTGAAAACTTCATCTACCCTGCTGATTTCATTGTCCTTGACAACCATCCAAACTTAGGAAATAAGGAACAAACCCCAATCATCCTTGGTCGTCCTTTCCTTGCAACAATCAACTCTGTTATCCGAGTCCGAAATGGGAACATGACCATCACCTTTGGGAACATGAGTCTAGACTTGAACATCTATAATGCAAGCTCACAAATAGGGGATGACGAGGATATTCATGAAGTAAACATGATAGGAAGCATTGATAATGAATCCATGGAACATCAAGGAATATTTTATGAATGTTTAAGTCAGAATGAGATTGATTTCCTTTGTTCATATGAAGGAATTTTATCTCCTTGGCTTGAATCATTTTCAAATTGCTCTTATGATGAAGTCTTAGGTCCAACAATCAGTGAAACCTTTCAAGAAACCAATTTCATAGAGACCCCTCTAAATTCCTTCCCTAAATCTGATCAAGCCAATCTAGTAGTTGAAACTTCTACATGTGAGGAACCAATCCTATCTGAACCTCTAAAAAAAGAAATTGATCTTGATCCAATGTCCCAATCTTCTGCTGAAATTTTGAACCAACCTGATCTTGAATTGAAGGAACTTCCTACTGCACTAAAGTATGCCTTCCTAGGGGAAAATCAAACACATCCTATTGTCATTTCTTCTTCTATTGAAGCCAATCATGAGAGGATGCTTCTAGATGTCCTTAGGAAGCATAAGAAAGCCATTGGTTGGACCCTTTCTGATATTCCTGGGATTAGCCCACTTATCGGGACTCATAGGATTGTTCTAGAATCTGATTCAAAGCCATGTCGTCAACCTCAACGGCGACTCAATCCTAATCTCATGGAGGTAGTAAGGAAGGAACTTCTGAAATTATTGAAAGATGGTATCATCTACCCCATAGCTGAGAGTGAGTGGGTAAGCCCAATTCAAGTTGTCCCAAAGAAAGCTGGAATCACTGTGATCACTAATAAGGATGGGGAAATTCTTCCAACTAGGGTGAGTAGTGGCTGGAGAGTCTGTATTGACTATAGGAAGCTCAACTCTTGTACCAAGAAGGACCATTTTCCCTTGCCCTTTATTGATCAAGTCCTCGAGCGAGTGGCGGGTCATCAATTCTATTGCTTCCTAGATGGGTACTCAGGTTACAATCAAATCGAGGTCTCCTTGGAGGATCAAGGGAAGACAACCTTCACCTGTCCATTCGGCACCTTTGCCTTCAAACGCATGCCGTTCGGGTTATGCAATGCCCCTGGAACCTTCCAGCGGTGCATGATGGGAATCTTCTCAGATATGGTAGGGGATTTTCTAGAGGTCTTCATGGATGACTTCTCTGTCTTTGGGGATACATTTGAGAGATGTCTTAGGAATGTGGAGAGAGTTTTGTCAAGATGTGAAGAAAAGAATCTGGTCCTAAACTGGGAAAAATTTCATTTCATGGTAAAAGAGGGGTTAGTCCTTGGCCATATAGTCTCGGGTAGGGGAATTGAAGTTGATAAAGCAAAGGTTGACATCATTCGTCACCTTCCATCACCCAGAACTGTTAAGGAAGTGAGGTCCTTCTTAGGACATGCTGGTTTCTATAGAAGATTAATTAAGGACTTTAGTTCAATCTCTCGCCCTCTTTGTGCTCTCCTAGTAAAGGATGCTCCATTTGTTTGGACAGAAAGCTGTGAGGGTTCATTTTCAACCCTTAAATCCGCTCTCACCTCTCCTCCCATTATGAAATCTCCAAATTGGAACCTTCCTTTTGAACTTATGTGTGATGCCAGTGACTTTGCTGTTGGAGCTGTGTTAGGACAACGTTGTGATAAAACTCCTTATGTCATTGCTTATGCAAGTAAATCCTTAAATGATGCCCAAATCAACTACACCACCACTGAAAAGGAGTTACTTGCTATTGTTTTTGCCTTAGAGAAGTTTAGGTCCTACCTCTTAGGATCACCCATCACTGTGTTCACTGACCATTCTGCACTAAAATACCTCTTCCAAAAACAAGATGCTAAGGCTAGACTGATTAGGTGGGTCCTTCTCTTACAAGAATTTGACCTCACAATCAAGGATAAAAAGGGAGTTGAAAATGTTTTAGCTGATCACCTCTCTAGGATGGAATTCAAAGACAACTCAAATCACCTTTCTGTGTCTGATTCGTTTCCTGATGAACACTTATACTCTGTGAGTGACTGCCCTTGGTATGCTGACATAGCAAATTTCTTAGTGACAGGAGTCATTCCAAAATTCTTAGGGACTCAAGCTCGAAGGAAATTCCTTTCTGATGTTAGACACTATGTGTTTGATGATCCATACCTCTATAAGTTCTGCCCTGACCAAGTCATTAGGAGGTGTGTTCCAGAATCTGAACAAGAGTCCATCCTTAAATTCTGTCATAGTGAGGCATGTGGAGGTCACTTTTCCTCTAAGAAAACATCTGCTAAGATTCTTCAATGTGGTCTTTTCTCGCCCACCCTTTCAAGGGACTCCTACACATTTTGTCAAAGTTGTCCCAGGTGTCAACAAGTAGGGTCCATCACAAAAAGGAATCAAATGCCACTCACTCCCATCTTAGTGGTTGAAATCTTTGACTGTTGGGGAATTGATTTCATGGGTCCCTTCCCAAACTCTCGGGGATACCTCTACATACTCTTAGCTGTTGATTATGTCTCAAAATGGGTTGATGCCATTCCCACAAAATCCAATGATCATCAAACTATGATTAGATTCCTAAAAGAAAACATATTCTCTAGATTTGGAATTCCTAGGGCTATCATAAGTGATCGTGGAACTCATTTTTGCAATCGTCCATTCTCATCACTCATGGAAAAATATGGAATTTCTCACAAAGTGTCCACTGCTTACCACCCACAGACCAATGGTCAAGCTGAGTTAGCCAATCGTGAAATTAAGCAAATTCTTGAAAAAACTGTCAACCCCTCTAGGAAAGATTGGTCTGAGAAACTCTTAGATGCGCTTTGGGCCTATAGAACTGCATATAAAACCATTTTAGGAATGTCCCCATATAGGTTGGTTTATGGAAAAGCATACCATTTGCCAGTGGAGATTGAACATAAGGCCTTTTGGGCAATTAAGAAAATGGATTATGACCTCTCATTGGCCGGAACAAGAAGGAAATTAGATCTCAATGAACTGGAGGAACTAAGGATGGAGGCTTATGAAAATTCAAGGATCAATAAAGCTAGAGTTCAAGCCTACCAGTCTAGGAATCTTAAAACTAAACACATTGAACCAGGGAAATATGTGCTTTTGTATAGTTCTAAACTTCATTTGCACTCGGGAAAGTTGAGGTCTAGATGGTCGGGTCCATACATAGTGCATAAGGTGTACCCCCATGGGGCTGTTGAAATTCAAGATCCCACCAATGGTCAAATATTTAAAGTTAATGGTCATAGAGTCAAACCATTCATAGAACCATTCCAAAAACATGAAGTTGATGAAGACCTGAGTGAACCTACCTTTGATGAAAAAAAAAACAACAATTAATCAATAAGGGGTTTAAGTCGAGATAACGACGTTAAACAAAGCGATGCATGGGAGGAAACCCGTGGTTTTTATGTTTCTAATATTTCTGAATCATCTTTATTTTTCAAATAAGATTACTTAATCATTTTTATATTTAAAAATAAAAAAAATAGACTTTTGACCTGTTCTTCTATTATGAGTATGGATGGGTACGAAAGAGGAGCACCATATTCATCCGTGTCACGTGGTGTGATCCTTGAGTAATACCTTACCCAGAAATTTAAAAAGAAGACAATGTATCATCAGTTTATTTTGTTTTTATTATTCAATGGGTTAAAAAAAATATAATAATACAAAAAAAAAAAGTCCACGCCATAGGCCGTGGGGAAAACCCCGTCACAACCGGCGAAGCCGCGGGGACTCGAACCCATGACCGAAGGGAGACAGGGGCACGCACTTACCACTGGCCTACGGCTGCTTGTGCTTCCTTATTCTATAATTTTTATATATATACTTATATTTTACTTCCTTTATTATATATAATATATATATATATTGTTTTTTTTGTTTGTTTTGTTTGTTTTGTTTTTCCTTTTTCCACTAGGGAACTTTGCAAGCGACATTGATATCAAAGGACTAAAAGGGAGCAGCAAGAACTTCAAACTTCAACCACCAGGTGACTTCATTCCTTAACCCCCATTTTCAATTTCTTTTTCTTAACTTCCATTATCTGCCTCTACTCCTTCTAAATTGTTATTTCTTCAAACACTGGGGACAGTGTTGTTTTAAGTTGGGGGGAGAGATAAAATAAAAAATGCTTTTGTGTAAACAAAAAAATGAATGATTTGAAAAAAAAATTAAATGGAAGGAAAAATTCCTTTAACTTTGAACATGGTAATACACATTTCACACTTTGAAACTGAATATCAAATAATTTAGCATGCCCTGATTCTGATTTTAATCCTTGTATAATTTCATGAGCATAGATTTTGGAAAGTGTGGTTGTCCAATGTGATATTTCATCGTTTATATTTTCATCCAAATTAAAAAAATGCCACAATGCACGTCCTCTAGACTGTGGGGTACTAATTTTAATTTTTGGGGTCCCATAATAAATAGCATAGGATGGTTTTATTTTTATGAATAATATGAGTATTCAAAAAAAAAAATTAAAAAAAAATTATTAAAAAATAAAAATAAAAAAATAAAAATAAAAATTTGCGTGTAGAGCAATGGATTGATAAAATGCAAGGCTTTCGGCACTTGGGGATCGTGACTCCAGAGTTGTCTAGCCCTGAGTTTTTCAATCTATCTCTATTTATGGTAATATGACTTTGTTTTTGATTAAGTTAACTCGAGATGATGCCCGAGTATGTGGGCTTCACTTGGTGCCCTAAGGCCTTTGAGTCTGGGAGTCATCGGCAAAGTCTTGCTACATGGGTTAATTTGATTAATTGCAATCTCAATTACTATAGCAATATTGCAAAAAAAATCAAAAAAAAAAGAGGGATGAATAATACTCATATTAGGATTAAATGTGATGCCACCTAGCGCTTCCATGATTTCCCCCTTGAATGAAAATGAACCCCCATATCTATTGTGATTCACAACACATCATTACACATAATTGAGTTGGATGAAGTATGATGATGGATTTGATCAAAGGAATGGGCTTGGGATTGGGATCTGCTTATGAAAATATCTTGTATTAAAGTATTTTGATGGGTTTCATGATTGTTTGGTATAAGGTTTTTTTGGTGATCATTGTGTATTAAAATGTTTTTAGAAAAGGGAATTCGAATTTCATTTTTGATGAGATATATTTTGCTCGGGACTAGCAAAACTCAAGTTGGGGGGTGTGATTATCCACTAAATGAGGCTAATATTCATTGTTAATATACATAATTTTCATGTTCTTTATTATTCATAAACACCATTTTAGTGCATTTTACACTTTGAATATCATTTCACATTATGATTGTAATACCTTCTTAAAATGCACTATTATGTGGTACATTTTTGAACATCATTCAAAGTACCAAATGATTCATCTGATTATACATATTTTAATTTGATAATTTATCTACACTCCAATATGAACATGTTTCATTCAGGGATCAATGGAGAATTCATGGAGGATGATGGAGATATTTGGCAATGAAAGGAAGCAATTCTGGAGAAGGCAGATTGGACACCATCCCACTGATTAGACTTTGGGGCCCAACATACAGGCCCAATTGATCCCAAATTTCGTGGGATTCTAGAAGACATGTAGAGGAACAAATCACTCTTCATGAGTTAATTCTAATTCGGCCTCCATGGTGGTCATTTAGGCGGCCCAAGTTAGAGATACAATTCTGGGCCAGATTCTGCGGCCCAGAAAAACAGCCCACTAATTTGATCATATCTCGGAATTAACAACTCCAAATGGGCCCAAATTTTACAGGCGGTTAGAAGACATCCGGAGCTCCATTTTCTTATTCTATTTCCCACTCTGATTCGGCCATCTAGAAGGTCATCCAAACGCGTCTGTTCGGTGGATGAAATCTGGCTGCCACCTCGGGTCAAATGTGGAAAATTCCAAATTCCACAAACTTTCCACCACCCTAGGCCTACCATACTCAAGTGGGATGACTTGTACTGTCGAAGGCTCGACCCAAGGCTCCCAAAATGCCTATTTAAGGCAGTGGTGGTGAAGGAGTTGAGGATCTTGGATGCTTTGTTCAATTGTAATGTTATGCTGCATTTTTGTTGCCTCAATTTTGTCTTTCACATGTAAGTTGTTCAATTCACTTTAGTTTCTTAATAAAAGTTCTTCTTCTACTCTTATTTTGTTGTTCTTAATATCACTTTGATACCGTTGGATCAAGGTGTAAATTTATTCACACCAACCCTTGTGAAATTATTCACACAACGGTGGAGAGATCATTTTATTTTTGTTGTTTTCTTTACTTCTCTATTTCCTCCCTCATGAGTCTACTTTCCGCTTCCATTGAAACCATGGGATCAATGGAGGGCTAACCCACTTATGGGTTGATCCAAGGGAGTAGCAAGGGGCTGGATTGGATGTTATTTATCACCTAATTAATGTATAATCACTTCTTTAATTGGGATTTTTATTTGATGATTTTTAAACTTCATCGTCCTTGTTGAATTTAAGGCCACACACATCAAGTACTAATACGATCCTTTACCTTGAAGTGCTCAAAACTTTGATCCTTCAAGTGTATAGGTGATTAGTATTAGAGGGTGTAGGCATTAAACCAGTAAGTGATGATGTTGTTTTATCTCCTTAAATGAACACATCTCAAATTTAAGAAATTGAAATCATTAAAAAGAAAATACGTCCAATCCACCCTGAGCGATAACCTAGGATCAACTCATTCTTTTAAATTGAATTCACTTAAATCTGTTAGATATATTTAAAACCCATCCAAAATCAATCCAAGTTGGCCACTTCATAGCCAAAAATCCATCCCTTAGGTTGTGTATCTTAGGTATCTTCTTAGGTCTCTGTGGAATCGACAACTCAAGCTACACTACAAGGACCGTTCTACCCTTCTTCTCTTGGGTAAATTTGGGCGTGAACCAGTATAAAAGGAATAATGAACTTGAAAAAGATTCATAATCAAGTAGAGATTAACTCAAGTTTATTATTCAGGAGATTAAAGAGCGGTCGGGTCAAGTCGGATACGAGGTATGGGACTTCGTCTCAATCTCCTTTCATTGAGGCATATTTTATTTTATACACAACATTCATTTATACGGTGTATAAACCACTTTGAATTTTACGTTTATTCAAAAGGAATCTTTTTTATACGAAGCGTTTACTAAACGACAAAAGGGAATGTTTTTGTCGTACGTATGCGGCGACAACGACTTCTCCGCCGTCGTGACCGTTATTTGAGTTTTAGCTTCCTCTACAAGCCATACCTTCTTTTTAAAAGAAAAATAAATACCATGTTTTACTTTTCTTTTATTTTGGTATTGAAAATGGTTTTCATAATGTTTTTATATCAATGTGTTGTATTGATATCTCGTGATTGAAATGTGGAAATTTTATGTTTCATTTATGCATGTTTTATGTGATATGATTATGTTATGGTTCTTGGGCATTATTATGAAGACGGGTGGTTCCGTGATAAACTAAGGGCGGGTGAGCCTGTTATAGCTCTCCAATGCATTGGGTAACGTGAAGGAGTGAAACGTTAAGGTTTCTCCGAAGAGATTTTAGGGAATATACTGTGATGGGTATTCCAAACGTAACCAAGAGGGTTACTCCCTACGTAAGAATGTTATGAATGCCTCAAGTTACCTTTATGTCTTATGATTTCTATGATTTATTCATGATTTCATGAGGTATGTTAAAGTGCCTATGTTTTATGGGTAAAGTATGATTTCATTCTTATGTATATATGAACTCATGTTTCCTTTCCATGTTTTTTTTATAACCCATACTGAGTTTTTATGCTCATCCCAAGTTTTTGAAATGTTTTTCGCAGGTCAAGGGAAAGGTACATGATAAGATGATAGAGTCAAGGATGTGTCAAGAAATAATCCATGTTTTATTTTAAATGTGTTTCCATTGATGGGAATGAAGAATACTATCTTTATGTAACCACTTTGTTTATATGTGGAATGTAATGCAAGTTTTATGATCTAATTCTCTAAAACTTTAAACCTGAAAAGATCATCAATGTGTAATCTTGTAATAACTCAAGATTAAGTAAGGTTTAAGGCTGGGGCCTTATAGATAAGATCCATTTTGAAAAATTAGTTTTTACCAAGATAATTGATACCTTTTTAAAAAATACAATTTTAAATTATATTTGAATAATTGATCCCTAAAAATGGTCATCATGTATTTCTAGATAAAATATAGAGTGGAATATAAAATATTCAATTCGGGAAAGAAAAATTCACACTAGAATTTTTAAATAACTCTATCGAAACCCACATCATTAAAAATACTCATAATGATTGATTTTAGAATGTATTAAAAATATTAATGAATTTAACTATAATAAATCATAATAAAATTCATTAATAATAAATGAGAACATTAGTGGGAATAAAAATATAGGCATCAAAAAAAGGTTCGTTAAAAAGGGTATGATTTATACATAACAATGAAACATTTTTATACAGGTATAAATAAAAAAATAAGATTTTTTTAACGAATAAATTTTAATTCCTTAAATAAAAATTGAAATATTTATACATAATTAGAAAATTGAAGTATAATATAAATAATATATAACTTATATAAAGAAAAATAATTTATGACTTAATTAATGATAATTTTGTTCATAGAAACAATTTTCTTTTACTAATGACACCAATGGATATTAATTAAGATCCTATATAATAAAAATTTACATGTTAATTAATTATTTTATAACTTTACTAAAATATGTTAAATTATATACACCTCAATTATAATCATTCACTATTAATTTATTCATTTTTATTCTTTATTTTCATCATTATATTTTTATATTTTTATAGTTCCACTGAAGCATTAAAATTTCAATTTTGATCCCCCTTATTTTATAAAAATTTAATATTTCATAAATTATATACAAGACTATATACAATTATTTTGAATTATTTATAATGTTATAATTTCATTTAATGATATTTCTAATCATGAATCGTGAAGATATAGAGCCAAAAAGGGGAGGTGAGGTGGATCTTGATATAAGAAATCTCGGACGGAGGCAACGATGGGTGCGATGGGCGACGCTATCCAACCGCCTTGAGCTAGGCGATGATGGACGTCGCTCCAGTCCCGCCCCTCCTTGCGGGGGAGGGACCCCCTTTATTTCCAGCTTCATGTTCTTTCCTTCCCTTCTCTAACCCTGATTCTCTCCCTCTTTTTCCTCTGATTTCACTTTGCCCTAAAGATCCAAATCTATTTGAAGGCCACCCAAAGCTCTTGATTTTGGACTCAGAGTTCACAAATTCTTCATCTCATCTGAATTTTACCTTGGTCACTCGGTTTATGCATCGCTGACCTTCGGTGGAATCTTTCGACTGGTTTGTGTTTGATGCTTGGGGTTTATCTGAATGAGCTACCGTAGGGATTCTCGACAACAAGAATATTATGGATCTTTTTTCATCAAAGTCAGATTTTATCAAATCCTGGTCCAAAGAACCACAGGTCTGTAATGGATCTTGCTTCTTTCTTTTTTGGTGGTCCTATGATTTTCACAGAAATTGTGATTCTCCAAAAACAGCGATCGGGGTTCTCTTACAAGAGCTTCCTCATCCATTTCAAAACAATTCGATAATCAGGATGATAGGTAATATGATAGGTCATTTTCTTTTCTCTAATAGTAGAACTAACATAATATGTCACCTGATTGCTCCTCGTATAATTGTTCAAATCGATGATTCAAGGATGCCTATTGATTTTGTTTGGATTGAAGTTGAAAAAGCATTTCGGTATAAGAAAGAAGTTGTATTCAAATATTGGGTGGATTTCTATTTAGTTTTCATGAAAATGGGCCATCGACTATCAACGTGTCAGCGTGGGCTCATGGTCAGTCATCGGAGGGAGGCTGTGGTTCTCGGAATGGGCACTGCTATGTTCATAGATAATGGTCTGGGAGGGCAGGCCCTTTGCAGTGCATCTTTAGAGGCTGATCTGAAGGTGACGGTTCAAGGTGGAGCATCCACCAATGCTCCTACCAAGGATAAAGTTTTCCCAGTGAACCTTAATTCGACTGTTGCAGATGTCATTGGAAGACTACGGAGTGATATGAATCATGAAGAGGAAGGTATGCATGAGTCCATAGTGCCCAATGGGGTGTGTATTCCGGGATTTTTTTTAGCAAAATATCGCTCCTTCCAAGGATGCGTCTTATGCAGAGGCTGTGTGCGTGGGAAGCGAGGGGTCTCGTGAGATGACGCCAGGGTGAAATGTTCACGAAAAGGCTTCTTATCAGGCAACGGAGGGTGAAGAAATTTGTGGAAATGGTCAGGAATTGCATACTACATGGGGTGGGGTGCACATCATGTCAAAGAAAATGCCAGATATCGAGCATGTTAAGCTATTTGAAGGATTATCCAGTGAAGGGCTTGATCAGGACAATGATATAGCTTGGGAAGAGAACATTAATGAAGAGCAGAGACTCCAAATGGGGGACTATAGTGATGGGTCTTCTAATCTTTCAGAAGACAGTGCAATTGAAATCCAGTGCAGAGGGTACCCTATCCGAGCAGAAGGAAGGGACAAAGAAGGAATCTGGACTCAGGGAGGTGTATCCCGATTAAAGGACACAATTTGAAGGGACACAATGAATACTCATACTTACCCAAACCTATGGAGACCAGATCCACCAAAAAAGAGAAGGCCAAGGAAGGAGTTCTCGCGGTGGATTTAATGAAAACGCACGATGTCTCGGTGGTGCTGAACCCACCTCCTAGCGGGGAATCGGGCTGACTTGAAGCTGTTGGAAATGGGGAGATATAGGGAAATTATTATTCAATCTGAAGAAGAAATGTCGGAGGATTCGTTTTTGATTAATGCCTCGAAAGAGGATGCGACTAAGATGTCTGAGCGACATCTTCGGGTACATGCTAATAAGGCGAAGTTAGAGTGGATTTACAATCAATATCGCATTATAATAAGAGGTTTCAATGCAGGGAAGATTATATTGGAGGAGTACATTCATACATGGGACCAGATGGCCTATTGGTTTGAAGACCTTATCAAGGATGATCTGGCCATACAGGTAAATGGTCTCCATTGGAAATTATTTCAGAACAGTGTGTCTAACAGACTTAAATTAGACTTCAATGGCACGAAAATCACTTACGTCATTTGAATTTTTGTATTTCGTACCGCATGGTTTCTCAGTTTTCCGTAAAAGTGTTTAGAAAACAAAAAATAAGTTCAAAAAATCGTGAAGATATAATTGATGATGAGATTCTTTCTATAATTATTTATGATCAAATTATTTTATTAATAAAGAGTTAAATAATAATATTAACATTCTATAACATTAATCATAAGATAAAAATATTTTTAACTATTTAAATAAATTCTTATAATCATCCATGTTTGGGGTGATTAAAAAATAAACCATGTCATTCATGATGGGGGTACTCCACATAAATTTATAGGTGACATATTATTATTCTAAGGAGAAAATGGGAAGGTAGATTATCATATAAAAGCGGTGAGATCAAATTATCACTAAGGGTAAGCATAAAATCGAAAAAATATGTTAATATGGAATAATCAATATGAAAAGGTAAATAACTACAACACATGTCATTCCAACAATCAAATGAGACAAGAAACATAACCATGGATATTCCACTAGTAGCATAATCTCTTGGAATATCAATAAATAAATTCATAATTCTTTAATGAATATTTATAGGTATAAAAAACATAACATCAATCATTTTTTCAATAAACTATTTTTAGCTTTTATTCATTCAATGAATCAAACATTTTCATGAATAAAATAAATTTGTAAGGCCTTGGCCAAAACCATTTCCATTTTGGAAATTGAAATATATTAATTCAAAAAGAGTCTATTTTGTTCCCCACTTATCATTACAAAGTATAATTAATTCCTCATATGAAATGGTTAAAACATCAAAAAATGTAAACATATGGTTTAAAAACTTCCAAATGTAAGGTGAATTATTTAACAATAAACCAAGAATTATACATAAATTGCAGTAAGTTAATCAAACAAATCATAAATCATTATATAAAATAAAGTCAGTGATATCGTATGATATCAACCATAATTAATCACAAGATGTAATATTGGGTGTTGACATATATAACAATACTGTAATAAAATCATTTAAAATTTATTAGGGAAATTTTTTGTTAAACCCATATAGAAGAAAAATTCGAAAAAAATTTCCTTTTCGTTTATATATAACTTTTTTGACCCAAATATCCCAAAAATAACAAAATAGGGTATTCCAATTATGAAAATTTAAAATCGTGACAAGGAAGATAGAAATAAAATAATAGTAATTATATCCAGAAATTCATTATCACCAGATATGTTAATAAATAGAACATTCCAATTTTTGGTAATAAAACTCAATAAAAACATGTAAATATAATACATTGGAAACCCATTTAATTAAATATTAAATTGAAATAAAATTTCCATTATTATCTATTTGTATCCATAAATAGAATTAAGTATAATAATATCCTGAATATTTTTCATGGATAAAAATTTTTGATAATTAAATCCTTAAACATTAAACATGTCCATTAACACAAAATTAAAATCAAAAGACACATGAAATAATAAAATTTAACATAACATTAAATAATATGATAACAAGTACATTACTATCATTATAATTCAATGTTGATGTATATAATCCTTATAAAATATTGTGGGTGTATAACCTCAAACTATGCCTCAGTGAAATGAGATTGGAATGAAGTGCCATAACATTCACATACCTTTAGTTGAGCATGATTTAACATCATGTATAATGGTATAACAAAATATATTAATTAATACCAAAAACATATCCGTATTTAAGATATCATATATGATCCCCTTTTATCATTTTGTTATTAACCTTATTTTGGGTGACAACATCTTCAATTTCATATGCATGTTTTGTTGTGTAAGTATTATTTCTTATACATATTATATATATATATTATCCATAATTAAATTAAGTTCATATATAAAATTTTTATTCATTATATAAAATTTTATAATCATTCTTTAGTGGTTAATATGGAAAAAAATACATCGGGTCTTGGAAATGGTAGGTTGTACGTACGCATGAGCTATTATATCATTAAATTAAAGGTGAAATGGTAACGTATTGGATGGTATATTAATTTTTTCAGAATTAATATCAAGTAATAATTATCATATATATCCATTATTTCCATTACACTACCCATATATGTAATATGGTGAATAAAAACATATTATCCATGACATGGAGACGGTATGACTTATGTACACATTATTTATATTTATGATTTTTATAGGACAGATAATATGTGAAATATGGTTGTTACATATTCATAATCACATATCATAATATATATTTTACTATATTTCTTAATTTAGCATATAAAAAATAAATGATGTGGAAGTAAAAGAAGAAATGAACTCTGATGAGTTGATAAAAATGATTACCTCTTCTTCAATGGAATTACTTTACATCTCTTCATAAGATATATAAGGATTGTATTTTTGGAATACCATGACATCTTGAACATGTTTATGGGATGTTTTGAGGACAAATTAGATGGACTTTTTTTGATCTAGAAGGCAGAATGTGTTTCTAGGATATCAGGGAATAAGTTCACTTTTATAATTAATAGAAGGGGCAATTTTGGAAACAATCAAATTATTAAATTAATATTATTTAAATTTCGATTAATTAGGGTTTAAAAGATAGTTATTTATATGATATTATTAGGATGGGTCAAAATCCTCTCACCTAATAATTTTTATTCTAGTGTTAGGGTATATTTTGAATATTTTTATTATTAATTGAACCCTTAGTTACGTGATTTACAATTATTCGTGATTATTAAAATGTGTGTATATTCAATTCATTTGATCCTAAAAGAAAAGCTACATATTTAAAAATAATAATTACCATTGAATAAAAAGTATGGAATAATTTTTTCCAAATTCAAAATATATCATTGTATAAAATTAATATGAAATTAATCACATTGACGGGGGTGAGAAATCTGGTTATAAAAGAGAAAATGTTCAAAATATTTAAATGTTATTATATAGTAATTCAATTTAAAATTGATTCTAATTACCTAATAAGATTAATTTTAAAAAAAAATTATAAATTTGTAAAAAAAACTAAAAAATATAAATTAAAAATATAAATTAATTATATTAAAAAAATCATTTAAAATCCATTGTTTTTCACTATTCGTCAAAACAAGAAACGTATCAGAAAAAAATTAAACTTCTGTAAATTTATATATTATATTTTCATGAATATGTTTGTTTTCTCAAATATAATTTATGACGGTTTCAAAATTTACTTTCTAATCATGTACTTCATTAAATTTTGGTAAATCAACCTTTAAAAAAAATATAGCACTTTAATATGTTAAATTGGATTCATTATTATATTTTGTTTTAAAATATTATAGATGAATGTAAAAATATATGATTGAATATATAATATAAAAATTTTATAATTTGGTTAATACTATTCATTACCATCAATTTAATTTATGAGTTATAATAATATTTCTATGTTATTTTATATTGGGTGTTGAATGAAACATAAGGTGAAAATAATTAGTTAACTTAATATACATTCAGAATATATATACCCAAATTCAAATACCAAAATATTATATATAAGGTAATAATGTTTTCAAAATAAACATAACATTAGATTCACCAAACCACATAATGTTGCTTTTATTTTCATATACCACATATATTAATACTTCGATCACTAGAAAACACTACTGAAAACATTAATTATTCCAAATTATTTAAGATGAAATAATACAATACAATCCTTATATATCTTAAAATAATTATATCGAAATAAAAAAGTCTTTATTTATTACACCTCAACTTGAAAACAACAAAATTGTGTTCTTGAGCCCTTTGCTTCTTCTAAGTAATATTTTTCTTGATGATTGAAAAATTAATTTTTATAGTTCCCCATATCCTTATAGTGGAACCATTTCACATTGAAAAATTATTTCTTTTCTTTACAATCGAAGTGTCCTTTTTCCCCACACATGAAACAAACTCCTTTTCCAATTAATCATCTAACTTGTTATTTCCTTCCACATGTATCACATGTTATACAATCTTTCTTCCTCCATTTCCCTTTATCATTGTCTTATTATATCATTTTATTCTTTTATTTCATCAATTTTACATCTGAATTCATGGATAATTATTTTATATCCTCATATTACATGAAAAAATATCCTTATATAATGATAATTTTTTGGAGACTATTTTCCATTTGGGGAATGGATTTATCATATCAATATTACTGATTATGTTAAATCTGTAGTCAATAAATGCCTTGTTAATCTTCTCTTGTTTCTTTTTTACTAAACAACATTATCATACATATATTTATATTGAATGAAAAATTATAATAAAATATTTTCTCTTTATTTTCAATGAATTTTTTTCCAAGAATAGTTCCATGAAATACATCCATTCCATGTTTTAAATTTATTCCCCTTATTTCATGTTTGGAATTAATGACCACCATTGATCAAATCCCACTATAGTTTATAAAATTTCATGATACTCTTCTCCCATTTATTACCTACCTTGTGAGAAATATATTTTCATAGAATCTTATCCATTTCTTACCTAAAAATGGATATGCTGTCCCATTGGATGGTGGAGGTTGTAGTCTCATAAATCAACTTAACATTGTTCCTCTATGTTGTTGATCAGGATACACCATATGGGTTTTTTTTATCATAACATAGGTCATATATGCCGATATAGTTATAATTTGTACATAAATAGTGGTAGCTCCATCTCCATTATCGTTATCTTTTATAGGATTGAAATCCCTACATGGATTACATGCATAGATATGGTTTCCATTCCTTATACTAGGTTTAAATTCTAAATAATGGCATGCAGTATATTATATCACATATTTAACAAACATAATTTATAATTTCAAAACATGTGAACCAAATCACCAAATTTTTTTATTTAGTTAAAAATAATCACCAAATAACAATCATAGTTTATTTGGATATATTTCCAAATTCTATCATTGGGTGTAATTCTATGATATATATATTATTAAATATACATCAAAAAATTTCTAATAACCATTCTTTGAAACCAAAATTAAAGACCATAAAACCAGTTTCCTAGAGTTAGTGGTAACGTTATTACATTGATATAAGATAAAATAAATCACTTCCCAAAGGACATGGTAGTTTAGTACTCTTGGTAAACTAGATACACACTTGAAACCCACATTATATTTTAAAATATAAATTAGACAAACAATTTCATCGACTAATCCATTATTCCCCATTTATGTAACATAACATATTATTCATAATATAATTATTGGAATCCTAGTGGAAAATAAAACATACAAATGGTGTAAGCTAAAATGTTCAATAAGGGTAGGTATATAATATGCGCTTTGAGTAAATATAGAATAAATAATATATAAATAAATATAAATGAATCACAATCCATTTAGATAATCACATGATCTTGGAAACATAAATATGGATATTATATTAATTTTATAATCACATTGAATATAAATAACTATATTCATATTGATGGAATTAAAAATGATGGACATATAAAATATATCATTGTGTATTAATGTAGACAATCAATTATTTCAAATTCTTCATTCCAAAAATCTAATTTTATCAAGGATTAATGCCCTAATTATAATAAATGGATATGTCCTCTGCCAAAACCATATCGATTTTGTCTCAGGAAACAGACAAATGCATTAAGGGGATACAGTGGGGCACACCATTCTCATACTAAGTTAAATTCATTCTGTAAACAAAAGTGGTGAAACATATACAAAAAAAATACATATCAGAATATAACATATGAAATGTAAATACTTTATCCATACACTAATAATGTTATCTAAAAAACACTTATATAGTCAAACAAATCATAAAATAGTACATAAAATATGATATATGATATCGGAAGTGATCAAAATTAATTAACCATAATATCCATCAAAATGTGATGTATAAGATAAAAATACTATAACAGAATCCTAGAAAAATTATTGAGGTTACAAAATTCTAAACCCATATGAAAAATAGATCCATATGAAAGTATGTATTTATTTAAAAATAACTATATTTAATAAAAAATAACTTATAAATAAGGGAATATGGGTTTTAATTTTTGATAATAATTAACATGAAAAAGGAATATGGAAATTAAATAATTATCACGGTGTAATGAAATTCTCTTTCATCATAGACATAGAAATTTGAACAATCCTTGTATCATTTTCCAAAAAATCCTATATAACAAATGTGAAAATATAAAATTTCCTTTCTAATCATTTTATAAAAATATAAATAATTATATAGAATAATATCAAAAATAATGACATAGATAAAAGGTTATGATAATTGAATATTTAATCATTATTGGTGTTTGAGATCACATTTAACATTTAAATCATATATCCCATGAAGGTATAAAATAAATCATAAAATTAAATAAATGATAATAAATTATCTAATTACATGATAAATAATATAGATTTTATAAACAAAACCTAATACAAGGTGGATGTATAACATCAAACTATGCCTCAATGAAAGGAGATTGTGATGAGGTCCATTACGATAAAATTTTATTTTTTGACCATGACATAATCTAAAGTATAATTGTTTAATGAATGATATTTATTTATATTATAATCGTGTCAATATTTATTATATCATATATCTTTCTCTTATATTATTTTCATATTAATTGTTTTTGTTAGTCATGATTCAGGTGTTAACAACTTCATTTTTCTATGCATGTTTTATCAAGTAAATCTTATTTCTTATGTATATGATATATTAATTTCATCACCATATTTATATTTATTTAATATATATCATATTTATCCATCATATGAATTGAAATAACCATTTTGTAGTGGTCATCCGCGAAAATGAATCACATAATGTTCTAGAGATTTTAGTCCATATATATACATGAGCAAAGAAATCATTCCCCTAATAGTGAAATGGTAAGAATGTAGATTGTTAATTTTTTTTACTTCAATATCATTTAATAATTATCTTATGTATCGATTATTTCAATCATGATACTCATTAATGTAATGTGGTGATGATAAAATACTACAGCACAACATGGAGACGGTATGTCGTACAAAAGAATATGTGACATTTTTGTTTTTCATAAGATGGATAAAAGTAAGAATATGGTTTTTAAATATTTAATAATAAAATATTATCATATAAATGATACTATATTTTTTACATTATCATGGAAAAACACATGAATAAGATGTATAAAAATAAATGATCTTGGATGAGTTGGTAACAAATGATTACCTCTTATTCAGTGATAATCATTTTGATATCTTCTTAAGGGATAAGTGGTTGGAATTTTTGTAAGTCCAAGATATCTAGAAAATAGATAATTATTTTTGTAAGATAAATTGATATTTTTTTTGATTGATACATCTTAATGTGTCATTATGAAGGGAAGGAGGATGTGTCCATATATAATTGAGGGGAGTGTCACTTTTGGAAAATGCTTAAAATATATAAAAAAAGTAATGTAATTTTAAATTCCAAATAGATCCAATGTGAGTCATATTAAATGATAAGATGATACATGGTCAATATCCATTCATCCAAAAAATATTTATACAATTTTTATGGTAATTGTATAATATTCATAATATTATATCTTCCCTTAATCAACCAATTTAACATTATCCATGGTAATAATTATTAATAAATATTATATTCATATTGTCAAAAAAAGTAAAAGGGACTTGTTTAATAAAATTCAACATTACAATTAAAATTAAGGAAACTGTATTTTGAAAATTTTAAATACACAACTGGTTAAAATCAATTTAAAATTATTCCAGTTGATGGGGTGATAAGTCATGTTATTGAAGTGGAAATGTTTAAGAGATTGAAATATTTTATATCAGAATTCATGGATAAATTGATTCTTATATCTAAAATTGGATTAAATAACAATAAATTAAAAAATTAATGTTTAAAAAAGAGGAAAAATAATTTTAAACTATAAATTATTTAGATAAAAAAGTAATTTTGAATTAAAACCCATTATTATTTCCTATTCATGAATACATGAATCATATAAAAAAACAGAATATTTAAAAAATTAAATATAAATATTCCAAATTAGAAAAAGTTTTTTTTGTCAAATAAAATTTATATAATTGTATAAATTTAGTTATAAAACAATCACTCCATTAAAAGGTGGTCAAACTGTGTTTAGAAAAATATAATCTTTTCATGTGTAAAATTGGATTCATTCTTATATTATTCATATAATATATTTAAGATGATTATAAATAATAATTATTGAATATATAACATATAAATTTCATTATTTGGTTAACACTATTCCATCCCTATAATTTAACTGATCGATTATAAAAGTATATAATTATTTTTTTGAAGTTGGGTGTTTCATTCAATGTATGATTTCAAAAAGATATAATTTAATAAGAGACATAAAATAAAATCATGGAGAGTTACAATCATCCCGTCTTTCAATAAATTTCATCATCTAAATTTTAAATTTAACTCCAAAAATCAATGGTTGATACTTCAAAAATAATTTTTTGGATTCCCACATTGGAAAATATAGTTAATAGAAGTTTCTCTCAATAATATAGAAAATTAAATGCTAAGGTCACCACAAAATTAGGATTTTGAATAGGTGAAAATGAAAACAAAATGAAAAAATTGACATGGAATACATTATTACCTATCATGTTCTGATGGAGATTGATTGAAAACATGGTCCATAGAAATTTAACCCTTACAAAACCATCAATTTGTGACAGTTATAAAGACCCTAGTTTTTTATAAAGAAATGTTA
Organism: Viscum album; assembly: GCA_963277665.1. Taxonomy (NCBI): domain Eukaryota; kingdom Viridiplantae; phylum Streptophyta; class Magnoliopsida; order Santalales; family Viscaceae; genus Viscum; species Viscum album. The sequence continues at coordinate 931,971,663 of OY728140.1, forward strand.
ACGGATAACGATTCTATTCCAAAATTCTTTTCCTACTTTTGGAGAATTATTTTTTAATATCCCAGATACTTGTAAAATATTTTGTTTTCAATCTCAAATTATGTATCTAATTTCATTATAAATGAATCATGAAATTAGTGGGATTTATAGAAATTATGGAATTTATAAAAATAGAGTATTAACATGATCATTATGAATAATAAACTCCCCATTATAATAGTAACCACATGTAATAAATAATAAATAAAATTTACCAGTGTAATCAATGAAAATAAGATATATTTATTTCAAATTATATGTATATAAATATTTAAGAATTAAAAATTTATTAAAGGTATTTTCAAATCACAAATCATTTTGTTTATAATTTTATAATAAATTTTATTATTTGAAAGAGAATTTTATAAAGTAAAATATAATCATGAATTATTATTTCATTGGATTTTGACTTTAATATAATTTTATCTGACCTTAATAGTGTTGTAAATGTGTTATAAATTCAATTAAAATTTTACAATTTTTTATTTTTATAATAACAAATTATTTTAATTTATTAATAAATTTCTCATATTTAGAAAAATAATTTTAAAAATTGACTCTCTTTTTGAATTATACATTAATAAAAAGTTGTATGGTGATATTTTTTGCAGTTTGTTAAAATAGTTGAATTTTTTTAATAGTGAAATATTATAATTTACTGTATTTTACAAATTCATTTATTTTTTAGTCATAGATTATGTATCAATGATGTAATTTTTAAATATAAAACACTTATTATTATTTTTGATATATTGTTTTTTCATTCTAAAACTATTCAAAATCGTGAGTGAGAATAATAAACTAATGAAGAAATTATTCAAAAACACACAAATCTCATCCACTGTAAATAACACCACTCATCCACTATTAGTTTAACACCGTAATTACTTTTACCTCATTGAATATATACCCAATTAACGTCCCAATACTCTACCCAACTTCCAAGACCATTTTTTCTATGATAAATTCCAAAACCATGTTCCTTTAAGAGTTTCTTAGGGGGGAGAATTCAAGAGGTAAAATCATTTTTATTTTTCTTTATTTTTCATTTATTTTATTATTATATATTCACCACCCCTTATCTATGTGTCATAAAAATTACCATATCATTTATATACTGAAATTTTTTCATTTTTTTGGAAAAAATCATCATTCAACTCCATTGCATATTATTCTAAAAAACATAACATCGTCTATGATGTGATTATTTACCACCATAATGGATGATACACTATAAATTTTCATTACTATCTTAAAATAAGGTCATAAAAAAATAATTATGGTAAAATTATATTTTATTACACCTATTATATGTTATATAATTATTTTGATCCAATATATTAACATTATATTATATGAAATGATATAAGTTTTTGATGGTCGTAAAAACTGCCAAAATAAAGTAAATAATTTTCATTAATGTTCTATATAATAAATCATACTAATTTCAATAAAATAGAATGGTACATGGTTCCATTTAAAATACATGAAATATAATAGTACCATTTAAATCAACTTATGATTTTTTTTCTTCAATTTGACAATAAAATCCATAACTACCTGAAAATGGAAATCATGAATAGAATGCACCTGAATCAATTGAAATAGAAAAATATTATTAATAAATGGATGATTAGTTGTTATTATATGGTCATCAAAGGTTTAATAAATAATATAATAGTTCATTAATAAATTAATAATATTCTCTAAACCATTATATATGAGGATTGAACTCTTTTTAAGTTATACAAACCTGAGTTAAGGGTTATTTCTTTAAAAACCGTCATATAAATTTCTATATGTATATAATTAAAAATGATTTTTTATAATATTATTATTTTATTAATATGTTCTAGTTGAAGGTAATTGTTTATGGTGAATTTTTGGAACAATATATCCATCAAATTCATTGGGTTTGATTATGTTGGAAGAATACTATAATGTTTACTCCATTTGTAACTTTGATAGTTACACCATAAGGTAGTCGTGAGTGTTACATCATAAGGTAGCTAGGGGAGTTGCATTTTATAGTATTCATGAGTTTTAAAAATCATATAGTAATCAAGGGGGTTATAATTTAATGTAAATAATTTCCCATGTTAAATAAATTATATATTTATGTTTTCTATGTTTTATAAAAAACTCCTGTTTTCATAAAGTTACAATATGTCAATTAAGGGTGAGAACTATGTCTTTATGAAAATAATTTTATATAATTATAAAAATTCATTTAATAATATTCTCTATGTTAATTTTTTGTTCATTATTTATTATTTTTTTCTCATCCCATCTTATAAATTGTTTTTCATGGGGTTTAAGAATCGGTAAGAGAAAAGAAGAAAAAAATATAATTGTTCTCATGAATTCATGCATTATTATATAAACATTATATTATAGAAGAAATGGATAATTTTAACTAGTGTCCACTTTTAATATTTGTGTATTTTAATATATTTTATATAAAATAGTTATCTAAAAGTATAATCTAAAGAGTTATTTGGGAATGTTATAATTCTATTCTAGTTGAATTAGTTATATTATGTAATGTTTAATTCCATGTCCATTTACTTGGTATCATAACATGATTTAGTTAACATTAGGTGTTGTTATGGTTATAATAGAATAATATAAATGAATTTTCTCTATAATAAAATTTAAATGATATAAAATCTATTGATAACCATTTTTTTTATCTATGATATGTCTCTTCAGAATCGGTTTTTGCTGAATAAACAGGTAAGATAAAGTATGAAGGCATCGAGAGGACAATATTTATCTAAATCCACATCCAGAAATATTAGGAATTTGAATTTATAAGTTTCTAACAGTGATCGATTAGTTTATGTAGGCTATAAATAGTGACAGAACACATGAAATAAGAGAACTACATTTACCACAATGATACATGATGATAGTATACTATTTTATGAGGAAACACACTCTTTAATTCATTGGATATTTTATCCCCGTAGCGGCTGTATAGTGGATTGAATCCCCTGAAAGGGTATTCATTTTCTGGGGGTGTCTAAATAATCAAAATTTTAGTCTTTCATTTTTTATTTTGGTGGGGAGTTTGACCAGTGGGGGTTAATGGTAAAGAATATAATATATATTGAATAAATTTATTCCTTCAAATGAGATGAATTTAAGAATCATTCCTTGAAAAATATTTTCATATGGTGGTTCGACATTGGAAAGAAAAGAAATTACCTGAATTGAAAAAAAACGAATATTTAGTTGATTTTTATGATAAAAACGTCAACATATATTCATAGTTTGATTGAAATATATTTCAGGATCATGATAATAGAATAAATAATTTTTACAAAGGATTGAGGAGAACATAATAAAGGTAACTAGCCTCTACTGAGTTCAATAATAATGGGAAACTTGTTTTATGTGATGATATGGGAGAAATGGAGTTTGAAAAATATAATTTTTAGTTTGAAATTAAGAATAATGATATTTCCAGATGGTGTGCAGTGGGTAATAGTCAATTAATTAAATTTAGAGGTAATAAAATATATTATTCACTTTTAGGGAAGTGTAGTAAAAAGAATAATGGGGAAATACTAAAAAAATTGGAAGTGTTTCTGATGTGTTATGTTTGGACATATGACACAAGGATTCAATGAAAATGATATTAGAGATGGAATGTTTAATTTTGATAAGAATACTGTCATGTTTTTAAAATGTATTTAGATGAGTCATTATTCAAAAAAAATCCCATGGAATGATCTGAATGATGGGAAGAAGACAGATAATAAGTAAAAAGGTGTACTGAAATCCATTGTTACTACTTCAGTAGATGTGTATATATTCAACGAGTTATTATTATGTACATTGTTTTTTACTTTTATTTTTATGGTGCCTAATTTGATATGTGGGAAACACATTTATTTATTTATGATTTATTTTATAAATAATTAAAAATTTCTCCTTAGGAAACAAAACCAAAATTATTTATAAAAACATTGTTTTAAAATATTAAAGAAAACGATATTATAAGAATATTCATGTTCTTATCTCTTGAAATACATCACCTAAAACCATATTATCATACCCCTAATCGTGTTTGATGTTATTATATGTAGATATTAACTATCTATTTACCATGCTAGGAATGAATTTAGATCCAAATAAGTATTTTTTTCCTAATATGTTTTATTATATGTACAATAAAAAAACCAATAGCATTGATAACATGTAATGAATATGAGAAACTAATAAAATAGGGATATGGAAGTGATATTTAAAATATTATTGAAACATGATAAGTTTTCAGATTAATTTTTTTCTTATAATAAATTAATACCAAGATGTTTTTCCTCATTATTTCCATGTTGTTATAATTAGTTGGGATATTGAATTTAAAATTCATATAGTTCCTGATTCAAGGCCAATTTGTAAACACCAATATCAAATTGATTTATTGGAAAATCGTTAATAACAAAATTTGTTTCCATAGTTTCATGATAAAGTTTCATTTATCCCAAAAAACTCACATTGGGGTTCTCCACTTATTTTTTTAGAATGAAAGATTATCCCGTAGGAATTGCACTAATTATAAGGCTTGGAATAACATTACTATTTATAATATTTATCTATTGCCTCATATTGATGACTTTTTTGATCAAATCTAGGAATATTAATATTTTTACAATATTTAATTGAGATACAGGTACCATCAATTGATGATAAATGAGGATGGTAATAAAAAAATAACATTCTGAACAAGATATGGGCATTATGAGTTTATGACCATTGAATTGATAAATACACCTATTATATATATATATATTTAATTGAATCATCCATGAATATTTGGATATGTTTTTAGATTTTTATTAATGATATTATGATGTTTTAAAAAATATATGATTATCACAATATTTATCTAATGATTTTCCTTGCAAGCTCTCAAATAAGTAGTTATATTGAAGGCTATGAAATGTGATTTTTTGTCACTATGTATATCATTTCATGTTAACATTGTATTTATAGATGGAATAATAGTTGACCCCATAAATATAAACGTTTTTTATGAATGTATAGGGAATAAAAATGTTATTGTGATTCTTCATGTTCATGGATTATCATGCGATTAATGATTGTTTGTTAAAATAATTTCATAGTAATCTAGATTGATAAATACTTTTACATGAAAAAAGATAAATTCATTTTGACAGTGGAATGTGATTTTTGTTTTCATGAACTGTAGATGATATTGGTGAATGATATAGTATAGAAATTCTTTATAGATATGATGGTTTTGTCATCTACAGTGATGCCTCATTGAATGTACATGGTTCTATTTAGATGTATAATGATTATATAATTACCTTTGATTCAAGGAAACTGAAACATTACGAGTTAAATTTTCCCACAGGTGATTTGGAATTAAAATTCGTGCTTTTCACATTAAATTTTTTTTGGATCATTTATATAGATTTTAATGTAAAATATATAATGACCACAAAAGTTTGAAGTGAATATTTAATAGTAAGTAATTGAACATGAGGTGGAGAAGAATAAAAACATTACATTTGGAACCTAAACCCTTTCTTAATTATTTGATGAATGTTTCCATGGACCCTTTTAATGCTATAATTTCCAACATTATGTTATAGATGATTTTGGAGTACTCTCTTTTAAAAAGAATAATGGAAGCCTAGAATGAGGATCATGAGTTATAGAAAATGGTATAATTTATATAGAATGTTATGTTTCAATAATTTAATGTTGAAAAAGTTTGTGCTATTAGATATGGATAGATACTCTATGGTCCATGTGATTCCAAACTGAAGAGATAATTTTTAAGTGAATCTCATTATTCTACATTTTTAGTTCCTCTTGGATGTACTAAGATATACAAAGAACATATGGATTATTACTAGAGAGATGGAATGAAAATGGATATTTCTAAATTTTCAATGAAATGATTTACATTACAATAGGTTAATGTAGAATGAAAACATCAAAATGTTGATCCTTCAGCCATTTCTAGTGCTAGAGTATAGATGATAAAATATATTTATGGAAATCATGGTGGGACTACCAAATAATTATCTATGTAACAATTTGATATATGTAATTATTTTTTGAATGAATAAATCTACTTATATTCTTCATATTCATGATACTCTGTTTCTATAAAATATTTCATGACTATAACTCAATGGTATTTTTTGGCTATAAGCAATTCCTATCTTCATTGTATCTGAACCTTACCCCATGTTAATTTAAATATTTTGGAAAGGAAATTATAAGTAATTGAGAACAAAATTTAATTATAGAACATTCTTCCATCCATATTCTGATAGACAGACCATGGACCAATTCATATCATGGAGGATATTCATAGTGATTTTTAATGGACTACCAAGGATGTTGGGATCAATATCTTTCATTAATTCAGTTTTTTGATAATAATAATTTTTCATTCATGTATATACATGGATCCTTTGGAGATATTACATAGTAAAAAGTGGCAAACAATAAAATTTTAGGATGAAACCAAGGAATATAAGTTGATTGAACTAGAATTATTAGAGGAGGTTTATGAAAAAGTTATGATGATACATAAAGAGATGAGGATAGATAAGAGCATGAAGATATGTTATTAAGCCAATGGAGAAATGAATTTTTTCCGAGGTAGGATACAATATATTCCTTAAAATAACTCCATAAAATTGTTTTATGTGTTTTAGAAAGAATGTAAATCCAAGTCCACAGTTCAATGGACATTATGAAATCTTGGATAACATTTGACCAGTTGCCTAATGTGTATCTTTTACATCGATTTTATCTCAGGTACACAAAAATTTTCATGTTCTAATTTTGTGAATGTATGTTCCAAATTCATCTCCTCATTTGATCCCAAAATTACATCAACTATAAGAGATCCATTCTTATAAGGATATTCATATTCATATTCATGATCGCAAAGAGAATGCATAGAAGAATAATTTATTTCACCACTTTTCAATTTAGTAGAGAAACCACGTGGGTGAATAAGAAACATGGGAATCTAAAACATCTAGGAGGGAAATGTATGCTCACTTATTTTATAAGTGATTAACTGAATTTCTATCAATAAATTTAAAAAGGTGGGAAATAACCGCCCATTTACATATAAATTAATTTTTTTCCATTCTATTTTTATGTGGTTAAATTCGTTATAAATGTACATTGAAATAAGTGGAATTAAGAGAATTAATGAATTTATACATATGAAATAGTAACATGACCATTATGAATATATTATAGCTAATAGAATTGTAATGTTATTTAATAAAGTATATATAAAATCTATCCATCTTATAATGGAAAATATTATATGATTATTTGAGAGTATAAATTAATAAATGTATTAAAAATGATAAATTCAGTAATTGATTTTTTGTAAGAAAATATTTATTATACTGAATTATATAAAATAAAAAAAAATTAGTTTCTCAAATTGGAATCATAAATAAATGTTTTCATCTAATAATTATAAGATAATTTTATTGTACATTATTTAAATTTTAATAGTGTTTTCAAATCATTTATAATTTTAAAATTTGTATTTATCGAGTAAATGGTGATTTTATTTAAAAATAAAATTTCAAATATTTTAAAAAAAACTCATAAAATGGAGTATTTTTTTAATAATAAATTTTAAAAAATTATTTTTGTGAATTTTTTGGATGTTTCAGAAATAGTGGATTTTTTTTGAATAGTGAAATAAAATAATTTATGGCCATTCAATTATTCATGGATTTTGGAGATATAAATGATTTATGGATAATGTAATCCTAAAATTAGGATCTAATCAGTATTATTTTAATATATTTATTGAAAATTCTACATTTATTCATTGTATTGGTCTTAAATAATAAAGAAATGAACACCCTATTGAAAAACTCCATCTCCTACATTGTAAATACCTCCCCTCCCCACCTCGTCTCCTCACACATAAATGAACATAGAATATTTAATTTAATTATAATACCATTACAAATAATCATCACCATGTCTAATACATGATGGTATTACCAAAGGTCTGATTCCAAGGACTTTAAAGAGATTATCAAGGGGATGAATTCCTGAGGAAAATCTACATTCATTTTATTTTTTGGGTTTTTATCATTTTTTATTATGTCTTCATCTCCCATTATCGAAGTGGGATAAAAACTCTCATATCATAAATATACTATAATTTTATCTTTTTAATGAAATAATTCCTCATCAAACAACATCTCCTCAGCCTCTTAAAATGGGAACATCGTCTATGATGTGTCGATTTACCTTCATCGGGGATGATACAAACATATCATTCATTACAACCATCAAGGATGGTAATAAAACTATTATTATAGAAAAAAATATTTTATTATATATATATTATGTTATATCATGTTCTTGAACTAATATATAAACAACATATTAGATAAAATGATATAAGATCGAGAAGGTCCTAAAAACCACATAAATAAATGAAATCATTTTCATTAATGTTTTATCTAATGAACCATCCTCATTTTTAAAAGAAATTGATATATGTTATCATTTAAAATTATGGAAGCATATTATAAAAATATCATTCCACATTTGGTGTTTTTTATTCCTTTTGAAAATATAATCCATAACTAACCGACCATGGAAACGAGGAAAAGAATGCACACAAAACAATAGAAATAAAAAATATTATTGATAATGGATTAAAAATGCTATAATATTGTAATATTAGGTAGTACAATCATGATTATAGTTCTCTATTAAATTAAAATCAAACATTAAACAGTATTATAGGATGTTTGAACTCATTTTATATATGAGAAACCGAAGGTAATAGACTATTATTTAAAAATACTATTGTTTTTACAAAATTGAAATGGTGTTTTTTTATAATATCTATATATTATTATCATTTTATGGCTCATGGGTATTTTTTTAATTAAGTGGAAAACCTATATATCCCACTAATTAAATGTTTATATTTATCTTTGTTGTTGGTTGTAATGGTTATTCTAACTGTAATTGTGATGGTTATAATATAAAGTTGACCCGATGGTTACATCCTAAGGTAGAGATGAGGGTTAAATTGTAAGGTTCTCATGAGGGTTAAAAATCATATGGAAACCATGAGGGTTAAAAATCATATGGAAACCATGAGGGTTAAAAGTTAACTAATGTAATTCCTCTTGTTACATAAATAGTTTTTTATATTTTATATGATTTATGGAAAACTCATTTTTTCACAAATTAACTATTTGATACTTATGGATGAGAAGTATGACATTCTGAAAATGAATTTGTATGTTTAGTATTATTCATAGACTTGCAACTTCTCTCTTAATTTTTATATCCTTTAATGACAGCTTTTTATCATACAAATTTTTAGTTTTTTAATAGGGCATAATTATGGGTAAAAGAAATTATGATGCAAAGATAAATGTTGTGAAGAATTCAGGTTTTAGTAAAAAAAATTATATTATGGATGAAATTGACACTATTTTATTAGTATCAGCTTTGTGTGCCTGTGTATTCTCATATATATTTTATAAAATATTTCTCTATAAATCTAGAATCAAATGATATTAAGGAATGTAATTAGTGTAATAAATTTGAATTATCTATATTATGTAATGTTTAAGGACATGTATTATAGTTGTTATTAGAGCATGTTTTAGATAACTTTATGAGATATAATGATGTTAATAGAAAACCATAAATTATTCTTAATAAATGAATACTTTTAATTTATATAAAATTTGAATATTATCATGTTGATTTATCTAAAATATATTTTCTCATAAGGTGTTTCTTCTAATGAAATAAGGAGGAGAATGTATGAAGGCACAGAGAGGATGATATCTATCAGAATTTGCAATCGAGAAAGGTGGGAAATGGAACCGAGCATTTTTTGGACAGTGATGGATCATTTAAAACATGCTATAAATGGTGATGGAATCAATTCCTGATAAAATAAAATACAACCACAAAGAAACAAGATGATTGTGGAACATTTTAGGTGGAAACACCCTCACTCATTAGCGGGTCCTCTTACATAGTGGCAGCTAAAGGGTTGATGGAATCCCTTGAAAAGATATTCAATGTCACAGTGTGTTCATTAATTCAAATTGATAATCTTTCTTTTTATATTTCTATAGTGTGTCAATCAATGGTGCTCAATGGACAATAATATTAGAGATAACGATGATATTGATTCATTGTAATATGATGAATTTATTAATATTTCCCGTGAGTAATATTTTCATAATGTGTTTTAACTAAGGATTGAAAAAGAATTTAATTAATTAAAAGAAAATGAGAAATATTCAGTGATTGTTTATGAAGAATAATTTATAGTATTTGAACGGTATGATCCAATTCTTATTCAGGATCTTGATAGTAAAATCAATCTTTTGTACTGAGGAATGATGCAATGATACTAAATGGATATTGAATACCATGACTTAAAAAGTAATGAGAAACATGTTCCACGTGCCAAGAGGTTAGAAATGGAGTTTCTAAATGATCATGTGTATTTTGAAAACTAACAGGAGAAGAAGAAGAAATATAAATATATGAATAAAATTAAGTGAAATAAATATGAGTGTTAGAAAATTCAGTTGTTGGTTTGTGGTTAGTGTGGTAAAAATGATCTTGGGGAATGAATTAATAAACATGGGATGTTTTTATGATTTTATATGTTAATAATTATTTCCTTCCATTACAATGAAAAAGATCATAATTATGATATGTTTAATTATGATAATATATCATTAATGTGTATCTATTGTCATGAGATGGATCGTTATGAAAATATATGCACGATGAAAGATCTGAATGATAGAAAAAAGATAGAATATGTGTAAAAAATGTTTAATTTAATCATTTGTGACAACTTATGTAGATTCCAGGACACATAATGAAGTTGTATCTAGTAAATTCTCAGTTTACTCATATTTTTCAGATGTATTGTTTAATATTTGGTCAATACGTTCCTATATTTCTGAATAATTCTATAAACAATTTTAAATTTCATGTTATAAAATGAAATTAGACATTATGGTTAAAATAATATGGATAAAATATTAATCCAAAATGTAATTACAATAATCTTCAAGTTATTCTATGTGTAAATACTTTAACCACAAACCATTTTTTTACCCCTGGTATAATTTAATGTTATTATGGGTATAGATTTTCTATATGTTTACCATGATAATATTCATTTTATAGATAATGAAGTCTTTTTTAGAAATATTTTTAGTTTTAATATGTTAATTAACCCATACCATTGATAACATATTTGGAAAGTGAGAATCTATTAAAATACATAAATTGAACTTATCTATCAAATATTGTTGAAATCAAGGGAAGTGATTAGAATAATGATTTCTCTATTGTAAATGAATAAATTGAAATTTTTGTATGAGTTTACTTGTGTTATAATAGATATAGATTTTTAATTTACCATTCACATAGTTCATGATGCTAAGCTAATTTATGAACCCACTTACTGAATGGCTTTTGTGGAACTTCTAGAATTGAAAAGGTAGTTTTTGGAGTTTCTTGATATAGGTTTAATTCATTAAAGGACATCACCAAGGAGTGATCCAATTTTTTTGGATAATAATAGAGATGTTTCCATGAGTATTCTAATTAATTATAGAGTATTTAATAACATTAGTGTTATGAAAAATATACCATTTCCTCGTATTGATGAATTTTTTTATCATCTATAGGGTGCTCAGTATTTATCCAAGATTAATACGAGATCTGGGTACCATCAGCTCAATGTGAAGGAATATGAAATTCCAAAAACAATTTTCCAAAATGAATATGTCCATTATGAGTTTTTATACCCTATGGTTTGAAAAAATCATCTTCTATATTTCTAGATCTTATGAATATAACTTTCGATGAATATTTGGATTATTTTTCTGTTTTTTTAATTGATGGTATAATATTGTTTAAAAAATCATATCATGATAATCATCTATGCATTTCCTAGGATAATAAAAAAAATTAAGTTATATTCAATATTTAGAAAAAGTGATTTTTTATTGCAACATAACATTTTCTTTGGAATATTTTAAATAATGACGGCATAACAAATGACCCCTCCAAAACAAAAGTAGTTAATGAATAACCAAGACTTATATATATTATTGATATTTTATGTCTTCTTGGATTACTAGTATTTTACTGATGGGTTTTAAAACCTTTTCATGGTTTTCTATCACACTAACAGTGTTACCACAAAAGTTGTAAAATATATTTTGACATAAGAATGTGATTATCGATTTTAGGAACTGAAGAGGTTATTGGGGAATAATACAATTTTGGACCTACTTTCCTTAAAATATTATTTTTTTCATCTAATGTGATGCTTTAACAATGGGGGTTGGTTGTGTTCTGATGTAGAATGATCAGGTAATTTATTATGATTCACGGTAACTGAAACCACATGGGTTAAATTATCCCACATAGGGTTTGGAATAATCATTTGTGGGTTTCACATTTAAAATTCAAAGGCATCATTTATAAGGATAAAAATGTGAAATATATACTGAAAATAAAATTTTTAAGTATATATTTACTCAAATAGAATTGAACATGAGGCAGAAAAGATGACTAGAATTAATAAATGAATATGATTACATGATCAGTTACCATCATTGAAAATAAAATGTAGTATAAGATTACTTTAGTTAAAAACATAATGATACATTAACCATCTCACAATTAGAACATGACCCATCAGTTAGATGATTTGATGACTGTTTTCATAAATGTTTTTGTTGTAGGAAATTCCACGTTTCTGTTTTAGGTGTTAGTGTAGTCGTCTCTATTAGACAGAATTAAGAAAGCATAGAAAAAGTACTGCGAGTTATATTAAAAGGAATAAGGAGTAATTAAATGTATGTTTACACAATTAAATAATTATAAGTATTATTTATTGAGACTTGGAATGAGATCATCTGTTCTATGTGAGTCCCAACTAATGAATGAATTGATAATTGAAGCTCATATTTGTCCATTTTTAGTTTATCCTAGAGGCACTAAGATGTATACTATCCACATAGAGCATTATAGGGGGGATTGAATGAAAACAGATATTTTTTATTCTTTAATGAAATGTTTGACATGTCATGCGGTAAAAGCAGTGTGAAAACTATCATAGGTGATACTTTTTCCCTTCCCAATTCAAAAGTGGAAATGGAAAAATATATCAATTGTATTCATGTTGTGATTTCCAAATACTTCCCAAGGAAATAATGTGATTTGTGTTATTATTGATCAAATGGATAAATCTAACGAATTTATTATTCTTTAGGATATACTATCTCTATATCAGATTTCTTAACTGTAAATCAATGAGTTTGTTAGGTTACATGGAGTTCCTCACTCCAAAAAATATGACCTTGATCCCAGTATCAATTTTAAAATTTTGGAAATTCCATAAGTAGTCATTGGGAACTAAATTAAATTTCCACACAACCATTCATCATCAATTTGATAGAAAGACAATGAGTACAATTAAGACCCTGTAGGGTATGAATCGATCTTGTATAATATATTACAATGGTTTTTGGGATCATCATCTTTATTTAGGTGTGATTTCATATAATAACAATTTTTTCAGTAAAAATATGTATATTTTTGAGAAATTTTGTTGAGAGGGGTTTTGAAATACATTAATTTGGGATAAATTCAATGAATGAGTGATTATTGGGAATAGAATTAGTATAGGGATTTTTTGATAACATGGAGATGATCTTCTAACAATGTAGAAAACTCAAATAATTTTGAACGGTTTTATAGATAATAATTGTAAAGAATTTTTTTGTGCTAGGTGATTATGCATATTTTAAAACGCTCTATTAAATGTGTAATTGATTTATTAATAAATGAATGATATGTACACAATTCTTTAGATATTATTAAATCCTAGGTAAAGTTCGACTAGTTTCATATCAAGTAGATTTATATCTATGTTTATCGAATGTACATAGTGTTTTTCTTGTTTCATTCTTGGGAAATCATAATCAATGTTCATCTCATGTTTTTAGACCATAATTATTTTATTTGCAAGATGAAAATTATCATGGGAAAAAATAGGTTTAGATTCATGATCATAGAGAGAAATTATTGCGGATTAATTCAATTCAGCATGTCATGGTTTTGGGGATAAATCACATGGGTGTATAATCAACATGCAAATATGAAATTTTATGAGAAAAACATATCCCAACTCACTAAATTAGTGAATAATAAATTACAAGACCACAATTTATAAAAGTGGGAGAATGTCAAACTCAAGTACTTATTCATTAATTTTCATTGATTCTGGAATTATGTAATTAAATATAATATATAAATCTATTGAAATAAAAAGTATTTATAGAAATTAATGTATTTATTCTAATGGAATAGTAAAATGAATGTTATGAATAATATTATGGTCAATAGAATAGTATCCCCACATATTAATGTATAAATAAAATTCATCAATTTTATACATGAAATTATGGAATAATTATATGAAGTTATATGTAAAAGAATATTTTAATAAATGATGAATTTAGTTTTCGTATTTTTTTTAAAACAAAATTGATTATTTCACATTTTATAATTAATTTAATGATTTAAAATATTATTTACTTTTATAAAATAGAATCAGAATAAAATGTTATTCTAATGATTATAATATATCTTTATGAGACCTAAATTAATTTGTTAATTTTTTATAAAATCATTTCTAATTTTATTATATAAATTTTTAGAATAAAAGATGGTTTTTATTAAAAATTAAATTTCTCATATTTATACATTATTCACGAAAAATATAATCTATATAGAAATTCTACATTAAAATAAATGTTTTGGGTGATTTTTGGTATTTTTCTAAAATTGTTTAAATTTTTAGTGAATAATGAAATAGAATAAGTTATGGTACCTTAAAAATTCTTTAATTTCTATGTCATGGATTATGTATGAATGATATAATCAAAAAATCTAGAAATAACATTCATAATTTTAAAATATTAAGTGATAATTCTAAAACTATTCATACTCTTGAGAAAATATAATAATCTACTAAATGAAATATTAAAAAACACCCCTTCTCCACTATAAATACCACCCTAATGTACTACTTCTACTCATACCTCAATGCCATGTGGATTTTTCAAATTTTTTTCCAATTCTCTTAATATGAAACTTCCCCATGTCCATGAATTTTTTGTCTCAAAAAAATCCAAAAACCACCGGTCTTATGAAGTTTATCAATGAAAATAATTCATGATATAAAATCCTCTATCATTTCTATTTTATTTTATTTTATTTTATTATTATCTCTTTACCTCCCCTTATCATTATTTAATAAAATATTTAGTATCTTATATATACTTTTATTTAAAAATATTAGTGGAAAAATTATTCATCAAACTTATCATCCTCTTTCTGTTATTATAAAAATGAGAATATAATCTATAGTGTGTTGATTTACTACCACCGTAGACGATACACACTCCTTTTTCATTATATCCTTTAAGGGTGGTCATAAAACCATTTTTATTCTAAATTAGACTTTACGAAATATATTATATATTATATAATATTCTAGAAACAATATTTAAACATGATATTAAATTAACATATATAAGTTCATTATGGATGTAAAACAACTAATATAAATTAAATTATTCTAATTATGTTGTTATCTAATTAATCATCCTCGTATTAGAAAATAAATGATATATGGTATCATTTATAATTATAGAAACATATTAATACCATTAAATCATACTTAGGTATTTTCCCATTAATTCGATAATAAACAACATAACTAACTGAACTTGGAAATAATGAAAATAACGAACAAAAAATAATGGAAATATAAAACTATTATTAATAAAGGGATGGAATTTAGTTTTACTATCATCAAATAAGGTATTATGATCATTATAATAGTTCCATAATAAAATAATAACACTCTTTAACCCATTATGTACAAGGTTAGAACGTAAATGATGTAAAATGAACAGTGGCTAATGCACATATCTAAAATAACCCACTTTTCAATTTCTATTATTAATAAATTTGATAAGGAATTTTTTTATAATATTAATTTTTTATCGTTATCATATGGTTCCAGGTAATTTTTCATGATGAAGGGTGTGACCTTTAAATACCTATAATTCATTTGGTATGTTTATGTTGGATTTTGACCATAATGGTTCTCCCATGTGTAACTATGATGGTGAGACCATATGGTAGCTGTGAGAGTTACATCATAAGTTAGTCATGAGGGCTACATTGTAAGTTATTTGTGATGTTTAAAAATCATATGGTAGACTTTATGGTTTATATTTGACGTAATTAATATATAATATTACCTGAATTGTTTATTTCCATTTACTATGTCTTATAGAAAACATAAGATTTCATAAAGTATCGACATGAAACTTATGGGGGAGAAGTATGTATTTCTGAAAATGATTTTATATGATTGTAAGTATTGTGGAATAATAGTTTCCAACATTATTTTTTCCATTACTGATAATTATGATCTTTACTAATTATTAGAATGTTTTTCATAGGGTTTATGTATGGGTATGAGAAAATAATAAGAAAAGCATAATATTATAAAGAATTCATTCATTAATAAATACCTTTTATTATGGAATAAATGGATAATATTTTAGTAGTATCTACTTTTTATGAATGTCTATTGTAATGTACATTTTAATAGTTACTTCACTATAAATCTCAACTAATATTATTTTTGGGAATGTAATAAGTGTATTATAGTGGCATTAACTAGACTATATAATGTTTATGGATAGGTTCTTCTATATTTACTATAGAGATAAGGTCATACATGATTTACATCCATGTCATAATAATAATCCCATACCTTGTTTGTGCATCTATCCATAATCCCATACACATAGAAATGAATGTTCAATAATAAATTCGTCAAGCATGTATATCTTTTATGAATCATAAGATCCATGATTCATTTGATATACTTTTAAATATTTAATTAAACCATAATTGTTAAAAAATGATATCCAATATGATAAATCATATGTTAAAGACAAAATAAAATTTTGGATCTTTAAGTTAATTGATTCTGTAATTAGTTACCTTAAGACTCATCTAAAATACATTTTTCCAAATTCAATGACCCAAATTATTATGATCAATAAATTTTCAAATTCAACATAACATTAGATTACCCAAGCCACATAATAATGATCTTATTTTAGCACAAAACATATATGAATAACTTTATCACCATAAAACAATAATGAAAACATACACTATTCCAAATCCTTAATGAATAAATACTACAATACCATAATTATATATCTTATAGTTTGTCTAAATGAATAATACGTTAATTATTCAACATTAACCATAGTAACATTATAATCTCTAGATTGAAAGTTGAATATTTTGAAATTGAAAACATTATGAAATTTATACTGTGTATATTTATAGTCATGCTTTTAGTATCATATTTTGTAACAATCTTACATAAATGAAAATATATGAATTTTTAAAATGGATGAAGTATTTATGAGGCTAGATATTAGTGGGATAAACATTATCTATACCCAGGAGTCTCACATCGGTCCTCACAAAATTCATAATTAGAAATAAATTAATACATCCAAGAGCTAGCTCTAGTTATACTCTATCTATATGAAAATAATTATGTTTATAAATACAATCTGTTAGAAATGTTTTTTGTATAAAAACTTTCCATAATCGAAGATTTATGTTTCTAAATATTTTCCATAATATATTATCAAGAATTATTATTTCCCTTTAATTTTTTATATTTCATTCTAGTGCACTTTTTTAATAATTAGTGATTGTTCAACCGGTTCCACTTACATATAACTATATATTATACTCCAACCTCAGTTTTTTCCTCAGAAAAACTATTGCTCCTCAATTATCATCACGTAGAATCGATCATATTTATTTTTCTCATATGTATTAACAAAAATCCTATCTAATTCTATAACTAAAACCTTTATATTATTGTCTACATTAATATAAAGGTAAACATTATTTGGAAACTCAGAGTGAAAAAATTTATTGAATGTTTTGACATTTCCATATGTGAGAATAGTGTTATGTACACTGTTAATTTTTCACAAAAATTATATTGGATCCCATAAATTTGAAATATATGTAAAATAATTTTACATTCCTTGAAACATTATTTCCATCAAGAATCATTCACATGAAAATGAAATTAATTGAAGCCTCCTCAACTCATCTAAAATATTTCGAATGCTTCTTGAATTATTCGACATCCATATTCATCATGTAAATTCCATAAAATCATATGTTAAAGGGAATTATAGCCTATTTCATTTATCTATATGGAGTCAACAAAAATTATTAGAAAAATTACCCATAAGATCTTTTTGGAGATAAAATTGTTATGAAAACATTATGACGGTACTTCATCTAGTGAAATTAATTTTAATGATGAAATCATATAAAAACTAGTCAACATAAGGATAGAGTTTCCTATGATGATTTATAAGCATTTATTCATCTTATTATCTTTAAAATCCTTATTTTAGTAGATTAATTATGAAATTATTATATGATGTTTCATAATTTTTAACATACAATAATTATTTTTCTATTCAATATTTACACGAATGTTGGCTATCCCTACTTGGAAAAGTTAGTCTGATGGAAGATTGAATTTTTGTATGATGACATTCCATACAATGTATTTTTATCCAAGGTATTTCCTATATCATTTATTCATCATTACATCGAAACATTTAAATATATAAATTTTTTAACATACTACCCTTTTCCATATGAAAGAATCTTAAATTTTTTTTCTCAAAACCTCATGTGAATGAAGATGGATGACTACATTGTTGCAACTTCTAAAGAACTTCTTAATTCATTAATTTTTTTCATTTTGATTATTTTTCCTATGAATTTTTCTTATAATTTATTTTCAATTCACTTTCCACCTATAAAAATTAGTTTGAATCATTATTTTCTACACAATGATAACAACATGGTTGAATAATAAAACAACATCATATTTTGAAGGAAAATTTATAAGTAATGTTAATGAATATTTTTTAAATTCATTCCATAAAATCATAAATATTATTCTTAAAACATTAAATAACATTTATCTCACATTTTTATCCAAAAAATAATTACAAAATAAGGTTCCCAAAAAATAAAAATCCTTTTTAGTAAAACATCACGACAAATATTAAATATCCAATTTTGATTTGATGATAACTTCATAAAAATGAACATTCAATCATTTACGAATGATTTTTTTTCTAAATTCATCATTTTTTGTAGAAACTCATATTTTCAACAATTTTACAAAAACATAAAATTTCACAAAGAGATTGTACAGACACCACTCTTTTAAATAATGCAATTTTTTTTAAAAAATTTCATACCCTGGTGGAAATATAATATGTGTTATGGTAACCGCCATCAAATATTTATCTTCTCTGTTTTTCTTTATGTTTTTTCAACTCCCCAATTTCATGATAACCATTGTTTCAATTTTATCTTTGATAATATTGTACTTACCTTATCTCTTTTAGGACAATGTTTTCTCTCCTCTTGAAATAAATTTTTTTATACAATCCCAACCATTTAAACCAAAATCATAATCATGGTGTGTTAATTTTGGTAATAACATTATGATGTGTTTGGTTGTGGTTGAACATGAATTGAGAGCCTACATTCCCAAAGTACCACTTTGGGAACATCATTCGAAAATAAATATACAATTTGATAATTTGTAGAAATATAGTCAAGTAAAAAAATTCCATCAAAACTAAATAAATCTTAATGAAGTGATACTTAATATCATTTTGCGTTGATATCAAACATTTCATTGAAATTTCATATATTTTAATGTATCTTTGATTATCAAAAATAAATAGCAATTGTTTCTAACCATTTTCACTAACATAGTCACGCTGAACATTCATCAAAAAATAATTTCTAAAATAATTAGTTTTAAGAGTGTATTCTGCTAATGATATACTCAATATAACTAAAATATATTTCTTACTATGTCAAATGAAACAATATTCTAGAACAAATTTTTTTCTCCTTATGTTGATATTTCTTCATTATAATATATGTATCATTCAACATCAGTATATGCAAGAATGTTTACATTAAAAATTATTTCATACAATACCCATAGAAATATGTTCCTTTAGCGTATCTCATTATTATATTTTCATACAATATATTTTATTCCATTTGATAACTCAAATAAAATTCCCATAATGTAACAACAAATTCACTGTAAGGACTAAATTTTTATGTTATCGAAATAAGCATATTATTTTTTAGAACAATTTCATATTTACACTTTTCCCAGATTTATCCTAAAATTTTTTCATTCAAAATGAAATAAGATTATAATCTTATTTTGATCCATCCATGAAAAATATTTTTACAGATCACTAGAATAATTTATTTGGTTTACAATAATTTATCTCTACTTTTTTCTAATTTTTAAAAACATAAATAACTTTAATTTCCCATGAATTGAAAATTAATATTTTACTTCTTTTAATTACTAAACTATATATAATAACTTTCCCTATACCCTAAAAAATTACAACATTTGAAAAACACAAAAAATTAGGGTAACAGAGTTCATATACATCATATATTAATTTCATTTAACGTTAACTTTAGGAAAATAAAACATTTTCAAGAATCCACCATGTTTTGAGGACTATGCACATGGATATAGTTTCTATCCCTATAAGGATTTCTTTAACTAAAATACCTTGATTCCATATATTTCATATAAGAACCCAAATGATTTCTCAATATATAATTCCCTAAATTTCACTATTTAATATGTCGAACAAGAAATCCATATAAAAAAGTTTATAACAATTTTGAGAATCCACTAACTAGAACACTCTTATAATTTCAATTAATATATTTTAGAAAACACTTTTTAACAAAACCCAGACCTTTCACCTGTGAATATACCTGGAATATATGTTGTTTTATTTTTCATTATAAGATATCAATTTTCATTCAGATTCTTTATAAATAGCTATGTTGTCCTAATATAGTCATTCTTGCTGGTTTTGGAACAAGTTTCAAGGTATAATTTTCCCATGTCTGACCAATATCTTAATTAATAGCATATATGCACTCTTTAAATTCATTGTACTCCAAAATTTAATGAGTCTAAACATGTGAAATATGTAATGTCTGATTTTTCTAATGATAACTTACATATTTTTATAACATGAGATTTATTATTTCCAATAACATTTCCATATTCAACCATTTTTATAAAGTATAAAATATTAGAGATTTTATACATGTTAAAATATCCTCATCACATGATTATTCTGAATCGTCATATTCAACTTTAAACTCAAATTAATCTTCAATATTCTTATTCTCATTCAACATCTTCAAATTATATTCCTTAAAACCACTTTTGTTTAGTAGGGTTAATTTTCAACATAATTAACATCAAAATAATCCAGAATAATTTATTAATATTTTTACCAGTATTTAAAATATCTTCTAGAGGATTAATATCCATTAAAAATGCCTTTTTCAAAATTAACATCAATTTTTTACATGAACTGGATTTTTTATTTTTAATAAACAAGGAAACCCCAAATCCTTTAAATACATCACCCATTATTTTTAGTAAGATAAATTTTTAGAGTGTCATGTAAGAATATGAATAAACAAATATCAGTTTATGTATAGTAGTACATAAATATTTTCCATAGAAAAACATAGAAATCTTATGCTCAACTAGCACACTTATTCCCATTTATAATAAAATTCTAATTTTACTCTTTACAAATATATTTTTTATGGTGTATATAAAGATATTTATTAATGATGGATACCATATTTCTTAATATATGATTCTAATTTAAAACTTTCATACTTTTTCTTATTATCAATTATCATCATTTGAATATAGACAACCATTTTTCTTTGAATATACATTAGAAAATATTTGATCATTTTATAGTCACTAAATTCATTTTCATAAACATGATGTTGGAGATCCTAGTAAATCTATTAATAAAAGTGATAATAAAAAATCCTTCAATTTATTAATGTATCGTCATCATACATCTATCATAGGGAATAATCTCAAGTGGTATGATCAATTGGATTTTAACATTCTAGTGTTTTCCCCTAAATATAATCCTTTTATTACATATTATAAAAATATATAATAAATTCCTATTAGTTGAGTGTACAATTCATAAGAAAACTACAATAGAAATATTTCTCATACTTTTATATATTATATTCTGATTTCATTAGTGAAAAGAATTATTTTATTTGTCAACACATTAGTTGAATGAGTTATAAAATTCTAGAATCTAAAATATAATTCATCTAGATTTGTCTCCCATGTATTTTTTTCTCAATCTTGAATGCAATAGATGATACATGGATATTTTATAAATATGGACTCTTTTACATCTTCACAATTTTAGTTAATAATTAGTAATTTTTTGGATCCCTTCAACAAATAAAACATGTTATCATCTAAACATTGCTATTATAACTATGTCATTAAAATGTTGGGTTTGAATATTACCTTGTAAAATATGAAAATTAAATAAATAAAACATGTATAATATAAATTAAATTTTTACTATTTTATTAAAAATAAAAATAAAAATCATTTGAAATTAAGTGAAATTATTCCTTAAAAAAGTATTTGTTTATGTGAAATGTTTTTCTATCCTAATAAATTAAATTAATAACTTTTTTGTGAATTATTAAAATTAATAATATATAAATTATATAAACTAAATGTTATATTTTACATCTAATATTTTATATAGGAAATGGAATAGAATAAATACTATTTTATGCATAAAAAATTTCTTTTAAAAAGTGCCTTCTTCGGATTTACACACATATTTGAAAATTAATATTTACAAATATTAGATATGTTATTTTTAATGAAATGTATTTTATTTCAAAAATAAAATTTTAATAATGATCTTATAGTGAATTATTAAATTTTTGTGGAAAATACTAATTTTTTGATGTATAGTGGAAAATACTGATTTTAAATTGAGAATATAATTTTTGAGTAAATAATTTTAATGTCTCATTTTTTAAAATTTTTATAAAAGAATAATTTGTAAAAATTTATTATATTTGATCAAATTTTTTAATTGTAGTATATTTAATTCTCAATTTTTTTTATAAAAACATTTTATACTTCTGAAAACCATTCCATTGAAAACCTTTTTGTCTTTATGTATGAAGATTAAATTATAAATTAAATTCCTCTAAATATATTTATTAAATTTGAAAAAATATATTGAATATATTTAACAATAATAATAATTTGTATATATTATTTCCACAAAAAAATCATATAGAATAGTAGACACAACAAAAATAAATTATTTCATATGTCATTAAAAGGTTTTACTGGGGGTTAAAAAACATTATGCATTGACATGATAGAAAATCTTATATAATAAAATTTTAATGGAAATATATACAAATTATATGTTAAATTCTTCTATAATGGTCTTGTTAGAGTTCTTTTTGTATGTGAAAAATGTTGTGTATAATTCATTGTTTCGTAAAATTCTTAGTGTGTACCATCCCCCTCTGATAAAAATGCATCCTCTCTCTTCTCTTAGCCACACTTCAAGAGCCATAATTGATTTCCAGTACCTACCAAACATTCTTCATTAATTAATTCCCCACATTATATATAGATTAGTTTTATTATAAATCGATACTATAAATTCTATTGGTTCTAACCTAATGTAGTTGTCCGATGAAGAGTTATTGTTCTTAACCATGATTTTTTCCCCATCCACCTCTATAAAATATTATAAAAATATTATAAATAAAAAAATATCCCCCAAATACTTAAATGTTATCATGTTAATGTAATTACATATATCTATCTCCTCTTTCATGAAATCAGAAGCGAAATTTTCTATCATGTGTATGATGGACAACAACCTTACGACCATGTCTATTTAAGTTTCCATCACAACCATGCACCGATGGATATAATGTTTTTTACATATTTATATGATATTTATGAAATTAATATACATATGGAATTATTATATGACATTTAACTTATATCCTTTCAATCCATTGGAAAATGATAACATCACTTGCACATACATGGGGACTATCACCTCCATGAATAGGTGTGAAATCTCTTTAATTTTTTATTATCATGGACGATAATAAAGATATATTTAAGGAATATATATCATACATATAATTTAATAATTACTATTTAGAGTTTAAATAATTTTTAAATTTATTTTTTTCAATCTGTCAAAAAATTTAAAGAGTATCGAAGCTTTTATATGCCCTATTCTCTCTATAAAAGGTAGGAATAATTATTATGTCTATAAATTTTTTGGATTTATATATAAATAAATCTAATTAAAATATATGATATTTATATGATGTTCATAATTTTTTATATGAATTAATCATGTTTAAAAATACATTTACCAAAACTACTGAAATTGAAAGTACACAAAAAATGGAGTAATTATGACCTAGGATTGTGATTTCAATAAATAATTTTCAATAAATGGGTTATAAAAGGCTATAAGTAAATCAGATATTTTTATATATCATCTTGTTTTTATAATTGATTTATATTAAATATATAGTAATTATATAGAATGTTTTAACATATAAAAAGAAAATCAGACTTGTGGTAACAGTTTATTTGAAAACCTCCTTATTATTCAAGATTGTTTACATTTATGTTTCCATTAGTTGAATTATTTAATGTATTAAAATTAAACCAAAATTATTTTATTTTCATTGGCTTATTAATCAACATGTTAAATAATAGAACCATTTTTCATCTACTTGGTAATTAAATTATTTCAAAAAGTGTTTTTATGAAAATTTAACCTCATATCTATATTCGAAAGAAAATGTTTTTAAAAAAATCCATTTTTTATATAAATGATTCAAATAAATTTTTTACATTTTATAAATGGTTTATTAATTAATTTTTTACCATTGTTTTATTTTTATAAAATTGTTTCAATGGAATATTTTTATTGTTTTTTGAATGAGATATTTTTAACCTCCTGACAGTAGTGTGAATGGAATTTTTTTAAAAATATATTACATTTTAAAAATTATCCAATATGATTACCACTCATTTATTTTGGAGATTAATTTAAAATTTTTAATATTTATTTTCAATGAAAATATATTTCTCAATATTATATAAATTATTAGTCTTTATAAAAAATTTCCAAAAGTGAAATGGTTCTTTTCCTCAAAATTATTTCTAGAGATGATGTTGTGGTATTCCAATTAATAAAAAAATCTACAGTTTTTTATAATTATGATATACTATGTATATAATGTATTGATACCATCATTATTATTTATTTTAATTGATTATAATCAATTTTACTATGTAATGTTTTTAAATTTTATATGTTACTTATTATATTATGAATAAAAAACTATATTTTAGGAATCATTATTAAATTTTATTCATTTTTAATATGATTAATTCAATGATATAAATAAGTTATATGTGTGGCCCAAATTTATATTACTCCTTGATGAATCTATAGGTTTCATGAGACAAGTATACATGTGCATTTTGATGAGTCCATACATATTTGTATCCATGAATACATTTTTATATAATATGATTATTTATTTTTCCTTATTTGACATTATTGGACAATATTAATTATTTCTATATTATACAGTCTTTATTAGATTTTTTCTATGCATACCCTTACATGAGGTTCTAAGGATCGAATAATAATTGATATTTGGGGGTTGAATCACTTGTTCACATTTTAAATTATTCCAAAAAATTAGAAACATAACCCTTGTAACCTGTTATGATATATATCATCATCATCCTATTGGAAATAATCCTCAGTGAAAAGGAAGGAATGGGATAAAAGTTAACAAGATTTACAAGGTTTGGCCTTAGTGTGATAACCGACATCATTACTATATCCACTCCCATGGGTCTATACAAATCCACTATAATGAAGAAGTTAATAAAACTTCTTGAAAACTCATTTTATACGCCTTCTATCTCCTGATAGGAAAGATTATACTTGATCCCCTTAGTTTAAAATGTTCTTTTATTTCACAAATGAGACAAAAAAAATAATAATGACCTTGTTGAATCTACTCCATAATGAGAGTTCCAGATCTAATTTTTTCAGAATGTTGGATCTGATTTTCTCAAAAAAAAAGATTCCATTTTCTATGAATAGAGATTCCTCTTTTCTCAGAGTAGTGGATTGGATTTTAATAGAATATTGATTCATATTTGTCACTTTCAAAAAATTTAATACAAATCATATTCAACTAGGTGGGATATTTTCACTATGAATTCTACATTTCCACACCTTTTGTGCATATGTAAAAATTTCCAATGACTAAATGATTTGAGAATGTATATATAAGAAACATGAAAACCAAAGGTGTTAAAAATGAAATATTTCCCAATTTTCTTAATCTAAAAAACAACACAAATATCTCTAATTTAGTGTTAAATCATTATGTTCTTCAATCCAACTTAAATTTATCTATGACTATTGAAAAATAAAAATACAAGAATGAATTCATAATCTCATTATATATTTATTTGATAATAATACTACATCTTGGGTTTGATTTTTGAGTATTATATTAATGGATCTTGGTTCATATTTTATAGTAATATTGGTTTTGTTTTTTCTTCGAAAACTAGTTTTGTTTTTCTTAGTATCCTGGTATTTTAACACAAAAAACTAGATCATATTACCTCAACATTATGGTTCATTATTTTCCTCATAAAAATAGTTGTTATTTTCCTATAATATCTGTTCTGATTTTCTTCAAAATATTGGTTCTGATTTTCTCAAAATCATGGTTAAAAATTTTCTATGAAAAAGAATTCCAATTTTCTAAAAATATTTCTTTTAATTTTCAGATTGTTTGTTTCATTTTTTAGAATAAGAATCCTTGATCTAATTTTGAAAGCTTTTCAGTGATTCCAATTTCATCAATAATCTCCAGAATTTATTAAAAATCATTTCTTTTGAATGTTTTCATGTTTTTTAGAAATATTGATTAGAAATGCATAGCATAATTGTTTTAAAATGTAGGAAAAAAATTATTACTGTGGACTTCCCAATATTCCTCTAAAACCTCTTTTAAAACTCTTTAATAATAAATTGAATTATTCATTGAACAACATCAACCTCAGTAACTTTTTTTTCTAAATCAACCACATCATTTTTTATGGATAACAATCATTCTTATAAAAAAATGTTTAGTGGTCAACAAATACAAAAAAATTGTTAAAAATATTTATCCCAAAGGTTCATCAATCTCCCCATTGGGATTTGCTGACAAACCTCATTACCAACATTTCGAACTCTCAGAATGCTTTCACAACACAAACATTTTAAAAAACAATTTTTTTTAATATTAAGAAAAAGTATACTTTCTCAAAAAACATTCTGACAAAACTATGCTTCTGAATAAAGAAATTTTTCTGAATGAATTTTATCCCTCAGTTGGAATTTTTTTAAGGATATGAAAAGATACCCCCTCCAACTATTCATTTTTATATAAATATTATAAATTTCTTTATCACTTCTCATTTTATATCAATTTTCTTATTTTATCCCCCATTATATGAAAACCAACCTTCTGATTCATAAATCAAGAGATTAGTAAAGACCTTGTAAATTTTTTTTACTTTCACTCCCCCAATGTTAACATAGTCTAATGAATAGTGAGGGAAATTCATTATGAGGTTTAATAAGGCATGGGAGGAGGTTTAACAAGATGATGAAACATTAATTAAAAAAATCCATTCCTTGGAAATTTCTGTTGTTATTTTATCAGGAATATGTTACATTGATGAATTGTATTCTTTTAATACTTATATATTATCAACATTCTATATTATAAAGGGAATCATTTTGTCATTGTGTTTTAATATTTAATGATAGAAAGGATTCATATAATGATCAATTGCATAATGATTATCAAAAACCATAATCAATGGATTAGAAACATTTATAATGATATATTTAAACTCAACTTTCATCTTCAACATTTGAGTACAATCCTGGGTGGGTGAAACATATTTAGATTCTCATGTGCTCAATGATACTAAACCTTAGTTCCTACATTGCCAACATGCACACTATTCATACATGATAAATGTTCTTCCAAAGGTAGAATTTATATCATTTCAATTTCATTCCCAGTTGGCATCAGTATCAATTAGAAATATCATATCATAATTTATTTTCTCTAAAAAAATATTTTTAATTTGTTCCATTGACATAACTATAAATACTCTTTGTTTCTAAAATATGTGATTATTTCAGATTACTTTGATACATGGCATATATATTCACTGAATATGAAATATCAATCCTTAAATGTGTAATGTAAAGAAGAATTACTATCATCTTTCAAAAGTCATTCTGATTCACACTTATTTTGGATTCTTGTTTACTTGACACTGTAGTCATTAAAATAAGAGTAGGAATTTATTTGGATTCATCCATCCCAAATGTCATTAATAATTGCCTGGAATATTTTTCATCGAGAAAAAATATATTTCCCCATTTTTTGAACATGTAATCCATGGAAAAATATTAGTTCTCCAAAAATTTATATTTCAAAATTCCACTTTTGTTTCATGAGAAAAATATTCACAAACCTTTTCTTCAACCACAACAAAAATTATATCATTCACATAAACAATTACAATTAATGATCTAGAGTGAACATATTCCACATAAAAATTGCAATAAAATTTTCATTTAGAATAGATCATCATCCTAAAATAGTTTTCACAAATCGAATACCAATAACGTGGAACTTTTTTGAACCCACTCAAACCCTTTATCAATTTACAAACATTGTTTTCATACACATCAAGTAGACACCCACAAGGTTTATCAAGGTAAATTTCTTTGTCAATATCCCCATTTAAGAAATCGATCTATACATCCATCTTGTAATCATTATAATTCCAATGAGAAGCCACAACAAAAGAAATTATAATTGTTTATATAGATACATTAGGGGTAAATGTTTCATCAAAATAAACACCTTTCATCTATGAATATCTATCAAAAAAAGTAGTTTACTATTTATTGAATCATCTCCCAGATCATTCAATTTTTATTCTATAAATCAACTTGGTTCCTATAGAATTTTTAAATTTTTCCCCTCAAACTAGTTCAAACGATTCATTCTTATAAATCTGAAAAAACTCATCATTAATCGCATCTGCCAATTCATTAGGCTGAATAGAATTTGAAACAGATTCTCGTTCAGTGTATGAGATAAGTGATGTATGATTTTCTAATCTCAATTTTCTTCTTGTCTAAACAAGATCATTATGATTACCAATATTTTTT
This sequence comes from Viscum album, assembly GCA_963277665.1. Classification (NCBI taxonomy): domain Eukaryota; kingdom Viridiplantae; phylum Streptophyta; class Magnoliopsida; order Santalales; family Viscaceae; genus Viscum; species Viscum album. The sequence goes on from OY728140.1 coordinate 932,001,185, forward strand.
AATGATTCAAAATGATTTTTCGTGGAAGGAAATCTAAAAGTTTCTTCCTAGTTAGAATTTACTCATCATATTTTTCTTCTAAAACAAGATAATAATGTTTTAAATTACATTAACTATTATTGGGAATCTCCAATTTATCCCGCTTATCATTCCCAACAACCTCTGTTAGGGTAATTTTATTTTCAATTACATTCACATCATTGATTCCACCATCTTTTGTAAATTTTTGTTCTATAATTTATAACTTCTCCAATTTAGTGAATAACGCATGAATGTTTCATCTTTAACATTATCATCAAACATTCCCAAATATGGGTTTATTATTTTGAGAAAACATGGAATTAAAAAAATGAAGTATTTAAATGAAGGTTTATTTTTATACAACATTTCATAAAGAGTCATGTTTGTTTCTGGTCCCAATAATCATCTATTTTGAACATGTACAATAGTAATAACAGCTTATCTCAAATTAAACATTCAATTCTTGTATTATGCTAACATACTTTTTCCATTTTCAACTATGATTATATTAATTCTTTCTACTAGTCAATTTTTCAGTGGAGTATAGTGAGCACAATAATAAATCGTGATACCATGATTTCTGAGAAAAGATTCAAATGTATTATTTTTGAATTCAGTGTCGTTATATATTCTCATCATCTTGATAGAATCCACCATTTCTTTCGGAACATCTTTTATCATGTATTTGAACATTTCAATAGCCTCTGAAATGTGATTCGTGAACATGATATTTTTCATCCAGGTGAAATAATCAATAAAACTGATAATGTATAAGTCCCATTTTGATTATTAAATTCACATTGGTCCAAAAAGATCAAAATTAATAAGCTCAAGTGGTCATGTAGATTTAATCTCAATTATATTATGACTTTTGTTTGTCATATTTCCTTTCTGTAATGTTATACAAACATCATTTTCTCTTCAATTCAATTCTGGAAAATTTGAGACAACATCAAATATAGAGAGTTTATTCATGTTTTTCTACCCATGGTGGACATGTCGTTAGTGCCACAACTAGTTTTCATCTTCAACACTCCGGTAACATGACTGATTGAAATCTAAAATTTTAAAGGGATCCCAACTAGTCCTCCCTATTTTTGTAATTACTTTTACATCACTCACACATTTGAGGGTAAAAGATTAATTTTTAAATATCAATTTTTATCCATTATCTCAATGATTACTTACACTATGTATGTTATGTTTTAACCCATTAACATGTTTAACTTCATATGATTTTAATTTCAAGGATCTAATATCTTACATTATGATTCATTTGATTTTTAAAGATACATCATTTCCAAAAAAAAATTCCCATCCATCATGACTTCTAAAAAGTTTCAATTATTTTATATGACTTTTCATATGTGAAGAACAAACCATATCAAGTATCCTTCGTTTTCCTCTTATATTCATTAAATATTTTATGAACAACAAAATATCATTACCAAACCTTCTTCTTTTCAGTTTTATTTTCCATTCTATCATAATAAAATTACTTTAGAAGGAGTGTAATACATCTTTCTATATGATGACCAGTGTAAAGACCCATAATTTCCATGTAATTATTTTTAATTAAATGGGAATTTTATGAGTCCGTAAAAATTGAAGATGCGTGATTCTGTGGCCTGGTGTGCCCAGAATCAATTTCCAATGTTTTGTTCGAGTAAGTTCAGTGAATGTTCAAGTGGGTTTTTATAGCTTTTTAACCGGTGCTCAGAATTGAAATCTGAGAACATCGTTGAACTCACAGAGTCGGTATTCACGTAAGAAGACTTTCAACTAGACGGTAGTTGGTCGAGGATGGATGTTATTTTTTTGGGTTTTACGTGGAAATAATAAAATAAAATAAGCTTATAATTTATTTTATTATTATGTAACCACCCATGTGGGTGTTGTAGTGTGGGGACCACCAGACCTTAACCTCCCATTAGAGGTTATGGTGGTACGGCCCACCTGAACCTAACCACCCATGAGAGATTATGGTGGTGGGGGTTACCCAAGACTAAACCAGCTATTTAATTGAGGGAAACTCTCAACTACCCACATTAATGAGGGAGAGCCTCTTGACCGCCTGTACCATTATTTTTTCCAACCCCTCCATTAATGGTGCCACCACCTACCTTAATTTATTATGCCACCCACCATAATTAATTAGTATTTGTGAATTCTTTCCAAATAAAATAATATATGGTTTAATCTATAATTTTGTCAGACCTTTGATATTGGTTGGAAATTGGGGAGAGGTGGAGCTCTTGGGAGAATGTTTCTCCAACGATTAACAAAGAACATCCACCATGAAGAACGATGGTGAGAAGCTTCTTCATCTTCTTCCTTGGAAGAACCTTGTAGAGGAAACCGATGTGGGACGTCTTCGATGACCAACCATCCCTCCTCATCATCATCAACAAAACCGACGCACAATCTAGGTATTGGAGGTGTGGGGAGGATGTGATGAACGACGACAGCTCCGTCTTCTTCCCCGCATCTTTGTCGATAAACAAAGAACATGGTCAGTGATTTTATGTGACTGACTTTATATTCTCACGATTCATTCCTTCTAAAACCCAGAATTCAGATCAACTTCTAACTTGTTTATCTATATATGTTTTTCATTTGCGGGTTTTGGGATGAATCATTATTGGAGGGTTGTTGTGAATTGTTCGTGTGAGCCAAATGCCACCACCCTAAATGCGGACGGTGCCGACCAAACCAATATGTCCCAACCCCTCCGTCGTTCTATTTTGCGGTGATCAATGAAACAGAGGAAGGTGACAACAGTGATGAAGGCAACAATTGTGCCACTCGTTCCCTCTACAACTCGCACCGCCCCCACTGCATTTTAAACCGCCATCGTGGTTTCCCCTTTCCTGATAGAGCCACCTCGGGATGGGAAGAGCTACCCTGGCCGCGTTGTCCGCCTACCGCACCCCCCCTGCCTCCCCAGCCTCACGGTCAAACCTGCTCCCGGCTATGCCGCCCTCCCAAACCCTCCCGGCTGTGCCACCCCGCCAGCCCCGCACTACCCTCGGCCAAACCGTCCCCTGCCTCGCCACCCCGACCCCAGGCTGAGCCGCCCCTCGTGGTTCCTTCCTGGTCAAGTATCCCTCACAGTGTCCTTTGGGCCGAGCCACCCTCTTGGTGCCCTCAAAGTCGAGCCACCCTCATGGCGCCCTCCAGGCCGAGCCGCCCTTGCACCAACCCGCGACCGGTTCGTGCCCTCGCGACCAGTTCGCACCCTCACGGCCCTCCGCGACCCCTCGCAACCTGCTAGGCTAGGTCCAATGGGCTGGGCCAAACGTAATGGGCTGGCATGACCAACGGGATGATCCAGACCCAATGGGACCGGTCGGGTCGACCCAAATCGGGTCAGCCCATACTGTGTCGGGCTGGGTCAGTCTGACCTGCTTGGACCAGACCCAGTCCCACTATGACCCCATTACTTTATATTAGCCATATCATTGGCACTGGACATCCGTTTAACTAATCTAAAATGGCTCTGTTAATCATGGAGTATTATAGTCCCTTTAAGTATAGCCAACTAATGCTTGAGGTATATTTGAGATACGGTCTGGTTGGATCGTTCATGAATCCAACTGGTCTACTGATATTAAAAGTCTATAACACACAGACCGGGAATCCGATTGACGTGTTGTTTGTTTCTTTGAGACCCCTATGATGTGTTGGACCTTTTAGATACATCTTCGTCGGACTTCATGACTGTTGGTGTATCGCCCAGTAGCTCGTGTAGTAGATCTTTCCACTGATGATCGAATAGAGTGAGGCGACCTAGTAGCAGATTGAGACCCGAAGAATGTTGATCGTTTGACTCGATGTGACTCTACTAGCCTAGTGGGGAGTACCTGGGTGTGGCATAAGACGCATGGTGGAGGAGTGTGCTTAGTGACGCGGCAGACCCATGGTGCTCGATAGGAGGAGTACCTTAGTAGGATATGAGGTGGAGCGCCATGGTGTGGCGGTAGACCCGTGTTAGGGAGCACCTCTGTGTGACGTAGCTGGCCCACGATACTTGATAAGAGGAATATGCCAGCAGTGCAAGGTTAGTGGGAAGCACGCTAGGTGTCACGTAAGGCCCATTATACTTGATTGAGTAGGAGTTCTCCAGAAGATGAGTTTTTGATAATGTGACAGGGGATATTACTTGATACTACCCCTAAAATAAAATCCTGGTTGTGCTGAGTCAGTACATTTGTGTTTTCCTCATGTTTGAGACAGATTACTTAATAACATATGTTTATGTATGGGCATATACCCATATAGGGTGATCTGTTGTTTATTTAATTTGTGTTTTATCCTTGGTGGATTTTTCAGACATTGCGGGTCCTAGGGTCCCTACTGAATATCATTATACTCACCCCTGGACTGGCTATGCCCGCACATTGTTGTGTTGGATGCAGACGACAGACATCGCTGACTGAGGCTGAGTTTATCAGGACTGGATGGTACCCGGAGGTGGAACTTACTACGAGTCGGTACACAGAGGAGACTGATCGACATGGAGTGTTGAGGAGGCTATCTGTACCTACTCTCCAGGTAGGAATCCCGAAGGAGGACCCAACACCAGTTTTTCCTTTCTTCTGTTGTACTTGTACTTCCTCTTCCTTGTACATTATAGTTGGGATTTTATTTTTTGTCCCTTTTACTTATCATCACTCTTTTATTATTGTTTAAATAGTGTTTTTTATCCATATATGTTCTCTATTGGGAGTGTTTATAGGTTATAAAGGCAATTCCCTCCCTGTTTTAGAGAATTAAGCCTTTTGGTGCTAGTCTCCTGCCCCTGGCTTATAGAAGGTGAGCTTGGAGTAGTCACGACACAGGCCCCGGGGGACGGGTCGTCACAAATTGGTATCAGATGAGTCAGTTCTACCATAGAACATAGAAATCTGATATTTTCTGTGAAGCAATAGTGTTATGTGTTGTTAGTGTGGTTTTCAGTTCCAGGATTCTAGTGATGGTGCGGCAACCGACGTCTCCATAAACCATGACCTTGTCTTCTAATTTCCAACTCAGTAAATGAAAACACCGATTGCGTGTGGGTGTTCAAAAGTTTTCTTTATGTCATTTCACCAGGTCAGCTCCCCAGGTATACCTTTTAATCTATAGTGCACCAGTTTCATTTCAGGATCCCACCACATAGACATCCAACTAGAGTTATGAGAGTCGTACACACTGATATCCCACCGATTGACAAGGCCTCTGTACATGGACCTCTTCCAGTAGAGGCACCAGCGGAGGCACCAGTGGTACCATTACCCATCGGGCCACCGATGCCACCATCCCCAACAGCAGTCTTTTCACGCCTCTTGAGTGAATTTCCCGAGTTCCAGTGCTAAAGGGCACCTATGTTTAGGGGAGAGATGGACCCACATACGACTGAGGATTTCTTGGAGGTTGTGGTGAGTTTCTTCTGACAGGTAGGGACTCCAGCCCACCTCTTGGTGATACATTCTACCAACCTTCTACAAGAAGTAGTGGGAAGATGGTGGAGCTTGATGCTCCAGGTCCACGATGAGGTGATTTTTCTCTGTGTAGACTTCGAGAGCCTATTTCGGGCAATGTTTTTCCCAACAACTCTTCGCACAGTGCGCATACAAGAGTGACTTCATCTGCGACAGGGCAGCATGACTGTAGGTCAATACTCAGTGAGGTTCAAATACCTCTCACACGATTCCACCAATATGGTGCGTGACCCATTATTCAGGGCCCAGACCTTCGAGTAGGGACTCAGACAGGAGATCAGGACTTCAGTGATCTTTCTTTTCTCCCCACGCACGCATGGGTGTTAGAGATATCCCTCCAAGTGGAGAGTTTCCTTGCTGAGCAGTCTTCGGTAATGAGATCCACCAACAGTTGACATGTATAGAAGACATCTGCAGTTGGAGGTAGAAAGATGTTTCAGAGGTCCAAGAGGACCAGACCTATAGGTGGATGACCGCATGACTCACGATCGGTCATGCGGGGAACCCAAAGTGGAGACAGACATGCCATGAGTGGGAAGTGTTACGCATGTTGCTAGCAAGGTCACATGGCTTGTGATTTCTCGACCTTTCGTTCGTATGATCAGAAGACAGTCGAAGTACTGCCCAGGCAGAGATAAAGATTCGATTGAGGTGGTCCGCAGGGAGAAGGCGGACGTGGCAGTGGTGTTGGCCATGCATTTGGCGGTGGATGAAAATTCAAGATGTTACCGCCACCACCACTAGGAAGTCCACTCGGACCATAGGGATCATGTGGATAGGGGTGAGTTCAGCTCTAGGCAGCTGAGGCTTGTGATCATGATGTTATGAGGATGTTTTGAGGTACGATATGTTTCTACTACACCATAGCTTCAATATATATAGACACATGTTCCGGTCACTCATTCATTGCCACTACCCTTGTTCAGATCTCATAGAATTCGACGGAGCTATTGGCTCGATCCATATTGCAAGAGAATCATACAATAGAAGATTCAACGATTATGCATGGGTGCCAGCAGTGTGAGCTTACTCGAGGAGGCATGAGCTTTGGGTGGGATCTCCTAGTAGCAGCATTGAGGCCTTATGAAGTCATCTTGGGTATGGACTCGTTCTAACGACCAGATATTTTGAATAAATATTGTTTCCTAATTTTGTGTGTTATTTTATTTTTCATACTCAACAAAACTGTTTCATTTGATAACATGAGTATAACTAAAATGATACTATTGGGTTTTGACTATTATATGACCGTTAGTCAGTATGACTATTGAAAACATAATGTTGCGAGTTTTTTCTATAAATATAAGTGATCTTGGTTAATTAATATAGAAAGATGTTTTGATGGCCTCGCCCAGTAGTCTTGGACCGATCGAAGTCCATCTAACAGAACTTGTGAAGGAGGTAGCACCACTAGGCTTTTCTCGGGACCAAACCCAAGCCAAACTTCATCGTGTGAAGCTAGAATGGAATCGCCTTTTCGAGAAGTTCAAACTGATAGAAATTACTACTCGGGCATTGTTGGCCGAGCCTCCCTCAGATTCTCTCACCTTAGCACACCTTACACTTAGGTCCTATGCTGGTGTGATAAGGGGCTATGTAAGGAGACTGTAACTGCCTTGTGTAATCCTTTGTTTAAAAAAAAAATTGGGATTTCTTCTTATGATGATGTTTATGACTTTTGAAATGTCTGTATAAATATTGTATGCATATTTTTGGTGAATTTTAGAGAAAGGATATTTTAAAAATGTATAGTTAAACCTTAAATAATTAAAAATTTGTAATGATTATCATAAAATGGTCTTCTACAATTATGTTCAGTACGAAATTTAAAGTCTAATAAGGTCAACATGATTTTTGATGAATCGTAAATTATGAATAGTGATTTTATGATTAGGATTAGTAATGTGTCAAAATGGATTAGTAATCTCATTTAAAAAAAGTATTAATATAATTTAGGCACCTTGATTAAGTAATGTGATTCAATAAAATGGTTAAATAACGGTTTCATAAATTATTATTCAAGTATTAGTTTTTTTCGTGTGAATAGTTTTTTTAAATTAAAAATAAAATTAAAAATATTTAGAAAATTGTTTTTATAAAATAGATTCTATTTTTGAACTCAGATCATCGATATTATGTTAAGGTAATTTTTGGGGTTTTTTCTGAAAAAATGAATTTTTGGTGAATAGTGAATTTATTTAATAATTAAATTAAAAATATTTAGAATTTTTTTTTATAAATTGGAGTTCATTTTTGAAATCAGAGCATTGATATTTGGTTAATGTTCAATTTTGGGATTTTTCTGAGAAAGGTGAATTTTTAGTGAATAGTAAAAATACACTTTTAGGGTTTCGGTATGTTTAATGACATCATAACTGTGTCATGATGATGCCATGAGACATTTTAAGGGATTGTCGCATAAAGGGGATGAATTATTCTATGAGATGTTTCATGTGGCCAATACCATGGGCAAGCCCATTGTTTTTCCAAAACCACCAATGAGGTGTCCCTTGGCCATTAATACCTTGTCCCCTCACTTTCCCTATAAATATCAAGAAATACCTTAATCCATTAGACTCACCACTCTACCCCAACGAAGTTCTGGTCTCATTACCTCCCAATAAGTCCTCCCAAGATGCCCCCAAGCCCTCAAAGTCCCAACCGTTGAGTTTTAAGAGTTGCGTTTTAAGGTAAGGGATCCAACCTCTCTCTTTCTTTTCAAGTAATCTCTTTTATGTCATTTCTTTTATGCTCCACGTTCTTATGTTAAAGGATGTTATTTTATATTCCTCTTAATTCCCTTTTCATGTTCATATAATGAGAGATCTCCTCTTACTCTCATTATTTCGTTTTATGAATGTTTAAGTGGCGCCATTAGGCTGCCGAAATTTTTTGTAACAGATTCTTTCACCCTTCTCGTTTTCAAGTTCTACTTTCATGTCAAGTCCTTCAAGTTCCTTTTTATTATGTTTGGTTATGATATCTATATCTATCATACTGATATTTTATGATCATATGATGAGAGACCCCATTTTATCTCTTCAATTCAGTATTTTGATGTTTTATGTGGCGCTGTTAGGCTGCCGAATTTTTAAGTGGTTCTTTCACCCTTCTCGTTTTCAAGTTCTACATTCATATTTAGTCTTTCCAGTTCCTCATTATTATGTTGGGGTATGATCTCTATATCTATCATACTGATATTTTATGATCATATGATGATAGACCCCATTTTATCTCTTCAATTCAGTATTTTGATGTTTTATGTGACGCCGTTACGCTGCCGAATTTTTAAGTGGTTCTTTTACCTTTCTACTTTTTCAAAGTTCTAATTCCATGTCAAGTATTGCATGTCCCTTTTAATTATGTTGGGGTATGATATCTATATCTATCATACTAATCTTTTATTTTCATTTGACGAGAGACCCTATTTGATCTCATCAATTCATTTTTCGTTGAAGTTTATGTGACGCTGTTAGGCTGCCGAATTTTCATAAGAGAAATTTTATTTTTGTCTTCCTTTCTTGTTCTTCATTTCATAGGGTATATTTTAAAATTTCATTACCATGTTCTTAAATCACTTAAATTTTGTCCCCCTACTGTTTTATGGTTCATTTATGAATGTTTGACCCATGTCCCCTCTCTTTTCAATGTTTTCTAAAACCTCGAATCATAGTTGTTATGCTGCACAATTTCTCCTCAAAATGTCTCTCTACTTTTCTAAAGTTATTATTTTTTATTAAGTGGATACTCAAAGATATTTATTATATATGGGTATTCAAATATATACAAAAATGTTCTATTTTAAATTCTGGTATTTACATACATGAGACCCACCTTCCTTTTCTGTGGGTTTTAATGTGACATAAAGATCATGTCTTTAAAGCAGTTTTTAAAACGTTGTGATTATGAAATGAAACCCATTTATTTTATGTTATATGGGTTGTTTATGAAATGTTTTATGATGATATATGTGGCTCACATTATAATAAAGACATGTCAAGGGTGCGCCCTGATAGCGCTCCAATGCATTGGGTAAAAACATAATCTCTAGAGATGAGCTTTTAGACTGATACCTTGGCGAATAACCTTGGTAATTTTTAATGAAACCTTGGGGATGGACCTTGGTGAAACGAAATTATTTTCAATATTAAATGTTGTAGCCACATCTTCACGTTATGAAAAACGTTATTTTTATTATGATATGCCTCATGATTTCTTTCTCATGCCTTAAAGTTCTTTTTCATGACATTGTTGATGTATCTCAAGTTCACATGTTAAATGTTTCCCCTTGTTTCCCTTTCTGGGACTTCTTCTCACCCTTTCATTTGATGTGTTTCCCCAGGTTATGAGATGCAGTAATGAACCTAGTATGAACATGAGGATAAGCCTTTAAAGTGTTTAAGAATAATGTTTTATGTTTTCATGTTTTAAGTTCCTGGTTTCCAAGACACTAAACCTTAAAGATCCTCGGTTTTGTAAAATGTAATGAAAGTTTATGTGATAAAGAGGCATGATTCTATAGTTGGTATCAAAGTATGGTTTAGTTATTTATGGAAATTATGATATGAAAACTTTAGGAAGAATCCTATAGAAAAGTTTATATATAGGAAATCTTTCTGGTATTTTGGTGAGTATTGACTAATGGGTTACCAAGCAAATACATACCTATCTGGAAACGAGCAGGTAGAGGTGGATCTGGCACAGATGTACATAGGGTTAAAACCCAAAAACACCACTTTGATCTAGATTCAAACGGGAATTGGTACACGACAATGGGCCTTGCTGTAATCTTGGTTACGACACTCCCGGGGGATATGATTTTGTATATTCATAAGCATAGTATGAACCATTGTTAAATAAACCAAGATAAAATAAAATAAAGATTCACATAAGAATATATGATCATGGATAACCTAGATTGGAACCTAGGGGATCACAAGTTAGGGTATACTTTTCTTCTACAAGTTATCCTTCGATGCTTTAAGTTCCTTTTCATGATTATTGGCTAAGTATTTAAGCCCCTAATTGTACTTTCATTTTTTAGTTAATGACAGGAAATGGAAGAACATGTCCCAACAACCAATGTGATAGGAAATGTGACGATTGTCATATTAATATGATAGAGATTATTAGTGGATTAAAAGATGATTATTATTTTGGAAGACGTTCACTATTTTGGGAACCCTATTTGATCGAGGTAAATAGATTACTAAGGTATTTTATTTAAGGAGTAAAGGTTGACTTATATTTTGAAGAATCGATGAATTTAAGGTGGACTTATTGTAATTTAGGTTACTTATAGAAATGATTAACCTATCTTGGGGTAAATATGTTTAGGTTATTTACTTTTGTTATAAGATGTTAGGAGTGGTTGATGTTGTTTGGAGATGAATGATAAAGTTTACCATGGAAGACTATATTAACAAATCCTTCTTGTATTTTGGTTTCAATCTTAGTTTGGTTTATTTTGAGTATTTTTAAGGAAAGTTATTTACAGAATGGTATATGATGAACTTTGGGTAGTACCGTGGAACTTTGAAGATTTAATGTAGTTTCACTTCCTCTGGGGTTCTTTATTTTGGAAGAGTTGTTTTATCTTAACCTTTCTGTTTTTGGGATAATGTTTAAAGATAGAAAGAAATAGATAGTTAATCATTGGCGGATTATGCGATTCTATATAAGATGATACTTGTGATTTGACTAGACCAAGTAGTTTTTAATGCTCATCGTTTGGAGAAAAGATTAGTTTTGGTAGAAACTTATTAAAGGATGAAAATCTACTTGAAGGTAGGTATATTTACTTATGTTTTTATTTTATGTAGTAAATTAATTATTCAAAACTATGAAAAGGAATGTAAAACAAAAACGTTGTCTATTAACGTTTCCTACTGGGTAATCAAAGACCGTTTATACACATAATAAGTTTGTGATTTTCTTATTGTTAACATTCTCCTAATCATGTTTTCTATCACTCTCACTCAGAACTTGACCCTTTGTTTTTTCTTCCATATCCATGTTTTCCTACATGGAATCCTAGAATGGGTTATCTCGGGTGGGCTTTGTACTTCCTTTTCTTCCTTTTAAAGTAATAGTGTTACTGACTCTATTTCCGATGTGTGACTTTCAATGAAATTTCAAAACCCAATTTTAAAAATTGCGAGGACGCAATTTCTTAAGGGGGGAAGATTGTAACGACCCGAAATTTTGAATAAATATTGTTTCCTAATTTTGTGTGTTATTTTATTTTTCATACTCAACAAAACTGTTTCATTTGATAACATGTGTATTATTAAAATTAGACTTTTGGGTTTTGACTATTATATGACCATTAGTCAGTATGACCGTTGAAAACTGAATGTTGCGAATTTTTTCTCTAAATACAAATGATCTTGGTTAATTAATACAGAAAGGAGATTAGATGGCCTCACCCAGTAGTCTTGGACCAATCGAATCCCATATAACAGAACTTGGGAAGGAGGTAGCACCACTGGGCTTTACTCTGGACCAAACCCAAGCTGAACTTCATCGTGTGAAGCTATAACGGAATCGCCATTTCCAGAAGTTCAAACCGATAGAAAATACTACTCGTACGATGTTGGCCGAGCCTCCCTCAGATTCTCCCACCTTATCACACCTTACACTTAGGTCCTATGCTGGTGTGATAAGGGGCTATGTAAGGAGACCGTAACTGCCTTGTGTAATCCTTTGTTTTAAATAAAAATTGGGATTTCTTCTTATGATGATGTTTATGACTTTTCAAATGTCCGGATAAATATAGTATGCATATTTTTGGTTAATTTTAGAGAAATGATATTTTAAAAATGTTTAGGTAACCCTTAAATAATTAAAATTGTGTAATGATTTTAAAAAATGGTCTTCTACAATTATGTTCAGTATGAAATTTAGAGTCTAATAAGATCAACATGATTTTTGATGAATCGTCAATTATGAATAGTTATTTTATGATTAGGATTAGTAATGTGTCAAAATGGATTAATAATCTCACATAAAGAAAGTATTAATATAATCTAGGCACCTTGATTAAGTAATGTGATTCAATAAAATGGTTAAATAACGGTTTAATAAATTATTATTCAAGTATTAGTTTTTTTCGGGTGAATAGTGTTTTTAATTTAAAATTAAATTAAAAATATTTAGATTTTTTTTTATAAAATCAATTTCATTTTTTAACTCAGAGCATCGATATTATGTTAAGGTAATTTTTGGGGTTTTTTTCTGAAAAAATGAATTTTCGGTGAATAGTGTATTTATTTAAAAATTAAATTAAAAATATTGAGAAAATTATTTTTATAAAATGGAGTTCATTTTTGAAATCATAGCATTGATATTTGGTTACTGTGAAATTTTGGGATTTTTCTAAGAAAGTTAAATTTTCAGTAAATAGTAAAAATACAGTTTTAGTGTTTCGGTATGTTTAATGACATCATAATTGTGTCATGATGATTCCATGAGATATTTTAAGGGATGGTCAACTAAAGGGGATTAATTATTGTATGATGTGTCCCAGGTGGCCAATACCATGGAAAATACCATGGGCAAGCCCATGGTTTTGCCAAAACCACCAATGAGGTGTCCCTTGGCCATTAATGCCTTGGCCCCTCACTTTCCGTTTAAATACCAAGAAATCCTCTCATACATTCGACTCCCCACTCTCCCACAACGAATTTCTGGTCTCATTACCTCCCAAGGTGTCCTCCCAAGTTTCCCCCAAGCCCTCAAAGTCCCAACTTTTGAGTTTTAAGAGTTACATTTTAAGGTAAGGGATCCGACCTCTTTCTTTCTTTTCGAGTAATTTATTTTATGTAATTCCTTTTATGCTCCATGTTCTTATGTTAAAGGATGCTCTTTTATATTCCTATTACTGCCCTTTTCATGTTCATATAATGAGAGATCCCCTCTTACTCTCATTATTTCGTTTTATGAATGTTTAAGTGGCGTCGTTAGGCTGCCGAAATGTTTCTAACGGATTCTTTCACCCTTCTTGTTTTAAAGTTCTACTTTCTTGTCAGGTCTTTCAAGTTCCTTTTTATTATGTTGTGGTACGATCCCTATATCTATCATACTGATCTTTTATTATCATATGATTAGTGAACCCATTTGATCTCTTCAATTTAGTATTTTTATGTTTTGTGTGGCGCCGTTAGGCTGCCGAATTTTATAGTGGTTCTTTCACCCTTCTCGTTTTCAAGTTCTACTTTCATGTCAATTATTTAAAGTTCCATTTTATTATGTTGGGGTATTATCTCTATATATATCATACTGATCTTTTATGATCATATGATGAGATACCCCATTTGATCTCTTCAATTCAGTATTTTGATGTTTTATGTGACGCCGTTAGGCTGCCGAATTTTTAAGTGGTTTTTTCACCTTTCTCCTTTTTCAATGTTCTAATTTCATGTCAAGTATTGCAAGTTCGTTTTTATTATGTTGGGGTATGATCCCTATATCTATCATACTGATCTTTTATTTTCATTTTATGAGAGACCCTATTTAATCTCATCAATTCATTTTTGGTTGAAGTTTATGTGACACCGTTAGGCTGCCGAATTTTAATAAGAGAAATCTTATTTTTGTCTTCCTTTCATGTTTTTCATTTCATATGGTATATTTTAAAATTTCATTAACATGTTCTTAAATCCCTTATATTCTGTCCCCCTACTGTTTTATGGGTCATTTATGAATGTTTGACCCATGTCCACTCTCTTTTCAATGTTTTCTAAAACCTCAAAACATAGTTGTCATGCTGCAGAATTTCTGTCTCAAAATGTCTCTCTCCTTTTCTAAAGTTCCTCTATTTTATTAATTGGATACTCAAAGCTCTCTCTTATATATTTTAATTCACATATATACAAATGTTTTATTTTAAATTCTTTTATTTACATACATGATACCCACCTTTTTCTATGGGTTTTAAAGTGACATAAAGATCATGTCTTTAAAGCAGTTTTTAAAACGTTATGCTTATGAAATGAAACCCATTTATTTTATTTTATATGGGTTGTTTATGAAATGATTTATGATTATATATGTGGCTCACATGATAATAAATACATGTTAAGGGTGCACCTTGATAGTTCTCTAATGCATTGGTTAGAGACTTAATCTCTAGAGATGACCTTTTAGACTGATACCATGGTGAGTAACCTTGGTAATTTTTAATGAAACCATGGGGATGGATGTTGGTGAAACGAAATTATTGTCAATATTAAATGTTGTATCCACATAATCACATTATGAAAAACATTATTTTTATTATGATATGCCTCATGATTTCTTTATCATGCCTTAATGTTCTTTTTCATGACATTGTTGATGTATCACAAGTTCATATGTTAAATGTTTCCCCTTGTTTCCCTTACTGGGCCTTCTTCTCACCCTTTCTTTTGATGAGTGTCCCCAGGTTATGAGATACAGTAATGAACCTAGGATGAACATGAGGAGAATCCTTTCAAGTGTTTAATAAGAATGTTTTATGTTTTCATGTTTTAAGTTCCTAGTTTCCAAGACACTAAACCATAATGATCCTTGGTTTTGTAAAATGTAATGAAAGATTATGTGATAAAAAGGTAGGATGATATACTGGTTATCTATATTCCATGCTCAGATTGACTATATTAGGCCCAATGTTCGGTTTGTCCATATATATGGGACCAGTTTTAACTTCACCGGCGAGAAGGGAGCCTTTGTAGAATAGGATGGACTTAATTGGAGGAGAGGGCAGCCGATCACTCATAAAATGGCTAGCCTTACCATTGGATTGGTTGATGTGTTGAGTTTGTGATAACCTTTAGTGGTGGACCAGTATACGGATGTCTTCCCTGATGATGTTCCAGGTCTACCCCCTCGCCGTGAGGTATACTTTTACATTCACTTGTATCCTGGGATGGAAACGATATCTACACCAGCATATCGGATGATCCTGCAGAGCTTCGTGAGCTACAAGTACAACTAGAGGACTTACATGGGAAGTATTAATCTGACCTAGTGTTTCTCTCTTGGAAGCCCCGATTCTATTCACCATGAAGGTGTCTAGGAGCTAGGTGATAGTGAAGAAAAATTACCCACTCCTAAGGATTTATGACCACTTTGATCAGTTGAAGGGAGAATGTTGGTTCTCAAAGATAGACCTCAGATTAGGCTATCACCAGCTCAGAGTTTGACAGGAGGATGTGAAGAAGATGGCCTTTAGATGTCGGTACAACCAGTACGAGTTCCTGGTTATGCCATTCAGAATGAACAACGCTCCAGTAGTTTTCATGGGACTCATGAATAGGTTCTTTCAGCCATACCTCGATTGCTTTGTTGTATTCTACGTCGACAACATTGTGATTTACTGGACTACTAAGGAGAAGTATGCATATCATTTTCAGGTAGTACTGCACACACTCTGAGAGAACCAACATTATGGTAAGCTCTCAAAGTACCAGTTTTGGTTCCAAGAGGTTCACTTTCTAGGACATGTCATTTTGGATGCTGGAGTTGTAGTGGATCAAGTGATGATTGAGGCGGTACATTCTTCGGAGCCACCATGGATTGTGACAGAGGTACGAAGTTTTCTGGGTTTGGCTGGTTATTACTGAAGGATTGAACTAGACATCTCCAGAGTTGCAGCACCATTATCAGCCTTGAAAATGAAAGGGAACACTTTGTGTGGTTGTAGAGATGCTAGTAGAGCATTCAGGAGCTGAGGCAGGGGTTGACTAGTGCCCCCATATTGAGGCTTCTAGTGGGAGTCTTCGGGTTTATAGTCTACTGTGACGCATCAGGGACCAGGCTCGGATGTGTCCTGATGTAGGAGCGAGTAGTGATCACATATTTTTCACGATTGTAGAGACAACATGAGCGGAACAATGCTACCCATGACCTATAGTTAGAAGCAATGGTCTTCACCTTGAGGATGTGGTGACACAATCTGATGGGAGTGCGTTTTACCGTGTACTTGGATAATGAAATTCTCAGGTATATCTTCTCTAATAAGAACCTGAACATGAGACAACAACGTTGTCTTGAGTTCCTCCAGGACTATGACATCGAGATATTCTATAATCATGTGAAGGGGAACGTTTTTGTAGTGCACTAAGTAGTAGATCTGGTATACATCTGTTGTGTGAGGTGACGAAACAGATGGATTTTTTATAGTAATCCTTTATGGAGAGAGATGTAGCATCCTTCCTTCAGTTTATTACTATCACTCCCCAACTTCTTCAGTGATTCAGGGAGGCATAGCTTGGGGATACAGACTGCGAGACACGACATGCTCAGATATCTACATGGTGGGCACCTGATGGATTTTCTGAAGGTGGGGAGCATGTCATCCTCATTAGAGGAAATACTCTTGTACCGGTGTCACTACTGGAGGAGGTGTTGAGGTAGTAACAGACATCCCCTCTATAGTTACATACAAGAGTGTAAATGATGTACCAGTATCTCCAAATATAACATTGGTGGCCAAAAATGAAGAAGACAGGTGCAAAGTTTGTCTCTCGGTGACTCATTTATTAGCAAGTGAAGGCGGATCACTAGGTTCCATCAGGGTTGGTTCAGCCTTTAGGGGTCCCAGTATGGAAGTGGTATGGGATATCAATGGACTTCGTTATAGTAATTCAATGTAAATCCATGGGACATGACTCTATTTGAGTGATCGTCTATTGACTCACCAATTTGGCTCACATCCTACCAATTAGAGAGTAGCGTTCAGTAGAGAGCATGGGACACCTCTATGATTAAGAGATTATGCATCTACACGGGGAAACATAGATGATTGTCTCTGATCATGATACAAATTTTACTTTTCATATATGGAAGGGATTATAAGAGGCTTTCAGAATGCAGCTTCTTTTTGGCACCGACTTCCATCCTTAGACGGATGTCCATACTGAATAGACCATTTAGACCCTCGAGGACATGCAGTGTGCTTGTGTCCTTTAGTTTGGTCACAGATCAGAGTACCACTTACCTTTGGGGGAGTTTTCATATAACAATAGCTATCAATCCACCATTGGGATGGCACCTTTTTAGGCATTATTTGGGAAACCTTGTAGATCACCATTGTGATGGACTGTCCTAGGGGAGTCATCATTAGTCGGACCATAGATGGTATGGGCTACCATATAGAAGGTACAAATCATCCTAGAGCGGATGAAGATGACACAGAGCATGCATAATTCGTATGATGACAGGAGACAGATAACTCTAGTGTTTGAGGATGGAGACCACATCTTTCTAGGGGTCTCACCTCGATGGGGTCTATGTAAATTTTCCCGAGGCAGCAAGTTATCTCAGAGATTCATCATACCTTTTCATGTCCTCAGTTGATATGGCGATGTAGATTACCACTTAGCTCATCCACCTCAGTTGTATTGGGTGCATGACATATTCCATATATCCCAGCTGAGGAGATACGTGCACGACCATTCTTACATCATCGAACATGGAGAGTTAGATGTCGATGATGGGGAGACTTTTACGGAGGTTCTAGTAGAGATTGAGGATCGACAAAAGCGGGTCTTTCATGGATGGCTGATACCTCTGGTGCATGTTCGTTGGCAGCATGGGATCCTCTAGGAGAGAACATGTGAGAGGGAGGCTCATATGTGTGCTCAGTACCCTCACTTGTTAACTTATTTTGATATGTAGCTTACTGGGATGTATAGCCCGGAGGTGGTGAGAATGTAAAGACATTGAATTTACAAGTAATTTTTTTTAATAAATGGGATTTTTATGAGTCCGCAAAAATTAACCTCACGTGATTCCGAGGCCCAGTGTGCCCAGAATCAATTTCTGATGTTTTGTTTAGGTACGTTCAGTGAAAGTTCGAGTGGGTTTTTAAAATTTTTGAACCGGTGCTAGGAATTGAAATCCGAGAAAACTGTTGAATTGGCAACACCGATATTCTCTTAAAAAGACTCTCACCTCGATGACAGTTGGTCAAGGGTGGACGTTAGTTTTTGGGTTTTACCTATAAATAATAAAATAAAATAAGCTCATATTTTTTTTATTTTATTGTAAACAAACAAGGTAGAATTTTAGTGTGGGGACCACCCGGCCTTAACCTCCCATGAAAGGTTATGGTGGTAGGTCCCACCCAAACTTATCCTCCCACAAGAGGTTATTGTGGTGGGGACCAGCCAGGACTAAACCCCCATTTAATTGAAACAAACTCTAACCACTCCTCATTAATGAGGGAGAGCCTCTTGACCTCCTCTACCATTATTTGTGCCATCCCCTCTTTGATGGTGCCACAACCACCCTTAATTTATTACGCCACCCACCTTAATTAATTAGGCTTTTTGAATTCTTTACAACAAAATAATAGATGGTTTAATCTATTATTTTGGTACAACATTCATATTGGGTAGAAATTGGGGAGAGAAGGACCTCTTGGGAGAACGTTTATCCAAAAAAGAATGAAGAAATTCCTCCACGAAATACGCCAGAAAGGATCGTCTTAGACTTCTTCCTTGAAAGTACCCAGCGGAGGCAACCGACAAGGGATGTCTTCAACGACTGACCATTCCTCCTCATAATCATCAATGAACTGACACACGAGTTCAGGATTGGAGGCGTGTGGCATACATGGTGAATGATGCCAACTCTGTCTTCTTCCCTGAGACTCCATCGATGAACGACAAACAAGGTAGGATAATATTTGTGATTGATTTTATATTTTTGTGATTCTTTCCTTCTAAAACCCAGAACGCCGATCATCTTCTTACTAACATGGCACGACCCCTCCACAGTTCTCTTTTGTGGAGTTCATTGAAACAATGGAAGGTGACAACGAAAAAAAAGGAAATGAAGGAAACGGTCATTCCACATACAGCCTTCGTGACCAGCATCGCGCCTGCGGAATCCCGCGCCACCGCCCGCCGAACCGGTTGCGCCCCCTCATGGCGCCCTAGCCAAATCGCCCCCGCGGTCTCTGTAATTCGAGCTGGGATGCCTCGGGCCAGGCCGAGCCACCCTGGCTGTGCTAATTACCAGGTGTACCGGCCTCGACAACCCATACCTCCTGGAAGAACCTGCTTTTGGCCACGCCGGCCTCCCGAGCCGCCCCGGCATTGCCATCCCTCCGGCCCCACGCTGCCAACGGCCGAACGGGCCTCAGTCGCATCGTTCCCCGGTCGCACCACACCAGCCTGCTAGATTTTTTAGCCCCAAGTCGCGCCACCCCAGCCCCCGGTCGAGCCGCCCCGAGCCGCACCTCGCAGTACCCTCCGTGCCGAGCTTCCCTTGTGCCAAGCCTCGGCCGGTCTGCGCCCTCATGGCCCTCCGGGACCCCTCGCGGCCTACTGGGCTGAGCCCAGTGGGCTTGGCTACGCCGAGTGGTCTGGGATGAACCTAACGGGCTTGCCTACCCAACAGGCTATGGTAGATCCAACGGGTTAGCCCTGGTCGACCCGAACATTATTAGCCTAGATTGGGTCGGGCCGGGTGGGTCCAACCAAGTCGTACCCGACCTAGACCCACTACGACCACTTTAATTTCTCGACATATCAGTGGCACCAGATGTCTATTTGATGATCCATCAGTGGCCCTAGTAATCTTAGATCTTGAAGGTCCCTTTGATTACTTTAAACTGTAATTTGGGGTATAGTTGAGATATAGTCAGGTTGGATCATACACGAATCCAACCGGGCCCCTGGGACTAAAAGGCTAATAACACATAGACCGGGCATCCGATTGTTGCGCCGTCTGTTGAATTGAGATCCCTATGACATGGCAGATCTTTGAGATACTACTTCGTGGGACATAATCATAGCTAGAGTATCAACCATAATCTCATGGGGTGGATTGTTCCATTGATGAGAATGAAGATTGTGGAGACCTAGTAGCTAGCGAAGATCTGACGATTGTTGGCCGTTTGACTAAGAGTGACTATACTAGACCAGTGGGGAGTGCCTGGGTGTGGTGGCAGACAAATGGTAGAGGAGCGCGCTTGGTGATTCTACAGACCCACAGTAATCGACAGGAGGAGTACCTCAGCACACTACAAGGGGGAGCTCCTGGGTGTGGTGGCAGACCCACGTTGGGAAGAGACTCTGTGTGATACAGCAGACCACGATACTTGAAAAGAGGAGTAACTCAGCATTCCAAGGTTAGTGGGAAGAATTCTTGGTGTCACGGCAGGCCCACTGTACTCAATTTAGTAGGAGTGCTCTAGAATCCGTGGATTGGATAATGTGACTGGGAATGTTACATGATACTACCCATAAAATAAAATCATGGTTGAGCTGAGTCAGCACTTTTTTTTCCTCATGTTTGAGACGGATTACATAATAACTTCGGTATATGTATGGGAATATACCTAAGTAGGGTTATCTAATGTTTCCTTACATTTTGGTTTATCATTGGTGGATATGTTAGACCATGAGGGTCTCAGGGTCCATACTGAGTATCCTTATAATCATGCCAACACGGGATATACTTGCACCTTGTTGTGTTGGATTCAGACGACGGACAACACTGAATGATGCTGAGAGTACCAGGACTGGACGGTACCCAGAGATGGAACTTACGACGAGTTGGTACATGGAGGTAACTAACTGACGTAGAGTGCTGAGGAGGCTATCTGTACCAACCCATTTGGTAGGAATCTCGGAGGATGACCCAACACCTATTTTTCTTTTCTTCAGTTTTACTTGTACTTCATCTTCCATGTACATTATATTTGGGCTTGTATTTCCAACCCCTTTTTACTTTTCTGCACTCTTTTGTAATATAATTTACATAGTGTTTTAATCCAGTTGTGTGCTCTTTTGTCTGTGTTTATAGGTTATAATGGAAATTTCTTCCCAGTTTTAGGGAATTATGCCTTTGGTTCTAGTCTCTAGCCATTGGCCTATGGAAGGCGGGCTTGGGGTAGTCACGACATAGGCCCCAGGAGATAGGTCGTGGCAACCAGACTAATCACATATTCTACTAACTTATTCGATACATTAAAATTGATATTTTTGTTGGAATGTTTCTAACATCTTGAGGATTCACTTTTTCATCTTTCTATATATATGGAAGGTTACTCATTATTCTATTACTATTTCATCCATTTTCCTCAAACCATTAAAAGGGTAAAGATATGTTGTTCCAACAATTATAATATTTGTGCCTATAAATTCCAAAAAAAGTAATATCCATAAAATCATGATTTTATATTAATGAATGATCTTTATCTATAAATTTTTGTTGTTGTTGGAAATATCTTTCTTCTATAAAATGCTAAGGATGTGGTCCATCTTTTATTTTGAGTGATTTTTTTACATTCATATAATTGATAGTTTGTATTGTCTTTTATCCAAACAAGATTCTCCAATACTTTTTTTGGAACATTAAATGTTAAAATAATTCAATGAAACATTATTTATGGTAATATTATATTTCACATGATTCTTGTATTGATCCTTCTCAATAACTCTAAAAGACTTGACTTTTACTTATGAATGTTTATTAATGTTTTCATTCATCTTCCTCAAGGTACTTTCAGAATCGAGAAGTTTTTAATAAAAAATTGTTATCATATTCTTCCATAGATTCTAGCTTCTTGCTATTATCACCAATATTTGTTCCATGCTTAGTAATTCAATGTTTGTAAAACAAAATCTCTAGATTGTATTCTTTCCCTATATTATTGACCTTGTTTCATCAATTAATAAATTCTTCAAGATATTTCCTCATGACTTTAATTTCACTCTTGATAGCATAGTTTTTCTTATTAAATGCAAAAAATTTGTTTCTCAGTTGAAAATATCCATAATATTATTTACAACCTTCTTCCCTATCTGTGGAATCATTTTTGTTCTCAACATTTTCAATGAAGGTTCTGAATTTTTCTAAACAATCATCTTTAGAAGAGTTGTTGTCAGTTGACTCTAATTTATCATTATTACTCATCATTCATATTTTTTTACTGTAAAATTATTCTTGTATATTTTGGAATAAATTTCCTCTTTATCATTGATGTTCTTATATAGATGTTTTTCATCAGAATCTTCTCGATATTCTCTAACATTCACCTCTGGTAAATTCATTGAAAAGTGTTCAATTCCACCACTCTCATAAAATTCGGGAGTTAGTTTACACCTATACATTCCTCTACCACTTCAATTATTCTAGGATATAAAAAACATGAATTTTTTTCGATTCATCTCATCATACTCTTTATCTTTGGACTCAAAAGTACATGCTTTTTCAACATCTTGTATTTTAATCATTCTCATAGCTTCAAAATCCATTTACTCATTAATATTATTTTTAAACATTGGTATTTCCCAAATTTCATAAGCTATATGAAATTTATTCAATTTATCAAGAGATTAATAATCCTTATATTTTAAATGTAATATTTTTTAATCAACCATTTCAGGAATGTTTCTCTTATTTTCTTCACATTGATACAGTCTTCTAAAGAATATCTAAATCCCTTGATGTTGAAAACAATTTCATTTACTCTAGTGATGTATTCATAATTTTTTCCATATATGTCATACTGATGTCTTTATACTTACTGCATCATATTTGAAGATTTTCTTACATGACATTATTATCGCTTTGAAATAACATTCCACCTTGTCCCACATTATTTTTTGATGTTTCGATACCCATAACATCTGATAAAAATTCTCCAATTAGTACATAAGTATTTAATTTCTAGAATTTCCATTTACATTAATGCCTCTCTTACCAGCAAATGTCATGATAAAATCATTCTCAATATGTGGAAAATCAATATAAAAAGCATAGAAAACATACATAAAAGGAGATAGATATATGGAATCATCCAAAAGTTTCATCAATAATAAATTTTTCCATCGAAGGTTGGAATTCCTCTAATATTTACATAATTGATATTATCCATTATAATGATTCAACGGGCGAACCAGATTCTCTAATACAAATGTATATCCAAGGATGGTATAAGAACTGAGAGGGGGGGGGGTGAATTAGTTAGAAACATTTCATAAGA
The DNA here is from genome assembly GCA_963277665.1 of Viscum album. NCBI lineage: Eukaryota > Viridiplantae > Streptophyta > Magnoliopsida > Santalales > Viscaceae > Viscum > Viscum album. The sequence goes on from OY728140.1 coordinate 932,024,672, forward strand.
TTCAAAACATTTAGAAACATAACTCATGCATTCTATTAATATTTATATACTTATAAAATTCTAGTAAATATTCAATAATGAAAATGTAAGAAATAGAGAAATAGACACATGGATAATAATGTTTGGACCTACTGTGATAACTTATCTTCTTTCTATAGACACTCTCTTTAGTCTATCGAAATACACTTTTATGAATACATGAAAACAACTTGTACCATCTCGAATTTTGACACCGTCTATTTGCTGATTGGAAGGAACATACTGACTCTCATCTGTTAAGATATTTTTTTATAACAAATTGAGTCAATCAAAATAAGAAATTCATTGCTGAATCTACTCCACACTTAGAATATTGGATCCATTTTTATCATTTTTACTGAATCTGGTTACTTCAAAACTCTCCACAATTTCATCAAAAATATATTATCATGATGCTTTTCAGGATTTGTGATAATTTATTAATCATAAAATCATAGTCCTATTTTATTTAAAAATTCTGATAAAATTATAATTTAAAACATCTCATTCATCATCAACATCCTCTATCAAAACTCATCGGCAAAAAATGCTACTTCATTTAGAAACCTCTGTCTCAGCACCTTTATTCATTCTCTCCCAACGAATTTATTCTTCCTAGATAATGAAATAATTCTTATGCCAGAAAAGTATTGTTTTAAGCAAATGAAAACACAAAACAATTTATCACAAAGGTACTTCTTTAATAAATATTTAACATCACGATTTTATTATATTTCTTTTACCCATAACGAATATATTTTTATTTAGTATGATATGTGGTGTTATTATAAAAGAAAATATTATTCACTCAATGAAAAAATATATTGTGTTTTATGTTGTCAAATTAAATGTAAGATCTTACTATGTATTTTGTTTCCAAGACTAGTAAACTACCCAGACATTTGGGAAGTGATTCTTAATATCTATTTAAATTTTAATAAGGTATAACTTAAATCCATACTATTAGGTCCATGGTTATTAATTTTTTTATTATATAATATTATGTAGAAGATTTGGGATCAAGATTTTGGGGAAAAATATTCTAGTTAATATAACCACATTACTATATTTGTGGATAAATCAATGTATATGATATAAACTGAAATATTTAGGAAGGTAGATATTATGTTTATTTTCATGGAAAACATTCATATCTAGTTAATATTATTTGATGAGGATCTAGAACATTTATACCTTGGGGTAATAACTTTGAAAATGGAACATTTAAATTTTACTTGGTCATCATTTATTTCATGATAATGGGCCTTCTAGCACACCTGGTTTTACACTACATAGGGTTTTTATTGGGATAATTCAAATTTTATTTACAAACAATTATGAAGGATTTGAAAATAAAACTATTATTTGATAAATATTTCACAGAAACAATGTTTATGATTTTGAGATTATATATGCCTAAAATTATCTATTTATGTTATGTCGTTCAATTGTTCTATGATTATCCATTATGTATCCAAATTATATGATATAATCTTATAAAATTATTTTTTATTAATTTTTCCCATGGGAATGGATTAGATTCTTATCAATGAATGTACTCCATGTAGGTATTTCACACCATGTAATGTTAATGAAAATCAAACTCATGATATTTCTAGAACTAATCAAATTATAACCATATAAGGGTAGTTTACTCATGTTATTATGAATAAACATGACTTTAAGGAGAATTTCACTAATCTATAACATGTTGATATTATTTAATTTTACTTAAAACTCTATCATTCATTTGAAATAAAAATCGATTTGTACCTGAGAAAATGACATGTTCAATAGAGTGGATATTTCTTAGTCTGAGAAGTAATAAAAATTTGAAGGTTTGGATTGTAGTTTATAATATCTATGGGGGTGTGGAAAAATGGGGGTAATTAAATAAAAACACTAATAATGAGGGGGAAATATTGGATATTGATAGAAGGATTCTAATGAAAATTTCATGGAATGGTACTTTCATATTGAACAATAGGTGGATAAAGTGAATAAATTTATTAGAAATAGATAGAAGGAAGAGGAAATTGTTAGTTAATATAAAGCAATATTTAAAATGTTTTATAGTCATAATGAAAACTATATACATAATTCAAAGATTAGGATTGACCAATTCCTAAATGTACTTACACTAATACTATTAAGGGATCTAGTCTACCAAAAAATCTCATCATATAAAGATATAATATATTATTCTTTCAAGAAATAGAATGAATTATAGAAGTCTTATGAATTCAAATGAAATAATGGAGAAGAATAGTGTTGGTTCGAGTAGAGTACTCAAGAGGGGTTGAATTGATTATCATTTAAAATTTCTCTTCAAATGTTTTTTTCAAAAGGTTCCCCAATAAATAAAGAATAATTCCCAGTCAATCAAGGTAATATGGTTATAAAATAATAACTCTTCAAATAACCTCTCATAATATTTGTTAATTTTTATTAATATCAGTACGAGTTATTGATACTACTTTTGAAGCTATTATAACAAGGAAAAAATGATAACTTCTATCCAAGATTAAATATAAAAGTAAATCTAGTGATTTATGAATTATACAATAAAACAGAGAAAAACTAAATTAGACAACACAACGGATAAACAGGTAGATCAGTCTCAATCAGATAGCTAATACACTTTACAAGGTGATCACATACCACCAAGTACATTATATTAATAAACATGATCCACACCTTGGATCTTGGTAAATAATAATGCACAAGACTGTCCAGGTCACATGACATCTTCCATAGTTCATCATGGGTATAAACTACCAGGTATCAAAAGGACCTCTTCGACACTTATCTGTGGGATTAAACAAAGGATAAAAGATATTAGCCGAAGGATATCTTGAATCTGTCCTTTTAATGAAGGAAACCATGTGTGTTTTTAATACAGCACAATTACACTGATCGAAATATAAAATGACACACAATAGATAAAAAATGTTGAGAGAAGGATAGAAGTGATATATGTGTCATTCTATGTAGCACTAAACTTCTAGGATGAAGTAGATTCATGCTTTGAGTCCTCTTGCAAGAAAAAAAGTATTGCAAGTCCTATTCTATAGTTTCTAGTGAGATATATCTGGTGTTCATCATGTAGTTGGTATAACGAAGATATTATTATCTCTAATCAATTCTATTCTGGCATTTGGATTTGAGAATTATTCACGTGTTCTTTAGAATTATCTCGTTTCTTGTATCAGATCTCTTTTGAAAAAATGCTATTGTGTCTATTATTCTACTAACACACCTCTATTTGTAGCTCAACGTTTCTCCTGTATTAATTACGGGTGCACACGTTGGAGCTGATATGTTGCAATTATTCTGCACCATGTACCTCCTACTATTATGTGAAATATCTAAAAAGAAGCATTAATTATGTTAGCACATTTAAATGACTCAAATGTAACCATTATAAATTAAATTGAAAATGAAAAAATAGATTAAATAATGGAGTCGTTGCCTATTTAGAAATGGTATTACATGAAAACGGGGACACTCAGAAATGATGTCTTCTTATTTACCTTTTAGTGGTGAGACATTCATGATGGCATACTTATATTGAGATCAGGAACTGGTAGCACTGATACGGTGTTAGGATCATGAGGTATGGTCCTTATCCAAACTTCGGACATTGTCTTAGTGATGGTTGCAAGGAACCGGTGTCACAGACTTCATGAGATCTGAAACTGGTTATGGAGTCTAGTCACGATGTCTAGGTCATGGTATCTGGGTCATGGTGTCTGGGTCATGGTGTCTAGGTCACGGTGTCTAGGTCACGGTGTCTGTGTCAGTTTCCAGAAAACCAGAACCAATGGCAGACACATGGTTTCTCAAACATAGAAAAATATATGTATACAAACATAAGCATTAATATACACAATGTGAATTCGACTTGAAAATTCCTAAAAGAAATTAATTATAAAACAAATTAAATACATTTTACAATACTCAAACATGATTTATAGACATTAAAATATTGGGTAGGGTTACTTAATGCATAAATAATCCAACCATCATTACACATGATTTGAGACAGATTAAATAAGATTAACAATATGTATTGTATGTACAAGATTTTTGATTATTAAATCAGGATTAAAACATTTGGAGTCCCCAAATATCCCCCTTTTAATGATCACAAATTATATATATTCTTAGTTTTCTGTTCTCCCCCTTTTGGAATTATCAAAAAAATTTCAAGAAAACAAGAATGAACATAAATACGAGAATATGGAGAAACAGTTCACATTGCATTAGAGGAAAAGGACGTGGTCGTACAAGAAGTATGAAAAAATACAAAATTATATGTATCAAAGTAAAATTTTCACTGTTCTTCCGTACGAGTTGTATTTTATTGTCCCTTTGAAGTATCATCAGAAAGAGACACAGGATAAGAAGTATAAGTTGAATAACGGTGTCATCCAACTGATATAGAAGGGAGTAAGAGTCCTTCAAAAACAGATGGTGCCAAAGTAGGATTGTTGAAAAACTAGGGAATGTTTTGTTCTAGGATTACATGTCTGATCTTGATCAGATCCTAAGATATAGACTTTGTGCTTGAGGAAAAGGAAGTGTATGATGATGGAGGTTATCAAGGCCGCAAGGGTGCACCTGCTGAAGTGAAAATAGTAGTGCTCTTCACATTATCATAAGGCTTCAAAAATAGAATAAAGTTCTCAATAATCACACCACCATACAACATTGCTTTCTCAAAATCATCTTGGTCCTCCATGAACATTTCAAAAAAGGAGTGAAATCTTTCATCTTTTGAGCTATAGTCTTGAAGGCTTGAGTGACAGTAATTATTTTTAAAATATCTACAAGATTTATGAAATTATCCATCATATCATTCTTAGAGAAAGTCCTATTTATGCAGAAATCCACTTTATTTGTAATTTCTTCATGACCATCACTCACAATCATTGTGTAGATCATTACCAAATCAATTACCTTGTAAATATTCTTGAAAACCATATATAGAGTCTCATTGTCAAATCCACATAACACTGAGTGAAGTTCCTCTTTAATAGTTGTTCTGAGAAGATTGTTGTAAAAGGAGGGTTGAGATGATTATATAGAGGCACTAGAGGTTATAATAGGTGAAGTGAGGGATTTTTGTTGATTCAAAACATTATGTAGACATCCCTTATATTCATCAGTCAATTTTTTGAGACCAATTACAAGCTTATGCATTTCTTGAACTATCAGCTTCTTCTCATAGCAACATTGCAAGCTAATGAATTCATGGTAGGTTTAATAAGATATACACTTTACTATTGAATCTAACCACTAACATTATCAATAGGATGAGTAGTAAAAGCTTGTCCAATTTTCATGACTTTTTTCATATCTTTATCCATTGCTCTGAGAGACCTCACTTCATCAATTAGCTGTTTGTTAGCAATTATGACCACTTTAATTACATGAAGCATTTTTTGGCTGAATCAACCATATGATCATTTCTAACATTAGGGAAAAATATATTTTAATTAGGTTTTTTATAGGACCAGTTTGTGAGTTCATGATATTTTAAACTCTTCCCAATAAAGTAGCACTAAGGGCTTTCAAATCACTCTATCTTATGAAGGTAGGAGGTTCTTGTAAAGGTTCAAGAATAGAAGCTTAGAAAGGATTAAATTCGTTGATATTAATTATTTCAAGATAAGATAATGGTTTCAATTGGAATATAGTGGACAGGTCTATACAATTATTTTTTGTTTTCCGGGTATCATTCACCTCAAATTAGCTTGGGAAAATATAACATGTATCTATAGTTATTTGATCAAAAGGATTATGTATTTCAACTCATTCTAGACCTGGGTGTCACTCCCCCTCAAGAAGTGAATCTCTTACTGGAATAAAGGATTCAGTTCCTTGATTAGGTTATAAAATATCACCTCTAATAGTTTCATACTTATCTTTTCTAGCTAGCTGGAAGGGTTTCTATATTCTCTTCTCAGTAGATAGGATATCATCTGGAATATTTTGTTCTTACAATAGTTTTTATACTGTAAAATATTTCTCAAGAGAAAATTATTCTTTTAAAGGATATTTAAGAACAACCTCTTCTCTTACATTAACAACATATTCTTTTCCAGATGCAGGTTTATCTTCCAAATCAAAACTTCTTTTAGGAATAAGTGTTTATTCTCCAAAGTTATGTTGTTGAATAAGTCCATTTTCCTCCTTATCTATAATAGATTCTTCAATAGGTGACACAACTATTTCTTCTTCCTATTCAACAGGATAGTCAAAAATTTCATCTCCTTCCAAACCAAGATCTGAAATGCTCTTATATTTTGAAGGATGATTAACCAGATTAAACATTTCATATACCTTTTCATTATCCTCCACAAAGGCCTTTCTCCATAAATTCTGACTGATTATCATTCTTTTGACTATAAACATTGAGATAAATAATTCACTGTCATTATAGACTTCTTCATTCGGTCCAACCAACCCTTTAACATATAGCATAGAAGATATTATCCTTTAGTAGAACATATATGTTGGCATTTGAGGTTTTCTTTATCAACTGAAACATATAATGTATAACATACAAGAAAAAGATAATCATGTGTCCATTCAATATAAGATGTATCAAAAATACATCTTCATACATGAGGGTAGAAAAATCCCCTTTCCTCAGACTAATCAGATTCTGAATAAATGTAAACAGAAATATGGTTTCCCCATCTTACTCAGTAGAAATAGCTCACCTAAACTATTTGTTTGCAGTCAAGCCTCACAAAGCCTCTTCTAAAACAAATATATCACTTAGAGGAAGATGACGTCTATGATAGTCCTAAAAAATTCTCTAATGATGTATCCCTTGGAATATAGCCCATAACCTTGAGGAAAAGGTGCATCTTTGGAAATTAATCCATCTTCTCAAAACAAAACGATCGTCCGTATCAAATGGGAATTGGAAAACTGATATAAGTGACAAATAAAATTATGATAAATCATCCTTATCTCTTTTTCCGAACTAATCCTTCCATCCCTACTCTTTTAGTACATTCAACACTAAATACATAATTGGAATCAACCATTTAGGGAATATTTTTTTTCTGCTACAACTATTCTTTCAACAAGGTTTCAGTTCAGTGGTCTTTTGGGTGATACATTCGATTCCCTTTTCACTTTCATATTAGATCTAAAACTCTCAAAAGTTTATGAATATGGCTGCTTCATTCTGAGAATTCAACAAGAGGATCAAGAGAGAGAGAGATGAATGACTTAAAGGCTCTTATGGTTTTAGAGTTAATAGTTTCACGGTTGAGAGAAGAAATATCAAGTGAAGAGGATAGTGAAGGACATTTGTTTTCTATCATTAAGGGATTTCAATCGTCTCAAATTCAATAGCACGAGATTAGTATAATAAAATAATTTACACAATGATATGGGAAATAAAATTCACATAAAATGAAAAAGTACCTTTACGATGACACCAGAACATGTTTTCATTATGAGACCAGAATAGGTTTTCACATGAGACTGGAACAGGTTTCCACAGTGTCGCCTTTACGATGTGTCTCAACATGGTGTGACCATAATACATGAGATAGTAAGTGAAAAAAGGTTTCCATGTTCCAGTAACTATGAGACCATAAACATGAAACATTACACTTCCTACTTATGAATTACCATTTCCAATTCATATATGATATAATCTATCCCTTCAGAATTTATTGGTTTGGTTAATATATCTGCAAGATGATATTCAGTTTCAATGAATTCCAAAGAGATATATCATTTTTGATAATGGTCTCTCAAAATGTGTTTTATTACATCAATATATTTTAACCTAGAGTTTGGAATATGATTTTTTTAGATATTAATAGCACTTGTATTATCACAATTTATAGGTGCATATCTGAATTGATATCTATAATCTAGTTATGTTTGATGCATCCACAAAATTTGTGTACAACAACTACTAGCAGTTATATATCCATATTCAGGATATTATTATAAAATAATGTTTTTTTGCAACACCATGATACTAGAGACATTCCTAAAAAGTGACATGTTCCAGAGTTGATATTCCTATCTAATTTACAAGCACTGAAATTAGCATCATAATAACTACTTAACATGAATTATTATCATATATGATGGAACAGTACTAGATTGGGTGAATGATTGAGGTATTTGAAAATCGTTTTAACTGCATCAAAATAAGATTCCATAGGGGTTACATGAAAAGGATTACATATATATACATTAAACATAATGTTAGGTTTTCCAGTGGTTAAGTAGAGTAAGATTCCAATAATTCCCTTGTACGTGGTTCGATCAACAAATATTCCATCTAAATCAACATCCAATTTTTAAGTAGTACACAATAGAGTATCACTACTTTTACTTATATCCAAGTCAAAATGTTTTAGAAGATATTTAAAATATTTTCATTGGTTTATGTTAATACCATAATTATTTTGAATGATTTGAAATCCATGAATGAATTTTAGATCACCCATTAGACTCATTTAATGTTTATTTGACCTCATTTTAGTAAATAAAATACATAATGAATATTTTGAAGATCCAGAATTAATATCATCAACATATATTTGAACTACTAAAACATCATTAGAAATTCATTTTATAGAAAGGGTACGATCAACTATTCCTTTTGTTAAACCTTTTGAAATAAGAAAGGTACATAGTCTATCATACCAAGATCCAGGGGCTTGTTTTATACCATACAAAGTATTTTATAATTTGAAAAGATGATTTCAAAAATGAGGATTTGTGAATCTCAGGGGGGAGGGGTTATTTACCAAATACATCCATAGATTTATACACATTTTGGAATTTACTCTTAACTTCTATTTCATATAGTTTGAAATTCATATGTGCAACATAATCCACATGATTCTTATGGCTTCATGTCTAGTTAATGGTTTAATGGTTTCTTCATAGTCAATTCCTTCTTCTTGATTATATCTTTGTGCAAAGAAACTTGAATTGTTTATAAATATATTACCATATTCATCTAACTTATTTCAAAACACCGAGTAAGTGTCTATGGTAACATTGTCTTTAGGATTATAAAAAACACTCCAAACACTATTACTTTCAAACTGATTTTGTACATCTTGCATAGCCATCACATAATACTCATTATTGATAGCATCATTAATGTTTTTAGGATCATGTTTTGACTATAAAAAATGATGTTCAACCTGATTTCAAAGAGAATATATAGTTTGAGTTGATTTATCTAAATCTCTTAAAACAACATCTAAAAGATTGATCTAAATGGTTATTATAGCTTCAGAAAAAGAGGGAATATTAATTTCAGATTCATCGATTGGTTCAGGTTCATTATGACGTGAATCTAAATAATATCTAGAACTGTATGTTTTCATAGATTCCATTAGAGTATTTTGATAGGATTTATTATTGATTTCTAGATATGACACATCATCCTTGTGGTTCTTTAAAGTTGTCTTAGGACTATGTCGGTCTGTATCATCAAACAAAAAATAGATAGATTTGTCCACACATTAGATCTTTTGTTTAACATTCTATATGATTTACTAAAGATTGAATATGAAATAAAATTTACTTCATCGCTATTGGATGCAAATATGTCATGATTTTACATAGTATTTAATATATAAACATTGCAACCAAAAAAATTGATGTAGTTTTGTTTGTGTTTTCGATTGTTCCATAACTCATGTGAAGTTCTTTTAAGAATGGTTCAAATAAATATACTATTAATTATATAGCATGTTGAATTTATAGATTCATCCCATAAATAAATAGGTATCTCATATTAACTAAAAATGGTTCTAGAAGTCTCTTGAATGGTTCTTTTCCTTCTTTTTAAAACTCCATTTTTGTGAGGTGTTATAGGGGCAGAAAGTTTATAACTATATCCATTTTTTTTGAGAAATAGGATACAAAATATTTATTTTCAAACTCACAGACATGATCACTTCTTAAGGATTTTATTCTAATTCCACTATTAATTTCTATAGTTTAATCACATTTTGTGAAATGAGAGCAAGCTTCGATAATTTTAGTCAAAAATAATGTCCAATTATATCGTGAGAAGACATCTACAAAAAACATAAAACTAGTGCATCCAATAGAAAATATAAACTCTAGATGGTCCAAAAAAACACATGTGAACTAATTTAATAGGTTGAAATATTGACATTTCATTAATTTTCTAAAAAGATATTAGGTGTTCTTTCCCATTGGACAAAGATTACACACGTTATCATTTGGAAACTCATGTTTGGGTAGGTCTTTGACTATACCTTTTATAGTTAGATTTATAAGGGAGTGAATATTGTAGTGTCCTATTATCTTATGATGATTCCAAGACTCGTTGTAAAATACACATAACATGAAAATTTTTGAGAAGCTAAAGAATCTAAGTTAACAGAGTATAAATTTACATTTCTCAATGTAGAAAAGACTAATTCATTTTGGGAATTAAAAAAATTGTAAGAATAATTTTCAAATTTATCATGAAATCCATCATCACATTGTAGTGAAATACTATGAAGATTATATTTCATTCCATCAACAAAAAGTACTTAATAAATTATGACTGGGTTAGAGTTATCAATTTGTTTATGGCCAATGATTTTTTCCTTAGGCATTTTCACAAAAGGTGACATTACCACCATCATTTTTTATTAATTTCTTGAAGAATGAATATTACCTATCATGTGTCCGGAACACCCAATGTACAAGTACAATAATATTTTATAGGATCCCTTTAAACAATTTTCCTACATAAAAGTCATCTAAAAACTGTCTTTGGTACCCAAATTTGTTTTGGTCCGTTAATATTAGTGATTAGTGCTTATGGAACCAACATATACCTCATATGTTTCATATAATAATTAAGTAAAGTGAATGAAAATAAAACTCTATTTGGTATAGATAATCTTAAAACAGTATAGAGTGTATCATTATTTAAACTTGAAGAATATTTTCCAAAACTAGGAGTAATGCTGTATGTTCTAGATTTAGAAAGAAAATTGATTCTTCGAACAAAACATTTAACTAGGTTAATAGCCAATACTAGTAGTGTATTTTGGGGAATTCATTTTAAATAGAATTTTCACCAGGGTATCATTTCCATTATTGATTATATCATGGTCCTATTTAATTTTCTCATTTTGTAACATCACAAGTTTCTACGGTACACTTATCTTTGAATAATGTAATAGCATGTGTCGTACGCAACATCGAGTTCTAACACACACCACAACTGATCAAACTTGCTGTTATGAATAGTAATACATAATTTTTAAAATTTTAGAAATTTTATATCTCAAAATGGACTTCATTTTTGGATTTAGAGTATCAAATTTAGCCTAACGTGAAATTTTGGTACTTTTCGGATAACATTAATATTTTGATGAATAGTGAAAATTACTAAATTTTAATTAAAAACAACTTTTTTAATCAAAATAATTAATAGTGATAAATTATGAATTTGAGTGGTTTTAAATAATATAAATAACATATTTTTACCATTTAATACAATTTTTGTCATTGGACATAATTTCACAATTAAACCGAACATAAACAAGTATCAATCTTTTGGTAGTTATTATATCTTAAAAACACGCTTTTTTTGACAGCGGGAATTAATTTTAAATTATTTTCTTCCACTTCTGTGTTTTGAATTGGGAAAAATGGATTCCATATTTGGAATCAGGATGTTCAAATTATGTAAATAGATCTCTTTTGTTTTTAGACATTTTGAATAATTACTTCGGTAAATATTTTATTAACCATGGTTAAAGGGTAAATCCGGTAAATAAGGGTTAAAAAATAATATTATATTAATAGTAAATTACCCTAAAACATGTCCTAACCTTATTTTTTGATACATTTCCGACCATGACCATCTTTGGATCGATTTTGGGACCCCATGGTGCCACTTGTAAGTGATAGGGACACTTTATTTTAATTAAGTTAAAATGAATACAAAAATGACACATGCATATATCTTTTAGAATTTTTTTTTACATAGGGTAATATATGTTGGATTTTAGACTATAAATATTCATTAGAAATCCAAAACTATTTCCTACATAATGGTATTTTATTTATAATTTTTAGACATTAAATAATTTAATTTATTTATGACACAATGGTGATGTAGTAATTACCAAAATAGTGAAAAATTAAAATGATTGATATTGTAGATACCCAAATAAATTTAATTTGAGACTTTTTATGAATTAAGATAATTTTATAGGTTAATAAGACATGTTAGGAATGATTTAATTAACTTTTTTTGATTTAATCATTCTTTTATGATTTTTACAAAAATCAATTTTTGAATAGTGTCAAAATTGACATAAAAGAGTTTTTAAAACAAATATTATATTATTAATTGATATTAAATTACTAAAAATATAAGGTTTAGCCAAGAGACTTATATCATATAGTTGTATCATTAATGGACCACTTGGGGGTCACTTGGTTGTATATAGTAAGTTTATTAACCATATAATATAAAAATATAAAGATACATTGTAAAAGTGAAAATAATTAACTAAGAGTTAATACTTAATGATAAGGTTAATATAGTAACCCAAACCTGTCTAAATTATATTAGTTGAGTGTTTTTCGACCCATACCAACCTTAACCTTTAAATTATCCACTTTGGAGCCATTATAAACTGAAGATGAATTTATTATAAAATAATATTTCTAGATTTTCCAAAGGTGCCCCTCACCCCTCTTATAAAAGGGCACTCCCCCTTCTAATTAATTCACACCTTCAAAGAATTTTGTCTCGGAAAAATTATTCCCAAATACTCTCTCAACATCCCTCACTTCATCCTAGTGTCCTTCCTTTATTGATAAATCCAACCTACGTTCCCTTTTGATCAAATCAAAAGGAAGAACCAGAAGAAGAGGTAATGATTTCACCACCCTTTTCCAAGTCCCTTTCTTCTTACACTTCTTCCTTCGTTGTTATTACCATTCTAAAATAATAACTCCAGTATCTTATATATACTGAGATTTTATTATAAATATGGTAAAACCATAATCAGTATTATATCCATCCTTTTAATAACATGTCACCATACGTGCGTACGTAAGGCATACCATCTCCACATTGTGGTGTAATTGTTATTCAATAAATTATTATTTGGATGGGTATAATAATGATGTGTAACTCGTGTGAATAATAAATATAAAATGATAATGATTCTGTATATATGATATACCATCCAATAATATATTATTTTAATATCAAAAGAATGATATTGTCGCTCGTGCATACGCACAGACTACCGTCGCCACAAATGCGATGCGATTCATTCTCCATCGTATCCATTCAAGTATAACTCTCATTTGATGGTTAATAATAGTATCTAAGGAATTGATATCATTCTGGATATGATTAATATACAACCCATTCATGACAAACACAGCTTATGTAACAAAACATATAAAAGAAAACGAGTAAGTTAACACCCGAAACAACGATAATACTAAGATATTATTAACAAATCGATGTTAAAAGATCATATATGATATCATATTAATGTATATGATTCTTGTATAATTTAATAACAATTATTTCACCATTATACATGATTTTAACCTACCCCAACCAACGAAAAGTACAAGATAAGGGTTTATTTCGCAATCTCTTCATTATCCGAGGTTGTATATATGTAATAATCTATAGGGATCTCTTTATCATCCACATCCATGTTTCTTAAAAATGTATTTAAAAACATTTTTACTATTTACAAGAATATGGGTTAAAGACATTTATACACTTAATTGACTTTTTATAAGAGTTTTATAAAGGAATCTTTCCGTCGTCTTCCAAATAAGGTGCTCTTTAACCTTTTCGGCAGAATTAAGGTAAGTATGTTTTTTTAACTTATACGGCGGGTGTGGCTATTTTCAGCGGTTATAAAATCTTTGAAGCTTCCCTTACAAGCTTATAAGAATATTTTCAAAGAAAATGTTTTATTTTATAAAAAATATGATTTCAAAATAGAAATAGATATTTCCCTAAAAAGAGTTTGATTTCATCTATGTCAACATCCTTTGATGGATTTTACGCTTATTTGAAGTTGATTTATTATGATACAAAACATCTATATTGTATTGAAGGTTTTGTGATATGTTTGACTGTGTATGTGTTATTTTTATACCATTCATGGTTAATGGATGAAGTATTTACGTTTCGTATGATATCTTTAATATGAATGTTTATGTTATATTTTAACCTTTTCATATGGGAATGCATTGGACTCAATATGTGACAGGTGGAGCCCGCTATATCTCCTCGATGCATTGTTAGGTCTCATGAGACAAACTAGTGTCTTGGAACAAGGCCTTGGAAAAATCTTATTTGTAGTCTTGGCACGAGGCCTTTTCTATGTGGTTATGATAGTATGGTTTTATGCATTCCATCATTATGAAAGTGGTTATTGATATTGCATGTGATTATTCGATTAGTAGAATATCCCTGTGAATAAGTAAAGGTAATTATTCCATTTTTTCCATACTATGTTGTAGTTCATGTTTAAAAGGCTTTTGTTTTAAGTTATACATTGCCTTAAATGTTTATTCTTATTTATGAAAGATTCTGCTATATTGTTATCCTTACTAGGCATTTGAGCTCTCCCCTTTCAATGTTTTAGTTTTCCCAGGATTTGAAGAAGTAATTTATGAATGACCTTCAGGGATAGTATGTGGGGATATGAGTGTGGACTATGAAGAAAATATGTTGTTGTAGTTTTCATTTTTATGATGTAATGTAAGGCTTATGAATATATCTAGTGTTTCCAAGGCTACTAAACTAAATGGTCTTTCGAGTTTTGATCTTCATTGTGATCATGAAAATGTTTTGTAATAATGCACCGACTATGGGTAACTGGGGTTGGGGCATTACTGTTGTTATCAGTGGAAGTTTAGTACAAACCTTGGAAGCTATATTTAGATAAACTCTAATTAGAGCACGTATACTTAGGATGACCGTTGAGGATTAGTATAGAAGAACTTCCTAGAATTTTGGTTTTGTAGAGATTTTTTGAGTTTTCCGAGCAATACATCCCTGTTTGGATACGAGCAAGTAGAGTCGGCTCTGGCACAGATGTACCTAGGGGTAAAACCCGAAAACACCGCTTTGAGCTAGACTCGAACGGGAACTGGGGCACGACAACGGGCCTTGCTTCACTCTTGGTTACGACACTCTCAGGGGATACGATTAGGATAACTCTCAATTTCTTTACAAATAATTATGAAGGGTTTATGAGTATATACTTCCTCAAAGAAAACATTTTTATGATTATGGATTATATCCATAAATAGTTCAATTTATGTTAAGTGTTTTATAAGTATGGAATTATGTATTTTGATTCATAAACTGGTCTAGTTTATGCCATTTTTTAGAAATGGAACCTAGTGGAAGAAATGGAAAACGTATCAATGCACGCACTCCATGTATGAATTTCCCTCCTGCTCAAGATAATTATAGTGGAGCTGGTGATGCAACTGTTGCCGATCATCTAATCACCATACTGGGACAACTCACTCAGGTTATGAATAATAAACTTACCCGTATGGAGCACCCTGATCCGCAGCGTAGAGGATCAATGTTAGATCGCTTCATGAGGCAGCAAACACCAATGTTCAATGGGAGTACAAATCCCTTAGTATCTTAGAAATGGATAAATTCCCTAGAGAAAATATTTCAGGCTTTGGGGAGTAGTGAAAGGGAAAAGGTTATCATGGCAGTTTACCGCCTCACTAGAGATGATGATCAATGGTGGTCATTGATTCAAAACCTGAAGGAGGATGATGAATTATCAAATATGGAATGGAGGGAGTTCAAAGATCTGTTTTTAGAAAAATACTTTCCTCATGACCATCGAGCAGATATAGAAAGGCAATTTCTGAGTCTGAGACAAAAGGAGGATGATATTGTCTCAAAGTATGAGGCTAACTTTACAAGGTTAGCAAGGTATGTTGGAGATTATATACGTAACCCAAGAAGTAATATTGATCGTTTCTTTGATGGGTTAAACACATTTCTCCATCAAGAATTAGTCTCATAATCCTTCTCACCGTACGAAGACATTGTCTCATGTGCTATCAAGACAGAAAAGGAATTCACAAAGTCTTATGACTTTAAAGAAAAGAAAAAGAAGAAGAGATCTGCTGATCAATCTGGGAATGGAAATAAGGGGAAGAAGGGAAGTGTTGAATATCCATCCTGTGGTAAATGTGGGAAGAATCACCCCGGTACTTGCTTGAAGGGAATGCGTGTCTGTTACATGTGTGGTGAAAAAGGCCACCAAGCTCGTGCTTGCAAAGGGAATAAGGAAGCTACCAATGTTCAGTGCTACAATTGTAGGGAGATGGTACATTATTCAAATGAATGTCCTAAACGTCAGGGAAACATACCTCGGAAAAGGCCAAGGGATCAAGGCCAAGCTTTTGCTATCACTACTGTTGTGGTAGAAGCTCCAACAGACGCGGTGGTAGGTAATTTAATGGTTTCCTCAAGTTTAGCAAATGCATTATTTGATTCTGGATCATCGCATTGTTTCATATCTTCCCAGTTTTCTAAGAAAATTAGATATTTCCAATTTTATTTAACAAAGGAGTTGTCAGTTAAAACTCCTAAGGGAAGTATCATTACAACAATGTTTTGTGAATGAGTCCCCATTAGAGCACATAAATGTTCTTTATATTCTGATCTCATCGTCATACCTATGATTGAGTTTGATATAATCCTCAATATGGACTGGCTTTCGAAATATGATGCGATTATTTATTGTACGATGAAGGAGGTTACAATTTTTGATGATGATGATAAGGAACACCTTATCTTTAGAGCAGAATCATCACCACCTAATTCTTATCTAGAACCACCCCCCAGTAGCTCAACTAAATTCAATTATTTGGGAGGAAGAGAATGAAATGATTGTGGGTGAGGAAAGGAATGTTGAAATAGAGGATGTACCTGTTGTTAATGAATATGTATATGTATTTCCGGATGATTTACCTGGACATCATCCAGAATGAGAATTTGAGTTTCCCATTGATTTAATTCCTGGATCAAGGCCTATATCGAAGACCCCTTATAGAATGGCCACTATATAATTAGTTGAACAAAAGAAACAACTAGAGGAATTGAGTAATAAGGGATTTATTCTCCCTAGTTTTTCTCCATGGGGAGCCCCTGTTCTTTTTTTTAAAAGAAAGATGGATCTATGAGGTTATGTATAATGACCCATACTTTACATACATTGTTAATACTTCAAAATTGAAGCATACTTATTACAACATATAACAAAAACCATGAAAGGACCGTATAGGTATAGTGTCTTTAGAAACTGGGAAACATAAACAACTGGTTCATAAAGCATCAACTTTTCCTCCCACTTATTTCATCATATCTAGAGTCCCTTTTTGGCATATCCTACTTAATAACCTTCTTCCTGACCTGGGGAAAGTAAACATACAAAAGGGTGAGCTCAAATTCTTAGTAAGGGTAAACAAAAGAAATATCAATCACATCGTATACACAAGCACATAACTTTTGAAAATCTTAACCTGCAAAAGAGATCATAATTTCATAACATGGGATAAATCATGGCAGTGAAATGTAATCACAATAATCATAACTTAAAACATGAAACTTTGTGGCATACACACATAATCATAGAGAATCATTTCTTGTTAGTCAAGACTCATTGCCAAGACTATCTTAGTGGACAAAGTCCCTTTCTGAACCGAGTCACCCTCGTTTCAGTCCTGTTTCACTGAACCGGTATAACCTACCGTTCCAGCCATGTCTATCTCATGAGATATAAAATCTTTACCCAATGCATTGGAGGGAGATATAGGTCCCACCCATCTCATAATGATACCATTATTATGTGTGCCACAAAATCATAAATCATACATCATTGCATAACCCATGTAATAAAAATGGGAATCTTAAACATCATGACATCATAAAACAATTCATATAAGATAAATGAATTCATAAAAATAATTCCATAATAAAATCAATGTAATAATAGAGATAGAAACAGAATCCTTTATTATCTTAGATGGAAAATAATTTTGATAAAACACTTGAACTCCATTCTTGAGGAAAATATCCTTTCTACTTCAAAAACACTTTTCATTTCTTAACATGTCATACAATTTTAAACTAAAATAAGTTGATTAAAAATAAACATGAAAACTTGTAAAGGAAGCTTCTTGGAAATAATGTTTTAAAAATCCATTCATGCCGTATAAGTTAAAAAAACATTCTTTGTACTTTTGTCGGAAAAGTCAAAAAGTACCTCGTACGAAAAACGACAAAAGATTCCTTTCATAACTTTTACTAAAAACTCCCCGAAGGGTAAAATTGGATATAAAATATTGTAGAAGGATATAAATATTACATATTGAGTAAACATGGATGTGGATGATAAAATACACCCCAGTAAATTCCAAAGTATAAACAATCTCGGATAAAAATGAGATTGTGATATTTCCCTTACCTTAGGTCCGACTTGCTTTGTAAGTATCCGAAACTCCTGTATAATGATTTAAATAATGTTATTGACTTATTCCAGAATCATACTTATTTTTATGATATCATATATGGTCATATTATTAGCTTCTTAGTAGTAATATTTCATTGCTACTTGTTATTCGGGTGTTTATAACTTTTTGTTCTTATGCGTGTTTTGTCAAATAAATTCTTATTATTCACTTTAGGCTATAGAAACCTCATTTCCAGAATGGTATTAGTGTAATATATATCATATTCATTCATTCAATTCATTTATATAATCATTATGAAATGAAGATCATGTAGAACGAGTCGCATCACATCGTGGAGACGGTATTCCGTACGTACGCACGAGTGATGATATCATTCCGATGTTCGTGGAATTGTATTGGAGTATATTTATACTATTTCAGAATCAATATCACTTTATAATAGTTATATATAGTCCTTATTTACCCCATTATATCCATCCAAGTAAGGTGGTGGTGGAAAATAGATTACACCACGGCGTGGAGACGGTATTCCGTACGTACGCACGCGCGACGATTTCTTTTTCCGTAGGATGGATAGATGGTGAAATAGGGTTGTTTCATACTTATAATAACATATCAGTTTATGAGTGATACTGATGTTATTAATTCATAATTAAACAACTAATGAAGAAGAAGTGGAAGAGGAAATAAAGATGAAAGAATCGGTAACGGACATTACCTCTTCTTTGAAGTTCTTCTTTGAGACCTTCTTTTAGGGAAATAAAATTGGTCTTTGAAGAAGACCAGGACCTCTAGAATGTCTCTAGGGAAGTGGAGAGGAGGAATTGTCAGGGGTTGGCCGAGCTTGAAGGCTCAAAGTGGTGTGAGGAAGAGGGGGGAGGAGGTTCCCTTTTATAAGGGAGGAGAGGGGCACCTTTGGAATAACTAAAAATATTATTTTATTATAAAGTCATGTTCGGTTTTAAATAGCTCCAAATTGATTTATTTCGAAGATAAGGTGGGGATGGGTCGAAAGTCTCTCATCCAATAGAATTTAGACAAGTTTAGGTTCCTATTTTAACCTTATCATTTAGATTTAACATTAAGTTAAATAATTTTACTTTCACCGTGTCTTCTTGTGTTCTTATACTATAAGGTTAATAAACTTACTATAAGCAGCCAAACGAACACCAAGTTGTTTATTATTAATATATATAACCTTATATAAGTCATTTGGATGAACCTTAGATTTTTAGGAATAAAATAACAATTACTAATATAATATTTGTTTTAAAAACTATTTTATGTCAATTTTGACACTATTTAGTAATTGATTTTTGTGAAAATTGTAACAGAATTATTAGTTCGAAAAAAGTTAATTAAATCAATAATAACATGTCATATTAACCTAGAAAATTAGTGGGATTCATAAAAAGTTTCAATTTTCATTTATTTTGGTGTTTATAACATCAATTATATCAATATTTCATTAATAAGATAATTACTGCATCATCATTGTGTTATAAATAAATTAAATTATTTAATGTCTAAAAATTAAAAATAAAATACCATTATGTAGGAAATATTTTTATATTTATAATGAATACTTATAGTTGAATTTATCTTAGGTATAACCCAATATTAAAAATTATTTACTTATTAAACTTTGATTTTAACTATTTTAACCTTTCTTTAAATAAATTAATAATAAATGTCCTAATCTAATCCATGTGGGCCTAAATGGTCATATTTTATTCATAAGTTTGGTTTTGGTCTAATTACACTTATCCAATAGAATTAGGACATGTGTTAGGGTAATAATAATATCATCTTTACCCTTAATTACCTTATTTACTTTTAACCGTGGTAAAAAAAACTAAAAAGTTACTATTCACCAAAAAATTATTTTCATCTCATTGAACCACATTTTTCTTACTGACATCAACCGTGTCTGTCGGATTTTTGAAATTCCACTCACAGAAGCGGTAAAATTACGTTTTATGAAAAATTCAGTTTTTTTAACTACCACTTAGTGGTTTCACTATTCATCAAAAATTGAAAGTTTTCAGAAAAATACCAAAATTTCACCATAGGCTAATTTCGATATTCCGAATCCAAAAATGAAGTCCATTTTGAAAAATAAAATTTATAAAATTTCAAAAAGTGGTTATTACTATTCATAATGGCCAGTTTTAATAATATTTTAATAGCATATCGTTGTTTAGTGAAACTCAGTATTGCGTACGACACAAGCTATCGAGGAAGGTCGCGATTTCGTGTAAAGCAAGCCAAGAAAGTGTTGTGTAGAAAAACATTCCTTTGCTGATTTATATAACATAAAAGTCTCGGGTGTTACATTTTACCCCCTTAAAATGAATTTCGCCCTCGAAATTCGTCACTTTGTAACAAACAGATGAGGATACCTCTCCCTCATCATATCCTCAAGCTCCCATGTAGCTTCTTATAATTGGTGGTTCCTCCATAAAACTTTCACCAATTGAGTGGTCTTGTTTCGTAGGACTTTTTCGCTACGATCCAGAATCTCTATCGGTTGTTCTTCATAAGAAAGATCTTGCTCCAGCGGTACAACTTCTGAGCTGAGTACCTGTGAAGGATCAGGTATGTACTTTCTCAGGAGAGATACATGGAACACAGCGTGAACTTGAGAGAGATTCGGTGGAAGCGCCAATCGGTAAGCTACCTTCCCAACATGATCCAGTATTTCGAAAGGACCGATATATCTAGGGATCAACTTCCCCTTCTTTCCAAATCT
This sequence comes from Viscum album, assembly GCA_963277665.1. Taxonomy (NCBI): domain Eukaryota; kingdom Viridiplantae; phylum Streptophyta; class Magnoliopsida; order Santalales; family Viscaceae; genus Viscum; species Viscum album. Next base: position 932,045,988 of record OY728140.1, read on the forward strand.
CATAACCCTCTTCCAGGGCGATATTCGTAAGAACACTTTATCACCCACTTCAAACTCTAGGTCTTTTCTTCGGTTGTCGGCATAACTTTTCTGTCGACTCTGAGATGCTCTTATGTGTTGTTGAATAGATCTGGCCTTTTCTGCCATTTCATCAACGAGATCATGTCCTAATAGCTTTCTTTCCCCAACTTCATCCTAGCAAGTTGGAGTCCTGCATTTCTTTCCATAGAGAGCTTCATAAGGAGCCATCTGAATACTGGAGTGAAAGCTATTATTATAAGAAAATTCGACCAAAGGTAGGTGTTGATCCCAATCTTCTTTGAAATCCATAGAGCAAGCTCTCAACATATCTTCTAGGGTTTGAATTGTTCTCTCAGACTGACCGTCTGTCTAAGGATGATAAGCAGTGCTGAAACTCAACTCTGTATCCAGAGTATGCTGAAGACTTCGCCAGAACATCGAGGTAAATCTTGGATCCTGATCAGATATAATAGAAAGTGGTACTCCATGCAATCTTACCACTTCCTTTACATATATCCTGGCAAGCTGATCCAGAGAGAAATCCTCTCTAATATCAATGAAGTGTGCAGACTTTGTAAGTCGATCAACTATGACCCAGATAGCATTATTGCTTTTGGATGTTTTAGGAAGTCCTGTGACAAAGTCCATAGTGATGTTTTCCCATTTCCATTCGGGTATGGGTAATGGTTGTAACATCCCCTTAGACTTCTGTCTCTCAGCTTTAACTTGTTGACAAACCAAGCATCGAGAGACATATTCAGCAACATCTCTTTTCATTCCATCCCACCAGAAGTACTCTTTCAGGTCCCTATACATCTGCGTGCTTCCAGGATGAATAGAGAATGAAGATCTATGAGCCTCATCCAGTAGCTCCTTCTTTAATTCGGGATGGGAGGAACACAAACCCGATTCCTGAACTTTATTATCCCATCACAATCAAGGTTGAATTCAGGAACATTTCTCACCTTCTTTTGTAACTCGACATCTTCTTTCTGTGCCTCTTTAATCTTCACATGTATATATGGTTGAACATTCATTTGAGAAAGATAAGATTTTACCCTTCCATTATAATTCCAAGATCCATCCTTTGTAAATCCATAAATATTGGATCTTTTGTGATCCTCATCATGGATAAACTAGCATGGTCTTGTCGACTTAATGCATTTTCCACCTTGTTTACTTTCCCAGGGTGGTAATGGATTGAGCAGTCATAATCCTTAATCAGCTCCAACCATCTTCTTTGACGCATATTCAGCTCCTTTTGTGTGAAAATATACTTTAAACTTTTATGATCAGTATAAATATCACACCTTTCACCATAAAGGTAATGCCTCCAAATCTTTATTGCAATGATTACCGTAGCTAACTCCAAATCATGTGTTGGGTAATTTTGCTCATGGATTTTCAACTGTCATGAGGCATAAGCTATCACCATATCATTTTGCATAAGAACACACCCCAATACCTTCTTGGATGCATCATTGTAGAACACAAACCTTTCTCCACTACAAAGCAGTGTGAGCACAGGTGCATTGGATAACCTTCTTTTCAACTCCTTGAAATTCACTTCACATTCCTCCGTCCAGACAAACTTAACTCCTTTCTGAGTCAACTTGGTGAGTGGATTAGATAATCGTGAAAAATCTTTCACAAAACGTCGATAATATCCATCCAAACCAAGAAAACTTCGGATCTCAGTTACTGTTGTTGGTCTCGACCATCTTTCGATAACCTCTGTTTTTGCTGGATCCACAAATATCCCCTATTTTGAGATTATATGACCCAAAAATGCAACTTTTTGAAGCCAAAATTCACACTTGGTAAATTTGGCATAAAGCTTCTCCTTTCTCAGGGTCTTCAATATAATTCTCAACTGATCTTCATATTATTCCTTTCTCTTTGAATAGTCAAGAATATCGTCTATAAAGACTACCACAAATTGATCAAGATAGCCTCTAAAGACTCTATTCATTAGATCCATGAAGATAGCAGGGGAATTAGTAAGACCAAATGGCATCACTATAAATTCATAGTGTCCATACCTTGTACAGAAAGCCGTCTTTGGTATATCCTCCCTTTTGACCCTTAATTGATGATACCCTGAACGAAGATCAATCTTGGAAAAGTATTGAGCTCCGCGTAGTTGGTCAAATAGGTCAACAATGCGCGGGAGAGGATATTTGTTCTTGATAGTGATCTTGTTAAGTTCTCGATAATCAATGCAGAGTCTCATTGATCCATCTTTCTTCTTAACAAATAGAATAGGTGCTCCCCAATGTGACGCACTAGGGCGTATGAATCCCTTATCAAGATTCTCTTGGAGTTGCTTCTTCAATTCCTGCAACTCAATTGGGGCCATTCTATAAGGTGTCTTTGAAATAGGCAAAGCACACGGTACGAGTTCTATTGAGAACTCAACTTCACGATTTGGTGGAAGTCCCAGTAATTCCTCCGGAAAGACATCATCAAACTCTGGTACAATGGGTATATTCTTAATCGTGAGTTTCTCACCAACCATTTGAGATAAATAACCTTCATTTAGTGGAATCAAGGCCCATAAGATGGAAGAAATTTCCACTGGAAGGTTATGTTCATCCTTGCATTGATAGACGATCATAGATTGATCTGGAATATGAAATGTGACTTCCCTTCTTTGTCAATTGATATGAGCTCCATATAAAGAAAGCCAATCCATGCCAAGAATCACATCAAATTCCACTATAGGAAGGATCACAAGATTTGAAGGAAGCACTTTCCCACAAACTTCGATCGGAGAAGAATTATAAACTTTTGATGCGACTGTTGTTCCATTAGGTGTTGTCACAGCTAACTCAACATCTAATTGTTGTGGTAATACGGTGATACCCTTAGATAATTCTTCAGAAATAAAAGAGTAGGTGGATCCAGAATCAAATAAAACATTTGCTACATTAGAGTGGATGGTAAGTGTACCTTTCACCACATCGTTATCGTACTCCACATCGCTGATAGAAATTGCATGTGAATTTCCCTTGTCTTTATCCTTAAGAGTTTGTTGATGTTGACCATCATCATCAACCCTTGGATTAGGGAATTTATTGGCATAATGCCCCATCTCCTTGCAATTGAATCATTGAAGTGTAGTAGGTTCATTCTATGTATCCCTTCCTTTGTTTGCATCATTAGACATCTTCTTCCCATCATCGCGGCATTCAAATGCCCGATGACCTTCCTTTCCACATTTGAAACATTTACTTGTCCCTTTAAGACAACTCCCTCCATGTTTCTTTCCACACTTTGAGCATAAGGGAAAGCTCATCTTCTTTTCAGTGTGCTCTTTAGATTTTCCTTTGAATTCCATTTTTCTCTTCTTATCAAACCCATATGACTGATGGGTTACTCTAATCTCCATCTCGACTTTGAGAGCACATTGAACGATTTCCTCGTAGCTATTGAGGTCCCTTATGGCTAATGCCCTTCGAAGACTTGGTTTTAAGCCACTAAAGAATCGATCGATCTTACTCTCAGGATGGATAATAATACCAGAAGCGTACCTTGCAAGTCTTGTAAAATTTTCTTCATAGGTACCAACAGATTCATCATCCTTTTGCTTCAGTTCAAGAAACTCTTTCTTCATCTTTTTTTCGGAGAATACGAGGGAAGTACTTATTGAAAAATAAGTTCATGAACTCGTCACATTCCATGGACTCAATTTCATCCCTTTGCCTCGTATTCTTAATAAGATTCCACCATTGATCAGCATCTCCTTCCAAACGATACACTGCTAGGAGGACTTTATCATGTTCAGAGCATTGAAGAACTGAAAATATATTTTCAGTAGTACTAATCCATTGTTCAACAACTAATGGATCAGTAGACCCACTGAAAGAAGGTGGACGCTGCCTCATGAAGGTTTCAACAGAATTTTGCTCCTTCTTTTGCTCGTTTGGATGTTCTGCATGATTCATAGCTTGAGAAAGTTGTGTGAGCATGGATACAAGATTTTTCATTCCAGCTCCCATAATGTTTGGTTGCTCAGGGGGACAATCATTGCATTGCCTGTCGCATTCCGCATTAACACGATTCCTTCGGGTTCCAGCCATTGACTAAAACCAAGAAGAATAGTGTGAGCAACACTAATTATAATAGGAAAACCACATACTCAAGAATAAAATTTCACACTTAAGGTCTTATCCTAGGTTATTCATGGTCATTTCTAAAACACTAATATTGTGTTCTATGCTTAGACTTATCCTTAGGGTTCTTACTAAGGCTTTCACATCCTAGTTTCCAAAGTTTGACTATACCTTTCCTCTGATACCAACTATAACGACCCATAATTTACATACATTGTTAATACTTCAAAATTGAAGCATACTTATTACAACATATAACAAAAACCACGAAAGGACCGTATAGGTATAGTGTCTTTAGAAACTAGGAAACATAAACAACTGGTTCATAAAGCATCAACTTTGCCTCCCACTTAATTCATTATATCTAGAGTCCCTTTTTGGCATATCCTACTTAATAACCTTCTTCTTGACCTGGGGAAAGTAAACATACAAAAGGGTGAGCTCAAATGCTCAGTAAGGGTAAACAAAAGAAATATCAATCACATCGTATACACAAGCACATAACATTTGAATATATTAACCTGCAAAAGAGATCATAATTTCATAACATGGGATAAATCATGGCAGTGAAATGTAATCACAATAATCATAAATTAAAACATGAAACTTTGTGGCATACACAAATAATCATAGAGAATCATTTCTTGTTAGTCAAGACTCATTGCCAAGACTATCTTAGTGGACAAAGTCCCTTTCTGAACCGAGTCACCCTCGTTTCAGTCCTGTTTCACTGAACCGGTATAACCTACCGTTCCATCCATGTCTATCTCATGAGATATAAAATCATTACCCAATGCATTGGAGGGAGATATAGGTCCCACCCATCTCATAATGATACCATTCTTATGTGTGCCACAAAATCATAAATCATACATCATTGCATAACCCATGTAATAAAAATGGGAATCATAAACATCGTGACATCATAAAACAGTTCATATAAGATAAATTAATTCATAAAAATAATTTCATAATAAAATCAATTTAATAATAGGGATATAAACAGAACCCTTTATTATCTTAGATGTAAAATAATTTTGATAAAACACTTGAACTCCATTCTTGAGGAAAATATCCTTTCTACTTCAAAAACACTTTTCCTTTCTTAACATGTCATAAAATTTTAAACTAAAAGAAGTTGATTAAAAATAAACTTGAAAACTTGTAAAGGAATCTTCTTGGAAATAATGTTTTAAAAATCCATTCATGCCGTATAAGTTAAAAATACATTCTTCGTACTTTTGTCGGAAAAGTCAAAAAGTACCTCGTACGAAAAACGACAAAAGATTCCTTTCATATCTTTTACTAAAAACTCACCGAAGGGTAAAATTGGATATAAAATATTGTAGAAGGATATAAATATTACATATTGAGGAAACATGGATGTGGATGATAAAATACACCCCAGTAAATTCCAAAGTATAAACAATCTCGGATAAAAATGAGAATGTGATATTTCTCTTACCTTAGGTCCGACTTGCTATGTAAGTGTCCAAACCTCCTGTATAATTATTTAAATATTGTTATTGACTTATTCCAGAATCATAATTATTTTTATGATATCATATATGGTCATATTCTTAGCTTCTTAGTAGTAATATTTCATTGCTACTTGTTATTCGGGTGTTTATAACTTTTTGTTCTTATGCGTGTTTTGTCGAATAAATTCTTATTCTTCTCTTTCGGTTATAGACACCTCATTTCCAAAATGGTATTAGTGTAATATATATCATATTAATTCATTCAATTCATTTATATAATCATTATGAAATGAAGATCATGTAGAACGAGTCGCATCACATCGTGGAGACGGTATTCCGTACGTACGCACGAGTGATGATATCGTTCCGATATTCGTGGAATTGTATTGGAGTATATTTATACTATTTCAGAATCAATATCACTTTATTATAGTTATATATAGTCATTATTTACACCATTATTCCCATCCAAGTAAGGTGGTGGTGGAAAATAGATTACACCACGGCGTGGAGACGGTATTCCGTACGTACGCATGCGTGGTGATTTCTTTTTCCGTAGGATGGATAGATGGTGAAATAGGGTTGTTTCATAAATATAATAACATATCGATATATGAGTGATACTGATGTTATTACTTCATAATGAAACAACTAAAGAAGAAGAAGTGGAAGAAGAAATAAAGATGAAAGAATCGGTAACGAACATTACCTATTCTTTGAAGTGCTTCTTTGAGACCTTCTTTTAGGGAAATAAAATTGGTCTTTGAAGAAGACCAGGACCTCTAGGATGTCTCTAGGGAAGTGTATAGGAGGAATTGGCAGGGGTTGGCCGAGCTTGAAGGCTCAAAGTGGTGTGAGGAAGAGGGGGAGGAGGTGCCCTTTTATAAGGGAGGAGAGGGGCACCTTTGGAATAACTAAAAATATTATTTTATTATAAAGTCATGTTCGGTTTTAAATAGCTCCAAATTGATTTATTTCTGGGATAAGGTGGGGATGGCTCGAAATCCTCTCATCCAATAGAATTTAGACAAGTTTAGGTTCCTATTTTAACTTTATCATTTAGATTTAACATTAAGTTAAATAATTTTACTTTCACCGTGTCTTCTTGTTTTCTTATACTATAAGGTTAATAAACTTACTATAAGCAGCAAAAAGAACCCAAAGTTGTTTATTATTAATATATATAACCTTATCTAAGTCATTTGGATGAACCTTAGATTTTTAGGAATAAAATAACAATTACTAATATAATATTTGTTTTAAAAACTATTTTATGTCAATTTTGACACTATTTAGTAATTGATTTTTGTGAAAATCGTAACAGAATTATTAGTTCAAAACAAGTTAATTAAATCAATAATAACATGTCATATTAACCTATAAAATTTGTGGGATTCATAAAAAGTCTCAATTTTCATTTATTTTTGTGTTTATAACATCAATTATGTCAATATTTCATTAATAAGATAATTACTGCATCATCATTGTGTCATAAATAAATTAAATTATTTAATGTTTAAAAATTACAAATAAAATACCATTATGTATGAAATCTTTTTAGATTTCTAATGAATATTTATAGTCGAATTTATTTTATGTATAACCCCATATTAAAAATTATTTACTTATTAAACTTTGATTTTAACTATTTTAACCCTTCTTTAAATAAATTAATAATAAATGTCCTAATCTAATCCAAGTGGGCCTAAATGGTCATATTTTATTCCTAAGTTTGTTTTTGGTCGAATTAAACTTATCCAATAGAATTAGGACATGTGTTAGGCTAATAATAATATCATCTTTACCCTTAATTACCTTATTTACTTTTAACCGTGGTAAATAAAAAGTAAAAAGTTACTATTCACCAAAAAATTATTTTCATCTCATTGAACCACATTTTTCTCACTGACATCAACCGTGTCTCTCGTATTTTTGAAATTCCACTCACAGAAGCGGTAAAATTACGTTTTATAAAAAATTCAGTTTTTTTAACTACCACTTAGTGGTTTCACTATTCATCAAAAATTGAAAGTTTTCAGAAAAATACCAAAATTTCACCCTAGGCTAATTTTGATATTCTGAATCCAAAAATGAAGTCCATTTTGAAAAATAAAATTTATAAAATTTCAAAAAGTGGTTATTACTATTCATAACGGCTAGTTTTAATAATATTTTAATAGCATATCGTTGTTTAGTGAAACTCGGTATTACTTACGACACAAGCTATCGAGGAAGGTCACGATTTCGTGTAAAGCAAGCCAAGCAAGTGTTGTGTAGAAAAAGATTCCTTTGCTGATTTATATAACATAAAAGTCTCGGGTGTTACATTCTACCCCCCTTAAAATGAATTTTGCCCTCGAAATTCATCACTTTGTAACAAACAGATGAGGATACCTCTCCCCCATTATATCCTCAAGATCCCATGTAGCTTCTTCTAATTGGTGGTTCCTCCATAAAACTTTCACCAATCAAGTGGTCTTGTTTCGTAGGACTTTTTCGCTACGATCCAGAATCTCTATCGGTTGTTCTTCATAAGAAAGATCTTGCTCCAGCGGTACAACTTCTGAGCTGAGTACATGTGAAGGATCAGGTATGTACTTTCTCAGGAGAGATACATGGAACACATCGTGAACTTGAGAGAGATTCGGTGGAAGCGCCAATCGGTAAGCTACCTTCCCAACACGATCCAGTATTTCGAAAGGACCGATATATCTAGGGCTCAACTTACCCTTCTTTCCAAATATGAGAACCCTCTTCCAGGGCGATATTCGTAAGAACACTTTATCACCCACTTCAAACTCTAGGTCTTTTCTTCGGTTGTCGGCATAACTTTTCTGTCGACTCTGAGCTGCTCTTATGTGTTGTTGAATAGATCTGACCTTTTCTGCCATTTCATCAATGAGATCAGGTCCTAATAGCTTTCTTTCCCCAACTTCATCCCAGCAAGTTGGAGTCCTACATTTCATTCCATAGAGAGATTCATAAGGATCCATCTGAATACTGGAGTGAAAGCTATTATTATAAGAGAATTCTACCAAAGGTAGGTGTTGATCCCATCCTCCTTTGAAATCCATAGAGCAAGCTCTCAACATATCTTCTAGGGTTTGAATTGTTCTCTCAGACTGACCGTCTGTCTGAGGATGATAAGCAGTGCTGAAACTCAACTCTGTATCCAGAGTATGCGGAAGACTTCGCTAGAACATCGAGGTAAATCTTGGATCCCGATCAGATATAATAGAAAGTGGTACTCCATGCAATCTTACCACTTCCTTTACATATATCCTGGAAAGCTGATCCAGAGAGAAATCCTCTCTAATAGTAATGAAGTGTGCAGACTTTTTAAGACGATCAAATATGACCCAGATAGCATTATTGCCTTTGGATGTTTTAGGAAGTCCTGTGACAAAGTCCATAGTGATGTTTTCCCATTTCCATTCGGGTATGGGTAATGGTTGTAACATCCCCTTAGACTTTTGTCTCTTAGCTTTAACTTTTTGACAAACCAAGCATCGAGAGACATATTCAGCAACATCTCTTTTCATTCCATCCCACCAGAAGTACTCTTTCAGGTCCCTATACATCTGCGTGCTTCCAGGATGAATAGAGAATGAAGAACTATGAGCCTCATCTAGTATCTCCTTCTTTAATTCGGGGATGGGAGGAACAAAAACCCGATTCCTGAACTTTATTATCCCATCACAATCAAGGTTGAATTCAGGAAAATTTCTCACCTTCTTTTGTAACTCGACATCTTCTTTCTATGCCTCTTTAATCTTCACATGTATAGATGGTTGAACATTCATTTGAGAAAGATAATATTTTTCCCCTTCCATTATAATTCCAAGATCCATCCTTTGTAAATCCATAAATATTGGATCTTTTGTGATCCTCATCATGGATAAACTAGCATGGTCTTGTCGACTTAATGCATCTGCCACCTTGTTTGCTTTCCCAGGGTGGTAATGGATTGAGCAGTCATAATCCTTAATCAGCTCCAACCATCTTCTTTGACGCATATTCAGCTCTTTTTGTGTGAAAATATACTTTAAACTTTTATGATCAGTATAAATATCACACCTTTCACCATAAAGGTAATGCCTCCAAATCTTTAATGCAAAGATTACCACAGCTAACTCCAAATCATGTGTTGGGTAATTTTGCTCATGGATTTGCAACTGTCGTGAGGCATAAGCTATCACCATATCATTTTGCATAAGAACACACCCCAATCCCTTCATGGATGCATCACTATAGATCACAAACCTTTCTCCACTACAAGGTAGTGTGAGCACAGGTGCACTGGATAACCTTCTTTTCAACTCCTTGAAATTCTCTTCACATTCCTCCGTCCAGACAAACTTAACTCCTTTCCGAGTCAACTTGGTGAGTGGATTAGATAATCATGAGAAATCTTTCACAAAACTTCAATAATATCCAGCAAAACCAAGAAAACTTCGGATCTCAGTTACTGTTGTTGGTCTCGACCATCTTTCAATAACCTATGTTTTTGCTGGATCCACAAATATCCCCTCTTTTGAGATTATGTGACCAAAAAATGCAACTTTTTGAAGCCAAAATTCACACTTGGTAAATTTGGCATAAAGCTTCTCCTTTCTCAGGGTCTTCAATATAATTCTCAAGTGATCTTCATGTTCTTCCTTTCTCTTTGAATAGTCAAGAATATCGTCTATAAAGACTACCACAAATTGATCAAGATAGTATCTAAAGACTCTATTCATTAGATCCATGAAGATAGTAGGGGCATTAGTAAGACCAAATGGCATCACTATAAATTCATAGTGTCCATACCTTGTACGGAAATCCGTCTTTGGTATATCCTCCCTTTTGACCCTTATTTGATGTTACCCTGAACGAAGATCAATCTTGGAAAAGTATTGAGCTCCGCGTAGTTGGTCAAATAGGTCATCAATGCGAAGAGTGGATATTTGTTCTTGATAGTGATCTTGTTATGTTCTCGATAATCAATGCAGAGTCTCATTGATCCATCTTTCTTCTTAACAAATAGAACAGGTGATCCCCAAGGTGACGCACTAGGGCGTATGAATCCCTTATCAAGATTCTCTTGGAGTTGTTTCTTCAATTCCTGCAACTCAATTGGGGCCATTCTATAAGGTGTCTTTGAAATAGGCAAAGCACCCGGTACGAGTTCTATTGAGAACTCAACTTCACGATTTGGTGGAAGTCCCGGTAATTCCTCTGGAAAGACATCATCAAACTCTCGTACAATGGGCATATTCTTAATCGTGAGTTTCTCACCAACCATTTGAGATAAATAACCTTCATTTAGTGGAATCAAGACCCATAAGATGGAAGAAATTTCCACTGGAAGGTTATGTTCATCCTTGCATTGATAGACGATAATAGATTGATCTGGAATATGAAATGTGACTTCCCTTATTTGGCAATTGATATGAGCTCCATATAAAGAAAGCCAATCCATGCCAAGAATCACATCAAATTCCACTATAGGAAGGATCACAAGATTTGTAGGATGCACTTTCCCACAAACTTCGATCGGAGAAGAATTATAAACTTTTGATGCGACTGTTGTGCCATTAGGTGTTGTCACAGCTAACTCAACATCTAATTGTTGAGGTAATACGGTGATACCCTTAGTGAATTCTTCAAAAATAAAAGAGTGGGTGGATCCAGAATCAAATAAAACATTTTCTACATTAGAGTGGATGGTAAGTGTACCTTTCACCACATCGTTATCGTACTCCACATCACTGATAGAAATTGCATGTGACTTTCCCTTGTCTTTAGCCTTAAGAGTTTGTTAACGTCGACCATCATCATCAACCCTTGGATTAGTGCATTTATTGGAATAATGCCCCATCTCGATGCACTTGAATCATTGAAGTGTAGTAGGTTCATTCTGTGTATCCCTTCCTTTGTTTGCATCATTAGACATCTTCTTCCCATCATCGCAGCATTCAAATTCCCAATGACCTTCCTTTCCACATTTGAAACATTTACTTGTCCCTTTAAGACAACTCCCTCCATGTTTCTTTCCACACTTTGAGCATAAGGGAAAGCTCATCTTCTTTTCAGTGTGCTCTTTAGATTTTCCTTTGAATTCCATTTTCCTCTTCTTATCAAACCCATATGACTGATGGGTTACTCCAATCTCCATCTCGACTTTGAGAGCACATCGAACGATTTCCTCGTATCTATTGAAGTACCTTATGGCTAACACCCTTCGAAGACTTGGTTTTAAGCCACTAAATAATCGATAGATCTTACTCTCAGGTTGGATAATAATACCAGAAGTGTACCTTTAAAGTCTTGTAAAATTTGCTTCATAGGTACCAACAGATTCATCATCCTTTTGCTTCAGTTAAAGAAACTCTTTCTCCATCTTTGTTCGGAGAATACGAGGGAATTACTTAATTGAAAAATAAGTTCTTGAACTCATCCCATTCCATGGACTCAATTTCATCCCTTTGCCTCGTATTCTTAATAAGATTCCACCATTGATCAGCATCTCCTTCCAAACGATACACTGCTAGGATGAATTTATCATGTTCAGAGCATTGAAGAACTGAAAATATCTTTTCAGTAGTACTAATCCATTGTTCAGCAACTAATGGATCAGTAGACCCGGTGAAAGAAGGTGGACGCTGCCTCATGAAGGTTTCAACAGAATGTTGCTCCTTCCTTTGCTCGTTTGGAAGTCTTGCATGATTCATAGCTTAAGAAAGTTGTGTGATCATGGCTATAAGATTTTTCATTCCAGCTCCCATAACGTTTGGTTGCTCAGGGGGACAATCATTGCATTGCCTGTCGCATTCCGCATTAACACGATTCCTTCGGGTTCCAGCCATTGACTAAAACCAAGAAGAATAGTGTGAGCAACACTAATTATAATAGGAAAACCACATACTCAAGAATAAAATTTCACACTTAAGGTCTTATCATAGGTTATTCATGGTCATTTCTAAAACACTAATATTGTGTTCTATGCTTAGACTTATCCTTAGGGTTCTTACTAAGGCTTTCACATCCTAGTTTCCAAAGGCTGACAATACCTTTCCTCTGATACCAACTATAACGACCCATAATTTACATACATTGTTAATACTTCAAAATTTAAGCATACATATTACAACATATAACAAAAACCACGAAAGGACCATATAGGTATAGTGTCTTTAGAAACTGGGAAATATAAACAACTGGTTTATAAAGCATCAACTTTGCCTCCCACTTATTTCATCATATCTAGAGTCCCTTTTTGGCATATCCTACTTAATAACCTTCTTCCTGACCTGGGGAAAGTAAACATACAAAAGGGTGAGCTCAAATTCTCAGTAAGGGTAATCAAAAGAAATATCAATCACATCGTATACACAAGCACATAACTCTTGAAAATCTTAACCTGCAAAAGAGATCATAATTTCATAACATGGGATAAATCATGGTAGTGAAATGTAATCACAATAATCATAACTTAAAACATGAAACTTTGTGGCATACACACATAATCATAGAGAATCATTTCTTGTTAGTCAAGACTCATTGCCAAGACTATCTTAGTGGACAAAGTCCCTTTCTGAACCGAGTCACCCTCGTTTCAGTCCTGTTTCACTGAACCGGTATAACCTACCGTTCCATCCATGTCTATCTCGTGAGATATAAAATCTTTACCCAATTCATTGGAGGGGGATATAGGTCCCACCGATCTCATAATGATACCATTCTTATGTGTGCCACAAAATCATAAAGCATACATCATTGCATAACCCATGTAATAAAAATGGGAATCTTAAACATCGTGACATCATAAAACAATTCATATAAGATAAATGAATTCATAAAAATAATTCCATAGTAAAATCAATGTAATAATAGGTATAGAAACATAACCCTTTATTATCTTAGATGGAAAATAATTTTGATAAAACACTTGAACTCCATTCTTGAGGAAAATATCCTTTCTACTTCAAAAACACTTTTCCTTTCTTAACATGTCATAAAATATTAAACTAAAATAATTTGATTAAAAATAAACTTGAAAACTTGTAAAGTAAGCTTCTTGGAAATAATGTTTTAAAAATCCATTCATGCCGTATAAGTTAAAAAAAACATTCTTCGTACTTTTGTCGGAAAAGTCAAAAAGTACCTCGTACGAAAAAAGACAAAAGATTCCTTTCATATCTTTTACTAAAAACTCACAAAATGGTAAAATTGGATATAAACTATTGTAGAAGGATATAAATATTACATATTGAGGAAACATGGATGTGGATGATAAAATACACCCCAGTAAATTCCAAAGTATAAACAATCTCGGATAAAAATGAGATTGTGATATTTCCCTTACCTTAGGTCCGACTTGCTTTGTAAGTGTCCGAAACTCCTGTATAATGATTTAAATAATGTTATTGACTTATTCCAGAATCATACTTATTTTTATGATATCATATATGGTCATATTCTTAGCTTCTTACTAGTAATATTTCATTGCTACTTGTTATTTGGGTGTTTATAACTTTTTGTTCTTATGCGTGTTTTGTCGAATAAATTCTTCTTCTTCTCTTTAGGTTATAGAAACCTCATTTACAGAATGGTATTAGTGTAATATATATCATATTCATTCATTCAATTCATTTATATAATCATTATGAAATGAAGATCATGTAGAAAGAGTCGCATCACATCGTGGAGACGATATTCCGTACGTACGCACGAGTGATGATATCGTTCCGATGTTCGTGGAATTGTATTGGAGTATATTTATACTATTTAAGAATCAATATCACTTTATAATAGTTATATATAGTCATTATTTACACCATTATACCCATCCAAGTAAGGTGGTGGTGGAAAATAGATTACACCACGGCGTGGAGACGGTATTCCGTACGTAAGCATGCGCGGTGATTTCTTTTTCCGTAGGATGGATAGATGGTGAAATAGGGTTGTTTCATACTTATAATAACATATCAGTATATGAGTGATACTTATGTTATTACTTCATAATGAAACAACTAAAGAAGAAGAAGTGGAAGAAGAAATAAAGATGAAAGAATCGGTAACGGACATTACCTCTTCTTTGAAGTGCTTCTTTGAGACCTTCTTTCAGGGAAATAAAATTGGTCTTTGAAGAAGACCAGGACCTCTAGGATGTCTATAGGGAAGTGGAGAGGAGGAATTGGCAGGGGTTGGCAGAGCTTGAAGGCTCAAAGTGGTGTGAGGAAGAGGGGGAGGAGGTGCCCTTTTATATGGGAGGAGAGGGGCACCTTTGGAATAACTAAAAATATTATTTTATTATAAAGTCATGTTCGGTTATAAATAGCTCCAAATTGATTTATTTCTAGGATAAGGTGGGGATGGGTCGAAATAATCTCATCCAATAGAATTTAGACAAGTTTAGGTTCCTATTTTAACCTTATCATTTAGATTTAACATTAAGTTAAATAATTTTACATTCACCGTGTTTTCTTGTGTTCTTATACTATAAGGTTAATAAACTTACTATAAGCAGCCAAACAAACCCCAAGTTGTTTATTATTAATTTATATAACCTTATCTAAGTCATTTGGACGAACCTTAGATTTTTAGGAATAAAATAACAATTACTAATATAATATTTGTTTTAAAAACTATTTTATGTCAATTTTGACACTATTTAGTAATTGATTTTTGGGAAAATCGTAACAGAATTATTAGTTCTAACCAAGTTAATTAAATCAATAATAACATGTCATATTAACCTAGAAAATTAGTGGGATTCATAAAAAGTCTCAATTTTCATTTATTTTTGTGTTTATAACATAAATTGTGTCAATATTTCATTAATAAGATAATTACTTCATCATCATTGTGTCATAAATAAATTAAATTATTTAATGTCTAAAAATTACAAATAAAATACCATTATGTAGGAAATATTTTTAGCTTTCTAATGAATATTTATAGTCGAATTTATCTTATTTATAACCCCATATTAAAAATTATTTACTTATTAAACTTTGATTTTAATTATTTTAACCCTTCTTTAAATAAATTAATAATAAATGTCCTAATCTAATCCATGTGGGCCTAAATGGTCATATTTTATTCCTAAGTTTGTTTTTGGAATAATTACACTTATCCAATAGAATTAGGACATGTGTTAGGGTAATAATAATATCATCTTTACCCTTAATTACCTTATTTACTTTTAACCGTGGTAAAAAAAAGTAAAAAGTTACTATTCACCAAAAAATTATTTTCATCTCATTGAACCACATTTTTCTTACTGACATCAACCGTGTCTCTCGGATTTTTGAAATTCCACTCACAAAAGCGGTAAAATTATGTTTTATGAAAAATTCAGTTTTTTTAACTACCACTTAGTGGTTTCACTATTCATCAAAAATTGAAAGTTTTCAGAAAAATACCAAAATTTCACCCTAGGCTAGTTTCGATATTCCGAATCCAAAAATGAAGTCCATTTTGAAAAATAAAATTTATAAAATTTCAAAAAGTGGTTATTACTATTCATAACGGCTAGTTTTAATAATATTTTAATAGCATATCGTTGTTTAGTGAAACTCGGTATTGCGTACGACGCAAGCTATCGAGGAAGGTCGCGATTTCGTGTAAAGAAATCCAAACAAGTGTTGTGTAGAAAAAGATTCCTTTGCTGATTTATATAACATAAAAGTCTCGGGTGTTACATTATGTATCGACTATAGGGAGATCAATGATATAAAAATAAAGAACAAGTATCCCCTACCTGGCATTGATGATTTATTTGACCAACTACATGGAGCTCAATACTTTTCAAAGATTGACCTTCGATCTGGATACCATTAGTTGTGTGTAAAGAAGGAATACATTCCGAAGACAACATTTCGAACTAGATATGGGCATTAAGAGTTTACTGTAAATCCTTTTGGATTGACTAATGCACCCTCTGTATTCATGGATCTGATGAATAGAGTTTTCAAGGAATATATCGATGAATTTGTGGAGGTATTTATTGATGATATCTTGGTATACTCCAAAAGCTACGAAGATCATAAAAATCACTTGCGCATTATCCTGAATACTCTGAGAAGACATGAATTATATGGGAAGTTTAGCAAGTGTGAATTCTGGATTTATGAGATTTCTTTTCCTGGCCATATTGTCTCTAAAGATGGAATCTCTGTTGATCCTTCTAAGACCAAGGAAATCCATGAATGGCCAGCACTTACGAGTATAACTGAGGTACGCAGTTTTAATGGTTTGGCAGGTTATTATCGACGTTTCATCCAGAATTTTTCCCAATTGGCTAACCCAATAACGAAGCTCACACGTAAAGAGGGTTAAATTTGTTTGGAAAAAGGGTTTGAGGAATGTTTTGAAGAACTAAAGAGAAGATTAGTCAATGCTCCTATATTGACTCTACCATTGGGGAATGATGGGTTCATCATTTATAGTTATGCAACAAAGAAAGGACTAGGTTGTGTCCTTATGCAGAATGATAGGGTTATTTCCTATAAATCATGATAGTTGAAAATTCATGAGAAAAACTATCCTACTCATGATCTCGAGTTAGCAGTAGTGATCTTTTCTTTGAAGATATGGAGGAACTACCTCTATGGTGAAAAATGTGAGATTTATACTGATAACAAGAGTTTGAAGTATATTTTCTCACAAAATGAACTCAACATGAGGCAAAGGAGATGGCTTGAATTACTCAAGGATTATGATTGCACGATACACTACCACCTGGGGAAGGCAAACAAGGTGGAAGATGCTTTGAGCAAAAAAGACCATGGAGTTTTGAACAATATGAGAATTGAAAGGGATCCAATTTTTATTGATCTATTGAAGATGGACATGGGAATAACCAGGGAAGGTGAAACATCAATGCTTTTTCAAATGGTTACCAAACCATCTTTACTAGAAATGATTAAGAGTTATCAGACTGATGATGAAGAATTTCAAAAGAAGATTAAAGCTGTGAATGATGGGAGATTGAGAGACTTTTTGTATGAAGATGGAATTTTGAAATTCGGGAAGAGACTTTGTGTTCCTGATATAACTGATCTAAAAAGTTAATTGCTGGATGATGCTTATAGTTCCAATTTCTCAATACACCATGTGAGCACCAAAATGTATAGATATTTGAAGGAACATTTTTGGTGGGACAACAAGAAGAGGGAGATTGCTGATTTTGTGTCAATATGTATGGTTTTTCAACAAGTGAAAGCTGGAAGGCAACAGCCTGGTGGAGTATTGCAACCTCTTCCAATACCAGAGTGGAAATGGGACAATATTACGATGGACTTTTTCATGGGGCTACCAAAGACTCATAGAAGGAACGATGCAATACGGGTCATTATTGATTGTCTTACCAAGTCAGCACATTTTCTTGCTATAATGGAAGATTTACCACTTCAATGACTAGAAAGACTCTATATTGATGAAGTTGTGAGACTTCATGTAGTAACCCTATCGATTGTTTCTGATCGTGATCCCCGTTTTAATTCAAGATTCTGGATAAGTCTTCAGAAATCCTTGGATACTAAACTTCATTTGAGCATTGCCTACCACCCTCAAATAGATGGAAAATCAGAACAAACTATTCAAACCTTAGAAGACATGTTGAGATCCTGATCACTTGATTTTTAGGGTACGTGGGTTCAATATTTACCTCTGGTAGAATTTTCCTATAACAATAGATTCCATTCTAGTATTCAGATGGAACCATATGCAGCGTTATACGGAAAGAGATGTCGCACACCAACCTGTTGGAATGACGTTGGTGAATGAAAACTTGTAGGCCCAGAAATGGTGGAGAAAACGATGGAAAAGGTGAAGGTAATCCAAAATCACATCAAAGCATCTCAAAGTAGGCAGAAGATCTATGCTGATAATTGAAGGAAATATTTGGAATTTCAAGTCGGTGATCATGTTTTCCTGAAGGTATCTCCATGGAAGGGAGTCATATGTTTTGGTAAGAAAGGTAAATTGAGTCCCAGGTACATCGGACCTTTCGAAATTCTAGAACGAATTGGGTATGTAACTTACTGATAGGAAATGCCGCCAGGTCTCTTCAAAGTTCACGAAGTGTTCCACGTATCTCTATTGAAAAAATACATGCCTGACCCAACACATGTATTCACCTATGAGGAATTATAACTGGAACTCGATCTGTCTTATTGCGAAGATCCCGTCAAGATTCTTGATACGAGAGAACAAGTACTGAGAAACCGGACGACGCGTCTGGTAAAAGTTTTGTGGGAAAACCATAAGATGGAAGAGGCAACGTGGGAACCCGAGGAACTTATGATGAAGAACCACCCGAGTCTTTTCATATGGTAGTATTCTAGAAATTTTGTGGGCGAAATTATTTGAAGGATGGGAGAATGTAACACCCCAATATTCTACGGTACGCTTCTCCTTGAATAATGCAATATATTGTGTTGTAGGCAACATCGAGTTCTAACACACACCACAACCGATCAAACTAGCCATTATGAATAGTAATACCTACTTTTTTAAATTTTTGAAATTTTATCTCTCATAATGGACGTCATTTTTGGATTCAGTGTATCGAATTTATCCTAAGGTGAAATTTTGGTACTTTTCGGATAACTTTAATATTTTGATGAATAGTGAAAATTACTAAATTTTAATTAAAAACAACTTTTTAAATCAAAATAATTAATAGTGATAAATTATGAATTTGATTGTTTTTAAAGAATATTTAGAATATATTTTTACCATTTAATACAATGTTGGTAATTGGACATAATTTCACAATTAAACCAAACATAAACAAGTATCAATCTTTTGATAATTATTATATCTTAAAAACACGCTTTTTGATTTGACAGCGGGAATTAATTCTAAATTAATTTTTTCCACTTCTGTATTTTGAATTTGGAAAAATGGATTCCATATTTGGAATCAGGATGTTCAAATTGTGTAAATAGGAAACTTTTATTTTTTTACATTTTGAATAATTACTTCGGTAAATATTTTATTTACCATGGTTAAAGAGTAAATCCGGTAAATAAGGGTTAAAAAATAATATTATAATAATTAAAAATTATTCTAAAACATGTCCTAACCTTATTTATTGATACATTTCCGACCATGGTCATCTTTGGGTCGATTTTGGTACCCCATGGTGCCACTTGTAAGTGATAGGGACACTTTATTTTAATTAAGTTAAAATGAATACAAAAATGACACAGGCATATATCTTTTAGAAATTTTTTTTTTAATAGGGTAATATATGTTGGATTTTAGACTATAAATATTAATTATAAATCCAAAACTGTTTCCTAAATAATGGTATTTTATTTATAATTTTTAGACATTAAATAATTTAATTTATATATGACACAATGGTGATGCAGTAATTACAATAATAGTGAAAATTTAAAATGATTGATATTGTAGATACCGAAATAAATATAATTTGAGACTTTTTATGAATTAAACTAATTTTATAGGTTAATATGACATTTTAGGAATTATTTAATTAACTTCTTTAGAAGTAATAATTCTGTTCTGATTTTTAAAAAAATCATTATTTGAATAGTGTAAAAATTGACATAAAAGAGTTTTTAAAACAAATATTATATTATTAATTGATATTAAATTCCTAAAAATCTAAGGTTCGACTAAGAGACTTATATAATGATAGGTGTATCATTAATGGACCACTTTTGGGTCTCTTGGATTTATATAGTATGTTTATTAAGCATATAATATAAAAATACAAAGAGACATTGTAAAAGTGAAACTAATTAACTAAGAGTTAATACTTAATGATAAGGTTAATATAGTAACCCAAACCTGTATAAATACTATTGGTTTAGTTTTTTTCGACCCATCCCCACCTTAACTTTTAAATAATACACTTTGGATCCATTAGAAACCGAATATGAATTTATTATAAAATAATATTTCTAGCTTTTCCAAAGGTGGCCCTAACCCCTCTTATAAAAGGGCACTCCCCCTTCTCATTAATTCACACCATCAAAGCCTTTTGGATCGGAAAAACTCTGCCCAAATACTCTCTAAACTTCCCTAAATTCATCCTAGAGTCCTTCTGTTAGTTAGAAATCCAACCTAAGAGCCCTTTTGATCAAATAATAAGGAAGAACCCGAAGAAAAGGTAATGAATTCGACAGCCTTTTCCAAGTTCCTTTCTTCTTCAAATTCTTCCTTATTTGGTATTAACATTCTAAAATAATAACTCCAGTATCTTATATATACTGTGATGTTATTATAAATATGGTAAACCCATATTCAGTATTCTATCCATCCTTTGAATAACATGTCACTATACGTGCGTACGTACGGCTTACCGTCTCCATGTCGTGGTGTAATTGTTATTCAATAAATAATTATTTGGATGGGTATAATAATGATGTGTGACTCATTAAAATAATAAATATAACATGGTAATAATTCTGTATATATGATATACCATCCAATTATATATTATTTTAATATCAATAGAATGATATTGCCGCTCGTGCGTACGTACGGACTACCGTCTCCACGAACGCGATGAGTTTCGTTCTCCATCATATCAATTCAAGTATAATTCTCATTTGATGGTTAATAATAGTATCTAAGGACTTGATATCATTCTGAATATGATTAAGATACAACCTATCCATGACAAAGACATCTTACGTAACAAAACATATAAAATAAAATGATTAAGTTTACACCCGAAACAACGATAATACTAAGATATTATTATCAAACCCATGAAAAAAGATCATATATGATTTCATATTAATGTATATGATTATTGTATAATTTAATATCAATTATTTCACCATTATACAAGAGTTTAACCTACCCCAACCAAGGAAAAGTACAAGGTTAGGTTTAATTTCGCAATCTCTTCATTATCAGAGGTTGTATATACGTAATAATCTACTGGGATCTCTTTATCATCCACATCCATGTTTCTTAAAAATGTATTTCAAAACATTTTAACTATTTACAAGAATATGAGTTAAAGACATTTATACCATTTTTATAATTTTTGTAAGAGTTTTATAAAGGAATGTTTCCGTCGTTTTCCAAACAAGGTGCTTTTTAACCTTTTCGGCAGAATTAAGGTAAGAATGTTTTTTTAACTTATACGGCGGGTGCAGCTATTTTCCTCCATTATAAAATCATTGAAGATTCCCTTAAAAGTTTATAAGAATATTTTCAAAGAAAATGTTTTATTTTATAAATATATGATTTCAAAATAGAAAGATATATTTCTCTAAAAAGAGTTTGATTTCATCTATGTCAACATCATTTGATTGATTTTACGCTTATTTGAAGTTGATTTATTATGATACAAAACGTATATATTGTATTGAAGGTTTTGTGATATGTTTGAATGTGGATGTTTTATTTTTATACCATTCATGGTTTATGGATGAATTATTTACGTTTCGTATGATAGTTTCAATATAAATGTTTATGTAATGTTTAAACCTTTTCATATGGGAATGAATTGGACTTAATATGTGACGGGTGGAGCCCGTTATAGCTCCTTGATGCATCGGTAGGTCTCATGATACAAACTAGTGTCTTGGCACATGGACTTGGAAAAATCTTATTTGTAGTCTTGGCATGAGGCCATGGCTATGTGGTTATGATAGTCTAGAATTATGCATTCCATCATTATGAAAGTGGTTATTGATATTGCATGTGATTATTCGATTAGTAGAATATCCATGTGAATATGTAAATGGAATTATTTAATTTTTTCCATACTATGTTGAAGTTCATGTTTAAAAGGCTTTTGTTTTAAGGTATTCATTGCCTTAAATGTTTAATCTTATTTATGAATGTTTCTGCTATATTGTAATCCTTACTAGGCATTTGAGCTCACCCCTTTCAATGTTTTATTTTTTCCAGGATGTGAAGAAATAATTTATGAATGCCCTGCAGGGATAGTATGTGGGGATATGAGTGTAGACTATGTAGAAAAGATGTTGATATAGTTTTCATTTTTATGATGTAATGTATGACTTATGAGTATATCTAGTGTTTCCAAGGCTACTAAACTAATCGGTCTTTCGAGATTTGATCTTTCTTGTGATCATGCCAATGTTATGTAATAATGCACCGACTCTGGGTAACTGGGGTTGGGGCGTTAAACATTTTATAGAATAAGTTCATTTCCTTTTTTATAATTGAAAATTTTTCTCTCTTTCAACAGTAAGTCCATATTTAACAGTTGAGGTAATAGCATGATGTTTCATTAAAGACATGTATTTATATTTTTGTTCATTAAATTTCTCTTAATGAATATTACATTACCGAATCTTTTCATTAATAGACTTATTTTCAGAATCACTTTCATCTCCAAAATAATAGGAATTTGGTACAGGAGATCCCAATTTTACCTCAAATGTTTTTTTTCATAAAACACATATTGGATTTGTTGGCCCGTTTATCAGGTGAAGATTCTATGTCACATGAACTATCCTCAGAATCACTCCACGTTGCAATCATCAAATTATTATACATTTTATCATTGTCCTCATATTTCTTTTTATACATGAGATTCGAATAGTCATACTTTATATGTCCCATTCCCATAAAATAAAATCATACTATCTCATCAGACATGTCACTTAATTTTCAATCTTTATTCCAAATTCCCTTTTTATTATATCTTCCTTTGTAGTTTGGATTTCTATAAACATTCTTCTTCTTATAAAATTTCATAAAACTTATGGATAATTGAGACATCTTTTAATCCCTTTTAGGTGATGATTTTTCACTACTGTAACTATCTATACAGACAATAATTTTCACTTTTTATTTGTATTTATAATTGGGGGTCTTGAATGAAACAAGTTTTCTTTTGCGTTCATTATCATCTTACTTATTTTCTATTATCTCCTCTTCATACATCATTAGTTTTTTGATTTGTTCTTTGAACGGTAATTTGTTGCATTCACATGACACTCTAATAGAGATAGAGGTTCCACTCCATCTATCATGTAGGCATCTGAGAATCATCATGATTTGTTCTTTGTTAGTAACTTCTCTTCCAAGAGATATCATTTTTTTAAAATTATGTTGAACCTAAGATACATGTTAGAAATAGGCTCATCAAGATTTATTATAATGTTTTCATATTTAATAATTTAAGTATTCAGTATTATTTATTTCAGCCTAGAAGTTCTTTCATGTGAAAAACACAATGTATCTCAAATTTCATTGGTAGTTTTAAATGTAGATATTCTATTAAATTCAACATCTACTAATGTGAAATATAAATAATTCATGTCTTTGAAATTATTATTGTATGAAAACTTGGTTATTTCATCCCACGTAACTCTATAAATAGAAGGAATCACATACTCATCTATAATTGGGGATCAAATTTGAAATCCCATATTTTCTTAATGAATTTTTATTTTATATTGGACATATTTAGTTCCATTAATGAATAGTTGTCTATTTGTTGAATCCCCTTCCAGTGTATTGTCCACAGTGAAGAAATATTTTTAAAGAGCTAGAAATTTAGAATTAAGGGAAATTTACAGATCATTCAAGTGCGTCTAAAATCACAGTTTAATAGTTTTAAAAACATAGTCTTAAAAAGAATCAATTCTCCTCTAATACAGAATTTTGGTCAGGTTAGATTTCTGAAGAGTGGGGGGGGGGGGTTATTGAGCATCTATAAAAAAAATTTGTTTAAATTTTTTCTGACAAAGGATCCACAATAGTAAATAAAAACAAACTAGTCAATCAAGGTAATACAGTAATTGACGTTTGAATTTTTAAATAACCTTTCAAAAAATTGATTAATTATCATTAATATTAGTATGAGTTATTTATAATACATTTTAATCTATTATAGTAATGAAAAAAATTATAATTTCAATCCAAGATTAACTATTAATGTAAATATAGTGATTTCTGTATTATATAATATAATAGAGAAAAAATAAATTAAACAACATAGTAAATAAGAAAGTGGTTCACTCTCAAGTTGAGGTCCTAATACACTGAACTTGGTGATCACCTACAACCAAGAATTTTATATTAATAAACTTGATCCACATACTGGATTAGGGTAAAAAACAGTACAAAGGAATATCCGGGTTACATGATGTGTTCCACAATTCTTCATGGGTATAAACTACATGGTCACAAAAGGACCTCATCCACAGTAATCCATTAGAGTAAAAAAATGTACAAAGATGTTATAGGATGGATATCTTGTATCCTTTAGTTTAACATAGAATACAATGTGTGTTTTTAATAGAGAACACACACATTACTCGAAAGATAAAAAAATATAAAATAGATAAATGATAATGAGATAAGGTAAGAAGTTCTATGAGTTTTATTCCAGGAAGAACTGGACTTCTAGGATGAATAACATGCAAGTGTTGCATCCTCTTGTAAGAAACAGAGTATCGCATGTCTGGTGATCTTGTTTCTAGTTATATCTAGCTCATGTTCATTGTATAGTTGGTATACTAAATTTGTTTTTGGTTCTGATCTATGGTAATATATCCTTTGGATTTGACAATTCATTGTGCGTTCATCAAATGTATCTCATTTCATGTATCAGTTATCTACATAAAACATTTTATCTCATCTATTGTTCTACTACTGGGTCTCTATTTGAAGCTTGACTTTTCTTCCTTATTATTTATGGGTTCATAGGTTGGAGATGAAATGATGCATGTATTCTGCACCTCATAACTCATACTATCTGGTGACATATATACATAGAAGCATTAATTATTTTAGTGAAATTAAATGACTCAAATATGACTATAATAAATTAAATTAAAAATAAAAAAACATGTTAATGAATGGTGCCATGGTTTATATAGAAACGATATCACTTTGGAAATGGTGTCACAAAGAAATGACGTCTTCTTCTTTTCCATTGAGTAGTGAGATAGTCGTGAAGGAATTATTGTATTGATATCAGGAACTGGTAGCACAAATGTGGTGTTATGATCATGATTTATGGTCCTTCATCAAATATTGAATATTGTCTTAGTGATCTTAGTAACGAACAAATTCAATAGAATTAATGAGATTTGAAATTGGTTATGGTGTTTTGGTCACTATGTCTATGTCATAGTGTCTAGGTCATGGTGTCTCGTTTATGGTGTCTGGTTCATTTTCTAGAAAACTAAAACCAGTGGTAGACTCATGTTTCACAAAAAAATCAAAATATATTTATAATATCATAAGTCGTAATATTCACATAGTGAATTATACATCATAATTCATAAAAAAATTCACTATAAAACAAATTAAATATAGTTTAGATTAATCAAAGATGATTTATATTAATATATATCATGTGAAAGTTTATTCAATGCATAAAGAAACCAACCATCACTACACATGAATTGAGACAGATTAAATAGGATTAATAACATGTACATTATGTACATGATTTTTGATCATTAAAACATTACTGAAACCTATGGATTTTAACAAAGAAGATGGTAGTGGAAAAATCGATAAGGGGACAAAGATAAATTGGAGTTTCCCCACATGTGATAACTATGGAAAAAATCTTCTTGGTACATGACTAAAAGGAAAAATGTTTTCTACATGAGCAGTTAATAAGGATATCATGGTCTTGAATTTAAGGATAAGGGAAAAGACATCAAATTTTATTGATATAACTTTATGGAGATTATTCAATATTATTAATCATTGGACAAATGGATATATATCTTACCACAAAAGTATCAACGTTTAGAACTAAAATCATTAGAAATTACTATAACTGATGCAAAAAATCGTAATTATGTGGTGAATGTTATACATATTAACAACTCTATAACTGAAAATTTCTTATTTTAATTGCGTTTATACATTATTTTATACGTAAATATTTTTTATGTGTATAAAATCATAAACTCAATCATTAGATGTCGATCTAGAAGTGAAAGCCATCAATAGTTCAATGATCACATCCCAAGTCTATTATTATTCTCCAATTGTTTATTTTAAAAATGTCATTCATGAAAATATTTTTGTTCTCCCTCTTTTAATATTTTAACCAATAATATGATTGTATATTCATTCTATACCTAAATCCCAAATAAATTTCTATGTAAGGTTATTTATATTTTATTTTTTTAACAAAACTTTTATTTTTTTCAATGTGGTAATAAATATTAACCTCAAATGTAATTCTTATCAACTATATTGGTCTTTAGTTTTATTAAATATTGGATAAATCACGAATGGTTGGTAAAAAACACTATATCGATGTTATATCTATAGTGTTGGAGATTATCGATGTCTCTATGATATAGTTTCCAAGTCATTTATTGAATCTGGATGTTTATTTTTCAATATAACTCAAACATGGTTCTAAACTAATTTCAAGGAAAAAAATTAGAATGAAATGGATTGAGTCTCAAGTATTTATGATGAAACTCCATTAGAATATTGAAATGGGATTTATTCATCCAATTATGTCACCATAGGGTGCACCTGTTCTTTTGGTAAATAAGAATGATGGATGAATATGACTGTTTATTAATTATAATGAACAATAAAATTTATATATCAAGAAAATGTATCATCTCCACCCTATATATGATATTTTTATCAATTGTGAGGATCATAGTACATTTAATATGTTCAACTCTGATCTGGGTACTATATGATGAGGGTTAAAAATGAATACATACCAAATAAACCCATTCATACAATGTGTGGAATTTATGAATTTATAATAATTCTATTTGTTACAACAAATTCCTAAAATATCATCATGTTTGTAATGAAATGAACCTTTAGATATTATCTTAATCGAATTTTTGAACTCTCTATAGTAGATATTCCTATATATTTAAAGAGAATGGAAACTAATAAATCACATTTGATAATTGTATGGAATACCATGAGGAATAAAAATTTTATTAAAATATTCAGAAGTGTGAAATTGCCATTAGAAATTTTCATTATTGCATCATATAATCTCATGTGTCTGTGTATTAGTGGATCATTCAATGAAGGGAGTAATTAGGAATTAGACAAGACCAACCATAGCTACTATGATCCCCATTTTTCAATGTTTTATTTGATATTAATGATGATATTTTAATATATTCTCATGATGTTCTAATCTATTTACCATGATAACATGAAATTGATATATGTTCTTTTACACTGATTAACGTGGGATCATTTCAAGTAAATAAAGTGAATATTTTTCATTGAACCTATTTTTACATTTCCTTGTACTGGTGAAGGGTTTGTAATATAATGTCATGCATTCGAAAAGTCAATTTTTTGTTTCCTCATGTAGAACACTATAGTGATAACTAATTCTTCTTTAAATTGGAATGTTCATGAGAAAAAATACCCATCCCAGGATTTGGAGTGAGACACTTATATTTTTTAATTTAGTATATGGAGATATAATATTTATGGGGCATAATATGATATATATATATACTAAGTATTATTCCATATGATTATCATACAAATATATAAAATATTTTTATACTAATATTTAATACCTTACATAAACACATGCGTTAGGACAATAATAGTATAGCTTATTTGGAAACATGGAATATAATATTGTTTATTTTTTGAATAATATTAAAAGTATACCCTAAAGATATTCCTCTTTATTACACTACAAAAGAATACCCTACATAAACCATTATTCATAACATAGGAAATGGAATCAGAAGAAAGGGTGAGATGAGATTATCAGTAATGGTGAACAAGGGATATACGTAACAATAACTTGAACATAATGGTTTGAAAACATGAGAATAACATATGAAATATATACCCTACATATCAATGATTTTAATATGGAGTCATAGAATAAATGTTAGATGTTCATAAGACATGATTCTTAAGGAAATTGAAGAAACTAAGAGATGAGTGTATAATATTTTCATTAGACATTGATTTATGGAATATACATAATCGTAGAAAATTATTTACATTGTATTCGAGGCTCATCACAAAGAATATTATGGTGTAATATGTTTACTCCCAAAACCATAATAATATCCAAGGTGCTCTCCCAGGATTATAATAAAAAAAATCCCTTATTTAACAAGGATCACTACCCATTACGGTCATATTTATCACATAAGATATATATTTTCACATAATGCACTGGATGAAGATATTGGCCCAAAAAATCACTTAATTATAATCATATGTATATGTGCCATGCGATTATAAGAAATTAATATCATCATAACCCATGAAATAATATGAGTTACCTAAATATTTCCTCATATCATAACCTTTGGAAAAGGGACATGATCCAAAATATTTCATCATTTCATCATATCATAAACCATAAAAAAGGATGTGTGTTTTATATGAATTTTATCATTGTATAACCCATACTAGAGAATTGGGTTTCACGAACATCTTGTCACAATAAACTAGTTAGAGAAAGAAGAATAATGGCATCCTAGGTTCATATCCCAAATAAAGAATATGTTACATTAAAGTATTTCATCTTATATATATAATTAATTTTTAATATAAATCACATGGAATGTTTCTTAAAAAAGATAAATTTTTATAAAAATCACTTTTTTAAAGAAAAATTATTTTAGAAATACTTTTTACTGAAAATAAACCTGAAAACCGTATAAAATATTCATTACAAATATTTTAAAACATATCCTGTGGAAAATAACATTTCCACTTTTGAAAACACTTTTTAATTAATTAAAGCTTTTAGATATTAATTTTTTATATATAAAATTGAAAACTTATAAAGGATTCATAAAATATTATTTAAAAAATATATTGAGGAAAATAACATTTTCAATTATAAAGTTTTAAACATAAAACTTCATTGAAAATACATTTCCTGGAAAATTACCTTGAAAATTTCTAAGTTATTGTTTAATAAAAATAACGGTAATTGTGGTAGGAAATTTTGTTAACATCATACATGTTATAACAATGATTCCTATCAAAGTAATTTTAAAATACAGATGGGAATTGTTTGGAAGAGAACAGAAATATGACTTTAAATTATTTTGGAATATATTATATCATGTGAAGAATTTTATTTAATATATTATTATAAAATAGTTTAAAATTATTTTGAATTTTTTTTAGAAAACATGGATTTGGAAGAAAAATGGTTTTCAACCGAAAATAAAGTTTTTATTAAAAACGTAATTTTTTGTACACTAGAGTTCTCGAATAGAGGAAAATTAAAGGTGAAAATTTATCCTCATGAAATAACTGGAAGAAAATAAAATTCATTAGTCTCATTATATATGTGTCATAATGTTTTTTTTATAAGAAACATAGTTATAAACAATTTCAATGAACAATGTGATTTGTACCCGAATTTCTTTACAACTATGATATCATAGAAACATAAGATCCATTAAAAAATATAAATAAAATAAATAAAAAATACAATTATGATAAATAAATTCATGATAACATATGAAATAATCAATTTATATAAACCATATAAATGAAGATTGTTGCATCTCATAATCGTGTGTCCTTGGGAAGGTAAATTTAGACAACAATATCTTACAACTTTATTAACCTTTGAATCATAAAAAATATGAAAGTTTGATCCTAAAATTTATCTACAAATCCTATAATTTTATGGATAATAATCCTAAAATATATTCTTGGGTATTATAAATACCACATAATATAAATTGGTTGTTAATATGACACGTGTCCCACAGAAGTAAAAAGTGAAATGAAAAGACCTTTTTGTATGTGTTGAATTCTTTCATTCACATTTGAACCTCTGGAGTAATAAAGATAAATTTATTAAGCATATTTTATAGAACCATATATATATATCATAATATACATTATTTAATATTTTATTTTTAGTATCCTTTTTTAAAATTTCATTAATAGAATCACATTTCAGGTAATATGATCCTTTTTATGTCTGTTTTTATTGGTTTATTATAACTATTACATTGATCAAAATTTCATCATATATGGAATAATAATAATGAAATAATTATAAAAATATTATATAAAATACAATTTTTAAACCAAGCATGAATCATGGTTTTGAGAAATGAAGTGTGTTTCGATTTTGGAGGTGGTAGGCCATATATAAGCATGATTAATGTTTTCACTGTTTAATTAGCATTATTGAAGAGGGATGGGTAATATTTAATATATATATATAAAAAATTAATATTATAAATAAAATATTAACTTTATAAATAATAATATACATATCTTTTATGTGGTGTGGTTATGAAACGGTAGTCACATCGCTTCTTGAAGGAGTTAGTCAACTTGTACATTAAAGATGATATCATATTTTAGTTAGTAAAAATGTGTGAAATGAAATGATAAACTCTATTCAAATAAAAATAAATAAATATTTAATTTAACTTTTATTTAATTTTTATCATCTATATTTAATAACATGGTCTTTATTATATTCAATGTAATGTGTTAGTGAAAACGAACACATCACTTCCTAATAAGGTATTCTACCATACAGATGAATGATGTTATCATATACCTTATATAGTTGAATATAAAAATGTATACATGGGATAATGAACCAATATTTATAATAATTTTCTAAATATAATATATATACTCTATATCCATCATCATACCCATCTATGTGAGGTGGTATTGGAGAATTTCATTGGTTCATGAGGCAGTGGTCCACCATACAATGAAATGATGATTTCATTGCCCATTTCATGGATGTGGAGATGGTATTATCTTACTATATTAACATAAAAAATTTAACTATATTTAATATTCTTATATTATAATAACATAATTTTTATATATAATTTTAAGGAGTTGGATGAATAAATTTAAAAACAAACATTGTTGAAGAATGTTATCTCTTCTTTGGGAATCCTCCATAGGATTACGTAAAATCCTTCCTAGGGTGGATTGATGACAAATATTAAACGCATTGGATGTTAATAAGGATGATATTATGTTATTTTGGAAGGATTTTAAAACCCAATTTTTTTTATTTTGAATACGATAGGAGAGTCGATGACCATTTAATAATTGGAGGTGGTGTCATAGTTGTAATATTTTTAAAACAAAAAGATTAACCAATTTTTTTTCATTCCAAAATGATAAATAATGCACTATTATAGATCCTTATAAATTTTATAACTTTAATATTCCCTTACAAAAATACTTAATAAATTATTTTTCCACATTTTAACAATTATTTGTTTTTTGTTTAACCACCCTCATAATCCCATTTTGACCTTAACCACCGATGTTAATTTTTTTGTTTTTCGCAATTCATTTTTGACAAAAATTAATTTGACCTTATTATATAATATCAATAATGATTATAAAAAATATTTAAACCATTATTTCCTATTAAATTTTTATAGTATGAAAATTGAAATTTATAATTAATTCCATAGATGCGATGAGTAAGCGGGATTTTTAGGAGAAAATGATCAAATGTTTACATAGTTCTTATATTCGATTTCATTAAAAAAATGATTGATTTTTTTTAAATTGGTAACATATTTCAAAATAAAATTATAATAATTTTAAAAATAATATATATAATTTAACTGTATTAATAATATAAACATAATTTCATTTTTCATTTAAAATTAAGTATTTTGACTATTCATCGAAAAATATTTTTTTCATAAAATTTATAGAACATAACTCAAATAAAACAATTAAATTATTATTTCCAAAAAATATATTATTTTTTGATATTAAATTTTAAAAATGGAATAAATTAAATTAAAATCAAAACCCACAAATGTGAAAAAATGCATGCTTTCAAGAATTGTGTTTTTTAAGCACAATATGAATTATTTGAACTCTAAATCTAATAATAATGATTTTATGAATATCAATTAATATATATTTATATATAATTTTTATATGTAATTTAAAACATAACTCATTTGGTAACATTATAATTAATTAAATAAATTAAACATTATGAACTTTAAATCATTTTTTATTAAATAACAATTTTTAATAAACAATAAACTTATAATAAAATTAAATATAAATATGATTAAATTTAATTAAGTGTATTATAAATTAATAAATAATAATTGTGTCACAATGAATCATTATTGGGAATTGAAATTACTTAATATATTGTATAGAAATAACAGTTCGAAAAATAAATATTTTCTCCAAAATTCAATGAAAAATCAACGTGTTCTAAAAAACCAACAAGAAATCACTATAAGTAAATTTCAATATGATGGTTAAAAAAATAAAGTTCATTTTATCACATACTTTTTTTATAATATCTATTAATTAATTATGTATGTTTCTCCTAAAAATCAAAAAACCATTCTTGAAGAAAACATATTTGGATGAATATAATTAAATTACTAATAATTGATATATTATTTTATATTAGGTTATAATTGAATTTAATGTGATTAGTATAATAATATGTGTATTATATTATATTTTTAATACTATTTATACCCTTTTATTTAGCATCTAATTTATAATGGACAAATTTAAATTAATATTATTTCATGGTTGATTGAAGATCAATGTCACGTGTCATGTACACTATCTATGAAACTATTTGATATATATAATTAAATCTATATAGAAATAAAAAATATTTTTTAAAATAATATTTCAAAATATATTGCTATGTTACATTCTAAAACCCTTAAAAATAATATCAACCTCAATGTTAATCTTGGTCATCAAAGATTTATAATTTGATAATTATTTAATAGAAACCCATTCTATTATGATGGTTTAAAAAAACTTAATGAAAAGAGAATAGGATGTGAAAGAGTAATCTAAAATAACGAATTCATTGTTTCCGAAGAAGATCAAATATGTAAGAGTTGAAAACATAGACATTTTGGACAATAGTAACACCCAAATATTTATGGTGAGTGATAGAGGACATGGTAAGAAGAATGATAAAGACCCAAAATCCATAAGTCAATGTGGTGTAAAAAAAGTCATCGATATCATCATATATAATGATAATGAGACAAAATTTTATTTCAAGATCATATTTATAATGTTTAATAATATTTATTTGATGATACACTTACATCATTAAATTCAATTTCATAATCACAAACTCATGGATTGGATTAACCTTTTTTAATTTCTACAAAATATAATACTCCAAGTAAGAAGGATTATTTATTTATGTATGTAGAACTAAAAGATCACATGATACATAAATAAAATGACAAGCCTTTCCCTTTATCCATAGTTAACATCTAAAAAGTGGTTAGTGCATGTTTTATAGGTAGGATAAATCTCTAGGTATTGAAGTAAAACATAAATATCTAAAGCCTGTTCTATTTTTCTTTAAGAAATTTTTATTTTTTTTGACATATAACCCCTCAATAATTTTAACATCTAAAACACTGGAAAAAAAATCATGAAATTTATCAAAAATAACTTTTTCATTATTCCCCCTTATATCATATGGGTAAATTAATTCTCACATTGTAAATATGTGAATAACATGGTCATATATTATCCTAAAACAAAATCACCATAAAAAAAAAGAAAACATGCATGATTCCACATTCCTTGAAAAAACATATATTACAAAACATATTACTTTTATTGATTATTGTTGTGAACATCATCAATGATAATATAAAACACTTTTTCAATGCATCCTTTATCAGTTCTATGTCTATCAATTCAAATAAATTTAATCCATCCATATTAACCATCTCTTTTTCATCAATAAACACAATTTTCTCAAGCCCGATACATATTAAGGGTTATCTTTCGTAAATTATTTGTTTTCCATAAAATATATGATTTCCATTTAATCACCTTTATAGGTCACTAGTACCCCTAATAATATACTTGAAATACATAATGTATAACTTATATATAATGTAGAGACACAAAGAATGCCTTACATAGACAATACGTTACTTTTGGAAAATATCTAATACATAAAAAAACAGGCACCAAAGGATCGTAATAGTTTACTATCTTTGGAATCTCGGAATATAATCTTCTAATCTTTGTGAAAGATCTTCAACATATCCCATAATGATGTTCCTTTTTTCTTACCTAAAACATTTCTATTATCACGACCCGTCCTTGGGGCTCGTACTGTGACTACCCCAAACCCGCCTTCTAAAGGCCAGGGGCTGTCGACTAGAACCAAGACGTAAATCCCGATAAAAAGGGAAGGCATTGCCTTTGTAAAGAAAAAAAACACCACAGAGTAAGAAAGCAGAAGAAGTAAACACTAAGTAAAAACTGAGTACAACAATAAGTGCGGAAAAGTATGTGGGCCAGAATATAAACCCAAACTGAAAGTAAGTACAACTCGAAAGGGAAAACAACAACTGAAAAGTAAGCCGCAACGTCGAGCCGTCCACTGGGACTCCCACCTGAAGGGTGAGTACAGATAGCCTCCACAGCTCCTCGGGTCCAACCGTCCACTCCGAGTACGTCCCGCCAGTGGTCCACCTCCACGTACCGTCCTGCTCTGCAAGCCTCAACCACGATCAGCGCTGTCCATCGTCTGCAACCAACACAACGTAGTGCGGGCCTAGCCCGTGCAGGGGTGAGTATAAGCTACTCAGTTGGGACCTCGAGACCCATGAAGGTCTCCCAGAATCCACAAAGGATAATCCACAAATTAAAGATACAATCACGAAGTAACATCCGACACTTCTTAGGTATATGCCCATACATACACCTAAGTCATCAATTCTCGTTCGGCTCCAACATCCAAGCTCAAGTACAACCCAGTCCACACAGGAAAGCAAAACGAAAATCCAAACAGGATAGCAAAACACAATCCACAAAGGAAAGCAAACAAGATTCAGCTCACACATGTATAATTATTTGTATGATGATAGAGATGATCAGATATATCCAGTGATTCATCTAAGTCGTCGGACCCACAAAGGATCGATAGGTACTAACCCCCACAATGACACAGAAAGGGTCTGACCCACACAGGATCGATAGGTAACTAACCCCCACAAAGACCAACACAAGATCAGACCCACACAGAATCTGTAGGCGCTGGCTCACACAGAACCGCTGAGAGATGACCCACACAGGATCAGACCCACACAGGATCGGTAGAACTGATCCACGTAGGATCGCTGAGTGTTGTAGTCATCGCCGTCGAATCCACTAACGATCTCTGTATAGTCGTCGTCATCACCACAGTCACAAACGCAGCCAGCTCTAGGGTTCCCGCTCACAGCAAGCTCGTTCGGGAGGGTCCGCTCCATGAGCCAAGAGGCTAATACATCAACTGACACATAGTCCAGAGTTGATGTATCCAAAAGTTCCGTATCCTCAACAGGAACTCAATGTCGTAGACGGCGCGTCAATCGGACGCCCAGTCTGAGAGTTATTTGCTTTTTCGTCCGAGGGGCCCGGTTGGTTTTTAAGGCAAAACCAACCTGACCGTACTCCACCTACGTCCAAACCTCGGGAGGAGTAATCCAAATGATCTGTCTCACCTAGAGGAATCCATCAAAGTCGATGGCACATCAATCGGACGTCCGGAGCTCAAGATATGAGTGTTTCAGCTCCGAGGGCCTGGTTGGTTTCGTGTACGAACCAACTTAGCCGAACCCAAAGTATTCCGAAACATTGAGTGTGATATACTGAAACCACCATCTCAATCCAAAGATCGCATCTCCGTTGACGGCGCGTCGATCGGAGGTCCGTAGAGCGAGATATGGGAAAAAGACCCAAAGGGTCCGAAAACGGGGGTTTCGGGCCCGGGTCGACCCGGCCCGAGACCCCCTGGGTCGGCCCAGCTGGGCG
Source organism: Viscum album (assembly GCA_963277665.1). Taxonomy (NCBI): domain Eukaryota; kingdom Viridiplantae; phylum Streptophyta; class Magnoliopsida; order Santalales; family Viscaceae; genus Viscum; species Viscum album. The sequence goes on from OY728140.1 coordinate 932,082,361, forward strand.
CGGCCCGGCTAGGCTGGTGCGGCTTTGCCCGGCCTGGCCCGGCGCGCGGTGCCAGCTGGCTCGGCTGAACGGTCGAGACGTTTGGTTTGCGGGGGGGGGGGGGGGGGGGGGGGCTACCCCCCCCCCCCCCCCCGTGTTTTGTATCCGCGTCCCCCCTTAATGGGGACTGCTAGCTGGCCGGCCGGGGGTTTGAACTCGCGGCTTCTCTCCTGTCTGGCCAGCCCGCCCTAGCCGGCTGGTTTCTGCTGCCACAGGACCGGCGACGGCCGGTCCCCTCCCTGCTATGACGCTGGCAGCCCGTTTCCGGCCGGCGGTTCCCACGCTTCGCCGTAGCCCGGTACCTGCCGCGTCCCTCATTCGTCCGGTGCGGTGCGACGGCACCGCGACTTGGTTCCTATTTTTAAAAATGCGGCGTGTCAGCATCACACATTCTTGTTGTTCATTCTCACGTGGTGCGACAGCACCGCGTCACTTCCCGTCATACCGCAACAACAAGAAAATAAAATGGAGGGGGGTCAGCCTTGTTTGTGCGGTCCGGCCTCCTCCCGTAAATTGATAGCATGCGGTCCAATTATACGTGGATAATGAACGGGAGTAAATCACGAAAAGAAATCGCATAAACCCCTACCTCGTGCGAGCTTGAACGGAGGTTCGTCGAATGAGGATTCATCGTGGGAAGAAACGTCGTGAAAGAAGATGTTGACGGTGTCGCGGTACATGGCGTCGCGTAATCGGTTTCCGAGAACTCGGCGTTCTTCGTCGAAGACCGATGTGTTCTTCGTGTTCTTTGTCGAAGACGAAGAAGTTCCTCAAGTCCTTATCCCTTTTCTCCCAAATACTCCACCACAAAAATCTAACCCAAAAATAAATTAGGCCCACACTTATTTTATTAACTAGACATTAGTTTGAATTTCAAACACACACATTAAACTCACTCTTCATTAATAACATAAGTTATTAATACTTAAGTTATCTTATTAAATTGTGAGTTGAGGGAGTTAAGGAATGTGAAGGGGTGGGGTTTTTGTGGGCCCCACCACCCTCATAACCACCCTTGGGAAGTTGGGTAGTTACCCAACTTCCACCCAAAGCTAAAAACTATCAAGAGGAAATAAAAATTGTAGTTAAATTATTAATTAAACTTCCAAAATTTTTATCATCTTCTCTCGTGAAAATGAAACTCCGGAATAGGTGTTCCTAAGCAATTACTGGCGCTACGGTTCCATCGGTGCCCTCAGAATTCGATTCCGAGCAACGGTTCAAAAGTTAGAAATTCCCACTCGTTCGTTCACTGAACGTACCCGAGCTAAACATTGGATAGAAATTCCGGGCACACCGGGCCTCAGAATCATGTGCCATCAGAAACTGCGTTCTTGTAAAATCCCAAAGAAAATTAAGAAAAAAAATTCCTTGATTTTACGGGTCTTTACATTACTCCCACCTCAGGGATTTACATCCACGTAAAGATACATCATAAGCTAGGGAAAAAAATTTGGGTACTCAGCACGCATCTGAGCTTCCCGCTCCCAAGTGCTCTCCTGGAAATTTTCATGCTGCCATCTGATGCGCACTAGAGGAATCGACCTTCCACGCAGGACCCACTCCTATTGATCCTGTCTTTCTACTGGGACCTCCGTAAAAGTCGCCCCATCATCAATGTCTAGCTCCCCATGGTCAATGATATGTGTCGGGTCATGCACGTATCTCCTCAGATGAGATACGTGGAAGATGTTGTGCACTCGGTGCAACTGAGGTGGTAGATCCAGAAGATAAGCTACCTCGCCAATCCTACTGAGGACCTGGAACGGTCCGATGAAGTGTGGAGACAACTTTCCTATTTGGCCAAATCTCCGTAATCCACGTCGAGGTGAGACATGCAAGAAGACGTGGTCGCCATCCTCGAACTCTAGTCGCCTCCGCCTCCTGTCAGCATAAGACTTCTGTCGGCTCTGAGCTGTCCTCATCTGCTCCTGGATGACCTGGACCTTCTCTGTCATGTCCTGGACCATCTCCGGTCCCACAAGTGTTGACTCCCCGGGGTCTGTCTAGCACAAAGGAGATCTGCAAGGTCAACCGTACAACGCCTCGTATGGTGCTATCCCAATGGTGGAGTGGTAGCTGTTGTTGTATGCAAATTCCACCAAGGGTAGGTGGTCCTCCCAGTTGCGACCAAAGTCGATGACACATGCACGGAGCATGTCCTCAAGAGTCTGAATGTTCCTCTCTATCTGACCATCCGTCTGAGGGTGAAAGGCTATGCTCAGACGTAGCTGTGTCCAGAACGCCTCCTGCAACCCCTTCCAAAGCTGGGTAGTAAAGCGAGCATCTCAATCGGAGACGATAGATGATGGCACACCATGAATCCTTACAATCTCCTGAACGTAGATACATCCCATGTTCTCCACTAAGCCCTGCTCTCTAATGGGTAAGAAGTGATCCGATTTAGTGAGTCGGTCGACAATCACCCAAATGGTGTCGTGGCCTCTGGATGTGCGTGGAAGTCCAGTCAAGAAGTCCATAGATATCTCGTCCCACTTCCACTCCGGGACCTCCAAGGGCTGTACCAAGCCTGCTGGTACCTGGTGCTCTGACTTCACCTGCTGGCAGGTGAGGTAACGAGAAACAAACTCCGCCACAACCTTCTTCATGCCCGACCACCAGTGCTGTCGTCTGAGATCCCGGTACATCTTCGCCACTCCGGGATGTACCGCCAAGGGAGAAGTGTGAAACTCTCTTAGCACCTCCTCCCGTAAAGAAACTGGTACCAAGGTACGTCCTCTGAAAAGGACTTCGTGCTCTGTTCCAAAAGAGAAACCATCAGGTGCCTGTCCTGAGGATATTTGTGCACGCCGCGTCTCACAGTCAGCGTCCCCACGCTGTGCCTCTCTGACCCGTTGCAGTAGTGGAGGGGTGACTGTGAGAGATTGAAGGAAGGCTGCTCCATCTCTATCCACGAAGGATATCTGCAAAGAGGCTAGCTGCTCTGTCGCCTCCTCAAGTAGTTGAATGATCGTCCTCCTGCTGAGAGCATCAGCTACCACATTCCCCTTCCCAGGAGTATAGACTATCTCAAAGTCATAGACCTGGAATAACTTGAGCCATTGCCGCTGTCTCAGGTTCAGGTCTTTCTAAGAGAAGATGTACCTGAGACTCTGATGGTCAGAAAAGAATGTAAAACTCTCTCCCATCAGGTAGTGTCACCATATCGTCAGAGCGAAGACCACTACTGCTAACTCCAGGTCGTGGGTAGTGTAGTTCTGCTCATGCTGCCTCAACTGACGTGATCCATAAGCGATCACGGCCCGCTCCTGCATCAGGACACATCCGAGTTCGGTCCCTGATGCGTCGCAGTAGACTACATACCCTACTCCCTCCTCTGGCAACCTCAAGATAGGGGCGCAGGTCAATCTCTGTCTCAGCTCCTGAAGCTCTGCTGACATCTGTCTGACCACACGAAGGGTTTCCCCTTCCTCCTTAACATTATGCAAAGCTGCAAAGATTTATCCTTTTACGAAAAGGGAAATCCGGTCTCATCCCCTGGATGAAACACGTTCCTTGCCTAATACAGTCAATCCCGTCATGATTAGTTAATTCATGGCATGGATGCCGTCGTATGGACTTGACGTTGCTACCAAGAGATCCAACCGTTACTCTCACCTCCAAGGGTTGAGTTACACTGTCGGAATTAGTGTGTGGTCACTGGGTCTCCTCCAGTATGAATCTCTCAGGTGAGGGTCAATTCAACAGTTTTTAAACAAAACCTCTTAGTAATAGCAAACAAAAGTGAAGAAAGCAAACGTCACCAATGCAAGTGTCGTTTATTACTTCAACTCAAAGTACAACGACACAAGGAAACACAAACTACGAAGCTAGAGGAATTATGGGAAAGGCCTCTATGCCTGGAGCTAGTCCCGCACTAGTCCACCCACTTCGGAGGTCCATGATCATAAGCATCAGCTTCCTGAAGCTGTTCTCTCCCCTGAGGTCGGGGTGGACCTCCTGGTGGTGGTGGTGGTAGAGCCTCAAAACGTCGTCCACCACCTGCTGCTCGGCTAGCTCCTATGCCTCGTCTGCCTGCTCCCTGCGGACCGCCACGGTCGAACCTCTGCCTCTGCCTAGGTGGTTCCTGAACCGTCTACTGCTCCTCTGCATGGCGGGTCCGGCAGTCACGAGCCATGTGGGCCTGCCTGCCGCATGAGTAGCACTGCCTGCCTCTCGAAAGACTAGATCCGCGCTGTGTGCCCCGCACTACGGAGCCAGTGTCCTGAGGTCGTCTGCCTGAGGGTCTGTTCTCTCGGGACCCATGAGTCATCTGTCGACTGCCTTCTTTAGAAGAATCTGTTACCTGTCGCCCTACGGTGGGTCTCGGCACTAATGAAGGCTCAGCAAGAATGCTCTCGATCAAAAGGGCTTGCTCCAGTACTCCTGCCTGAGTCAGAATGCTGAGGGAGATCAGCGATGCCCTGATCTCATTCCTCAATCCCTACTCAAAGGTCTGGTCCCGGAAGAATGGGTCTCGTACCATGTCTGTCGAGTAGCGCGAGAGATCGGTAAAGCTCATCGAGTACTGGGCGACCGTCAAGCTACCCTGCCGTAGCTGTAGAAGCTCCTGGATGCGCACCGCACAGAGGGTGGCTGGGACGAACTCTGAGCGGAAGAGGCTCTCAAAGTCCGTCCAGAGAAGAGATGCCTCATCGTGCACTTGGAGCATCAAAATTCACCATCGGACCGCTGCTGCGTGCAGTAGGCTCGCTGCGAGGATCCCCATGAGGCCTTCTGGTGTCCTCACTAATCGGAAAACTCGTACAACTGCCTCTAGCGAGTCCTCAGCTGCTTGGGGGTCCATCTCCCCGCAGAACCTGGGTGGTCGCTGGCGCTGGAACTCATGCAGTGCACTAAGGCGACGTGCATCATCAGCGCCTGGGGCTGGAAGCATCAGTGGCTCGGCGGGTAAAGGTACCGTCGGCGCCTCAGCTGTCAAAGGGCCCTACACCGAGGCCTCGTCGCTCGGTGGGCTGTCATCACGTATAACTCTCGGAACCCTAGCTGGATGCCATCGTGGGGCCATCCTGAAAGGGAAACTGGTGCGTCACGGTCAGAAAAATATACCTGGTGACATGACACAAAGTATTCACAAAGAAAACTTGAAACACACATGCAATCAATGTTTTCGTGCATTATGTCGGAAATCAAAAGTCAGGGTCCTGGTGTATGGATACGTCGGCCGCCGCACCAACACTGGACTCCCTAGAAAGATAACCACACTCAATACTCTTAACACTATTTCTTCACATAGAAAAAGATTATATTCCTTAGTTATGTGGTAGAACCGAACACCTCTGATACCAATTTGTCACGACCCGTCCTCGGGGCTCGTGCCGTGACTATCCCAAGCCCGCCTTCCATAGGCCAGGGGTTAGCGACTAGCACCAAGGCGTAAATCCTGGTAAAAATGGATGGCATTGCCTTTGTAAAGTAAACAAACCCCACAAAGTAAGCAAGCAGAAGAAGTAAACACTATGTAAAAACTGAGTACAACAGTAAGTGCGGAAAAGTAAGTGGGCCAGAATACAAACCCAAACTGAAAGTAAAGTACAACTCGAAAGGGAAAACAACAACTGAAAAGTAAGACGCATCGTCTAGCCGTCCACTGGGACTCCCACCTGAAGGGTGAGTACAGATAGCCTCCACATCACCTCGGGTCCAACCGTCCACTCCGAGTACGTCCCGCCAGTGGTCCACCTCCAGGTACCGTCCTGCTCCGCAAGCCTCAACCATGATCAGCGCTGTCCGTCGTCTGCAACCAACACAACGTAGTGCGGGCATAGCCCGTGCATGGGTGAGTATAACTACTCAGTAGGGACCCTGAGACCCCCTAAGGTCTCCCATAATCCAAAAAGGATAATCCACAAAGGAAAGATACAATCACGAAGTAACATCCGACACTTCTTAGGTATATGCCCATACATATACCTAAGTCATCAATTCTCGTTCGGCTCCAACATCTGAGCTCAAGTACATCCCAGTCCACACAGGAAAGAAAAATGTAAATCTACACAAGATAACACAACACAATCCACAAAGGAAAGCAAACAGGATTCAGCCCACACATGTATACTTCTTCGTATGACGATAGAGATGATCAGATATATCCACTAATTCATCTAAGTCGTCGGACCCACAAAGGATCGATAGGTACTAACCCTCGCAATGACCCAGGAAGGGTCTGACCCACACAGGATGGATAGGTAACTAACCCCCGCAAAGACCCACACATGATCGGACCCACACATGATCTTTAGGCGCTGGCTCACATAGAACCGCTCAGCGCTGACCCACACAGGATCAGACTCACACAAGATCGGTAGCACTGATCCACGTAGGATCGCTGAGTTTTGTAGTCATCTCCGTCAAATCCACTGAGGATATCTGTACAGTCGTCGTCGTCACCATAGTCACAAACCCATCCAGCTCTAGGGTTCCCACACACAACAAGCTTGTTCGGGAGGGTCTGCTCTACGAGCCGAGAGGATGATACATCAACTGAAACATAGTCCAGAGTTGATGTATCCAAATGTTTTGTATCGTCAACAGGAAATCAACGTCGAAGACGACACATCGATCGGACGCCCGGTCTGATCATATGGTGTTTTCACATATAATTACTTGGATAAATTATAATCAACTCAGATGCATATATATACATATAAATACTTATTTATTTATTATTCTAACTATTGTCCTTGGGGATATTTTTTCATGCGGTTAATTAGAGTTGGAGTTGTTCTCCCTCCATTGTGGAATGAATGAAACCCCTAGTAGATTTATAATGTGATTAGATTTCCCTATTTTATGATCAATGAGGGAAATGATGCCTCAGGGATATATTTATTATGAATGGGTTAAACTAAAGTGGTGGTTGCTCTGATATCATATGTTTTTGTTGATGAGGTGGGATCGGTTATAACCATGTGTTGTCTAATGGGTCATTTAGTGGGACCCATGTTCATACAATCACCGATTACTAAGGTGGAATTATCTTTCCTTACATGGTATATTCATTGAGTTATTCTATAATATGTGAGTTTTTAGGCATGATGATTCTTATTGATTGATATTTGGAGTGCTATGAGTTCTACCAATCTCATTGATAGCATAAGAGGGTATGTTTTGTCGGACTAATATCCCTTCTCTTTTTTTGATTATTCCTTAGGAAGCCAGATGATATATTGGTTAGGAAACATATAGTTTATGATTAATGGAAGGGTCTGTGGTGGTAATGTGGTTGATATTAGCTTGATTTGGATTCATCATTTATAAAGAAGTGCTCTGAGGGTTCTTGGGTGTGATGGAACTGACCTATGTGAGGAGCATGGTTTGTGGTTTTAGGTGCATTATCGAAGCTTCATTATGAGTTACAATACACAATAATGAGTTAAATTTCACTTTTACGAGTGCTTTAAGAAATTTATTATGATGTAGAGTGGGCCATATGCTATTAGATGTCTTGAAACAATTTTTATGTTGGTTGATTATCATGGAGGGTTCTATATCTAGTGGTCTATTTATGAGATAATTTATTTTCTTTCTGGAACTATAGTGTAAGTTTTTGGCACTTTATGACAATTTAAAACATTAATGAAAGTATCATGGTCCAAGAGCTATCCATTTGGTTACTGGGTGATGTTGAGAATACACTTAAGTTTGATATAATTATATCTATCACTAATGAAGCACTCTCATGTTGAGATTTTGATAAGAATGCAATATTACATGTCATTAGATTGTTGAAATATCATTTTTTTGCTAGTTAGTATGGGTAATAATGACGATTAGTTAAATTTAGGTTTATTATGGGGTGAAAAGTGTTTTTTGTTCGTTATTTGTTACAATACTCATCATTATAGGTTAAGAAAATCATGAGAATTTAGAATATTCATTTTTCATGAAACTGCTTCAAGTGTAAAATTTTAAAATAACATATAATGTTATCTTGGTTAAATTTTCTAACAAAACCATTTATACAAAAATATGGTGTTTAACCTAGGATTAGAGGTGGATGGGAATCTAAGCTGTTCAAATTTTCAGTAATCATTAATTATTTAATAAACTAAATATTAATTTATTCATGTTTAATCCTATAGATGTATATTTTAAGAGTAAAATAATACTAATGTTTAGTCATCATGGTAAATTTTATAATACATGGTTTTTTCAATGTGAGTAATTAAATTAAAGTGGGTTCCAAATATGGGGAAGGTATCCTTTTTTTCATTCATATATCATTTTTTATTCTTGTTTTCTTTTTCCCATTTAATTTTTCCCTAAGCACCTTTGTCTTACCATTAATTACAATTGGGTTTTCTTGTTCCATTTAAATGGGAGAGGGGAAGTATAGAATATGGAGGTGAGATGGAGTAGGCACTGTGAAGGGTTTATCCATGGGCCATATTAATGTACAACAACTACAGGTGGCAGATTCAACATGAAGTGTTAGTAGTTTCTATATGGATTTATGTCGATTTTAGGTTTTTCTCCATAAATTCCCATTGTATAATAGTTTTTATGTTTTAAGTCATTAAATAGGTTTTACAGACCATTATTAGGCCGAAATATGGATTTTGACCAGAAATTTGGGATTTGGGGGTGGTTCTAGGGATTTCTATTTGGGGAAACACATCTACAAAACATGTGGTTTTATAATCACATGTCATGTATTCTTAAATTTTGGGGAAAAATGTATTTATAGGTACACATTTTGTACAATATGTACATTCCATGTATTATTACATCGACATGTACCTATAAATCATGTTGGGTATATGGGTAGGTGGTGTTTTTATAAGTATATACCTAGAATTTGGCTACACGTCGTGTAGTTGGCCATGACATTATGACCATGTAAATGATATGACCCCCATGTGAGGTGTTCATAGCCATGTAGTATTACACAGGTAGAACACATGTATACTATTTCTATGTAATTGTACATATACATATACCATGTGATCCATTTCCATGTAGAAGTACATGGATATGTGAAAATTTGAGAGTACACACTGTGTACTCGGGTGTCTACACCATATAACTTTTCCTTTAAGGGTTTTTTGGGTTATTTTTTTCATAGAGACAAAATTGAATTTTTGAGTATTCAATTCTAATAATTTTCAATATAACACATTATGGAGGAATTTTTTCCATATTTAGAGGCCTTATCAACAGTATTTTGGACTGAGAGATTTTAGTAAGAGTATGCCAATGAGGAATGGTTTTAAAATACTCTATTGGGTTGGGTTGTGAGATGTAAGTCACATGTAAGGGTAGTGATCACATTAGTGGGAATAATTTATGGATTCTCAAACATCATAATTTGAGGCTCCTCCAGAAAAATCCTAGAAGGTGGAATGTAGTAGTATCTTTGTGGAGATTGTGGTTTATACCTATGTGTTGGGTTAAATTACTCATGATTACTAATGGTGTAGTTTACCTTTATGTTTGAGGATTTGATTTGTTAAATCCATTTGAATGGTATGACACCACTGGATATTGGTTATGTATGGATGAAGTTATGCTATTTTTAATATTTTTACGTACTATTGAGGATGCATTGTATGTTGGTATATGATCGAGTGATCAGTGGATATTTACATTAATGTTCAAGATGCATGTGTTGCATGGATTCACATGGATGAGGATACCTTGTAGAGAATCCATATTCTTAGTTTTCCATGAGGACCATTTTAAATTTCCCTATTTGATGGATTCTATTTTGGATATCAATTTATGTGAATTTTTAATTGATGATTAGATTTCAGCAAATGAGGAACATTTGTGGAGTTTCTCTTTAAGTGTGTCCTACGATTTGGAAAAACTAGTTGAACATCTCAAATTGTGTCCAGCTCTTGTTATCAAATTTCTGACATTTTAGGATTTTTTTTATGCACGGATAGAGAGCTTGGTTGTAATAGGATATTCACTAGTTGAATGTCCAATTATGTTGTGACCCCAAGGACAATGGGTTATCCATGTTTGGGATTGACCCTGAGGTTGGTTGTTGAGATCCTGTGGTGAAAATATGTTGGATTCTAAGATCTATAGTTTTTATAGAGGACATATACAATGTTTGATGAGTGTAGATTGATCCTTGTAGTTCGGAAATTTAGATGGTGGGTTTGAGGATGGATCATCCATTGATTTTTTGGACATTTTCTCTTACATTTTAGTTAGTTTCCACTCTATACATTGGTTTTGTAACACCCCAAGCTTCCACGGTACGTTTTACTTCGAATAATGCAATAGCGCGTGTTGTACGCAACTTCGAGCTCTAAAACACCGCGACTAATCAAAGTAGCCGTTATGAATAGTAATAACCACTTTTTAAAATTATAGAAATTTTATATTTCAAAATGGACTTCATTTTTGTATTCGTAATATCAAAATTATCAAAATTTGAATTTTTTGTAATTTTCTGAGAACTTCTAATTTTTTTATGAATAGTGAAAAATACTTAAAAACAACTTTTTAAATCAAAATAATTTTTAGTGAAAAATTATACTATTTAGTGGTTTTAAAGTATAATTAGAATATATTTTTACCATTTTATCCAATGGTGGTCATTATAATTAATTTAACATTGAAATCGAACATAAACAATTGCCAATCTTTTGATATAAATTGTTTCTTAGAAACACACCATTTTTTGTAACAGCGGGAATTAATTATAAAATTAATTAATGCAACTTATATGTTTGGAATTTTGTAAAATAGAAATCATTTTTGAATTCAGAATATCAATTATAGCTTAGGGTGAAATTTTGGCTTTGTTCTGAAAAACTTCAATTTTTGATGAATAGTGAAACCACTAAGTGGTAGTTAAATAACTGATTTTTCATTTAAATGAAATATTACCACGTCTGTGATTTGATTTTCAAAAATCCGACATACATGGTTTTCATTAAGAAGTAAAATGTGGTTCAATGAGATTAAAATAATTTTTTTGTGAATAGTAACTTTTAAGTTCTTAATCGCGATTAGAGGTAATTAGTGTAGTTTAAGGTACAAATAATGTTTTAATAATATGAGATGAGCATGACACTTGTCCTACTCCTATTGGATGAGTCATGGCCGACCAAGACAACCCATGGGTCAACTTGGGGACCCCATGGAGCCACTTTAGTTGGAAAATGACATTAATATATATTTATTTAATGTTAAAATTAAATTGACACAAACATGAGTTGTTTTACTAAAACAGTTTTTAAGTGGGGTTACACAAGTCCAAATTTTGATTATAAATATTCATTAGAAAGCTAAAAAGATTTCATACATCATAGTATTTTTTTTTATAATTTTTAGACATTAAATAAATTAAATTATTTATGACATCATTATGATGCGGCAACGACCTCATTATTTAACGATTTAAATAAAATGAGAAGATAATGCAAAATCCAAGGATTACACTTGTCAAAATCATATTGGATGAAGAGATTTCGAACCCGTTTCACCTTATCCACGAATTATATAAGTGTGGGACCTTTAGAATCCGAAAATCATTGTACAATAATGTAACATTTCAATCTTTCCAAAAGAGCCCCTCCTCTCCTCTTATAAAAGGCCCCCACCTCTACCACCTTATTCACACTTTCAAGCCTTTTGGTTCGGCCAACCTCTGACCAAATACTCTCCCAACTTCTCTCCCTTCATCCTAGAAGCTTTACTTTAGTCAGAAAGCCATTCTAAGGAGTCCTTTTGATCAAATCAAAAGGAAGAACCCGAAGAAGAGGTAACATTTTCATCACCCTCTTTCATGTTTCTTTCTACTTCCACTCCCTCTTTGTTTATTATTTCAATTCTATAATTATAAATCCAGTATCTTCTAAATACTGTGATGTTATTATAAATATGGAACAACCATATTCAGTATTCTACCCATCATTTGAATGACATGTCACCATACGTGCGTACGTACGGCTTACCGTCTCCACGTCATGGTGTAATTGTTATTCAATATATTATTATTTAGATGGGTATAATAATGATATGTAATTCATGTAAATAATCAATATAACATGATAATGATTCTCTATATATGATATACTATCCAATTATATATTATTTTAATATCAAAATAATGATATTGTCGCTCCTGCGTACGTACGGACTACCGTCTCCACGAACGCGATGAGATTCATTCTCCGTCATATCCATTCAAGTATAATTATCATTTTATGATTTAAAAATAATTTTTAAGGACATGATATCATTCTGGTTATGAATAAGATACAACCTATCCATGAAAAACATGACTTACGTAACAAAACATATAAGAAAACGAGTAATTTAACACTCGAAACAACGATAAATCTAAGATATTGTTAACAAAACAATGTTAAAAGATCATATATGATATCATATGAATGTATATGATTCTTGTATAATTTAATAACAACTATTTCACCATTATATAGGAGGTTAACCTACCCCAACCAAGGAAAAGTGCAAGGTAAGGTTTTACTTCACAACCTCTTCATTATCCAAGGTTGTTTATACATAATTATCTACTGGGACCTCGTTATCATCCACATCCATGTTTCTTCAAAATGTATTTCAAAACATTTTTATTATTGATAAGAATATGGGTTAAAGTAATTTATACCCTTTTTGACTTTTTATAAGAGGAATCTTCCCATCGTTTTCAAAACAAGGTCCTTTTTAACCTTTTCGACAAAATTGAGGTAAGAATGTCTTTTTTAACTTATACGGCGGGTGCGGTTATTTTCCGCCGTTATAAAATATTCAAAGCTTTCCTTACAAGCTTATAAGAATATTTTCAAGAAAATGTTTTGTTTTATATGGATCTTAAATGATTTCAAAAATAGAAAGAGATATTTCTCTAAAAAGTGTTTTGATTTCATCTATGTCAACATCCTTTGATGGATTTTACGCTTATTTGAAGTTGATTTATTATAATACAAAACTTCTATATTGTATTGAAGGTTTTGTGATATGTTTGACTGTGGATGTGCTATTTTATACCATTCATGGTTTATGGTGAAATTATTGACATTTCGTATGCTAGTTTTAATACGAATGTTTATGTTATGTTTAAACCTTTTCATATGGGAATGCATTGGACTTAATATGTGACGGGTGGAGCCCGCTATAGCTACTCGATGCATCGGTAGGTCTCATGAGACAAACTAGTGTCTTGGCATGAGGCCTTGACAAAATCTTATTTGTGGTCTTGGCACGAGGCCTTGACTACGTTGTTATGATAGTCTGGCATTATGCATTCCAACATTATGAAAGTGGTTAGTGATTTTGCGTGTGATTATTCGATTAGTAGAATATCCAGGTGAATGAGTAAATGGAATTATTTCATTTTACTTTTGACATATTATGTTGATGTTCAAGTTTAAAAGGCTTTTGTTTTAGTTATACATTTCCTTAAATGTTTATTCTTATTTATGAAAGTTTCCTCTATATTGTTATCCTTACTGGGAATTTGAGCTCACCCCTTTTCCATGTTTTAATTTTACCAGGAAGTGAAGAAGTAAGTTATGAATGACCTATAGGGATATTGTGAGGGGATAATAGTGTGGAATGTGGAGACATTATTTTGTTGTAGTAGTTTTTCATTTTATGAAGTAATGTAAAACTTATGAATATATCTGGTGTTTCCAAGGCTACTAAACCAATCGGTATTTCGAGATTTGATCTTTCTTGTGATCATGCCTATGTTATGTAATAATGCACCGACTCTGGGTAACTAGGGTCGGGGTGTTACAGTTGGTATCAGAGGAAGTTTAGTACAAACCTTGGAAGCTAGATTTAGATAAACTCTGATTAGAGCACGTAGAACTAAGATGAACTTTGAGGATTAGTATAGAAGAACTTCCTAGAATTTTGTTATTGTAGAGATTTTGTGAGTTTTTCGAGCAATACATCCCTGTCTGGATACGAGAAGGTAGAGGCGGCTCTGGAACAGATGTACCTAGGGGTAAAACCCGAAAACACCGCTTTGAGATAGACTCGAATGGGAACTGGTGCACGACAACGGGCCTTGCTGCACTCTTGGTTACGACACTCCCAGGGGATATGCTTAAGATAATTCTCATTTCTTTACAAACCACTATGAAGGGTTATGAGTATATACTTCCTCAAAGAAAACTTTTTTTTATGATTATGGATTATATCCATAAAATAGATCAATTAGTGTTAAGTGTTTTACAAGTATGAAATTATGTATTTTGATTCATAAACTAATATAGTTTATGACATTGTATAGAAATGGTGCCCAGTAGAAGGAATGTGAACTCTAGCAGTACGTATGATCCAAAGAGTAAGAAGGATCGTATCTTTCACGGTATTAAGCCAACATTTCGAGGGGAAATAGTCTCCCATGTGTTCTCAACATATGAAGAAATAGTATCATGTGTTAATAAGATAAGTAAAGAATTCTCTGAGTCCTATGGCTTTGAAGCGAAGCAAGAGACGAAAGGGATGGAAGAGAGAATGATGGATAAAGGGATGAGGGGAAAGAAGAATTTTTCTAATATGTGGTAATTGTGGGAAGAAACATCATGGAACTTGCCTAAAGGGAATGTGAGTTTGTTATAAGTGTAGAGAAAAAGGACACAAAGTGCGTGACTGCAAGGGTAAGAAAATGGTTTCAAATGTACAATGCTTCTTTTGCAAGGATTGGGGACACTACGCAAACCAATGTCCAAATCATCAGAGTATGCCCCAAATGATGTTATTGGATAATAATCAAGTTATGATACTACCACAGATGAGGAGTAATGATTAGAGTTCTTATGTTGTTATTAAAGAATTTTGTAATTTGAGTGTTGTATTAATGATGTACTGGTTATAATAATTATGGAGTATATAAGGATTGTACTGCAGTACTATTTCATCAAGGACTTGAGATTGTGTGGAACCAAGAAAAGTGACTCCACAGTAGGTTAAATTTTTGGAAAATATATGGTTGAGAGGAAGATAAACCATAATATGGTTCTGATACTGAGATTGTGATTTTGGAATAAGACGTGATTGATTTGGATAAATTATATTGGATATACTTAACTTCCTTGAAACTGATTGATGTTTTGTATACATTTTTGGATAGAAGGAGTATATCTAGTATTCTATAAGGAATAAGGGATCATGGTAATTCAGTATGTTTAAAAAGAATACATGATGAAGGTGTTCACATGTTGTTACATGGGAAAAAGGATCTTCATTATGTTTACCTTCCTTATAAAATTTGGACTGTGAGTTGGACAGAGGTATTTTGGATAACTATAAAGGTTGGAGTGGATTAAGTTGATCTTTGGATAGTATTGTTTAAGTTTTAAAAAAATTTATGAAGATTATTTTTGGAATATTATAATACTATAGTTTTAGGAAAAGGACAACCTGCAGGGTGGGGCATAACCCGTCGCGTCGGACAAAGCTGCAGGAATCGAACCCACAATCATAGTGCGACAGGCCTTTATTTCCTACCACTAGCCTACAGGAAGTCCCCAGTTATTACAAAATAATTTTACTAATCTAAATGGTATGTTTTAACATTTGGAACCTTATACAATTAGGATAAGTATAATATTTTTGAGTTCTATTATCTTTTTGAGTGAAAGATGAGTTGAAGGTTGAAACTCTAATTGTCAAGCATAAATATATATATACCTATCTCTTATTCAAAGAATAAATTAATTCTTAAACTTTAGTAAAGGGATATTAAAACAAAAAAAATGTGTTATCCTAATACCTTATGTCTTGTTGAACTGATGATATTTTAAATCAACATAGATTGAAGGCTTTGAGGCCCTCAATTTGACAGTTGATTGTGATTGATGACCTCAATCACTCCCTACAAATATTTACGTTTTTCCTCCAATTATATGTCTCTAATTGCCACCAATGTTCTCCTAATCGAGATCATAATTGGGTGGTGACATTTTCATTTCCCTTTCCCTCTTATTAAGGCTAAATTTTATTAATCTTATTTCCGATGTGGGTTTTCCTCAAAGGTATTTTCTCTTTTCAACCTTTTACTTTCAAAGAAAAATTTCAAATTGCGAGGACGCAATTTATTGAAGGAGGGGAGAATGTAACACCCCAAGCTTCCACGGTACGTTTTACTTCGAATAATGCAATAGCGCGTGTTGTACGCAACTTCGAGCTCTAAAACACCGCGACTAATCAAAGTAGCTGTTATGAATAGTAATAACAACTTTTTAAAAGTATAGAAATTTTATATTTCAAAATGGACTTCATTTTTGTATTCGTAATATCGAAATTATCCAAATTTGAATTTTTTGTAATTTTCTGAGAACTTCTAATTTTTTTATGAATAGTGAAAAATACTTAAAAACAACTTTTTAAATCAAAATAATTTTTAGTGAAAAATTATACTATTTAGTGGTTTTAAAGTATAATTAAAATATATTTTTACCATTTTATCCAATGGTGGTCATTAGAATTAATTTAACATTGAAATCGGACATAAACAATTGTCAATCTTTTGATATAAATTGTTTCTTAGAAACACACCATTTTTTGTAACATCGGGAATTAATTATAAAATTAATTAATGAAACTTATATGTTTGGAATTTTGTAAAATATACATCATTTTTGAATTCAGAATATCAATTATAGCTTAGGGTGAAATTTTGGCTTTGTTCTGAAAAACTTCAATTTTTGATGAATAGTGAAACCACTAAGTGGTAGTTAAATAACTGATTTTTCATTTAAATGAAATATTACCACTTATGTGATTTGATTTCCAAAAATCCGACATACATGGTTGTCATTAAGAAGTAAAATGTGGTTCAATGAGATTAAAATAATTTTTTGGTGAATAGTAACTTTTAAGTTCTTAATCGCGATTAGAGGTAATTAGTGTAGTTTAAGGTACAAATAATGTTTTAATAATATAAGATGAGCATGACACTTGTCATACTCCTATTGGATGAGTCATGGCCGACCAAGACAACCCATGGGTCAACTTGGGGACCCCATGGAGCCACTTTAGTTGGAAAATGACATTAATATATATTTATTTAATGTTAAAATTAAATTGACACAAACATGAGTTGTTTTACTAAAACAGTTTTTAAGTGGGGTTACACAAGTCCAAATTTTGATTATAAATATTCATTAGAAAGATAAAAATATTTCCTACATCATAGTATTTTTTTTTATAATTTTTAGACATTAAATAAATTAAATTATTTATGACATCATTATGATGCGGCGATGACCTCATTATTTAGCGATTTAAATAAAATGAGAAGATAATGCAAAATACAAGGCTTACACTTGTCCAAATTCTTTTGAATGAAGAGATTTCGAACCCTTATCACCTTAGCCACGAATTATATAAGTGTGGGACCTTTAGAATCCGAAAATCATTGTACAATAATGTAACATTTCAATCTTTCCAAAAGAGCCCCTCCTCTCCTCTTATAAAAGGCCCCCACCTCTACCACCTTATTCACACTTTAAAGCCTTTTGGTTCGGCCAAACTCTGCCCAAATACTCTCCCAACTTCTCTCCCTTCATCCTAGAAGCTTTACTTTAGTCAGAAAGCCATCCTAAGGAGTCCTTTTGATCAAATCAAAAGGAAGAACCCGAAGAAGAGGTAACATTTTCATCACCCTCTTTCATGTTTCTTTCTACTTCCACTCCCTCTTTGTTTATTATTTCAATTTTAAAATTATAACTCCAGTATCTTCTATATACTGTGCTGTTATTATAAATATGGAACAACCATATTCAGTATTATACCCATCATTTGAATGACATGTCACCATACGTGCGTACGTACGGCTTACCGTCTCCACGTCATGGTGTAATTGTTATTCAATATATTATTATTTAGATGGGTATAATAATGATATGTAATTAATGTAAATAATAAATATAACATGATAATGATTCTCTATATATGATATACTATCCAATTATATATTATTTTAATATCAAAATAATGATATTGTCGCTCGTGCGTACGTACGGACTACCGTCTCCACGAACGCGATGAGATTCATTCTCCGTCGTATCCATTCAATTATAATTATCATTTGATGATTTAAAAATAATTTTTAAGGACATGATATCATTCTGTTTATGAATAAGATACAACCTATCCATGAAAAACATGACTTACGTAACAAAACATATAAGAAAATGAGTAAGTTAACACCCGAAACAACGATAAATCTAAGATATTGTTAACAAAGCAATGTTAAAAGATCATATATGATATCATATGAATGTATATGATTCTTGTATAATTTAATAACAACTATTTCACCATTATACAGGAGGTTAACCTACCCCAACCAAGGAAAAGTGCAAGGTAAGGGTTTACTTCACAACCTCTTCATTATCCAAGGTTGTTTATACATAATTATCTACTGGGACCTCGTTATCCTCCACATCCATGTTTCTTCAAAATGTATTTCAAAACATTTTTATTATTGATAAGAATATGGGTTAAAGTCATTTATACCCTTTTTGACTTTTTATAAGAGGAATCTTCCCGTCGTTTTCAAAACAAGGTCCTTTTTAACCTTTTCGACAAAATTGAGGTAAGAATGTCTTTTTTAAGTTATACGGCGGGTGCGGTTATTTTCCGCCGTTATAAAATCTTAAAAGCTTTCCTTACAAGATTATAAGAATATTTTCAAGAAAATGTTTTGTTTTATATGGCTCTTAAATTATTTCAAAAATAGAAAGAGATATTTCTCTAAAAAGTGTTTTGATTTCATCTATGTCAACATCCTTTGATGGATTTTACGCTTATTTGAAGTTGATTTATTATAATACAAAACTTCTATATTGTATTGAAGGTTTTGTGATATGTTTGACTGTGGATGTGCTATTTTATACCATTCATGGTTTATGGTGAAATTATTGACATTTCGTATGCTAGTTTTAATACGAATGTTTATGTTATGTTTAAACCTTTTCATATGGGAATGCATTGGACTTAATACGTGACGGGTGGAGCCCGCTATAGCTCCTCGATGCATCGGTAGGTCTCATGAGACAAACTAGTGTCTTGGCACGAGGCCTTGAAAAAATCTTATTTGTGGTCTTGGCACGAGGCCTTGAATACGTGGTTATGATAGTCTGGCATTATGCATTCCAACATTATGAAAGTGGTTAGTGATTTTGCGTGCGATTATTCGATTAGTAGAATATCCATGTGAATGAGTAAATGGCATTATTTCATTTTACTTTTTCCATATTATGTTTATGTTCAAGTTTAAAAGGCTTTTGTTTTAGTTATACATTTCCTTAAATGTTTATTCTTATTTATGAAAGTTTCCGCTATATTGTTATCCTTACTGGGCATTTGAGCTCAACCCTTTTCCATGTTTTAATTTTCCCAGGAAGTGAAGAAGTAAGTTATGAATGACCTGCAGGGATATTGTGAGGGGATAATAGTGTGGAATGTGGAGACATTATGTTGTTGTAGTAGTTTTTCATTTTATGAAGTAATTTAAAACTTATGAATATATCTGGTGTTTCCAAGGCTACTAAACCAATCGGTCTTTCGAGATTTGATCTTTCTTGTGATCATGCCAATGTTATGTAATAATGCACTGACTCTGGGTAACTAGGGTTGGGGTGTTACAGGTTTCAAGAGGAGACCTTTAGGATATCATAGATTGTGTTTTGTACATCATATTTAATCTGATACTATCTTTATTTGTAGGCTACGAGCACACCAGCTTATAGAGTTTATGGGATATTTAGATGACTGTGTCCCTTTTAATTTAGTGAACTCTCGTGAAATTGGGGTTTGTTAGTTGTGGATGATATAACACTCATAGTTTTTCTATCATGCCCTATACATTTCATTGTTTTGTTCCTTGGGATGGATCCCATATGGAGGAGAATATTATAGGTACATCATATAGACCATATTATCATTACTAATTCCATAACATGATCAATCTTGGATGTTTTTATGGGGGTTTAACCAGTTCATATCATTCCCTTTGAGTCATAGAAATTGGTAGTTTTTCATTTTATTGTGGAAGATTTAGGATACATCTTGGGGTATATTATTCATTCTTGTTTTGTTTTACATGACATATAGTTCTTATATAGATATTTAGGATGTTCTAGTTTCATGTTTCTGGGTAATCGATGTGATATAAATCTCATGGGGTTGGCTAGAGTGGTGGAATAATTACATAAAGGGTTAGAATAGAAGCCGCGATGAGCTATTTCCTTATATTTATTTACCCTTTTTTATTTTTTTATATTTTATGTTGTCTATATATAATTTCAGCTAGGATGGGAATATCACATGGGAATTCACTTATTATTTTGGAATATCATAGGTTCATAATTAAGGGTACCCTAAAAATATTTACTTCTTAACCCTATACATTCACCTCACTATGTTTTCATGCTGAATATATTATTTTTGGTTGGAGAAAACATTTCATGATTGATGGGGTCATAGCCCATTGTTGCATAGAAGAGTAGATCAACAGATGCAGAATCTTATGATTAGGCTAGTGCATATTTATCATTGAGGAGACTATCTATATACATTTTCCTAGATGTTGGTATTTGAGTATATTTTTATATATTTTTTATCATTTATCATTGGTCAACCCAGTGGATGACCAGTTGTATGTATCCAAATATTTTAGTCTATATAACTGTATAATGCATTATATTTATTATTTTGTGATACTATTTTAGTATATTTAATATGGTAACTATGATGTTTATCCATATGTATGTGTTTTTTTTGTTTTCTATATTTATTCCTTTATTTCCATAGGCTATATTCTCCCGACTATATATTTTAAACCCTCACCATTGGTCAGAATCCTCAATAATTTTAGGATACTTTCATGATGACTTTTTATTTGATATCTATACTAGTGTTTTAGGTCATCTTGGGATGGTTTGTCACATTCATGTAATATTGAGTGGAGAAATAAAACACATTTCTCATGGAGGCATTGGCCCACATGAACCCATGAACCACAAATTTAATTTACAAATGATAATTGAGGTAGGTAGATAATAAGTATATCATCAATATAATAATTTTTTGGAATTCTAAATTTAGATATGTTATTATTTTAGGATTATAAAACTTACTTTGAGGTAGACTAATATGAATTAATGAAATATAAATTCAAAAGAATAATATTTTAATTTTTTCTACTCTTCATTTAATATATCTTGTGAAAATTGGATTATTCCACTGATGGGTGGTAGTTTTGGGAGACTATAACATCTAGTATGTTTTAAGGATTTTGGTGTAGTATTTAGGGAATTTTTTTGAAATCTAATGTATATTAGGAATGATAAGAAGTGGATTTGGGAGGAACCCATTTATAAATTAAAGTATTTGATCTCATAATTTTTTTATGATTATTTAATAATTGTAAATTTTATTCTCAATGAGAGTGGCATTAAAATACATATTTTCTAAAGATATGGTGACTAAAATATAATTTTAACTCGTCAAATATGATTACAGATAATATTATATTATATTTAGTGCCTTATACTTTGGTTTTAGAACCATTTTTTCACACATGAAACATAACTATAAAAAATATTTTTTTAGCTAGGTAAATTATCTTTATGACCATAAAGGAAATTAACCATATAAATATATTTATGAATTATGATTGAAAATATGTAATACAACTTATAAGATTATATTTCTAATGGTGTAATAAATTATTTCTTATGTTTCCATGAACATTTAAGGGTACACATCGTGTACTCGAGTGTACACACCATATAATTTTTCATTCAAGGGGGTATTGAATTATTTTCATCATAGAGACAAAATAGAAATTTTGAGTATACCATTATAATCATTTTCTATATAGAACATTATGGAGTAATATGTTCCATATTTAGAGGCCTTATGAATGTTTTTTTAGACTGAGAGATTTTAGTAGGAGTATGTCAATGAGATTTGGTTTCAGAATCCTCTTTTGGGATGGGTTGTGAAATGCAAGACACATGTAAGGATTTTGATCTCATTAGTGGGAATTATTTATGGATTATCAACCATCATAATTTTAGGTTCTTCCTAACCAATGCTATATGGTGGGATTTATAAGTATCTTTGTGGATATTTGGTTTGTCCCTATGTGATGGGTTCAATTTCCCATTATTAATAATGGTGTAGTTTACCTCTAATGTTTTAGGATTTGATCTATTGAATCCATTTCAATGGTATGAAACCAATGTATAGTGGTTATGTATGGATGATTTTGTTCGATCAGTAATAGTTTTAGGTACTACTGGGGATTCCCTTGTAAGATAGTTTCTGATTATCTGATCTGTGGATATTTTACATTCACGTTCAAGATGCCCTGTGTTGCATGGACTGACATAGATGATGATTCCTTGTGAAGGATCATTATTTTTAGTTTTCCATGAGGAACAAATTAAATTAACTTATTTGAGGGATTCTATTTTTGGATATCACTTTGGGTTTATTATAAATCAATGATTATATTTCATCCAATGAGGAACATTTGTGTAGTTTCACATTGAGTGTATCCTATGATTTGAATAAGCTAGTGAAACACCTCAAACTATGTCCAGCTCTTTTTATTGACATTCTAACATTTGAGGATATTTTTTTGGCATGGACTGAGAGATTGGGTGTAGCAGGATAGTCTCTAGTTGAATTTTCCATTATGGTTTGACCCCAATGACTATGGGTTTTCCATGGTTGGGATTAGACCAGAGGTCAGTTTTTGAGATCATGTGGTGGATATTTGTTGGATTCTGAGATCTATGGTTCTAAAAGAGGCCCAATACATTGTGTGATGAGAGTAGATTGATTATCGTAGTTTATCAATTTGGATGGTGTTCTTGAGAATGGATCATCTCTTGTGTTTTTGGATATTTTCTCATATATTTGAGTTAGTTTCATCACTTGACATTGGATTAAAGAGGAAACCTTTGGGATATATTAGATCGAGTGTTATCTATAATATTTAATTTGATACTATCTCTATTTTTAGGCTACGACCACACATGTTTATAGAGTAGAAGGACTAATTGGATGACTCATCCTTTTTCAATTCAGTGTATTCCCTGGCAATAGGTTTTTGTTAGCTGTGGATGGTATAACACTCCATGTTTTCAATAATTCCCTATACACAACACTATTGTGTTCCTATGGATGGAGCCCATATAAAGGTGTATCTAATTTTTACATTGTATATAATATATTATCATTATTACTTATTTAACATTATCAATCTTGGAATTGTGTAGGGGGGTTTAACTACTTCATATCATTCCCTTTGAGTCTTAGATATTGGTAGTTTCACATTTTTTGTGGAAGCTTATAGAAAGATATTGGGTATATTATTCATTCATGTTTTGTATTAAATGTCTTTGAGTTTATATATATATAGAGGATGCTATAGTTTTATGTTTCTGGGTAATCCATGTGCTTTAATTCATTTACAGTGGGATAGGGTAGAGGAATATTTACATCAACGGTTAGAATAGAACCTTCCATTAATAATTTTCTTGTTTTTATTTCCCCCATTTTATGAGTTTTTATATTCTATGGTGTCTATTTCAAGTATCAGCTAGGTTGGAAATATCATATGCGCAAGCACTTATTATTTCAGTAGATAATAGGTTCTAAATTAGTGAAACCCTACTTAGATTTACTTATTAACCCTATACATGCACCTCACTATGTGTGCATAACAGATATATTGTTTCTGGTTAGAGCACAAGTTGCATGATTGATGGGGTCATGGACCATTGTCGCATAAAAGAGTAGATCCATAGATACATAGTCTTAAGATCAGTATAGTTCATATTTATCATTAATGATACTATCAGTATACATATTTCTAGATGTTGGTATTAGAGCCTTTTTTTTGATATTTTATCCAATATCCTTGGCCAAACGAGTGGGTGACCGGCTGTATGATTCCAATGATTTGAGTCTATAAAATAGTATGATGCATTCCATTTATTATTTTGTGATTCTGATTTAGTATATTTAAAATTATAACTATGATGTTTTTCCATATGTATATGTTTTTTTGTTTTAAATATTTGTTTGACTCTTTATATAGGCTATAGTTTCCTGACTATATATTTTAAAACCAAACCACTAGTCAGAATCCTGAAGAATTTTAGGATGCTTTCAAGAGGAATTTTTCTATGATAGTTAAACTGATGGTTTAGGTCATCTTGGGATGGTTTGTCTCATTCAAGCAATGTAGAGTTGAGAAATAAGACCCAATTCACATGGGGTTGTTGGCCCACAACTATGCTTTAACAACAAATTTAATTTATGAATGATAATAGAGGAAGGCGGATAATAATTATACCATAAATATAATAATTTTTTGGATAACTAAATATAATAATGATATTATTTCTGGATTACATAATATACTTTTAGGTATAATAATATGACATTATGAAACATAAATTCAAAAGAATAAAATTTTAATTTTGTACTCTACATTGAATATATCTTGTGAAAATATAATTAAGCCATCAAGGCGGGGTATTTTGGAGAGACTATGACATCAATTATGTATTAAAGGGATTTGGTGTTGTATTTAGGGAATTTTTTGGAAATCTAATGTATATTTTGAATGATAAGAAGTTAATTGGGTAGGAACTCTATTATAAATTAGAGTTCTTGATCCATTAAATTTTTAGTGAATATTTATTTATTATAAATTTTATTCTCAATGAGAGTTTCCATAAAATACCCATTTTTTATGATATGGTGAGGTAAGGGTAATTTTTACTCATCCAATATGATTACAGTTAATATTATATTATATTTAATTCCTTATAATTTGGTTTTATAACCATATTATTCCACAAGAAACATAACTATGAAAAATTTATTTCTAGATGGGTAACGTATTTTTATGACCACAAATGAAATTTACCATATAAAATTATATGTGAATAATTATTTCAAAAATGGAATACAATTTATATGATTATATTTCTAATAATGGAAGAAATTATTTCTTATATCCATGCACAAAACACATAAAAACGTTTTTTGGAAAACATTATTTTTAAATCATAAAATAAATATAATATATTAGAATGGATCATAATAAGAATTATATAAATTTAAATTATGAATATTAATATATTATATAATTAATTTCCATAAATATTTCAACAATTTTGATTTATTATGACAAATTTCATTACATATAATAAAATAGTATTGTAAAAAGTATATCATTTTTACCTTGAGAAGATTTTTGCAATTATTTATAAATAATTTATAATCAAATGAATAATGATAATAAATTTTCTAAAAATGTATAAATACTAATATGGAAAATTCATTATAATCAATATTATATAATTTATCTTTTAAATAAAATCATATATTAATAAAACAATGTTTGTAAAAAAATATTTATGTCAATCTATGAATTATTGAACTAATATTTTTTGTCATTCCATAAAAATTACAGGGATTCCATTATGTGATATTACTAATGATAACTCTAATTTAATATTTTTTTAATATTATTCTTTTAAATCATTAAATATATTTATTTTAAAATAAATGAATCAAATGATTCTTTATATGTGAATTTGACCCCGTTTTCAATGTCATTTTTTATCAATTTTCAATTAATAATGTAATAATTTCAGAATATTTATATTTTTAATAAATAATTAATCACTAATTCATTTTTTCCCATGAATCAATATTCATCAAATATATAAAATATTTATATTGTGAAATATATTCTAAAATCGTAGGGTTATACAGATGTTACCCAATCTGGCTCAAAAAAGGACACATGCTTGCCTTCCCATATTCAAGAAGATGATGACTTGTACAAAGGGTCTTTAGACATACCATGGGGAGACTATGCACTCATGAAATCATAATAAATAATAGATGAACTAAAAAAACATAACATTCCAAAAAATTATAGTATAGAAAATAAATAAAATTGATGATTGTTATAATAAATAATATGCATCAAAGAGAATGTTATTATCAGGTATGAGAAAAAGGGGTACTGGAGGATGTGTATCTCGATAGAGCTCATATTGACCCCTCAATTATTTGTTTTTATTTGGTCAAAGAGGCTACTTAATTTGAGTAAATATTCATGGCACATGATCCCTCTCCAGTGGATATCTCCAATTAGAACGATGCACAACAATATGTTGACTATCATCTAGAAATCCAGATTCTCTTTCACTCATCTGGATTATAAAATAAATGGGGAAACGTTTTGGATGATGAAATGGGGAATGTTGGTACCCCTATTTGGGCATCATACATTTGTGGCAATTCCTCTTAGATAGAATCTATCTTAAGTGAAAATGCAATGTTGAATGATAATGAGGGTTTCCACATTATTTCTTCAAAGAGGATACCACATAAGGATTATTCTAATATTACTATGAAAATGTCTATGAGATCTTTTTCTTAGGTGTTAGGGAATCTGGATATATATATTGTTAAAATTTTCAATCATGAAATGTATGAATCTGAGTGGGGGCTCTTGGTGACACTGATTATAGAAATGATATGTCGTACTATTTTATCTAAACTTGTTTTTGGATGATGATAGAAATTATGATTTTTTATCCCATCTGTAAATTTTCATTACATTTTCTTTCTTTTAATAAATTGTATGATTTTTTAATTTGGATAGAATTATAAGGTATATGCATCAAAGACACTCACTATCATTCTATGGAACATCATTTAATCACCCACTAAGAGGACTACATATATATAATATGTACATAAAAAAATATACAAAATACCCCATTTCTATACCTAGGACATACCACAAGCATGGTCACCAAAATTTATATCTATGTTCAAACCTCATTGTCAAACAACATTTTAGAATTCTTTCTTAATCATGTGGCATTATTCCTCTACCATATTTAATTCACATGTCATAATCAACCTAAAATAAAACATATGGTCTAATTTTACAATAACGTTCCTATGTTTGGTTGATAAATTGATTCTTCATAGACAACCTCCAATGATGTATGTAAAATTTTCTATAATATCAATTTCATGCACAAGTTATATTCAAATACTTGTACAAAAAAATATCATTAAAAATTTAAAAAAATAATCAAATTCTTTTATCTAATTCTAATGATCCATATTAGATCGGCCAAATCTACTTTAGTATGTTCCATAATTCTCTAAAAATTTCGATGAACATACCATAAAGAAATATTAATTTCAAGAAAACCAAAGGATGATATATAATATCTAATACATACTCATTATTAAATTTCAGACCCTAGTGTTTATCGCTAGTTTTCTAAAACAACAATACACACTACTACCAATTTCTAGGACTCTAATAACATGATATTTACTCAAACCAATAATGCTATGAAAACACTAAGGAAACTGTCAACATCCGAGTATTCTCATAAAACAATGTTGGTTTTGTAATCCATTCATTAAACAAAATTCTACATGGTCATTCCACATAAACCATCTATGTGATTCAAAAAACCATGATCATGAATCTCTAATAGTATCACAATCAATAGTAAGGATTTCACCAATCTAGATTATATATTAGCTCCCAAGACACTCAAAACACTAATAAAACATGGCGATTTTACACTAATAAACAAGATAAAACCCTAAAAAAATTATCAAACTATCTCCTATCATATAAAATATTTATAATAAATAATATCAAACATTATTCTATAAGGTGAAACAAATGGTTCAACAAACGTCCAAACCCATTGTCACTAACGATATATAATCATCAACATTGACCCTCTCTATGTTAATGTAAAACAAGTTACTCTTAATTTTCCTCTAAACTACATAAAAATATTATTTATTAAAGGTTATCCTTTAACACATTTAAAATAATATGCTATGGACGCCTCAAAATCCTCAAGAGAACTAAACATAATATAACCCATCCTCTATAACTACCCTTCTATTATGGTAATCTTCAAGGATCCCTCAAACCCATTGTAATAAATACTCATTGGAATGTATTCATACTTGAAACCCCAATATATCATCACACTATTAAGGCTTTATAATAACACAACACCAAGTAGCTGTGACTACTATGAAATCTATAATATCATCTAGAATATGTTCTCTACACCCTTGTACCAACCAAACTACAAATTAATCTCATCCTCACTGGGCTTTCCAATTAATTAAAAACAAATACCCTTTTATCCCCCATCCATGTGATCCAAATGATTACAACCCAAACCTTGTTCTCATGCCATATATCCCTCAATATAATAATAAAACCATAGTCTTATTGAAAACCTCTCATATACTATCTCATAACTGGAAACATGTCACAAATAACTGAAAATCCCATGGGTTCCTTCATCATTTAATATGATATGAAAAATTACTCTTAATAGACTTTTTAAAATCCAAAATTGAGATTTAGTGTGATAAAATTAGTGAAAATAATTCTAGTGAAGTGTACATGATATATACCTCTTATAAATGGTGTGTACCAAAAAAACATTAATTAAATTCAACTCTTTAAAATATGGAATGTATATGCATTTCACATAGTGTGAATCCCACCTATCTAATATTTAACCCACATATGGTGCATATCTATGTACCACACACTACCTATGTCCAAATACCCTACAAGGTCTCTAGTTGTGTATTATACAAATGTTCTATTAATGTAACCTATATGCCATGAACCCCATCATGGTATGTCTTCGAAAGTACTCAACATCACCCAATGTTACTATAAATGGTGTGTCCATTAGGAAAAAATTTATTGTGGTCATTATCTTCAATACTATGACACAATGGAGAATGCATGATATTGTTTATCTAAATTGCACACCTATTAGGCATGTTTCCCAAGATAAAATCTACTATAGTGAACCATAAACCCACATTTCATCTTGATAAAATCTATAAAATTAATCAAGAATATCCCATTAATCCAAATAAAAATTCAAAAACATACAAAATAATATAGGATAGATCTATAAAAAATATTCCTCATGAAGAATTTACGAAGTTTTTCCTTAGAATTGTCCTCTAGGGATGCCACATCATGATCCATCTCTTTGTAAGAATCCCTAGGAACCACCCACATATGTTATTCTCTCAAAACTCATGCAATAATGGATGATACCACAATCCAAAAATTTTAATTTGAGAACATAGTGTAGAGGGAAATGAAAAAAATATAAAATATAAATAATAGAATATGAAATTTAATTTAATTTAATTACCGTATAACATGAAATATATGATTGTTTAAAATTTTTATCGGTAAATACATTTGTTTAGGACATAACCATGATTTCATAATTTCAATATCATAATTTTTTCATCACCGATCATTTTTGAAGACATTGAGATTAATTATTATTCATAAAATCATCCATCTCTAATGGTATGCATCCCCATGGTCTTAATCCCCAATTCCATAATTTGATATCCAAAGTAGATAATGTCTTTATGATTCATCTCTTCTACCCTATTTAACATATCAACATTCTCAACAAAATAATTATTGGGATTCATGACCAAATAGTTTCCACTATTGTTAATAAAATTAAATCTGTGATCCAAATTGGGGGTTTTAAGGGTAGAACCATATTGGACTGTATCATCCTTGACTCTGAATGTACTGATCTATTTATTTACCTAACATTGGAATCATTATTAACATAATACAAGACATTACAAAGGATTTGGATAGTATTTATTGGATCTTTATTTAAAATTTCATCCAAGTCATTAGTTTTATTAATAACATTATTAGTAGAATTAAAGCACTTTTTAACTCATCTCTCATATACATTATAGTTAATGGATCTATGATTGGATTCTTTAACTACCCAAAATGTTTCATACAAGTTAATCCCCCTATTCTATTATTTTCTCATTTTTTGGGACTAATTATTCAGACTTCTCAATCGGCAATTTGAACAAGGTAAACTAATGCCAATGTATGCTTATAAGAATCTTTTTTCATCCACACACCTCCTTATTGTAGATGATGTAAATCATGTAATAAATGGAAGTGAAATAAATATTCAAAATTGTAAGGATTTTCTGTCTCATTAGGAAGAGATCTTTAGTCAACCCATTATCTGGGATAAATCTATTAATTTATTTGGAAAACAATTCCCAATAAATAGGAAATCCAATATTAATAATAATCATTGACAAAAAGTAGGATCCGTCCCTTTCACCTACCTTATTGATCCAATATTTTTGGACATACATAAAAATAGTTACTTCTCTATAATGATTATCAAAATACAAAATCTACATTCTTATTAGAATAGAAAATACTTATCTATGCCCAGTAAAATTTTCCTATCAAATATACATTGTGTCTAAAATGATTGAATCTATGATGGTATAAAAATAAACCATATTTCTTCTCATGAAAATTAATATTTACATCAAAACATTTTTGTTGAATGGATTCACTCTAGATATAAAAATAGAGACTTTCCCTTGGTCCATCTATTTTAAACTATTAAATAAGGGTTGAATTGGAATTTAAAACATTAAAAATTTCAATTATTCCTTACAATATTTTATTACTAGGAATTTCATATATAATTACTCTATTCCACTTACATTCATTAAAAATTGATTACATTATAAGTTGAAGAATGGTAACCAGAGTCATACAGACTCCTCTATCTGGTCATCCATTAAAATAACCCTTATCCAACATTATGTCAAATTCATGAGGGATGGTTTCATAAGACTATTCATTTAATTTTTTGTTAGGTAACTAGTATGGTGGTCCTTTAATTTTATGGTTGATCCCAATAATTAATCTTATCACAATAAGGTTTCAATTAAATATTTATTGAATTATTATAGTTATGATATTTCTGATAATTTTAATCATGTCAATGAAAATTATTCATTCACTAACATTGATAACTTTTAAATTTGGTATCCTTCTCACAAAGTCATGATTTGCTATAAGTATTTTTAATGACACTATTTTAGAAATATAAATAATTATTTTTCATGATTATTTTTTTGTTAGGACTATTATAAAATAGTCAATACCCAACCATGTTTGGAGAATTTCCCACAATTGGATCCCCACTTATATTTGTCTCCTATCATTTGGTGTCATGGTTTTATCTAGATGCAAGAAATGTAATAATCATAGTGATTACACAAACCACAATTTTCATTCATGTTCTACTGATACGTCACTATGGAAATATATTCATGATATATTTCATTATTTATGGTTAAATTTGGATTCCATTAGCTCTCAAAAATAACATTGTAATTTTTCTGACTCCACTCACCAGATCTACCACCAATTTTAGGCTATGATTTTTATCATCTTCACATTTTATTTTTTGTGTTAAATGATTATTTAAATCATAATAGATCATTAATTCTACATCCATGATGGGTGAGGATACTTGATTCTATACATGAAGTTGCACCAATTCATTAGGGGAACTGTAAAAATTCTTTTTTTGATTGTAGCATCTTGGAGCACGTTGGTGATGAAGAGATTTATATTTATCCATGTCTCTCCTTTTAGTCCTATTGGAAATTTTCACTCCGAGAATGGATTGATGTTAATGTTGATGGGGCATCTAAAGGTAAAAATAGGACCTCTGAAAGTAGATAATTGTATTAGAACCAACTTGGCTATCTTCTTTGTTCATTCTATGTAACATGTGGCTTTTCCTCGTCTTGGGAGGAAGAAATGTTGAGTTTCATTCCTGCAATTACCTTCACAAGGAGAAATTGTTGGAACATTATTTGAAATGGATTTTATTGAAAAAACATCACGAAAGCATTGTAGTATGGCATGGTGCATCTTGAGTGGCCACTCACTACTTGATGGTTGGATATCCATCTCTCACTCATGGAGATCAATCATATCATTATGCCTGTGTTTCATAATAAAAACATGATTGCATATAGGATTCATACTAAGAGGGTCATCTATCACATCACTTAATAAAAATACATACATATTGAGCTTATTAGTTTTCATGAAAAGGTTTGTAATAGAATCCCTTATTTCATTAATTTGTTTCCATTATTTTATTTTATTCCATAAACATGCCATGGATTGTTTTTGAAAAAGGCACCAAACATTAAAGAAACAAATTATTTATCTGTTATATTTTAAATATTCATTGAATATAATAATTGATCAATATCCTAAACACTTTTTCAATCAGGTAAACACACAATTAATGGAACATTAATGTGGTTAAAGAATTATTTGAATATTATCTTATAGGATGATTTACTATTTCTACCATGAAAACATCCTCAAATAAAAGATCCATCGTCGCATGATTGTTTCAATATTTAATGATATATTTTATTTCTAGATGAAACACTTATTAAGAACTATTTTACAATGACTAAAAGATGGTTTCTGATAAAATAACAATGAAAATACTATAGGTAACTCTTTGAGATCATGGTTATATGCGACCACCTAGGGAGATTTATGTCATTTTCAATTTATTTATCTAATTATACATATGTAATATATATCTCCTTTTTTACTATTAATATCCTTTTTATATATAAATCTATGTTACAAAATTTATCAAATTTTAATAGTTATATTGAAGTCTTTGATTCCATATTTTTTTAATATTATCTGACTATCAAATAGTATTTTGTATTATCATTAATATGATAATGATTAAATCATATACCTCTTATATTCATCCCAATGGAACCGTGTCTTATTTTAATTATGAATCTCATTCGATTAAATTAGATTGAATGAAAGAATTCATATAGACTACACATACTAGAGAGACTTTTCTACAGTCCATTAATTGATAAAATATAATAATTTATTGTGAAATTAAAAAGAATTATATAATTTATGGTTCTGGCTCATCGGATCAATCCATCATTCGTAAATAAGTTATTTCCATCCATATTTTGAATTATTTTTTTATAACTGATTTTATATTATTTTGGATGAGAAGCAACTACTAAGGATCTATTTGACATAGTCATCTTATCAAATAATAATAAATTTCATGAATGTTTTCAACTAAATGTTTTAATATTTCCATTTATGTATTTTTCATAATGATATAGTGTTTTACATAATATTAACCTTTATATTAAAAAATAACATGTTTGTATTAAATGGGAAATGTTTTCACCTTTTCTAGATCAAACCATAGATCTTCATGATGAATCATTCCCAACAACAGATGTATCCTCTTCATTGATACAATATTTATACTCACTAATAAACAATATATGTATTTATTGGCATACCCTACACACACAAAAACAATAATAAAATTAAATTAAATCCATTTGTGATAGAATATAAATAATTCTATTCATAATATATGCTCAACCTCAATAGTCATTTTAATATTTGAAATGGATAATATTTTCCTTGGATGGTGGAAAATTCCATAGTATAGGACATGATTTTGTGTATAATATATTGTTTCCTCTTCAATCATAATACAATATTATCATAATTACCTAACATGAACTTCTTCATTGGCGAAACTGCCTTTAACTTCAATTTTAACTCCATCATCCTATGGGAATCATAATATCCCAATTTGTTTCATGTCACAATGATTATTTGTATTTCTATATAAATTTTTAATAATCAGGAAAAACCCCTGAACATCACCTTTTCCAATTCAGGTGAAATTTTCTTCCACATGAAAATGATTTCAAAAAATTTATAACATGAGTAGTGTGTTAATTTTTAATTTTCATGATTTTTTCACATATAACTGTAACCTTTTGATTTTTAATTCATTATCAATTTACCTTAACTATAAAATTAAAATATTAAATGATTCATGATTATTCATCAATCATGATATTTAACTCCACAAAATTATTTGTAATTTGAAAATTGTAATCATCCTCTGATTGTTTTTTTCATAAAATCCGTTTAAATAACCAAAATACCAATAAATTTTTTTTCATGAATTATTTGGAATTAAATCTCATTTAATAATTCATGATTTGGGTTTTTTATATTAACCTGATACTCATATATCATCAGTTGAATAATGATTTCTATCATTTTCCGTCGATTAGCTGATAATATCCACAGTGTCAAAAATTTTCTATTATTTTGAATATTTTTTCTCCAAAATTTTGAATTTATCAAATTTAGAGTAAGGTACTTTTAACCATTTTAATAGATCCATAAATTCTCCATATTGTTTTTAATTCTTTTATAATATTTATATTCCTTTTAATGTGCCTAAAATTTTTTTGGGAACTTTTTTTTATGGATTTTCTATCATCCACTAATTAAAACATGAAATTGAAATATTTTCATTAAATTTAATTTTCCGCCTTTTGCGATTAGAGTAGATAAATGGTTATAAATAATCAAAATTTTCTTCCTCTAAATAATCATACCTGATTATATTTTATCTAGATATAAATTCCATAATTATCATCTTCTTATTCATAGTGAATATGCAAATATTCATTTGATCTTTTTTATAGAATTTTGGTGTTGAAGGTTCCATATTTCTTCTACTAGACTTCTAAAGATTTCCGTATTAATATGAAAATGGAGGTTAAGAATATCAATAAATTTGATATGTTCATTAGAATATTAAGACACACAATTTATAATTTTGGGATAATATAAAATTAGGTCAATGCATCCCCTTGGTAAAAGAATTAGAGTATGTTTAATGGAACATATAAAATAAAGGGCACATACTTCGAGAATGAATATTTCTCTTAGTGGTTGGTGGAGAACCATAAATACTTCTCTCTGAAAAAAAAAATGTGGAAATAGTCACCGTAAAACATAATAATAATGCCTCATGGGATGAGATGGTGGAAAAATATCCAATTTCAAATAACATCACATGTAATCGTCATAGGGGCAATGATGTGTTTACTCCTAATAATTGTAATACCCAAAATAACGAGACAAGAAAAGGTATAATATAACTCATTCTAATACTACACAATGAATTACATGAATATCATTATGCTTATTTAGGTAATTAATGATAAATTAACAAATGAACTCCTCTAATTTGTGGTTAGTATATATATTTCATGGACAATATTGTAATAAAAAAATCATCACATATAAATGTTTACTTTAAAAAATAAACCACTATAATAATTTAACATTACTCCTAGATCACATGACACATCCTTGGTAAAAGAATCTTGTGATAATGAAATAGAGGTGGATCCAAATTTGAATATATCGACCCACTTCTCTGTTGACTCTCGTAGAAGGACTAATTTGAAAGAATGAAAACATATACTTATATAATATAATTATAAATCATAGAATTTTTATTTAGACAACATAGATCATCAATAGAAACAAAATATTATTATCGATGAGGTTTCAAATCTTTTTTCAAATAACTCTGAACAACATGATAGAAACTAATCATACTTTCTCAGAACATAGAATAATTAATTATATGGTTCTCGGAGTCAATTTCTATTCTACTCATAGTAAATGTATTTTATCTTCATCCCATTTAATTTTTATTGGAACTATGGTAGTAGTCCCTTATTAAAATATTATTTTGGTAATTTTTCTGACATACCAAACTATATTGTTACAATGTATGGAGGTCTTGGGAATCATATTATAAAAAATGAAAAAATAGAAATAAATAAGGGGTCTTCACCAAAAAATTTAATTGATTTTGGATATCATTTTTGGGGATATTCTAAATCTAGAGAACCCAAAAATTGAAAGAATAGTTATGATACTTATTTAATATAATTAAAAGAAAAACCTAGTTTTCCTAAACCTAATATGATTTTATAATCAGTTTATTTTTCTCTATAAAAGATGGGATATCATAACAATGTTATGAGTTAGTCATTTTAATATTTCAAGCAGATTTATTTCTAGAAAAATTTATTGGCAGAGAGATCAATTTAATTTTAGTAAATATATTGTTACTTGAGGAACTAACAGTTCAAGAAAATGACACAAATTCTCATTAATATATTACTATAATATATATCAATATTATAGATTTTTACATTATTATATCCACTCTTTGATTTGAACTGTCAATTTCCAATTAAATCATCATAGGGATTTCAAAAAAATCAACAATATTTTGAAAAGTGGGATGCTATAATTTATTCCCAATATTCAATGTCATTTAGGGTATCAGTTTAGTTTAGTGTATAGTTTAAATTTACTTTCTTATATCTAAATGTACTTTTATTTGTTTGGACCTTGATATTTTTTCCCCAATATTAATGATAGGAACCTTATTAATAAAGCGACTGTAGTTGTTTTATCATTCATTTCCCTCTCCACATTATACAGAACCATCTCTAATCACCATACAATCATAATGGGAATAATTTATATAGAGTAAAATCCATCATTCATATTCTATATAAATAATCCTTCGGATTCATACCCTGATTGTAGAAATACCATACATGATAATTGGATGTATATAAATTATAATAATTCTCTGGGGCTTCTATACATAAGGTTATTTTACATAAGAAGAAAATGTGTGATTGGAGTAGGGATCACTTCAGCTCTATCTAAAAATATATTACTCCTATTTAGAAAATTTCTCAAATTATCCCTGAATGAAACACTTTCCACAACAACTATACTGATCTTATGTAATAATTTGAGGTTGAATCATGATTTAAAACCTCTTCAATATAAAAGATAAAATATACATTGAATCACTAAAGTCACAATGGATCAATGATGGAGATAGAAATTCCAAATTCTATACCACTCTATAAAGTCTAGAAAGTCTAGAAGACCACTCTCCTTACTATAAGAAGGTAATCATATTTTTTATGATAGAAAATACCATTTTGGTGACGTTGAATCCGACTATTTGATTTTTTTTTGATTTTTTTAACACTAAATCTAATTCAATATATATTATTATTCACATACATATTATTCATTAAGATAAAATTCTTCCTAACACAATTCCTCTAGATTCTATGATAACTAAGGTAGTGTTTTAACAAAATTATTGGGGATTCCATGTCTTGGATAGAAACCCTATTTATTTCATTAATGTCATATGGGATAATATTCATCATGCTGACTGCCGGTTATTTTTCCACTTCATTAATGACGATCCTCTCTCATAAGGGATTTCTTACAATTTAATGAAACATATTAGAAATTTGTTAAATGATAATGAAATAAAAATATTCAGACCGATTTTAGTTGTCATAATTTATAAATATTTATTTGTGAAATCATTGATATCATGATTGGTATAATCTCCAATATCATTGTCTCTTTGAATTCGATTAGTTTCATTTAAAGGAGGACCATCTAGGATTACCTAATTAATTTGAATTAATTTTTAATTACTATAATATGGCATAATATATGTAGTAATATTTCACTAAATATTGATATAAAAAATTACATTGACACCACATATTTGTTATTAATTTTTGAGGTTCTTGAAAACGTTGAATTTTGTTAATATTTTTTATATTGTCAAATCTTTTTAGCATTATCTTATATTTATATCCCTTATTAATGGATATTTATAGAGATACTAAAAATTACTCAAAGGTGTGAGGTAGGGTGACCCACTTTCATCCATTATCATTGAAATTTTAAAACATCACACATGTATGATTCCTCTTAATATAATTGATAAAGTAATAATTATTTAAATTAGAGATTCTAAATTTATCCTTGATCCATCCCATTTTTTATGAAAATGAAATGTTTTAATTCACATCGCATGATAAGAATAATTTTTGGAATATTAATGATGACATTACAAATTATGAAAATTTTGTTTTCCTAGAAATGAGCTTGAATAAATCCATTGATTATATTGGGAATAATATATTAGACATTTGGAATATTGACATCATCAATTATATTAAAATGAGACAATGTTCCTTTCCCTTCACATACCATGGAGAATCCATGTTTTTTGTAAACCTCATTCCTTGGACATCAATTATATTCTAGGTTAGCATGGACGTAAATTAGCTTCATTGAAGGTTAAAAATATTTCAACAGATGATAGGGCTTGTCTTGTGAAGCACATTACAAAATCTAAATTTTTATACTCATTTTTGTTATATTAGTGTTCAGATGTATTTTTGTAGAGTAATAAAATATATATAAAATGATTTTACATAGAGGGATAATTATTGAGTAAAGATTTATTACCATGGCTATGAATAAATGGTGTAATCATATTAATCTTAATGAACTCAGAATATAAAAAAGTATAAATTTAAAAAATTTTCTATAGAAACACATATGGTTTATGATAATCATTGAAAATAAAGGACTCTTAATATTTTGAGTTTCATATTATTAAACAATTTAGAAGATATAAATCAAAATAACATGGATTCTTCTATTTTACCAGCCCTCAAGGTGCCTTCTCCGCAATTTCCTCTCAATCCATCATGTTAGTTAATAGAATATCCTCTCTTAAATTTGGTTTTACTTTTTATAGATAAATACCCTTGTAAGACCTCATTAATATTTTTGATCTAATGATGCACATAAATTCCATGATATAATAAAACATAGATTCTTCCTCTATAGAATTTCTAGACATAATTAATGATTTTATTAGTAAAAATATCTTCATTAATCCTGATGATATTATAACCTGATACCATGTATTCCCTGGGATAATCACCTGTAAGGGTTTTTGCATTAATA
Source organism: Viscum album (assembly GCA_963277665.1). Classification (NCBI taxonomy): domain Eukaryota; kingdom Viridiplantae; phylum Streptophyta; class Magnoliopsida; order Santalales; family Viscaceae; genus Viscum; species Viscum album. The sequence goes on from OY728140.1 coordinate 932,121,101, forward strand.
TTTTGTGATGTAGTCATAGATGGATTGGAATGAAAAAAATATTGATTACTCCATCCATATTCATGCTGAAATGGATATTTTTTCACTCAAAACATCTTATTGACTATTATCTATAAGTAGTCAGTGTATATCTCTATTATATATTTGTTTTACACCACCATAAAATTAAGTATATAAATAACAAATTATTGAGATCTTACAATACCTCAAAACATTGGAAAATTACCATTTATTTCCTCATGATATGCCTATCTCTTACAGACTCTATACCGTTGTGTCTTAGAGATTGTTCCTAGACTAATCTCCCATCATAGATCCTAAACATGATTCATGTAGCCTATGTAGAAATTATCCACATCATCTTGGGTTGTATTAATGAGGGGACTCATGAGTAGGTCCATTTTCATCATCAATCTATTATGGAGTAAATCATGGTTTTAGTGAAGATTACCAATCAACTACATCATGGTCAATATAAAAAATAAAATATACAACTTCCCTAATCCCATATGGTTTTCCATAAATATATATTTTCATCTAAATTATTGAAATATTGAAATATTTTTCATGAATCCATTTATTATATAGATCAAATGTAATTTATATGGGGTGTCCAGAGGAAACCTCGTTATATCATGCTTTTTATAAATCTTCAGTGATCACCATGCAGATATTATGAGATGTATTTATAGACCATATGGAATTGCATATTAAATGTAGTATAAAATGGTTATTCTTATTAATGGTGTTGATATGGAACGATAGAGAGGATTTAACATACAGTATCCATGATTGTGATTTTACTTTCAATTTTCAAGATGTGGGAGCTTTGACAATTACATTAGTGATGGAAACACAATACCCAAGATATCATCAGTCATCAGTGTCATAATTCATCATAAATTAATTTAGGGAATCCAATTTTATGATTTATACACTTTTAAACATAAGTAAAAGTGGTTATGATCTCATTCTGTGTGCCTATTTACTTGATAACACTTCCTCTTTTTCAAAGTGATCTTTTTAAAAAACAATAAATTACAATTTTACAGATACATTTATTTTTTCATATGATAATATTATTTCTCACATTAAAAGAATCTCATTCTTAACATAAAGAATTAAAATCAACTACATAGTTATATAATGTGTTAGTATTCCATGTGAATATTATTTTAATGTCATTAAAATAAATCCGTAGAACTTAGTGTTTTGATTCCTTAACTATTAAATATCTATCATAGATGTTCAATATTTTACTCAACATTACATTTAATGGTTTTAATGAATTGTATATCTATATATATATTGTTGTGGATAGTGTCATTCCTCTATAATTCATGCTTTAATCTTTCAATTCCATTTTGTGGTGGGATATTTTTTCAGTGAATGGTAAAATAATCAAATCATAAAAAAACTTCCATACATTTTAGTAATTAAAACATCAATGAAAGAGGATAAATAATAATATTTATTTCCCATTTAATTAATTTAACATTATATTTATTACATATATGAATACCTTTTATGTCCTAAATATTATGAAAATTATCATGTTGGGAAAAAAATTACAAAATAAATGTACCTAAATATACAATAAACTTTTTAGACCAAAAATTAATATTACATAATAGCTGAAAAGAGAAATTTTTTGATACGAATACTTTTGTTTGTTTAAAAATTTTGGATACATTAAATATTAATAGTTAAACATAATGATTCTATAATGTCTTTCTTTATTATAAAATAATTAAATATCATAAATCCCCCAAAAAATGTCTTATGTTTTCCATGATCTGAAGACTGCACAAAAGGACAAATAATGACCTCCATCATATGACTCGGATCACAATTATTAGTTGTTGATCACACTTTTTTTTAATTATATTCACTTTTTCATAGTGATTAAATCCAGAGTAAATAATTTTATTAACAAAATTAAAATAAACCAATTGATTAGAATAGGAAATATTAAACCATTAACCAAAATTAAAACCATTATACTGTGTTTTCATTATTTTTTCATTATTATTTATTTATTATTTTTTATCCCTATGAATATATTCATTATCCCATGGGGAATATTATTTATATACTATCTAATTTTACTCTTATAATATTCACTAATTTTATCACTACATAATTTTCATCTTTTAATGGAGAGATATATATTCCATTTATTAATTGATCACCTCTTGTTATAGAGTATTTTATCATTAATGAATAAATACTTTATATATCAAAATGATATTGGAAAAAAAAATTCCTATTCCATTGAAGCCATGAACATTCATACCTTAAAATGGCTTGGTAGTATCTAGTCTATGAGATCATAAAATAAATTCTTAATCAAATGATCTTCTGTGATAAAATTTAATCTAATATATCTCTTTCTATTATTGAATTCTTATTCCACAATAATATTTTAATTCATGAAATATTCATTACATTAGTATTTTCTATATTATAGATAAAAACTAAAAACAAATCCACTTTATTCATTCATTATATTTGAAAAATTACTTAGTTATCCATGAATCCCCTAGCCAAGTTTATAAAAATTATTATTTTGAATTTTCACAATAGGTTAAAATAATATTTAATGTATTATTTCTCACCAAAAGAAATATATGAAAACTTTCTTGTTATAAGTTGGTTCTAAACTTTTTCATTGAGTATTTCTATATTAAAATCATGAACCTGGAATATTTACTGAAATGTATCCTTGTAATAATATACCATATAATTCCTCTATTAATGATTTTGATGACTCCCTCGATTCAAAATAACTTCTTTAAAAATTTTAAAAGAAATATATTATACACCACATAACAATATATTTTAAAAAATATGTTTGATTTTATTTTTATAGATCTAATTCAATTAAACTATCACAACATCACAATTACCAATCATGGAATATAAATTACGTTAATATAAAATGAAAATCAAGAATTACCTTGATTTTATATATAAATGCCATTTCTATCAAATTATTAAATATGTTTAATCCGACCACGCCATAAAAAATATACCTATCATAATACTTTTATAAATATCATGATATTTTCTTCATAACTAATTCAAAGACAAAAATTTAATTTTTTTAAAATGAATATTTATATTGGTATTAATGTTAATATAGTTTTATCTATCTATGTAAAAATTTAATATAAAACTAATGAACAAATACTACTATAGTAAAATACCACTTCATACATTTAAATGTGAAATAATATGTCTTGATGATGAAATACATACCTATGGTTCTCATGTGGATAATTTGATTGAATCGCCTTCCCAAAGGGATGTTCATGAGAATAATAAGTTAAACCTTATAGGTCAATGATCTCATTTAACTTAATGTATTGGGGTAAAACCAATTTCCATTATTTTAATTAAATAATTACTCATTCATCACATGTAAAGTTTATATGAAAATATAAATCATAAATAATTAGAAACACTTCTTATTTTTTATCAAATAATGATAAATTTTTGAAATATTTTGTAATCCCAAAAAATATAAATCAAGAGGGGTGATATTAAAATCATAATAACAAATTTAAACCATATATATATTTAAATATATTTAAATAATTTTTTATTCTCATGTATTTGATAAAATTATGAAATATTGATTTAAAAAGACTATATACTATTATATTTCATTAAAAAATTTATATATTGAAAATTAAAATATATGAAAAACCTAAAACCATGATGTTAGATAAAATTGAAAGAGTTTTTTAAAAATATAAAACTATATAGTTCCATGAGTGGAAAATGAAATTTAAATATTAAATGTAAATAATATAGAAATTTATAATTTTTTTTATTAAAATAAGTTCAAATGTATCATATATTTACTACTATGGTATCATGTGATTTAATAAATGAAGTATCATTACGTATTATCAATGTTGAAGTGGGATATCATGACCTGATATATTAGATTAGAAAATAAGTACAATTAGTGGAAACATTAATAAAAAATTAATATAAAGGCTTTTTATTCTTTAAAATCACTAAGATAATGATATAGTTATATAATGTTTAGAGGAAAATTATTCTTTTTTAAATTACGTTCGTTGATAATAAATAGGGTAAAAATATGATAATAAAAATGTATGAAATAAAAAATAGTGGGTATTATGATTTTATGTATTATTTCATATAGAAATTCATGATCATTATACAATTTGGTATAATTATCTGAAGAACATTGTCACATTGAAAAAGATTATTATTGATTTAAAAAACACAAAACATTAAAGATACTTCTAATCCATTTATAAATCCTTGAGAGTATAACCATATTGTTTTTTCTATTAGATAATTGATATTAGAAATTCTATTTTTTTCATTATCAATACAATATATGTCTTTATGAAATATTCAATGTCAACAGTTTTTCTTCCTTACTACAAAACAAATAATGAATTTATGTTGAATATTATATTTTGAAATTTAAAGCCACTGATAAATGAAGTAATTTTTTTTTCTTTACATTATTATATTTTCATCAATGTTGAGATAAATATAGTCTTTCATTGATTTGAGATGTCTTTGGTGCATCCCTGATATCATCCCTTATTTGTACTATATTTCTGTAGATTATTCTGTATATTGAAATATCATTAGACTAGTTTTCATTTGATATCCATTTATTCTAATATAAAAATTTTAAATTAATATATTATATATACCAGATATTTTCAATTTATATTAATATAAAACTCCATAATTTATGTATCAAATGAAATAATTGGAGTGAGTTTTCATTAGAAAAGATAATATTTTTTTAGGCATACTATTAGAATGACAAAAAAATATATGATATTTTTATTAGCATACTATATAGTAACGGAATTTATTATTGAATTAGAAAATTAAAATTTAACTTTATGTTTTATTCTAATTGAACATTTATTTTAATATCTAGTGTGTTTTACGGTTTAATTTCTCCCCCATTATTATTAGTAAAAAAATACGTTAAAACATATGAGATGATATATTATATATGAAATGAAAATAAAAATATTTTCTCAAATAGGGAAAAAAATTAAATGCTAATAGATCACTTCTAAAGACAGTAATGTTATTTCATAATATAACCAAGCCACTGTTGGAGGTGCTTTAGAGTCTTGCTTCCAACCTCACAATAGATGAAAAGAAGAATATGAATTTATTTTTTACTACTTATTACCACATTGTATTTTTTTAAGGCTCTGTTAGAAATAATATTTTTTATATTAAATAATTAAAATTTACAGGCCTATGGTGTGGATGGTTACCAAGTTTAAATTCTTATAGACAATCGTTTTTTTATTTTCAGGTTTTCCAGCTTCTAGTGTAAAAATATTATGACAATGAATACTATTATAAGAAACCAATGGTGATTTTTTTTTCATTTTTTGATATATTCTATAAAAGTAATTCTTCAACAAAAATGAAATATTATAACTAGGTTGGTGAAGTTATACCCTCATGATTCATCATAATGCTTCTAATTTTTTCTAAAATCGGTGAAATATCCCATAAAGATGAGCATTTTTGTTGTTATTATCATTGATTAACTTATTCATGTCCTAAAAAATTTCGTAGATGGATTTTAGTGTATTATCATATATGGGTAGGTTCATTATGATATAGGGATCTCCCTATATGATATATGGATGGCTGTGAACAATAAAAATTAAAATCATAGAAGTCATTCATCTTTATGGTAGAGTCTTGACAGTCAAAGCCCATGAGATAATAAGTAGACTATAATAACATACTGATTTATTGATATTTTTGTGTCTTATATTGTTTAAAAATAATAGGTTGTTTTGATTTTACATCTTTATGATTTTAATAATACCATACCTAGGAACTATTAATGGCTTTGAGGACCTAATGTAAATTAGATAATGGGTGTGGATCTTGTGTCTTTATTCCACTATATTTAATGGATGTGACATGGATTTGTTCATATTGAATGGTTTATATTTATTATAGAGATTATATGAGTAAAATAGGTTTTTATTAATCAGTAGAAATCCAATATTGTGAGAAATACTATTTTTGAATATATTGAAACCAAAAAATGTTCTTAATGGCTACACAAAACATTTTATTGAAGGTAATGGAAAATAATAATTTGAATGAATAATTGATTAGTCCTAAATGATGAAATATAGTGTTATAATTGGGCGTATAAATACTCTAAAATTTCTTATAGGTGATAAATATTTTATCTAAAGAAGGGTTGAAACCATTCTAGTGCTTATTTGTGACTCAAAAATTGATGAGTTCATCCAAAATGACCGAATAATATTTTTGGTAGTCCTTAATATATTTGTAAGAGACATTAAGTATTATGATTTTTAAAAGAAATATAAGAAATAATAACTCATAAATATATCAAAAGTGAGTGGAGGAAGAGGTCAATCTATATTTAACAAAATGGTTCCCCCCATTAAAAAATTGATCGAAAAAGGTATGAATATTTCCCATTGAATTGCAGTTTAATTGGGGTTAGATAGAGAGAATATTGAATCATTTAATATTAACAAACTTCCATTACTCAATGAAATATAATTCAAATCCAATTGGGAAATTTAATTACTTAACAGGATTATGATTTTTGTAACTTAGAATAAAATAATGAAATAAATTATATATAATTAAAATTTAATATCTATGTACAGATAATATACTAAGGTCATGTCTAGTGGTTATGAAATAATTATGGAATTAATGTTGCGTAAATATACAAAAAAATATAAATTTTTATAATAAAAGATTGACTGTATTTTTTATATATTCTTGAAAAATGTTACTACTTTCGAATAAAAGACATTATAGGGATAGGTTGAGTATGTACGCCTTATGTGACAGGTTTGGGGATTAATCATGATTTTCCCTATTAATAAATTTTACATGATCGCATTCATCACCAAACAAGATCATGGTCCATTGTTTTGAGGAACTATATCAATCTTCCACTCTTCATAGTGATCACACCAAATCATATATAAATATAGACACATAAATCAAAAATAAAAATATAGATTTTACATGGTGTACCACAATGGTACAGATCCATGTAGCACACAAGGATAATTTATTTATGTTCTAAAATATACTATACTAACTTTTTGTTGATTATAGATTCATTCATTGGAAATTTACACAAAGAAACACATCCATTATATGATTTGTTGTTTTATAACTGCTTCCCCATGTATCAACTCATTTTACCCATCTTTGTATACTACAATTGGGATAAAATAGATAGTTAATATACATCATTTTCTATTCAATAATTTATATATATTAATGCCCACTCTAGATCTACATTAGTTACAAAAAACAGCACTAATATTTATATCCATAAAAAACATTATATTATGATCAACATAATTTCACATCCATGTTTTGATAGTTAGATGAGATAAAATCATTATAAAGAGTTGAATATATATATATATTTTATTACTCATGATTATATTATCCCCATAATGCGAGGATTAACGATTTAAATTCAAAATAAAGACTATATTGATGAAAATCCTCATATAAAGATTATCATACACTAAAAAAATCTTCATATGATCTTTCATATTCTATTTCATATTAATACACCATTTTAATTCAATATTATTTGACCCAAACTCATTAAAAATAAATTTCATCAATAAAAATCATTCATCTTTCTACTCTCATCATTATATATTGAACACTATATGTCAATAGAATTAAAAAATCATTATAGGATATTTCGATGATGTATATAAATTCTTGAACAACCTTGAGTATATGGTTTAGATTCTTCAATCCCACCAAAATTTACCTTATTATTTATATATATTTTTTAATACATAGTACTGAATGGTCATTCCATTTTCCAAAAATGAATTATATTCTAAATAAATTTCTATAGATTAGTCCAACTCCAAAAATATCAATATAACATATATTATTTCAAAATTCCATAAAAGAAATCATTTTACTAATGTTGTATTCTTCTAAATGTTATATTTATAATTTTTATTACAAGGTCCATTTTTCTATATCTGCTAGAGTTTTAATCCTATGAATTTTCATGATATCCAATAAAAAAAATATCACTTTTTCAAGGCATTATGTATGGAGAATATTAATCCACTTATACCTTTTGATATTTATCATATTATTATCACTTTAAAATTTCATGATTTCCTCTATTAAATTATTTATTATAATCTAATATGTAAATTCCCTTTAAATTATACATGAAATTAAATATTTAAATAATATATATAATTTATTTTAGAATTATATATATAAATCTATTAATATATGACTATTTAAATATCATGTTTCCAATGAAGTCATTAAATAAATCATATGTGAGTTTTTAATAACTAAAATTAATTCTTACATAATATGTTGATGCCAATATTTAATTTAAGTGATATACAATTTACACGTTCACACCATATTGATCATACAATTTAATATTTTGATTGATCTACATTATTCATACATACTCTATAGATACATTAGAATAAACATATATATACACTATATTAATCACACACAACATAAAAAATCAATTATATATTATAACACATTATAAATAAAGTGAAAAACATTTGACACCATGATTTAATCTTATACAACCACCTCGATGCTAATTTAGTGTTATGAGCCTTCAAAATTTCAATTTTATTAACAAACCTTTTGAAAAATGATACTAATCATTCACAACTCCATGTTTTTACATAATTTTTATCCAAATGGACCAAAGGCCTTATTTTTTAATTTATTATGAATAATACCCTTTTAATGGTTGAAACAAAATCCTACATGACCCGTAGGCCCTAGGCATAAGGCCCGACATACCCCGAAGGCCAATACATGGCCGGAAGGCCCATAGACAATCCATGACCATTACATGACACATAGGCCAAACCCACTAGAACTGCCCCTCCCCACCTTCAATATATATTTTTAAACATAATAACCCTTCTTATAAGGATAAAATATTTTTTATCTATCTTAGTAATCCTTATAAAATTAAAATTATCAAATTTTTCATGATGAAAACATCATCTATTAATTTATAATGATCATAAATTCAATCAAAACATTTATCACATTATTAAGTGGACAGATAATCCAAAATTAGATATGTTCAATAGATATCATATTATCTATTATTATAAAAGATTACATATATGATTATTAATACAGATATTCACATGAATATCAACATGGTTCAAATCTATGTGTAACCAAATATGTTTATCTCAAAATATTTATCAAAAGATGATGTTGTCATGAAAATCATTAAACATAAGACTCTATCAAGGATATATATATTATCCATCTATATATCGGTCTACATAATATTAAATACATATTAATGATTCCCAATGTCCGTTCTTTCTTATAAATGTTTTTCTAATAGTTTCTCTCCATAAATTTTCAATAAAACCAAAAAATAATGAATTTGATTAAAGAGTACCCACATTATGATTTTTAGTCAATTCACCTAGAATATTTGTACCATAATCTAATGAATATGTTTTCTTCCTTTCCTATATAATTAATCCATTAATTGATCAATATATTCAGCATTATTTTATTCTATTCCTCCATAAATAATAAGGATTAATGGAACTATCTTCACTATATTGTTGAAAAATATAGATGATATCCTAATTATAATTTTAATATTTTTTCTTTCAGGTTTCCCATTAATAAAATATAATTCATTTTTGGTATATTCGTGAAATCTACAATCTCAGGATGGAACAATTATTTTACTAAATTTAGAGAGATAAATATTTTTCATTAACATACAATCTATGGATCCCTAAATTCCAGAACATTTTTGTTTCCATCTACATCTTCCCTTAGATTCAAATAAACTTATAGTTAAAATTTTTATTTCAGTATACTATACATTCAATATTTACAGTGCTAAATGTCAAAAAATTTCATAAAATTCTACTATAGCCTTCAACCCTTATAGATAATTGCTTATTCTTTTACTATTATAGGATCATTCAACCAATTATTCTATTTTTATATCATTACTTATCACTATTCCAATGAACTTTGAGATTAGTTTAATACATGTAATCATTTTTTACTAACCCATGATATGTTTTTCATTCAAAAATCCATTATCAAATATGTATTTATTTCTATATAGATAAAATAAGATATTAACAATTATTGGAGAGTCATAAAAATCCACTATTAATGCTATGTTAAGTAATATATTGGGGAAAATTATTTTATGGTAATAAATTCAATCATATAAATTCCACTGACTTGATTAAAAATAATTTTTGAAACATGAACAGTAAAATATCTATAAAAAACCATATCTTACTTTGAACATCAACATAAATATCACTACATAAATGTATTAGAATGTAATAATTATGGAATTAGGTGTGAATAATACCACTAGTAAATGATTTTTATTTGTTAAAATAGTTAATAGAGGAAAACAAAACTTCATTGTAACTCATAGATTTCTGGTTCACTATTTTAATGAAATCCTTTTGAAAATCTACTCTCAAAGAATCCATATATAGTTTTTCATGATCATCGTTCAAATTAAGAGTTCTCCTCTAAATATAGGTATAAATAATCTATAACCAGAGATGAAATAAGATGATAATAAAGAGAATATATCATTAAAAAATCAAGATTATAAAAAATATTTGTTTCTACTAATACTATAATTTTTTCATAATGTCCTTCCCTCCATCATCATGTATCCATTATCGAGTTATATAACTAGCTAAAATTAAGGAGGCAACCTGATAGGTTAAGTATCAATATTGGTATGTTACCACATTTTTTAATTATTATTTGGTGGATACCATATCACATGATATTATATTAATTTTAGTTTATCATAATTACCATGATAACAATTAAAAAATTAAACAGTGCATTAACACCATTTTAAATACAAAACAATCATAAAATTACCTAAATTAATTTAACTAAAAATAAATTTACATATTTTATTTCAATAGTCATAGAGGAATCTTGGAACTTCTTTTTATAGGTATACTCTTTCTGTATGTAAACACCATGGATGGTATATCTTTATTAATCACGTTTAACTGAAATCCTTAGTTATAAATGTATAACATATGGAGATGGGTACTTCTCAATCAACATCTTATGGATGAATAATTTTTTCATGATGAACTAACACTTTACTTCAACCATCCTTCCAATCCTTCATAGTTTTTATCCCTTGAATAGTTCCAATTATTCAAACCTTTATCTAGATGCTTGAATTTTCATCTTACAACTTATTTTGTTTGGTATTCAAAAATTTTACAACACAAATCCCACTTATACATGTCACAAAAATTGATGCTTTAATATTGAATTTTGACACATCATTCACCTAGAATAGAATACATATTATAAAAATTAATATGTTTAATATCTCGCCCCGGGTGTTGCACGATGGTACCCAATGCAGAGTCCCTACTTGACCTTAAGCATTCCAACCTATACATTAGAGGCTACCAACTAGAACTGAGGGTTTGGAATGTCTATAATGGGGAGACTATACAATCATTAATCAGATTAAAACATGATCAGAAATAAATATACATATGCAGAATCATATATAACCAGAATTATACTCATTTCATAAAATAACCAAACTTGAAATACAATCCTCAACTAAAATGGAAAATATTTCATGCCAATATATGTGTCAATTATTTAAAATGAAATTGCATGAAATGATAATAAGACTCTAAAAGAGTGTTCCAAAACCATGTATGGTCCCCTCGTCGAATCTTCATTCCAAATGCGCAATCAATCCCAGTGTCTTTCCTGTTATCATTTATTGCAACAACATAATTTCATTAGGTACCGATCAAGGTGCCTGAATAGGGCGGGATTACTACTCAGTATGCCACCACCAATGGTGTCTAAAACATGTACAATCAAAAGATATTGTATTTAGTTATATATGAAATAATTTATTTTCATAAATAACATGTTATTACATTATCATTTCTTCGTATTTAACTTCCTTAACTCTAGGGTTCCAATGGAGACTCCTACGTGAACACTAGCTTGGTCTCATACTAGAGTCTGAATTATTCTCTAGGTAATATCAAATATAAATAATTACATCTTATTGTAGATCGATGTATGAAAACGTTCTATGATATCTTAGTACAAAATTTGACTCATGTCAGAGTTTGAATATTCTCATGTGAGACCAGAACTCAGTGTACCATTATTTACATTCCTTAATTTCACATTTATAATTCACATTTAGAAAGTTACCGATATCAAAACCATAAGTAATATAATCATATTACTATACATAATCACTAATATAATGACTATGTTTCCATTACCTAACTCATATGTATAATGACCATGTTACCATGTATACTTCTCATTTTAATTCCTAATTTCCAATTCTCTTACTCATACATAGGATAACCATGATACCATTTTTACTTCTCAATTTTGAATAACCATTCTCCAATTCATTCACACATAATTAATTCATAATTATTTATCATGATCAATCCAATTAATAGTTAAAAAATTTGTTAAATAAAATAAATCCATTAATTATCAAAAAAATAACTAAAAAATTCAATCATCTTTATTTTATTCAATTAATTAAATAATCAATTTCATAATTCATATCTCAATAATTAATTTTTCATAATTAATTATCACATTCTAAATCTCAAATTATAATAATTAATATTTTATTTAATTATCTAGATCAAATATAAAATCACATAGTTAATTCATAATTAATTATTTCAAATTAACATGCTCGATATCTCATAATAAATTGTAATGTTGCGTGTTCAGAGCCCCTCCACTAGTGCCCCGTACCTGGTTCGCCACATGACCTCAAGCGCATTTCCCTGAACGCCAGAGGCTGCCTACCAGCAGCGAGGGCCTTGGTGAGTCAGTGGGAAACTATGCCCTCATTCGGTAGGGTATACAAGGTATGAAAACCACAATAAACAACGGACGAAGAAACCAAAATGCATAACAACCGAAACCAAACAGTGGAAGCAATACAGATATATATAACTATGATGAAAATGAATGCAGCAGGTACAAGTATTTAAGGAAAACAGGAAACACAACAATGTGCTGAAATACAATTGAAACCAAGTGCAAAAGAAAACAAATAAAGCTCCTCAGCATCACGAGCCATGGGTCGGTCCCATGCCCCAAGCTCCTCATGCAGTCAAGATGCTCAAGTAGAAGGGTGCTTGCCCTTATCCATACCTACAGTAACATAGTCTGCTTGGGCCCAAAAGCATGGCCCAAACAGGGTGTGAGATACAATCCCAGTAGGCAATCACCCAAAAATTTGTTCCTAACAGTCAATTAATACATGGCAGTAAATAATCAAGAAGTAGTAAACAGAAAAGCACAAGTAGTTACAATCCACAGTTCCAACTAGTAATATACACAAGCAAGCAACCATCAACAAGAAGGAAACAGGTAACCCTCTGGGTAACTCTCACATTCTAACCCCTATGGTTCAACCTATAGTACTAGCAACCCTCTGGGAGGCACACAGAGTCTCACCCCTCTTGTTTAGCTACGTAATTAAGCAGACTCTCTGGGGAAGCACTCACCGTCAATTCCCCCTATAGTCTCGTATTGTGCTAAAGGATATCTGAGGAAGCACTCAACGTCAATTCCCCCTGAGGCCCGCGTCGTGGATCTACAGACTCTCTGGGGAAGCACTCAACATCAATTCCCCCTATAGTCTCGCATCGTAATTAAAAGACATGCTGGATAAGCCCTTCCGTCAATTCTACCTTTGGTCTACTAATCTAGGTTCTCACAGTCCTGAGTATAACTAAACATGCTCAATGCATGTGTATCGTCTAAGTAAACCTCTAGAACTACTTGGCTATCAACTAAGGCTCAACAACAATACTAAAACAACAGTTCCACTATTCTACGACTAGGCATGGAAACTGGAAAAATGCCAAACTGGTAGAACAAGAATGGAAAAGAAATATGAGCACAAAGAAAATATTCTAATCACAAGAAATAACCTCTACTAAAGCAATCAAGGAAATCAGGCAAGTAATAAGGAAAAAACAGGAAACACACAATACCTCGTTCAAGGGTATTGGTGGAAATTGCACAAAATATTCATCAACTTTCTGCGGAAAGGAACAAACCACCTACCTCGATCCTAGGAGATCGATATACGTGAACCTTGATGATAGATTCCCCTTAGAATGACGTAGATCTGAGAAAATGCACAAAACTTCCATCCCACGATAACTTGAAAACAAGGAGGAATCAAGAAGAAAAGCTCAAGTAGAAGGAAGAACTCACCGCTGTGATTCCAACGCAATCAACCGTGCTCAAATCATAGAATGGACGGCGAGGCAGGGTTCCGTCGAAGATACGGCCGTACGGATGCTCTCGGACGGTCGAAAACTAGAGAAGAAGATGTTCTTAGGGGTTTGGCGCGACCGCGGTCCGTTTAATGAAAAAAAAGAAAGTACACGGTGTGTACTTCTTGAGTACACGGCGTGTTCTTAAATTTTCCATACTCTTAAATAACCGAACTCCACCTCAGCCATACACACCATGTGTGTGTCCCGGACATGGCCAGCACACGGCTTCGAGCCGGGGAAGAGTAGACGGTGTGTAATCAGAAAGTACACGGTGTGTACTTCTGAAATTTCCGGAAAATATTTTTTCCTTAAAAACTCTAGAAAAAGGGAAAACATACCTGAACGAAGATCCGGGATCTTACAAACTTCCCCCCTTAAAGAAATTTGTCCCAGAATTTCGCTAACGAGGTGGAGAAGAAGAATCCCTGTACAGCTCCGACCACTACAATCGTACATCGGCCTCCCTCTTCCAGGTCTCATCCTGTGCTTGCCCGTGCAGCCATATCACTCATACTCGAGGAATAGACCTTCCACAGAGAACCTTCATACTGTGATCGAAAATATGGATATGATGCTCCTCGAATGATGCATCCGCTTCAAGCCCGACATCCTCGGGCTGAAAGACATGATACAAGTCTGAAAAGTAACGTCAGAGCTGAGAGACATGGAATACGTCGTGCATGGCCCGATACCTCTGAGGTAGCTTCAACCGATTGGCAACTGACCCCACTATTTCCAAACCTTGAAACGGCCCGACGTACAATGACGAAAGCCTACCCTGTCTCTAAATCCTTTTTCCCCAACCTAGGTGCGATATGCAGGAAAACCTGATCTCTGACCTCGAAATCCAGAGGTCATCTCCACTGATTAGCATAAGACTTCTGCCAAGACTATGTTATAGCCATCCTCTTCCTAATCAGCTCTATCTTCCCTAAAGTCTCCTGAAAAAGACAAGGTCCCAGCAAAGCTGCCTCTCCTGCCTCCAGCCAGCATAAGGGTGATCGGCATGGCCTACCGTACAATGCCTCATATGGCGCCATCTGAATGGTCTCCTGGTAACTGTTGTTGTAGGAGAAATCCACCAGAAGAATATGTTTCTCCCAAGAACCTCCAAAGTCAAGGATGCAAGCTCGAAGCATATCCTCAAGCACCTGGATCGTGCGCTCGGACTGGACATCAGTCGGGCATGGTATGCTGTACTCAACAGTACCTGTGTACCCTAGGCCTTCTGAAGTCCCTGCCAGAACCGAGAGGTAAAGCGCGCATCTCTGTCTGAAACAATAGAACGCGAAACTCTATGCAGACACACAATCTCTCTAATGTAATGTATTCCCAGATCATCGACACTAAAGGTCACCTTGATCGGCAAGAAGTGAGAAACCTTCATAAGTCTTTCGACGAAAACCCAAAGAACATCGTTCCCTCACGGTGACCACAGCAAACCAGTCACGAAGTCCATCGCAACATCGTTCCACTTCCACTATGGAATGGGTAACTACTATAAAAGGCCTGCTGGTCGCTGATGCTCTTCATTCACCTGCTAACAAGTAGAACATCTCATGAAAAAATCAGCAACATCCTTCTTCATACATGGCCACGAGTACTGGCGATGAAGATCGAGATACATCTTGGTGATGCCAGGATGAACTACCCAAACTGAGGAATGGAAATCCCATATCATATCCTCGCGTATGTCTGCTGCCACCCATACCCGTCCTTGGAAACGTAAGATCTCATCCTTTCCCACTGTCCATCCAGGAAGAGGGTCCTCTCCTAACACACTCTCCAGCAGTACTAAGCCTTCCGAGACAGATAGCTGCCTCATCCGTAATCGATCATGTAGCGTGGAGGTAACAGCTTTAAAAGATAGAAATGTTTGTCCCTGTCTGTCGTGCACCTCTAGACGAATCTCAGAGAACCGAGCCATCAGCTGCCACTCACTACTAGACTCCTGAACTGCCTGAATCTGCGTTCTCCGGCTCAACACATCTGCCATAGAGTTTCCCTTTCCTGGCGTATAGGCAAGCTTGAAGTCCAAAGACTGCAGATACTCAACCCACCTGCGCTGCCTCAGATTCAGATCATGATGAGTGAAGATATACTTGAGACTCTTCTGGTCAGTGAAGACCACAAAGTGATCTCCCGGAAGATAGTGTCTCCAACAGCGCAAGGCATGAACAACAGCTTCCAACTCCAGATCGTGCGTAGGGTAGTTCCTCTCATGTGGCCTCAACTGCCGAGACCCATATGCAATGACTCTATCTCCCTGCATAAGCACAGCTCCCGGCCCGATACCTGAAGAATCACAGTAAATAGTGTAGCTCTTTCCTGGCTCTGGCAAGACAAGTATCGATGCTGACGTCAACCTCCCATTCATCTCCTGAAAGGCTGAATCACAAGAATATAACCATAAGAACATCACCCCTTCTTGGTCAGACCTGTCAAAGGTGCTGCAAGATGAGAGAAGTCCCGAATGAAGCATCTGTAGTATCCAGCCAGCCCTAGAAAGCTCTGTACCTCAAAAACATTCTTTGGCTTCTCCCAGGAAACTACAGCTCTCACTTTCTCTGGGTGCACAGATACTCCTGCCTCTGAGATGACGTGACCCAATAAGTTAATCCAATCCATCCAGAAGTGGCACTTCAAGAGTTTAGAATAATGTCGATGCTCTCTCAGTGTACTAAGAACGATCTCGAGATGGGTGGCATGGTCGTGTAGAGTGTGAGAGTACACCAAGATATCGTCCACGAAGACCACGATGAAAGAATCCAAGTAAGGATGGAACACTCGGTTCATCAGTGCCATAAAAACTGTAGGTGTGTTCGTGAGTGTGAAGGGAATGACTGTATACTTGTAAAGACCGTACATGCTCCTAAAGGCTATCTGAGGTATATTTGATGGTCTAACACGCAACTGATGATAACCGGACCTCAAGTCGATAATCGGGAACACCCGGGCTCCTCTAAGCTGATCGAAATTTCTTCATTCCACAACAATGGATATTGGTTCTTGACTGTCAACTGGTTCAACTTTCGATAATCCACACAAAGCCGAAGGGTACTATCTGCTTTCTTTGCAAACAGGACAGGAGAACCCCAAGGAGAAGTATTGGGTCGGATGAAACCCTTAGCCTGTAGCTCCTCCAACTGCTTCTTGAGCTCCTACAACTCAGGTGTGGCCATTCTATAGGGATGAATGGACACCGATGCAGCTCCTGGCACGAGCTCAATAGAAAAGTCCGCCTCACGCTCCAAAGGCAGACCTGAAAAGTCCTATGGAAAGATATCCCGGAAGTGATCCACCACTGGAAGAAAGTCCAACTATGGAGTCCTATGATTATTCAGATAAAGACTAGCAATCTGGGTTGTCCCTCCTCCTATCCCAAGATGCTCGAGTCCTGCCCGACTCGCCCGAATGTCCCATTCACCTCTATGAATGAATGATTCAACCTATGGTGAAATGAAACTGACTCCGCGGCGATAACAGGCAACAACTACCTGAAAGGGAATCAACCAATCCATGCCATGGATGACATCATAGCATGTCATCTCTAGGACATTGAGGTCCCATAATAAGCGATACCCTGCAACCTAGAGAGGGCACTCTCTACACTGGCTTACACTAGATGTCCTCATTCCCAAAGGTGTGTCTAGTGTCAATGAGCCAGCAGAAGAAACGATGCAGAGTCCAAGGCTCTCCACAACAAAAATAGAGATAAATCTATGCATAACACCAGTATCGAAAATGGATGAAGATAAAACTGAGGCTACTAAAATTGTACCTCGAACAGTAGAAGGGTCAGGATCCTGCTCATGATAAGTCTGCTCCATGGTGAAAGACTGGCCTGCACTGCGGCCCTGTGGCCCTGACTGACCACTCTGAGCTGAACCTCCCTGCTGATGCTAAGGAACTGGTGGCTGACTTCCATGGCCTCGACCTCCACCTCAGCCCGAACGGCCGGAAGAACTCCAGTTCCCTTACTAGTGAGAGATTGGTGGGGATGCTCCTGAACGAGGAGTCATGGAAGAACCCCTGTCAACTACTACTGGTGAGAAAACCTAGCAGAAACGCTGAATGTGGACCATATTGCCACAAGATCAACACTCCACGGGGTCTCTCTGGCACTGAGGCCTCGTGTGCCATGTCCGGCCACACTGGTAACATGTCACCTAGATGCCTGATGATGAGTCTCGCTTCCTCGAATCACCGTGCTTAGGCTCCCTATAGCACTTCTTGCTTTCATCTGAAGGAAAGCTAGCTCCGGAAGCAGAACGACCCTAACTCGCAGCTCCATAGTCTCTCAGATTGCGCTCCTCAATCAGTGCCTGGTTGAAGATGGATGTAATGGAAGTCAGCTGAAAGATGATCACCTGTGATCGAATCTCCCGCCTAAGTCCATCTTCAAACTTCCTCGCCAAAAATACCCCACTCCCATCCCGAAGGGGTGTAAAACGCTGCAGCTCCGTGAAATGAGAATAATACTCCATGACAGATAGAGTAACTTGCTCTAAGCTCATTAACTCCCAGGCTCGATCGGCCCTCTGGGTCTCCGGGTAAAAGTAGTCGTAGAACACGCGCTGGAACTGCTCCCAAGTCATAGCCTGCTGCTGACCCGCCTGTGAGATCACGTCCCACCACCTCATGGTGGAGTCTCAGAGCATGTAGGTGGTGAGCTTGACCCGCCTCTCTGGAGGCATCTCTAGATGCTCAAATATAGTCAGCATGGCTTATAGCCATTACTCTACAGCTTGAGGTCCTCCTTCCCCTGAGAACGTGGGAGGATGCTGCTGCTGGAAAACCCACGTCAAGTCTGCCATAGATGAGGTAGGAGGCGGTGCTCCCTGGAAGGCCTGCACATCCTCATAAAACCTTACCTGAACTGTGCATCAGCGCCTGCGACAGGTACAACAACCGGTGCCAAGGCTTGCTCGGCTGGGGGATTGATTGGAAGTCCCTGATCAGCCATGTCTGGGGTCTGATCACTGCCTGATGACAGATGTACAACCTGAGGATGTCGCAGAGGCATAGCTCTGAAAGATCAAAACCACACTTTAGATCAGGAAAACAAGGGCAGAGATCACAAGAGTACAAATGGGAATAGGGGAAGAAAAATAAACAAGAAGGCAAAACAAAACTACACGGCGTGTATGAAACTACACGACGTGTCTTCTTAGACCACTTACATGGGTGTATACTCCTACCCGAGTCTCCATACATGGAGAACCCACACGGTCCAACTCAACCTGAGACTACATGGCGTGTTCGAATCAAACACGGCGTGCACTATACGAGGCTTCGGCGGTCCGTGTTGTTGAGTACACGGCCGTCTACACGAATGGACCTTACACGGCGTGCTCCGAACAATCACGACATGCATAGGCGAAGGCAACACCATCCCTTGTTGTTTGTGACACAGCCGGGTACCTGGATAGGACTACACGGCGTGTTCCCTATGGACACACGACGTGTTCTACCCGAGATTCCCCGACCCGTGTTGTTAGTGACACGGCCGGGTACACGGCGCAGAACTCACACGACGTGTACCACTGGTACATGGCGTGTTCCCAAAGTTTCTCCCACGACACCGTGTTCTTCCCACATGGTCAGTTACATGGCCTGAAAACTATACAGCGTGTATCTAAAAAGTACACGTCGTGTATTCTGGGTTTTTCTGGGCAGTAGCTCAAAAACTGTGCAGAATTCCAGAAACACTAAAACAAGGGAAGCAGTGCCAAATTCTGATACGTGGGGCCCCATAACACCTCAAGAACCAAAATTAGGCGTTCATTTTTAAGAAAGGAACAAAACAAAAAGTTTTCTAACATAACAGTAGAGAATCTATCAAGAATCTATCACAAGAACATGCATAATCTACACAGAGCCTTTCACAACAGCATGCAATCGCTAATGCACCCTAGATTGCATGCCAAGAATGCATGACATGTGATTTCTATGAGTTCCTATATGATGCATGAGATAGAATGCCCTCATCTCATCGGGTTGCGATAGAAATAAAACCGAAATATCAAAACAATCACCGCACAAGTTATACGAATCACTCTAGGTGAAAACATACCAACCATAAAATCTCAAAACTAGAAAACTGCAATTAACGAGGTAGTATAGCTTTTCCCTGTACACGGGTTATCTACTCTAGATCATAGCTTAATGCCAAGTACCGAATCCATCCTATCCCTAGATAAGGTCTCCACATAGTAAAGCAAGAGAAAAGAACCCCTCTGATACCACTTTGTAACGTCCCGA
The DNA here is from genome assembly GCA_963277665.1 of Viscum album. Lineage (NCBI taxonomy): Eukaryota > Viridiplantae > Streptophyta > Magnoliopsida > Santalales > Viscaceae > Viscum > Viscum album. Next base: position 932,141,800 of record OY728140.1, read on the forward strand.
GTCCGGAGCCCCTCCACTGGTGCCCCATACCTGGTTCGCCACATGAACTCAAGCACGTTTCCCCGAACGCCAGAGGCTGCCGACTAGCAGCGAGGGACTTGGTGAGTCAGTGGGAAACTATGCCTTCATTCAGTAAGGTACACAAGGCAAGAAAACCACAATAAACAGCGGAAGCATCAACCAACATGCATAACAACAAAAACCAAACAAAGGAAGCAATGTAGATATATATAACTATTATGAAAATGAATGTAGCACATACATTTATCTAAGGAAAATAGAAAACACAACAACATGATGAAATAAAACTGAAACCAAGTGCAAAAGAAAACAAAGAAAGATCCTCAGCATCACGAGCCACGGCTCGGTCCCATGCCCCCAGCTCCTGATGCAGTCAAGATCCTGAATTAGAAGGGCGCTTTCCCTTATCCGTACATGTAGCAACATATTCTGCTTGGGCCCAAAATCATGGCCCAAACAGGGTGTGAGATACAATCCCAGTAGGAAATCACCCAAAGATTTGTGCCTAATAGTCAATGAATACATGGATGTAAATAAAAAAGAAGCAGTAAACAGAAAAGCACAAGTAGCTACAATCCACAGTTCCAACATGTAATGTACACAAGCAAGCAACCAGCATCATGAAGGAAACATGTAACCCTCTGGATAGCTCTCATAGTCTAACCCCTATGGTTCATCCTATATGTAACAACACTATATTTTATAAGATAAATTCTTTTTAATTTCATTAATATCTTCTGTTGTACGATACACCAAGATTATCCTGCGCTATACGCAACACCGTATTAGCATGCAGTATACACACCACTAATCTTGGATCGTGTTACACGCAATTTCAAGTTTGTTTGATATTAGTTATTCTACGCAACATTGAGTATATATATATATATATATTAAATTTATAAATGAAATATTGTTGTATTTTGTTATAAACAACAACAAAGGAGTCTTGCACTATACACAACCATGACTTTTCTTGCATTACACGCAATTGCGACCTTCTTCGATAGCGTGTGTTGTACGCAATACCAGGTTTCACTAAACAACGATATATGGTTATAATATTATTATAAACTAGCCGTTATGAATAGTATTAACTAAATTTTGAATTTTATAAAATTATTATTCATCTTACACATTTTCTAGAACATGGTAAGAGAACAAAATAAATTTTTCGGGTAAAATAAGTTTTTTTTCAAAAAATGCAGTTTTTTCACCTTTTGATGGCGCACCCACTTTAAATCTAGTTTTTGACATGTTAATAAGTTAAATTTTACAAAATAAAATTATTCTTTGGAATAATGATATAAAATATTTCCTTGGATAAAATTTTCATGTTATTCTGATAACTTTCATATTTTAATAAAGAGTAAAAACACGCTATATTTTATTTAAAAACAAATTTTTTCATCATAATAATTTATGTGGTTAAATTATAATATTTAATGGTCATAATGTATAAATAGAATATATTTTTACCACATAATATAATGTATGTCATTATCATTGATTTTACCTTGAATTCGTAGGTTTAATCAATTCAATCTTTTGTAATGTTTTAAACAAAAACCTGTTTTCTTTCGACAACGGGATTAATTTTAATTTAATTTCTGAAACTTCTGCGTATTGAATTTGGAAAAATGGATTCCATATTTGGAATCAGTGGGTCCAAATTATATTAATAGACTAATTTTTTTTTGGGAATTATTAATAGTAAGTACGGTAAATTTTATTTACCATAGTTAAAGGTAAATCGGGTAATTAAGGGTAAATATAAGATAATAAAATTACCCTAACACCTGCCAAAATCCTATTGGATGGAAAAACGTCGACCCATATCACCTAAGGGTAGGATTAGAATCATTTAATGGTATTGGTTCCTTGAAAATAACTTTATTATTATTAAAACCAAAGAAAGTGACAACATGTCACTCTCTTAAATCTTATAAGTATATTAATTTTAATTTAGTGATAAAATTCATGAAACATCAAATATGAATAGTCTCCACAAATCTAATAAAATTATCTACATCATATTAATTTATTTATAATTTTTAGGGATTAAATAATTATCATTAATTATGACACAATAGTGATTCAGAAATTGTTTATCTAGTGAAAAATCAAGAATATAGTTTTTATTAATCTAATATTGACCATTAAAGGCACAAAAACCTGACCAAAACTTATTTTTAATGTACATATAAACTATAATCATCCAATGGCCTAATATTTGACCATTTTGAGTGTTATAAAAGCGATTATGACACTTATATTATTTTATTTTAAATGATGCCAAAGTTGTCACCTTCATAATTTAATAAATATAACAATTTAAATATTGTGATTTTAAGATGATAAATTCGAGTAAAAGTATTATTGTGAAAGTTAATAGATTTATATGAATCATATAATTTTATTTTTAAGTTTTATGCAACAAATGAGTATATTAAATAATTATACAAAAATGTTATAGTAATTATTTTATTAAGAGATAAACCAAATAAATGGTTTTAAAAATCATAAAATAAGTATTATATGAACTATTTAATGTGATACACTAATTTCATAGATACATATGTCTTTTTATGAATCTATTAAAGCTTTTTTTTGAACATATATTCTGTATATAGTTTATTTAAATTCAAATAAATGAATAGTGTCATAATTGACACTATTTTTTTTTATAAAAATAACATATTATAATTTTTTTAAAATTAACAAAAATATTTAAAAATTATAAATTTAAATTTATATGGTATAAAATGTTATAAATTATCCAATTATGGACAATTCACATCAAATAAGTAATTATTTGTTATAATTTAGAATGTTATTACCACAAATAAAATTAAATTTATTAAATAAGGATAAATCAAGTTGATAATGGTTAAAATAAATTCCTAACATGTCTAAATTTTATTGGTTGATGCGATTACAACCCTATATCATTTAATATTTATATATGAGTCATTTTTGGAGGTTTTTAAGTGGGCTTAGATTTATTATAAATTAATATTTGTAAGATTTCCAAAGGTGCCCCTCTCTTCCCTTATAAAAGGGCACCTCATCCCTCTATTCATCACACCACATTGAGCCTTCAAGCTCAGCCAACCCCTGAAACATTCTCTTCTACACTTATCTAGAAACATCCTAGAGGTCCTAGTATTCTTCAAAGACCAATTTTAGTTCCCTAAGAGGTGGTCTCAAAGAGGTGCTTCAAAGAAGAGGTAAAGTCTGTTACCGATTCTTTCAACGTTATTTCTTCTTCCACCTCTTCTTCTTTAGTTATTTCATTATGAAGTAATATCATAAGTATAACTAATATCCTTATATGTTATTATAAGTATGAAACAACCCCATTTCACCTTCTATCCATCCTACAGAAAATGAAATCACCGCGCGTGCGTACGTACGGAATACTGTCTCCACGCTGTGGTGTAATCTGTTTTTCCAATACCACCTTACTTGGATGGTTATAATGGTGTAAGGAATTAATATACATAGTTATTATAACATCATAATTATTATGATATATTGTATCATCCACTCTAGTTCAATTCAATAATTATGGAAACGATATCATCGCTCGTGCGTATGTACGGACTACCGTATCCACGACGCGAAGAGATTCATTCTCCATGTTAACCATTAAAGAATGATTATAAAGTATATATAATAAATAATAATGAAATATATGACATTATAAAACTACTGGATTTATATATATATATATATATATATATGTCATATACTTAATTCCATTATACTGAATAAGGAAACGAAAACATCGTTCATGCGTACGTATAGCCTACCGTCTCCATGAATGGTGTATTTCTTTCCATTTATTGATCTGTTATATATATGTATATTCTAAATATATATTATATAAAAATCATATTTTATATTATGGAATTAAGTAACCATGATCTACGTAATGATATGAATAATAACAAGTTAAAAAACAAACGACAAATGAAATGATTTTACCCAAAACGTTACTTTAACATTAATTTACAAAAGAATGGGTAATATAACGTCATAAGTGAACCATATATGATATCATAAAAATGAATATGATTCTGTAATAAGCCAATGACATTATTTAAATCATTATATAGGATTTTTGGATACATACGAAGCATATCGGATGTAAGGTAAGGGATAATGTTGCAATCTCAATTGTTTTCTATCCGAGATTGCTTATACGTAAGTATTTGATGGGGTTATTTCTATCATCCATGTACATGTTTTATAAAAGTGGTTTCAAGTGTGTTTAATTTCCTTTTTACCCATTTTTGAATTTTACTACATGGTATGTAAGGAATCTTTCTTTTGTTTACGTTACGAGGTACTTTTTTTTCTTTTCCAGAAAAAGTACGATAAGAATGTTTTTTAACTTATACGGAACGAACGGATTTTTACAGTTTTATAAAGCCTTATTTTCATGAAGCTTCCTCCAAAATATTTCATTAATATTTTCAACAAAATCCTTTTCTTTTAAAATTGCATGACATTTTGTGAAAAGAAAATGATTTTGAAGAAAAAAGGATATTTTCCTCAAGAATTCATTTCAAGTGCTTTATCAAAAACATTTTTCATCTAAGATGACATTATTTTATATGTGTATGTTTCAAGTATAATGTCTCTATTATTTACATGGTTTCATTTCTCTTATTATGAAATGATATCCATTTCTTTTTTATGGATTATGTGATGATGGGATGATGTTTATGAAACCCATTTTATTTATTGGGTTTTTATGAATGATGTATGTTTATTTTGTGGCACAAGTAAGAATGATTTAATTATGATATGGGTGGGACCTATATCTCCATCCAATGCATTGGGTAAAGATTTATATCTCATGAGATATACATGGATGGAATGGTAAGTTAATCTGGTTCAGTGTTATAGGACTAAAACAAGGAGTGAACTCGATTCAGAAAGGGACTTTGTCCACTAAGATGGTCATGGCTGTAATGCCTTGGCTACTATGGAAATAATTACATGTGCTTAATGGATGTCACATTTACATATTTTATTCATATTCTACTCTATCATGATTGATGATCCATTATGATCTATGCCTTACGTATTTCCATGGTTTATGTCATTGCTCAAGATTTTGATATTTAAATATTACGTTCTTGTTTTTAAGTTCAAATATATGTGGTTTGTTTTATTTTCCCTATTCATACCCTTACTGATCATTTGATCTCACCCTTTTTATGTTTTCATTTCCCCCAGGATTAAAAGAAAGGTTTTAGGTAAGGAAACAAAAAGGGGAGGATCGTTAAGGGAGATGTTGAAGATCTTTCAACATGATTAGAAGTTTATATCCCATGTTTCCAAATACACTAAACTATTACGGTCCTTGTGAGTCTGTTTTTGTTATGTATTATGTATTCTGCAAAATTTATGTAATGTCCATGTACGTCATGCTTCGGGTCTCTACAGTTGGTATCAGAGGAAAGGTTTAGTCAACCTTTGGAAACTAGGATGCGAAAACGTTAGTGAGATCCCTAGAGATATTTCTATGGTATGTCTAGGGATGTCCATAAGGATAAGTATACATATAGGATATTGTCCTAAAACTATGGTAACGATCTTAGAATTTTAACCTAATATGTTACATATTGATGGTACTCCACCTTTACATTGTTGTTTTCTCTAGCATGATTTTTTCCTCTCACAGAATTCTTTTTGTGTTTTAGTCAATGGAGGGAACCCGAAAAAATTCGGTTAACATTTAATCCAATGGAAAAATTGGTGACTATGAGAAACAAATTGTGTAATGACTAGAGAGAAATATATAGTGATTATGTCAAATCAGTCATCGTGATATATGATTAACAAGGTGAAATTTAGTGGTATGCCTAATTCATCAAATAAGAGGAAGATAGACTTTTATGCATGTTCGCATGTTGAGGATCATAAAGAAAAGAAGATTGAGATTTCTAAAGAAGGGAAGAAGAACCTTGAGGAATACCTCAAATGGAGGGACATATGTTATCTGTGTGGAGAAAAGGGTCATAGAGTGACAGACTGTTATGGAGTTCAATGTCTTATTTATGGAGAACGTGGGCATTTCCCAAATCAATGCCCCGACCTAAAAAGTTACTTCTAAATAAAGGAAGGACTTATTCCAGGACAATCATTGAAGAGGATGTATTGAAGTGTTTATGTATTGGTATTCAAGAATAATGTTGTTGTGGTACTTTTATGGTGTATTAGAATATTTTTGTATTAGTTTATTGTGGGTTTCCATAATTTTATGGTATCGGTAACCATGAAAAGTGATTCAAATATTTTGGAAAGCAGATGATATGCGCATAATGAAGAGATAAGAAGATAATGAGATTTTTTATTGTATTCATTAGCTCATGATTTATATAAGGACTAAGTGATATCATGGTTTGAGTATATACAATTTTGAGGATTTTGGAATGTGGAAAGTGTTAACTTTTAATTGCATTCATGTTTTCACTAAGGTTCAATGGGTAGTCATTATTCAAGAAAATACAAGATTAAGGTATTCACATTTTTGTAATTTGACCACCAAAATATATCTTATGATATATCATGGATAAATGATGGAATTCATGTGATTGTTATGTGACATTTCAGGTAATCATTTTCTTTATAATATCAGCTTGGACCGACGTATTTTAGATAAGCCTAAATATTGGAATGTATTATGTTAGACATAACTTAGTATTGTTTAAGGATAGAAATTTTTTCGATATTATTGATGGGATGTTATAGTAATGTAGTTTTAGAAAAAGGACAACCTGCAGGATGGGTGACAGCCCATCACGTCGGACAAGGCTGTGGGAATCGAACCCACAACTGAAGTGCAACTAGCCTTTATCTCATACCAATGTCCTATAAGAAGTCCCTGGTTAGTAGAAAATAGTTTTATTTTATTAAGCGGTATGATATATAAAGTATAAGTTCATTTTTGGAATCGTATATGATTAACCTCACCATAGATGGACTTATGCATATTTGATAACTTTTTCAAACCTTTTGTTTGAAACAGATGGAATGAACCATCATTCTATCACATGACCTGTTAACACTTCACGAATAACAAATTCAACTTTATTTCTTTAAGAGATGAAGTGGAAATTGTTGAAAGCACGAACAACAGTGAGATTGTACCAAAATCAAGGAAGTATTTCTTCTAATTCAAAAATTTCAACTTTAGGGAAATGATATTGAAAACTAAAAATGTTGTCCTAGTGCTCTTATATCTGATGAATCAGATGGTACCATAGATCATCACATATTTATGACATTGTGATTGATGGTTTTTTCATAGCCATGTTCTCTACCACTCTCCATCAGAACATGATGGTTAGATTTTGCTTCTATATCCATATTTTCACCTATGTTCTCATATATGAAAACTAGGTGATGAGATACTTTGGGTAATAATTATGTTTCATACTTAGTTTTTAAAATTATGTTTAAGTATTCCTTTTTACGATGTGGGTTTCTATAAATAGTAAACAATTTATAACCCCGTCGAATTTCTAGGGCGAAATTCATTTTAAGGCGGGTAGAATGTAACAACCCGAGATTTTATAAGATACATTCCTTTTAATTTCATTCATATCTTCTGTTGTACGATACACCATGATTATCCTGCGCTATACGCAACACCGTATTAGCTTGCAGTATACACAACACTAATCTTGAATCGTGTTACACACAATTTCAAGTTTGTTTGATATTAGTTATTCTACGCAACATTGATTGTGTGTATATATATATATATATATTAAATTGATAAATGAAATATGGTTGTATTTTTTTATACGCAACAACAAAGTATTCTTTCACTATACGTAACCCTGACTTGGCTTGCATTACACGCAATCGCAACCTTCTTCGATTGCGTGTGTTGTACGCAATACCGGGTTTCACTAAACAACGATATATGGTTATAATATTATTATAAACTAGCCTTTATGAATAGTATTAACTAAATTTTGAATTTTATAACATTATTATTCATCTTACACATTATCTAGAAAATGGTATGAGAACAAAATAAATTTTTCCAGTAAAATATGTATTTTTAAAAAAATGCAGTTTTTGCGCCTTTTGATGGCACACCCACTATAAATATAATTTTTGACATGTTAATAAGTTCAATTTTACAAAATAAAATTATTCTTTGGAATAATGATATAAAATTTTACCTTGGATAAAATTTTCATGTTATTCTGATAGCATTCAAATTTTAATGAATAGTAAAAACACGATATATTTTAATTAAAAACAACATTTTTCATCGTAATAATTTTTGTGGTTAAAATATAATATTGAATGGTCTTAAAGTATAAAATTAATATATTTTTACCATTTAATATAATTTATGTCATTAGCATTGATTTTACCTTGAATTCGTAGGTTAAATCAATTCAATCTTTTGTAATGTTTTAAACAAAAACCTATTTTCTTTCGACAACGGGATTAATTTTAAGTTAATTTCTGAAACTTCTGTGTATTGAATTTGGAAAAATGGATTCTATATTTGGAATCAGTGGGTCCAAATTATATTAATAGATGACGTTTTATTTTTGGTCATTATGAATAGTGACTACGGTAAATTTTATTTACCATAGTTAAAGGTAAATCAGGTAATTAAGGGTAAATATAAGATTATAAAATTACCCTAACACCTGAAAAAATCCTATTGTATGGAAAAAAGTAGACCCATATCACCTAAGGGTCGGATTAGAATCATTTAATGGACTTTTGTCCATGAAAATAACTTAATTATTATTAAAACCAAAGAAAGTGACAACATGTCACTCTCTTAAATATTATAAGTATATTAATTTTAATTTAGTGATAAAATTCATGAATCATATTACATGAATAGTCTAAAGAAATATAATAAAATTATATACATCATATGAATTTATTTATAATTTTTATGGATTAAATAATTATCATTAATGATGACACAATAGTGATGTAGAAATTGTTTATCTAGTGAAAAATCAAGAATATAGTTTTTATTAAACTAATAGTGACCATAAAAGGCACAAACACCTGACCAAAACTTATTGTTCATGTAAATATAAACCATAATCATCTAATGGTCGAATATATGACCATTTGGAGCTTTATAAAAGTGATTATGACACTTATATTATTTTATTTTAAATGATGCCAAAGTTGTCACCTTCATAATTTAATAAATATAACAATTTAAATATTGTTATTTTAAGATGATAAATTCAAGTAAAAGAATTATTGTGAAAGGAAATAGATATATCTGAATCATAGGATTTTTTTTAATTTTTATGCAACAAATAAGTATATTAAATAATTATACAAAAATCATGTAGTAATTATTTTAATAAGAGATAAACCAAATAAATGGTTTTAAAAATAATAAAATAAGTATTATATGAACTATTTAATGTGATACAATAATTTCCTAGATACATACGACCTTTTATGAATCTATTAAATCTTTTATTTTCAACATATATTCTGTATATATTTTATTTAAATTCAAATAAATGAATAGTTTCAAAATTGAAACTATTGTTTTTTTATAAAAATAACATATTATAAAATTGTTTAAAAATCACAAAAATATTTAAAAATTATAAATTTAAATTTATATGGTAGAAAATGTTATAAATTATCCAATTATGGAAAATTCACAACAAATAAGTAATTATTTGTTATAATTTAGAATGTTATTAACACAAATAAAATTAAATTGATTAAATAAGGATAAATCAAGTTGATAATGTTTAAAATAATTTCCTAACATGTCTAAATTTTATTGGTTGATGATATTACGACCCTATATCATCTAATATTCAAATATGAGTCATTTTTGGAGGTTTTTAACTGGGGATATATTTGTTATAAATTAATATTTTTAAGATTTCCAAAGGTGCCCCTCTCCTCCTTTATAAAATGGCACCTCATCCCTCTCTTCCTCGCGCCACTTTGAGCCTTCATGCTCGGCCAACCCCGGCCAAATTATCTTCTCCACTTACCAAGAAACATACTATAGGTCCTGGTCTTCTTCAAAGACCAATTTTAGTGCCCTAAGAGGAGGTCTCAAAGAGGCGCTTCAAAGAAGAGGTAAAGTCCGTTACCGATTCTTTCAACGTTATTTCTTCTACCACTTCTTCTTCTTTAGTTGTTTCATTATGAAGTAATAACATAAGTAACACTCATATACTTATATGTTATTATATGTATGAAACAACCCCATTTCACCTTCTATCCATCATAAGGAAAACGAAATCACCGCACGTGCGTACGTACGGAATACCGTCTCCAAGCCGTGGTGTAATCTATTTTTCCAATACCACCTTACTTGGATGGGTATAATGGTGTAAAGAATAACTATACATAGTTATTATAACATTATAATGATTATGATATATTGTATCATCCAATTCAATTCAATAATTATGGAAACGATATCATCGCCCGTGCGTACGTACGGACTACCGTCTCCACGACGCGATGAGATTCATTCTCCATGTTAACCATTAAAGAATGATTATAAAGCATATATATGAAATAATAATGAAATATATGACATTATAAAGCTACTGGATTTATGTATATATATATTTATGTCATCTACTTAATTCCATTATACTCAATAAGGAAACGAAAACATCGTTCATGCGTACGTACCGCCTACCGTCTCCATGAATGGTGTATTTCATTCCATTTATTGATCTATTATATATATGTATATTCTGAATATATATTATATATAAATCATGTATTATATTCTGGAATTAATTAACCATGATCTAAGTAATCATATGAATAATAACAAGTTAAAACACGAATGAAAAATGAAATGATTTTACCCAAAACGTTACTTTAACATTAATTTACAAAAGAATTGGTAATATAAAGTCATAAGTGAACCATATATGATATCATTACAATGAATATGATTCTGTAATAAGTAAATGACATTATTTAAATCATTATACAGGAGGTTTGGATACATACGAAGCATAAAGGATGTAAGGTAAGGGATAATGTTGCAATCTCAATTGTTTTCTATCCGAGATTGCTTATACGTAAGTATTTACTGGGGTTATTTCTATCATCCATGTCCATGTTTTATAAACATGTTTTCATGTATGTTTATTGTCCTTTTCACCCAGTTTTTACTTTTACTACATGGTATGTAAAGAATCATTCTTTTGTTTACGTTATGAGGTACTTTTTTTTACTTTTCCAGCAAAAGAACGAGAAGAATGTTTTTTTAACTTATACGACACGAACAGATTTTTACAGTTTTATAAAGCCTTATTTTCATGAAGCTTCCTCCAAAATATTTCATGACTATTTTCAACAAAAACCTTTTCTTTTAAAATTTCATGACATTTTTTGAAAAGAAAATGATTTTGACGAAAAAAGGATATTTTCCTCAAGAATTCATTTTAAGTGCTTTATCAAAACCATTTTTCATCTAAGATGAAATTATTTCATATGTGTATGTTTCAAGTATAATGTAACTATTATTTACATGGTTTTATTTCTCTTATTATGAAATGATATCCATTTCTTTTATATGGATTATCTGATGATGGGATGATGTGTATGAAACCCATTTTATTTATTGGGTTTTTATGGATGATCTATGTTTATTTTGTGGAACAAGTAAGAATGATTTCATTATGAGATGGGTGGGACCTATACCTCCCTACAATGCATTGGGTAAAGATTTATATCTCATGATATAGACATGGTTGGAACGGTAAGTTAATCTAGTTCAGTGTTACAGGACTGAAATGAGGAGTGAACTCGATTCAGAAAGGGACTTTATCCACTAAGATGGTCATGGCAGTAATGCCTTGGCTACTATGGAAATCATTACATGTGCTTAACGGATGCCACATTTACATGATTTATTCGTATTCTATTCTATCCTGATTAATGATCCATTATGATCTATTCCTTAAGTACTGCCATGTTTTATGTCATTGCTCAAGATTTTGATGATTAAATATTACGTTCATGTTTTTAAGTTCAAATGTATATGGTTTGTTTTATTTTCTTCATTCTTACCCTTACTGAGCATTTGAGCTCACCATTTTTATGTTTTCTTTTCCCCCAGGATTAAAATAAAGGTTTTAGTTAAGGAAACAAAAAGGGGAGGATGATTATGGGAGATGTTGAATATCTTTCAACATGATTAGAAGATTATATCCCAAGTTTCCAAAGACACTAAACTATTACGGTCCTTGTGTGTCTGTTTTTGTTATTTATTAAGTATTCCAAAAAATTAATGTAATGTCCATGTACGTCAAGCTTTGGGTATCTACACTATAGTACTAGCAACCCTATGGGAGGCACACACAGTCTCACCCCTCTGGTTCAGCTACGTAATTAGGAAGACTCTCTGGGGAAGCACTCACCGTCAATTCCCCCTATAGTCTCGTATCGTGCTAAAGTATCTCTGGAGAAGTACTCAACATCAATTACCCATGTGGCCCGCGTCGTGGATCTACATACTCTCTAGGGAAGCACTCAACGTCAATTCCCCATATAGTCTCGCGTCATAATTAAAAGACACTCTGGAGAAGCCCTTCTATCAATTCTCCCTTTGGTCTACTACTCTAGGTTCTCACAGTCATGAGTATAACTAAACATGCTCAACATGTGTGTATCGTCTAAGTAAACCTCAAGAACTACTTTTATATCAACTAAGGCTCAACAACAATAATAAAACAAGAGTTCCACTATCCTACGACTAGGCATGGCAATTGGAAAAACGCCAAACAGGCAGAACAAGCATGGCAAAGCAATCTGAGCACAAAAAAAAAAATACTCTAATCACAAGCAATAACCTCTACTAAAGCAATCATGCAAAGAAGGAAAGTAACAAGGGAAAAACAGGAATCACGCAATACCCCGTTCAAGGTTATTGGTGGAAATTGCACAAAATATTCATCAACTTTTTGCAGAAAGGCACAAACCACCTACCTCGATCCTAGGAGATCAATATACATGATCCTCGATGAAAGATTACCCTTAGAACGATGTGGATCTAAGAAAAAACACAAAACATTCATCCCACGATAACATGAAAACAAGAAGGAATCAAGAAGCAAAGCTCTAGAAGAAGGAAGTACTCACCGCTGCGATTCCAACACAATCAATTGTGCTCTAATCGGAGAACGGACGTCGAGGCAGGACTCCGTTGAAGATATGGCCATAAAGACGCTCTCGGACGGTTGAAAACTAGAGAAGAAGACGTTCTCAGGGGTTAAGCATGACCCTGGTCCATTTAATGAAAAAAGTACACAACATGTACTTCTTGAGTACACAACATGTACTTCAATTTTCCGTACTCCGAAATACCGGCCTCCACCTCAGCCTTACACCCCGTGTGTGTGGCCCAGACATGGCCATCACACGGCTTTGATCCGAGGAAGAGTACATGGAATGTACTCAGAAAGTACACGGCGTGTACTTCTGAAATTTCCAGAAAATTTATTTTCCTTAAAAACTCCACAAAAAGGAAAAACATACCTGAACGAAGATCCGGGTTCTTAGATTAATCCACTTATTAATTATCCAAATTACAATCCCTACATCTCATAATAAATTTAAAAATTAATTATATAATAGGGAGGCCCCTTAGTATCATGAGTAAATACTCAACTAATAATTTAATTCATCAATGCATCAATAAATTAATAGGTCAATCTATACAGCATAATTTAAGAAATTCAATTGATAAATGATGAAAGAAATTAAAAAAAATACATAAATTTTTCATATCCATGACTATGGGAATTATATTTTGGACCATCTACCTCCATTTCTTAATGGTCATTCATTCAATGGAACATCACAAAATCTAAGATGCACAATGACATAGATATGTGTTTCAGATCTAAATCCCTAAATCAGGATCACGATACAAAGATATAATCAACGTAGATCCAGATCTCCAATCCATGATCTTGATCCTGACCACATTGATTTAGATTTAAAAAAATAGAGGATATTCTCCACCAATTGATGGAGGAGAGAGAGGATAATTCACAGAAAAATAACTGGGATGAGATGCACATATCGGGTGTAGAGCGGATCTTCGATTCAGGATTTCTATCTCAATGAATGGAATTCATGTGGCCTTGGAACCCCTCTGAGTTAATGGGTGATTCTTCTGTCTCCCTTTGGAAAGAAAAATACCACATTATGTCCTCATAAGAGGCGATGAAGGTTTAGTCACACATGGTTTAGTTCCACAGTGAGACTAACCATACAAAAGCCTTGCATTAGCCACTACCTCTATGGGGCCTCTATTGGTCTACTTGCACAACCTCCCAAGATGTGATTTATCCATGCAAAATATATTGCCTTAAATGACTATATAAAGAACATTTTATCCCAGAAAACCTCATGGTTTGTACAAATCATGAACCAACAATGCATAGAACCATCTCTATGAAATTTTCTTACACATCACCAAAATGTACCCCATGAAACAACTCTCACCAATGACAAAAAGTTAACACAAAAAGTAATTGAATTATCACACAAGATAAATAAAGAAAATTTAGGGATCATGCAATATCCCATACTTATAATAGCTTATCCTCGAGCTGGACATCCAAGCATTTACAATATTCTGATCCAAAAACATAGGGCTATTGTTCTCTCATATATGCTTCTATATTGGATGTTTCCTTTTGTTCACATCCATGATTCCATCAAACAATAAATACCATCTCAAACATTCCCTACAACAATTTCTCACTACGATCCAACACATGTATCATATGCTCCTCAAAGGTCGCATCAATCTAAAGGACAAACTCATTCACAATGATCACATGTGAAGGGTCAGGGTGATACCGCCAATGTTTTGATACATTGAATAAATAACTCCTAATTATTTATCTATGTGCAAGAGAAAAAGGGTATGACACTAGCCTAATTCTATCCACAACCTCAAATGGTCTTATAAATCTGGGAGACAACATGTCCTTCCACTGTATCTTGTAGTGACCAAACCTAGGTGAAACCCAAATGAATATATGATCAACCTCTGTAAATTATAGGTGTCTTCCCTATCTATCAGCATATGACATCTGTCAACTCTGGCCCATATCCATACATTTTTGAACCATGTATATCATCTCTGATGTCTCATGTATGAGACTTTGTCCCAAAAAACATGACTCACTATCCTTTCTCCCTCATAGAGGTAATCTACATGTACTTCCATTAAGTGTATCATATGGTTCCATCTATATAGTTGCCTCATAAATATTGTTATAGGTAAAATCCACTAAATCCAAGAGCTTTTCCCAAGATCCACTAAATTCAAGAACCCATGCATGTATCATATCCTCGATAACCTTTGTAGAATATTCATATTGTCTAAATATCTATGCTTGGAAAGCCATAATCAAAAATAAAAATGTAAAAGTACTTTCTATAAGACCTTCTATACTAATGAAGTAAATCATGAATCACAATATGAAACTGTAGTTTTTGGAACTCCATGTATATAGACCACCTCCCAAACATACAATTCTTTGAACTTCTCTAATGTAAATTTTTCCATTATAGGTAGGAAATGAAAACCTTTTTCAATTGTTCCATAATGACCAAAATAGCACCATTACTACTAAACATATTTTGGAGACCCAGCAAAATATTCATAATCACATCGTCGAGCTTCAATTCTAGAATAAGAAACATTTTTAGTAAACCTCCATGTTGTTGGCGCATTATCTTTGCCAGCTGATAAGTGAGGAATATTGTTCCAAACCCTATTATCTTCTTTTTTATGCATGGTCACCAAATATGTCATCATATATCACAGTAAATTTTAGTTACACCTATATACACCACACATTCCAAGGTGTGAACTTACCACATGAGCTCCTTTCTAATGATCATAGGTACCATTACTCAATTCCTCACACTGATGATCTCATCCTCATCTATCAACTATTCCGACGATTTATCCATACCCAAAAAATATTCTCTCAGTGCGAAGAACACTGGATCATCATTATATATCTCTCTGAACTATCTTAGAACTATAGAGTCCATTAAAACTTAGTCTAGATTCATCTACTCATGATTCTTCTAATCCACCACATGTACTTCCTTCAGTACGATCATCGTCTTTCACTCTACACTCGACTACAGCAACATCTGAGTATGATTTTTTCAACTCATAGAATCAACCACACTTTCCCTTCCTAAGAGTATATTCCAGTTCCACATTGAAAAACTACATGTACTAAGACCATCTCCACTATCAAATATTAAAATCATGCATAAAAAATATATTCATTATGATCTTGTGATCTTTATAGACTATCAACATTTCTTCTACAAGATTGTATCACCAATACATAAGATCATAAACCACTAATTATGACTTGAGGTCATCCTTAGGGTAAATATGTTAATGAGGGCTCTACTGCTGAGACACATACTCCACTACTTGACCACACTACATCAACACAGATCCATGTATGATCATTGATGCATCACAATAAACCTTATACTCCTCACAAGTCTCAGGTAGGATAAATATTACTATAGATGTTAAACCGTTCTTCAAATCCTGAAAATATCTCTCACAAGGCTCTAACTATTCAAACATTACTCCATTTTTTATCTCTTAAAATCAATGCTTCCAAACTAGAAATATATTGTATTTATATCCTATAATATCTAGCTAATCCTAGAAAGCCTCTATTATCAAAATGATTCATGGTATTCTCCCAATAAACCACTTGATGATTAGTATCAGGATCCATTGGCACACATTCCACCAAGAAGATGATTCTCATGATGTGTACCTAGTCGTTCCCAAACTGAAACTTCAATATCATGTTGTATAACTGATTCTTTCTTAGTGTACTATAGACAACATCACAACGTTTCACATGACCATCAAGAGCCTTGGATTACACTAAGAGGTCATCCATTAACACCTCCACAAACTGATCTATATATATATGTGAAAAATCCTAGTTATCAAATCCATAAACACTGCTGGTTTATTTGTTAACCCAAACGTCAATATAAAATGATCATAAATGCAATATATACTTATGAATGTTTTTCTTGATATACAATAAGTTTGTAATCTCAACTGATGATACCCTGATCTCAAAATGATATTTGAGAACACAGATGCTCCCATCAATTAGTTCAACAGATCATCGATATACATATTATTATATTAGTTCTTCATTGTAATTTTTTTTTCAACTTCTATTAATCAACACACAAGTGTAAAATATCTTCAACATTATTGGTGAAAAAAACACTTTATCCCCAATGCGACATACATAGATGGGTAAATAAATTAACCTCTAACTCATCCAACTGATTCTTAAGCTCTTTATGATCAGTATGTTCCATTCTATATGGTGGAATAGATATTGGATTAGACCCCATCATGAGCTCAATAGTGTATTCTACGTCTCTCTCAAGTGGTATCCCTGAGATGTCTTCAGGAAAGACATCCATAATCACTTACACTACTAGTGGAAGGAATTCATTCCTAAGACACCCATTATCCCACAACAGAGTAGTAACATGGGTTGTGAGATCTTTAAATTTATGAATAATTGTCATTTATGAGCCTGTATGGATATCCCACTCTCCAT
The DNA here is from genome assembly GCA_963277665.1 of Viscum album. Classification (NCBI taxonomy): domain Eukaryota; kingdom Viridiplantae; phylum Streptophyta; class Magnoliopsida; order Santalales; family Viscaceae; genus Viscum; species Viscum album. The sequence continues at coordinate 932,159,499 of OY728140.1, forward strand.
GATGAATATACTAGTCAACTTTAGGAGATGTAATGGTAACTCTCTGTTGGTAAATGTTGATGTGGTCTAGAAATGTGACTTGCCGGTCCATACCCATAATTAGGTCTTACCATGAAATATCAAGAATATATAGATCCTATAGAAAATAATATTCACTACTCTCTAGTAAAAATCCCTTTCATAGAAAGATATATCTATATATTACACCCAATAGTGTATTTATAGTGATTAAACCTATTATAATTACCACCTTCATGCTCAAAACATCATCAAATTATACAAAAATAATGGAATGAGAGGAACCTGTATCAAATAATGAACAATCTAATATAGAATCTCCTAGAATATTACCTCTTATATATTTTGGTCCACTCTTTCTATCCAAAAGTGCATGTGTTTTTTCATGTAACTGAGTTTTCCCTCTTATCTAAGATGATTTTTTACTCCCCTATGTAGCACCACTCTGCTGATGTGGGAGATCCTTCCCAGAAGCACAACATCCACTACCACTACCACCATGGAATGTTGAACTCCAACTACCATCCTGATATGATGTAAATGATCCTCCTACCATACTATGACTCTTCCTTGCTACTCTTTCAGTACTTGTATCTCACTACACACTTTACAATTTCTATATATTTCCAACTTTCTGCATGACTGTCACTCTACTGGTGGTCTGGAACAATTTCAACGATAGTGTCTCAGCATACCACACTAATGACAGATCACCCCATTAAGGCTCTATCTAACTAACCCTCTGGCCTTCATACTATTCTTCTCACTGCCTTTCCTAAAGTTGTCATAATGATGCTTCTTTATCTCATATGTCACACCTCTTAATTTCCCAATAACAATTACATGTCCTATATGGGAAATATCCCTCTGGTAACCTTCATATATGAGAGCTTGACCACCACTCCTGTAAACTTCTTTAGTCGGAAGTTATTCACCTAGGACTTAATATCACATTTCAGTACATCACTAAAATATTTTACCATATATGCCTAATATCCTCCTAAATATAGAGTAAATCCTTATAGATCACTATACCACCCACTACAGTTCATCTCTAATATGCTCCCCTATGTGAGATGCATGAAATCAGCAGCTTTCTATTATCTCAACAGCATTATATAATAGTGTTCCAAGAACCTATCCAAGAACTCCTTTCATAACATACCGTTAGTTTATCCTATTCGTGCATGAATTTTCCACCATCACTTCATTGATCCCTGTAGAATATAAGTAGAAAACTATACACTCCTCTAAGATGGAGTCTCCAAATGGTCAAGTATTTTCTAGATTGAATCAACCAAAAATTTAGCACCCTTATGTCCTCCCTCCCTCGTAATAGTAGAAGTGTGCAGCAACTGATGCTCACTTGTCAACTCAGATCTACTTTTCACAAACCACCCCGGGTCTCCTTCAATGAACATCATGAAACAAGAAATGTTCTCACGAAACATATCCCCAACATCTTCTACTAGAAAAATCAATGTGACAAGTTCCATAACAGTAAAATCATTCCTAGGCGCCTCCCTCAGTCATCCCCTTTGTAAGCGTCATGGAGGAATACCCTCTACAATGCCAAAAAACGTCTCTAGTCTAATATCAAAAGCTTATAAAATTTATTTAGGAGGAAATAATCACCAAAATCCTTTTCGCCTAGCTTGTCACATGGTCAAAATTGTGGTGCTATAACTAACCTTAACCATCCTACTCATATGATTTTGTTAACAATGTTAAACACACTAGCATAATCAAATAGCACATTTAGAAACCCAATTAATATCATTCCGCATCATTTTTTCAACATTTATAATTTCATGTTAGCCACCAATTTTAATTTTAATATCTCAAACATGGAAAATAGTTCATGTTCAATGTCCTACACATAACATGTTTCCCAGTGTGTTCCTATAATGGTGTATGTAACAATAACCTGGAGTGCATAAAATGATGCATTAAAACTCATATCTCATTCCATTCTATTACAAGAATCAATACTAGTAAATTATCAGAAAACAATTCTAATCAATCTACAAGTGCATCACCAAAGGTGAAATAATATTCAACTGTAACATCAAATGACAATAAAAAAAATCCCACCCTGAGTACTTGGGTTTTCCCCCACACACGAGATTGAAACTCAAATGTACAAGATCATTACCAAGTCCTGACACCTCGTAATCTCTTATATAAATATCCAAAAATAGTAATATAAAGGAAGAATAATGAAAACATGAACTTTGATAGCACTTTATAGAATCATAGCTCGAGTGCCACATTACGGTCCCCCAATCCAGTTCACCACATGACCTAAAGAGAACCTCCGTGTATTCTTGAGAATGCTAACTATAAATGAGTGTCTAGTAAGTCATTCATGGGGAGACTATAACCACATTTATCATATTTTAACACCTTTAAAAATAAATAAACAAACATGAAAGCCTATCTAGATAGAAAAATACTCAGGTCACAAGTTTACTAAATGTTAAATATGATACTCAACAGAATGGAAAAACATGTGATGCTAATATAAGTGTCATGTGTCTATAATGAAATTTAAAATAATGACACTACGATTCCCCAAGAGGGATTGAACCATTTCTTGTCCCTTAAATCAGTAATCCATCAGAGGGCCTTTTCCCTTATCATATCCTACAACAACATAATCTATTCAGGTACTGATATGGAAACCTGAATAGTGATTGAGTATAACTTAGTAATCCACCACCAATTGTTTCTAAAACCAGTCCAGTAAAATTATTGAGTATGTAGTTCTATAAGAAATAATTATAATGCATAAATAACAGTTTTTTAATAGGTAATTCCTTTTCCCAAAATTTCCAAAGCACACATATTATTAAATGAAATATTACAAGAGTATAAAATATGGGATCATATTAAAATATTTCTTTATTAAAGGAAATAAGTGCAGTGAGACAATCTTTGAACTAGGTAATGCCTTTTTTCTACTCCCATGTAGTCTAGACTATCTACAACTGAGCTTGCTTGTCGATAAACATGAGAGATGATATAGTTATGATCTATAACAGAATGGGTGAATTCCATCCAATTGGCAGTAATTGGCCATGTAAGAGGTGTTATACCATTCCAAATCACATGAATGATAGTCATAAAGTAACATTAAATCCACAGGTTGTTCCAACCAGAGATCATGGAAAAGGGAATAGAATGTATCAAACCCAGTATCTCAACATCAAGGTAGGTGGCAGTGCCACATTTACCCATGAATCATCCAAGTATCTGACTAGGGTTATTCCCGAAAATAGCACCACACCATGTAGGTCACAGATTTCTCGTGGAGGTGCCATCAATATTGACTTTTTATCCATCCAGGTTGGGGGGTTATCCAGAACACCTATACAGTGTCATGTGGCTGAATGAAATTTTCATTAATCCTTAGATGCTTTAGGATCCCAATGTCATGCATGTTTTTGTGGAAATGTATCTTTTGAATGATGTTATATTCACATATGGAAATTATGATCTCCATTCGACCATTATTTTGATTAAGTGAGTAGTTTTTATGAATAATACATTTATGATCATATGAGATCACATTGTGGAGGTCAGCAATCAAATCAAGGAAAAGGTTCTTGATTTGTTGAGGGCCTTGCATTTCTATACAATTTTTTATTTTATCTTTGACAGAATCATTAATCAACCATCTGGAGTCAAAAAAGTCAAGGATATATTTCCAATGAGTAGAATTTGTAGAACAAGGGATATAGAGGTGGTTGGAATCTTCTTTCAGTTGATTACAGATTTTTCATTTAGGGTAGAGATGGATGAAAATATATTGGTGGAAAATTTCAATGGGAACTCTATTACGATCAAGACTCTAGATGAAAATTAATCTCAAAGGTTTTATTCATGTTTTAATGAACAGTCATAACCAGCAATAATCACTCTCAGATTTAAAAATAATAATGATTGTAAAAATATTTTGAGTTAAGGATAACATTGTGAGAAGGTTCCCATGTTATTGAATCATTAGTGTGAGAAAAAGAGTAGTTTTCAATGAATTTGACAATAGTTTCAGGGTGGTGATTAGGTTGACTGTTAAAAATGTCTCTGATTGAGATGTTGGTATTATTATGTGTTTGATCAGGAGATATCATGGAAATTAAAGGTAGGCCAGTCTAGTTATCATAAAAATATTTATTATAGGTTCTTCTGGATACCATCCATCTAGAATTATTCATAATATTATTAAAAGAGTATTTTATGGAAGGCCATATTGATGAATTAATGAAATATGAATTTACCATTTTATGAATGTCAAGGAACCTATTTTTGAGAATGGTAATAGCTTAAGATGTATTGTGAAAATTTTCAATGTGAGTATTTCATGAAGGGTTTCATTAATGTATTTGTTATTTTTTTACCAATACCACCATTTTAAATGGGATAGCAGCATGTGGACCAAGGAAAAGTAACATGTTTTCTTTCTAGAATACTTCCAGTCTAGATGATTTTATTTGTGGTAGTGTTCATTTTTTTAATGAGACTTGCATTCCATTTATAGACCATCATGGAGTAAACCACCATGGAGATAATAGTGGATTTAATATGGAAAGTCTTACCATCCATAGAGAGAGGTTTTATTTTCCATGAATATATATGATTTAGAACATGGAAAAAAATATTTGAAAAGTGACAATATTTGGGTATGCCCTACAAAATGGGAAGAACAAGATAAGGGAAAGGGATCATACCATCTTTCAGACTCTTCCCACTAATAATGATTCATTTTATGGTGGGAGGGAAGTTCTTCCCAATGAAAATGCAAGATTTTTTTCCAACCAATGGTTTGACCAGAAACCTCTTCATACTGTGGGAGATCATTTTTTAGATTAAGAATATTTATTCTATATTCTTGAAGGAAAATGATGATGTCTTTAGCATAAAAAATATGATTAGAATCATTCACATTCCTAGACACATGTATGGGAATTATTTTGTTCTTTTCCACCAGACTGATGATCATATGACTTAGGTAATATTCTATTATCGAGAATAGAATGTAAGATATGGGGTCACATTGCCTAACACATTTGGAGAATTTAAACTATCCCATGGAATATATGTTGAGAAAATTTAGATAAACACCGAGTTGAACATAGTTCTTATTGTACTGATAAAAGAGGCATTACAACCAAAAAATTGAAGGAATTTAAAGATAAAACTCCATTCCATGGTGTAAAATCATTTCTGATGTCATGTTTAATCGATATGTTTCCTCATCTATTAGTTTTAGTAAAATTATTGAATCACTTAGAGCAATGGAGAAAATAGTCTTGAAATTATCTAAACATTATAAAACAAAGTTGGTTCCATTAGAAAATTTTGTTTGTGAGTGTGGAATGTCTATTGGCAATGATTTTGGTGATTATTTTAAAAAAACTTTTTGATAAGAGAAATGATTCAAAACAGATAAATCTCAGAGGCATTATACACTTTCAGGATCAATGTGAGAAACATGGAATTCAGAGCACGAGGAAGAAACACATTGGAGAAGAAGGATTTTACACGTTTATAAACGTTGATCTGAATCATGTACTAATAATGTTGGAAGAAACCATTTTTGAATCCATCAAGACCCTAAGAACTATCTAGATTTAGAATAAAGAAATTTTATTTTAATTCATGATCTGGTGGTGTGTTGAGAAAGAATGAGTTTTTCTCCTCAGTGATAACGAGAGGAGTGAACTCAAGTAGGAAGCCTTTATTTATATCAGTACCATTGAAGATGGATTCATATTATTAGACGATATGACGAGATATGTCATCTTCATTGCCAATGATCCTATCCCCATCCTCTAAAAAGGATAATGGCATATATGCCTTCTTGATTCTTTGAATAGGGTTATAGTATTTAGTATTTATATCATCGTCTGCTAAAAATTTAACATTAAATGATTTTTTTCTCATATTTTAATTGAATGTGAGAACAGAGTTGAGTTGGACCGTAATGATTTATTCTTGAGTCGGGTTAGTGTTGAGTTCAAAGCTGCTGTTTCTGTTTTGCATTAGGTCAATAAGAGTTCATTATGAATTTTCCATTCCTCTATTTTTTGAAAATAACAAATAATATATCTCATGAAAAATATCATTTCCCATAATATTTATCTTATTAAGGAAAATTTTTATTTCCAAGGAAATTTTATCCATATCTTTGTTTTTCATTGTTCATGATTTATCACATAATTTAACTCATTATATTTCTATGTGTAATATTGAATTTCATATCTAAAAAAATGGAATCTTATAAATACATAGATATATACTATTATGTTTTTTGGATAAGATTTTAGATTCTAAATTCTCTGAATTCAGACTCAAAATTTTCTGAATTCAGACACTGAATTATCTGAATTCAGAATCCAAATTCACTGAAATTCAAGCTCCGAATTTCTCAGAATTCAGACACTAAATTCTTCAGAATTATGACTAAAAAATATATAGAATTATTGTTCCAAATTATTTTGAAAACAGAATATGAATATCCATGTATCTTAGACATCTAATTATTTTATGGTTATAATCCGAAATTTTTGTTTTATTTAGACTCTGAAAAATAGATTTTGTTAAGCAACCATAATTTTCTTACCTTGTTATAGATATGAAATGATGTCGTACATTCTATTTCTAAGTTATCGTTGTTTGAGTGAGACATGTATAGGTCCCTCCATGATTCAAGGATAAATATGACCGTTAGAGGAAGGAGCACACCATCAGATAAGTACTTATAAATAGAAGGTCATTTGGACGAGCATTGAACAAATGATTATAGTTCCAGAAATATGGAGACCAAACTATATTTAAGTGATTTATATAGAGATATAATCTCAGGATTTTTACGTACTGAACATCTTTTTTAGCTTACTTTGTGGTACATCAATTGTTGCTGTCTATAATGGAGAGATTCTAGTGATAGTAAGACAGAGGCACCGACTAACATAAATTTGAGGACTTACTTGATAATGAAGACGGAGGTTCTGACCACCTTGATGTTCGAGGGATTTTAGGGATATCAAAATAGATTCTGATATTACAATTAAGGGCTTACCCTAGTGTGGTTATGACACTCTTTCTTGAATGTATAAATCAAGGGACCTTTATCCAAGGTTGTGGAATACCCTACTCTTTGGGTTAAAAGATTTCATAATTGTTACCTGTTTTGTTCCAACTTTCTTCCAACTACATTTTGATTAATAAAAAATTTATAACTATCTTATACATCCTTGATTTTGTATACTCTGATTAATAAGATTTTATACCCTTTAAAGTAGAATCATTTCCTTATAAACATATCGTAAGATTAATTTCCAGAACAATATTTCTAGAACCTAACAAGTTCATAGAATTAAAAGTTCTTTTGAATTTACCTTGTTTAATCCTGGTAAACATATTTTTCATTAAGATTTAAATCAAAAGTTTTATACCACCATTAAATGTTCCAAATGAATTTTTAATGTATACAATTCACCCCCCTCTTGTTTATTTAGAATCTAAATTTATTGTTTTGATCCTATAATTGGTATATGAAGAGAAATCTAAAATACTTATATTCACACATAAGTTTTCTTTCTCAAGTTTTCATTATTCATGACATTTTCCTTGATTTGACGTTTTTTTACAATATTTTTTTTATTATATTTCTTTTATGGAAGAATATATTTTTTATCAGATGTAATTAATTAATGTGGGTTCGATCAACAATCTATATCCTACTAGACCACCTATTTTTGATGGGAATGATTATAAATATTGGAGATATCGTATGAAACATTTTGTCATCAATACTTAAGTAGACATATTTTTTATACTTACTAGAGACTAAAAGATTCTTAATACAGATGTTAGAACTTTTACATACCATGAAAAGTGAAAATATCAACTAAACTATAAGGTACACAATACCTTTCTATGTTCCATGACCAAGAATATATATATATTCATATTTCTTCTTGTGAAGCTTCAAATTGGATATTGAAGAAATTGGAGGTTACTCATTTTTTTACATCTGATATTATAAAAACTAGATTTGTTGTGCTGAGAGAATAATATCATGGATTTATATTTCAGTATGAGAACTAGTATTCAAGGTGAAACAAAAGTTTATGTTTATTGTTATTATTTCAAAATCAATGGGTGTGAAAGGACATGATGATGATTCTCTTATGAAAAATATTATTTACATCATGACTAATGAGTTGGAATTAATGAGAACATCTATATATGAAAATATGACGTTATCTAAAATTACTCTTAATGAGATTTTTGGAACTCTTCTTCAACATGAGACAAGAATGAAAAGAGATGCTGATCTAAATAAGAATAATAATGGAAATCAAAGTGTATCCTTTACAACTATTAAAGAAAAGTCTCATGAAATGCGTACTAGATCCAAATTTAATAAATTCATTGTAGTATCTGAATCCATTGAAAGTGAACATTCTATGAAAGAACTAGCTAATATTGATCGAAGGATGAATGATTATAGTTGGGAAAAAAGAAACTCATTATAGATATAAAAAGAATGAAAGGAAAGACAAGAAAGATTCGGAAGTCACATAATATAAATGAAAAAGAGCATGACATGTAAAGCCAGATTTTCCTATACATAAGAAAAATGATAAAAAGGAAAAGCGTTATGATTGGAATAGAAAGAAATACTAAAAGGATAAAGCTAAGAATGTATTAAAATAAAATGACACCAGGAGTGCTAGTGGTGGTGACTCTTCTGATGAATCCTTAGAGTACGGATCTTTTTGTCAGAGGAATATTGGTCTAATAGCAAAATTACCCATTGAAAATAATTTTCTAATGTCTAAGGTACACAATGTTGAATCTATTCCAAATGTATCATTCAATGATAATTATAGTGATGATAAATACAATAAATATTCGGATGAAAAATATTTTTTCTGAAGATGTTTTTCTTTTACCTACTTATACAGAAGTTTCTAGGTTTGCTAAATTTCTTGAGAATGAAAATTCTAAACTCAATAAAAAACATGATATGGAAAATTCTAGAAATAATATTCTTACTAAGGAAATATCAGATCTTTCTAAATATCTTAATAAATTTTTTTGATATCGAATGTATTCCCAAAAACCATGAGGAAGTTAATTTGGAAAAATATAATCTTTCTAAGGATATTTAAAACATAGTTTCAAATAAAATATTTTAGACACTAACTCTAGTTCTAAATTTATTATTTTATGATAAAAATTGGTTATTAAACTAATGTTAGAAATATATTTCATGAGGAAGTGTTTGTTGAACATTACCATAAGTAATGAAAACATTTATAAAATGCATTCCCAAATTCTACCTCTAAAAAATAGCTCTGGTTTTGGTTCTACACATTCTAAACTAATTTTTATTAATAACTATTTAGTTCTGCAAAGTGCTCCATTCTATACTAAATGTCAGTGTGGTGGAAATTGGACAAAAAGTTTTTCCTTAAACAAAACCTTGACTTTATGTTTTTATAAATCTTATTTTTCTATGAAAATGTAGCTTCCTATGATTCTGCTCTATGAAATTTCTTGATCAAAGAATGTTTTCATTCCAAATGTCTTACAGTCTTATTTTTAGGAAAATAAAGAAAGTACCAACAGAAATACATGGTAAATCGATAGTGGATGTTCCCGACATATGATTGGCAACAAAAACATCTTTGAAAAGATTATGAATACTAGTGGAGGAAAAGTACCTTTCAGAGATAATGCTCAAGGAGAAATTATTGGTATAGGTAAAATTTTTATTCTTTGAAATACATTGATTTAAATTTCTTTATTTGTCATAGGTCTTAATCACAACCTCATTAGCAGAAATCAATTATGTGATTAAGGTTACCATGTGAATTTTAGTAATGACAAGTGTTTAGTTCAAAATTCAAAGGAAATGATTATTATTTCTACCAATAGGCAAGAGAATGTGTATACACTAACATAGAAGGCTTTATGAATAATAATCTACCTTGTCATAGTGCAATATAAGATCATTGATGGTTTTGGAATAGAAGTTTAAGACACTTTAACCTTATAAATTTATAAAAAACCTCTAAGAAAAGGCTTATTAAGAATATAATGGAGCTCATATATGATTCTTCTAAAGTCTTTGAACATTTTAAATATGAAATGAAACATAAATCACGTTTTAAATCAATTAGTGATGTCTCAAGTACTAATGCATTATAGTTTGGTGCACATGGATCTTTTTGGTCCCACACAAACTGGAAGTATTGGAGAAAAATATTATGTATTTGAATTAGTTGATGATTACACTATATTTAAGTGTGTATATTTTCAAGTAATGAAATATGAATCATTTTCTCAATTCTAAATTTTAGGAGCCGATGATAAAAATGAGAAGAATCTACTATTGATAACTATTCATAGTGATCATGGAGAGAAATTTCATAAATATTATTTCAAAACTATTTTTAGTAGAAATGGTACAACTCATAACTTCTATGTACAATGAACTACTCAACAAAAAGGTGTGGTTAAATGAAGAAATAGAATTTATCAAGTGATAAATAGAACCTTGTTGAGTGAATATTTGATAGCCAAACATTTTTGTGCTGAAGCTGTATGTACTTCTTATAATACTATAAATCGAGTATTGATTAGACCTTTTATAAACAAAACCCCTTATGAGTTGTGGAATGGCAGAAAACCTTGACATTCCTACTTTTAGTTATTTGAAGGAAAAGTATTACATTTAAATAATAATAAAAATTTCAAAAATTCACACACAAATCTGATGAATGATTTTTCTTAGGCTACTCCACAACCTCTAAGGCCAGTAGGGTTATTAGTAAAAATACATGTACTATAGAAGAAACACTACAAATTAAATTTGATGAAACTGTTCCTTTTGTTTTTAAAAAACCCCAACTACCTCCTTGTATGTGTTTTCAAAAACTGATTATCAACACTTAATAGAAAATCCTTGTGATAAGGAAAATGTGAAAAAATATATTTCTGAAGCATTTACCCCAGAAGAGTTTCTACCAAATATTGATAAAAAGTTTTTACAAAATCCAAACAATTTGTTTCTGATGAATCATACCAGTGATATAATATTTCGTGATGTAAATCAACCAGTAAGGATTAAAAGTTCGTTAAGAAATGAAATAGAAATTCAAGAAATTTGTTCCCAGTTAGAACCAAAAAGCACCAATGAATCTTTAGGTGATGGTGATTATATTAAAGCCATGAAAATGATCTAAATTAAATTGAATGGAATAAAGTGTTGAACATAGTTTAATGGCCTAAGGAAACCTCTGTTATTGGAGTAAAATGTGTCTTCAGAAATACGTGTGATGAAAATGGAATCATATTATGAAATAAATCTATTTTGGTTGCTAAAGGATATAATCAACAAGAAGGAATAGACTATGAAGAAACCTATGATCTAGTATCTATTCTTTAATCTATTCGTATTCATCATACCATGGATGCATTTTTTAATTTATAACCCTTTAAAATTGATGTTGTATCACTTTCCACTACTAAAGCAGAATATGTAGCAGTTGGAAGTTGTTTTTCTCAAGTGATGTGGATGAAACACACACGCACAAACTGTTGCATGAGTTTTACAAAAACATAAATTTTACGTGATAACACTAGTTCCATTTCATTAAGAACAGCCCCTACAAATCACTCTCATTCAAAACAAATAGATCGTAGGAATCACTTTCTATGGGATCACAAACTAAAAGGAGATATCAATCTTCAATTTATCATAATACAAGATCAAAATGAGGATATTTTCATAAAACCATTACCCACCAAAAGATTTGAATACAATAAATAGATGTTAGTATTGATTACCATAAATTAATTCTCCTTATCATCTTCTTGACAAAACCTATCTCCTTACATTATGAAACTCCTTTTAATAAGGGGAGTTCATTTTCTTGTTATTTAGTCTAAAATTTTTTATATTCTAAATTTTTTCGTAATCTATATTTTTTTGTAATCTAAAATTTTTCATAATCTAATTTTTTTCGTAATCTGATATTTTTCATAATCTAATTTTTTTCATAATTAAATTTTTTGTTGTAATCTAAAATTTATCATAATATAGAAATTTTCATAATCTAAATTTTTTTGTAGTCATATTTTTTTGTAATCTAATTTTTTTTGTAATCTAAAATCTTCGTTATCTAATATTTTCATAGTTAAAATTTTCATAGCCAAAATTTTTGTAATCTAAAATTGTTTATAATCTAATGTTTTTCATAATGGATATTCCTCATTATGGATAATTTCCCTAAGTAATCCGAAAGGTCTGATTTCTAAACTATGTTTTCATATTTTTTTTACTTGCGGGTATTTTCATTTGGTTTTAAATTTTTTGGATTCACTTTTTCCTTAAATCTGAATGTTTTTATTAAAAACCTCAAATGATTGGAATCCGATAAAATCCTTCTTGTCCAATCCTCTCAACCGTCCAACCTGATTAGAAATTTTTTCAACCATTGGACCAACCATGGTAGTTGAATCGTCGTCTCAATTGCCTATATAAAGGCCCCCTAATGGTTTCCACACATCGATTTTTCTTTCTTTTGCGTTTTAAAGCTATGCCTCTATATTTAAAGGTCGTTCGGAATATTAAAAAGTTTCCTCAGTTCTGAATGTCTGCTGAATCCCCTTCTCAAAGTGAAATGTATACTGTTAAATAAATCTCTCAATGGTAGATATATTGAGAGTGTTTAGTCGATCAGATGTTTTATTCTATGTATTATTATATTATATCTATGAATATCAAGCTAAATGGTTGGGAGAGCCTTTGTATTTCAAAACCAAGGGCACAAGACTTGTTGTATACAAAATTGTTGGTTGAATTTTATGAGACAACCTGTGTCATCAAGGAAGAACGCAGAGATACGTTCTCTTTTAAGTGTTATGGGAAGACCTACTCTCTCTCTTATAGAAAGGAAGCATGTTTGATTGGTATACCTTATGATGGGGAAGCAATGTTTTGTACTCAAAAATGACCTGATGTATCAGGCTCTTTTGTTAAGGAATAGGCAATAATGTCTCTTGGCTTGAAAGGAGTAAAGAATCCATAGATCATTCATATCTCTACAAATATTCGGATTATTCAATTATGGGATTAAGATTTTATAATTAAAAGGAATGTGGATAATTATACCCTAAATAAATGTGATATATATATATATTGGATTTCATGGTCAACCTCTGTAAGATAAACATGGTTAAGTGTATCTTGGTTATGATTGAGAATATCAAGAATGAAAATCTGATGTATCATATTATCATGTATCCAGAAATTCTTTCAAATATCATTGTCATATACCATCAGTAATTCAAAATCCCCTGTAGTTTCAGGCCAAGATATTACAATGTGATGTTGTCGAGTGATGATACCTTAAGGAGAATGAAGATTGGATTTAATATTCAATCTAGACGTTTCTATGGTTTTTCAGAAGTAGAAATAAAATCTCCTTCAAAGAACCCAGAAGTGGATGAAACATATAAGAAAGGCGGAAGGAAGAGGATGTCCAAGTAACTAGTAAAGAATTGAAAATCTCTTGTGGCAAAGGAAAAAATTCAACAACTCAAAATCCCATGAAGCAAAAGACGTATCCCAATGAATTAGATGATATGTGGAGATAAGACAAGAAAAAATGGAAAAAGGGGATCCTATTTATGGCTAGTCCCTTACTAATGAAAAATAATTAAAAATAGAGGTTGTTAAAGATGTTGAAGAACAACAGTAAGAGAATAATCAAAGGAAGAAGTTATTTAAAGATGATATTGTAGAATCACTTCTTAATGATTCTGAGAAAGAATATGATCAAATTCTAGTACAAGAATCATTTTTTATAGAACCATTATCCGAGACTCCGTAACAGCATGTGGTGGTTCCAGAAGTGCATCAAGAAGAAGAAATTTCCCAGGATGATGAAGAGGAAATATAAGAAGAGGGTGAGGAAGAATAATAAGGAAATGAATCTTATGATATCATAAAGCTTTTTGAAGACTATATTGATAAGGAAATCCCCTCTGTAAAATTATCGATTAAGAATTCTCTATCCAAATACTCAAAAATTTTTACACCAGGAAATGATGATGAGGGTGAAGAAGAAGTGAATAAGCCAATAAATTATGGAAGTAGTAATCATGATTTCATTCATTCGAAGGATATAGTAGTTGAAGAAGAGAAATAAGTAGTTGATGAGGATAAAATTGTTCACCTATCAGATAATGAGTATGAATATCCCAAAGAACAAGACCTCATTCTGAGAGTTGACAAGGGAAATCAAGAGGTAGAAGATACAACTAGTAAATCTGTTCTAAATAAGAAGGATGTTTGTGCTTCATCAAAGTGGAATGTTTTGGATATAAGAAAATGAATAATAAAAAATTAGACACTCTGATTTAGATTCATATTCCCTTGGAAATGATTTTTGTGTTCAGTCTTTGAAGAAGCTGGTTGGTATTACTCCTTTATTCCTAAGAATAGACTTGAGATGCCAGATTCTTCGGCATACAATATTTTAGAAATTAGATTTTGTTTCTATGGTGATGGAAAAGTGTGTCGGACTCGATATAAATTTCAAGACATTTCTCATTGGTTCTTTGGATCATAAACAATCTTGCAAGAAGATAACAAGATGGTCAAAGAAAACGATTGATGAAATGAAAATCATTGATGAATTCCATGATAATGTCCAATATTCCTTTGATACCAAATATGTGAAGATCAATGATCTTGAAAATTGTTTTTGTAACACCCCAATCTTCTACGGTACGCTTCTCTTTGAATAATGTGATAGCATGTGTTGTACGCAACACCGAGTTCTAACACACCATAACTAATCAAACTAGCCGTTATGAATAGTAATACATAATTTTTGAAATTATATATATTTTATATTTCAAAATGGAATTAATTTTTGGATTCGGAATATCGAATTTTGCCTAAGGTGAAATTTTGGTACTTTTTGGATAACTTTAATATTTTGATGAATAGTGAAAATTACTAAATTTTAATTAAAAACAACTTTTGTAATCGAAATAATTTATATTGATAAATTATGCATTTGAGTGGTTTTAAAGTATATTTAGAATATATTTTTACCATTTAATATAATTTTGGTCATTGGACATAATATTACAATTAAACCGAACATAAACAAGTGTCAATCATTTGATAGTTATTATCTCTTAAAAACACGCTTTTTGTTTTAACAACAAGAATTAATTTTAAATTAATTTCTGCCAATTCTGTGTTTTGAATTTAGAAAAATGGATTCCATATTTGGAATCAGGATGTTCAAATTGTGTAAATAGGTAACTTTTATTTTTAGACATTTTGAATAATTACTGCGGTAAATATTTTATTTACCATGGTTAAGGGTAAATCCGATAAATAAGGGTTAAAAAATAATATTATAATAATATAAAATTACCCTAAAACGTGTCCTAACCTTATTGGTTGATACATGTTCGACAATGGGCATATTTGGGTCGATTTTGGGACCCCATGGTGCCACTTGTCAGTGATAGGGACACATTATTTTAATTAAGTTAAAATGAATACAAAAATGACATAAGCATATATCTTTTAGAAATTTTTTTTTACATAGGGTTATATATGTTGGATTTTTGATTATAAATATTCATTAGATATCTAAAACGATTTCCTACATAATGATATTTTATTTATAATTTTTAGACATTAAATAATTTAATTTATTTATGACACAATGATGATGCAGTAATTACCATAATAGTGAAAAATTAAAATAATTGATATTATAAATACGCAAATAAATATAATTTGAGACTTTTAATGACTTAAAATAATTTTCTAGGATAATATGACATATTATTATTGATTTAATTAACTTTTTTTGAAGTAATCATTCTGTTATGAGTTTCACAAAAATCAACTATTGAATAGTGTCAAAATTGACATAAAAGAGTTTTTAAAACAAATATTATATTATTAATTGATATTAAATTCCTAAAAATCTACGGTTCGGACAAGATACTTATATACTGATAGGTGTATCATTAATGGACCACTTGGGGGTCTCTTGGATGTATATAGTATGTTTATTAACCATATAATATAAAAATACAAAGAGACATTGTAAAAGTTAAACTAATTAACTTAGAGTTAATACTTAATGATAAGGTTAATATAAGTACCCAAACCTGTCTAAATTCTATTGTTTGAGTGGTTTTCGACCCATCCCCACCTTAAAATTTAAATAATAAACTTTGGAGCCATTAGAAACCGAATATGAATTTATTATAAATTAATATTTCTAGGTTTTCCAAAGGTGCCCCTCACCCCTCTTATAAAAGGGCACTCCAACTTCTCATTTATTCACACCTTCAAATCCTTTTGGTTTGGCCAAACTCTACCCAAATACCCTCCCAAATTCCCTCACTACAACCTATAGGCATTAGTTTGATCAGAAAGCCAACTTAAGGAGACCTTTTGATCAAATCAAAAGGAAGAACCCGAAGAAGAGGTACTGATTTCACCACCCTTTTCCATGTTCCTTTCTTCTTCCACTTCTTCTTCCTTTGTTATTACCATTCTAAAATAAAAAATCCAGTATCATATATATAATGTGGTTATTATAAATATGTTACAACCATATTCAATATTCTATCCACCCTTTGAATAACATGTCACCATACGTGCGTACGTACGGATTACCGTCTCCACGTCGTGGTATAATTGTTATTCAATATATTATTATTTGGATGGGTATAATAATGATGTTTAACTCATGTAAATAATAAATTTAACATGTTAATGATTCTGTATATATGATATACCATCCATTTATATATTATTTTAATAACAAATGAATGATATTGTCGCTCGTGCGTACGTACGGACTGCCGTCTCCACGAACGCGATGAGATTCATTCTCCATCGTATCCATTCAAGTATAATTATCATTTGATGATTTAAAAATAATGTTTAAGGACTTGATATAATTCTGTATATGAATAATATACAACCTATCCATGAAAAACATGGCTTATGTAACAAAACATATAAAAGAAAACGAGTAAGTTAACACCTGAAATGACGATAATTCTAAGATATTATCAACAAAGCAATGTTAAAAGATCATATATGATATCATATGAATGTATATGATTATTGTATAATTTAATAAAAATTATTTCACTATTATACAGGAGTTTAACCTACCCCAACCAAGGAAAAGTACAAGGTAAGGGTTTATTTCGCAATCTCTTCATTATCCGAGGTTGTTTATACGTAATAATATACTGGGATTTCTTTATCATCCACATCCATGTTTCATCAAAATTTATTTCAAAACATTTTTACTATTTACAAGAATATGGGTTAAATTCATTTATACCCTTTTTTGACTTTTTATAAGTGGTTTATAAAGGAATCTTTCCGTCATTTTCCAAACAAGGTGCTTTTTAACCTTTTGACAGAATTAAGGTAAGAATTTTTTTTAACTTATACGGTGGGTGCGGCTATTTTTCACCGTTATATAATCGTCGAATCTTCCCTTACAATATTATAAGAATACTTTCAATGAAAATGTTTCATTTTATATGACTCTTAAATGATTTCAAAATAAAAAGAGATATTTCTCTAAAAAGAGTTTTGATTTCATCTATGTCAACATCCTTTGATGGATTTTCAGCTTATTTGGAGATGATTTATTATAAAACAAAACTTCCATATTGTATTGAAGGTTTTGTGATATGTTTGAATATGGATATGTTATTTTCATGGTATATGGATGAATTATTTACATTTTGTATGCTAGTTTTAATAAAATTGTTTATGTTATGTTTAAAACTTTTCATATGGGAATTAATTGGACTTAATATGTGATGGGTGGAGCCCGATATAGCTCCTTGATGCATCAGTAGGTCTCATGAGACAAACTAGTGTCTTGGCACAAGGCCTTGGAAAAATCTTATTTGTAGTCTTGGCACGAGGCCTTGGCTATGTGGTTATGATAGTCTGACATTATGCATTCCATCATTATAAAAGTGGTTATTGATATTTCATGTGATTATTCGATTAGTAGAATATCCATGTGAATAAGTAAATGGAATTATTTCATTTTATTTTTGCCATAAAATGTTGAAGTTCAAGTTTAAAAGGCTTTTGTTTTAGTTATACATTGCCTTAAATGTTTATTCTTATTTATGAAAGTTTCCTCTATATTGTTATCATTACTGGGCATTTGAGCCCACCCCTTTTCTATGTTTTATTTTTCCCATGATGTGAAGAAGTAAATAATGAATGACCTGCATGGATGTTATGAGGGGATAATAGTGTGGATTATGGAGACAATATGTTGTTGTAGTAGTTTTTCAATTCATGATGTAATGTAAAACTTTATGAATATATCTAGTGTTTCCAAGGCTACTAAACCAATCGGTATTTCGAGATTTGATCTTTCTTGTGATCATGCCAATGATATTTAATAATGCACCGACTCTGGGTTACTGGGGTCGGGGCGTTACAGTTGGTATCAGAGGATGTTTAGTACAAACCTTGGAATCTAGATTTAGACAAACTCTGATTACAGCACGTAGACCTAAGATAAACATTGAGGATTAGTATAGAAGAACTTCCTATAATTTTGGTATTGTATAGATTTTGTGAGTTTTCTGAGTAATACAACCCTGTCTGGATACGAGAAGGTAGAGGTGGCTCTGGCACAGATGTACATAGGGGTAAAACCCGAAAATACCGCTTTGAGCTAGACTCGAATAGGAACTGGTGGACGACAACAGGCTTTGATGCACTCTTGGTTACAACACTCATGGGGGATATGCTTAGGATAACTCTCATTTTCTTTACAAATCATTATGAAGGGTTTATGAGTATATACATCCTCAAAGAAAACATTCTTATGATTATGGATCATATCCATAAATAGTTCAATTTATGTTAAGTGTTTTATAAGTATGGGATTATGTATTTTGATTCATAAAATGATCTAGTTTATGCCATAGTTTAGAAATGGCGCCTAGTGGAAGAAATGGAAACCGTATCAATGCACGCACTCCATGTAGGGATTACCCTCCTGCTCAAGATAATTATAGTGGAGCTGGTGATGCAACTGGTGCTGATTAGCTAATCCCCATACTGGGACAACTCACTCAGGTTATGAATAATAACCTTACCCGTATGGAGCACCTTGATCCGCAGCGTGGAGGATCAATGTTAGATCGATTCATGAGGCAACAACCACCAACGTTCAATGGGAGTAAAAATCCCTTAGTAGCTGAGCAATGGATATTTTCCCTAGAGAAAATATTTCAGGCTTTGGGGAGTAGTGAAAGGGAAAAAGTTATCATGGAAGTTTACCCCCTCACTGGAGATACTGATCAATGGTGGTCATTGATTCAAAACACGAAGGAAGATGATGAAGTATCAAATATGGAATGGAGGGAGTTCAAAGATCTGTTTTTAGAAAAACACTTTCCTCGCGTCCACTGAGAAGATATGGAAAGGCAATTTCTGAGTCTGAGACAGAAGGAGGATGAGAATGTCGCAAAGTATGAGGATAACTTTACATGGTTAGCAAGGTATTCTGGAGATTATATACGTATCCCAATAAGTATGATTGATTTTTTCATTGATGGTTTAAAACCATTTCTCAGTCGATCATTAGTCTCACAATCCTTTTCATCGTACGATGACATTATCTCATGTGCTATCAAGACTGAAAAGGAATTCTCTAAGTCTTATGAATTTAAAGAAAAGCAAGAGAAGAATAGACCTGCTGATCAATCTGGGAATTGAAATAAGGTTAAGAATGGAAAGGTTGAATATACATCCTGTGGGAAATGTGGTAAGAAACACCCAGGTACTTGCTTGAAGGGAACATGAGTCTGTTACAAGTGTGGTGAAAAAGGCCACCAAGCTCTTGATTGCAAGGGGAAGAAAGAAGCTACCAATGTTTAGTGCTACAATTGTAGGGAGATAGGTCATTATGAAAATGAATGTCCTAAGCGTCAGGAGAACAAACCTCAGAAAAGGATAAGGGATCAAGGACAAGCTTATGTTATCACAACTGCTGAGGTAGAAGCTCCGAAAGACGTTGTGGCAGGTAATTTAATGGTTTCCTCAAGTTTAGCAAATGCATTATTTGATTCTGGATCATCGCATTGTTTCATATCTTCCTAATTTGCTAAGAAAATTAGATATTTCCAATTTGATTTAACGAGTTAGTTGTTAGTTAAAACTCCTAAGGGATGTATCATTGCAACAATGTTTTGTGAATCAGTCCCCATTAGAGCACATAAATGTTCTTTATCTACTGATCTCGTCGCCATACCTATGATTGAGTTTGATATAATCCTCGGCATGGACTGGCATTCGGACTATGATGCGATGATTTATTGTAAGAAGAAAGAGGTTACGATTCTTGATGATGATGATAAGGAACACCTTATCTTTAGAGCAGAATCATCACCACCTAATTCTTATCTAGATCCACCCCCAGTAGCTCAACTAAATTCAATTATTGGGGAGGAAAAGAATGAAATAAATTTGGGTGAGGAAAGGAATGTTCAAATAGAGGATGTACCTATTGTTAAAGAATTTGTAGATGTATTTCCAGAAGATTTACCTGGACATCCTCCAAAACGAGAAGTTTAGTTTTCCATTGATTTAATTTCTGGATCAAGGCCTATATCGAAGACCCCTTATAGAATGGCCACTGTAGAATTAGTAGAACTAAATAAACAACTAGAGGAATTAAGTAATAAAGGATTTATTCGCCCTAGTGTTTCTCCATGGGGATCCCTTGTTATTTTTGTTAAAAAGAAAGTCGGATCTATGAGGTTATGTATCGACTACAGGTAGATCAATACTATAACAATAAAGAAGAAGTATCCCCTACCACGCATCGATGATTTATTTGACAAACTACATGGAGATCAATAATTTTCAAATATTGACCTTCGATCTGGATACCATCAGTTGTGTGTGAAGAAGGAATACATTCCGAAGACAACATTTCAAACCAGGTACGGGCATTACGAGTTTACTATAATGCCTTTTGGATTGACTAATGCACCCTCTGTATTCATGGATCTGATGAATAGAGTTTTCATGGAATATCTCGATGAATTTGTGGTGGTATTTATTGATGATATCTTGGTATACTCAAAAAGCTACGAAGATAATGAAAATCACTTGCGCATTATCCTGAAGACTCTGAGAAGACATGAATTATATGGGAAGTTTAGCAAGTGTGAATTCTGGCTTCATGAGATTTCATTTATTGGCCATATTGTCTCTAAAGATGTAATCTCTGTTGATCCTTCTAAGACCAAGGAAATATGAGAATGGCTAGCACCTACAAATATAACTGAGGGATATAGTTTTATGGGTTTAGCAGGTTATTATCGACATTTCGTCCAGAATTTTTCCCGATTGGCTAACCCATTAACGAAGCTCACACGTAAAGGGGTTAAATTTGTTTGGAAAAAATAATGTGAAGATTGTTTTGAAGAACTAAAGAGAATATTAGTCAATGTTCCTATATTGACTCTACCATCGGGGAATGATGGGTTCGTTATTTATAGTGATGCATCGAAGAAAGGACTTGGTTGTTTCCTTATGCAGAATGAGAGGGTTACTGCCTATGCATCACGATAGTTGAAAATTCATGAAAAAATCTATCCTACTCATGATCTCGAGTTAGCAGCTATGATCTTTGCTTTGAAGATATGGAGGCACTACCTTTATGGTGAAAAATGTGATATTTATACTGATCACAAGAGTTTTAAGTATATTTTCTCACAAAAAGAACTCAACATGAGGCAACTGAGATGGCTTTAATTACTCAAGGATTATGATTGTACGATACACTACCACCCAGGGAAAGCAAACAAGGTGGTATATGCTTGGAGCAGAAAAGACCATGGAGTTTTGAACGTGATGAGAATTGAAAGGGAACCAATTTTGATGGATCTAGTGAATATGGACATGGGAATAACCAGGGAAGGAGAAACAACAATGTTTTTTCAAATGGTGGCCAAACCATCTATACTATAAAGGATTAAGAGTTATCAGACTAATGATGGAGAATTTCAAAAGATGATTAAAGCTGTGAATGATGGGAGATTGAGATACTTTGTGTGTGAAGATGGAATTTTGAAATTCGGGAAGAGACTTTGTGTTCCTGATATACCTGATCTAAAAAGGGAATTTCTTGACGATGCTCATAGTTCCAATTTATCTATACACCCTGGGAGCACCAAAATGTATAGATATTTGAAAGAAAATTTTTGGTGGGACAATATGAAGAGGGAGATTGCTGATTTTGTGTCAAGATGTATGGTTTGTCAACAAGTTAAAGCTGAAAGGCAACACCCTAGAGGAGTCATGAAACCTCTTCCCATACCGGAGTGGAAATGGGACAATATTACGATGGAATTTGTCATGGGGCTACCAAAGACTCCTAGAAGAAACGATACAATATGGGTTACTGTTGATCGTCTTACCAAGTCAGCACATTTTCTTGCTATAAGAGAAGATCTACCACTAAAACGTCTAGCAAGACTATATATTAATGAAGTTGTGAGACTTTATGGAGTACCCCTATCGATTGTTTCTGATCGTGATCCCCGTTTTACTTCAACATTCTGGAAGAGTCTTCAGAAATCCCTGGATACTGAACTCCATTTGAACACTGCCTACCACCCTCAGACAGACGGACAATCAAAATGGACTATTCAAACCTTATAAGACATGTTGAGATCCTGCTCACTTGACTATCAGGGTATGCGGGATCAGTATTTACCTATGGTAGAATTTTACTATAACAATAGCTTCCATTCGAGTATTTAGATGGCACCATATGAAGCGTTATACGGAAAGAGATGTCGCACACCAACCTGTTGGGATGACATTGGTGAAAGAAAACATGTAGGTCCAGAACCGGTGAAGGAAACGATGGAAAAGGTGAAGGTAATCCAAAATCACATCAAAGCGCTCAAAGTAGGCAGAAGAGCTATGCCGATAATCGAAGGAAGGATTTGGAATTTCAAGCCGGTGATCATGTTTTCCTGAAGGTATCTCCATGGAAGGGAATCATAAGTTTAGGTAAGAAAGGTAAATTGAGTCCCAGGTACATCGGACCATTCGAAATTCTAGAACGAATTGGGGTTGTAGCTTACCGATTGGCAATGCCGCCATGTCTCTCCAAAGTTCACGATGTGTTCCACGTATCTTTGTCGAGGAAATACATGCCTGACCCAACGCATGTACTCAATTACGAGGAATTATAACTGGAACCCAATCTGTCGTATTGCGAAGAGCCCGTCAAGATTCTTGATATGAGAGAACAAGTACTGAGAAACCGGATGACGCGTCTGGTAAAAGATTTGTGGAGAAACCATTAGATGGAAGAGGCAACGTGGGAACCCGAGGAACTTATGATGAAGAACCACCCGAGTCTTTTCAGGAAATAATATTCTAGAATTTTGAGTACAAAATTATTTGAAGGAGGGGAGAATGTAACTCCCCAAGCTTCTACGGTACACTTCTCTTTGAATAATGTGATAGCGTGTGTTGTACGCAACACCGGGTTCTAACAGACCATAAATAATCAAACTAGCCGTTATGAATAGTAATACCTACTTTTTGAAATTATATATATTTTATATTTCAAAATGGACTTCATTTTTGGATTCGGAATATCGAATTTAGCCTAAGGTGAAATTGTGGTACTTTTTGGATAACTTTAATATTATGATGAATAGTGAAATTTACTAAATTTTAATTAAAAACAACTTTTTTAATCGAAATAATTTATAGTGATTAATTATGAATTTGAGTGGTTTTAAAGAATATTTAGAATATATTTTTTCCATTTAATATAATGTTGGCCATTGGAAATAATTTTACAATTAAACCGGACATAAACAAGTGTCAATCTTTTTATAGTTATTATCTCTTAAAAACACGCTTTTTGTTTTAACAACGAGAATTAATTTTAAATTAATTTCTGGCACTTCTTTGTTTTGAATTTAGAAAAATGGATTCCATATTTCGAATCAGGATGTTAAAATTTTGTAAATAGATAAATTTTATTTTTAGACATTTTGAATAATTACTGCGGTAACTATTTTATTTACCATGATTAAAGGTAAATACGGTAAATAAGGGTTAAAAAATAATATTATAATAATAAAAAATTACCCTAAAACGTGTCCTAACCTTATTGGATGATAATATTCGACCATGGGCATCTTTGGGTCGATTTTGGGACCCCATGGTGCCACTTGTAAGTGATAGGAACACTTTATTTTAATTAAGTTAAAATGAATACAAAAATGACATAAGCATATATCTTTTAGAAAAACAATTTTTACATAGTGTTATATATGTTGGATTTTCGACTATAAATATTAATTTGAAAGAAAAAACGATTTCATACATAATGATATTTTATTTATAATTTTTAGACATTAAATAATTTATTTTATTTATGACACAATGATGATGCAGTAATTACCATAATAGTGAAAAATTAAAATTATTGATATTATAAATACCCAAATAAATATAATTTTAGACTTTTAATGAATTAAAATAATTTTCTAGGATAACATGACATATTAGGATTGATTTAATTAACCTTTTTTGAAGTAATAATTCTGTTATGAGTTTCACAAAAATCAACTATTGAATAGTGTCAAAATTGACATAAAAGAGTTTTAAAAAAATATATTATATTATTAATTGATATTAAATTCTTAAAAATCTATGTTTAGGCCAAGAGACTTATATAATGATAGGTGTATCATTAAAGGACCACTTGGGGGTCTCTTCGATGTATATAGTAAGTTCATTAACCACATATATAAAAATACAAAGAGACATTGTAAAAGTGAAACTAATTAACTTAGAGTTAATACTAAATGATAAGGTTAATATAAGTACCCAAACCTGTCTAAATCCTATTGGTTGAGTGGTTTTTGGCCCATCCCCACCTTAACTTATACATAATAAACTTTGGATCCATTAGAAACCGAATATGAATTTATTATAAATTAATATTTCTAGTTTTTTCAAAGGTACCCCTCACCCCTCTTATAAAAGGGAACTCCTCCTTCTCATTTTTTCACACCTTCAAAGCCTTTTGGTTCGGCCAAACTCTGCCCAAATACCCTCTCAACTTACCTCACTACAACCTAGAGGCCTTAGTTTGATCAGAAAGCCAACCTAAGGAGCCCTTTTGATCAAATCAAAAGGAAGAACCTGAAGAAGAGGTAATGATTTCACCACCCTTTTCCATGTTCCTTTCTTCTTAGACTTCTTCTTCCTTTGTTATTACCATTATAAAATTATAACTCCAGTATCATATATATACTGTGATGTTATTATAAATATGGTACAACCATATTCAGTATTCTATCCACCCTTTGAATAACATGTCACCATACGTGCGTACGTACGGCTTACCGTCTCCACGTCGTGGTATAATTGTTATTCAATATATTATTATTTGGATGGGTATAATAATGATGTGTAACTCATGTAAATAATAAATATAACATGTTAATGATTCTGTATATATGATATACCATCCTTTTATATATTATTTTAATATCAAATGAATGATATTGTCGCTCGTGCGTACGTACGGACTACCGTCTCCACGAACGCGATGAGATTCATTATCCATCGTATCCATTCAAGTATAATTATCATTTTATGATTTAAAAACAATGTTTAAGGACTTGATATAATTCTGTATATGAATAATATACAACCTATCCATGAAAAACATGGCTTATGTAACAAAACATATAAAAGAAAACGAGTAAGTTAACACCTGAAACGACGATAATTCTAAGATATTATTAACAAAGCAATGTTAAAAGATCATATATGATATCATATGAATGTATATGATTATTGTATAATTTAATAAAAATTATTTCACTATTATACAGGAGTTTAACCTACCCCAACCAAGGAAAATTACAAGGTAAGTGTTTATTTCGCAATCTCATCATAATCCGAGGTTGTTTATACGTAATAATCTACTGGGATTTCTTTATCATCCACATCCATGTTTCATCAAAATGTATTTGAAAACATTTTTACTATTTACAAGAATATGGGTTAAATTAATTTATACCCTTTTTTTACTTTTTATAAGTGGTTTATAATGGAATCTTTCCGTCATTTTCCAAACAAGGTGCTTTTTAACCCTTTGACAGAATTAAGGTAAGAATTTTTTTTAACTTATACGGCGGGTGCGGCTATTTTCCGCCGTTATAAAATCATAGAAGCTTCCCTTACAATATTATAAGAATACTTTCAATGAAAATGTTTCATTTTATATGACTCTTAAATGATTTCAAAATAAAAAGACATATTTCTCTAAAAAGAGTTTTGATTTCATCTATGTCAACATCCTTTGATGGATTTTCAGCTTATTTGGAGATGATTTATTATGAAAAAAAACTTCCATATTGTATTGAAGGTTTTGTGATATGTTTGAATATGGATATGTTATTTTCATGGTATATGGATGAAGTATTTACATTTTGTATTCTAGTTTTAATAAAATTGTTTATGTTATGTTTAATCATTTTCATATGGGAATTAATTGGACTTAATATGTGACGGGTGGAGCCCGATATAGCTCCTCGATGCATCGGTAGGTCTCATGAGACAAACTAGTGTCTTGGAACAAGGCCTTGGCAAAATCTTATTTGTAGTCTTGGCACGAGGCCTTGGCTATGTGGTTATGATAGTTTGGCATTATGCATTCCATCATTATAAAAGTGGTTATTGATATTTCATGTGATTATTCGATTAGTAGAATATCCATGTGAATAAGTAAATGGAATTATTTCATTTTATTTTTGCCATAAAATGTTGAAGTTCAAGTTTAAAAGGATTTTGTTTTAGTTATACATTGCCTTAAATGTTTATTCTTATTTATGAAAGTTTCCGCTATATTGTTATCATTACTGGGCATTTGAGGTCACCCCTTTTCTATGTTTTATTTTTCCCATGATGTGAAGAAGTAAATTATGAAATACCTACAAGGATGTTATGAGGGGATAATAGTGTGGATTATGGATACAATATGTTGTTGTAGTAGTTTTTCACTTCATGATGTAATGTAAAACATTATGAATATATCTAGTGTTTCAAAGGCTACTAAACCAATCGGTCTTTCAAGATTTGATCTTTCTTGTGATCATGCCAATGTTATGTAATAATGCACCGACTCTGGGTAACTGGGGTCGGGGCGTTACAGTTTTGAGGAAAATTAAAGTGTATAACAGACTACTTGGAAGTAGAAGGTTAATGGTCAGAATGGCAAGATTAACTCTGTGGCCATGATTGAGAAAATGGAATGGGGTCAAAAATTGAGATTGCAGAGAAGCTTGTTAAACACGAATAAGTGTCTAATGATAAGGAAGACATCCTTAAGGATCAAAAAGAAAATAATCAATCCTTAGGGAAGAAAAGTGAAGATCAGAATGATTTGATTAAGCATGTAGAAGAATATCACAATGAGATCTATAAGCTAAAAACCATTTTGAAGAAGCAGATGCTGAAGAAGAAAGAAGGATAATTTCTTTCCATTCCGATCTTTTGTTTCATTTACTTGTAGTACAAATTAATTAAATCTTAATAAAATTTTCTCTTCACTCCATATATCTGGTTTTTTAGTACAAATATTTTAGGTACCAAAATTTTCCATTCCTTATATTCCTTTTTGTAAATCACCAAGGGGGTGAATGGTATGATAAAATTAACACTATGAAAAGGAGAAATTTACCTATGTAAGGGGAGATCATATATGGGGAATTTTTTATCATGAAGACATGAATATGATAGATAATGCAAAAATAATATTCAAGAAATCAAGAATACAATCCTTAGAGATTTCAAAGCCTAAGGGGGAGTTAGTCATATTCACATTGATACATAAGTTATGGGAGATACGTTTTTATTTACATGTCTATTAAATTCTGAATCCCATATATTCATTTTTGTAAGGATGTTTGTGCTTTCCAAAAAAGTGAAAATTGTTGAGCCAAAAAGGTTTCCTTATGACTTTTCCATTATTTTATTTTTTGAAAATTACAAACACTCTATCTCAAGGAATGTTTCATTTCCCATAAGATTTATCTTATTATTGAAAATATTTCATTCCAAGGAAATTTTTTCCCTATCTTTGTATTCATTATTAATTATTTATCACTTAATTTTACTCATTATATTTCTAAGTTTAGAATTATGTTTCATATCTTAAACCTAGAAATCCTAAAAATATGTAGATATGGAGTAATATGTTTTTAGGATTCAAATTAAGATTCTGAATTCATTGATTGCAGACTCTGAATTCCCCAGAATTTGGACTCCAAATTCTTCAGAATTCTGGATCTGAATTCCTTATAATTCATACATCGATTTCCATAGAATTCAGACTCTGAATTAATTATAATTGAGACTTCGAATTCTATAGAATTCAGGTTCCAAATTCTTTGGAAAACATAATCTAAATAACCATGTATCATAGACACTAATCTATTTCTTTGTTAGACTTTTCCATTTTATTTTTCCTCGGACTCAAAAAAACAAATTTGGTTGAGCAACTATATTTTTCTTACATAGTTATAGTTATGAAACGATGTCATACATTCTGGTTCGAACTAAAAATTGTTTTAGTGACACATGTACAGGTCCGTATGAGATTCATTGAAAAATATGACCATTGGAGGAGGGATTCGACCATTGGAGAAGTACCTATAAATAGGAGATAATTTGAACGAGCCACGAATGAATGATGATTGTTCCAGAACTATAGATACCACATGCTATTGAAGTTATTTCTAGAGAGATATACTCCCAGGCATTGTGCAAACTATACATCTTGTTCATCATGCATCGTGCAACTCTAATTGTTGTTGTGTAGAATTGAGGGCTTTCCGGAAAAGGAAAACAGAAGTTTCGACTACCTTAATGTTGAGGACTTCATTGATAAGGAAGAAAAATGTTCCAACTACATTGAAGTTTGAGGGCTTGCAGGTATAACAAGAGAGATTCCTATATTACTTTTGAGGTCTTACCCTAGTGTGGGTAGGACAGAATTTCTTGAATGTATAAATCAAGGGACCCTTATCCAAGGTTTTTGGATACCCTACTCATTGGGTTAAAATTTTTCATAATTCTTACTTCTTTTGTTTCATGTTTATTTCTGCTGCATTTTGATTAATATGGAATGTATAAATATATTATATTTCCTTGTTTTTGCATACTATGATTAATAAGATTCTATACTATTTAATGTTGAAACTTTTCATTGTGAACTTTTCTTAAGTCTCATTTACATATCCTTATTTCCAGAACATAGCATGTTTTTAGAACTAAGAGGTCTTGTGAATTTACCTTTTTAACCCTATTAAACATAGTTTTCTTTAAATTTAAAAACCAAAGTTTTAAACCAAATTTAATGGTTCCAAAATAATTTTCAAAGTATACAATTCACCTCACATTTTGTATACTGATCATCTACATTTATTATTTCGATCCTACATTTTGATGATCATTGAGATATTTCTCAAGAATCATGATGTCATTATTAATTTGTTGGGATTTAGAGATCCATCATGTTTTTAGTATATTTGAGATGTTTTAAATTGAGATTACAATCAAAGGAATCATTATTATAAGAAATTGATGGCCAATTGTTTTGGATGATATGAGATCACTCATCATCAGAGAACCACACATTTTTAAATCTAAAAGTAAAATGTAGTTTCATTTCTTTTATGAAGACACTGACCAGGATGGGGGATGATCAGAGCTCATCCTATAAAGAGTGTTGCTTGATATAGTTTCACATTTATCTAAAGAAGAGATGTTCTTGAAGGATCTATCCATCTTGGTGGAAACTAGTTGGTTTTAGTGTATTCTATGACAAGTGTATTCTGCACAAGTGATATTAATTTCAATGATATTTTTGTCATCTAATGAGTTTTTAAATTCTCTCATCGATATAGAATCATGAGAAGGTAAAATTTTATCACTTGAGTTGAGAATGGAATTAATGTAACCCATAATATAACATGGAGGATTAATGTTAGTGTCAAGATATGAGAGATCTTTCCGAAGCATTCTCCTTTCATGGTATCTAATAAATAAATAGTTATTATATTATCATTTATTCTTACCATGCTACATTACCTTTAGGGTACCAAAAGAGACCTTCACCCCAATACTAGATTCATCTCATAATATATCCCAGTTTGTTCTCTAGGTAATACATATATTAATACCAAATTCTTTTCAAATATCATAATATTCAATGGTTTCATGACATATCAATAACATATTTTAATCATTGTTAAGTTTTAATATTCTTATGTGAGGCTATAACGTTGAGATCCATTATTTTTATTTATTAATTTAACATTTATAAACTACATTTCCAATGTTACCAATATCCCTACCACAGGTTAGGAGAACATGTTACCATTCTTAATCATAAATATAATTATTGTGTTCCCGTTCTATTACTCATAAGTATAGTGACCATGTTACCATGTATACTTCTCATTATAATCACTATGTTCTCGTTCTATTACTCATAAGTATGATGACCATGTTACCATTTTCACTTATCATTTTTGAATGACCATTTTCCCATTAATTCAAATAATTAATTATCCACATCAATATCATTACTAATTCAAAAAATAGTTATATAAAAATATCCATTAGGTAACTCAATAATAAATTGAACATTTTAGTCATAATTAAATAATTCAGTCAATTAAATATTCAATGTCACAATTCATATCTTAGTAGATAATTTTTAAAATTATTAATTATCCTATTATAAATATAAACTCACCGTAATTATTCCTGAAATTTATTATCCCCATAATATTATCAAATCACACAATTAATTCAAAATTAATCATCACAACTTAACCTATTCAATATCTCAAAATTAATCTGTAGATTTATTATCTAGATTAATATCCCAAAAACTCTTAATCAATTTCACAAACTAATTATATAATAGGGAATCGCCTTAGTCTTGTGAGTAATTCCTCAACAAATAATTTAATTTGAAAATCCTTTAATAAATCAATAGGTCAACAGAATTAACCCAATTATTAAAAAAAATTCAAAAGGTTGCTATCAATTCTACAATTTTTCATATATGTATCAAATCAATGAATATGTAAATTATATTTTATACACCCTGTCTCAATTTTTGTTAGACATTCGTCCAACAAAACATCCCAAAATCTAAGCAGCACAACAACACAAATATGGGTTCCAGATCTGAATTCCTAAATCAAGATCATGATATCACGATATAATATAACTAGATCTAGATCTCTAATCCTAGAAATAGATCTCAGCACAATGGTTTTGATCTAATAAAATAGAGGATGTATTCCACCAGAGGATGAAGGAGATAGAGGAGAATGAATAGTAAAATCATTAGGATATGATCCACTTACCTATAAGAGAGAGGATCTTCAATTCAGGTATTCAATTTAGAAGAACATGGTTCTTATGGATTTGGAATCCCTCCGAGTGGATGGGATAACCTTTACTTATCTTTATGAAAGAAAAATATCATGTTAGGTCTACATATGAGGTTAATCAAGTCATTTAATGTTGAAAACAAGTGCGATCCACAATTTTACCATCTCAATGTTGGAATGTGCATGGTTTAGCTGCATGGTTAGTCAAACAGTGTGCTAATCATCCATTATACCCTACTTCAAGAGGACTCAAATGGTCTCCTTTCATGTTATTTAAAACCATTATTTAACCGTGTCAATGATACTACCTCAAATGACTCGAAAACACACAGTTAATTCTATACAGTTTCATGATTTTTACAAACCATGCACTGTAACGACCCAAAGTATTTCAATGGAAATTACCTTATTATAATTATGTCAAAAAATAACATGAATGCACAAACTAATGAACTAATAAGTTCTAAGTGACCTTTAACCATAATTTTGTCACATCTGTATTGAAAATTTTGATAATCTGATATCCACGGTTGTGTTCAAGATGATTTTGGAAGTCTAATAAAAAAATAATTTTCGGTGAATAGTAATTTACCATTAAGAATAGTAACCTACCCTTATGAATATTAATATGCCCCTTATGAATAGTAAATAATCCAACATAAGAGTAACCTTATCCATGAATAGTTAAATAAAATTCTGACATCTTAGAAAGTGACGATTTAACATTAGTAAACGTTTTGGTATTTTGTAAGTCATAAATAAATAATTATAATTATTAAATTAATTTAAAATAAAATTTACTTTTTTTCAAAATGTGTTCATTAGTTATCAAATCAATGTCTTATAGTTTTTAGATAATTTTATAAGACCCTATGTAATTTTTGAAACCACTATAAAATCAGTTTTTATTTTTAAAAGCTATTTTTTTAATTAAATTATGATTTTAATTAAATATTAAATTAATACTATTTAGAAAATTATTTTTGAAAAATGGACTTCGTTTTTGGATTCTACACGTCTAGAAACGGTAGGAGTAAATTTTTTGGATTTTTCTAAAATACATGATTTTTTGGTGAATAGTAAAATACATTAACTTACCGTATAAATACATTATAATTAAAAACAACTATTCCTGAAATTAAAAGTGATGTAAGCACCCAAATCATGAACTAAAATTAATTATTTACTATTCTTGGTCATTCAATAATCACTATTACTTGTGTTAAGGTAAATTAATAAACTAAATAATTTTATATTAATGAAACCCAACTCCCCTCCACTATAAATACCACCCTTCACACCCTCATTTCCTCACACCTCCCAAGCTTCA
Source organism: Viscum album (assembly GCA_963277665.1). Taxonomy (NCBI): domain Eukaryota; kingdom Viridiplantae; phylum Streptophyta; class Magnoliopsida; order Santalales; family Viscaceae; genus Viscum; species Viscum album. The sequence continues at coordinate 932,192,443 of OY728140.1, forward strand.
ATAATTCTCTAAACATTTCCCAAACACCTTTCCTAGCCCCTCTCCCACGTCCATTTACTACTAGTCTGATCAAAATACCAAGCCTTGCTTCCTTAAGGAGGATCTCAAGAGGAGGATCTCAAGAGGAGGATTTAAGAGGTAATTTATCTCCCTCTTCTCTTCTCCTTTATTTTTTCTTTCATGATCAAGTTCATTTCTTGATCTCTCCCCACCTATATACATCATAATTGTATTTTAACTCCAGTTTTATACATATACTAGAATTTTATGATGTTAATGTGATATTATATCATCCAACCCACTTTCCCTCTTCCTTTTATTTTATTAAAGAGAACGGTGTTCGTGAGGAGTTAATTTTTCACCTTCAAGAACGACATGCTTTATTCTTCCATTTCATCCTTCTAATATGGCCATGAAACCATTTTTATGGTTTAACCAGAACATTTTATTTGTATTATTTCCTACTTAAAGGTCTGGAACTAACTTATGACCATATTACTAAGTGATAATGGAAAAGAAGTTCGTTGTGATCAAAAAACCGCCCAAATTAACCCAAAAAATCATCATTGAATTCTTATCTAATGATTTATCCATATGGATATAATATAATTCATTATAAGATCATCAAAAATCGTGTAATATCATTAATAACATGTAATATCAGTTCTGGATGTTTACCCATGTTCTATCTGAACATCTATTTATGAATACAAGTGAACCACTCAATAAAAAAAACAATCATTCCGGAATAATGTTTTTAAATAATATAAATCATCCAAAGGCACACAAAAAACACTTAATGAAACCATAATGAACGATATTAATGTAACAAAAGCTTTTGGATTTCAAATTAATGAATATAATTCCATGATACATGTCATTAAAGTGAAGGGAGCATTCAGATACAAGGTAAGGGGAAATTCACGAACCCAACTTTCATCCTTCGGGTTCTCCCTCTTTCACTACCTTTTGATATGGTTACTCCATAAATTTTTTTGTTCATCATTTTATTTACTTTTCCGGGACATATTTTTCTATCACTAGTATTTATGAATAACCAAATGTTTTCCAAAAGAACTCTTCTTTCAAGAACACACCTTTTACTTCTCATTCACAATTGACAATTCTTATAACATGTATGTTATTCCATCATTCTTTTGGCAACCCAATGTATATGAATGTGTTATTATGATATGAAACCTATTCCTTTTCATGGTTTCGTTTTGTTAATTTATTTTATATGTTCATTGTGGAATGCATGATAAATGATAACGTTATGATGTGACCGGTTTGCTCGGAATTATATAGCGCAATATGAATATTTAAATGTGATGGGTGCGCCCGAAATTTTATAGTGGTCCAATTCATTGGGTAAAGTGATGAATCTCATGAGTAATGTGAAATGATGTGGGAAAATTATGCTAGCTTGGTTCACAAGTATGTCTGATTGTTAACCACTAAGACATGATGTTTCATTTTTATTCATTGACACATTTCAAGTCTATTATTTATGCTCCTCTCATGTTCATGATCTTTTGCATATGTCATTATTATTCTCACCCCATGATATATTGTTCTTATATATCCTCTTACTGGGCTTTTAGCTCACCCCTTTTTATGTATATCCTCAGGTGGCTATATGTACTAATGAGAGGAAAAGTGCCAATTAGAAGAAAGAGATCATGAAATTAAATAAATGTTTATGCTTGATGTTGTATTTGTTATGTATGGTCCTTGTTTTCCTAAGACACTAAACCTTTGGATCCTCTATGTGTAATACTATTATTTTTTTGTCAGTAAAATGATGTAGTAGTAATGTAAGAGAAGGTTGGTTCACTATAGTTGGTATCAGAGGAAAGGTTTACTTAATTTGGGAATTAGGAATAGTGATCCCTATGGAAAACCTATAGTATAAGATTAAGTACAAATATGCACACAAGAGTATTTACATAGGGATACCATATGTTATGCTTTTAGAATAAATTGTTCAAATGAATAATTTATGTATTCCTGACTTGTTTACATGTGTTTTTTCTAACATTTTCCATTTTAGAAAATAGTGGGAACCAAGAGAAATCAGGCCAACAACTCTTGTGAGGGCCAATGCAACAATTTCCCGAATAAAATACCCAATGATTTGGGAGGAGGAGTTCAAATATTCATGGAAATTCTTACCAAATTATCTCAGGTTATGAACAATTACCATAATAATGGGTAACGTCCTCCTTCACTAATGAGGGAGCAACGGGCTATCGAATGTTTTATGTGGAAATGACCATAAATATTTAGTGAATCTTCTGATCCACTAGTTGTGGAACATTGGGTCAAATCCATGGAGAAGATATTTTCCGTTCTTCACTATTCTAAGATGGATAAGGTGACCCTAGACATTTATCGTCTAGATGGAGAATCCAATCAATTGTGGGCTTTGATTAAGAACACCATGCCAAGGGAGGAAATTTAAGAAATGTAATGGTATGTCTTTAAGATAATGTTCCTTAACAAGTATTTCCCAAGAACTCTTCACAATAATATGGATAGAGAATTCATAGAGCTCATGAAATAATAAGTAGAATATGTCACAACCTAATAAGTGAATTTCACAAGGCTTTCAAGGTATGCTTTGGTTTTTGTTATCAACAATGATAGAAAAATTGATAGATTCATTGTGGATTAAACCCACACCTTCAAAAGGATTTTGCAATTTGAGACTTTGGGAGTTAGGAAGATGTTGTTTGATGTGACCTGAAAGTGGAGATAGAGTCTGGAGAATGGTCCCATGGCTATGGGGATAAGAAACAAAAGATGGAGTTTCAAGTTAGTGGATTTTATGAAAAAAGACAGGAAGAAAAATCAATGACCCACATGCCAAAAATGTGGGAAGCTTCACCATAAGGACTTCCTCAAATGGATGGGGAAGTGATAAAATTGTGGGAAAGAAGGAAACCCTGATCAAGAGTTCCAAAAAGTCACAAAAAGGAAGTAGAATGTAGCTGATTAAAGGAGAGAACTACCCACAGTTCAATGTTACAATTGTTAGGAGCTAGGGCACTATGAAAACTAGTGCACTAAACCTCGAGTTCTTGATGTTAATCAGCGTCAGGAGCCACCGAAGCCAAAGTAACAAGGGAAGGCTTATGCCATCACTACTACGGAGGTAGATCATGATAATGAATTCATACAAGGTACACTTTCTATTCACTCAATAATGGCAAAAGTCTTATTTGATTCTCGTTATACTCATTCCATTATTTCTTGAATGTTTTCTAGAACTATAGAATCAAATACCTGAAACCTTGAAGTAGAGATATCTATAAAAACACCAAGTGGTGAAATCATTGCAACCCAAGTGTTTGACTCTTCTACTGTTGGCGAATTTGGGAAGATTCTTCTAGAAAATCTCGTAATACTTCCCTTGGTGGAATTCGACACTATAATGGTAATAGATTTTCTCTTGTTTTATAGAGCAGATATCAACTCTCAAGAAATGGAAATATCCTTTCATATTCTGAATCATCCCATGCTCCTCTACAAATGCCTGGAAGATCATGAATCTCAATTTAAATATCCTTTAATGGTCTGGGTGTTGATTCCCTATGAAGAATCATACCTCACACGAATGGTTGAGTCAATGGAAAGTGCCAGCCCTGAGGAAATTCCCATGGTGAGGGAATATGGCGATGTATTTCCTGAATAGTTACCTGAAATTCCCTCGGATCGTGAGGTTGAGTTCTTAATTGAACTCATACCCGGAGCTACTAATATCTCAAAGTGTTCCTATAGGATGGATCCTATCGAATAGTAGGAGTTAAAGAAGAAGCTGCAAGAGAATTTGGACAAAGGGTTCATACGACCTAGTGCATCACCTTGGAGTGCACCTATGCTCTTTGTGAAGAAGAAGGATGGAACAATGTGGCTGTGTATCGATTATCGGGAACTCAACAAGATCACCATAAAGAAAAGTATCCTCTTCCAAGAATTGATGACATGTTCGATCAGTTAAGAGGTGCTAAATACTTCTCAAAGGTGGATCTTCATTCTGGATATCATCAGGAAATGGTGAAGAAGGAAGATATTCAGACGACTGCCTTCTGTACAAGGTATGGGCCCTATGAGTTTTTGGTGATGCCCATTGGACTTACTAATGCCCCTTCAATCTTCATAGATTTGATGAATAGAGTATTTATACATTACCTCGACAAATTTGTGGTAGTTTTTATCAATGATATTCTCATATACTCTATGAATAATGAATAACATGAAGAACATCTAGGACTTGTGTTGGATACTTTGAGAAAGGAGAAGTTTTATGCCAAGTTCATCAAGTGTGACTTTTGGATGAAACAAGTCACATTCTTGGGACATGTGATCACAAGTTAGGGAATTTCTATGGATCCTTCAAAAACAAAGGCAATTGAGGAATGGACAAGGCCCTCTTGTGTCATGGAAATACGTAGTTTTCTTGGATTAGTTGGGTACTACCGATGTTTTGTGAGTAACTTCTCATGATTTTCAAGCCCTCTAAATACGATAACAAAAAAATGGGTAATGTATTTTTGGACAGATGAATGTGAGGGAAGATTCAAGGATCTAAAGAGATGGCTGATCACTACACCTGTACTCACACTACCGAAGAGTGAATAAAGTTTTGTGATATACAGTGATGCTTCAAAGAAAGGCTTGGGTTGCGTACTCATGAAAAATGACTATGTGATAGACTACGCCTCACGATAGTTAGAGATCCATGATAAAAACTACATGACACATGATTTAGAGCTAGAAGCCATGATTTTTTCCTTGAAAATATGGTGGCACTACCTTTATGGCATTAAGAGTGACATATACACCGACCATAAGAGCCTAAAGTATATATTCACACAAAAGGAACTCAACATGCATCAAAGGAGATGGTTAGAGATAATCAACGATTATGATTTCTCTATTCACTATCATCCGGGAAAGGCAAACAAGGTAGCTAATGCTCTAAGTAGAAAAGAAACTTCTACTCTATCCATGTTGTAGATTGAGAAAGACCCTATATTTTTGGATATACAATGAATGGATTTGGAAATCGTAAGGGAATGGGATACATCCTATCATTCCCAAATGATTGTGTAACCATCCATCCAAAAGGAGATTAAGGAAGCACAAAGGGATGATGTGGAGATACAGAAGAGGGTGAATGCAGTAAAGGAATGGAATCTTCTAGAGTTCCATATCGACGATGATGGTGTGATTCGGTTTGGAATGCAGCTTTGTGGGCCTTCATCACCTGTGATAAAGAATGAGCTATTGGATAACGCACAGATCTCAATATTATATATCCATCCTGAGAGCACAAAAATGTACCATCATCTCTGAGAACTCTTCTGGTGGGATAACATGAAGAAAGAAATTGTGGAATATATATCAAGTTGCTTCGTATGTCAGAAAGTTAAATATGAGAGACAAAAGTCCAATGGTATGATGCATCCATTGCCTATACCCATGTGGAAATGAAAAAATCATACTATGGACTTTGTCACCGGCCTCCTGAAGACGTCAAAGTGAAATAATGTGATATGGGTTGTGGTTTACCAACTCACCATGACTTCCCATTTTATTGCTATTAGGGAAGTTCTCTCGCTTGAACAACTTGCAAAGATGTATATGAATGAAGTGGTGAGACTGCACAGTGTTCCACACTCAATTGTCTCTAACCGTGATCCAAGGTTCGCATATATATTCTGGATGAGCCTTCAACATGCTTTGAGTACTGAATTAAATATCAGCATGGACTATCACCCCCAAAATGATGGCTAGTCTGAGAGGACTATTCAGATGCATGAAAATATTCTAAGAGCTTGCTCTCTTGAATTAAAAAGAGGATGGGATCATCATCTCCCATTGGATGAGTTCTCATACAAAAATAGCTTCAACTCGAGTATTTAGAAGGCGCTCTGTGAAGCTCTTTATGGAAAGCGGTGTAGAACTCCAACATGTTAGGATGAAGTTGGAGAATGAAAGTTACTTGGACCTGATCTTATTCAAGAGATGACAGAGAATGTACAATTCATCCAGAAACACATAAAATCTTCTCAATGTTGGCTAAAGATCTATTCTGACAACCGTCGAAGGGACTTGGATTTCGATGTTGGAGATAAAGTCTTCTTTCGAATATCTCTATGGAAGAGAGTCTTGTGATTCATGAAGAAATGGAAGCTAATCCCAAGGTATATTGGCCCCTTTGAGATCCATGGCCGCATCAGAGTTGTGGCATATCGTCTTGCACTTCCACCGAATATGGATCGAGTTCATGATGTGTTTCATGTATCACTACTGAGGAAGTACATACCAGACCCCTCACATGTACTAAACTCAGAGGTGGTGCAGCTAGAAGATGACCTCTACTATGAGGATCTGCTAGTAAAAATTCTGGATCAGAGAGATAAGGTCCTACACAAAAAGACAACCCATCTTGTAAAAGTGTTGTGGAGGAACCGTATGTTTGGGAAAGCAACATGGGAACCAGAAGAGGCAATGAAGGATATGTACCCTCACCTGTTTGTGTAAAGTGAAATTTTAGGGGCAAAATTTCTTAAGAGGGGAAGAATGTAACGACCCAATGTTTTTCAATGGAAATTACCTTATTATAATTATGTCATAAAATTACATGACATCACAACATAATTAACTACTAAGTTCTAAGTGACCTTTAAGAATAATTTTGTAAATTCTGTATTGAATTTTTTTACAATCTGACATACACGGTTGTGTTGAAGATGATTTTTGGAGTCTAATGAAACAAAAATAATTTTCGGTGAATATAAATGTTCACATAGGAATAGTAACTTACCCTTATGATTATTAATATAACCCATATTTATATTAAATAATCCAACAAAAGAGTAACCATACCCATGAATAATTAAATAAAAATTAGACATCATAGAAAGTGAGGATTTGACATTAGTAATTGTTTTGGTATTTTGTAAGTCATAAATAAATAAATATAATTAATTAAATAAAATGAAAATTTAATTCTCTTAAAATGTGTTCATAAATTATCAAATAAATATCTTATAGTTTTTAAATAAATTTATAAGAACCAACGTAATTTTTAAAATAACTATAAAATCAGTTTTTATTTTTAAAAACAGTTTTTAGCTAAATTATAATTATAATTAAATATTAAATTAATATTATTTAGAAATTTATTTTTGAAAAATTTACTTCATTTTTGGATTCTACACATTGATAAAATGGTAGGGGTAAATTTTTGTGATTTTTCTAAAATACATGAATTTTTTGTGAATAGTAAAATACATTAATTTACCGTATAAATACATTATAATTAAAACCCACTATTCATGACATCACAAGTGATTTAAGCACACAAATCTCGAACTCACATGCCTTATTTACTATTCATGGTCATTAATGACTCACTATTACTTTTCTTAGGGGATATTAATAAACTAATGAATTTTATATTAAGGAAATCCCTCTCCCCTCCACTATAAATACCACCCATCATACCCTTATTTCCTCACACCTCTCAAGAATCAAGACATCTCTAAACTCTGACCAAAAACCTTCCCTAGATATTCTCCCACGTCCCAGAGGTGCTGGTCTAATCAAAAGACCAATCCTAGCTTCCTTAAGGAGGATCTCAATAGGAGGATTTAAGACGTAATCTCTCTCCCTCTTCTCCATTATTTTTTCTTTCAAGTTCAAGTTAATTTTTTTATCTATCCCCACCTATCGTCATATGAACTGTATTGTAACTCTAGTATTATACATATAGTATAATTTTATGATTATATGGGGATATTATATCAACCAACCCATTTTACCTCTTCCTTTTATTTTATTAAAGAGAATGTTGTTCGTTAGGTGTTAATTTTTCACCTTGAAGAACGACATTATTTATTCTTCCATTTATACCTTATTATCTAGTCATGAAAAAATTTTAATGGTTGAACCAGATAATTTTATATGTATTATTTCCTATTTAAAGTTCTGGATCTATCTTATGACCATATTACTAAGTGATAAATGAAAACAAGTTCATTGTGGTCAAAAAACCACCCAAATTAACACAAACAATCATCATTGAATTCTTATCTAATGATTCATCCACATGGATGTAATATAATTTATTAAAAGATCTTCCAAGCTCCTGTAATTTCATTAATAACATGTAATATCAGTTCTGGATGTTTAACCGTGTTCTACCAGAACATCTATTTAAGAATAAAAGTGAACCACTCAAGAAAAAAAACAATCATTCCCAAATAATGTTTTTAAACATTAAAACTCATCCAATGGAACAAAAAAAGAACTTAATGAAACCATAAAAACCCATATTAATTTACAAAAGGTTTTGGATTTCTAATTAATTAATATAAATTCATTATACAAGACATTAAATAGAATGAAGCATTCAGATACACGGTAAGGGGAAATTCTCGAACCCAACTTTCATCCTGCAGGTTCTAACACTTTCACTAACTTTTGATATGGTTACTCCTTAAAATTCTTCTGTTAATAATTGTCTTTCCATTTCTAGGATATACAAGTTTGTGACTGGTATTTATGAAAAACCAAATTTTTTCCAAAAGTACTCTTCTTTCAAGAACAAACCTTTTACTTCTCATTCAAAATTGACAGTTCTTGTAACATGTATGTTATTCCCTCATTCTTTTGGGACCCCAATGTTTATGAATGTGTTATTATGAAATGAAACCCATTCCATTTCATGGGTTTTTTATGTTCATTTATGTTATATTTTCATTGTCTCATGCATGATAAATGATAATGTTATGATGTGACGGGTGTGCCCCCAATTATATAGCGCAATATGAATGTTTAAATGTGACAGGTGCGCCCGTAATTATACAATTCTCCAATGCATTGGGTAAAGTGATGATTTTCATGAGTAAAGTGAAATGATTTGTGAACAAGATGATATCATTGTTCATAATTATGTGTGGTATTTAACCCCTAAGGCGTGATGTTTCATTTTTATGCATTTCCACATTTCAAGTCTTTTATTTATTCTCCTCTCATGTTTATGATCTTCTGCCTATGTCATGCTTATGCTAACCCCATGATATATTGTTCTTATATATCCTCTTACTAGGATTTTATCTCACCCCTGTGGATGTATATCCTCAGGTGGCTACATGTACTAATGAGAGGAAAAGTGAAAAAAAGAAGCTAGAGAATAAGAAATTAAATAATTGTTCATGCTTGATGTTGTATTTGTTATTTATGGTCCTAGTTTTCCCAATACACTAATCCTTTGTATCCATTATGTGTAATACTATTATTTTTTTAATATTTAAAATGATTTAATATTAATGTAAGAAAACATCGGGTCTCTATATGCACCATCCATTAACAACCCCTTTTCTCTAATACTTTCATAGACGTCACCCAAACACAATCCATGTCATAACTCCCGAGAAAGGTACTTATGAAAAAACACAATTTACCTGAAATCGAACCCATAATAACTCCCAAAATGGTCAGGATTATAAAATATATTAAATTATTTTTAATTAGTGAAAGCACATATAATTTTCTTGGGAATAGCATCTCAAATGGACATTAGAGCCACATTATAATTAAAAATCCATGATGAATACATTCATCCTTTTTTTATAAATCTTATAAACAAAAAAATTCCATTTCTAAAAATTTCCTTCCATCCCATACAAAATAGATTCAATAAATAATTAACCATTGGTACCTTATTAATCATTCATTGTATTCAATCATTACATTCATACATCTAAATGAATATTTTTTCAATATATCATATTCTCTGTCATTTCATTCAATCCTCTCCATCAGAATGAGAATGGGGTAATTATGTTCACAACATTATAATATCGCATGACATAATGTATTTTCATATGTTTATGGTTTTCAAAAATAACATATATCCCAATAGTAAAATACCTCAAGTAGTAATGCATTGGTCTATATGTTAGTGTATATTCTTTCCATATTTCATCCCTGAGGATTTTATACACACACTCATGGTGTGTAAATTGATTCTATAATTTTTCACATTGTATATACCATACATTATGAATTTTCAAATATATTTTAAAAAATATATTTTCTTTTATTAACATATTATTTTTTAGATTTCTATTTCACATATATATTGATGATTCCATGTGGATAGTTTCTAACTTAATAATTATTTTCAAGGAACTAAACTTCTCTCCATGATCCTTGATCCTCAAATAATTATTCATTAATTAGGATAATATCATTACCAACCTAGATCTATATTAATTTCATGATATTATACTCTCCTCATGTTTAATTCATAGTGGAATAATACATGCTTTCCATTCCTTATCAATAACATTTTTTAACTATATTTTTGTGAAAGCTAATATAATAGATCAATTTTCCCTAACATAATTGATTGTATTTTATAAGTGGATTCCTTAATAGAAAGATTTTCTATTATCATCTAGTTTATTTATAAAACCAATTACATAATTATCACATAGTATACTCAATTAAATATTTCACCTTTATAAATCATATAGCAAAAGGATTTGATCTCTCCTTGTTTGGTATTCAAACACTATCAGGATTATTGAATTAATTTTACTTCTATTCATTACATGAAATTATTAACCACTATAGACTCCTCATATAATTATAAATCAATAAAATAATTATAAACAACCATATAAATTATATTTAAAATTAAAATAAAAAGTATTATTTTGAAAATTGATTTTATAGTGTGAGTTCTATAGATAATTATATATATGGCGCCTATTTTTATTTAAATTTTACAAAATAAAAAAATTAATCATTTTTTTCATTAATGGTACGATAAAATTTTAATTTAATTTATCCCTTTATGTAAGAACTATAATATTGTTCTCTCCAATGGGATTTCTGAAATTAATTTCTTTGTTTTTCAATATTTTAAATACAAAAAAATACTGAGAGTTTTTATTAAATACCTCCCTAGATAATTATGTGTCTATTAAAATATATATATGGTCAAATCTAATTCCATTATTTTTGACTTGTAAGGTCACCATATCAAATTGAAAAACTCAATTTTATAATCACCATAAGACTATGGAGAATATTAATTCTATTTATTCAAACCACAATTTTAGTACCATTAAAAATATTTTCACCCATCCATAAATACAAATATGTCAAACCCCAACAAAAAAGTGATAATTGAACAACAATTTATAACATTTGGTTCTCATAAAACACATTGGGACATGATTATTATTTACAACCAGAAAATGGGGGTGACTAGGGGAGTAACCTAATTAAAAAAATTTCATTATTACAATCATACAATTTTTATATATTGTTCCCTCATATGTAATATGTCATTGAAAATCTCAGTCATGATGGAACTCATTCCAAGTCATACATAAATATATAAATATAATGTACATATAAAAACAAAGATGTCACATTGTTAAAAAAGTGATATTTTGAATTAGCAGACACCAATGATGTGTTAATGTAGGAAAAGTTTCTATACTCATATTAGATGGATTATAGTTTATGTTACAATCTCCTTACACCAAGGATCAGTAAATTTAAAATATTTAGTGCTTTCTCACAACTCAGTCATGTAGAACTCTATCATCTTTGTATTAATGTAATAACTCTAGGAATTCTTGGTCATTTTTCTATGTTAAAGTCCTCTTCAATAAATAATAGTCATGAGGGTGTGATATAGATCATCATAGGTCACTAAAAAACATACATCATCATGTTTGTAATTGATATAACTTCGAAAAAAATTAACCATCATTCTAATTAAATTATATAAGATGAAATAAATTTCATATAATTATTTTACTATATATTTTTAATTCCACTAAAAGATGATAGTATCTTATTAATATTAGTATGTTTTATTTTATTCCAAATAGGAAAAATTGGGACAAAATGTTTTAGATGATGATTTTCCAATACTAGAATATTATTTTTATGATTTATATTCTTCATCTATATACAGATACATCAATGGTATTTTTCTTCTTCATTGGGTATTCTTACGTCAACCCATATGTAACCATTAGAACAATATTTTAGTTATCCTCTATTAGTTTTTTATTGAAACAATTATGTCTATGATAAACTCTCACCTTAAAAAAATTTAAAAGTTATTTTTTCTTTCCTGAAATTAAATTATATACATTAATAGAGTCATAGAAATCACCAATATTAATCCAAATATTGAGATAGACTTCATTTTTCTCAATTATCCTTGATCATTCCATGCTTTTATATAATTACATTATTTAAATTAATATTAGTGGAATTTAGTAAAACACTAAACTAGAAAATAAAATAATCTATCTAAATTTAAACCAATTCATCATTTAACTATCACTAAGTTATTGTTCACCAGTAAATTTTAATGATCATAGCATAGAAAATAATATTGTATTGTAATTTCATCATGTAATAACTACATATCGCATGATATCTAATAAGAAAATATCATTGAACTTTGTGTATCATAAGAAACAATATATCACAAGATATCAAAAATTAATTGAAGAAATAATTTAACATTCATTTAATTCCATTATCAAAAAGTATATACTTTATTCATCTTAATTAAACAAACCCAATAAACATGATCACTTGAATCAATTTTATTATCATTAAATTATAACAACAATAATCAAATTCATTAAAAATTCTTAATTATCTTTGATCCAATTAATTAAAATTAAAATTTTCTCTTTATATTATTTAATAATTTCCATCAATAACAATATGCTAACCATGAATTCCATTGATATCACACTATCTAGAAAATAAAGAGGGAAACTATTATCACACATCAAGTAAACAACATATGATAGATTAAAAATATTTAATCTGGTTCATAAAAATATTATGTCAATTCAATTAAAATTGGAATAGTAATACATTATAACTCTATGAGAACACATTAATAAAAATACAAGCGGTGATTAAACTACCTCAAAATGTTGTTGATGTTCATCTCATGAGAATATGTCAAAGAAATGGATCACAATTACCTCTCCCACAACCACTACATCCACCCTAGGACACCGTGACACAACCAAACCAACCAACAACCAAGGTAAAACCATTAGAAAAATGATGATTGTACGCCATCACATGGAAAATATATATGGAAGGAAACATGTCATAATAACCTCAATAAAATAGATATATCATACATTATATCAAATACAGATAGATATTGATCGAGGAATGAAGCTAGTGATCGTTACATGATGAATAAATCCCCTAAATATTGAAGAGGTGGTCATCATGATTCCTTGAATGTGGGATAAGGGACCATAAGACATATGGTTTGATAAACCCATGTGGTAGAAATATTTTTAAAAAATATTTAAAGTAGTTTGGAATTACGTGACATGTAATCTCTATTCATGTCGTCAAATTCATTGATGTTGAGCTCTATTGAGATATTCTATCACCTCATCATTTCATTTATTTTTTCAAATGCCAAAAACATTCACCATGTGAATCTATCTTTCATGCCATGATAACAACTGTGAAAGAGGATGTAATGTCATGTAATATAGTTACACAATGTGGACTCCCCTATCTCTAGCTTTTACATAAATAAAATTATCCGAACTACTTCTAAGGAACCTCTAAGACCTTCAATCTTTGAAAATACACAAAATTTTTATCCACAAAGATGTATAACCTTACATCAGATGCCTCTAAAATATTTCTTGTTCTCAAGAATCCAAATTAATCCTAAATAGAAAATAGAAAAGGGTCATCCAAATAGCCACCCTGTGAGATATCACTCAATGCTTTTCCACAAAAGGATCTCAACCGCTTCACTAGAGGAATAACGAAAAAATCAGGAAAAAACCAAAAATATCCCTTAAGAACTCTCTTGAGTTAGATACCTCTCAAAAGAGATTATGTCATAGAATGAGTAAATAGAAATCCATCTCATAAATAGAAAGGGTTTCCAACCACCAAACGGACAATGATTCAAGACAAGAGATAAAAAACAAACAAATTCGGGTATTGAGCATGTTTCTTCAACTAGCATTTTGACGTATTATCTACCTCGCCGTCATGCCACCAAAAGAAATAATCTAAGGGGATAGAATTCCCATGAAACACATTATCCATTCTGTATTATATCTCTATAGGCCACTCCTTGAAGATATCGTCATCATCATCATCAATATCGCCCCATTTGGTGATCTGAGAGTCATCATGAAGATTACGATGGAGCTGTGACACATAAAAAACATATTTTATTCAGATAATATATGGAGGTATCGCTATCTAGTATACAATGTCTAAAATTATATCCATCACCTTATAATACCCAAAAAACTGGGGAGAAAGATTACTCCCATGAACAAACCTTCACTTCCAATGTTGGGGAGTAAATTTCCGAAACATGTGCTCCCCAATTCCAAACTCCAATGGTTTACTCCTATATTATGCATTGGATATATGGTGATCATGCACTGCCTTCATCCTTTCATGAATCACCTGAACTATCTTTTTCATAATCTGTACCATTTTTAGCCCAAAAATTGCTAACTCCCTCACCCCAGCCCTACAGAATGAAAAATGTAAAGGTCATCCATATAAGGAATCATATGGTGTGATGCAAATGGTGGAGAGGAAAATAATTCTGTAAGAAAAATCTACCATGGGTATGTTCCTCACCCAATAACTTCAAAAAACCAGGACACATGAGGGAAACATTAATTCATGTGTATTGATAGTCTTCTTTATCTGACCATCCATGTGTGGAAGAAAATCAGTTCTAGGAAATAGTTGTTAACAAAAAGAATGGTATAGTCCTCCCCACACCCTGGAGGTAAAATGAAGATCTTGATATAAAATGGCCATCCTCGAAAATCTGTGGAGTCTTACATCCCCCTATAGATATTCCCTCAACAAATCCACCACTAAGATCGACTCTCTGATTCATATGTAGTGGGATGATTTTTTCATGAGATCGACTGCCAACCATATAGAGTCATAAGCTACCCATGTTCGAGGTAAACTGGTAACAATGTCCATCGAGATGTCCTTTCGCTTCCATTACGGAAGATATAATGGTTGTAGAAAACCACTAGGATCATGGTACTAAACCTTCACTTTATGGAAATAATCATCCATACAAAAACTATATATCTACATTCTTCAATCCATACCATCAAATGACTCTTAAAGCATGGTACATATTTTTCATGATTAGATATAACGTTACGAGGAATCTATGAACTTTCTAAGAACCATATAACATATCACCAATGGAATGAAAATCCTTACCTAAAACAACACATGATGTTTCACATACTCAGATAAACCATCTAAGGCCTCACTACAAACAACTCGGTCTCTCCAGACCTCCACCTCAAGATCCCCAAACTCGGACTCTTTTACATGGTGTACCAGATATGGTTGTAGAATCATCTACAAAAGAAGAACTCTTTCCCCAAACACTCCAATAGAAATATTAAATAATGAATGTTTTTTGCCACTCCCTAAGAATAACCATATTCCTATAATGAATCATTACATGATTTTCGGCTAATCAAATCACCTAAAATATTCCCCCTTATAGATGTATTTAAAATTTTAATGTCATAATACTTTAATAAATCCATCAACTGCTGATGTATCAAGTTCAAGTAATGTGAGGATAAAATGTACCTCATGATATTATGATCAGTGAATACCACAAAATGTTCACCAAGGAGATAATGTCTCCATAACAAAAGGTAAAACACTAATGCAGCCTACTCAAGATTGTGGGTGGAATAGATACATTAATGGGGATAAATATATAGATACCACTAAGAAATGACTGATCTCTACTACATCAGAACACATCCAAACCCAAGATGCGATGCATCATTGAAAACTGAAAATCGAACTCCTTCCACTAGAAGAAAATGAAAAAACGAATTGACCAAATTCTCCATCAGATTCTCAAAAGCTACCTTACCTTGATCAGTCATCATGATCACCTAATCCATTTGGGTAAAAGCGAGTAGTGGAGTCACAAACTAAGAGAAATTGGCAACAAACCTCTTATAATAGCCTGAAAGGACAACGGAATATCACACCTCTTCCACTACATTGGGAGATTTTAAATACAAAAATGCTTCCACTTTTGACAAATCCATAGAAACCCTCTTATAGGATACAAAATTTCCAAACAAAAGTACTTTTCAAGCCTAAATCTAAAACTTCTAAATCTTCCCAAAATGTTATTGTTGGAGATGAACATCCAAAACAACATGAATATTCACTGTATGATTCAATTTAGACATAGAGGAAACAATAATTTCATTGATGAAAACTACCATGAAAATATCTAGGAACTCACAGAACACATAATTCCTCAACCCCATGAACGTAGATAGAACATTTGTCTTGTTGAATGAAATCATAAAGAACATATCACTATCATTAAGAAAATATAAAAAAGTATTCAGTATATCCTCATCCTTCACATGCATTAGTTGATATTTTGACAAAAATTAATTCTTAGTGAATAAAAATTCACTCATTAGTTCATCTAATTAATCATCAGTCCATGAATGATGATAAAGGGTCTTCAATTTCAATTTGCTCAAGTGACGAAAATCGACACTCAAATGCAATCTTCCATCATCCTTCCTCATTAAAAAAATATTACACATCATTGTGACTTTATCAAACAGACAAAAACACACTACAATGGACCATATAACTTTATATGAAACACCCACAACTAAGAAGGAAACTTCATATATGGAGACATTGAGATTGGAGACATCCCAGGTTTTAGCATGATCTGGAACATGATCTCCCTTCTAGGTGGTAATTATATAACCACTAAACAAAATAATTTGGGTTACACTTATTTGAACCTAGGAAACACTCACTATTGACCCTATAGTAAACTAAATCTCATATCATCCATCAAGAATGACAAGGTTGGAATACACCCCTGACCTATATGAGGGTCTTGCACACAAAAGAAATGTCGGCACTCCGTCATCAGCAAAAAACATTGCCTACCTCCTGAATTAATCCCTTATATCCTAAATGGAATACAATAAATCCACTCTATATATGAAATCATATGGTTTTATCCATAATCATAGGTTATCTCCCCATGAGTGGGGATTCCCCCAAACATACTCACATTCTCTACATACTATAAACAATTCAGGTCGACCTCTAACTGGTGTAGTCAATGCCAAGGGAAATATAATTATATATACCTCATGTACCAAAACATGGGGAATGATAGAGATATGAAAGAGTGCATCACTAGCGAATCAAACAAGGAACACACCGAAGATGAAAAAAAGAAAAGGGTACCTCATACGACGTTTGGCTCACCTGGTGCTAGAAATGCTAACACATGAAGATAACAACAAACTTCTCTATGACCTCCCGGACCATGAAGGCGACCAAATTCATGGAAATTCTCTACTATCTCATGAATAGGAGCATCATGGGGCTATCCTCTTCCTGACCCATTTACTCTCTGCTAATCCAAAACATGTGAAACCTGTTACTTCTACCTTGGATATAACTACCTCAATGGAGTAACCAAATGTAGAACACCAGACACACACATACCGCTCAGAATAGTCATGAATTCTTGATGATATTGACATCATCTTCTAAAAAAATGATGTGAAATATCCTTTATCATTGGACTAAAATTCATTTTCATCGGAGAAATGATACATTGGGGGTTGGGACGATCTCCCAGGTGATTAGAATCCCCTACACCCTAAAAACTAGGAACCCAAGACAATTGATCGGATTCATGAGGAATGACGATGACTCCCTTCTCATGATGATTTGATTATGGCTAATATCCTCTCAATGATCTCTGTTGTCACCAGCACCTCGAGATATGTAGATAGTATAAACAGGGTGACCTATAATTGGATCTCTCAATAAAGTGCCTCCTTTAAATTCTTCTCCCTAGCCTCCTCATCTAGAAATAGGTAAGAAGCATATCATAGGTGGATCGTAATATGGATCATGAACTATCACACAATAGAGATCCCCTACTGAAGGGTATGCAACTCATAGTGACTGGTCGCCATCACAGTTGTTGAAGGAAACTCCGATATGAGCTTCACTAATTAATTAACCCATGATACTTCTAAATCCTCATGATCCTTTAGGAATATGAATCAATACTACTCCAAATCCACATTTATCATCGTCACAACCAACTATTCCCAACACTCCTTCAAAGCACGAATCGATCTAAAATCTATATCAACCTCTTACAACTAGTCTGCTGTGAATACATCTGAAATGGATCTATAGTACATCTACAAACTCTATCACTGTAAATCTCAAACTATCCTCCTCTATGTGTCATCGTTTTAAACCTTTACTCTATAGAGATATGCACCCACAACATATGGAACATCATCTACATGAACTTCATTAAGAACTCAACCTGGAGACATACCTACAAAATAAAAAAAAAGACATGACACCAAAAATGAGAATATCGATGTCTTAACATTAGTTAATTATTTTATTTTTTTAAGTTTAGGATTACTTATCTCAATGTATACATATTCAAACATATTTGATAAAATTATTGATGCATGATCCTTTCTTATATATCTACTATGTAACCAATATCACTTCATTTAGTAGCCTCTATAAGCTCAATGTTCTTTCCATCAGATCATAGGGGGCCTAAATATCTATGTCTCACTCAGTATCTCATGTTTACAATTCTTGTTAAAAATACCTAACACAATTTCCCATCCTCCCCATGTATCCTCACCTGTTTCTATCTCCAAACTCCATTTTAGCCCTCACATAAACCTCTATTACAACTCTATCATGACCCCATCCCCACAAAGTGAACCCATCTTGGGCTGGCAATGTGACAAGAGAGGTAATGACCCCCAAGTCTCACCTCAACTGGGCCCCAGGTTGGGGACTAGCACCGAGGGAATAGAAAACACACAGATATGAGGAATTTCCATCAAAGAAAAAACATGTGGAAGAGAGAGATAAAATATACACCACCAACCCCTTCTAGGACTATAAAGTAAAATAATTTGAATGTTAAAATATTTAATGTCATGAATGTAATAGTACATCAGAAAGGGAAAACTGCAAGTAGGAAAAAAAAAATAGTGACCATGAATACCAAATAGCTCTTGAAAAACCCCAATGCTATTAGTAACTCGAATGATCTTCGTCCCTCTCCATGTGACCAGAAATAATAGTACATATAACGTAGCAAGAGTATAATATTATATGTAGATGGATCCTCCCTTCAGCCTCTCATGAAAAAGTGATGAAAGCATTCTAAATCACAGTGATAAACAAGTGAAATATACTCATCACCTAAATAGGTATACTATGTTCCCAACCTCACCATGGATACTTATACAATGTAATGCATATAAGAGAATATTATATAATAAATAATGTCAACATTTTTCTCTAAAACTTCCCCAATAGTTTTTCTCTTTTTTCTAACGTCGCACATCTAGAGAATAACTATCAAAAAAGGTTCCACATAGACACCCTGGAAAATAACCACAACATGAACCTTGTGATACTCACCACCACAACCACATATCCAAAAGTAACCAGTTTTTTTCTAAGATCTATGACATCTCACTTTGTGTTTATGAAACATTAGGTATTATAACTCAATCCATTATATCCAATACATCAGGTAATAATCCTCATCCAATAAAAAACTATACATGAAATTACTATATTAGTACATAGGAAACTATATCAAGAATACATTTGTGTGAAATAAACACAAGGCATTTCAACCCCCTACCCACATACATGGGAAAAACTAATTTCCATGCATACCTGAACAATTTATATAATGAGATGAGATAAGTGCCAATGTGGGTAGTCCGCCATCCATCCTCCCACCAGAATGTTTGGACCCCCATTAGGTCTTAAAATCCATGGGGTGTCAGATTCCATAATTTACAAGGTAGGTATAATATAGAAACTCAAAAATTACATTAGGAAATATATGCTAAAAACAATATGGGGACATCCATGTCTTAGATTCAACTATAGCTAATGAATCTCAGACTCTCAGCTACCATTTCTAAGACTATATATTTTATAATCACACAACCATTTAAAGTGATACTTTAAATAACTTTATACATTTTTATCAGTTAAAATTTATGTTATTTAATTATTTTTATTTTAATTAACCATTATCATTTCTCACATTTCATTACAATAACATCACAACAATGTTCCCTCTCCTCCAAGAATCAAAAAACACAGTCCATGACTTTTGAGAATCATAACCATAGTATTGCACACTAGTAATCTCCAATTCTAGGGTTTTAAAACTTATTAAATCATTTATTAACAGAATTATCACTTTTCCCTATTCTTAGGTACTCTAAAAAATCATTCTATCAAACTAAAAATAAGGTCCTCAACATAGTGAGTAGGTGAGATACATGTTGAGTATTTTCCACTAATAGCATGAGTGTAGACCCATCAATCCTTGAGGATCTAAAAACTAATATCACATGGATTACCCTACATGGCTTCACCGATTATGGAAGGAGAGTAAGAAAAACTGGGTACCTCATTTTGTGTGGAAAGAAATGTTGATGACAGACATAAGATCCAACATATAACACTTTCAAAAAAATGGGTAATATTTTCTTCTTCCCATTTCATCATCTATGGAGTCCTCCCTGACACCCATATACATAGACCAATGCATTTGTCCACTCCTGGCATTAACTACTGCCATAACCACCGTGCCTCCCTACCCACTAGACCACAAAATCACTCTAGGCTCAACCATCCTATGATCACATCACATGCGGGCCACCCTGGACCAAATACCACATGTCTTGTATATATAGAACATCACAAGAAGTAGGTACAAACATAGAAATGGGCCCTCAAACCCAATGTAATGAATTCAACCATTATACACAATGAGGTCTCATGGATCGAATTAATAAGGAACACATTCTTAACATGAAAGAGGATAGCTCGGACCCTATAGGGCATTAAATTTATCAAACAATAGATTCTTTATTCCATCTTTAATTAACAGACACATTAATCACATGTTCCAACTATGTAAAACCTATAAAACAAGATAGCATAATCTATCAAACATTACTTCACAATTTAATTTAACTAGCCATTAATTCTATTGTAAATAAGAATCAACATGCTTCATGTTTATTAACCAATTCTCGGAAAAATTCTTACTTACACCAATCTTATTATCATCAAATTACTACAACCACCACCAGATTCATTAAACATTCCTCTTTATATTTTATTCAATTAATTATTCAATTAATTATGTATTTATGTTCAATATGAATTTCCATAAATAAAAATATTTTAATCAATCAAGGCATAGATATCACACTATCTAGATAAGCAAGAAAAAAACCATTTTTTCAAAATAAAGGAAAAAATACAATTGGTACTAATTTGTTAATTAAGTTCTATAATTATTTGGTAAATTCAATAGTGATCCAAGGGTTAAAACATAACATATCTACAATTTCATGTATATAAATAGAGGAGTATTGAATCCCCTAACCCAAATGGTCATTGATGTTATTCGCATTATAACAAATCAAAGAAAAAAATCATAATCACCTATCCCACAACAACTGCATCAACCCAAGGATGCCATGACACAACCGCACCATCCCACAACAAAGAGTACTCCCTTAGAAACATGGAGATCACACAACATTACAGGAAAAAGAGAAACAAGATGAAACTGATCGATGGAATCTCAAGAACAGAGGTAGATCATACCTTATATCGAAGATATATCACTATAGATCGAATAATGATGCTAGGGATCCTCACATGAAAAAGGAATAAAAAATATGTGGAAGAGAGGGTAGTTGGGTCTCATAGAATAAGGGAGAATGTATCTTTAGTTTTATGGTTTGAAAAACCTTAGAGGGTGAATTTTTTTTCATAAAAACATACCATAGAGGGGAATTACACAATGTGTAATACCCATTCACATTATTTAATGGCTTGAGGCCAAGTACCACTAAAAATCCCATTGCCTCATAATTTTATTTATTTCTGTAAAAAACCAAAAAATTTCATTCCATGAATCCATCTTTCACTCCATGAAAGTCCCTATGAATCTATATGTCACGTTATGCAATATAGTTTCATGACATATAATCACCTCTTTCCAGATATTATTTAATTGAAATTATCAAAACTTCTTTAAATCCATATATGAGTACATAGAAATTTTATAATATGAAATGGTATAAACCACGAAGATCCAGGATCTTACAAGATTCCTCAACCTAAATAAATCATCCATTGTATCCCAGTAACCCATTTGGCCTATCAAACAATCTCACGCATAATGTACCATTCCTTCAAAAGACCAGAACCACCTCTCATTCAGGTGACCTAAACCATAATATGGGCCATGAATTAAAGACACTCTATTCTGATATATCATCTTAAGACACATTTCAGGTCAATGTCCCTAAGACGAATATAATCTCACTGGTACCAAAGTATCTACTCTTGTCTATCCAATAATGGAAAGAACATTATGTGTTTTTTATCTAGGAAAATATCAACCAACATGGAATTCCATAACACCATAGAATATATAGAAATGCACATACTTATATATTTGTCTCAGATTAATCTATACAGTCCTCACACGAATGTCCAATATTGGATGAAATGGTCTTTCACCATATATATAAAGTACCTAGATAGGTTTTTGAACCTCAATAAATACTCATCTACTATCTTAAAGCCCTTTTGGTGTGGCACAAAATCATGGATGAATAATCCCATTATTTATATAGAGATAACTCTTCTCCTAAAAAGTCATTGAACTCTGAGTATACTATTATTTCCTCATAATATAATTGGGTCACTAAACTCCACCATCAACACATAGAGCCATAGAGAAGGTTATCCAGCATAACCAGCAAATGATAAGCTGGTTTCTTGACAAGACAAGAAAGTCATGTCACCACCTCAAGGTATTCCTCAACCACATGTTGTTGGGGATCACATGGTAACTAGAGTGGTCACATTCAATGTATATTTTGATGTCCTATCAGCAAGTAAACCTCATCTTAAAGTTATGTGGGTACCATATTCCACTCAATAGGTGGTGGTATAATAGGTTCTTCATATTTAGGTAACTACTCTATATCTGGTCCCAATATCTAGTCATCATCATTGAGGTGATCATCCATGTGATCCTGATATTGAATACAAGTATGAATACATTGTGAAGGTATCCCAAAATAAATGATATATAACTAGGTCAAAGAGTAAATCTATAGACATGAATCAAGAAAGAAATTAAATCCACAATGCACCCTTTTATGTTTCAAGTACCATTAGATTCCTTGTAACTTGTTTTCTCATGTATAGAGTCAAAAATGAGGTTATCAGATTCATTTTATAAGTATATGTGAGATGTCACACCAGCACTAGAGTCCCTATCCTGAAATATAAACTAAAAAATTCATACTATATCCAAAAAAATCTATCAGAACAAGGTCCTAAGGCAAAATTGACTTCTCAGATAATACTCTTTCATATCTCATACCAATGGGGACCATTCTACGACTCCCCATGCCCACCTAAAATAGTATATTATATGGAGATTATAGTCCCATTGTAATATCACTAACAAAGTAGTAGTTATCCTAAAGTACTTGTAAACACACACACACACACACACACACTTCTACAAGTCCATAAAATTTTGGAATTTTAAGACACCGATAAATCATCAATGTATACAAATAAATCAAAAAAACCCTAGAATGTTATCAAGAAATGAAAAGTTAATAGGTCCGAATATATGCAAACACAAAAAAAATTAATATATGTATAACCAGAATCTAAATACCAGGACTCCTATCAAGATACTTACGGAACACAACATGTTATTTATGGATCACTATTAACTTAAGGGTGCTGGACCCTCTAGGAAATTATCATCTTCAATGGACACGATATATTTTGGAAAATCCCATGCATGAGTGAGTATAATAATAACTAGTAGGAAACCATGAAAAAACAAAGTATATAAAAAATGATAATAGTAATTTATACATAGGTATATTTCTAAAAAAAATATAACAAAAATATCAAGATATATTCTAAAAGGAATCAAAATATCATGGTCAATTCACAACTATAATTACAAGGATTCTTACCCAATAGTTCAAAACAGAACTTGTTTAGGAGAACACACTCCATGAGTTAGATATCACTGATGACATTTATTTGAGAGGTCATTCTCATCGGGCATCACCATTAGAATTATACAATGTATGTCTAATGAAATTTCATATAGAGAAGAGTATCACAACCATGGCTGGGGGTGATACCAAAAAATAAATTTGGAAAGTCCAGCTAAGTAGTGGATTCTTTCTCGCATAGTGTTGGTCATGATGAAAGCATGAAATGATCCTTAAGAAGATGTATGATAGAGGATCTCACTCTATGCCTCATGAAAGGATTAAGAAAAATCTATCCATGAATTCTTGATGTAGGATCAACCATCTCATATATATGGAATGATTCCATACTAACCCTTTAGGAAACGAAAAATGGAATTCTCTCAAAAAAACATGTCCTAGGTGAATATGAAATTGGATATATGGAAGATCAAAAGGAGTAAAATGTGTGTAATAGTATAAAAAAATTGTGATCATTTGGCACTAGTTATGCCCATTTAAATTTACCATTTATTTGTTTATGTCAAATTACACGGTGTTCCAATTACTATATACTTCTAATTCTATCCAACTGTAGGGATCATTCCATGTTCATATGGATTGGTCATGTTATTGTGGTAGTATATTGTGTTCCCATGCCCGAGTACTCCTAGTCGCAACCATGTAACATCTAATTTAAGATCCATCATTCAAGGGAAGGGTCACACATCATGTGATTGATTCATGTGCCATGTAAAACATAAATCCTCCACAGAAATAGTTCACAACACATAAGTGTCAAGAACATCTTGTTACTCTAAAACACATTACATGTTGAATGTGATTTCATAGATATCACATGTTTCTTCTCCATGTTTTCATCCACTCTTCCAGTTTCCATAAACCCACGATTACTATCTATAAGAAACCCAAATTTTGGATTTATGTTAACGGAGGCAGATCTTCCTTGGGGATATGATTTTGGGAAGGTTAATTTTTTCTAGAATCAACTCTATCCTCCACTATAGTTGTGCATTCACGATCTGCACCAACTCATGCCCAATATGGTCTAAATCTGCTCACTGCAATAATAGTTCTACAATCTGCATTTGATACCATCTCTGCATATATGATTTCGAATCAATTCCCAAAAAATAATGTGTGTAACATTTCATTCCATGATATTTTGGGTTGATTAATATGGTAAAAAACATATTGATGATTGATTAAATGGGAAAGGAAATTTAAAATGTAAAACAATGATTACTGGACCTTGAAGGATGTTTATGTCAACCTAAAATTTCCTCCATTATAATGAATAATAAATAGATGTAAAATAATTAATAAAAAATGTCTAATCCAATATCATAATATTCCCATCATGAAATATGCACGAACCGTGAATCAATCCATTGGTTGAATAATTCACATTCATCATATGAATCATTAATAAGGACAAATGCAAACAAAAAAACATCATGCCTTTGTTTGTATAATTCTATGATGTGAATGATGTTGTGATGTTGTAATTGGAGAGATCCTCATATTCTATTTATCATCGATCATGGAACCTTGATCTGGTTTTCATCTACTAATAGTGTTCCTCCAATACTCCCCAACGACTCTCATCGATTTGTAGTGCTATGAGACGAACCCCTAGAAAAATTTAATAAGCACATAATTAGATAATATGTTTAGGTAACTACTTCATAATGTATTTAATAAGTTTATTTTATTATATTATTGGTCACCCATGTCTATAATGGCTTTTCCACAAACAACCTTCAACGACAATGGTTATTTCGAGAATGGGATAAAACTCACCTTCTGATATCAATGTTTCCCTATGATTTTGGTCTTTAGAACTCATTTATAATTTATGACACCTTTTCTGGTGTACTAATTATGTATATTATTTAATATATTAAAAAATTTATTCCTGGAAAATCTGGCCATGGAATCACACACTCTCTGAGGGGGTTGTCTAAAAAACAATCCAAAAAATATATAAATATAATATGTGGTACATTTCAGTCAATATAAAGTAATTTATTTATTATCAATTGATTATGATGAATATTTATTTTTTTCATATATAATCATTAAATTTATAACATGAAATAGTATTGAGATGTGTTGATAGAAAATGAATTACATTGGTTATCGAGTTGTACTTTTTCATACAGATGAATTATGTATTACTCTCTCATTTGACTGAGGTTGGAGACATATATCATTTATGAAAATTAAATAACAAAATATATTCATATTTATAATATTGGTTTTTTTTCCTGGTTGTGGAATATTTAATTGAGGTGAGAGAATAAAAAAATGAAATCAAGCTTTTAATAACTTCACCTCTTCTTTGGAATGTATCATTTGATTAAAAAATTAAGAACTCTAATGATGGAATAATTCCTAAAAAAGATTTATTGAATGAGATTAGGGATTACAGGAATTTGTTTACATACTTTCTAAAAAATTGTTTTTATTTCTAAATACAAGATAATAGGGGTTCATATTTATAACGGATGGGAGGGGCACATTTTTAATTTATAAATTATTACTAGAAATATTATGGTAGATCCATTTTATTATGTAAATAAAAATTCATAAAGAAGAAGGATGTGTCATTAAAGAATACATACCATCATGAAAAGTCATAAATCATACTCATTCCGATAGGAGTCATCAGCATCATCATACCAGGTAGAATCAAAATCAATAGGACAATGCCTCCTGGAAATCAAAGTCGGCTTCAGGTAGGAGTAATCTTTTCTATGTCCCACATTCCTTATAGTAACAGGATTAAAAACATCATCATCCATAAAATCATTTTCCCATTTGGAATACTCATGAACAAAAGACAATGTTTTGGGAAAAATCTTCAATATCATCACATTTTACAAGGATGCCCTATGTTTCCCTTAACTTATTTCTTTCCTCTTGAATCCTTGAATGATTTCTCCCATAACTCGACATTTTTTTAGCAATAAAATTATAGATCGGATCCTACAATGGGGTCACTCTCAGTCTATTTGGGAACTAACATATGGTCCATCTCCCCTGACCCATGCGTCTCATGTGACAATATTTTACCCACATATCTAGTGGGTTGTCCATCATGATGTGAGACTACATTTGTTTGTGATTCCTGCTTCCAAATTTATTTTACACCATTTTTTCCATCTGATGTTCTAAAGGAAATGGCATGGGGGATCATCTCAATTTCCTTGAAAAAATGTTTTATATGATTTTAAGAGTGGGATTTTCATTTTAATACCTTAGCAATAAATAATTCTATAGTTCAGTTCTGGATCAAAATTAATGGCCTTAATTGGATTTTTGTGGCATCATAAGATCTTATTTGATATTTCCTCTATTATGTTAATTCCAGTCAAAATGGAAAGGAATACTAAGATTACTAAATTTCGATATTATTCAAGGGTACTAGTGGAGGTTGATTTGGGATTTATCTTGATCGATAATGTTGTTTTATTAGTATTAGATGATTATATTACTTAAAAGTGGAGTATAAAAAACTTCTTAAAATAATTTTCTCTAAATTATTTTTTCCATAAAATACCTATTATGTCAAATTTTAGAACTGCTCATTTACATCAATTTTTATAAGATCAAAAAAATAAATTTACAAAATGTAATAAATTATCATATCGATAAAATTTTATATTTATTGTATTAAAATCATGTATAATATTAATTATTTCAAATTATATTACATGTAATACTTCTAAAATTGGTAATTTTTTTTATTAATTGAATAATTGCTAAATCATCATTATTTACGCATTTAATGTAATAATTTCATCACTAAAAATTCAAAATAAATTAAAATGATGAATATAAATCATATAGATTTTAATTTGATATTTTTAACTGAATATATCCTCTTTGCATACACATGTTAAAAATATTACAAGTATTAATAATTAGATTGTATCATTTTTTTCTTTTCCAAAAATAATATATTATTAATATCATAGTCACCTAAACAAGGACAAAAAGTGACATATAATTGAATAATGTATGATTATAGAAAAAATGGACTCATATTATAAAAATAAGAAAATTTGTATGATCATTTTATATTCCATGCCATTTTATTATTAACTATAATTTTTAGATTTACCCTTAATTGTTGTAACAAAAATAAATAATCTTACTATTCATATTGATGAAAAATAAATGGGAAATATTTACCTAATTTTTTACCAAAAGATTTTTTAATGATGAATATTATTAAAATATTATATAATTTGATATTGTATAATGGAATTTAATATTAAATTGTAAAATTGAAATTAATTTTTTTTAGAAAAATTACATTTTAAGTATAGAATGTTTTTATACGAAATTAAAGTATAAAATTACATTAAAAAATAATTGGATTATTATAAATAAATATAATCTAATTATATTTTAAAAATAAATAAAAATATAATTTTATTTGATAAATATTTTAAATGAAAATGAAATTTTCCAAATAACCAGCAATCATCACTATTCATAAAAAATTCAAACTATTCAAAAAATTTTACAAAATTATTTCTAAGATAATTATATCATGATGACTTAAAAACTAAAGAACTTTGTTTACAAATACAAATTTATTTATTTCTAGATTAATATTTTAAATAAAACTATATAAAAAATAAAAATCATTTTTTGTTCGAAATAATACAATTTAATTATTACTAAATTATTGTCTAATATTTTTATTATGAATATATCTCTATAAAATATATGGAATGAAAATATGAAAATCATTTATATAGAAATTAACCGGGCTATTAAATTCGTAACAGTTTTGGGAATTAATTATTCACTGATTTAATCCCTTATTAAACAAATATCAATTCCTTTTCCTCATAAAATTTTTATACTCTCATGTTTACCATTGGGGTTTACCACATATCCTTAACCTAATAAATATGATTTTTCTAGAAATAATTAAAATCCTAAATCAATAATATTAATAGGATGTTCATTATAATAAATTTTCTCTTCTTATTGAACAAATAAAGGGCTCAAAATATGAGATAAATTTTATCCACACTTTATTAACATTTAATTGAGAAAAAAACATTTTACCAAAGATAAAAATTGAAAAATACTAGTTGGTAGAAAATAAATCAACTGATATTTTATTAAGTTATCCAAATAATTTTTTTGTGTTTACTAATACTTACACTTATGTTATTGAATTACCACCATCTTCTCAACATGTTCCTCTACAAATTATAGTCCCTTCAACATCATTTCACCCACTACATCTTAAAAAATATGTAGTAATAAATTTCTTTCAATATAACAACTCAAATGGTAAATTTTTTACAATATAATTAAAAATAGAATTATATGAAAAATTAACTAATTTATGATTTTGATCTCAAATTCCCTGATAATCTATTGAAAAACAATAAACCCTTTCATCCAAATTCGTAATCAATTTTGGGAAAATCCAATCTGTTGAGAATGAAAAGTTAAAATGAAATTTAATTCAGCAAAAACACCACTGAAATAAATTAACATGAACCTAGTATCATGTTATGATACAATATATAGTGGAAATCCATGAAACCATACCATCTCATTAATATACAATTGAAAAATTTAATCTAATGACATAGTATCTCGAATTGTACAGAAATGCACAATGTTATTTAATTGATCAAAAAATCCAAAAACAAATTATTTCATTCATATATATATAAATATATTCAATGATTAAATATATGAATACATTTTTCCCATTTTCAAAAAACCATTACTATTCTATATAACATCTACTTCAATAAGTATCATTCTCTATTGACCTATTGAAAATTCATATATTTCATTGTAAAATGAGAAATATGTTTTTTCATTCCACCACAATAGAAATTCTATTGAGGTTATCTATAAATATAAGTACTTACATGATGAATAATGTTTTAATATATGAGGATCAC
The DNA here is from genome assembly GCA_963277665.1 of Viscum album. Lineage (NCBI taxonomy): Eukaryota > Viridiplantae > Streptophyta > Magnoliopsida > Santalales > Viscaceae > Viscum > Viscum album. Next base: position 932,222,672 of record OY728140.1, read on the forward strand.
ACAATAATTCTATCTTCAACTAGGAATCAATACTCTCATATAATAAAATTTCAAATAAAAAAGAAAAATTTTAAACAATGTTAATCTTAGGAAATATTTTAATCATATCCAATTCTTACTTTTCTTATAATTTTGGCCCTTTCATCTTAGATTTGATAATTATCCCTTAAAAATATAATGGTACTGACACCTAAATCAAAATAACAGAACTTAATATATCAACAAAATTAAAGGACCAAATATACAATGTAAATAAATAAATGTATATTTTTTAAATGTACCATGGTTAATACATCATTAAATATATTTATGAAAGAATAAACTACGTTGTTTGTGTCTCCCTGATGAAAATGAACTTTTAATTCATAAATCATTATTAATATCAATCATCCCCTCTGTCTCATGATTAGATCTTTCTTGGAGAATTTATACATTAGAGTTTTATGGTCAGTAAATATTTCACACATGGATCCATTAAAAATATTTCCTATATTATTAAAGTAAAATTAATATATTTAAAATTTTGTATTATTGTTGTGTAATTTATCTCCTGAGGCATCCATTGCTGTGATGAATAAGAATTTACCAGATCATTCTGCATCAATACACCAATAAAACCCTTCATGAAAAATCAATGTAGATGGTCTCATTAATTTTTAAATGAAATATCCAAAACATTTATTTTGAAATCATGTGAATATTAATTTAATTTGTGGGTTTTCAATTAAAATAATGAATATAAAATTTCATGATCACATTGAATAAAGAAACAATCAAAACCCTTCATAGAATCATCAATGTAGATGAAAAAATTACAATTTCTAGTGGGTTGGGAAAACCTGAAGCATTCACCAATATTTTTTTAGTCTCTAAATATAGTCCTTGGATTATTTTTTCGAATTGAATTTCACTATTCTTTGAGTTAATTCAGTCAGTGGGCCAAATAAACATGAAATATTTTGAACAAACCTCTGGAAATACCCTATTAATCCAATAAAATCATTATCAATAACGTTTTTAGGCTTGGGCCATTCCTAATCCACCTTACTATTTGCATGATCAAATATTATTCCAACTTTATTTATAAAGTGGTCATGGAATGAAATATTTTATAACCAATGTTTTTTTTAAAATTTATATAATAACATTATTTTCTTTCATGGTTTGTATAATAATATTTATATATTTTTATTATCCACATAAATTTTAATTAATTTAAGATACCATGAACAAAAAGCGTCTAACTTATCCAAATATAAATTGATGAAGCTATTCATATGTTTAATAATATAGATGTACATTTTTTAACCCCAAATGAACTATTACAAACTAATAATACTCGTATCCTATCCAAAACACAATTTTCATAATGTCATCCTCCTGCACCTTTAGCTGATATTACCCATATCATAGGTTGACCTCTGAAAAGTAATGAGACTCCTAGAATTGGTCAAATCAATCATTGATTTTAGGTAAATTATTGTTTTTTCATAATGATGTTGTCAAAATCTCTACATACTATTTAAATTCTCATGGACCCATAATCATTTTTTCAATCTAAATTGATGCTTCCCATGGCGATGATATAGAACAAAGAAAACCTCTATAAAACTACTCATATAACTTCATTTTCTATTATATAATCTCAACATGAGACATTTAATAAAGGGTTTAGGAAATATTTATAGGATCATGAACATAGGCAATAGTAAATCATAAATCTCAATTCAGTATATCACCAGGACTCTCATTAAGAAATATATAAAAGTATTATTTTTCTAATCACACATCATAAATCTAAGGATTTTAAATAATTTGAAAATTATGAGCTAGATGAGATTAATTTTAATTTGTTAAAATTGTTCAATTTAAGGATATGTTATTAAAGGTATGGATTCATTCTTATATACAGACATTTTTTTGGGAAAGAAACTAATTTTTCTCTACAATCTATCTCATCATGGTAAATTGAAATGTAACCCAAACATAAAATAACATAAGAATATACTAGGGATAACCCAACAATTTTTGTTGGTATTGTATTTCAACATGGATTAATATTATTATTATTATTATTATTACTTATTGAATAAAACATGTCACTTTACCATAAGTTCTAGCATTATTTCATGTGGTGGAATTTCTAATTTATTATAAATTTCATTGAAATGAAATAAATTGTACCCCCCAAAAAAACAAGGTATTATCATTATTAAATAAACAAGAAATGTTATTGGTACAACGTCATTAGATGGTCAAAATTTGTTGATGTACATGAGATGATTCTCCATACCTTTTATCTTATAGCTCAGTTTCTTCCCATCATTTCAGAAATTATTCAGACATGCATGTACATAATGGACAATCTCAATACATTCAAAACACATTATATTCTATCTATCAGAAATATCCATACCACTAAAAATATTATTCTCATTTCATTTATTATCCATATTCCAAATATTAATACATAAGAAGAACATACTAGACTTCATTAATCATTATCAAATTTTCTTTTTTGCTTAACCCTCATGAACTAAAAATTTGTTTTTCTAAAAATTAGATTTGATAACCCATTTTATTCCACATGGGCTTCTTGTTATGATATTTTTTGAACTAAACATGATCATTGAAAAAAATAATTTCTACATTATTTGTACAATACACTTTTTTTATCCTGAATTGTGAATTCATCGGAATCCAATTTCCATCGATATATTGGCTTTAATACCGAGTAAAATCAATAAATCATGCATTCAAAATCATTGATAAATTTTGGTTCGTACATTGCATATCATTTTACTTCTTGTCTCTAAGTAGATTCTAAATATACGTCCTTTTTTAAAAATCAAATATATTTTATCCATCATATGTTGAAATGCTTTATGAAAATACATCTTGATGAAAATATTTTTAAATTTCCTCTATTTACATTAAATTCTTAACCATTGACAACCACTGGTCTGCTTAACCAAAAAATGGTAAAGATAAATAATTATTAATTGATGATCATTATATCCCATGATATCAAATATATTTTTGGGTGTTTTTATCCATCCCTCTACTTCCATTAGGTCATATTATCCACTAAAGGAAGTCGTGTGTTTCCTCATAAAAGGTTCTTATATCAACTTGTTACTTTATGGTAAGTCATGATAATCATCTGTCTAGATACCACCACTATTTATAGCCTATTTAAACTAATCCGTAAAAATAAAAAACTAATCTATTAAAATTTCAACAATTCTATTCTATTGACTCATATGGATATCCCACCATGGTGCCATCCTGTAGTAGGTTCTTTGTTACCTCGATTGAAAACCATTACAAACAAACATAACTAATATGAAGAAACATTGTAATATTCAAATTCTATATCATTTGAACATAAAAATAAGTTAAAATACTTTAACGGTATTCTATTAACACTATTAAAACGTTTATAGTTATCATAACGATCCTCCAAAACCATCTATACAAACCCAAACATAAACAGTATATATTCTGGTAATTTTAATCTAAAATTCACATTCATACATTCCAAAATATTTTTATAATTTTATTTTTAGTGTATTAGGTCATAAAACATCTATAAAACTTATATATTATAAATATGATAATTATAATTATTATACACTACTCTTATAATATAATATTTCAAAATGAAACAATTTTTTTATAGAAAATATTCATGGATTTCAACATGACATCTTACATTCCCATACATGTCCTTAAGAGTTATGAAAAACTTTTCAAAATGTGGGATGATCATAAGATGCTAATTAAGGGGAATAAAAATAGAAAAACTATTTGGTCCATAAAAATAAATAAAATTTAAATTTTAAAAATTATCATTGGGCTCAAAATAAAATTATTCATACACAAGAAATCATTTTATATTCCAATATATTCTCATGAAATATTACATAATAAATATTATATTATAAAAACCCCATATAGTGATTTGAAACCATAAAAAATTCATAATTATTTTTTTATCAATGAGATACTTTTTGACATTATATAAGAGTACATACATTCCATTACCATGTGAAATCATAATATTTCCATAAAAACCATGACAACCATAGATAAATGTTGTAGTTAACCTATGGAACCACTTTAAAATAACTCATTCTTATGGAGTAACCATAATAGTTACACATATAATTATAATCCGGGTTTTACATGGTTTAACCAAACCAATTACACTTGAAATTAGTTCGAGATTATACATGGTGTCACTATCGTAGTGTATTCTAATAATCTCATAGGAGAAACCTAATCAGTTAACACCATCCCACTCTCCAATATATTTTAGTGATATAATAATATCATCCAAACATGGTTTATCATATAATAAAAAATCATCAAAAATAATTTTTAATAACCATTAGATAATCATAACACAAAAAATCTTTCATTACATAAAAATTTATTTCACCCATAGGAATAAATTTTCACATATTGATATAACCATTTTTATTAAAACCCACATTTGAAAAATAAATTCCCATAATAAAAGGAAATATGGATTTTAATTTTTTAATACTTTTATGCTTAAAAATTAATCTAAACATTATATAGATATATAATCATAGGAATGGTCATTGTCTATAAATATGTTAAAATTAAACATTATGTTGGTCAATCTGTGAAGAACATAAAAAGATTCTGTTAAAAGATTCATTATGAAATCCTTTTAATGAAATTAAAAGTGACATAAAATTACATTTTTAATTAATTTTTGTATATAATAGTCCATGAAATAAATTCAAAAATACAGATATAGATGAAAAAGGGAGTTTAATGAGAAAATGTAAAATGTGTTTTTAATGAAATCCCCTTACAGTGAGTTTCACTCAGTGTGTATATTCTTTATATTAATAAATATTAAAATATTATGAACATTTTACATTAATATTAAGCTTTTCATGCTTTAAAATTCTTTTTATATAACTTAGTAATTTTTTATATAAAATTACCAAATCATTTCAGTTCTCATTATATGTTTTGAAGATATTCTATACATAAATGAATAATGAAATTGGTTGGGTGACCATGGTTAGATAGGTTTTTATTCAACCTTTTAAAGAATAAAAATAATTATATAATATTAATATTTATAAATCAATTATAATTTTAAAATTTGTTAATAAATATGGTAATGAAAAGTAAAATATATTACAATCATAGATGGAGTAATCTGTATGTACACACTAGAAGCATTTCAAATTTTTATAATTTATTATTGAAAGAAGTTAAGTATAATTAAGTCATTATAATATGATATTAATATAAAAAATATAATATTATTTATTTTATTAAAATTATATATATAATTATTATGATTTTGTGATGAAAAATGAATCACATCACTCTGTAGAGGTGGTAGTCCATATATATTCATGAACAATGTTATCATTTTTTAGAGAATGGAATGGAAGAAAAGAATATGATATATTAAATTTATAAAATGATAAATATGTAATGAATATCATATATTTACATTAAATCAATCATTATAAGAAATATTAAGAGATGATGATGGAAAAATAATTGCATCGACTCAGAAGGTTGTTGTCCGTTGATCACATGAACGATGAATTTTTCTCCATTTTTATAGATGTAGTAGATGGATTGTCACATACATGATTTTATTATGAGTCATGATTCTATTTTATCTTGGATTTATATATATATATTTTAATCCATATGAGTTTCGTTTTATAAAATGATCTATTATTGAGTCAAACATAAGGAGTCCCACATTTGGTGTATGACTACTAGAAACTATGCACCAGTCCCATGAAAAGCATACTCCCATGAAAATTGCTCTCTTTTTTTACATAGAATCAAGAAAGAGTCTATTTCCCCATTGGGATAAACGATTTCATAGTACAATGATATTATCCTGGGTTCGTTTCTAGATGCATGGTCGTGCATCCCTTCATGGTAAACTGTAAGACCTATTTACTCTTGGAGAGAGGATCTGCACATTTGTCACACATATGAAAAAAACATGCTGTCAAACCATGTGAACTTCTTGATCTTTAAGAAACATGAAATTATTAAACTAAACCTCCAATATTTAAACAGAATTTCACCCATCTCTAGCTCCATTTAAACACCCCATCCCAAGGCATACCACCCCTTCCTTTACTCTCCCTTTAGATTAATATTTTTTGGTTATATGGATACAAATTTTCAAGGACCATTCAGTTTAACAAAAAATTTCTTATTTTATTCCTTATTATTGATCATTTATCCCAAATGTATTGTGAAATCTTCTATAGTAATGGTTTTGACATCGGTAGTGTTTAATTATTCATTATTTGGGTGAAATCATGATGATTATGATTCAAACATGCTTCATTAGGGTATCTCCTTCATGTTGTTGATGGTTCACACTAGTTTTGTAAATAATTCAAGAAAAATGAATTTGGTTCCATTTTATGAAGTTATTAAATGAGTTTAGTATAAATTAAATGGTTATCAAATTTTTTTATAAATTCTTTAAGTGTTGTGAAACATTTTTCATGGGTTTTGTTTTGAGTGCAGTTTTTATATTGATTTTCCTATTATAAATGGTTGTTTTTCATGAGTTTCTTTATAAATGGTTGTGTGACTATATATGTGAAATAACATGTAGTATAGAGAAAAAAATTGAATACAATGTATTCAAAGGAACCAATGTGGGTACTCTGGGTTTAGTACAGTAGGTGAGTCGACTTGTCTAAGGCATGATATCCCAAATAATGATTTATGTAACAACACTGACTAAACATGTATGTGTTGGATATTGGAGGCATGAGAAGGATATTTATTTCTATAAGATGTGATCAAAAATAGAACAAGGAACCTATTACCCACCTAAACATAATACCTTATGTATTTATCATGGTGTTCATGATGTACTTATCATTAAAAATTAAGTAATAAATATTTAATATTCTATTTAAGATCTCGTTTTGTTAAATTTGAATTAGTAGTTTTCTAAAAAACATTCTTGTTAATTTTTCTCGTAATTTCATCGAATATAATCCAAATTTCTGGCTTCCAAATATGGATTTTGGCTCAAAGACTATATACAAATTTGGTTTTATCTAGTCCTTATGATGTTTAACTGAGGTAGAATAAATTTCCTCTATAGTAGAGATGATAAATATTTTTCATATTGGTTTCTCTTTTTCTGGGTGTTGGTGGTTGTGTCATGGTGGTGTTGGTCTACATTTTTTATATAGCATTTTTTTAGTTGGTCCCCCTCCCCCTTTTGGTATTTTAATTTTTTTTTTCAAATTGTAAAATTATTCACAATTTTTCTATTGTTAGGTTTGATCTTATATGATATGGTTATAGATTTTGTTGAAATGTATGATTATTATGGGTTTTTTGTAGTTGAATTTCATGGGAAAATCATGCCCAAAGGAGATACTCAATTCCCATGCACTAGTTTCCCGCCAGTGGGGATCAAGAATACACTTCACGCAATGCCACATGCTAGGTTGGGAGCCAGGTAAGATGAAATACAAACGTAGATGATGAAAATAAATAATCCACTCTAGGTTTTCCCATTCCTTGGGACGTGTTATTAGGGTTCATGTGGGTTGAACAGAGATATGACTGTCTGGGATTGGTAATCTAGTTTTTAGTGGATTGTTTGACCAAAATAACAAATTAATGGCCTTGGGATACCATAAGATTATCAATATTTTCTTTTCAAAATCTATAAATTTGAATGTATAAAACATATATTATGTAAGGACATCAAGTAATGGTGATGTGGTCTGGTCTGTTTTTGTGTTTGTTGCAGTTTCATATGGATTTTTGGACCTGTTTGAATTTTTTTTCTTATTCTATTTTCCTGGATGAGGTATTTGTTGTTCCATTTGTTTTGTTAATTTTTTCATCCCCCCCGCCCCGCATAAAAATAATATGAATATAATACAATAGTATGTAGAGAGATATACCCCAACAATTAATCAGAGATTAGTGGAAGTAATGGTTCGGGCTGTCAGAGAACTCAATCAAGGAGTAGAGTATGGTCCTTCTCATGTTAGGGATATTGAATCAGGACTCTTAAAAGAAAATACTTAGGTTTTCCACAATATAAAAATTCATTATTTCTGGGGAAACAAAAACCCTTAGGAATCATAAGAGCGGGTTGAAAATATCAAGAGTATTTTAGGGTTTCTTGATACTACTGAGGTGGTCAATGTGAATTTTTATTTTTCCTTGTTAAAATGTCCATTTCACAGATTCTAGGAATTAGTGGTGATAGCGGGGAAGAATGGGAAGATCTATTGGAAGGTCTTAAATGTTGACTATAATTAGCATTATTTCCCTATATATTTATCCCATTTAATGACCAAAGAGCTTTATGATCTTCCTTAGGGGAATAATACTGTGATAGGATATTACAATCATTTAGAATATTTTGTCTACTTCACACATGATGTTATTTCAAATGAGAAGTTAATGGATCATAATTTAGAAGTTTGGTTACCTCTTGACTTTTGGCCCTAGATATTCTTTTTCCAATTTATGATGTATGTAGGGTTTGTGGAATATGTCCTAATAGTGGAGAATTATCAAACAAGTAAATAGGGTTTATTTGGGGTAGCTATTGGGGTGGTATATAGTGTTGGTGGTTCATACGAATTGAAGGGGAATCACTAATATCAAGAAAAGGAGGGAGTTTTTATCACATTCCACCATTCCCAACCTCTATCACATGTCACCATAGTTATTGGTTTGTTTTATTCCACCATTGTGGAATACCAAGGAATGTTTTGTTTTCATGTATAGTTACGCCTAGATGCTACCATTAGTGAGGGACAATATCTTACTTATATTGGTTATTTAAGAGTTTTATGCTAACTCATAATGATGTATGTTCATTAGGGCAATGTGAATTACCATCTCAGTGAGTTGTATCGAGGTCTATAGTGACTACGTCTACAACCCATGGTGTTATGTCTAGATCTTATTATGGGAAGAGTCATCTAAAATGAGAGCCATAAGTTGGTAATCAGATAAGGCATTGATAGAAATAGAGAAAATTTGTTCTATAGAACACACACCCATGGAATTTGATGTGATACCTATAACAGTTCAATATATGATTTGTATTGACACATCTATTGATGTTGTTTTATTTGAAATGGGTAATTAAAACTCTTTTATGAAATCCTATATTTTGTAATTAATGAATCATACAACATAGATTATTCCATTTTCCATTGAGTTGGTTATACCACAAGGAAAGAAGAGGGAGCATGGTTTTTGTTGTCCATCATACATAATGAGACATTCAGGGGTTGAATCGGAATGATATTTCATAGATCTTGAATTGTGCCTCCATGAAATGAATATTGGCATGTAATGGATGGTGAGTATCAAGGTGCAAATAAATATAGATAATTAATGTGTAATTATTATAGAATCTAATAGGTGTCTCATGAAATTCAATGTAAATGGTAAACTTGATCCGGTCAATCTGGACCTCAAATACTAGATTTGTAAATATTTTATTTACAGGTATCGTCACTCCTATTAGAGGATAATAATAGAGGTTCTATTATTTTGATACCTCATGTGTTAGAAGAGTTTCCAAAGGTCTAACTAGATAATTTTCATGGTTTCCTATAGAATGAGAGATGGAGTTCAACATCAATTTTTTGTTTATGATCAATATTGATAACTCATTTATTTTATTATATGGACTCCAGTGAAATGACTGAATTAATGAAATTAATATATTATTTGGAATTTGAAGGATTCATTCACCTGACTATCTTACATTGGGAAACACTTTTACTCTTTCTAAAAAGGAGTTGGAAATATTTGGTTCTTCATTGATTATTAGAAGTTAAATAATGTAAAAATAAATAAAATATATATGTTTCCAACATTGATAAAAAAATTTATCAAATCAAGGGAAAAATGTTCATTTCTAAGACTGACATATCGTCTAGGTATCCCCCTGTCAGGTTTTGACAAAATAAAATTTATATGATAAATTACTAAAGAAGGTATAACCACTTTGATTATTTTTTCATTACTTTCACATTAAAAAATACATTGATGGTATTAATTGACCTTATGAAATGATCATTTCATCAGTAACATGACTGTTTTTTCATGGTATTTTTGAATGTTATCCTTTTATACATTAAGTCTGAGGATGAGAATGGCTAGTACATTAGTATCATTCTAGGGACTCTTTAGGATCACCATCTCTATGATAGTATTTCACCATTAGATTTTTGAATTAGGAAGTCATGATTTTTGTCTATGTGATCTTAGAAAATGGATTTTCAGTAGAGGACAATAAAATCAATGTAGTTATTTCATGGTAGAAGTTGATGAACGTCATCAAGATCAGTATATTTTTTGGCCAGCCAGGGTATTACTGGTTCATTCTCAGTTTTTTCATATAGCATTCATCTCCAATGATGATTCTTACACTAAAAGGGGTATGGATTGAAGGGATCCCTAGATATCAATAATTTTTTAAGTGTCTTAAGTGGAAGATGACCAATAACCATACTTTGAACCTATTAGAATTTTGGAATGGGTATGTTGTATGTTATTTAGAACAAGTACAAGTATAAGGTGTATGTTGCTAATCCATGAACTTGTGGTGGCATATGGCACACACCAACTCTGGTTACATGAAATAAATAACCCACCCATGACCTAGAGTAAGAGGGGGTGATGCATGCCTTGAATAATTATAATCACTACCTTTTGAGTATATATAATGGATTTATTAGATTAGAAGATTTTGGAATACATCTTATCCTATAAGTATTTGAATTTCAGGAAGTGCTGATTGTTTGAGTACCTTCAAGGATTTGATTCTAAAAACACATATACCCCAGGTAGAGGTAATATTTTAGTTTAATTCCTTAGTTGGATGATATTAGTGAAATATATCATGGATTCTACTAATTATTTGAAATTTATGGGGATTTTTTTCTAGATGTACTCGAACACCATGTGAAATATGGGAGATATATTCTTGACTATTGTTTATTTGGTGGATTCTATTCCAGAGATAATTTTGGATTAGTAGCCAAATGAAGATATGTGTCAGTGATTTCAGATGATTTCCAATTATGGTAATGTTATTAGTGAGTGTTCATTGTCTCTCGATGGAATCTTTTTTTATTGGTATCTTTTGGTGTTTGTTTTATTACAAATGGTGTTCATGAATGATATCGATTAACATTAGTTGTTCATTCATCCTACTATCACCAAGATGTTTTATGTCATAGGTAAATTGTTTTTTTGGGCATTTATGATATGGGATATTACTAAATTCTCCTCTGAGTGTAATATTTTTTAGTAGCTTGAACCTACGCACCATAAGTCATCGGGTTTTCTTCAGCCACTCCCTAGTCCTACCTTGAAGTGGGATGATTTTTCCATTGATATTATCATTGGGTTACCTCAGACACCCTAGAAAAGGAAATCCATATGGGTGGTGAATTACCATCTTAAAAATGTATCTCATTTTATTCTAATCAAGGATTCATCCAAGGTGGATGAGTTGGTCTAGTTCTATATTTAAGAGATAGGGTGTCTTCATGGTGTGCCATAAAATATTGATTATTAAATGGACTCATATTTTACCACTAAATTTATTGAAGGCCTTCATATATAAATTGGGTGAGAGTTCAGACTATGTGCAATAGTCCATCCTCAAAGGTATGAGCAGACAGTGTGAGAAAACTATGTTTTGGAATAAATGATCAACATAAATGTTTGATTTCAGTTGATAATGGGATAAACATTTGGGATTGGTGGAATTTTCATATAAGAATAGTTTCCAATACACACTAAGACTATATATATTTTAGGAACAATATGGTCATTCATGTCAGTCAGTTTATTTTATATTGAAGTGGGTTTCATTTCAATTTTGGGACCGAGAGTTTTTAGGATATTTTAAATAAAGTCTAGATGATCATGTACCATTTTTTGAAAACCCAGAGCCACCATATGTCTTATTCTTATCAGCAGTGTTATGATATAGAATTATCTATAGGTGACATGGTGTTTGTAATGGTCTCCGATTACATGGGTCCCCCTCTTCGGGGTAAGAAAGTGAGACTAATGCCAAGGTATGTCATGCCTTATGTGATAATTGGGTAGATTTTAAAGGTAAAAAATCATCTTAATTTTTCAACATAGTTTACATTGATCCATAAATTTTTCTTTGTCTCATAATTGAATAGGTATAACCTAGACCTATCTAATCATCTATATTGGGAATATTTGTAAAGAACCTCAATTTTATGTTGTTATGATACCATTGCATATTTTAGATTACCAAGAAATTTTTATTTAGTGTAAATACAAAGAATTAGTTTAGATTCTTTTGTATCATGGGAGAGATTATAATTAATAATTGGAGTTGATGACTTTGTGGGGGGACCGGTGTGCACATTTATTCTCTTATCAGACTTTATCTTGACTTTCTGAGGGTATAATGTTTCTGTGGTAAGGACAATTTTCACATATGTGGTTTTACTTTGAGTTATGTTTATATTATATTTAAGTCTAAAATAATCCCTTGAATTCCCTAATAGTCTTTTTAAGATAAATTGTTGTTCTGGTAAACAAAGAAAGATGCTCATCATTAGCACATTGGTAGAAGATACATTGCACCAACATAGTGGAAACCATGCACCCCGAACATTGTCACTATCTAGTTCCCAAAAACATGTGCATGAGTATGATGCCCTCTTTGTATAAACATGTGCATAGGATAGTGGAACTTATAAGGATATCTTCTAGGATCATGGTCATTTGAATATTTTAGGTAACTGCGCAACCACTTTTATTATTAGACAAGTGAGCCACATGGTTTGAACGTTGTTTAGAAAATGGTGTGGGAAATCATGCATTCCACAAAATCATTAAAAAGATTTGATATTCCTAAACCAAACCTCTTTTATATTATCCCAAAATAACTAATTTCCCTCTCCCTTTTAAAATCCCCATCGCCGTGAATGCTTCCCCCTTTCTCTATGATCCATTGGGATTCATTATTGTGCATGATTTGGATTTCCATATTGAAGTTACCTTCATGTTTGCCTCTACTCTCCACTATTAGTAGTCTTAATTGGAATATTCCCCATTATTTCCTATGGTATATTTCCCCAGTAAGGGTATCTACCTATGACTAGTTCAAACATCCATTATTTGGGTAAAATCATGATGATTATTTTATTTCCCTTTATTCACTTGGGTCTCTCCATGTCGCAATTGGTTCTTTCCACCTAGTTTTATGACGATCTCAAGGACAATGTATGTGGTTCCATGCATTGAAACTATTTTAAGAGTTTTGTATTCTTGATTTGGATTAAAAATGATTATATAAGTAATCTGATTATTGAGAAACATGTTTTCCATGATTTTCAGTTTGCGTACTAGTTTAATAATTATTTTCTTATTATAATTGGTTTTTAATCATGGTGTTTTTATTATTGGATGATTTATTTTCTAAAAAGAATCACATGTGATATATGGAATTTAATTTATCATAATTGAATCCAAGGTAACAAGGTATAAATACTATGTAAAATATGTTAGGTGAGTCAATTAGTATGAGTCCCAATCTCCATAAAAATAATTCATAGAACAACAATAATTAAATATTTACGTGATTTGGAATAGAGTCTTGAAAAGTACATTTGTGTGCAGAATATGTGATAACCAGAAGTATGATTTCCCATCAATGCTTATAACCCTATTACCATAGGAATTCCACTAGTTCTGATATAATTTTTTTTATTAATCTTATAGTCATAGTTGTTTTCTCTTTAATTTCAAATTACGTTTTTTTAAAATTGTATCTTTACATTTTTGTAAAAACTATCATGTTAATTTGTATAAAAAATAATAGGAATGTAAGGTATTTGGTGGTAACCTATTGGGAATTTTGGATCAGACCCTACATTCAACCACAAGACTAAACATACCTTATTTTGTTTGACCCAGGTAAAAGAAAGTCATTCTATGGTGTTGAAGGTGGAAATTTTCTAGTCGTTCATCTTTTGGAAGGTGTTGGTGGTTGGTGTATAGTGACGATGAACTTAATTTGTTATGGAGGATTGTTGTTTTAGTTGGTCCCCATCCCCTATTTCTTATTTTGGATTTTGGTTGTATATTTTATATTTTTGTACTATTGTTAAAGTTTTATATTTGATATATAGTGTTATTTTTATTTGGTAGGATGTGTGTTGACGCCGAAAAAAGTCTGTAACTCTCGGAGGAGGTTTCGAAATGACGAAGCGAAGTCATATTCGGAATCATAGGCCCGATCTGGAGGCCCGAGATGTGGTGCGCGGAATAAAGGAGGATATGCGCGAAAAATTGTTCTACGCACATAGAATCCTCGTGTTTCGCGGAATCGAGACAATGAGGCATGGAATCTTTGCGCGCCCCGGTTCTGCGCGGCGAGTTTTTGCACGCCAGTGGCTCCCGGCGCAGAAGATTTCGCGCGCCGCCTAGATTACGCGTCGGATGTCACCTATAAATAGGTGAACTCGAATGGTTTGGGTGTTGAGGAATTCAAAGCGGCTCCCATGCGCGCAATTTGGCTCCCCCCGCGCCCAAGTTGACTTCCAGGTAATCCCTCATTTCGTGCAACCTTTCCCCGCAGTTCGCCTTTGCGTGCAACTCCACTAGCTTAAGTGAATTTGCCCCCATCCCCGAGTTCCAGCCTTGCGTGCAATCTGTGTTTTGTGCGCACAATACCCTGTCATGTGCGCAAAACCCAGCGCATAATTTCATCTCTGCGTGCAATCCCCTTGCTCCAATTGCACGTTGTCCCGGTGTTTTGCGGGCAAGCCTCATTTTTTGTGCGCAAAGCCCGGGACCCTTCACCTTAACGCCCCTTGGATGCCCCTCTACACCGACACCTGATGTCTCCCCTGCCGGGCATGCACACCATGCGTTTTTTCCCGTACGGCCTTCCTGGATCGTGCGAAGTAACCTCAAGGTCCCTTGGGCCGTGTTTCCCGTTGTGTTGCTTTGCCTTATGCTTCTCTACATAGGCACGATAATGGCTATTTATTCTTCGCATAGCCACGGTAATGTGGACCACCCGGTTGTTTTCCCTACGGTCCCCCTTCAATATGGCCTTGTTGATGGCTTCCCTCCCACAAGGGGTATAGGGCATTGGGAATGTAAGCCCTAGGGGTGTGGAGCGAACCCACCTCGTCCAAGATGCAAGACGTTAAACTGCTAAGCACCTCATCCTCAACAGATGACGTTAAACTGTGGTCTGACCCCGTGCTTCACATGCAGGGTCCCCCCATCTCGAACATTTTTTATGCCTCTCATCTCCACGGGAATGGAATCTTCCTCACATTGAATGAGATCCTCCTTGTCGGAGTGGCGTTTGTCCGTGGGGGAAGGGCCGCCTCAGTGCGTAATCCCCTAGCCTCTCTTGCGGATGACTGCACCCATGCATCTCCATACTTCCCCCTGCCAAGGCCAGTGGAGTCCTTTTCCCACTGCGCTTTGTCGCACCACGAACCTCCAACCTGGAGTAAGCCCTGGGACCAAGGGCCGCTAACCACGAGTAAGCCCATGTTTCATCTTTGGGCCGCTCAACGCGTAAGCCCCATTCCGCTTCTCACGGATGTACCTTTTGCGACGTGATCGTCTGGTCCCTATTGCCTTTTTTTTCTCACACCGAGCATGACTCACATGGGCCTAGAGTGTGCATTGACGATAGAACCCTCTTGGGCCACCTCAGAGAGTAAGCCCCAAACCCCTCGTCCCGCATGACGTTAAACTGTATCCCATCCCGCATGACGTTAAACTGTATCTCGTCCCGCATTACGTTAAACTGTATCCCGTCCCACATGACGTTAAAGTGTATCCCGTCCCGCATGACGTTAAACTGTATCCCGTCCCGCATGATGTTAAATTGTATCCCGTCCCGCATGATGTTAAACTGTATCTCGTCCCGCATGACGTTAAACTGTATCTCGTCTCGCATGACGTTAAACTGTATTCCCCCTCTTGGGCCATCTTAAGATGTAACCCCCATGTCTCACTCCACCATCCATCCTGATCCTTACTCGGGCCGCCACATCCCGGTGAGATCATGCCACCCCATCCCACTCCATGACATCTGGGAAGCCGCCCAAGTGCTAGCCCCAACATCGGTGTTCCCCCTAGGGGTCCTTCAACCCGATCCGTCTCCGCAAGACGTTAAACTCGCGACATACCCCATGTTAAACATGGGAAGCTAAGGAAAACCTCATATGGTACACATTCCCCGTGTTTGATGTGGGATGCCTCGGGCTTCCACGCCCTCGAGAAGCCCTATGATGAGGGACCAAAGACAGACATGCCAACGACACCCCAACGTGACCATTCTCCTCACCGAAGGTTGCTGCCCCGACAAGACCCCTTGGAGCGTCTCGACGGAAGCAGCATAATGAACATGTGTCCATGTAGATATGGCACCGGAAATGAGCTTCACAAACCCGTCATAAATCTATGAGGGAGACCCGGACTAGGTGATGACCTCCGAGGATGAATCCATGGAAGGAAGAACCGACATCCCATCATCCCAGTTTCAATCAAGGAGCAGACGTCCCTGAACAAGGAACAGATGTCGTCCACCTTTGGAAAGTGGGAATGTGGGGTAACAAGTAGGGCGTCCTCCCCAAAGACAGATGCACGCACCCCGATGAAAGCATCGGAGCAACAAAAATTGGGAACCCGACGTGAAGCTCTTCTCCTCAATACGGGGAATAGTAGCGGTCGGGGCATTGGAAGATTAGCATGTCACCAGGTATGGGTAACCCTCACTGGGACGTGAACCCTCTAGGGGTCGAGGCCGTCCGTACGCAAACCACTCTATTCTGCGACGTCGTCCACATGGATCCCTCTCGCCGACCATGGAATATGGAATGACGATGGGCCTTGGTTGTTGATCTCTTTTCCTGTTGATGCTAATGGGTTCATCTCCCTACTTCCAGGAATCAGATCACTGCATTCGGAGTTCAATCGCCAGCTACCCACCGGCGTAGGGGCAGGGGCAGTACCGACGTGGCTACCCGACGCAGTCCCGCCTATTCCACGGTCACTCCGACTTAGATTGCCATAGCAGCTGGGCGCTCGCGCCCCCTTTCCCTGTCCGAAATCATCCAGCAGAGGGTGATCAATGACCTGGTTCGTAGGTATGATGAGGAAGGGATCATCCCCACCAGGGGCATGGCCCGTTTGGATGTAGAGGTGGCTGCGCCTCACCACTATCGCCGCCCTCGAGGTCCGCGCAGGGAGCCGCCGATCCCCACTCCGACATTCAACCGCTTTGAGAGCCTATCCCCGGAGCGCCTTGACACATCCCTCCCCTACGCCAATGAGGTGGGGGATGTCCGGGTCCACCCGATCGGCGATCCGTCCCAGGGGTTAACGACAAGAACCCCCACCAGGCTGCGTCGACGCCGCCGCCCGACTCCCCGAGCCAAGGAGTAGGCAATCTTCATGCCTGCACCGCCGGTTCCGACCCATCTGACTTGAAGCCAGCGTCAGGCGCGAGCGGGAGAGAATGCCCGTCCCGGGGCATCAACATCAGCAACTACTATGGTCCGAGCCACTGCTAACTCCTGTTACCAGATCCCCGCACACGTTGAGCAGGGGAAGCCACGTGCCCGACTGGGATCGAAACCCCGACCGCCCTATGGGCAAGTTGGGTTGAATCTACCAGTCGCGGGCACTAGCAATGGCCACTGCGGACTAATCTGCTGTAGTGCCGCTCACCATGAAGGCTCATTCCGTTCCACCGATCTTGAATGCTGGAAGCTTCTTCGTGATGGCTATGCTCCGGGTATGACTCTTTCCAGTGCCCACTGGATGGGGTATGAGGTCACTCCCCCTACTTCCGGTCGCGATTATGGATCCGTTGTGTATCCAGTCGCTCACTCACATGGAGGTCCTCCCCATTTCCCTTTTGACATCTGTCCTGGTACTTCTCGCACCCCGGCCTTCAGTCCCATTTTCCCCAGCTCTATTGTGGTCGGGGGAACCCATGGTGGAAATCATCCTTACCCTGAATAGCTACCCAGGGCCAGGAGGGCCGGGCGTCGTCGCCGTAGGAGGAATGTCAGGGGAGTCTGGACGGAAATTAGACCAGTCTGTTTCACGGATTCTGAGGCGGAGTACGACTCGACGATGGAACCTTCCCCCCAACCCTTCGAGTTGAGGGAAAGGATGGGGATGTTGCACGTCAGTCTCATACTCCCCGAATGTGAGGTCCGTATGATTCTGTCCTCCCTTCGAAGGTATATCCCGGAGGACAAGGACTTGGCGTACCACCGGCGATCAGGCCCGCAGTTTCCACTGGCCTCCTCGGAAGCACCTCCCGCCCCTGTTAGGGAGGGTGGGAAACTTTTCTGGGGAACGACGGAAGAGTCGCGAGGCGACACACCCTCGGCGAGCACCGACACTGTGACAGGAGGCCCATTCTCCGGTCTATCCTGTCGCGACATGGCAGCCAGGGAACTGCAACCCCTGGAGGATGACCCAGGGATCGGCGGACAATCGGCCTATTCTCCGTATTCCCCGCCGGTCAGCCCACCGGCCCGACGGCCTACCTCGGCGCCATTGCTGGTTCCCCGACTATCCTCGATGGACGAGCAGGGGCGGCAAGGTCTGGACCCTGAACCAGAGTCATGGAGCTTCTGGACCGTTCTTGCAGCAGGCCACTTCCCTGAGAAGTTTTGGCCTATTGCAGAATCATATTTTGATGCGCCAGAGTCACTCACCCCGGGAGAGTTTGAATGATTCCGCTAGATTCTTCGGTTGACTCACTCCCACCTTCTCCATCAGCTGGCGCCTTATCCTGGGAGCCAAGCGCATCTCGAGGATATCAGTGAGCAGTGCTGTCAGGTCGACCTAGCAGCACTCCCCGTGGTCCGGCACCCCGAGTCGTTGGACCACCACGAGGCCCTCCAGTAACAATGTGTCGAGAGTTTCCAAGTAATACGTAGAGTTATTGAGGACCCCCCCCCCCCACGCACACGTCCTCAGATGGGGGAAGTACGATGCTCTCCTATTCTGTGCGATCCGCCGACAGCCCAATCCACTGGGCGGCCCTGAGGGAACGTCACCCAGGGCAGTGGCAGTCAACATGGCTAACCTTTCAGAAGAGGGAAACGTTGTGGAGCCCCTCGATGGGGACTCACCCCCTGAGAACAGGATGCTACTGGACCCATCTGGGAGGATTACTCGCCAACAGAGGGGCCTCCTAGGTCTTCATGTTCCCACGGAGGCACTGACACAAGGCCAAAACATCGACAAGGGTAAAGAGACCGTCCGGTCTGTCAAACCCTCCGACCCATCTGCCTCGGTACTGAAGGTAGAGGAAGATCCCGAGAAGGCCATGTTGCGCCAACAACTAGCTGAGCAAAAGAGGCTGGTTGATGAGCTCTTGACCGAATGCATTGCAGAGTGGCAGCCTCACTACGGCAACCCTAGACCAGGACAGCAGGGGCAGGAGCATACACCCCTTGCCGAGATTCCCCCGGGAAACCGTGACCGTGTTATGTTCTCCAACAGGGGAGACACTAGGACCCATGGTAAGAGGGCACCATATATTTTTCCGAACCCTCCCGAGCGGCGAGACCACCTAGGGGACCCTGCTCAATTTCCTCCCGCCGCCCCGAGAGTCGCTCTGCCAGCCGCCCCGCGAGCCGCTGAGTGCGACTACCGTATCGAAGAGTCTGACAACACGCTTGTGGTTAGAGATCCCCGTCAGGACAAAAATCTGCATCCAAATGATCTGATGGAAGTACCCATCTCCCCATTGGAGGCCCTGGAAACTCGGCGGGTGGCAATCCCATTGGATGACATGCCATACCCAGCATGGGTGGATGACATGCCGGCTCCACCGGGATTTGGGAACCCCACTTTTTCCCCCTTTAACGGGACCGGAGACCCGCCAAAACACCTGGCCCACTTCAAATCGAGGTGTGGGCCTATGTTAAGGACTCCGGCATAGTAGGAGGCGGCCAGGCTCCGGTGCTTCGTTCAGACACTGGAAGGACCAGCATTGGTCTGGTACAGCTAGCTCCCTGTTGGATCTGTGGCTAGCTGGTAGGACCTTCGCCGGCAATTCCTCTACTAGTTCAGTTCCACAACCCGGAAGACGAACATTGCAGAACTCTTCAGGTGCAAGTAAAGGCCCGATGAGCGAGTCGCGGACTTCATCGCCCGGTGGAAGGGGCTCACGTACTCCCTTGAAATGCCACTGAATCAGGAGAAATTACTGACTATGTGTGTACGGAACTTCAAGGCAGAGTTGGTTCCATATCTGATCACCAAGAATTACCTTGGAGGGTTCCGGGACTTCTCGGACAAGGCTCAGCGCCTCGGAGAAGCCCTGCAACAGGCCGGTCAGGCACGCCCGCTGCCTCCTGTAATCTCTGCAAGGAGATCCGCCAGAGCCAAGGCCGCTGCTGTGGCCCAGATAGAGGCCCCCAGACAGCTAGAGTTGCTGCCAATGAGGCTAGCTCACCAGGCTCATGAGGGTCCATCCCCCGTGAGCACATCCTCCTGCCTAGCAGCGACCGCCTCGAAATCGGCAGGCGCCTCCGTGTAATGCACCGCCACCACCTAGGCGAGGTAATCTGGCTCCGCCTCCACGGCCTGCTCCTCCGGCCCCTGGTCATGGTCAGCCCCCAAGAGACCCCTTTCCAGATATAAGGAATCAGACTTACTCGTTTGGCGAGGCCCAGGTCCCCGGTTATTTCCGCAGCGCCATGGAGCAGAGGATTGTGCGGCTTCCTGAGTGTCGGAAGCCAGAAGAGGCGTTTCTCACTGATCACCCTAACTACGGACCCTACACCTGATAATAGGACACACCATCCAGCAAAGCTATGTGTTCAAGGACTGACTCCAATACAATATTGACAAAAACATAGTCAGGTTGGGCCCAGCCCCGGCACAGGTGGCAGGTGTCTTCGTGGGATCAGATGGCAGTAATGACAACGGGGATGGGTGGGAACAGGTTTCCGACCGTGGTTCCTGGAAGTATAATGACTGGATGGCCCGTAGGATGGTCGCTCATTCCCATGGTATCATCTGTGTTCTCCTAAGTTATCCAGAGCCCTCGGAGTCCGCGAGCGCTGCTTTGGCATCGTCATCCCATCCTACTTCTTACCAGAAGAGCAGGCGGTGGCGCAAGAAGAAAGAACGCGCCCTGCCATTGCCGTCATCTTCCCGCACGCTTGGTGATTTCATTCCCCCTGAAATGGGGATCCCTCCGAGACCCCTTCCGGTAGTGGATGACTTCTCGAGTGAAAGCACGGGGTACGCTTAGGTTAACACCGTAGAGTTGGTTAATACCTTTTTGACTCCCGACGATGAGGAGCGCCAGGTGGACCTCCCCAATGTCCCCAGCCATCGCCAACGTCGATGGAGCCGTGGCTATGTGAATCACTGGGGCACGACAGTCGTCACCTCCAGTCAGGCCGTGCACGCTACCGAGACCAGGCAGCAAGCCCGCTACAGAGAGCATCACTCGCGGCTCCCTCACCTAGTGAAAAAAGGTTCGCTTCCACCACCGTTTGTGTTGCTAGATCGGGCGGAACCGCCTTGCCCGCATCGCAACCAGCCCAGCCCTGCCGTCGGCCGACTACAGCCTTCTGTTCCTAACGCGACAGCCACCTCCCAGGCTTCTACTACTGAAAGGTGAGACGTGCCTAGTACCAATCGGTCACCGGTCCCACCGGCGGGACCCTTCATGCCTCCGATCGCAGAGTGGCCTCCTGTAAGCAGAATATCACGTTTGGATCGAATGTATGATGTCCTAAAGCATCTATCCGGAATTCCGGAAATTCTTTCCATCCTGGAGGCCCTTCACCTCTCGTCTGAAATACATGAGGCGCTCGCCGAGGATCTAAGGAGCCCCCTCCAGTTTGAAATGGAGGTAGCGGCCGCAGAAGCCTTCCACACAGAGGTGATTGAGGACGCCGAATGTTAGGCGGTTATCTCGTTTTCTAGTGAAGATGAAGACCTTCCCATACAGGGGCACATCCTCCCACTATACATCACCGGCCAGTTCAATGGCGTGGAAGTTCGTCACTGTCTTGTTGACACGGGTTCCGGGATTAACCTGATCTCAACTCGGACACTGCGGAAACTGGGGTTGTCTGAGGATGATTTAACTCTCTCCGACCTCAGGATCCAGGGGTATGACAGGACCGAGCATAGTCCACTCAGCATGATTCGTCTGAAGACCTAGTTCAGCGGCCTAATTGAAAATACCGAATTCATGGTTGTCTCGCAAGACACTGCCTACAACGCGTTGATGGGAAGGTCGTGGATCCACCTTCACACAGTGGTTCCCTCATCGTACCATCAGTGCCTCAAATACTCCCTTAAGGGTCGAGTGGACGTGCACCAAGGAGATGCGTCTCCATTTACCTCTTGTGAAGCTCGTTACCTGGACGCTGACTATTACAAGAGCAAGGACAAGAAAATCCTGGCAGGTGAGGTTGAGCCTGCTGCTGTCGCGAGTGATCCCTGAGCAGGTTTGGATGACGCATATGTCTTCCCAATCCATCGGTTGGAGGCCACGACTCTTGATATGTGAGAGTGCTTTTTTATCTCGGGTACCAGAGGAAGTCATATTTCTGGGTCTAAGCGCCGACAGAAAATCACCTCGTACTCTTACACCAACCAGGCTAAGGTGATCCCCGATCCTTCTACCCCTGTATGATATCGGGACTTTGGGCTCATGGCAAAGGCAGTATGTCATACGTGTCTATTTCCCCAGGCCGGAATTGACTGGCTCAAGCGAACACGTCACCACTGCTTTGATGTCGTAAAGCGTCACCCCTTGGGCCGAAGTTCGGATGGGATTGGATCAACTTCCTTCGTCACCATAGTCTCTGCCGTGCATGAGTCTCCCGTAGTGACGACCTCTGCCACCCAAGCTGATGCCAGCTCCCCATCAGGGTCGAGCAGCCCCGAAACGTCTCTCCCCGTGGACAATCCTTCCACAAGCAGAGAAGAAGGCATGAAAGATGCTCCTCCTGCCTTTGAGGAGGGAGTCTCCACCACGGTCGATGAGTTTGTATAGGTGAACCTCGGTGGCGAGGCGGACCCGTGACCCACGTTGGTCAGCATCGCTATGCCTCCCGAGGAATGACAACAATACATAGACTTCCTCAGACAGCACCGTGATGTGTTTTCCTGGAGTTATGACGAGATGTCAGGACTAGATCCCCAGGTAGTTGTCCACCGCCTTGGCCTCCCAGTAAACCATCGCGGGTTCAAGAAGCCTCCCAGGAAGATGCACCCCTCTCATGGTGCCATGGCTGAGGCCGATGTTGATAAGCTTATCAAGGCCAACTTTGTCAAAGAAGTGCAGTACCCCAGGTGGCTAGCCAACATTGTGCCCGTCTGGAATAAGATCAAGAAGATCAGGGTCTGCATCGACTTACGCAATCTTAATCACCACTGTCCGAAGGATGACTTTCCCCTTCTCGTGACAGAGCTGTTGATCGATGCAACGACTTGGTTCCAATCCCTCTCTTTCAAGGATGGGTACTCCGGGTACAACCAGATCCGGATGGCCCCCGAGGATGAAGAGTTCACTGCCTTCAGGGCCCCCCAGAGCACTTTCTGCTACCGGGTTATTCCATTCGTCCTGAAGAATGCGAGTGCCACCTATCAAAGGGCTATTCACCGCATATTCAAGCCAATCCTCGGGACACTGGTGGAGTGCTATGTAGATGACTTGGTGGGTAAATCTCGTCACCGCCAGGACCATCTCAAAGACCTTGAGAAAGTGTTCGGTTTCCTCCGTTCTCGCCACTTGAAGATGAACCCGTTGAAGCGTGCCTTCAGGGTCACCTCCGGAAAGTTTCTTGGCTTTATTTTTAGGTATCGAGGTATCGAGATCTACCCCGAGAAGATCAAGGCTATCAGTCAGATGCCTCCCCCGAATAGTATTTGGGAGCTTCAAGGCCTCCAAGGCCACTTAGCCTATATACGCCGATTCATTGCAAATCTGGTCGGAAAGTGTAAGCCATTTTCTCGACTCATGAAGAAAAGCACTGCCTATGGGTGGGAAGAAGAGTGTCAGACTGATTTTGAGGAAATCAAGCAGTGTTGTCTTCAAGCTCCGGTCCTGATGCCACCCGTTCCCGGAAAGTTGTTGGTCCTTTACGTGACCGCCTTGGAGCGATCCCTCGGCGCCCTTCTCACCCAAAAGAATAATGAGGGGACAGAGAATAGCCTCTACTACCTTAGTCGCATGATCCTCGACGCGGAAATTAGATATTCTCACATCGAGAAGAGCTGTCTGGTGCTCGTATTCTCCATACAGAAATTGAGGCACTACATGCAGCACCATGAGGTACAACTGGTCTCTCTGGTAGACCCGTTGAAATACATCCTGAGCTGGCCTATGTTGACTGGATGATTGGGACGCTAGGCGGTGATCCTATAGCAGTTCGACATTAGGTTCATACCTCAGAAGGCCGTCAAAGGACATGCGTTGGCAGACTTCTTAGCTGCCCACCCAACCTCTACTGACCAGCCACTGAATTTGGGCTTTCCTGATGAGGCAATCCTCTCAATCGATCACACCACCCCATGCTGGCAGTTGCGCTTCGACGGAACCTCCCGAAGCCCTACCGGTAGAAGGCTCAACGATCCTAGGCTTAACAGAGTGGGCCTGGGTATTGTCTTCATCACCCTAGAGCAAGCCGTTCTTCCATATTCATTCTTGTTGTCGGAAGGCTGCACCAACAATGAGGCAAAATATCATGCCCTCATCACTGGACTCGAGTTGGCTCTGGAGGTTAACATACCCTACCTGTATGTAAAAGGGGACTCTGAGCTAGTCATCAAGCAGGTTAATGGTGACTATGCTGTCAGGAAGCTAGAACTCATGTCGTTGTTGGAATGAACCCTCCATCTAATGGATAAGTTCCCCTCCCGACCAGATGTCGTTCATATTCCCCAGTCGCAGAACAGTCGAGCAGATGCTTTGGCCAGCATGTCCGCATCACTCGCGGAGCCCGAACAGGATGACCTAATCATCCATGTGGCGCACCGGAGAGTCATTGCTCATGTTATCCCAGAGGGTGATCGTGGCCCGTGAGTGAACCATCTCACCATTAGTGCCCCTACGTCAGGACCCCCTGGGGATTCAGGCATGGTGATTGAGACAGTTTCAGGCTGGAGGACACCCGTGGTTGAATATCTCTGGTACGACAATCTTCCGATGGACCGAGCAGAGCGGGAACGAATCTGGTGCCGCGCGCCGCAGTTCACCCTTCAAAGCGGTCCCAGCCGTGAGCAGCTCCTTTACAGGCGCGGGTTTGACGGTGTTCTCCTCTGTTGTCTTCAAGGAGTCGAGATCCCACAGGTCATGCAAAAAGTGAACGCTGGTTCCTGTGGCGCCCACAAGGCCAGGTCGAAGTTGTCCCACCAGATTCCGAGGCTGGGATACTTCTGGCCCTCCATGATCCACGACTGCATCGAGCACACCAAGAGGTGTCATGCATGAAAAGTTCATGCTAACTTTGTGCATCGGCCACCGGAGCCTCTCCATACTACTAAGTATTCTTGGCCCTTTGCAGTCTGGGGGTTGGATGTCGTAGGGCCTTACCTGTCGGAGACAGCCCGCCAGTGCCAGTTCATCTTCACCTCTACGGATTTATTCTCAAAGTGGGAAGAGGCAGCCCCACTCAGGGAAGTCAAGGCTTGTTCTATCCCCGAATTCACGAGCTCCAATATCATCTACTATTTTGGAATACCTCACGCTATCCTCACAGATAATGGAACCAACTTTTGAGCGTCCGAGCTGAAGAAATTTTACGCCATGTACAACATTCTCTCTAACCACACCTCCCTCTATCATGCATAGGCGAATGGACAGCTTGAGGCATTTAAAAAAATATTCTCTAACATTCTGCAAAAAATGGTTGGTCAGAACATGTAAAGTTGGCCGGACAAGCTCCCCAACACCCTCTCGGATTATAGGACGACGACTCGTAACTCCACCCAGGTGACTCCGTATTCCCTAGTATATGGAGCTGAGGCCGTCTTGCCCATCGAGATCCAGCTACCCTCATTGCGCACGGCGGTCTACGACCAGCAAGCATCGAATAGAGTTACCGATATCCGTCTAGCCGAATTGGAAGCGTTGGACGGAAGTAGGCTTCGCGCTTTACATAACATGGAAAGGCATCAGAGCAGGATGGATCGAGCTTTCGATAGGAAGGTTCGCCTCCACTCCTTTCTGCAAGGTGAATTGGTGCTGGATCTCAGAGCGCCAATGATTCCCGGCAAGAAACCACCCAAGTTGGAACCCAAGTGGGAGGGGCCTTTATTGTCCACAAGGTCTATCCCAATGGCATGTATTCCCTGGTTACTATGAACGGTGAGCGTATCACTCCTCCCACCAACGCAAGGTTCCTCATGAAGTACTTTGCCTAAAGTGTTGTTGGTCTTTCATGATCTTAAACTGTATGGTCCCGCACGACCTTAAACTGCACCTTGGTCCAAGTTCTAAGACCTAAAACTAAGATCCTCTTGGTCCGAGCTCTAATACCTAAAACTAAGATCCATATTTCGTCCTACATGACGTTAAACTGTGCTTCATGAACTACATATGGCTTGATTCCCATCCTCATGGGATACGCAGGACTGCCTGAACACCTTGATGTCAGGTCCAGCCCCATCTTTTTATGGTCCCGCGCGACCCTAAACTGCACCTTGGTCTGAGTTCTAAGACCTAAAACTAAGATCCTCGTGGTTCGAGTTCTAAGACCTAAAAC
This sequence comes from Viscum album, assembly GCA_963277665.1. NCBI lineage: Eukaryota > Viridiplantae > Streptophyta > Magnoliopsida > Santalales > Viscaceae > Viscum > Viscum album. Next base: position 932,249,506 of record OY728140.1, read on the forward strand.
TATGATCCTCTTGGTCTGAGATCTATGCCATAAATCTAGGATCCTCTTTGTCCGAGCTCTAAGACCTAAAACTAAGATCCTCTTGGTCCGAGCTCTAAGACCTAAAATTAAGATCCATATTTCGTCCTACATGACATTAAACTATGCTTCAAGAACTACATGTGGCTTGGTTCTCATCATTATGGGATACGTAGGATCGCCTGAACACCTAGATGTCAGGTCCAACCCCATCTCTTAGGAGATCCCACGATCTCCCGGTTCCCAGGGTGTTTGGCATTACACCCCCTCGTTTGCCCAGGGATCCGCCATTCTTTTGGCTGCTCTCGGACTGATCCCTCTGACCCTTTCCAGTGGTCTGCTGATGTGCTCAGGGTACTTTGGTCTAGGACTTGGAGTTCCAGATTTGACTTAGGCAAGTTCCATCCACTTTCCAAGCTTCGTGTTCCCCTTCATTCGGGCCCCTGTCATCCTTCACACCCGGAGGGACCCCCAAGAACGGCCTGGATACAACGCCCAAGGGCTCTCCTACCGTCATGGGACAACTCCCCCAAGGGTTTCAGACAACAAATTGATACGAATCCCGCATTGTGAACATGGTCAGTAGTTGATGGTCATTTGTTTGTCCCCATGGCTAGCACAACAGGATGCTGTGTTGCGAACATGGTCAGCAGTAATCCTCAGTCGTCACGCCGGTTTCCCCGGGACCTGAATGTTGGTGGCATGGTTCATGTCATGTTCCGCCCCACTGTGTCAAGGTGGAATCTCAACACTCCTTGTACTAACCCTAAGTACACCCTCGCACATTAGACAGACCGTGCTGCATAACGATGTCTCTCGGGGCTCTCGTGATCTGAGCGCTAGAGTATGTGCTTGGGCCTCTTCTCTACAGGTTGCGTGCAGCTTGACCCTCATCCTCATGGGGAACGAGGAGTCTCCAAGACATTGCGTTTTGGGACTAGCATAGCTGGGAGCTAGCATCTCTTGCCCCCCCTGATTGTTGAACCCTCGTAGGCCCCTTTGTCCCGAGGCTCCTCTCTCGGAACCACGCATGATGACAGTATGGGATTACGTCTTCACCTGCATCAGGTATTCTTTATTGCATCGTGCATGTTCCTGATGGTCCAAACCATACGAACTTAAACCGTGTTGATGGTCCAAACCATACAACCTTAAACCATGTTGATGGTCCAAACTATACGACCTTAAATTGTGTTGTCGGTCCAAACCATACGACCTTAAACTGGGTTGTTGGTCCAAACCATACGACCTTAAACTATGTTGATGGTCCAAACCTTATGACCTTAAACTGTTCTTCAAGAACTACGTATGGATTGATTCTCATCTTTATGAGATACGTAGGAGTGACCGGGGCACTTCCCCGCGGGCCCATCCCACATTCGTGTTCGGTCCCTCGACTCGAGCATTTCCCCGGAGAGCACATGGTAAGTAGGGCTTAGGTACTCATTCACATCGGGTTTTGTAACCGCCTTGCCATTTGTCCATTTCTCCCCTTACCCATTCATGGTCCAAGCTCTAAGACCTTAAACTAAGGCGCTTCCAAGAACTAGGTATGGCTTGATTCTCATCCTTATGAGATACGTAGGAACGCCCGTGCACTTCCCCGCGGGCCCATCCTTCTTTCGTTTTCGGTCCCTTGACCTAAAACCTATCCCAAGGCGGTTGTGCGGTGTGATATGGGATTATGTCCCCATTCACGTCGGGTTGTTCACCGCACCGTACACACCCACTATTCCCATTCACGCCAGGTGTTTGAGTTACTCCACCGTGTGCCTCTTATGTTTCCTTCCGACCTTTGGTCCAAGTTCTAAGACCTAAAACTAAGATCATTTCTTTGGCTTTCTACGACTCACTCTCTCTTGTGGTATTGCACAATGTGGTGCGGGATTATGTCCTCATTTACGTCGGGTTACTCGTCGTGCAATGCTTATCCCCATATGAGATGTGTTCTCCGTCCCTCATGACGTTAAACTGTATTTCGTCCAACATGATGCTAAACTGTATTTTAAGTACTACATGTGGCTTGATTCTCATCCTAATGAGATACGTAGGACCGCCTGGACATTTCGTTTTTGGTCCATCCCCAGGGATTACTGAACCCTTTCCTTCCTTATTGTCGGCCCCTCGGCCCGACTTCATGGGAAGTGGTGTAATCAGGACATCTACCCCGAGAAAGTTCGGGATGCCCCATGGTGATAATGGGAAGCGGCAGTTCTCTCGCCAAAGAGGTCCTGCCTAGAAATTGGGAATACTCGTGATCAGGTCAGTATGTCCGCCTAATGCACCTTCGCTATGGTGGCGCAATTTCGGGAGTGTTGGACTATGTTTGAACAAACCGCCACCCCACCTTGCACGAATTGCATCCCCCCTTATTCGGACCCTCATTTCCTTTCATGTTTGACAGGACCCCCTAACAGTATGGATGCTCGACCTATGGTCCGCCTACTGTCCTGGGCCAACGTTTCGGAGGACTGGTCATGTTTGACGGGACCCCCTAACAGTATGGATGCTCGACCTATGGTCCACCTGCTGTCCTGGGCCAACATTCTGGAAAACTGACTGAAGATATATGAGCTAGGCCCCGTGTTGCGAACATGGTCAGCGGTCAGCCCTCATTTATTGTCCCCATTCTTGGCCAACATGATATGGATGCTGTGTTTCCGCCACGGTTGATAGCTATCCTCCATCGTTGTACCCCATTGTTTTCCGAATTTGGGAAGTGTGATTCACCCTTCCTCTCCATTCCCCTATGTTCAGATGGATTTCAATGCCACCGGCATCGCCCCACTCATGTGTTAGAGCACATTGATAAGTCGCCACATCAATCGTCCCGGGGTCTCCTCAGAAATCCAGTCCCAATTTTGGACGCCTGAAGCTTGTTCAATGCCCCACACTTGGACGAAATGATGGCACAAACATCATTTGCTTCTCAAATTGAGAGCGACCCACATGAGCCTAGGGATGAGTTGTTACTCATTTTGAAACTGTGTTTGAGCATATTAAACCAAGAGTAGAAATGAATGGATTTGTCCATGTATTGGATTGAGATGATGAGCAGTACAAGCAAGAAGTTCATGAGATGGACAAAACAAAGCCCTTAGGGATCAGCGTGCTGAAGCGATCTTTCCAGCGCTACTACCCTTTAGCTGGTAGCCTCCAGGACCGCTTCTCGCTCTTTGAAGATTCTCTCATCATCGACCACCACAGAGCGCAGCTCGCCATCCCTAGCATGTGCATGCGCCCGCTCGGTTCGAAGTAAGTTCATCTGGTGACTCGCCTCCACCATTTTTTCCTGCGCGTCAGTCAGCTGGGCCATCTGTTGCTCCACAAGCTCAGAGCATGTTGCGATTAAGGCCTCCTTCTCTGCCGCCTACCCTTCGAGGTGCCGGACTTCCTGCTCCACCCTCAGCAGTGCTTGAGCTTTCAACGATCCTTCCTGGCACTGGGCAATGTCATCGGGCATGCTGCTCTCGTGTATCTTCTCGGCCATGTAATCACAGATCGTCAGAAGAAGGCACTGAGCGTCAGCCCCTCCGGCGTACAGGAAGCGCAGCCAGGTTTGAAGCGATCCCATCCGCCTCAGCCAATCCGACTGGGGCTGTCTGAGGAAGCGTTGGATAGACTTCCACCCTTTGCGCCTTGTCATCCGGCTCTCCTCGGATGCCTCTGAGTCCGAGTCATCTATCTCCTCAGGGTCAGCGGGTCGGTATATGGGGAAGGAAGCCAGCCGATCAGAAGCAGGATCCTCCACAGGGACGCCTTCGTGAGGAATAGAATCCTTGATGTCCGGGCGACCTTCTTCTCTCACCCCAGCAGCAATGATGCCTCCATCAGCTTCTGACCTTGTCTCAGGAACGGCGCCACTGATGTCCGCTGCCCCCTATTCATCAGTTTTTGGGGCCGAATCAGTGCAGAGAGCATGTTCCGAATCAGGTAGTATGTCTGCCACTGGTCCATGCACGGACGACCCGGTCTCCACAGCCTGACGTGCCTCCAGTGTTGAGATCACTGCGCAAGGAATACGCTGGTAAGACAGGATCTTTTGGTACCAAGCGCCAGTAGTGGAGCATGAGACTTACAGGAATCCAGAGCATCAGTCCCCAATGTTTCAGCCGCTGTAGGAGCCGCTATGATGGGAGACCCCTCTGCGCTGGTAAATTCAATGATGGGTGTCGAATCCCCATCATTTCCCACCTGTTCCTTGCCTCCCTCCTCTAGTGGGGATGCCCGACTAACACTTCGGCACCCCTGAGTGAGGTAGAGAAGTGGGTTAGATGTTAGAAAAGAGAATGTATGAATAAGGGAAATGAGTGAAGACAGAGACAAACCACGAGAATCTCGGTTATGTTGAGATCCGATCCGGCAATCTCATAGCTCTCTCGGAGACTCCCTTGGTAGGTCGCCCCTTGCGACCCCTCACCTTCGAGCTCTTCTTCTTTGTCTTCTCCCTCGCCTTCGTCCTCTCTGGTTTCCTCCTCCCCCTCCGACTCCTTGTCACTGTCGTCTTCTCCTGGCGGCATCACTTCCGGATCATGCTCCTGGCCGAGCATCAATTTCACTAGGAAAGGTGGCTCCACATGCTGCCCCCTATGGCGTGCGTATGCGTCTATGGCTGTCAGATAAGCATGCCGCCGATGGAAGTTTACTCGGTCGGTAATTCGAACGAGCCCGACCTCTGGTAGTTGGATCTTGTTTTGCATTATCTTCTGCCAGATGGCTTCGACGCTCATTGATTACCGCAGGGTCATCCAGGCCGACCACAGTTCCAGGAGAATTTTGTCTTGGGAAGGTTTGAGCAGGTATCTTATATGCTTCCCGGGCAGTTCCCTGTCCGCCTCATGTGACCCCCCTGCGGGTAACGAGGACAGGGCGACCTCGTGTGATGTTCCCGCTGCTGAAGTCCTGGCCTGCAGAGGCCTCACTGCCTGAAGCACCGTTGGTTCCCCCCATCTGACGATACTGTGCCTTCTTTCCCGTCACCCGGTTTCCACGCGAGTAACATCGACTTGCCAGACGCGCTTGTGTAATAGCCCCTCAGGGTACACAATGGTCTAGTGTTCGACATATTCAGTTGCTAGTCCGGCATCGACCCTGGCGGGGGGATGAGTGACAACATCGCCAGAGCCGAAGGTGGTAAACATCAACCACATTTGGCGCAGGACGCATGGATTCTTCTCGTTCCAGACAGCCGTGAATACCTTTTTCGGCATTCTTTGGAGGCACCCGAACTTCCTGCCGAATCAGGATGGTACGTAATGTTGGAGTTGGTGGTCTATAACCAACTACTTTTTAATTTATTCATTAAATAAAAGCCTTATCACATCTTGATTGTTCTTCTGCATGACATGTCATGTGATAATTTCCTAAGGACAGTTGTTGCATTAAAGGGTCGTAGAAGATCCCTGCTATGATGAGAACTCGAAAGTTCCATAACACTGTTCTTGAATGCATGTTATATGTCCGGATGATATTATTTGAGGGACACAAATAATACAGGTCATTAGGGGTGAGGACTCATAAAACATTGAGGCAACTTCTCATGGTGTGCGCCCTTGGTAATATCCAGGAGGATATTATGAGAATGAGACCCGCCAGTAGGAAATCCACATTTCATAGTGTCATTGGATGTTCCTATCTACAGACGTGTGTATTGATCCTTAGACTTTATGATTATTATTAATGGGTATTACAACTCGCGCACTTAGATGTATTGACGAAAACTGTGACGACACACTGTTCGCAGCGAGGTAGGATACGTTGGGTGCGTCACGGAATAAATGCCGTGTGGTCCAATGAACACGGCGTGTAGTCCCTTCGGGTTAGGGTTTGGTTGTGTAATCCGTACATAGCCTGCCCGGCTGGAAACCGTGTAACGCGGAAACTACACGGTGTGTGTCCCACTGTACACGCCGTGTACTATGAAAATTTCTGAAGTACATTAACATGCCCTATCCCCGGGCGTGTACTTCAGATGGACGATGAAGAAAAAGTACACGCCGTGTAGTCGGAACTACACGCCGTGTACTCACCCAAATTACGAAGATTTATTAAAATTTATTATTATATTATACAAACCCTTGAGATGTGTACCATGGTGCAGGCGTAAAGCTGTGGCACAACACGTGATAGGTGTTTAATATATATGTGTTTAATTTAACATCTGCATAATAAATGGGAATTCTCCGGGTTTCCTCCAAGGTACAAGTTGTGTACAAGGATAATTTTAAATGAATTTATTTGTTTAAAATTATGATGGATGAGATTCTCAAGGAAATTCAGAAAATGGATTTAAGATAAAAGGATTGATTAATTAAAGATAATTAATTGATTCGAGCGTGATTTATCTTAAACAAAGACGATTAAAGAATTGAATGCTAGTTTTATTTATGCGTAAATATCATTGCATGTATGGATGATCATGAGCTAGACCGAGACCTTTGTATGTGAATGGTTTCTTTTAATTTATATATTTAAATTCAATTTATTGGCCTGTGAGCCATCTCCTCATTAATATGTAGGGCATGCGCGCCCAAGGATTCTTTTATGTAAAAACCCCTTTTCCCCCTCACATGCGTGTGAGATAAATGCATATGTAATTGATGGAGCTCCCAAGCTAGTGGAGGCGACTCAAGTAAGGATCCAAGATGAAACCAATCCAAGTAGATACAAAGGTGGACAGGTGGAAAGCTGTAAACCCGAACTCGAAAGGTTCAAGGTGTTTCTCCCCTAGGTCTTGGGTTAGTTTATCAACTGCTAGATAAACTATCCAATAGAAAAGCTCATGATCATACTGTTTATTTTATCTCTGTCAGTTGCATGGTTTATTTATTGTGGGTGTGTTGTCACGATCACACAATTAATGAATTAAACAAGCATGCAAGATGGAAGTAAAATAAAATTGGCTTATACGTAAATATTATCTTAGAAATGGTTAATCACTTAAGTATATCCCACTTAATATTAACAAGCATGTAATCAAAGATAATAAAATGGCAATTTACGTATAAGGATAAAATCCCTCAAAATAAATATTAAGTCGGCATAGCCTTCCATAATCCTGGTTAGAATCGAACCATAGTTCAAAGTGCTTGACAACCCTAGTTGGGGTGCTTTCAATTATCGGGGAATTCTAATTCAAGGATTTGGGTTGACTTGACTTGGTTCGCATCAAGGGTTGACTGCCACAGTAGGACTTGGTGTGACCAAGAGGCAAAGGTTGAGGAAATCCAAAAAGGATTTCAGGATTGGGGAGTCCACTCAGCGGATCAAGGAACTGCGAGTTAATGCAGTTGGCATTTGGAATGCCTACCTAAAACCCTTCAAGTTGCTTGACTAACCCTAGTTGGGGTAATGAGAAGGGAAATATGGGTCCTTGCCACTAGAATATTCACTCAATATAATATTCTGAAGTCAATGGTGAGGGCTATTGGATTTCGATAAAATAGTGGGAGACTAATAAGTATTAATTTATTTATTTGTCTCAATTTTTTATAATAAATTACAAAAACTTTTCTCATCTTAAATTGTAGAAACGGAAAGAAAATGACTTCAAACATATCATTGCGCACCATACTCGAAAAAGAAAAACTTCTCACTGGCACCAATTTCCAAGAGTGGAAGAGGCGTTTACGCGTCGTCCTTCGCCACGAAAGGAAATTATATGTGCTGGAAGAGCCTATTCTAGTTGCGCCTAGGAAATAGGCTAGTGATGAGGAATTATCTCTCTACATGAAACACATGGATGATGCCACATATGTCCAGTGTTTCATGCTATCGGCCATGTCTAATGAGCTCTTGAAGCAACATGAAAACATGGATGCGTATAGCATGATGTTTCACCTTAAATATCTCTACCAGGAGAAGGTGAGACAAGAGAGGTATGAGATCTCCAATGCTTTGTTTACCACGAAGCTTTGAGAGTTCGCACCAGCTGGTCCTCATGTGGTCAAGCTTATTGGCTACATTGAACGCTTGGACATCTTAGGGATTAAATTCCCAGATGAGTTGCGTACAGATCTCATCCTATCATCATTTCACAAGACCTTCTCTAGCTTCATTGTCAACTATAACATGAGCGGCAATGATAAGAGTCTATCGGAGCTTCTGACCTTGATTCGCCAGGTAGATGAGGACATGGGGCGTGACAAACCCACGGTCCTTATGGTGAACAAGAAAAGGAAGGATAAGGCAAAGGGGCCAAAGACTTATAAACGGTCTGAAGCCCCCGAGCACCGTCCCTCCAAGAAGGGGAAGATCCAGAGGCAGGGCAAGGAACGGGAAGCAGTGTGTTTTGCATGTGGCAAGCAGGGTCACTGGAAGATGAACTGCACCCAGAAGCGTGGGGATGCTAAAGGTGTGTTCGTTATCGAGTGCAATCTATCTATTTTTACACATTGGGTATTAGATACAGCTTGTGGGGATCACATCTGTATTCAAATGCAGGAACCAAGTAGATTTAGAAAGATCGCCAGAGGAGAGGTGGATCTTCAAGCTGCCAATGGCACAAGTCTGGCTATGTTGGCTATTGGCGACTATCACCTCTCATTCCCAACTGGCATGATTTTGGTTTTACAAAACTGTTATTTTGTGCCTAGTGTTACCAAGAACATAATTTCTGTATCTTGTTTGGATATGGATGGTTTTATTTTCATGTTTGGAAATAAGGGTTGTCTCTTTTATAAGAACAACGTATGTTATGGTATGGAACATTTGAATAATGGTTTGTATGTATTAAATTATGAAAACCAAGTGTTGGCAATCGATAACGAAACAAACTCACATGACTCATACATCACCCAGTTATGGCATCACCGCCTTGGTCATGTGAACGAGAAGCGCTTGACAAAGCTCTGCCAAGATGGATATTTAGACTCTACTGAGCTAAAACCACTTGATAGATGTCACGCTTGTTTACAAGGGAAAATGACCAAGCTGCCTTTTGGTGGACAAGGTGAAAGGGCCACAGAGCTTATAGGATTGGTATACACAGATGTGTGTGGACCATTTCCAGTAGAATCTAGGTGTGGATATTCTTACTTTATTACTTTTACTGATGATTTGAGTAGATATGGCTATTTCTATTTAATGTGGTATAAGTCAGAGTCCTTAGAGAAATTTAAGGAATTCAAGAATGAAGTAGAGAATAAACTTGGTAAGAAGATAAAGAAGCTTCGATCGGATCGAGGTGGAGAATATCTGAACCAAGAGTTCATCGATCTTTTACGGGAGTCTGGGATTCTATCTCAGCTCACTCCTCCTTATACACCACAGTGGAATGGTGTTATTGAAAGGAGGAACGACACCTTGTTGGACATGGTGAGGTCTATGATGAGTCATGCAGATCTTCCATTATCCTTTTGGGGATATGCATTACAAACTGCAGCATACACATTAAACCGAGTACCAACTAAGGTGGCAAATGGAATTCCATCCGAGTTATGGAATGGAAGGAAACCCACTTTGTCGCACACACGTGTATGGGGATGCGAGGCGTTTGTTAAGGCCTTCTCAGGCAACAAACTAGCACCCCAGGGCACGAAGTTTATATTTATAGGATATCCCAAGGAAACAAAAGGATATTACCTATATAACCCCCAAGACAAGAAAGTGAATGTCACCAAAAAAGCCGTCTTTATTGAGAGGGAGCACATCCTCAATAAGGATAGTGGGAGCAAGATTGACTTCGACGAAGTTGATGCTCAAGATACACAGGATTTGGTATAGGAACAAGTTTCACAGGTCCCCGTGGAAGAGGTTCCAGAAACACAAGTACTGCGTAAGAGCTCAAGAGAGGTAAGGGAACCAGAGATATTTGGTTTCCTAGTCACCGAGGATGGTGAATCATTATTGTTGGACTATGATGAACCTCTCTCCTACAAGGAAGCATTAGAAAGCTCAGAAGATGAAAGATGGCTAGAAGCTATGAATTCTGAGATGGATTCCATGTATCAGAACCAAGTTTGGGTTCTGGTCGATGAGCCAGTTGATGTAAATCCTGTTGGATGCAAATGGGTATTCAAAAGAAAGCTGGACATGGAAGGTCAAGTTAGCACCTATAAAGCAAGGATAGTGGCTATAGGATTCAGACAGCGTCAAGGAATTGACTATGATGAAACCTTCTCGCCAGTTTCCATGTTTAAATCCATAAGAATCATACTTGCCATAGCAGCTTACCATGACTATGATATTTGGCAGATGGATGTGAAAACAGCATTCCTTAACGGGAACCTTCAGGAAGATGTCTATATGACACAACCAGAAGGTTTTGTGACACCAGGTGAAGCCAAACGGGTTTGCAAGTTGCATAAATCCATTTATGGATTAAATAAAGCATCCAGGTCATGGAACATTCGATTTGATGAAGCCATAAAGGAATTTGGATTCATTAAGAACGAATGTGAGCCATGTGTTTATAAGTGGTTTAATGGGAATGCGGTCGTCATCCTAGTGGTATATGTTGATGACATATTACTTATTGGAAATGACGTACCAGCCTTACGGTCAGTGAAGGACTGGTTGAACAAGTGTTTCTCCATGAAGGACATAGGAGAAGTAGCCTACATTCTAGGGATCAAGATCATTCGTGATAGATCCAAGAGGCTGCTTGGACTAAGTCAGGGTACATACATTGACCAGATACTAAAGAGTTTTAGTATGGAAAAATCCATGAGGGGATTAGTTCCAGTGTCACAAGGCTTACATCTTTCTAAGAAAATGTGTCCCCAGACACAACAGGAGAAAGATAGGATGAGCAAGATCCCATACGCTTCGGCTATAGGATCCATCATGTATGCCATGTTATGTACCAGTCTTGATGTTGCCTATGCACTGAGCATGGTAGGCAGATATCAAGTAGATCCAGGAGAACAACATTGGACTGCTGTTAAGACTATACTTAAGTATCTGAGAAGAACTAATGATATGCTCCTGGTGTATGGAGGAGACGAGGAGCTTGTCATCATAGGGTATGCTGATGCTGGTTTTCAAACAGATCAGAATGATCTGAAGTCGCAATCTGGATATGTTTTCTGTCTCAAAGGAGGAGCTGTGAGCTGGAAGAGTTCAAAGCAGCCAGTTGTCGCCGATTCTACAGCGGAGTCTGAGTATATAGAAGATTCTGATGCAGCCAAAGAAGCCGTTTGGATTCGGAACTTTGTCCAGGAGCTTGGTGTGGTGCCTAGCAGTAAAGATCCCATTACATTGTATTGTGATAATACGGCAGCGGTGGCTCTTGCAAAAGAACCAAGGTCACATCAACGGACAAAGCACATACTCCGGAAGTATCACCTATTGAGGGATTTCTATCAAAGGGGTGAAGTTGTAGTGATCAGAGTGTCCACGGAAGAGAACGTGGAAGACTCCATGAATAAAGGCCTATCTCAGCAGAAGCATAAATATCATGTGAGACCTAGTGGGTTAAAGGTTGTTAGCAGTTTTCTCTAGTCCAAGTGGGAGTCTGTTGGAGTTGGTGGTCTAGAACCAACTACTTTGTATTTTATTCATTAAATAAAAGCCTTATCACATATTGATTGTTCTTCTGCGTGACATGTCATGTGATAATGTCCTAAGGACAGCTTTTGCATTAAAGGGTCGTAGCGGATCCCTACTATGATGAGAACTTGAAAGTTCCATAACACTGTTCTTGAATGTATGTTCTATGGCCGGATGATATTATTTGAGGGACATAAATAATACAGGTCATTAGGGGTGAGGACTCATAAAACATTGAGGCACCTTCTCATGGTGTGCGCCATTGGTAATATCCAGGAGGATATTATGAGAATGAGATCCGCCAGTAGGAAATCCACATTTCATAGTGTCATTGGATGTTCCTATCTACGAACGTGTGTATTGATCCTTAGACTTTAAGATTATTATTAATGGGTATTAAAACTCGCGCACTTAGTTGTATTGACTAAAACTGTGATGACACACTGTTCGCAGCGAGGTAGGATACGTAGAGTGCGTCACGAGTAATACCGCATTAATAGATAATGAGAGAAAGGATTTTTCCCTTCCATTCCATAACAGAAGTAGATATCTCAGGCCCTTTGATGGAATTGATATAGCCTAAATAAATCCATGGCCATGGTAAGGTATGGGAAAGTTCAATTCTGGAAAGTCAAAGAAAGAATAATCAAGCACATGGGTTGATGGCACTAGCATGCAACCCGCTTGATTGGAGATATCGAGACAAATGGATTATATTACACGGTAAGCGTTCGTAGGAGGTGACACGTCATTGCGGCGTTAACTTCTTTCTCTATGGGTGCCTTGGCGTGTTGCTAGACGCTAACCTTGGACTTTAGGCAGGCTCAACCTAATGCCACTGAGAAAGAGGCCTAGAGGGTCACACACTAAGTGTGTCCATGTATCTCAGTTAAATATTAATTTAACAAGTTAAATAAATATTTTTCCCGACTGTGGTTTAATAATTATTTAAGGATGTCTGATCACATTTATTTTGACACTAGTTATTCAAGAGAATATACTGTGGATAAAATAATATATTTATTAGCGAGTAATAAAGTTACATTTATTTAAAAAATAAATAGTCATTACTCAAGGTCTTATAAATGTGGTGGAGAAAAATGGAAAATAAAAGTACACGCCGTGTATATTAAATATACACGCTGTGTAGTTTTATGGAAAACAAGTACACGCCGTGTATTAATTATTACACACCGTGTAGTTTTTCCAATTGGGATTTTGAGGATTTAATATTGTTTTATTAAATGATATTTATTATAATCAGTGTGGGAACATGTCAAGGAATTAATAATTCAACATGGGGGTTTTCAATAAGAGTTAATGAAATAAATAAAACGCGTAACACGTTTATTTATTGTCATAACTCTATTAACCTCAAACCTGATTATAAATATCCTCGCAACCCCAAAAAATTTTTGTGAGCCATTGTTGTGCACAAAGGATTTGGAAATACTCTCAAGCCAAGAGAGAATTCCCTTTCCACCAAGAACACCCTCAAGTTACGAGAGCAAGATCCTCCACTGGATCAAGGCGGTCGAAGGCGGACATCGCAAGCGAAGGTTCTTCCGCGCTAGCACCCGGAGATCTCTTCGGCGACGTCCGGAGATACGTGACACACGTGTGGATCACCGCTAGAGGAATCCTACACTTGGATTCTACGACGCAACGGCGGATCACCGAATCATGATCGGACACATCAACGAATAAGGAATTCCAACGAGGTAATTCTTATGCATTAATTAAATTAATTATAATCAACATATGATGATCCTCCTCAAGGGTTCCGAGACTCATCTTTTCTTTTCGTTCTTCATTCTATTATGAAGATTCGGCATTTTATATCGTGACGGATCTCGGATTGAACATTGTTTAACAAAAAATTAAGTTGGGAAACCCACCAACGCGCTTCCGCTGCGCCCGGAACCAACATGTAATGATCGCAGATTACCTTCCCATCGATCCCATCCATGAGCACCCCGCCCCGAATGCTATGGATTTATTGCTGCTATTCCAGAGAGCCTCGGCCGTTGTCCACCAGCTGGGCGACTGGGGTGGGGAACGGGATGAAGTTGAAGATGACATGGTTGCTGATGTGGATCCTCACACCCTCCTCATTGAGCGTCATCGGCGCCACCCCTGCGATGTTTAGCAAGGACAGTCGCAGACCGTTTCCCGGAGGACGGACGATGTTTGGGAAAGTGTACCCACCGAGATGAGCCGCCACCCAGCCATGGAAGATCTGGAAGGGACCACATACTCTCCGAGGCGACCCCCTCATGAGATGCACCCCAGGATGGCATACAGCTTGGCCAGTACGTGGATGGCCATGTTGAATCGTTTGTTGGAGGCCATGGAGCCCGCCATCACCAATGTTGCCAGGTGGATGCCCATCCTCGCGTCCCGCACCGGCAGGAGCCACCCGCTGAGGAAGGCGGCAAGGAACCCGGCATACCGGACGTTTGGGTCCTAGGCCTCAATGACATGGTAGCCCCATGATTGGTATTGCCCCGCCTCCAGGGTCCTCCAGTATGACCCATCCCTGCTCTTCTGAGCTGCGGTTGGGCACCGTCTTCCCCGTCCCAGCATCTTGACGGCCGGATCCTTCTCGAGGAACAGGCTTTACCAGCCCTTAAAGGCAACGTCCTTCAGGAGGTCCTTGACCCCCAACCTCTCTTTGTCCAGCTCTAACAGGTGCCACATCAGCATAGGCGTCTGCGACCTGTCTCCCCCAGGTGTTCTTTGGAGGAACGATCTTATCGTATTTGTAACCCTCCAGTGGGATACCTCTGATGTAGTGAACATCCCAGAGACTGATGCCGACTTCCCCATGATGAAGGTGGAATGTGTTGGTGTCAAGAGACCACCAGGTGAATAGCTCCGGTCCATGTTCAGGGTGGCGGTGGAAGTGGAACTGCGATGTCCATACCGCCTCGAACAGGCCGATATACTGCAATTCTTCCCCGAACTGGTCACAGGTATGGAGAACCCAGAACGCCCAGGCCCATTCTCTGGTGAAGTTGACCCCGGACCGCAGGTCCCAACCCTTCATCCATCCCTTCGTGTCATCTGTGACACTCTGACGGAACGTGCTCGCGTAGAGGGCCGGAGAGTTCTCTGCCACAGGCTCATCCCTAGTAATGGTCCTAGTCCTCGGGTTTAGGACATATACGTCCATATGTCTGGTTTCCCTGGCAGGATGGCCGTTGTTTGTGATGTTTTAGTGAGGAAGTACGTCCTCCTGAGTCACCCAAGAACGCGGCGTGTCCATCTCGAAGCCTAGCAGTGGCACCTCCTCGAGGATGCTAAAATTCTAGAGCGGGAGGTTGTCAGACAAGGGATACGTCTTCTGGGCTGGAGTCAGTAGATTGAACAAGGTCAGATTGTTGGAGACAATCACCATGGTTCCATAAACCTCCTCGTTCGCCCCCATTTCTGTCCTACAGGAAACGACTTCCCCCTCATCAACTCGGTTTTCATCCATCTCAAATTTTTCGGGAGTTGGGCGAAATCAGGATGTAGTGCGCGAAATCGGAGAGTTTTGCGCGAAATCTGAAGGAGTTGCGTGAAATCCTGGAGATGAGAACACAATCGGAACGCGAAGTGCGGAAGATCATGAACATGCTCGAAATCACGGCCGAATTTCAAATGGAATTCCGTGCTGCCAGAGCGTTTTTACGCACAGCCGCAGAAGCTATTTTTCGCACGAGAGCGATGAGCTTATCGCGCGGAAAAACTGGAAGTACGGATTTGGGACCCAGCGCCCCTTTTTATAGGCAAGGCCAGGGTTCTGCGCCGTGCGGAAAGAGCCTTCCACATGCGTCCGTAGTTTTGCGCTACTCATCGAAATTTTGCACGCAATTTGACCAAGAGACTCAGCTCTTTGGTGTTTCGGCGTTTCCCTTGAATCCGATCGTTGCAACCTCTCGCTGATCCCATTCCTAGGGGGGGCATTTCTTGATGCCGAAAAAAGTCCGTAACTCTCAGAAGAAGTTTCGAAATGATGAAGCGATGTCATATTCGAAATCAGAGGCCCGATCTGGAGGCCCGGGATGTGGTACGCGAAATAAGGAGGATCCGCGCGAAAAATTGTTCTGCGCGCGTAGAATCCCCGGGTTTCGCGGAATCGAGCCGATGAGGCGCACAATCTTTGCATGCCCCGGTTCTGCACGGTGAGTTTTTGCGCACCGGCGGCTCCCGGCGCGGAAGATTTCACACGCCACCTCGATTCCGCGCCAGACGTCGCCTATAAATAGGTGACCCCGAACGGTTTGGGTGTTGAGGAATTTGAAGCGGCTCTCTTGCGTGCAATTCGGCTCCCCCCGTGCACAATATGAATTCCAGGTAATCCCTCATTTCACGTAACCTTGCCCCAGAGTTTTCCTTTGCGTGCAACTCCACCAAATTCAGTGAATTTTCCCCCTTCCCCGGGTTCCAGCCTTGCGCGCAATCCGTGTTTTGTGCGCGCAATACCATGCCGTGCGTGCAAAACCCTGCGCGTAATTTACTCTCCGTGTGCAATCACCTTGCTCTAATTGTGCACCGTCCCGTTGTTTTGTTCGCAAACCTCCATTTTTGCGCGCAAAGCCCAGGACCCTTCACCTTGACGCTCCTTGGCTGCCCCTCTGCACCGGCACCTAATGTCTCCCCTGCCGGGCATGCGCGCCATGCATTGTTTTCCTGTACGGCCTTACAGGCTCGTGCGAAGTAACCTCAAGGTCCCTTGGGCCGTGTTTCCCATTGCGTTGCTTTTCATTATGCTTCTCCGCATAGGCACACTAACGGCTATTGCTTCTTCGCATAGCCACGCTAACGTGGACCCCCCGGTGGTTTGCCCTACGGCCCCACTTCACTATGGCCTTGCTGATGCCTTCCCTCCCACAAGGGGTGGAGGGCGTTGGGAATTTAAGCCCTAGGGGTATGAAGCAAACCCACCTCGTCCAAGCTGCAGGACTTTAAACTACTAAGCACCTCGTCCTCAACAAATGACGTTAAACTGTGGTCCGACCCCGTGCTTTGCACGCAGGCCCCCCCAGCTCAGACATTTTTTACGCCTCTCATGTCCACGATAATGGAATCTTCATCACATGGAATTAGATCCTCCTTGTCGGAGTGGAGATTGCCCGCGGGGGAAGGTCCAGCTCAGAGCGTAAGACCCTATCCTCTCTTGCGGATGACTGCACCCATGCATCTCCGTACTTCCCCCTGCCAAGGCCAGTGGAGTCCTTTTCCCACTGCGCTTTGTCGCACCACGGGCCTCCACCCTGGAGTAAGCCCTGGAACCAAGGGCCTCTAACCACGCATTAGCCCCTGTTTCCTCTTTGGGACGCTCAACGCATAAGCCCCATTCTGATTCTCACGGATGCACCTTTTGCGACGTGATCGTCTTGTCCATGTTGCCTCTTGTTTCTCACACCGAGCATGACTCACGTGGGCTTAGAGTGTGCATCGACCATAGAACCCTCTTTGGCCACCTCAGAGTGTATTCCCCAAACCCCACGTCCCGCATGACGTTAAACTGTATCTCGTCCCGCATGACGTTAAACTGTATCGCGTCCCGCATGACGTTAAATTGTATCCCATCCCACATGATGTTAAACTTTATCCTGCCCCGCATGACGTTAAACTGTATCCCGTCCCGCATTACGTTAAACTGTATCTTGTCCCGCATGACGTTAAATTGTATCCCCCCTCTGGGGCCGTCTTAGGATGTAACCCCCATGTCTCACTCCACCATCCATCCTGATCCTTACCCGGGCCGCCACATCCTGGTGAGATCATGCCACCCCATCCCACTCCATGACATCTGGGAAGCCGCCCACGTGCTGGACCCAACATCGGTGTTACCCCTAGGGGTCCTTCAACCCGATCCGTCTCCGCAAGATGTTAAATTCGCGACATACCCCGTGTTAAACAAGGGAAGCTGAAGAAAACCTTAGATGGTACACATTCCCCATGTTATATGTGGGATGCCTCAGGCTTCCGCAACATCGAGAAGCCCTGTGATGAGGGACCAAAGACGGACATGCCAACGACACCCCAACGTGACTATTATCCTCACCGAAGGTTGCAGCCCCGACAAGACCCCTTGGAGCGTCTCGACGAAAGCAGCGTAATTAACTTGCGTCCATGTAGATATGGCACCGAGAATGAGCTTCACGAACCCGTATTAAATATATGAGGGAGACCCAGACTAGGTGATGAGCTCCGAGGTGTAATCCACGGAAGGAAGAACCGAAATCCCATCATCCCGATTTCGATCAAGTAGCAGACGTCCCTGAACAAGGAATGGATGCCGCCCGCCTTTGGAAAGCGGGAATGAGGGGTAACAAGTAGTGCGTCCTCCCCACAGACAGATGCGCGCGCCCCGGCGAAAGTATCGGAGCAACAATGTGATGTGTGATTATTGTGGGTTTTTATTTTAATATAATGGGATACATAATTCCTAAAGGTGTTACTCGATGCATAAGAAGTAGTTTCAGGCCTATGGGGATCAAGAACACCATTAGGGCCATGCCTTGGGCTGAGTATGTTGTCGGGTTAGATGGTATCACATCCTAGTTCCTCAAATGGATATATGTTATTAAATAAAAAATAAAAATATTTCATTATATGGATTATATAGGTGTCATTAGTTTATCTTGCTTTAATAATATTTGATGGAGGAAGAAGATGTAATAAAACAACAACATATACTTATAAACTCTTCCTTTTTTGGATGGTCTCTATTGATTTACTCATTATGACCTATAAGGTTGGTATTATTCATAAAATCATACAATATTAATGTGGTTCGGGATTCTTGTAAGATATTTTGAAAGGTATTCCTATAATATAATTCGTTTTAAGAATGAATAAATTAGAATTTTTTTCCTCTTTTATAAGATAAGGTTGGTGTACTTTTTGAATTCTAAAAATATTAAATTAATATAAATTAATTTTTATAAAAAATAGAAAAAAATTATAAGATTTAATGATATGATGAGGGTGAGTCACAATTCCACCATACAATCAAATTTGGACAAGTTTGGATCACATTTCAATTTTATTGTTTTGATTTAACCAATATCTATCCTTTTTGATAATTATGATATATTAACAATTTCAACACATTAAGGGATAATAATATCACTATTAAATGAAAAATCTCCAATTATAAGACCATAGTTTAAACAATTATCTATAGAAATTTCAGTTGATAGAATGACTATTTTTTTAAAATATTTATCATTTCATAAAATATTGTTTTAATACTATTTCTAAAATTGGGATGATTAGATTAATTCATTTACATATATTTTTATAATATCATGATAAAGGAATTAATTCAAATATAATAAAATCATATATTCATTATATAATATAATTATCTCAAAAAAAATTCTTCAATTTAATTATCTCATATCATATTTATATTTATATTTTTAATATAATTTATTTTATTTCACCATTAATTGAAGAACACAAATTCACTAATGAATATTATTTTCATAAAATTATTCTTGTATAAATATTTAATATAACATAACATGATGGAGATATATAATATATAATTAAGAATAATATTTATAACTGAACATACCCTGTATCTATCCAAATCATAAAAATATTATAGTCATTGAAAAAAATATATTTTTTCAATATTGATTTTTATTTAAATAAAATATTTTGAATGTTATAATCACATTTGAATGGTCAAGAAATACTATATACCAGAATATTGGAAGAATAAGGATGAAATTTCCTCATTAAAAAAATGTTAAAATAAGTGATATGTTATTTTTCTGTTAATTATAAATTTAATTTTATATATAACCAATTCCTTTATCCTTCAACTTGGTAACACAAATTACATAGGTTACTATACATATTGAATAAATAAAAATGACATATTAACCAAATTTTTACCCACCAATTCAAAATATTGATTCCATTTTCAAAAATTATATATATATATATATATTTTAAAATATTGTTTAAAATAAAACAAGTAAAAAGTAACTAAAATTCATCTTTTTTTCGAAAAATGCCATTTTAAGAGTAAAATGTTTTTGTGCTAAATAAATGAAAAAAATTCATTTTAAAAAAATATTTGTATTATTTTTAATAAAATTAATCTACATAAATTTTACAACTAAATAAAAATATATTTTGGATCTAAAAATAAATTTAAAGATAATATAGTTTTTTATAAAAAGAAGTATTTATCACAATTAATTGAAAAATAAATATTTTGAAAAAATTATAAAAAATTCATCATAAAATTAATTTGTAATTATAAATTCTAAAATTGAGTTCATTTATAAAAATTGATATTCCATAATTTTTATATCAATAATTTAATTAAAATGACATAATACATAAAAATCCATCTTGGTTAGAAATAATGCCTTTTACCTTTGTTCAAAAATTTTATATTCTTTTAAAAATAAATATAACCATATAAAATATTAATAGAAAATAAAAAATAGATATAATATAAAATTACCTTGAATGTTTTAGACAAATTAATCCATTCATAGACATTGAGTTTCTCATATTAATATTTATTCTAAATTGCCATTATTTTTTCAGTAAAAATATACATTAAAATATTATACATAAATAAATATTATATTATCAATGAAAATAATCATATAATTATTCAAGGAATTTTTTATTAGAGAATATATATAAATCTCTTAAAAAATCTATATTTAAATCATTCATAATTATGTAATCCTTAATTTTATTTTTACGTATGTGTTTTATAAATTTATTTTAATCTTACATGAGATATGGAAACAATGATTTAATATTATCTGAGCACTCTTTCAATCATATATATTCTATAAATAAATCACCTTTATTTTATTTTATTTATGTTTTATTTTTAAATATAACATAAAAAAGATTAATATTATGTATGTACTGTATTACTCTTATGAAAGAAACCTAGAAAAAATTTGAATATAATATATCTTAATGAAAAACATGTTTCACATATAGAGACAAAAATAATACAAGTCTATTAATAGTTATCTTATTAGGAATCATTGAGAAACTCTTACAAAAGATAAAATATTTTTAGTTTAAATTCATAATTTGTTATAATTTTAAATTTAATTTACATAACATTAATAAAATTGGGATAATTTTGTGCAATATTTATTTAATATCATAATGTATCCTTGTTGATTATTTAATATCATTTTTCTAGGCAAATTATATTTTATTCATACATTATCATTAAAAAGGTTTTCTAATCCAAAAACACAATGTTATTTTCCATAGTTCTCATTTTCCATCACCATACTTCTTTAAAAATGCTAAATCATCTTCATAGTCCTCTATATTATGGAATAACCTATTAAAATATTCATTAAATAAAAATCAACTAATATTTATCCAAATTGTTTATATATTTTTTCTAGACAATCAAATACTCTATCAAAAAAGTAAACACATTATCCAGAGAAATAATAAACCAAAATTAGATATCTCTAAGAGACATTATGTATTCTCTAATCATAATACATGTATTTTTGTATTATTTCCAAATATACATGAACATCTAAATGTCTCTCATCCAGGTATTAGAAACTATTTCTATGTCATTTATTTTAAAAAATGATAAAATTCAACATAAATCCTATAATTCATGACACCCATAATGATATAAATCTTACACGAATAAATGATTATATATAAAATACTAAATACAACCAATTATATCCCATTATCCACATTTCATAATTATACCATTATAATTTTCATCCAGATTATCCGTAAAAATTTTCTATTAATCCATTAACCAAAACTATGTTTGCAAAAAATGTGACCCACCTATATCGAGTAATTGATGATTATTTTTTTGAGAATATTACTATATTTATAATGATAATTAAAATTTTATTATACACATATTAGTTTGGATAATTTAAAAAAACTATTTGTTTATTAGTTAAATAAAAAACCAATATTTTTGAACATTTGTTCTTTTGAAGTCATGAAATATATATTTTTGTATCTACTAATGTATTAAAATATATCATTATTTTGGGAGTTATATTTATGTTATGGTTTTTTATAGTTTTATTAATACAATATTTTAAGAACAGTCATTGAGTGAGTGTATGCGAATCCAAAATTTCCAAGGATGTGTTTCATCCACAATAACTTCATCAAAAATACTATTACATATTAAATTTTCAGAATCCATTCTAAAAATCGAACGATGTTATATTTTTTCATAGATAATGGAACATACACTTCACTATGAAATTTCTCATACTAGACACACTATATATATCTATTTAGTATTCTCTTAATTTGGAATCTAAAAAATTATGAGAATTAAATCTCATTCATATGAATATAACTAATAATAGATCGATATTTCTTTAATGATTTTGTTTCACATTCAATTATATAATAATATTTCAACTTTTCATGGAATCATACATAGTTACATATAAAAAATATATCCCAATTAATTAGCAATTTATTATATAGGAATACAAATCATCCATCATTAATGTTTTTTATTTACTTATTTATATCTTTTTTCTTGATCTAACATAAATGACGTATTTATGGAAGTACATATACTTTATGGAATCTCTATGATAAAATTTATATGTAGGATAATGGTTTAATTTTATGTTCTATAATATTATCCTCTAAGGGTTATCTAATCTGGTAATCATATAATAAATCACGATTAACTATTACATTAATTTTAATTTAATATAAATAAATTATAATAATTTTATATAATGGACATTTAAGTTAATGTATTGGTGATAAAAAATTTATTGACATAAGTAATTAAATTTTACATTAAAACATTATTCATTAATAATGTGGGATATTCTTTTACTTCAATAAAATCATTTTTATGATTGAAAATTTGAAGAATTATTATACCAGGAACTTAGATATTTCCCAATTCTATATAGAACATTGTTGTTTTTAAAATCACATTCCATTATATAAATATTTACAAAAAAATTAGTTTTTTCATATAAAAAATACCCTTCAATAAAATTAAATGATAATGATTAATGACAATAGAAATTACAAATATATAATACTTCCATAATATATATATATATATATATATATATATATGTATGTATGGGTGTAGAAAATTATAATAAGAAGTATTGTAAAACATATTCAACTTATAAAAATGAATACATTTAATTCAATAATATATTAAATATGAATTATAAATACACTCAATAAATAAAATAATTATATAATTTGAAAAAAATAAATGTAAATAAAAGAAGTTGAAGTAGATATTTTAGTGCATTTAGGATTCATAGAACTATCATTGATATTAATTACACCAAAATGGTAACAAACAATTAGAAACACGATTGATATTTTCAAATATAATTTCAATGAAGTTGAGTGTAAATTATATTTAATGATTAATGAGTTTATTAATAGAGTTTTTATGTTTTCTATAATCAAAATACCATTGTTATGAATGGGAGATATTGGCATTAAAAATATTACCATGGGAATAGTTATATGATCTTTATAATTGTACTATGGTCTTTAGAGAAGTAAAATTACTAATTGTTTACAAGATGAAATTTTTTTATAAATAGTTGTTATCCACAACTAAATAAGAATATATAAATATAAAAACACCATAAAATATATTCCTATTCAGTATAAAAAATATAACTATACGCATACAATTTTATATATAAATTTTTTCATTATTTAACAAAAGTAAATTTTATAAAATAAAACAAATATAAAAATTAAAAAATTTATAAATTTACACATTAATAATAGAATATTTTTTTATTATTCCCATTTAATATTTAGGAAATTGTGATTTTTTAAATTTTCATTAGTACTAAAATATAGTGATCGATAGAGAAATGGGAAAAATTATATTATTTTCATTATAAGTTAAAAACATGAATAATTGAATACTCAATAAATTATTTAACCTTTAACGAAATCTCACATGAATTAAATAATATATATTGTCACATTAATCAATACTAGTAATAGTCCTGAAAAAGTTACTAATTTAATGAATATTTTATACAAAACCATATTTCCATTTTATTAATATCACCATTCACAACCGAAATTGTCCTTGAAAAAATAACATTAAATTTCTATCAAATTTAAGAAATTTTACCTCTCTTTTCCCTCTTAGACTTTTTGGTGATATACAAGTCTCAATAAAAGGCCACCCTTGGAAGGATTACGTTGATTAGTAATGGATTCATCCAGAAGAGTATGGTAAAATTCCAAGCCATGTTATTTCATTTCCAGCACATTATTAATTATTCTTACCAATAAAAATATGACAACTCGGTTTAATATAATATAATAAATAATAACAATATTTAATAATATGACTTTCAAAAATAATATAATGAATATAATAGTTTTTCTTTATAACAAACATGTGTTTATAGGTGGTTAGCAGTCAATGTGAATGTCACTTATAAAAAAAGACATTCCATCTGAATGGATGTTTATAATAAATGAAATAATTTTTAAATATATTCTTAATTATGTTATTAAATTATTATTATTATTATGGTTGTTATTATATATCAATTTAACACAATAAATACTCTTCATCATGATTGGTAATACTATCCAAATAGACACACCATTATACAAAAAAACTTATATTAGTTCCGTTGAACCAATAATGAAGAACCTTTTGTAAATTGGAATCATTAAATATTTTAGTAATACATGAAATCCATATTATAAAACATATATATTTTTTACTCATTTGACACAAGCTTTCATTATTATAGATAACATGATCTGATATTCCAACAGTGAAACAAACGTCCTCAAGATGATGGATATAAATTATTAGGTTTTAATAAAGTTATTATAATTAAAATAAAAAAAAGAAATCGTTTTAATGGAATGAGAATAATGCTTTAAAATATATAATTAATAAATTTAAATTGATTATTTTAATGGTTACTTTAGTATATCATGTTGAGTTAGGACTCTAGGTATGTTGTCCCTTTCAGTCAACCTTATTCATAGGGGTTGTCATTTTCCACTCTATATCCCCTTTTATTCGGATATTATACACATGTTGTTTTATAGTATCATAATTAATTATTTCTATCAATAAATAACTATTTTGTTTTCTATTTTGTTTTTAGATCTATACTTTTTTATTGTTCCATTCTAAGAATATATTTAAAGAAATCGCAATGGAATGAAAATGTTATATTTCATAACACATTTTCATGTGAAAAATTTTTAATTTGATATTTTATCATTGATTTATAAAAATAATCATTATTTAAGGATATATATTTCGGATTATTCCTTTATTTTATGAACACGTGATTCCTTTTTATTATTTTGTCACTCTTCACCTATCTAATAAACATTATTTAAAAGGATCATTTCCATGCATACATTTTCACTGTTAATTATTATTTCTTATTAAAATCATCTATATATTATTGAACAATTCTTATTTATATATTGTGAATATTTAAAAATCTTTAATTATTTCTTTTTTGGGGAGATTTCTGATATATCATTTTTATGATTTGAGACCTTATTAAGTAATACAATCCATTATCAAGTGGTTTGATAAATCATATGTATTATTTATCATTTATTTTATGTGGAACACATAAAAATTATTCTTTATTATATGATGGGTTAGTCTAAAATCTTATATATCCCTAACTAATTCGGAAATTTTCTTATCTAAATGGATACCATGTACAGTTCTTGGATAATTTTAGCTAAATATATTATGACTTCTTGACAAGGATCCTGAAAATATTATTATTAATTTTTTTATGTTCTTCCCTATCCTCGTTATTCTCATGATTACATTGTATTGATAACACCATTACTTATAATACGTTCTTCCATGTGAATAATGATATGTAAACTTTTTTATGATTTCACCATTGATTATATCTCAGCCCTATCTTTACCATTTATACCCCATTTTTGAGATTTTACACTCTCCCCTTCTTTATTTAAAACTCTAGGATATACCATTTTTTGAGAGGGTAATGAAAATATATTAGGGGTTATTAATGAATATAGTAATTAAATATTATATATATAGTTTTAAATTTTTATCTAATCTATCAAAGGAACAAATCCTGTAGATATTTTGGATGGTTTCTTTATTTTTTGATATTTTAATTTAATAACATGTGTAAGAGATATAATTTATTATATAGATCCATTTTAATTTTTAATTAAATTTTTTTGATTCAATATAAATAAATGAATAAATTTTATTGATCCATGTCCATCTTCTAGAGTGGTGGTTTCTTCATTTTATTTAACTTATTAATTTTTATAACCATTATGATTTTTTCCAAACTATATATAATAAACCCATTTTCCATACATTCATTCCTAAAGACACATTTGGATTCATTAATAACATAATAATTAGAAATTAAATGATTTCCAAAAAATGTATCATTATGAAGTTATTGAGAATTAATGGAATGTATATCCTCCATTCTATATCACCAATGTATTAATCTACCATATTTATTTTAACAGGGATATAATTAAAAGGAAATCTAACTCATTCCAATGAATAATTCTAATTAAAATTAGTTTTATTGTATTTTCAAAGATGAAGTCAATTGGATAATCCATTGATATTTCTTGTTTATTGATTAAATGGAAGATATTTCCTCTTTTTATAGAAAGTCACTAATGATGACTAACAAATGAGAATTTTAAATTATAAATCAGACGAAATACATGATGTATGTGTATTATTTTATTTGGAAATAGGAACAAAATGTGGAAATGATCTTGCAGATCATGTAAAATTTAAACAGACATATGATCACATGACATTGATTAGGGCATGTGAATGGCACATGTGCAATGCATGACCTGTTAGAGATCATGATGATCCCATTTTTACAAACATACATATCCTTGTGAAGGTATTCAAAAAACTCACTGATTGTGTGGAGGCTTCCGAATTAATGTCCCCAAGAATGTGACTTTTCATTCTATATATTCTTATAAAACCATTCAAAGATTCTAGAAAATTTAGTGGAAAATTTGATAAATGATTAATCATTTCATTGACATTGATATTCATGTGTTTTTCCCCAGTTGTTCCCAAGATACTACAAAATCCTTGGTGAACATCATATCTTATAGCACAACATATTGATGAAAAGACTTGGATCCTTATACAATCAAAGGGTTGTCAATGAAAATTATGACACATATTCGTAATATAATTTTTTATTTGTGTGATATATTAACAATGGGGAGATAAATGTTTTTCAACAACACTAATTTAAATTGATGATATTTCTAATCTCTATGAAATAATGAATGAAAATAATGGGGGAAACTAGAATTATTTTTATGTAGATAGGATTAACTGATCATCACATAAAATGGGTCATGCACCCTTTGTAGTCAACGATGATCATATAACATCCCCCTTAAAATATCAAGAAATTCCCAAAGAAGTCTTATTTACAAGATGAATTGATATTAATGAACCCAAACAATTTTCTTTTTCTCCAAGTGAACCCTAGAGAAGGTATTATATATCTCAAAAAATCCATTCAATAAGAATAATGGTCTTGTGAATTTCCAGAGATACGATAACAAGGACTTCTACAATATCTTTGTCCTGTAGACATGATTCTAATGTATCCCATGTACCTGTATATGCTAAATTAAAATGGCCTAGCAAGATTCTTTACACAATCAATGAAAATAATTTAACACCCAATGGAAGACCTAAGATAGTTTTTCAAGAATCATGTAATTACAAATCCCTCCACCAACTCCTTACCAAATCCTTAATACACACACCATACAGTTTTTATGGTAACATTGGTGTAGATCCTTATAAAACCTTCACCATCAGCACAATAAATTTATATATCGATCAACCCCACGTGGGTGTGAAGGACTAGAGTTCCCCAAGATGCCAATTACATGATCAAAATTTCATCCTCTAGGTAAAAATATGATGAACGACCTAAGGGTTTCACATTATGCATTGGAACTTCTTATGGTCACTTAATATCACATGAAGAACTTCAATCATATTGGATTCAGTATTTGAAGGACATCCGACATGTCTTATGGGTCCAGGAAAACCTAAAAAATATTTCACTAGAATAATATAAGGCACACAGGAAATAAAGGATGGGATAAAGGCTAAAATATTGGATAATTATGTGAATATCATATACATTGATCCTCAAGTGATTCTCATGACACACCCATATCAAATGAAAACATTTGGACATGGAATTCAAATATAGAGATGAACCCTCTCTATAATATTTGAATCATGTTATGTCACCTGAACAATTCCATGAAAGTAAGATGGCTCTATATGGGCATACCACCCAAGCCTTATGACCCCCATACCCAAGGATTTGTATTCAAATCATGCAACATAATCCATATATGTTTCCCTGGTCATTAGGAAAGCCACAAAAAGTAACATACATCTCGCGTATACAATAATAATTGTTAGTATGGGTCAACCGATGTCTAGCAAAAATGTCAACCAATACATGTGGTGATTTTCATACATGTCAACTTGGATCAATTTATTTCCCCTTGAAAAGTCATCCTGTGCATGGAACATCCCCCAATCATGTCAACCTGGATCATGTGATGTCCTCCAAACATGTCTTCAAGGCCATGTGATAACTATCAAACATGTCAACCTTCACTATTCAATGGACTCCAGACATGTCATTGGGTTATGAAATATCATTCATGAAATTCAATTGGATTATGTTACTGTATTTGGATATGTCTGGTAGTCAATTAAGACATGACCATACATCCGCAAACATGTCAGGAAAACAATTCAATCATGCTAGTATAATAATTCGGACATGTCACGTAGACATCATGGGGTGTGATAACCTTTTCATATGGATATATAAAGAAACCCTTAGTTTGAAATCCCCGATCATCCGAAATATAAGAACTTATATCCTTATCCTAAGAAAGATAAGTATTATCCCTTGTTAATTATTTGGGTCCATATCAATTCTATGAAGGATAGCCTAATAGTGTATGCCTTGACCAGAGGTTGAATATTAAATTCCCCCATATAATAGAAACCACATTATGTATGCCCCAAACAAATGAAATATGATAAATTATATTCCTACCATAACAAAAAAACTGAGGATGCCATCCTAAGGATTGATATAAAATGGGAATCAATCATAGTGTAGGAACATCCATGTCTATGACATTCCAACCATCAGGACCCATTCTCTCATATAGGATGATGATTCTTCCCCATCCATCATCATATTGAAAAAGAAACTAAAACAGGAGAAGTATACTTCCTACTATATCTGAAATATTTTGGATGCATTTCAAGAGCATGAGATACATATAATGAATTCAAAGGTATATCCACACATGTATGTCTCATATCAATAAGCATTTATACATATTAATTAATATTTATTAATTCCTACAATAATCATGAATCATGTAGGTTTAGGGACTTCCAATGGTAATATAATTCCCACCATAAATCTCCAACTAATAATGAAATATTAGAGTGTAATCCCTTGTTAGTGGATGAATATGACTACCCCATACAAGGGAATCTACTATCATCCATGTTCTAGGCGATTGGTTAATGTTTGAAGGCACTTATTCCAACATTGACCAGGACACATATGACACCTCTATAAAGCATGAGCACAATATCTAGTTCTTAATTTCCCCTAAGTATTTCCCTTCTATATTATCTAAAACTATATGGGTTTTGATTCCAATTATATGTGGTGTATGTAGGAAACCTTAATAAAGCATAGTCCCATCCTAGAAATTTTACCCAGCTCCCTAGATAAAAAGAAACTCTATATTTCATGGTTATATGACATCAACACAGATATAGAAACCTAATAATGGGAAATGGATTGGGAACCTTAGATACGAATAGATGGATTTCCTAATATATTCCACTTTTCCATAAAATGTATATTAACAAGGATTATTTTTTAGATTTTCCAAAATATTATCATTATTAATAAGATATTGTTGAAAGTATCTTAAATTTATAAGAGAATCCTAAATATGGAAAGCATTCCCTCATGAAATGTGTGACGAGTCTGACCTCATATCCTCATAACTAATGTGATGTCCTAACCTTTGTTTATTCTGAATCCCAAAACAAACACTAACCTTTGGAAAAAATTTCTATACATAGTTAATGACTTAGGAATAGATGACAGTTTCCATTATAGATAAATAATGGTAAAATAGACTTGAATGACTATATAAGCCATTGATCCCCACAAAATCAAACCATGAAAACATGCCATACACATATTTCTGAAGAAAAAATTGGTTAATTGAAGTGAAATAATTTATCAATGATATATCATTGAAAATATAAGAATTATTGAATACCATAATATTTTCTAACCATTTTTTTCTTATCATTTGGGTGGTCCTATTTTTTATGATAAATCAAAAATGGTTAGCCCGACATGAATCTCTCAAATAAATAAATGATTTGTTTCTTTGAAATAATTCCATTTCTAACAATTCATATAAATTCATATGGGAGGAACCTAACACGAATATTCCATATTATGGAAGTGATCAGCAGATATTCTATAGTCTGGGTTTTTAAGAAATAAGTCAATCCTCATTTTGAAAAGTCCATATGAGAAGAATAGATACACTAATAATAAGAAAACAAATTTGAGTAATCCATGAATATATGATTGATCATGTATCATACCATAAATTATTTAATTATTAATTACCTTTTTCCTTGTTGTATACAAGACGATAGATATTTTTATGAAAAACAACACTCCACCTGAGATAATGTATTCATCTAATAACCATTCATGAAAATAAATTATGTCTACCACAACTATGGGTCTTAGTATGGCCTCAAAAACATGAAAAAATCTATTTTATATGGAGAACAAAATGGTCAATTAGTACCAATGACATTGTATGATTCCATCCCTTCTGGCTTCACGTGAGGGTCTCTATATGAAAAATTTTGTGGGTTCACATCGTTCAAAGAAATATTCAGTACGTTTAGTGGAACCGGTTTCCAAATAAAACTAATTTAGAAGAATATCCCATGAGTATGAAAGTCAAATACTGTAGTATATAATAATTTTGGATATAGGAATCATCTACTAACCCCTTATAGTACATGGTCTACTAAAGAGTGGTCCGATCAACCACTTTCACTGACACCATATTGGTTGCACCCTTCGGTCACCTGTTGAGTGAACCACAAGAAAAACATCCACCTCTGACACCCAACCATGGAAAAAATGAAGATAAATTTGGCATGAAATTAATTGGATAACCAAGAATGGGTTCATATTATATTTTCCACTAAAAATTCCCATTAACTTTTTTTGTAGATATCTAGTGAGAAGGTTTTTTTAAAAGGCATGAGTTTAAAAGCCCTTTTATTTTTAATGAAAAAAAGGAGGACAGCGTGAGTCTGAAAGAATGAATTTTATTACTGTATATTTCATAGATAGGGAGAAGCTCAACTAGAAAACTATCACACCACGTAATGTCCCGGTTGATTCTCTTGTTGGAAAGACTATCTGCCAACAAGTTAGCTTCATGGTAGGCATGTTTGGAAATGTATCTGAGCCCAAGGAGCGAGTTAAAAAATTATTCCATCTCTCTATTAGAGGCTAATCAAGGCATACCACACCATTCCAAATATCTTGGATAATGGTGGAGGAGTCACATTCAATCCAAATGTTGTCCCAACCTCTTACATTGGCAAAGTGGACAGCTTGAATCACATCAATCATCTCGGACTCTAGGGAAGAGGCAATCACACAACTACCAAAGAAGCCACCATGACAGCTCCCTAGAGAGTCCCTGAAGATGGATCCATTGCATGGAGGACCAGGGTTACCTTTAGAGGTGCCATTAAACATTGATATAGATCCATCCAGGAATCGGGGCTTGGCAGAACACTTTGAACGAGAGCTCAGGCTATTTGTAAATCTTGTTGGTTCTAAGCTAGTGAAGGATCATAAAATCACCAACCCAGAGATTTGGTTTCTCATAATATGTTGGTGGTCATATTACTGCACCAATAATGGGGTGGAACCTATCAATACCCCTAAGAATGAATACCATTAGAAATTTTGATGGCACAAGGAGGGAAAAAGTGCTCCTATATCGCCACATCAATAGAAGATATATTTTATTTTATAGTGGAGGGATAAAATTTTCTATCCTACATTCCATTGAAAATATCAATAAAGCACCATTACATATTATAAATAGGTGATGAACAACACTAGAATATTCTATATCCTAAATATATAAAAGGAGAGGCACATACTACTATCAATAAATCCAATTCATTACAACAAATTGATTAGTTGGAAAAGTAGTTACTCTAGTTGATGTGCACATTTTTTCAGCCGTTAATGGGGATTATCAGTATATTTTTGTAAATGATAATGCACTATAGTTGGATTATATTTCTATTCCAATTGGGGATCAATATGTGAGAGAAGAACATGGATTGAGATACTGCCTCATTCTTATAATAAAATACCATTCGAATACTCTAATGTCCCATGATCAAGCCCATATCCCAATTCTGAATAGGGTTTTCACCAAGTGAGAGGCAAACATGATTTAGGAAAATGTTATATTCCAATCGAAAAATACAGGTGGAATAATTCAAAGGCTCAGGTTTGGCCTCATATCCCCATTCTGACATAGGATCACTATTTATGAATGGATGATTCCTAAGGACAAGCTCTTATTCTGTTAAGATAAATGACCTATAATATTCCGATATATCATGGAATCCTTGATCATATTCCTACATACATCTAAAAACAACTGAACAACCATCCTTTTGAGGCCATACTGAAAGAGTATCATATCCCTTGTCTAATTTTTGGGGGACCATCAGCATATTTATATGGGGAATGTATATTCAAACTTGGATCACATTCCCATTCTAACAAAGTATAACCATGTTAGAGGAAAACATGCCTTTGGTTAAGAGAATATTCCAATAAAAAAGACTATAAATAAATTCCAAAGGCTTAGAATCCTGAAAATATCCCCTTTTAGACTAAGGATCAAATTTTAAGAATGGTACATGGCTTGAGACATGATAATATTACTATCATTAATAATTAATAAAATTGGAATATGTCAGTATCTTCTTAGTAGTGGCATCATAATCTCATGACACAATATAATTTCCAGCAAATTTGGGTAGCCTTCTCGTTATAGGCTTAGATCCCTGAACAATCCTAAACCTCACATTGATATATTTTTGACATGATGTTGACTGAGGGTCATAACCCTAATCAGGTCAATTCCAATTTCCTTGAGGTTGTTTAGAACACATTCACAGCACCACAAGGGTCTGTTGACTCTTCAACTGAATAAGAAGGGTGTTATTACCATGCTATTCCTCTATATGGTAATATTGAGATGGATATCATAGACTATACTAATAACACCCACTTTGGTTAACCTCTCCATGGTGACATCGTTAGTGGATAAGAAAATAGTACCCTTATTATGAAACATTGGTATAGAATGGTTATCCAAAACAAGACACCTTCATATAAAGAGGATCACAAAGAATCATTGCCAAAGGTTATAGTTACCCATAATATTATAGAATCACTCCACTCTGGATAGTAGTTGATCCATTGAAGCACCATCTATCGTCTAATTAGAAGGATAAGTGTATATTGGATAAAGAGGAATTTGACATTGCCATATGAAGAGATTTAGATGAGAAAAACATCTCCACTACGTTTTATCACCATGATACTTCTGATGGTGAGATCTGAAATGAGCTAGAGAAGAATTGATTTCTTTATCTACTCATATCTATGTTGGGAGATCATCATCTAATGAATTTTAGACAATTCCCTAATAGGAAACAAGGTACACCTCCAAAATATCAAGATACTATATTTCTAGGTGGACCAAGCTACTATCTTCTTGGCATGGGATCAAAAACCATAAATGAAAACCGAAAAATATACAATTATATATCCTCTATTGCATATAAACATTTACAAAAAAAATTTATAAGTCCATTTCATTTATCCATAATTTAGAATGTTTAATCTATGGTTTTTTACACATCACCGCACCCAAGGAAGAGCATATAAACACAGTTATGACCTCATAAAATGTCAAAGAAGTAAATAAAATTATGTGCATCGGTAATGTATGAGACATTTAGTCACTAGAAAAAAATTTAACTACTTAAATAGTGCCAAGGAAACACAATTGGAGGGAGAGGATAGGCTGAAAATATTTTAACTTTGACCCTCGAAACAATGGGAATGCATTCCAGACATAGAAGACGACATTGCAAGAAACCCAAAAATATCCAATAGAAACTATCTCCCATTTTTAACTACCATTTCACCCATATATTACATGTTCATATATTCTCCATATAAAATATTTCAAATTAGTAGCTATTGTAGAATCCATACATGATATAACCCCATCCACCGAGGTAGGGGAATATCTAAAACCACCTCCACCCCATGGATCATCAATTCCTATGACGGTCCTAGGGAAATAAAGGGCAGTTCCTGATCAACCACATCCAGCTACTCTAAGGGTATTAATATATCAATGTCCATGCTAAGTATAATTAAATCCTTTCTAGGAATCATTGAATCCTTAGAATCTGGATCTACCAATTCCAGTTATAGCCCTGGATAGACCTAAACCTAGAAAGATGTGGAAATTTTCATCATCATCATCGCTACTAAGGGAATTAATCATCTACAGGTTAGAAGGTACATATTGATGGTCATCATCAAATTATTTACTCTAACCACTATAAAATCATATTATATTTAGTTCCCACTAGAAAATCATACCCAGAAAATACATCATGTTCACTATTAAATTTTTGAAACAGGGGGAGCATATGATGAAGGTAATCAAACCTAATTGGGGTTGCAATCCCAAATGTCCCAATATGGAAAAGTCCATGTGAATCGACCCTAATGTAGGTAGGGAAAAATCATATTGCTGCATCAAGTGTAATGGGACAACTACCGATGTGCGATACACCTCCATGGATGGTTTCATCATAAAGGGAACATATAATGTTGAAAATGACCTAGATTTGGAGGAATACAATACAAAAAAATGTACCTTGAGTGGAGGATATGGACACAACCACAAAGGTAGAATGTAAATGTAACCAAAGTATGATCCAAAACATTTATCTTCTAAATATTGAGTTGTAACCTCTATGGAAGAACAATACCAATGATAATGGATATTGCGTGACACCATATAATTCACCATGCCAATTGATGATGTATTATACATTGAGGAATGAATGGAACAATGAGAGAATGATATTCAAAATATCAAACCACTCGACGAGGAGATACTTATTGGAAAAATTCCTACTTTGTATTTCCATTGGAGAAATAAGAATATCAATCCTACAATATATCTACAAATATCTAATCTACCAACATAAGTAGTGTTTGACTATCAGTTTGGCTTCGGATCTTGGAAGTTTCTCTACACAAATGAGGAAGTAAAAAATGATAGTGAATTACCTCAACTATGGATACATCCTCCACCTAACTATGGGAACCATTCAATATTATAACCAATTGAAGACTGGTGGGTGGAAAAAATATGGCCACCTCATTTGGCCTCTCCCACTCCCTATAGATGAGAGATGTCTAAGAAAATAGTAAATATGAAATTTATAAACACCATCAACTCCATGGATACTAAAATGGAGGCTATTGAGGGGAATGATACGAATTTTCATCCTAAGAATAATCCATATCCAAGATGTGTAAAATACACATTACCCACTCCTAATTTTATCATCCCAACATTCTTTAACCTAAATGAAACATGATACACTGAAAAAAATATAACATACTTTGGTACCAAGTTTGGTACAATGATGGTCCCTTGAGATCAAAAGGATCTGACTGAGATGAGGTGTTTCTTATGAAAACTGATAGGGCTAGAAATTTTTTGTACAATGGCATTCCATAATGTTCCATTATAGGATTGGAAGACCCTTTTTGTCATTTCCAAAACCAGTTTATCTCTATAATGAGGAAAATGAAATTTTATTACCTAATGAACTATAAAGAATTAAAAAATTATAGAATGTCTCACTTTATATATTGACATTTGGTTTCGACCTATTTTTTTAGTATCCTTCCCCCACATAAGAAAATTTGGGATCTATGTGCTAATATTATCTAGTATGATATGAAGATACCTGTGATCCAAATGAAGTATCATGGTGGGTTTAGTGATTTAACATAAATAGAAAAACATTTGGATGAGTCCATTTAGAATACCCATGATAAATCATAGTTATTTAATTTAGTATATGGTAATAGACATTGTAAAGAAGATAATATTGATGTCACTCTAGGATTCCTTATCTAATGATAAATATACCTATAAATATGTGTTTCATGTACCTGAATAGGGAATAAGAGACCACATTCCCATTAACCGATGATATAGTGGACAACACAGTCATGGTGAGACCCAATTTTTTAGGTAGATCCCAATAGAAGAAATATACATAGTATTGATCTACGGTAAATTTCTCAACAAATCTGAATAGAGACATGAAGGTGTTACATAACCATATATAAGTCTTCCTCACCCATTTTTCTTACATGAACACCTAGAGGTGGTGTCATTTTCTGACCAACCCAGATAGTGGGAATATGCAGCGTGACCATCAGCACTAGTAGTAGAGTATCACTTGATCTCTATAGAATAACCTTTTATTTTTTACATCCAATGAATCATATCCTATGATATATAATAAAGAGAACACCCACATTAGGGAGAACCAACATATTGAAAAAAATTATGACATTATAAAGTATCTTAAGGTTATCACACTTCAACTCTCAATAATATATTTGATCTATATTTCAACACAACTATGAGAGGCACTCGTTCAAGACCTCTATTTCCCACAAGAGATCGAAATAGAGGTAAGGGGAGATGAGGTATATCAATTGTTGACCATGGTAGTGTAATTCTATGTCTTCATGTCATTCATATAGTTGGATCAGCAATATGTCATGTAGGGACGTATTATACCCATATTTGTTTTAGGTATACTTCATAATGTCATGATTAGAATGTCTCTAATTGAGAATGGTTCTAGGAATAACCTTATCCAGACCCGAATCCTTTGATGATGGGATATTGAAATGGGATTTTCCTCCCACAATTTTTACCACTAAAAACTATGATATGTGTGACAAAAGTCCTATCAAGGTGACCATTCTCAAATATATGTTTGGATATATCACATATAATCCCACAATTTTTATTATCCCAGAAGAAAGTAAATAAAATATACTCCTCAGATGGACCTATATCTACATCCATGTGGTAGTTACCCCAAAATTAAACCTTTGATTTAAATACCCCATTTAAGGAATGGCCAGCATAATTTGTGGTGGTAG
This sequence comes from Viscum album, assembly GCA_963277665.1. NCBI lineage: Eukaryota > Viridiplantae > Streptophyta > Magnoliopsida > Santalales > Viscaceae > Viscum > Viscum album. The sequence continues at coordinate 932,286,522 of OY728140.1, forward strand.
TTCCCCTTTTGAAAATTTGAAATCCTTATATACTGAGGCAGGTTTTCAAAAAATGAAAGGAGAACAAAAAATGGTTGAGTGAAATATTTTTTTAACTCTGAATAGATGGTGAACAACAAAAATGAATCCCTATAGTGGGAATGGTATAAAGAGTGTTCTTCCCATAAATTATGTTGAGGTAATAGACCTGATGCAAATGGCTAATCCCAATCAATCACGAGCGATAATGTAAAAGATAATAATCTTCATAATTTCTCTATTATGAATCTTGTAGTAGGGGGTGACATTTAATCTTCCCAAGGATTCTCACATATTGAAAATGATAGATAATCCCCTGGATTTATGAAATTATCTAAAAATGACTCTATACACTCAAATATTTAAAAAGATGAGGTTGATCTCGGGGTTGACCCTGTATCATTTGAGGAAGGAATATCCACCAGCATTTTTCAACTCAGTATATTAAATTTGGGAATGAATTAATACCCATGATATACCTTCATTTGTGTCGTAAAACTTCTCGAGGAGAACTAGATGAAAAAAATATAATGAATTATTGATATATTTTCACTTTGAATTATAAATAAATGACTAGAATGAATTTAGATATAGATACACACCATCTCAGATTACACGATGACCATCATGGTTTGAAGTAGGAATCCATGAGGATCCACCCTACTTAAGCTACATATTTATTTGTGGAATATGAATTTTTTTAAAATTAGATGTTTTTTGAGAAGTGAAATAACCATGATGGGTCATAAAAACGATCCTTCTCAAGAAAATGAATTGGTATATTATGGTCAAAATCGATTTAAGATATCTCAATAAACACCACATGAAGGATGATTTCCCATTGTAGATAAAAAAGATTAATTGATGAAAGTGATATCTTCTTAATACCTCTATTTAATGGATTTATATTTAGTGAGCAATCATATAAATACATCCACTACTAATAGATAATCAAATACCTTTAGAGCACCACATGGGAGCTTTTTCTCTCAGGTCATGCCTTATGGATGAATAAACACTATATCCTCTTATCAATGCACCATAAATCAAACATTTATGCCCTTCCATTGAAGAATATATAAATTTTATATCAATTATATAGTTATCAAATCTCAATAGTGAGGAAATCAATTTTTAAATAATCAAATAGACTTCGACAAGTTGTAGCTGCATGGCCTTAAGATGAGTCTCCAAAAATGTAATTTCTATGTAATTTCATTGAAATTCCATTAATTTTTGTTTTTCCACTAGTTAATATAGTTTCAATATATAATAACTAGTGGAATACTAGAAATTTCACCACATTTATAATCTAAAAAATTGAGAGGGATCCAAGGGAACGTCTCCTACATTTAGTTTGTCATAGCCTAAATGGCCAAAAAATCTCCCCCCTCACCAAGATAATGAAGAAAGAAATAAACTGCCAATGGGATGAAAGATTACAAGATGAATTTGAGAGTCCAAACATTTACCAAATATAACCACCATTCCAGATTCCTCAAGATGTATGAAATCCACTCATATTATATTCGTCTTCTATGGAACACACGCATGGTTCCATCATTACATAGAAGAATGACACATGGAGTAATTTAAATCTCTACTACCTTAACCAAACAATACTAGGAACTAAGTCCTAATATTAATATTTTGAGAGGAACTAGCTCACAACCATATATTGAGGGAAAATATTAGGCATTACATCCATCCCCATAAAGTACAATCAATCACATCTATTTACACTACCACAAAATTGGGCAAGCTAGGCACCTGCCTTTATCAGCGCTAAAGGAAAAGCACTGATAAAGGGGTAGGCCTTTATCAGCACTAAAAAAAGCGCTGAAAAAGGGAACATTTAATAGTGCTTTAAATATCCCTTTATCAGCAGTTTTCTTAGAGCTGATAAATGTTAAATTTATCAACGCTTTGCTTAGTGCTGATAATATTTATTGTATAAATTAAATAAAAAACACATGTTATAACTATATATATATATAATTAAATAATTATAAGATTAATAACAAATATATCTATTAGATATATAAGATTTATTAGACTAGTTAATTCATTATACCTTTATTATATTAATTAATTCATTATATTTATTAGATTTATTAATTCATTATATTTAATATATATATTTATTATATTTCTTTATATTTAATGTATTTGTTTTAATTTATAAATATATAATAAGTTTTAATATATAGGTATAATTAAAATTATTGAATATATATGTGTTTTACAATGAATTTGGGTCAATGAATATATCATACATGCGTATATATAGGTGTTTTCCAACGAATTGGAGTCAATAAATATATCATAAATGCATATATATATGTGCATATTGAATAATGTTCATTTATAAATTATAATTGATTATGATACCCATATAATATATATGTTATACATAATGTACCCTTATAATTAAAATTATATTATATTTAAAAAATATAAATATATATTTTATTATATTTTCAATGATATATATAAATATTCCTTTCAAATAATTTTATAAGTATAAATAGAGATATATATATTTAGAGTCAAAAAAATATAATAATATAAATACATTCTTAAATTTATACATTTATCTGCGCTTTTATTAGCGCTGATAAACTACGTATTTATCAGCACTACGAAAGCGCTGATAAAGAATGTCTTTATCAGTGCTGAAATTAAAAGAAATGATAAAGTAACTATATATCAGTGCTACAAAAGCGCAGGTAATGTTCTAACTTTATCAGTGCTAAAAAAGATATGATAACGGTGGTATTTATCAGTGCTTTTCATTTTAGCACTGATAAATACCCCCATTATCAGTGCTTTTTACCAGCACTCATAATGGTCCACGCAGGATTTATTAAATCCACTGGGTTCTCCTCCTCCTCCCTGCACCCTGTCAAGATTTCACAGAAGCGCTCCTCTACGTCATTGCCTCTTCTCCACCGCTACCTCCTCTACACCGATGATGCCGCCTCCTTCTCCTCCTCCTCCTCCGCAGCCACCACAACCACCTCCTCCTCCAGCGCCTACTTCTCCTCCTCCTCCTCCACTTCATCTCCTCCTCTTCCTCCTCCTCCTACACCATGGCCTCCTCTCTGCCACTGCTCCTCCTCCTCCACTGTGGGATCCTCCTCCCCCTCCTCCACGAACGCCTTCTCCTCCTCCTCTCCTCCGCCTACTCCGCCGCCTCCTCTCCACCGCAGATCCTCCTGCTCCTCCTCCTCCACCACAGCCTCCTCCTCCTCCTCCTCATACTCCTCCACCTCCTTTGCTGCCTCCACTGCCTCTGAGCTTCCTACGCTGCCTCTGCTACCTCCGCGCTACCTCTGCGCTACCTCCGTGCTTCCTCTGCTGCCTCTAGTGCCTACGCTGTCAATGCCTCCTTCTCCTTCGCCACCGGCTCCTCCTCAAGGTGAGTAAAATTAAATTTACATGAATTAATTTTTTTTTGCATTTATTGTCAATATTGAGATTAATTATGATATGGCGTGATTCTTGTGTGTGATGCTTGTGTGTGTGACAAATGTATAGTTGGTTGGATACATGTTTGATCTTGATTATCTCTCCCCACTTACAGTTGGTTTACTTGTGAATTGATATTTTTGAGTGAGTTTTGGTTCCTTTTATTCTTAGGTTCATTTTATGAACCATTGTAGTTAATTATAATTCCCATTGTGTTTATATAATTAGAATTTTTATTATTATTTTGGCCTCTATAAGTGAACTATTGGATGTAGGCATATTAATTTGTGCACAGGGTGAAAATAAGGATTGGTACACAAATGATAATGGCTTTATAAAATGATTCTCACTTTAAACCCTAGATTTCGAAACAATTTTGCTCATTTCCTCTTTATTTTCCTAATCCCTCCTCCTTTCAAATGGTTCTTAAAACCCCAATGTTTCAAAAATGGATCCTTGGTTCCCAAATTTCAAATTTGGTTTCAAATTTGTTCCCTAAATCTAGGTATGTTTGGATTCTTGAGGTGTGGTTTGGTTTTTAAATGGCATAAAGGCTCATTTGGAATCTTTAGAGCTTACATGGTGTTTTCCCCTTGGTTTTGAAAATGGAATTTTATTTGTAAATTTTAAAGACCTATTGGTATTTTGTGGTGTTTTGGAAATTAGTTTTGAAACTCATTTGATATATAGGCACGGTTGGCACTTGTGTGTGACTTGATATGTGATGGAAACCTCTATGGTTGTCCCTCTATGGAGAGGTTTTAAACATATTTTTTGTTGGATCTTGATAAAGACATGCACAGAGTCAACTGTGTGTTATTGGTTTATACCGTGCATGTGATGGCCTCTTCATTATCTGGTATACTACTATAATGGAGAATCAATGTTGGTTGTTTACTATGGAGGTACACCATATGTAGACAGGTGAGTCTGAACCTAGTAGTCTTGGGATTTCTTCTAGTTATGTTAAGGTAATTCTAATGATTACCTATCTATATGTTCTTATTTATTTTTCTGCACTTTGGTTATCTACTTTTCTAGTATTTTTCTACTTTTATTATTTCAATTAATTTAATCATGGCTCTTTGATCACCTTTTTTGGATTCTTATATTGATTTTTGAATTCATTTATTAAACTAGATATCTATTTTAAAAATGGGATGTCGTGATTTGTTTTGAAAATGTATTTTCTAAAAAATATTTTTTAGTTCTTTAAATGATAAAAACCTATTTTATAAATGTACTTCAAACTACTGTTTTTGTATTAGTTCAATAAAGGTAATGTATTGATTATGTGGTGGTTACCTACTATGTTTTTTTATACTCACACCCTAATTGTGACACTCCGCATCAGTAGACCCAAGTTATTTTTATATTTGGCTTTCTTATTTAGGTTTCCTTTAAAGCAGGTTGGACTTATAGTCTGTGGTAACCCAAAGGTCACGAGGATATCTTGTCAGGGTCTGATTTATTCTATCTCTATTTTTAGTTTCTATTTTTTTCAGTCGACGCTGTTTATAAATCATGTTTACGTATTCTTAATGTTCTATGCTTATGTATCCTCATGGTTTTATTTTGTGCTCTATTTGGTTTATATATATATCCCCATTTATATATCTCAAATCATATTATCACACCATGACTCTTATATATCCTTAAGAGGGTGTTTCTCATCATACATGAGATATAAAACTATATGATCCATCTTCTTTAGGACTAAGACTCTAATACCTACTCAAATAGCTTTAGAAATACTAACTAGGATATACAAATCTCAAACCAAACCTGATCCTCTCATAAAAACAACTAATCAATGGAGACATAATGTCTGGATGATCAAAAAATCACAAACATTCAATAGAACCCTCACTCTATCTCTTGGTGGATCAAAAACACCCTATTTATTTACCTTGGTAGCTCTTGATTTCTATCCCTTTTCCTGGAACACATATACTCATGCATGAATGAACAATAAAGCATAAATTAGAACATGGTTTTTTATTATAGGGTCCACCTACCTCAAAAAATAAATTATCCCCCTCACCAAGATCAACTCATCCTCAACCATGACTATACATGCCTTATCCAATCTTGTACCAATGATTGAGACCCAATATCAAGGCATAATTACAAAATAATTAATTAGAGAAACAAATAATTAATTATTCACCTTAATATAATTAGGAATAATCTTTTAAAAATTCATTGGGAAACACAACTCCACCTAAACCACACAAAACATGGTGTGTTCATCATACGAGGATAACCTCTAGCCAATACAATCAAAATCTACAAGATATGAATTGATTTGAAGATTATATAGTGAAATCCTCACAAAAATCCTAGTTAAAATCATCCAAAACCATAGGAAAATAAAAGATAATAGTAATGGAGGAATGGAAGAACTCACTAACGCACTATAAAAACACACAAGAACCACCCCTCATCAAGGAGGTTCAAATAGAGGAAGAGATTGGATTAATCCCAAGAACCACCCAAGATTTTCTATTTATGAGAACGCCCCCACCATTTTTGAAGTATCTTATTTTTTATCTAAATTATACTCATATTACTTCTCCCCTAACCTATATAATTATCCTATAGATTTCAAATAGGATGAATATAAATAAAGAATGTATGAATGCCAATCAGTTGACAAAAGAGTATGAAGAAGGCGTGATAGGGTTTATAAAGTATGCAAAAGATCATGCATGTGACCCTTCTCAAATCCTTTTTCTGTGTTTAAGCTATTGTTATTCAAAACATATTATCCCAGAGGAGTTGGAAGAACACTTGACCTGTCATAGAATAGATCAGAGTTATACAAGTTAGAATAAACATGGGGAAACAACGAATGTAGTTAGTGGATGGAATGACACTACATTTCGTGGATCATTTGATATGATTACAAAAAATGAAAAATTAAGATGATCTTATGGAGGATGTGATTACAGATGTGAATGATGATGAAGATCTTATTGAGGAAATGACAAGGAACGTTGAAGATGAGCATATGGATTTCCCAAAATTGTTTGAGAAGTTAAAAAGTTGTGCAAAGACGACATTGTATGTTGGTTGCACTAAATATACAACATTGTCATCGGTACTGAAGAAAAATAAATTTAAAGCAGACAATGGCTGGAGTGATGCCAGTTTTACAAAAATACTTTCTCTCATGAATGACATGCTCACAGAAGACAATGAGCTCCCAAGACGAACATACTATGCCAAAGGAATGCTATGCTCGATGGGTATGATCTCCGAAAGAATACACACTTGCCTGAATGATTGTATACTATTTCGCAAGGACCACAAATCACTTAATGAATTCCCAAAGCGTGGTGCTTCTCGATAAAAGAAAGATGAATCCAGTCCTACTAAAGTTTTATGATACTTTCCAATCATTCCATGGTTTAGGTGTCTATATGGAAGTGAGGAGACTACAGAATAATTAACATGGCATGTAGATACAAGAGTTAAATATGGGATACTACGTCACCCGACAGACTCTCCTCAGTGGAAGAGAATTGATCATGTGTATCCTGAATTTGGGAATGAGTCGAGAAACCTTAGTATTGTGTTATCTACAGATAGAGTGAATCCTTTTGGTTTTCAAAGAAACAGTCACAGTACATGGCCGGTTATGTTGATAAATTATAACTTACCACCGTTTTTATGCATGAAACGAAAATACATCATGTTATCTATTCTTATATAAGGACCAAAAAACCAGGTAATGATATTGATGTTTATTTAGCTCCATTGATCGATGATTTGAAATTATTGTTGTATTCACGTGATACATTGTATGATGCTTATAGAAAGGAATATTTCACTTTGAGAGAGATGTTGTATGGGACGATAAATGACTTCCCTGCTTATGGAAAATCTCTAGGATATAGAATTAAAGGAACTCAAGGGTGTCACATTTGCGAACAAGGTACACAATAAATTAAGTTGAAATAATCATCAAAAACATTGTTTATAGGACATCACAGATTTCTTCGTGACAACATAAGTACCGTTCATGGATGACATCATTCGATGGATGTTCAGAGGAACGTACATCACTGTCTCCACTAACAGGTGATCAATTGTTTGAGAATGTTAAAAATATGGGCACTACTTTTGGTAAACTGGCTTCGAAAAACCTTATGAAAATCGGATGGAAATAGAGATTAGTTTTTATTTGAATTAAAATACAAGAATTGTCTGAATGTCAGAAATTTTCGTGATGTTAGGCATATAGAAAAAAATGTATTTGATAGTGTCATCGACATGTTGCTAAAAACTTCTGAAAAAAAGATGGAATTAAGGCTAGGTTGGACATGGTTGAGATGAGAATAAAAGAAGAGTTGGCACCAGTGAAGGGTGGGAAACAAACATTTCATCCTCCTAATGCTTATACTCTTTCCAGGCAGGAGAGATATCAGTTTTTCAACTTCTTGAATGACATAAAGGTTCTATAGGAGTATTCGTCAAACATCAGTGCCCTCGTGTCAATGAGCGACTTGAAGTTAAAATTTCTGAAATCACATGACTGTCATGTTTTCATTCATGATATCATTCCATTTGCTTTACGTTTCATTTTTCCCAAGAATTTCTGCCATTAATTCAGGAAAATATGTTTCTTCTTCAAATCTATATTATGCAAAGTTATAGACCCAGAAAAATTTCCAACTATGGAAAATGAAATTGCGGTCATATTATGTGAATTAGAAATGTTCTTCCCGCCTTCATTTTTTGATATGATAGTTAATTTGATGGTCCACTTGGTGAGAGAGATTCGAATTTTTGATCCTGTACATTAAAGTTGGATGTACCCCATTGAATGGTATATGGAGATTTTGACAGGGTATGTCAAAAATTGAAGTCGGTCAGAGGGTTGTATTGCGTATCGATATATTGTTGAGGAAGTCGTTGAATTCTGTACCGAATACTTGTTTGGTGTGGAAAAAAATTGGCTTACCGAAATATCATCACACTGGGCGGCTTGAGGGTGAAGTAATTTTTGGAAGACAGGTTGTCACCATAAATATAACATTTCGGGAGAAGGACCACCTTTATGTTTTGAAAAATAGTTTTGATGTTGTCCCATATGTTAAAATCCACAAAATTTTTTTTAGGCATTTGAATCCATCTAGGGAAGAAAAATGGATATCATATATGAATAATCAACAGTTTATAGGATGGTTTCGAGATCGAATTTTTAAGAAGTCAGATGAAAATCTAAAGTCAATTTTAGAATGACTTCGATGGCTAGCTAGAGGACCATGTGTGTATGCAATATCTTACAATTCTTATGTAGTTAATGGTTATAAATTTTATACTAATGAACATGATGAAGATAGTACCACGCTGAATAGTGGGGTAACACTTATGGATGAAGTAATGAATGTTTCCATTGCTTAGGACACAAATCCAATTTAGGCGAATATGTCATACTTTGGCCTCATCAATCAAATATAGGAGTTGGATTATATGGAATTTCAAGTTCTGATATTTCAATTCAAGTGGGTTGATAACACGAGTGTTTTTAAAATAAATGATTTGGGATTCATGAAATATGATTTCAATAAGGAATGGGAGAAACATGAACTATTTATAATGGCATCACATGAAGTCAAATTATTTTATGTTTCAGATCCCACAAACCGAAACTGGTCAATAGTTCTGTTATTGACCAAAATAGCTGAAGGTTCAGATGAAAATTCAACGGAAGATGACCCTTTCATGGGGACTTCACAATAATTTCTCAGTGGTCCCAATGTATACGACGTTTTTTATGTCATAGGAGACCACAATGAAGGGATATGTATAGTTGATAGAGGGGTCAAATTCCTTCATCCTTTAGAAAAAAGGGAGAGTTCAATAATCAGGTTATTTTTTTATTGTAATATAGATTGTGTTACATTATGTTATTATTTGTTCGCTTGTACTTTTATGTGATCTAAATTAAATGTTAAACCATTTGTGCAGATAATGACTTCTGCACCTTCTCATGCACCCAATCCCAAGACACAATAGGTATCTCAACATGTTGCAGCTGGTCCCACTGCTGAGGTACAACATGTCTCTCAACCTGTTGCAGCTAGTCCCACTATGGAGGTACAATATGTTTCTCAACCTATTGTTGTTGGTCCCAGTGCTGATGCTAGCACTTCAGAGAAACATAATGATGATACATAAACCAATGAAATGTTAGGTGGTGAAACCCCGATGACACAAAAAAAACAGGTGCGCCGTAGTTTGAGAGTTTTAGCCAAAATCCTTAAGGCAAAAGAAAAAGTCATCAAATATGAGGTGGGATGGAATAAACGAGGCCAGAATATAAACCCCAACAAAACCATGTTTAGTAGCTAAATTGGAATCGTCACTCGGAAACGGGTGCCAATTGATGTAGAGTCGTGGAACCATGTTGTCAGCGGGCTGCAAACATTAATGTGGGTAGAGATTACGGTAACATTACGATATCATATATTTAATTTATTAAAATAAAATAAAATAAAATACTCTAATATTGATTAACTCTTCATCATCTCTTGCAGAGTGAATTTATAGTATACATTTCACACAAAGAATATGTATTAAGACTTTCTTGAAGGGTTCAGAGTGTCTTTCACACCATTTTAACGAAGCATCATCTGAATGATGTTGAAGGGAAAGTCAAGCCTCACCCACCTCCTCTTTATGCACACATGATATCCCACGGAGCGTGGGATGCATTTTGCAACCATCCGGTATAATAGACTTTTCAGGTACATTGTGTTTGGTTACACGCTGTTTAAAATTTCTTGTATTAATCATGTTGATTGAAAATTTTTTATTTATGAAACAATAACTTAGTGCTGAAAGTAAATAACATGCAGCAAAACCGTCGTATCCCTACCATATAGCAAGGCTGGGGTACGATTAAATTGAAATACAATAGGTACATATTTTAAAAGTACGGTAATAATTTTATGTGACATAAAAAAACACTGTAACCATGTTTATCTGTTTATATGAATATCGATGAGTCAAAATCCCAAGCCATTTCCATTCCACGCCATGTGCTATGGAAGGAGGCTCGTGTTAATAAATAGGGGAAACAGGTAGATGAAAGCACACAAAAAGAGTGAGAAACATGTGTAAGTATGACATAATATAAACTTGTTTTTCTTTAAATCACTATTACATAACAATGATTACATATTTTTCCATATTTTCTATTTGAAATAGTCATAGTAATAAACAAAACCCGCACCGGATGCAGACATACTTTCAGCGGCCTTGAAACAGCTAAAACTGTATGGCCGCATCAGAGGTGTGGGTTTTGGGGAGACACCCCGGGCATATTTTCAGAAAAAAAAGCAAGAGGATGAACAAACTAAAGATTTTCAAGTAATGAGAGAAATATTAGATACCCATGATGAAAAATTCCAAAGTCAGGGATAGATTCTAGAAACTTTGATGGGGGAGAGGTGAAGAGAACAAACAACTTAAGAACAACTCGCGCGAGAAGATCCTGCCCCCCCCCCCCCCCCACCAGCATTGAGGCGAGTCATTCCCCTCAATGACCTAACTTAACCAAGGTAATCAATGATCAAATATTTGTTTTGGTGAAATTTGAATCACATAGACACTGATGCATTTCTCATAATGATATTCTACAGGGTGAAAATGACTGTGATTTATATCTGTTAACTCCCACCCATCCCCTTGTAGCGAGGGCTACGGTGTTCAATATACAGAATAAAATGCTACACTCTAGACCACTTCCAACCAGTCATGTCAAAGTTTTGATTATCATATCTCATGAGCGGTGTGCCGAGATACCCATTCCAAATGATGATGATGACATTCATACGATGGAAAAAACTGTTGGAACATTCGTTGCATGGCCGTCGAATCTTGTTAAAAAAACATGTAGACCGGGAGTTATTCATTTCCATTTAATTTTTCAAGTAGAACCTTCAACATTAAATTAAAAAATGGTTGAACCAATGAATCTTATTACATATGGACCAAATGGTGGAGCTAGAATGAAAGAGCGGCTCAAAAGGAACAACCAACCAAGTAAAACGATCTACTGAGAGTGCGTTCACCCGACCCATTCTATATCTACATTTAATATCATTGCAAGCTCATCTGTATACGAAAATTAGGGGAGGAAAGAGTCACACAATAGTTTGTGAAAAAATATATGTATAGAGAGGAAACATTAGATTTCGTTAGTGCTGACGCTGTTTCTGAAATCATCACATACGACTAGATAGGCACCTCAGTAATAAATGTATACATGAGGTATGTTTTCATGATTTGATTTTAAAGAAGTTAATATACTATAATAATTATGGCTAAATACTTTTCATTTTTTTCACAAGCATATATATGAAAAACAATTGAAGGGATTTTCCCATTAATTAAAATTTGGACTCATTAGTCTTCACACCATTTCTATATAATGAGAAGAAATAGATTCTGATTTTCAGGTTGAATTAATGTCATATATTCTCAAAACTTTTCAAAGAAGAATTATGACTAAAATACTCTTTTAAATACCAATGTTGAAGGGGTAAAACTCTAATTTTTAATCATATCAATTATATTTTCATTTCTATCAGTACTTATTCCTTTTTTTTGTTTTTGGGGAACATTGGATGCTCATTGCAGTCAATTTGGATACTCCAAAAATTTATTTTCTGGATTCACTACATGAATATACAACAAACCGACCACACATGATGGCGATTGTAATTTCGTAATACACTAGATCCAACATTTTAAAACTAAATATCTAGTTATATAATTTATATTATCTTTTAATGAAGATTCTTTTATGATAAGGTGTTGTATGAATATCGCCTAAATGCTGGAATGAATCCAGGGCCTAAGGACGAAAAGGTGCACATGATCTACAAATGGAGAAGTATCTGGGAATATATAAATATATTTAATTTTCCAAATACATATCAAAACAAATTACATATTTTTCTTGATGTTTCTGCAGTTTCTGAAACAAAAAAAATGACAAGGACTGCGGTTATTATGTTTGTAAATTTATGAAAGAGATTATATTTCACGGACAAACTAGCATCCCAAAAGTGTTATTTTTAAAAATAATTACTACTTTATTTAAAATAATTATTAATCCTTTATGTATTTATATTTTTTCAGTACTACTATGACTGTCCCAAAAATTCATATTCAAAAGATGATATAAATGTTATTAGAAAGAAATGGGCAGCGTACCTGATAAAAGAATGTAAACAAATAGGACAAGAAGGTGAATTCCTAATACATATTTTATCTTTATATGGTCATTTATATCTCAATTGTTTACACTTGTTGAGAATCTATGAGCACCCTTTCTTATGTTTCATATAATTAGATTAGTGAATTCTTAGTACTCAGTTTGAAATTGACATAAACTATAGAAAATAACACAAGTGACATATGGTAAACCAAGAAAACACATTCGAATTGTTTTGATAATTAAGGAAAACGATCCATTAGTCATTTGTGACATGTACGAATTGACCACACATCAATCTGGCACTCATTATGGATGTCATGGATAAAAGTTTTTGATATCGGTTTGAAATTGACATTAACTTTAGAAAACAACACAAATGACAAATGGAATTCTGAGCACACACGTTTATATTATTTTGATAGATTAAGAAAATGATCCAGGAGTAATTTTTTATGTGTACATATTGAACGCACCTAAATCCGACCCACGGTGTGACCGATATGGCTAAAAGTCTCTATTATCAGTTTGAAATTGACATAAACTTTAGAAAACAACAATACTGACATACGGAATACTGAGAAAATGTATTCGGATTGTTTTGATACTTTAGGAAAATGATCCATGAGGAATTTCTAACGTGTATGAATCAGCCACACCTCAATCCGACGCACGGTGTGACCGGTATGTCTAAAAGTGTCTGATATCAGTTTCAAATTGACATAAACTTTAGAAAACAAAACTAGTGACATACGGAAAACTGAGAAAACACATTCCGATTGTCCTGATACATCAGGGAAATGATCCATTAGTCATTTTTGACGTGTAAGAATCGACCACACCTCAGTCTGATGCACGGTGTGACAGTCATGGCTAAAAGTGTCTGATATCAGTTTGAAATTTACATTAAATTTAGAAAACAACACAAATGACATATGGAATATCAAGAAAACGCATTCAGATTGGTTTAATACTTTAGGAAAACGATCCATTAGTCATTTGTGATGTGTACGAATAGAACGTACCTTAATATGATGCACAGTGTTACTGTCATGGAAAAAAGTGTCGCATATGAGTTTGAAATTGACATTAACTTTAGAAAACAACACAAATGACATACGGAATACTGAGAAAACACATTCATATTGCTTTGATAGTTTAGTACAATGATCCATGAGTCATTTTTTATGTGTATGAATCAATCACACCTCAATCCGACGCACGGTGTGACCGGTATGGTTAAAAGTGTCTGATATCAGTTAGAAATTGACATAAACTTTAGAAAACAACACTACTAACATACATAATAGATACAAAATGCATTCAGATAGTTTTTATACATTAGGACAATGATCCATGAGTCATTTTTGATGTGTAAGAATTGACCGAACCTCAATCCGATGCACAGTGTGACTGGTATGACTAAAAGTGTCTATTATCAGTTTTTAAATTGGCATAAACTTTAGAAAAAACACAAGTGACATACGAAAAACTGAGCAAATGCGTTCGGATATTTTTGGTACATTAGGAAAACGATCCATGAGTCATTTTTGATGTCTATAGATTACCCGCACCTCAACCTGATGCACAGTGTGATCGGTATGGATAAAAGTGTCTGATATCAGTTTGAAATTGACATAAACTTTAGAAAACTACACTACTGTCACACAGAATACTGTGAAAATGTATTCAAATTATTTTTATACATTAGGAAAAGGATCCATGAGTCATTTTTGATGTTTATTAATCAACCTCACCTCAATCTGATGCACGGTATGACCAATATGGCTAAAAGTGTCTGATATCAGTTTAAAATTGACATAAACTTTAGAAAACAACACAAGTGACATACGAAAAACTGAGAAAATGAGTTCATATTGTTATTATACTTTAGGAAAACGATACATGAGTCATTTTTGACATGTACGAATCGACCACACCTCAATCCGATGCACGGTGTGACCGGTATGACTAAAAGTGCCTGATATCAGTTTCAAATTGACATAAATAATAGAAAACAACACAAGTGACATACGGAAAACCATGAAAACGCATTCTGATTGTTTTTATACTTTAGTAAAATGATATATGAGTAATTTGTGATGTGTATGAATTGACCGCACCACAATACGATGCACGGTGTGACCGGTATGGATAAAAGTGTCTGATATCAGTTTGAAATTGACATAAACTGTAGAAAACAACACTACTGACACACAAAATACTAAGAAAATGCATTAGGATTGTTCTTATAATTTAGGAAAACGATCCATGAGTCATTTTTTATGTGTACGAATCGACCTCACCTCAATCTGACTCACGGTGTGACCAGTATGGCTAAATGTGTCTGATATCAGTTGCAAATTGACATAAACATTAGAAAACAAATCATGTGACATACAGAAAACTGAGAAAACGCGTTCATATTGTCTTGATACTTTATGAAAACGATCCATAAGTCATTTGTGACGTGTAAGAATCGATCTCACCTCAATCAGACACACGGTGTGACCGGTATGGCTAAAAGCTTTTGATATCAGTTTCAAATTGACATAAACATTAGAAAACTACACAAGTGACATATGGAATACCGATCAAACAGATTCGGATTGTTTGGATACTTTAGTACAATGATCCATGAGTCTTTTTTGACATGTAAGAATTGAACATACCTCAATCTGATGCATGGTGTGATCATTATGTCTAAAAGTGTCTGATATCATTTTCAAATTTACATAATCTTTAGAAAACAACACAAGGGATATACGGAAAATAGATCAAACGCATTCGGATTGTTTTGATACTTTAGGACAACAATAAATTATTCATTTTTGACGTGTACGAATTGGACGCACCTCAATCCGACAAACGGTGTGACCGGAATGGCCAAATTTGTCTGATATCAGTTTGAAATTGACATTAACTTTAGAAAACAACAAAAATGACATATGGAATACCAAGAAAACACATTTTGATTGTTTTGATACTTTATGAAAATGATAAATGAGTCATTTTTGATGTGTACGAA
Source organism: Viscum album (assembly GCA_963277665.1). Classification (NCBI taxonomy): domain Eukaryota; kingdom Viridiplantae; phylum Streptophyta; class Magnoliopsida; order Santalales; family Viscaceae; genus Viscum; species Viscum album. The sequence goes on from OY728140.1 coordinate 932,302,274, forward strand.
TAATACAAACCTCAATCCGATGCACGGTGTGACTGGTAAAGATAAATGTTCTTGATATCAGTTTGAAATTGACATAAACATTAGAAAACTACACTACTGACATACGAAATATAGAGGAAATGCGTTCGAATTGTTTTTATATGTTAGGAAAACAATCCATGAGTCATTTGTGATGTTTATGAATCGTCTTCACCTCAATCTGACGCACAGTGTGATCGGTGTGGCTAAAAGTGTCTGATATCAGTTACAAATTGAAATAAACTTTAGAAAACAACACATGTGACATGCGGATTACGGAGAAAATGCGTTTGGATTGTTTTTATACATTAAGAAAATGATCCCTGAGTCATTTGTGATGTGTATGAATCGACCGCACCTCAATCCGATGCACGGTGTGACTAGTATGGCTAAAAGTGTCTGATATCAGTTTCAAATTGACATAAACTTTAAAAAACAAAACAAGTGAAATACGGAAAACCAAGAAAACGTGTTCGTATTGTTTTGTTACTTTAGGAAAATGATTTATGATTCATTTGTGATGTGTACGAGTTGACTTCACCTCAATCTGATGCATGGTGTGACCGGTAATTCTTTTCATTAGATGAAGACTTAGTTTTTATTAAATGAGATAAATCATCCAAAAACATATTGATTTTACATTATTCCCTTTAATTTTTATCAGAATGAAAAAAATTGACTTTAAAATTTCATATTTTAGTTTCACATTTCTATATTAATGTATTATTTCATATTAATGTTTTAATTTAATTCATCATTGTATTACTAACATAATATTTGTTTTCTCATATAGGTGAATTTTTATCCTTGAGTTCGAATGCTTTGTTCTGCGACAAATACCGTGGACGACAATTTTTGAGAGCGGATCATGGATATCAAAGTATGAAACATGAATGTTTATAAATTTTGTTGAATAATTGTAATTGTAACCATCTAAAACAATGTTTGAAATGTATATAGTAGTGTGTTTTTTTTTGTATTTGTGATGTTAAGTAAATTTATATACCATTGTCTATCAAAATCTTGTTTGTGGGTGCTATTTTGTGCAGGGTTGCATGTGCTATTTTTTTGCAGACATTTTGGTTTGTGTAGGCATGCATGTGTGCAGGTTCTGTTTTGTAGGTGCAGGGGAAGGTGCCTTTATCAGCGCTTTTTCGAGCGCTGATAAATGACACCTTTAATAGCTCTAAAATAGCTCTCATAAAGGACCCCCTTTATTAGCGCTCCTAAAAGCACTGATATAGGTCACCTTTATCATCTCTTTTCAGAGCGCTGATAAAGGGGACCCCACCTTTTTCTACACCGGCATTAATAATAATTTTCTAGCACTTTTAATGTCAGTTTTTAGCGCTGATAAAAGGACATGTTGTAGTAGTGTTATCCACTTATGTATGTACTTAGTTGTCCCATGCTGACTAGATATTTGGATTAATGGGTAGTCATTCTACAAAAATAAGACATTAAATTCATTTAGTAGAAGTTAGTTAAAGATAATTCCCAGGATGATTCAATCAAGGATCACCCAACTCAAGATAGCTCAATAGTGGGCACCAAACTTCCAGATGAGGAGGTTTTCTATGCCCATAACACTCCACAGAAAATGGAGATGTATATTGATTCCACCTCCAAAAGTCCCATTAATAAGATAAAGGATAACGAAAAACTCAATTGGGTTTCTGAAGGGACATTGATGGTTTATCAAAGAAAGGTAATGTTTTCCTACTATTTTTCACTATCCAAATAATACACAAATAATTAGGAAAATTTCAAATCCCTCATCTCATTCATGTGATTATCATTATAGTTGCAGATATCCTACTAGAATATGAAAGGGGTTTCAGAGTTAATGAAAATGCAGAAAAATGGTGAATATTCAATCAGAAAAGAAGAATATGACCATATAATTGGATTTATAAAAGGTATAATGGATGAAATTCCATTTTAGACAATGCTTAATCATGGCCCATGATTACAGAATGCTCATGATGACCCATTGGCGAATGCATCTATATTTTTGGTTGACCATGATCAAAAGGAAGCAACCATATGCATCATATAGTTAAGAGTGGTATCATGAATCAATTAATATAATTTTGAATTAATCAATCGGTTCATATCCACCTTTAATCATGATACACAAGTATCCACCATCGGATGTATGTATCTAATACTTTTTTATCTAAAAAATTCGACTCACCAAGTAGACTAACAGGGAACAGAATATATTCTACATCAAGTAGCAAAATATTCCCTCTGGTATGGTCCATAGTATTTGAAATCCATCTAAAATTAAGGCTTTGGTAAAATCCTCATTAGATTAATCGAATAAATATATATTCCCACAATTTTAGAAGAAGTCAATACGGGATCCTACGTTGCCTATCATTTTGGGACTAGGCCCTCCCACCAAATAATGAAGTTGGGCCACTACAAGAAGGCCATTATATAAGACTTTGTCAAATTAACCACGAAATTTCATCAATTCTATATCAATTAAAACATCATCCTTTAACGACAAAATTTACAACATAAAAATAATTATTCATATTTATTCACCATATTGGGACTAGATGTTGAGGGACTATATCCTCGAGCCCTGACTAAGTAGTTCAAATAAATCCATACTGATAACTTATTAATTTCCAAATGGACTATATATATTCATGTCACGGATTTTGGGATAAAGAATATGATCAACATTATGAAGTCCCATATCATCACTACATTTAGGATCTCTCATATTATACAAATGGAAAATTACACCAACTTATATTTTATGGTGTTGATGAAATTTTTCCAAGATTACATTATCAAGTACATTAAATCATCTCACTATCATGAAAAAAATGGTAAAATAGATTCCTTCAATAATACACTTTCAAATATATAGTTGAAAATAATGAATAGGGGAATTATGTCTTGATCAGACAAGCTTCTTCATACATTATGGTCCAACCATTCCACCATGTGTAATGAGACATATAAAATTACATATTAATTCTTGTATGGAACTGAGGGTGTATATCCAATTGAATTTGAGTTTCCTTATATCAAATAGTTATCTTTGGGAAATTATGTGATGCTGATCAATCAAAAAAGTGGATAGATGAGTTGTGGTGGCTTAATGAGAGTAGGTTTCATGCATTGTACAACCATGAATTTCAGCAAAATCATATCATAAGATCGATTAAAAAAATGGTCACCACCTCTAAATAATTTCTAAAATAACAATTATTGACTCTCATAACCATAATTATAATAAGAAACAAGTATCCAATGATAGAACCCAAATGGTAATGGAATTATATCAAATATATGGTTTATCACAATGGAGCTTACTCAATGGCCACAATTCATGAGGAACAAGTCAGACACCCCAGCAATAAAAATTTTCTGAAGAAATTATTTTAGATATCTTTCATCAAGAATCCTTCATCCAGGTCACATTCTATTAAAGTAAACACATTCATCCTTGTAGAAATAAATGTAACTGAATTTTTTGTGTCGTCCAAGTTACATAACATTATACTATAAAATTTATTTCTGGTTTTGTGATGTTAAACTAAAAAAACATATCATGTTTTCATGATGTTGAACACCACAAATTCATCCAATTCACATGATGTTAAACTGTGGGAACCTATCCTCGATACATGGAGTTAAACATTATAAATTCATCATATAAATAAGTCATTAAACTACACAACATCATTCACCATGATCACATGATGTTAAACTTCACCACAAAATCCGGACCACATTATGTTATATTGAATTAAGCGATATCCTAACAACATGATGTTAAACATTACAAAACATATCTTGACCATATGATGTAAAACTATATTATATGAATTTTGGATATTTGATGTTATAATACATTGAATTCATCCTCACCACATGATGTATAACAATATGAAACCCTAATATTCCCCATCATTGACCGCATGTTATCCACATCCTTATAAGAAGACAATAAAGTAAATGTATAATGTTATCACCAAATGAAACTAATTTTTACATTTCCCTATAGCTACATTTATCATGATTACATTCATCTTATGAAATTAAGGGTCACCTAGAGATCTATTCTCATGTGCAACAATACCATTCCTCTTCTTTCGCAATGTGTCACATTATTCCTCATAGTATGACATTAAAATAATTGGATGTTTTCTTCCCTGCACAACATTAGACATCATAAGTTTAAAGAACTATATAATGATTGATTCTGATTTCAATGAGATACACAGTGATACCGAAATCTAAAATCATTTTCTAGAAACCACATGATAAAAAATTTCATTTTCCATCCATTAGCAACATCTTCATAGAAAGGGGAACCCTATTTATTCTTTTTTTGTAACATATAACATAACTCAAGTAAGAATTGAAATTTTAGTGAGTGGTTCATTGTAAAAAAAATATCAATGTGTGAATTGAATATTGTGGCCTTGGATGAAATAAATTAAAATTATAACCACAATAATTTATCTCATGCTGTCAAAATACATCATTTTTTCTCTTTCATTGAATAAAATTGTGCATTAACAAGGACATAACATGATAGGATCACTATCATTCATTTTGGCCTCCCACAACAACTCTATAACAACTCTTCTCTTTATTTCAAACTTAAACATGATTTATTATATAAAATTTCAATTAAGACAACATTTAAGATCTATAGGCCTAGCATATTTGGGGATTAGGAACACTATACAACAACTTAAAACATGAAAACACATCTTTATTGAAATCTTCTTTAACAAGGACACACACCTTCCTTCATACTTAGCATTACATGGGATGACCCGAGGACATGAATATGAAAACTGGTGAGCTATATATCCCAGTAATGGATTAAAAAAGGCATAACCTAAAGAATAATGAACATGCTAGTAAATAGTTATAGTAATGGAGCATAATAGAAACATGAACGCATAGGCATGGCATAACAATATTATTCTAACATGGATATGTAAAGACAATATTTAACAGGATATTAAAATGATTCATATCTCATTCAACATGGATCATGAGTAAACGTTCATTTCACTTCAATTATAATGATTAAACCATTGTTTCACTTGACGTATCTTGATATTAATCTTTACCCAATGCATTTGAGCGCTATCAGGGAGCACCCTTCTTAATCATTTCATTTCATAAATATGTGTTCCACTAGGATCATATAACATGGATTCATTAAACATCATAATTTATTCCATGATAAAGAATGTGGAATTCATACATGAAACTATATAATAAATAATTGAATGTGTATAATGGTGAATACCCATGATAGATAAATGGGAATGGTACTCACTACACAATGACTTTGGCTTGGAATATCAGGGTGCAATTTTGGCAGCATAACGGCGTGACATAAGAATTCATAAAAATGGTTTATGAGAGATAAATGGGAGTATCATCTTATATACATGAAATTTATAGTAATTAAATCATATATATTCATGCCCAAATACATATATAATGTAATTTTGATACATAATACAAAGTAATTACTTTAATGTAAATGAGGGGAGAGAAATCCTTACAAAATTTTGGCATGGTAATGGGTGTCCATGGTAGGGATTAATGAGAGATAAATGTGTATATAATTTTTCAAAACTAACAATCTATATATGGGGGCATTGAAAAATAATACCCCAAAATTTGTAAATAAAAATACAAGTGTATTGCAACATAATGAAACATGGAAAAAATGAGAGAGGAATAAATCTCATACTTGGAAATGTAATCCCAATGGCATGGGAGAGGTTTGAGAGAGGCTTATATGGAGCTTGGGGGGCCTTGTGAGGATTATTGAGAGAGTATAGCATCGATTTTTCCTTCAAAACGTTTTGAGTGATGAGGAAGTGGGAGATTGGGAGGGTTTATAAAAGAAAAAAGAGGTAATTATTTATTATTAACTTTTTAGAAACAACACATTACAATAATCAAAACTAAAAACCATACCTTGGTTTAATCCCATGGTTTTTTAAAAAGGGAAGTGGAAATAATTGTTTTATAATTAAAATGGCTGATCTTCTTAAAATATTATTTTTTTCTTAGGTGGAGGTGAGTCACACTCTCAATGAAATCATGTTTTAGAAAATAAAATGTATTATAAGTCCTGAGGGGTCCACTATTACTTTGTAAAACAAATCCAACAAACCTAAAATCACATTATAAAAATGGAAAGAGATATATTGGCTGAAAATACCATTTATAGTATTTTATTACATCCAGATTCGGTCATTATGATGTCATAAATCACATTATATAATAAAAGGGTATTTAATTGTTACTCAAAAATTTGACTGTCTCAAAAAATTATGAAAAATTCACCATTGTCTAATTTTGACGTTCTGATTCCAAAAAAATATTTATTTTATCTAAATATTTTTATAAATATGTGAATTTTTTATTTTAAAATAAAAACCGAACTCTATTGATAAATCACAGGTATTGACAGAAATAACATTTAGACCTTAATAAAAATTAATTTAGTAATAATATTTTATTAAAATATTATTTGATTCAAAAATCCATTAATTAATTGAATTATATTTCATAATTAAATACAAAAAATATTATTTGTGCTTCAAAACCCATTTACAAAGTGACAATAATAAAAATAATGTATATTCCTTATAAAAAATAATTTAGATAATCATAGTTCTAGGGACTTGTTACATAACCCCTTATAACACCCACACAATACCTAAGGGTAAGGTGTTTGATGGTGATAGACTATTGGGTTCGATTAGATAACATTTCATTGGTGGTAATCTCTATTAACTTAGATTTCTCATGTAGGAGGTTCCAATCAAGCTTAATTGTTTGAAGCTCAACTTGGGCATGGTCAAGTGCAAAGCCAAGTGACACCACCTCATTTATGAGCTCTGAAAAATGGTCTTCATATGGAGAAATTATACTGAATGAGGCCATCACATCCTATGTCTGAGTAAATTTTATATTTTAGACCCCTATATTTATACTAATCATTGGGTCATTGTTCAACGACTATATTATCAACAGTAACAATTATTAACGATATTTTGGAATCCTAAATCACAATACAATGCTAGTGCATATTTTGTATAACTATTTTACATAATAATACATTTAAATAAATATATAGAAATTTTAATTAATAAATTTTTGGGTCATAACATTCTTTCCCCCTTAAGAAATTTCACCCTTTAAATTTCCATTTCCCACACTAAAACAGATGCAGGTAACTCTGCTTCATCACCTCCTTTGATTCCCACATTTCTGCTTCAAATTTTTTGTTTTTCCACAACACGTTGATGAGGAGAATTATAATATTTTATATAAATTTTTCCCTGTGAAATTACATCATCACTGACTTCTCTTCTTTGGAGAGGTCACTCTATAATGGTACCGACCTTGGATTGATTACCTGCGATGTTTTAGGTATATACTTCATCAAGAGTGATACATGGAAGAAATAATGTGAAACACCCTAATATTTTATGAGATGTATATTTTTTTATGTCTTATGTTATACACAACATCAAAGTAATATTTCATGGCACACAACAGAAGCTTGGCTTGTGTTACACGCAATCGCGACCATCCTCGACAGCGTGTGTAGTACGCAATACCGAGATTCATTAAACAACGTTATATTATTATAATATTATAAACTAGCCATTATGAATAGTATTAACTGAATTTTAAATTTTATAAAATTATTTTTTTATCTTACATATTTTCTAGAAAATGGTATGGGAACAAAATAATTTTTTCGGGTAAAATAAGTATTTTTAAAAAAATGCAACTTTGCCGCCTTTTGATGGCGCACCAACATTAAATCTAGTTTTTCACAAGTTTATAAGTTAAATTTGACAAAATAAGATACTTATTTAGAATCAAGATATAAAAATTTACTTTGGATAAATTTTTCATATTATTCTGATAACATTCATATTTAATGAATAGTAAAAACACGCTATATTGTAATTAAAAACAAATTTGATCATCATAATAATTTATATGGTTAATTTATAATATTGAATGGTTTTAGATTATAAATAGAATATATTTTTACCATTTAATATAATTTATTTAATTATAATTTATTTTACATTGAATTCATAGGTAAAATCATTTTAATCTTTTGCAATGTTTTAACTTTTAAAACTCATTTTCTTAATAGCAAGATTATTTTTAAATTAATTACTGCAACATATGTGTTTAGATTTTGAAAAATGGATTCCATATTTGAAATCATTAGATCCAAATTATGATAATAGGCTACTTTTTGTTTTTGGACACTATGAATAGTAACTACGATAATTTTTATTTACTTTAGTTAAAGATAAATCGGGTAATTAAGGGTAAACCTAAGATTATAAAATTACCCTAACACATGAAAAAATTATATTGGATGACTAAAAGTCTACCCATATCACCTAAGTGTCTGATTAGATTCATTTTATGGACTTTTGACCATGAAAATAATTTTATTATTATTAAAACCAAAGAAAGTGACAACATCTCACTCTTTTAAATCTTATAAGAATAATAATTTTAATATAGTGATAAACATCATGAAACATAAAAAATTTATAGTCTCCATAAATATAACAAACTTATATACATAATGAGAATTTATTTCTAATTTTTAGGTGTTAAATAATTGTCATTAATGGTGACACAATAGTGATGTAGAAATTGTTTATTTAGTGAAAAATCAATAATATAGTTTTTATTAAAAAACAATACCTATAAAAAGGACCATAAAAATTAAAAAAATTATTGGTTGAGTATATTTATACCATAAGAATCCAAGGGTCTCTTTTTTGACCATTTGGAGCCTTATAAAACTGATTATGACATTTATATTATTATTTTTTAAATGATGTCAAAGATGTCACCTTCATAATTTAATAAATATATCAATTTAAATGTTGATATTTTAAGATGATAAATTCATGTCATGGTATTATTATTAAAGTTATTATATTTATATTTATCATAGAATTGTATTTTTAATTTTTATGAAAAAAAAATGTATATTAAATAATTATACAAAAATTTTGTAGTAATTATTTTATTAAGAGATATACCAAATAAAATGTTTTAAAAATATTAAAATAAATATTATAAGAACTATTTAATGTGATCTAGTAATTTTTTAGATAAATATGACATGTTATGAATCTATTAATTCTTTTAGTTCAAACATATCTTCTGTGAGGATTTTATTTAAATTCAAATAAATGAATAGTGTCAAAGTTGACACTATTGTTATTTTATAAAAATAACATAATATAAATTTGTTAAAAAATTACAAAAATATTTAAATATTATAAATTAAATTTATATGGTCAAAACATTCATAAATTATCCAATTATGTACAATTCACAACACATATAAAAATATATATGAAAATTTAAAATTTAGAATCTTATTAACACAAATAAAATTAAATAGATTAAATAAAGATGAATCAAGTTGAAATTATTAAAAATAAATTCAAAACATGTCTAAATTTTATTGGTTGATGATATTACAACCCTATATCATATAATATTCTGATTTTAGTCATTTTGGATGTTTATATGTGGGGTTTGAATTTATTATAAATTAATATTTCTTATAATTCCAAAGGTGCCCCTCTCCCCCCTTATAAAATGGGCACCCCTTCCCTCTTCCCTTCACACCCATTTGAGCCTTGAATATCGGCCAACCCATACCCACTTCCCCACTAAACCTCCTTATAAACATTCTAGTGGTCTTGGTATTCTTCAAAGACCAATTTTTGTTCCCCAAGAGAAGGTTTCAAAGAGGCGTGTTGAAGAAGAGGTAATATCCATTACCGATTCTTTCAAAATTATTTTTTCTTCTACTTCTTATTCATTAGTTATTTCATTATGAATTAATAACATAAGTATCACTAAAATAATGACATGTTATTAAAAATGTGAAACAGTATTATTTCACCTTTTATCAATTCTACGGAAAACAAAATCACCGCACGTGCATACGTACGGAATACCGTCTCCACGCCGTGGTGTAATCTTTTTTCCACCACCACCATACATGGATGGGAATAATGGCGTAAATTAAAACTAAATATGATTATTATAACAAAATAATGATTCTAAGATATTATATAATTCATTCCAATTCCATTCAATAATTATGGGAACGATATCATTACTCGTTCATACGTACGGATTACCGTCACCAAGACACGATGAGATTCATTTCACATGTTAACAATTTAAGAATGATTATAAAGTATATATAATATGTAATCATAAAATATATGACATAATAATGCTATTGGATTTATTTATATATATATATATATATTTATGTCATCTACTTAATTCCATTCAATTCAATAAGGAAATGAAAACAACGTTCATGCGTACATACGACCTACTGTCTCCATGAATGGTGTATTTATTTCCATTTATAAATCTATTATATAAAAGTATATTCTGAATATATATTATATATAAATCATTTTTATATTCTGGAATTATATAATCATGATCTATGTAATAATATTAATAAATACATGTAAAAACACGGTTGATAAATGAAACGATTTTTCCCAAAACGCAAATTTAACATGAATTTACAAAAGAAGGTGTAATATAAAGTCATTAGTGAACCATATTTGATATCATAAAAATTAATATGATTTTGTAATAATTCAATGACATTATTTAAATCATTATACAGGAGGATCAGATACGTATGAAGCATATGATACCTAAGGTAAGGGATAACTTTTCTAATCTCCTTTTTATCTGAGATTTTTTATTCGTATGTATTTACTGTGGTTATTGTAATCATCCATGACCATATTTTCTAAAAATGATTTCATATATGTATAAAATCCTTTTTACCAATTTTTTAATTTTACCACATGTTATGAAAGGAATCTTACTTTTGTTTACCACACAAGGAACATTTTGACTTTTCCGACAAAAGTACGAGAAGAATGTTTTTTTATCTTTTACAACATGAACAAATTTTTATGGTTTCATAACACCTTATTTTCATGAAGCTTACTCTACAATATTTCATGATTATTTTCAAAAAATACATTTCTTTTAAAATTTCAGGGCATTTTGTGAAAATAAAATGATTTTGGAGAAGAAATGATATTTTCGTCAAGAATTCATTTCAAGTGTTCTCTCAAAACTATTTTCCATCTAAAATAAAATTATTTAAATGTTCATGATTCATGTATAATGTCTCCATTATTTACATGGTATTATTTTTCTTATGATGAAATGATATCTATTTTTTATATGGATTATGTTATGATGGTATGATGTTTAATAATCCCATTCTATTACATGGGCTATGCTATGATGTATGATTTTTGATTTTGTGGCACATGAAAGAATTATTTCATTATGATATCGGTGGGACCTATATCTCCCTCCTATGCATTGGTTAATGATTTATATCTCATGAGAAAAACATGGCTGCAATGGTAAGTTAATCTGGTTCAGTGTTACAGGACCGAAACGAGGAGTGAACTCAATTCAGAAAGGGAATTTGTCCACTAAGATGGTCTTGGTAGCAATGCCTTTGCTAATATAGAAATCATAACTTTTTCTGAATGGTTTCCATAATTACATGTTTTATTCCCATTCTATTTTATCATGGTTGATGTTCCATTATGATATATTCCTTACGAACTTCCAAAATTTATGTCGTTGATCAAGATTTTGATGTTTAAATTTTATGTTCATGTTTTTGCATTAAAATGTTTTTGGATTGTTTTATGTTCTCAATGTGTTCCCTTACTGATCATTTGAGCTCACCCTTTTTATGTTTTCTTTTCCCTAGGATATAATGAAATTTTTTAGGAATGAAAAAAGGAAGATATTTGTGGGAGATGTTGAGGATCTTTCACCAAGATTAGAAGATTATGTTCCATGTTTTCAAAGACACTATACTATTACGGTCCTTTGGTGTCTGTTTTTGTTATGTATTAAGTATTCCAAAAAAGTAATGTAATGTCCATGAACTTCAAGCTTTGGGTCTCTACAGTTGGTATTAGAGGAAATGTTTAGTTAACCTTTGGAAACTAGGATGTGAAAACATTAGTGAGATACCTAGAGATGTTTCTAAGGTATGTCTTGGGATGTCCCAAAGGATAAGTATATGTATATGTTATAGTCCTATAATTACAGTAACTATATTAGAATTAAACATAATACGTTAGATATTGATGGTACTCCCTATTGATTATGATTTTTTCCTCTCACACTATTCTTTTTGGGTTTTCAAAAATGGATGGAAATCGTAAGATTCACAATAATGGAGGATATGATGGACAATTGAATGATATTCTTCATACGCAACCAAAGGAAATTAGATCTTGAAGTCCACATGTCATTATTATGACAAATCAAAAATATCATAAAATGATCAATAATCTCAACCTTGGTAAGTATCCCGACTTTGCTAATAAGAGAAATATTGAGTTTCATGATGATCATAGCAAAAAGAAAGTTCAATTCCCCTCATTTAAATCATGTGGGAAGAGGCATCAGGGAGAATGTTTCAAAGGAACTGGAAGATGATTTGGGTGTGGAAAAGAAGGACACAAAGCCATAAATTGAAAAGTTAAAGGTTTAGTTAACATGATGGACAAGGATAATGGTATTTCTAAGACATAAAAAATGGTTAAATGCTTTAAATGTGGAATGTACTAGCATTATGCAAACCAATGCCCTATGGGAAAGTCTCATGAAGAGAATCATCATGTTTGTATGGGTAGTATTTATATTAATGATGATGAAGAGACTTCAAATGATATGTGAGATAAATGAATTATTGAAGCTCAGTCATTGGTTTAAGAAGGTAGTGTAATGATTTTATGTTTATCAAAAATAATGTATGGTACTTTGGAATAAATAAAAAATCTAAGGATTGTTACACGATTTCCTTTGCTTGATTTTTCAATGTATATGATGAATGGTACCAATAACCATGAAATGTTATTCAAATATGTTTGGAAGGTAGATAATATGTGTATAATGAAAGGATAAGGAGATAATGAATTATTTGATAGTATTAATCATCTCATGACTTATATAAGGACAAAGTGATATCATGGATTGAGTATATAGAAATTTTGGAATGTTGGTATGTGGAAAGTGTTAAATTTTGACAGCATTCATGTTTTCACTAAGGGTCAATGGATATTAATTGTTCTAGAGAATACATGATTAAGGTATTCACATGTTTGTAATGTGACCAACAAGTTTTATCTTATGATATATGGGGGATAAATGATGTTATTCACATGCTTGGAAGATGAAATTCCTAGTAATTGTTTTCTTTTTACTGTTATCTTGGACAGAAGTATTTTTGATAAGCCTAAAGATTGTAATGGATTATGTTTGACATAAGTTAGTATTGTTAAAGTCTAGATCTTTTTTCGATATTATTTATGGGATTTTATAATAATTTAGTTTTAGAAAAAGGATAACCTGCAGGACGAGCGACAACCCATCGCGTCAGACATGGTTGAGGGAATTGAACCCCCAACCGAAGTGTGACAGACCATTATAACATACCACTGGCCTACAATAAGTCCCTGGTTAGTATAAATTATTTTCAATTTATTAAGTGGTATGATATAAGAAGTATAAGTCCATTTTAGGACACAAATATGATTAATATAATTATGTATATTTAATAACATTTTCTATCCTTGTGTTTGAAATAGATGGAATGACCCATCATTCTATCACATGATCTGCTAACACATCACAAATAAAAAATTAAACTTCATTTATTTAAGAGATGAAGTAGAAATTGTTCAAGGCACGAACAACGATGAGATTGAACCAAAATCATGTAAGTATTTATTTAAATTCATCAAATTTAGGGAAATGATATTCAAATACAAAAATTTTGCCCTAGTGCCCTCATATCTGATGAATCAGATGGTACCTTATCATCTCAAATTTATGGCTCTGTGATTGTCAGCTTTTTCATAGCCATGTTCTCTACAACTCTCCATCACAACATGATGGTTAGATTTCTCTTCCATATCCATATTATCACCTATGTTCTCTTACATGGAAACCCAATGATGATTTAATTTGGGTAACCGTTATGTTTCATACATAAATTTTTAAAATTAATTTTTAGTAGTCCTTTTTATGATGTGTGTTTTATTAAAGAAACTTCCAAGTAGTAAACCATTTATAACTCCGAAGAATTTCAAGGGAGAAATTCATTTTAAGTGGGGTAGAATGTAACACCATTATATTTTATTAGATGTATATTTTTTATGTCTTATGTTATACGCAACATCAATGGAATCTTTCACTTCACACAACACTACTTGGCTTGCATTACACGCAATCGCGACCTTCCTCGATAGCGAGTGTAGTACGCAATACCGAGTTTCACTAAACAACGATATATTATAATAATAATATAAACTATCCATTAAGAATAGTATTAACTAGATTTTAAATTTTAAAAAATTATTATTCATCTTACATATTTTCAAGAACATGGTATGAGAACAAAATAAATTTTTCGGGTAAAATAAGTATTTTTAAAAAAATGCAGTTTTGCCGCCTTTTGATGGCGCAACAACATTATATCTAGTTTTTGACAAGTTTTTAAGTTCAATTTGACAAAATAAAATTCCTCTTTAGAATAAGGATATAAAAATTTACATTGGATGAAATTTTCATATTATTCTGATAACTTTCATATTTTAATGAATAGTAAAAACACACTATATTTTAATTAAAAACAACTTTTTCTACGTAATAATTAATATGGATAAATTATTATATTTAATGGTTTTAAAGTATAAATAGAATAAATTTTTACCATTTAATATAATTTAAGTCATTATAATTTATTTTACATTTAATTCATAGGTAAAATCATTTCAATTTTTTTAATGTTTTAACTTTTAAAACTCATTTTCATAATAGCGGGATTAATTTTAAATTAATTACTGAAACATCTATGTTTTGAATTTTGAAAAATGGATTCCATGTTTGGAATCAGTAGGTCCAAATTATATTAATAGGCTACTTTTTATTTTTGGGCACTATAAATAGTAACTATGGTAATTTTTATTTTCATTAGTTAAAGATAATTCGTGTAATTATGGGTAAACCTAAGATTATAAAATTACCCTAGCACATGCCAAAATTATATTGGATGACTAAAAGTCGACCCATATCACCTAAGGGTCTGATTATATTCATTTTATGGACTTTGTTTCTAGGAAAATAATTAAATTATTATTAAAACCAAAGAAAGTGACAACATGTCACTCTCTTAAATCTTATAAGTATGATAATTTTAATTTAGTGATAAAATTAATGAAACATTGAACATAAATAGTCTCAATAAATCTAAAGAAATTATCTACATCATGAAAATGTATTTGGAATTTTTAGGGATTAAATAATTGTCATTAAAGTTGAAAAAATAGTGATGTAAAAATTGTTTATTTAGTGAAAAATAAATAATATAGTTTTTATTAAAATAACAATACCTATCAAAAGGACCAGAAACTTGACCAAACATTATTGTACGAGGATATCTAAACACTAGTCATCCAACCGTCGATTTTTGGACCATTTAGAGACCTATAAAATAGATTATGACATTTATATTATTTTATTTTAATTAATGTCAAAGATGTCACCTTCATAATTTAATAAATATAACAATATTAATGTTGTGATTTTAAGATTATATATTCAAGTAATAATAATATTAATAAAGGTATTATATTTATCTTTATTATAGGATTTTAGTTTAAATTTTTATGAAACAAATATGTATATTAAATAATTATACAAAAATGTTGTAGTAATTATTTTATTAAGAGATATACCAAATAAAAGGTTTTAAAAATATTAAAATAATTATTATATGAACTATTTAATGTGCACCACTAATTTTATAGATAAATATATCATGTAATGAATCTATTAAATATTTTATTTCGAACATATCTTCTGTGAGAATTTTATTTAAATTCAAATAAATGAATAGTTTCAAAATTGACACTGTTGTTATTTTATAAAAATAACATAATATAAAATTGTTTAAAAATTACAAAAATATTTTAAAATTATATATTATTATTTATATGGTCTAAAATTTCATAAATTATCCAATTATGGACAATTATCAACACATATGTAAATATTTATGACAATTTAAAATTTATAATCTTATTACAACAAATAAAATTAAATAGATTAAATAAGGATAAATCAAGTTGATATTGTTTAAAATAAATTCAAAACATGTCTAAATTTTATTGGATGATAATATTAAAACCCTATATTATATAATATTCGGATTTGAGTCATTTTGGAAGTTTATATGTGGAGTTTGAATTTATTATAAATTAAAATTTCTTATAATTGCAAAGGTGCCCCACTCCTCCCTTATAAAAAGGGCACCCATTCCATTTCTATTCACACCCTTTTGAGCATTGAAGCTCAGAAAAAACCTGCCAATTTCCATTATCAACCTCTTTATAAACATAGTAGAGGTCCTGGTCTTCATAAAAGGAAAATTTTAGTTCCTTAAGAGAAGGTTTCAAAGAGGCGTGTCGAAGAAGAGGAAATATCCGTTACCGATTCTTTCAAATTTAATTTTTCTTCTACATATTCTTCGTTAGATGTTTCATTATTAATTAATAACATAAGTATAAATAATATACTGATATTTTATTATAAATATGAAACAATCTTATTTCACTTTCTATCCATTCTACAGAAAATGAAATCACCGTCCATGCGTACGTACAGAATACCGTCTCCACACCGTTGTGTAATCTGTTTTTCCACCACCACCGTACTTGGATGGGTATAATGGTGTAAATAAAAAATAAATATGATTATTATAACATCATACTGATTCTAAGATATTATTATATCATTCACTCCAATTAAATTCAATAAATTTGGGAACAATATCATCGCTCGTGCGTACATACGGATTACCGTCTCCACGACGTGATGAGATTCATTTTCCATGTTAACAATTTAAGAATGATTATAAAGTATATATAATAAGTAATCATGAAATATATGACATAATAATTCTACTATATTTATGTTTATATATATATTTCATCTACTTAATTCCATTCAATTCAATAAGGAAACGAAAACAGCGTTCATGCGTACGTACGACCTATCGTCTCCATGAACAGTGTATTTCATTCCATTTATAGATCTATTATATATATTTATATTATGAATATATATTATATATAAATGATTTTTTATATTCTGGAATTATGTAAACATGATCAAAGTAATCATATTAATGATTACATGTCAAAACACAGACGATAAATGAAACGATTTTACCCAAAACGCTACTTTAACATGAATTTACAAAAGAACGGGTAATATAAAGTCATAAGTGAACCATATATGATATCATACCAATTAAGATGATTCTTTAAGAATTAAATTAAATTATTTAAATCATTATACATGAGGTTCGGATGCGTACAAAGCATATCAGACCTAAGGTAAGGGATAACTTTTCCAATCTCGTTTTTATCCGTGATTGTTTATTAATAAGTATTTAATGGGGTTATTGTTTTCATCTATGCTCATGTTTTATAAAAATGTT
This sequence comes from Viscum album, assembly GCA_963277665.1. Classification (NCBI taxonomy): domain Eukaryota; kingdom Viridiplantae; phylum Streptophyta; class Magnoliopsida; order Santalales; family Viscaceae; genus Viscum; species Viscum album. Next base: position 932,319,957 of record OY728140.1, read on the forward strand.
TTCATGTATGTTTAAAGTCATTTTTATCCATTTTTATATTTTACCTCATGTTATGAAATTAATCTTACTATTTTTTACCATAAGAAAAACATTTTGACTTTTCCGAAAAAAGTACGAGGATAATGTTTTTCTAACTTATACGGCATGAACAGATTTTAACAGTTTCATAACGCCTTATTTTTATGAAGCTTCCTCTACATGATTTCATGATTATTTTCAAAAAAATACATTTTTTTTTGAAATTTCATTACATTTTGTGAAAAGAAAATGATTTTGAAGAAGAAAGGATATTTTCCTCAATAATTTATTTCAAGTGTTTTCTCAAAACTATTTTCCATCAAAATTGAAATTATTTAATATGATTATGTTACATGTATACTGTCTCCATTATTTACATGGTTTTATTTTTCCTATGATGAAATGGAATCCATTTTTTTATCCATTATGTTATCATGTCATGATGTTTAAGATTCCTATTCTATTACATGGGTTATGCTATGATGAATGATTTTTTATTTTCTGGCTCATGAAAGAATGATATAATTATGAGATGGGTGGAACCTATATCTCCCTTAAATTCATTGGGTAATGATTTATATCTCATGATATTGACATGGTTGTAATGGTATGTTAATCCGGTTTAGTGTTACAGGACTGAAACGGGGAGTGAACTCGATTCAGAAAGGGACATTGTCCACTAATATGATCTTTGCAGCAATTTCTTGGATAATATGGAAATCAAAACATGTGTTGAATGGTTTCCACAATTACATGTTTTATTCCTATTATATTTTATCATTGTTGATATTCCATTATGATATATGCCTTGCGCACTTCCACGATTTATGTATTTTTCTAAAGATTTTGATTTTTAAATTTTATGTTCAAGTTTTTGCATTCAAATGTTTATGGATTTTTTTATGTTATCTATATTTTCCCTTACTGAGAATTTGAGCTCACCATTTTTATGTTTTCTTTTCCCCTGGATATAAAGAAAGGTTTCAGGTATGAAAAAAAGGAAGATCTTTATGGGAGATGTTGAGGGTCCTTCACCAAGATTAGAAGATTATGTTCAATGTTTCCAAAGGCACTAAACTATTATGGTCCATTGGTGTCTGTTTTTGTTATGTATTATGTATTCTAAAAAAGTAATGCAATGTCCATGTATGTAAATTTTTAGGTCTCTAAATAATGTACTTGAGATAGGTTCAGTGGGAGTGCTTGTCGATATTCCACATCTCCAATACACTCAAGGATCTCAAATGGGTTGATGTACCTTTGAATAAGCATTACCTTCTTACCAAATCTCATAACTGTATTATACAGTGATACGTGGAGGACTACTATGTCTCTAACATCAAACTCTATGTCTTGTCGATGATTACCAGCATTGCTCTTTTGTCACCTCTGAGCAGGTTTGATGTGCTATATAATGGTCTTAACCTTATCTATATCCCTTCTATCATTTCAGGACCTAGGTGTTTTCACTCCACAACTTCGTCCTAACAAAACAGTGTTTTTCACCTCTTCCCATAAAAGGGTTTTATAAGGAACCATTTGGATTAATTAGTGGAAACTGCTATTATAAGAGAAATAAACTAGAAGAAGATGTTGTTCCCATCCTCTTTTGAAGTCCCTCAAGCATGCTCTCAACATGTCCTCAAGTGTTTTGAAGTCTGATACGATTAGCCATCAGTTTTATGATGATATGTCGTACTGATGTTCAACTCAGTTTTCATAGCATTATAAAGAATCTTCCAAAACATATAGGTGAATAATAGATCTCGATCAGATACAATCAATAGTGGTACTATATTCTAATTTACCACATCTATGATATATATCCATTCCATTTAATCCAATGATAAATCCTCCTGAATTGTATTGAAGTGTGCAGTCTTTATAAGATGATCCACAAAAACCCAGATAGCATTTTTTCTTTTGGATGTCTTTGGTAGTCCATTAACAAAGTCCAAGGTGATGTTCTCTAATTTCTAAGCTGGTATGCTCAAGGGTTGCATCACCCACTTAGAATTTTTCCTCACATCCATCACTTTCTATCATTAAAGAAACTTTGATATATACTCAGCGATCTCCTTCTTCATTTATCCCACCAATAAATCACTTAGAGATCTCGATACATCATTGCGTTTTCTAGGTGAATGGATAAATTAGAACTATTTTTATCATCCAAAATATCTTTAATTATCTCCGGACATGATGGAAAACATAGTCTTGAAAATAATCTCACAATACCATCTTCATTAACATTGAACTCTCTGTATTCTACTTTTCGTATAGTTTCCACATTCTTTAGAATTCCGACATAAACCTTTGGATCATCCTTTTCCTTTCTAAAAGAGATGGTTGATAAATATTTTTTGAAATTATTGATGATGTTATGTTCTTTATGATAAACATGTCCATATTTATAAAATCTATAATGTTTAGACCCTTTTGAATGCTCATCAATGAAGGAATCGCTGAGTCCTTTCTGTTTAGAGTATCTGCCACCTTTATTTCTTTCCCAGGATGGTAATGGATTGAGCATTCATAGTATTAGATCATATCCAACCATCTTTATTGTCACATTTTAAACTATTTATATGTTAATATATTCTTAAGGATTGTTTTAACGATATATATTTCACACTTCTCCCCACATAGGTAATTCCACAAATGATTTAAAGTGAATATTACTTCAACCAAATATAAATCATGTGTTGAATTATTTTTTTAATGAACATTCAATTACCCAGAAGCATAGGCAATGACTTTGTCCTTTTTCATCAACACACAGCCCATTCCCTTCTTCGAAACATCACTGAATACAACAATATGTACTACATTTGTGGGTAGTTTGTCTATGTGCATAGTGATAAATCTTTTTTTCAACTCCTTGAATCTATCATTGCATTCACCACTCCACGAAATCTTCACTCCCTTCCGATTTAGCTATGTATGAGGGTTTTCCAATTGTAAGAAATTTTTCACAAATCAGAGATAATATCTAGCTAACCCCAGGAAGCTACGGATATCCATTACCGATTTCAGCCTTTGACATCCCTCAATTGCAGCTATCCTAGATGGATCCACAGATATACCATTGCTGGTGATGATATGACTCATGAATGAGACCTACTTCCAAAAGAACTCACACATTCTGTACATTTCATAGAGCTTATCCTTTTGCAAGTTCATTGGTATAGTTCATAGATGCTCCTCATTCTCCTCCATGGTTTTAGAGTATAATAAAATATCATATATAAATACTACAAAAAATTTGTCAAGATAATCTCTAATGACTCTATTTATCATGTCCATGATTATTTATGGATCATTAGTTAGTCCAAAAGTCATTACTATGAACTCATTCTGCCTGTATCTTATACGGAAAGTTGTCTTAGGGATATCCTCCTTCATAACCCTTACATGGTATTATCCAAATAGAAAATCCACCATGGATAAGTATTGTGCTCCACATTGCTGCTCGAACGAGTTATAAATTTGCGGCCAATGATACTTGTTATTTATTGTGATTTTATTGAGCTCATGATAATCAATGCAAAGGTGCATAGACCCATACTTCTTATTGAAGAATTGGGCTGGTGCACCCCATGGTGAAGTAGTTGGGAGTATAAAATCTTCATCCAAATTATCATATTATTTTTTCATCAAATAATAGCCTCCACAACATCAATTCTATTCAGTGTCTTGGATATTAGAAACACCCCAGTTATAATATCAATTGATAATTCAACATCTCATCAAGAAGGATGACTAGACAATTACTGGGGAAACACTTCAACAGATTCCCTCACAATAGGCATGTCTTGAAGGATGGTTTCATGCTTAGACTCAATCATATGATCTAGATGCACGTGATCATATGGATATAATATCATTTCTTGAGATGATGGTTCAAAATAAGATTCATCTTCTCCCTTGAACTTATGAAAAATCGAGTGTCGATTCGCCATATGAAGAGTGATTTTCCTCTCACATAAATTTACATTGGCTCAAAATAAGGAATGAGAATACATTACATGAATTGAATAAAATTATTCCTAAGGGAGTAAGATGAAGTTCTATTGGAAATTAAATCCACAAATTGTAACATGGGAGGAGTTATTTTCTGGGGACTCAAGGATTTTCCCTTTTTTCATTGTCACCAACATCCTTACATCCATGATTTGTGGTGGTGTTGGGACTGTTCTACTAAAAATTTAGTATATAAAAGAATGCATAGAAAAAAAACCAAAAACTACATTTTCTAATATTGAATGAATAATATGTGTACTTGTCACCACATCATTGTCAGGGTTCACATAACTGGTAGTGATGAAAAAAGATCACCCATGCTGCCACGGAGGTTGTTGGTTGACTCTAAAAAACCTTGGCTTAGGTCACTGGTTTGCAAAGTGCCCTAGTTCATTGTAGTTGAATAAATGAGCAATGAGTTAAGGGTCAAATTGAGCAGTTGTCACTTATGTCCAAGATGCGGTTTTTTTCTTGTCGGTAGTTAATGGCCTGGTGCCCTTCTCGTATACACGTAAAGCATTTTTTCATTCCCTTCGGGCAATTTACAAGGTGCTTCTTTCCACACATTTGGCAAGTGGGGTGCGAGATTTTCATAGAACCATTGGATTTATCCATCGAACTACTAGAATTAAAGTCCATATTATTCTTCTTATCTCCATGATACCCCTGATATTTTCTAATAAATATTTCAACTTTGAGGGCATAATGGATAATTTCTATATAGCTATCAAAGTCATTTATTTCCAGGGATTTCCATAGGCTAGTGTTTAGCCCTGCAAGGAAGCGATCTAACTTGCATTCACGGTCAATGAAAAAGATGGAATAATATTTTGAATTCCTTGTGTTGTTTTCCTCATACTCTATGATGGATTATTCAACTTTCTTCTTGCGGTCATGGAAGTCCCTTTCCATCTTAAGTCAGAGGGTGCAAGGAAAATATTTATCAAAAAACATTTATTGAAAATCCTTCCATTCCAACACCTCGATCTCATCCTCAGGATTTATATTTTTTATCAATGTACACCATTGATTAGAATTACCCTCCATAAGGTAACCAGTTAGATAAACCTTTTAGTTTTTTGAACATTGATGTATGGAGAAGATCATTTCAATTGTGTTGATTCATTTTTAGGCAATTGATGGATCAGACGACACATTAAAAGTATAAGGCCTTTTTCTCATGAATCTTTTTATTGCAACATATTCTTTCATGGGGTGGGGGTGGGGGTTGAATGTTCATCTTGACCCAATTTTATATTCAAAATGTGAGTTAACTGTGTGAGTATCGTGATAAATATTGTGATTTCTGCTCCCCTTGGATTGGGAATCTCATTAGAACAGTCATCACATTGATCTTTTCATCTGATTCTAGCTCGAGTCCTCCAATTACCGACTATTGGCTACAATAAAATAAATTTCAGGGGTAACACATAAAGGGGAATCCAAATAATAAAACTAATAACATATAAATTACAATTATTTCCTTATCTTATGAATTTTTTGGACCCAATATATTTATTCTTGATCTACTTCAAAACATATATTCTAAGTGGAATATTTTTATTCCTATAATAATGGTTCATACTAGGATTATGAATTTACCAAATCATATCCCTCAAGGGTGTCGTAACAGAGAGTGTCTCAAGACCCAATTTTGTGCACCATTTTATGTTCGAGTCCATCTCAATGTGGTGTTTTCGAGTTTTACCCCTAGATACATATATGCCAAATCCGCCTTTATCTTCTTGTATCCATATATGGATGCGTTTTCTTGATTAACCACTTACACATTACTCACCAAAATTTAGGGATATTTTTATTATACTTAGTCTTATACCTATGTCTATCACTATGGTTTTCTAATCCTAATCCCACAAAAAACTAAACCTATCCTCTAATACCAACTATAACAACACTGCTCTTTATTTCACACATAAATAAGATTTATTACAAAAAAATTCACCTAATTCATCTATGAATATCGATAGGTCTAGTGTCTTTGGGATTCCAAACATTACATAACAACATAAAAAATGTAATACACATCTTTATTGAAAACTTATTTTATATTACCACAAACATTCCTTCGTACGTAGCGTTGCATGGGATAACCAAATGACACACAAAAGAAAAAGGGTGAGCTATAAAGCCTAGTAACGGAGTAAACAAGGCATAACAAGAATAATAAATTACATTTTAGGAAACAGTCATATCAATGGACCATAAGAGAAACCTGAACATAAAGGAGTGATATAACTAGATTATCCTATCATGGAAATGTCGCAATAGCATTTAATATGATATTAGTATAATAAAAGTCTTATGCACAATGAGCATGAGTAAACACTCATAGAACTTGAATTACCATGTGTAACCCCTCATTTTACTTGGATTATCATGATACCAATCTTTACCAAAAGAATTGGAGTGCTATCAGGGTGTACCCTTCTTAATCATTTAATTTCATGCATAAGTGTTCCACCTGGATCTTGTAACATGCATTCATTAGACATCATCATTTATTCCATGATAAAGTTATGTGGAATTCATACATGTAACTATATAATCAATATATAAATGTGCATAAAGGTGAATACCCTTGATAAAAAAATGGGCATGGTATTCACTACACAATGACTTTGTCCAGGAAACTGCGATTCAATTTTGGCAACATACCGATGTGACATCAGAATTCATAAAAATGGATGATGATAGAGAAATGTTTATATCATTATATATACATTAAATGGATTTTATGAAGTACATATTGATACATTTCGCAAAATATGTAATGAAATTTTTATTTATAATACAAAATAGTTTCTTGATTGTAAATGAGGAAAGAGAAATCACTTATGCTATTTCTGCATGGTAACAGGTGTTCACTGTAGGACTTAATGAGAGATAAAGTCGTCTGTAATAGTTAAAACATAATTAGGTAAGTATGGGAGAGGTGAGAAATCATACCCTAGCATTTTTATTTTAACTAAAAGGTATATCAATATAAATAAACGCTAATAAAAATGAGAGAAGTAGAAATCCATTACATGGAGGTGTGATCCCAATGGATTGGGATACACTTGAGTGATTATTTTTTGTGTCTTGGGGAACCATGGGAGGATTCTAGAGATAGGAGGTAAGAGGTTGGTTGAGATCCAACGGTTTTGAGTGAAGAGGAATTGGGATCGTGGGTGGGATTATATAAGAAAACAGAGGGAATTCGTTATTATTATGGTTTTCGAAACTACAAATTAAACTAATTATAACCGCAAACAATACCATGGTTTTTGCCCATGTTTTTCCCCATAGGGGAGTAGAAAATATTATTAAAATATTATACATTTATATCGTAATGTGAGTAACACTCCCAAGAAAATCATTTTAAAAAGTTTAAATGGTTTATAAGTCTTGGAGGGTCCACTAATGCTTTGTAAATTAATTCAAAAAAACATAAAATCACATTATATTAATGGTAAAAAATATATTGTCCTAAAATAACATTTATTTTATTTTATTACATCACTATTGTGTCATTATTATTTCATAAAACACATTATATAATTAAACAGTATTTTATTTTTACCCAAAAATTTGACTGTCTCAGAAACATATGAAATAATAACTATTGTATAATTTTGAAGTCTAAGTTCCAAAGATAATATTTATTTTATCTAAAAATGTTTCTAAATATGTGAATTTTTATATTTAAAATTAAATCTGGCCATTATCTAAAATTCAGGCGTTTCGAAATAAACAACTTTCAGACCTTAATACAAATTATAATTGTATTCTTAAAAATATTCCTATAATTTATATTTAAGGATATTTAATTTAGTAAAAAAAATTTATTTAAGTATTAATTAATAAAAAAATCGATAAATTCATCAATATATATTTCTATATTGATTATTAACTAAAAAACTATTTTATCTTCAATAACCATTTATAAAGTTACAATAATTAAATGAATGATTATTCTTCATAAAAATAATGTACATAATAATAGTTCTAGGTTCTTGTTACATAACCCCTTATAACACCCACATATAACCTAAGGGTAATATGTGTGATGTTATTAAACTCTTGGGGTGGCTTGGATAACATTTCTTGGGTGGTAATCTCTATTTACTTCCACTTCTCCAGTAAGAGATTCTATTCAAGCTTAACATGTGGACACTCAACTTGGCCATGGTCAAGAGCGAAGCCTAGTGAAACCAACACCTTTCAGAGCTTTGAAAAACGGGCTTTGTATGGATCAATTCTGCTAGATGACGCAATTGCCTAAATTTTCTGAGTAAATTTGATTTGTCAAATCCCTATATTTATATTAATCATGTGGTCACTATTCAACTGCTATATTATAAATTGTACGAATTCTTAATGGCGTATTAAAATCCTAAATCATAAACCCAAGGAGCTTCATATTTTATATAACCATTTTACATAAAATGACATATAATTATATCAAGAGGAATCTTCACTAATAAATGTTTGGGTCATCACAACCTCCATATCATAACTATGTGTGACATGACTCATGCCCTTAGAGAATACATAGTGATGCCCATAACTATAATCCGGTTCTAAGTAACAATATTATCTTCATGATTCAAGGAGTACATGTAATTTTTGTATGATTTTAAACAACTTGGTTTCTCCGTAACTTTGTGGGGATTCATTATTAATATCATAGGATTCTTTTTGACACCTAAATCTCTAATTCAGTGTCCATCTATATAAATTATATGGGAAAATTCCCCCAACTACATACAAGTCATACTTGTGTATAGTGTTTTCCACATAGAAACTACATTTGGAATGATTCTTTACCTCAATAGATACATAGAACAATAAAAATCATTTATTATTGGGTCCATCCACGATAAAACCAATATTACCCTTTCTTGTCATATGAGTTTGACCAGCGTGATGAGATTTCATATAGGAACTACGTATGGATTGATTTTATACTTCATCAGATACATTACAATATCCATATCTCCAATCCAATATTTTAGCCACAACATATGAAATGATAAAAAGTCAAATCTAACATTATATGTCCCATACTGATGCAATCAATGTTATAGCCATGTGAAATTAAACTACGTGATTAAAAATATTATATACCTCTTTTTGATAAGGGGTTGATGGAAGATTATTATTTTTCCTTCACATGAGTCTGATCTTTGTTTTGATGTCTTGCACGTGAGATATATTTACACAAGAATGTATATGAAATATAGTTACCCACCAATAAGACTATGGATGGTTAAATGATACCCCATGAATCTAAATACCCATGACTAGTGAAAATTTTCCCCAAATACATTTCTCACAATGTTATATGTTGGTTACCACATTCATACAACAATAAATTAAATAGAACATGAAGGAATATTTTACCCCACTATATTAAACATCACTGAAATTGTCCGAGGTGCGTAACCATAAAATTAAATGAGAAATGAATCCTTTCTAAAGTAGGTAAAAGCTACAGAACATCAACCATTATCATCCTATCTAAAAGGACCCCAAGATCCTATCTTTATTCATATAAGGAATTAAATACCTCTATTAACATTATTTTCCCACATCCCATGAATAAAAATACATATATTGGGAACCTTAGGTTTTCTCAATACTATAATACACTTGAAAAGGGATACTGATTCTCGCTCAAATTTACCAAAGAGAAGAAGGTAAGACAATCCTTGTAGTTTAGCTTGGGTTATCGAATCCACAGAGACCTAATAAGAAACCTATAGACACGTACATTCTATGGACTGTTTTCGGCTATGAATTGGCCAAATTGGATTGATTTTGAATGGGTTTGAAAGATATATAATATAATAAAGTGAATTCAATTTAAAACAATGGGTTGATCCTAGGTTATCGCTCGGGGTGGATTGGACGTATTGCCTTTTTAATGATTTCAATTTCTTATATTTGAGATGAGTTCATTTAAGGAGATAAAACAACATCATCACATACTAATTTAATTCCTACACCATTTAATACTAATCACCTATACACTTGAAGGATAAATGTTTTGAACACTTCAAGGTAATAGTCCATATTATCACTTGAAGTGTGTGTCCTTAAATTCAACAAGGACGATGGTGTTTGAAAACCATCAAATAAAAATCTCAATTGAGGAAGTGATTATACATTAATGAGGTGATAAATAACATCCAATACATCCCATTTCTACTCCCTTGGATCAACCCATAAGTGGGTTAGCCCTCCATTGATCCCATGGTTTCAATGGAAGCGGAAAGTAGACTCATGAGGGAGGAAATGGAAAAATAAAAAAACGCAATAAAATAACAATCACTCCACCGTTGTGTGATAATATCACAAGGTTTGGTATGAAAAAGTTCACACCTTCAACCAACGGTATCAAAGTGATATGGAGAAGAACAGAATAATAAGATAAGAAGATCTTTTATTAAGAAAGAAGGATGATTTAAAACAACTTACATGTGGAAGATAAATTTGACACAACAAAACCGCAACATAACATTACAGTGAAAGAAAGCTCAAATATTATCAACTCCTCCACCACCACTACCTTAAATAATAATTTTGGAAGACTTGGGTCATTCTTCAAATAGTAAAAAGTATCCCACTAGATTATGGTAGGCCTAGGGTGGTGGAATGTTTGTGGAAAGAAGACATTCCACCCTTGACCCGAAAAGGCATCTAACATTCATGCACCAGACATATGCACTTGAAACGCCTTCTAGATGGCCGAATCTGGGCGGTCCATAGAAGACTTAAATTAAGCTCCAGATGTCCCCTAACAACATTTAAGATATCAGCCAAAAAGGATTAATGGCTTTCGAGCTATGGTTTAATGGGTGGGCTGTTTTTCTGGGCCGCAGAATCTTGCCCAGAATATTATATCTAACTTGGGCCGCCTAAATGGACCCCATGGAGACATAATTAGCATTGGGTACTGAAGAGTGATTTGTTCCTAGACATGTCTTATATCATAACACGAAATTTGGGATTCATTGGGCCTCTATGTTGGGCCCCAATGTCTCATCAGTGGGATGGTGTCCAATATGCCTTCTCTATAATTGCTTCCTTTCATCACAAAATATCCCCATCTTCTTCCATTAATTCTCCATTGATGCCTGAATGAAACATGTTAATATTGGAGTGTAGATAAATTTACAAAAATATCAAATTAAAATATGTATAATCAAATGAATCATTGGGTACATCAAATGATGTTAAAAAATGTACCACATGATAATGCATTTTAAGAAGGTATTACAATCATAATGTGAAATGATGTTCAAAGTGTAAAATGCACTAAAATGGTGTTTATGAATAATAAAGAACATGAATATTTTTTATACTAACAATGAATATTATCCTCATTTAGTGGCTAATCAAACCCCCCAACTTGATTTTTTCTAGTCCCGAGCAAAATATATCTCAACAAAATGAAATTCGAATTCCCTTTTCCAAAAACATTTTAATACACAATGATCACCAGAAACACATATAACAAATAATCATGAAACCCATAAAAATATTTTAATACAAGATAGTTTCATAATCAGATCTAATTCCCAATCCCATTCCTTTGTTCAAATTGATTTCCATATTTCATCCAATGTCAATTAAGTATGAGGATGTGTTGTGCATCACAATAGACATGGGGGTTCATCTTTATTCAAGGGGGAAATGAAGGAAGAACTAGGTGGAATCATATTTCAATATTAATATGATTATTCAGTTTTTTTTTGTATCATATTTTTTTTTGTTTTTGTTTTTTTTTTCAATCTTTCCATGGTAATTGAAATTTCACTCAAAAGAGTCCACCCCTTTAGCGAGACTTTGCCGATGACTCCTAGGCTCAAAGACCATAGGACACCAAGTGAATCCCACATACTTGGGCATCATCTCGAGTTAACTCAGTCAAAAAAAAATTCAAGTTACCAATATTAGAGATAAAATTACTAACTCTGGGCCAGACAACTATGGAGTCATGATCCCCAAGTGTCGAAAGCCACACATTAGGTCATTTCATTGCTCTACGCGCAATTATTTTTTTATTTTTTTGAATACTCATATTAAACTAAAATGATCACCAAACCTATGATATTTATTTTGGGGGAGCCCATGAACATAAACTAATACCCCAATATCCAAAGGACGTGCATTGTGATCTTTTTTTATTTGGATGAAAATATAAACAATGAAATATCACATTGGACAGCCACACTTTCCAAAATCTATACTCATGAAATTATACAAGGATTAAAATTAGAATCAGGTTATGATAAATTATATGATATTCAGTTTCAAAGTGTTCAATGTGTATTACCATGATCAAAGTTAAAGGAATTTTTCCTTCCATTTACACAAATTATTTTTCAAATCATTCAATTGTTTTTAACACGAAATCATTTTTTATTTTATCCCCCCCAACTGAAAATAACATTGTCCCCAGTGTTTGAAGAAATGAAAATTTAGAAGGAGTAGAGGCAGATAATGGAAGTTCAAAAAGGAAATTGAAACTGAGGATCATGGAATGAAATCACCTGGTGGTTGAAGTTGAAGTTCTTGCTGCTCCAAATTAGTCCTTTGATCTCTTGGGGGATGTAGGAACCTCCTTGATTGAACTTGTATTACCCAAAATAGTACCTGAACTATAAAAAGAAGAACAGTCTAGACAAAACAAACAAAACAACGACTTATTTAATTCTAGGTATCATCATTTTTATGGTTTTTCCTGTTTTTCTGTTGTTGTTTTTTTTTAAATCAAACTAACGATACATTGTCTTCTTTTTAAATTTTCTGGGTAAGGTATTAGTCAGGGATCACACCGCGTGACACGGATGAATACAGTGCTCCCCTTTCATACCCATCCATAATCATAATAGAAGAACATGTCAATAGTATTTTTTTAAATTTAAAAATGATTAATTAATCCTATTTTAAACATAAAGTTTATTAAAACAACAAAATGATAGGAAACTTGAAAACCATGGGTTGCCTCCCATGCACCGCTTTGTTTAACGTCATTATCTCGACTTGAACCCCCCAACTTATCCAATACCAACTTTCAAAATTTTAAGGATCACATGTTTCACACCTTCTACTAGGTTAAGATTGATTCTATGTTTAGAATTTTTTTCATGCACAAACCACTGTTCTAAAATGAGCAGGTAAATCCAAGGAATATCATAAATGATGGATTTAATTTTTTTTGTAGTATTTTCTAAGACATTAAGAATAATTACCTCTTTATTGGTTTCAAGATAATAAAATGGGGACCGATGGATGTTTTTGGGTATCCCCAATGACTGGAAACTTAAGGGTGAATGAAAAGTCCTTTTTTTCACGTTTTGGTAGGCTAAAACTTTCAAACATAGGTTGGGACTTTAAATTTAACTCAGTTTCATTTTCAAAATTTCTTAACAAAATTGGTTCCTTTTGAATAGAAAATTCAACCACCAAATTGGAAAGATTAGTTTCAGGAATGGGTATGTACTCAAAGTTTGTGATTTCTCTTAATGGTTGAGTGATTTGTGTTTTTGAAAATTCATCCATGGAGTTATACTTAGGAGACTCAATCCATGGTGTAAAATTCTCCTCTTTTGAATACAAAAATTTAATTTCCTCCTGATTTTAAGACCCTTCATAAATTCCTTGATCCTCTTCATCTATCCCAAATCCAAAGGTTGGTTCTTCAACAAATTCATGAGAGGTTTGTGGGAAACTAGAGACTTCACAAAAGGTTATGGAAAGGAAAGTTTGTGTAGGGATGGGTTCCTCACAATTTTTAATGCTTTGCAATTATAACCTCAATGATGAAACCTCAAAATTCTTTATTTCCATTTGTGGACACAATTTTTCAAGTAACGGTTGTGGATCATGATGGGTAAGGGGTTGAGAAATATGGTCTATTTCAGGTGGATAAATAAGTTGTTGGAATTGCACAGGAGGGTGTTCATATTGGCTTTGTGTTGATTGAAACTCATTATACGTTGGGATGTATTATGGATCATAGGGGTAAAAACAATTTGGTTCATTAGGTTGTTGATGATCCCACATGTAGAAATTAGGATGGTCATTTTACATCACACATGGGGTTGGGTGATCAATGTGGGGATAGGTTTCCCATGTTTGGACTTGTTCAAAATTGACTTCTATAGGAGTGAGGGGTGAGAAAATAGAATAGGGATGAAGAAAAAGAATGATAATGTCTAAGATAACTTACTTAGGACCCCGGAAATGGCGCCAAAATTTGAATCTCGCTCAAATTTACCCAAGAGAAGAAGGTATAACGGTCCTTGTAGTTTATCTTGGGTTATCGAATCCATAGAGACCTAAGAAAAAACCTATAGACATGTACATTCTATGGACTGTTTTCGGCTATGAAGTTGCCAACATAGATTGATTTTGGATGGGTTTGAAATATATCTAATATATTTAAGCGAATTCAATTTAAAAGAATGGGTTGATCCCAAGTTATCGCTCGGGGTGGATTGGACGTATTTACTTTTTAATGATTTCAATTTCTTCTATTTGAGATGAGTTCATTTAAGGAGATAAAACAACATCATCACTTACTGGTTTAATTCCTACACCGTTTAATACTAATCACCTATACACTTGAAGGATCAATGTTTTGAGCACTTCAAGGTAAAGGTTCGTATTAGCACTTGAAGTGTGTGGCCTTAAATTCAACAAGGACGATGGAGTTTAAATACCATCAAATAAAAATCTCAATTAAAAAAGTGATTATACATTAATGAGGTGAGAAATAACAACCAATCCATCCCCTTTCTACTCCCTTGGATCAAACCATAAGTGGGTTAGCCCTCCATTGATCCCATAGATTCAATGGAAGCGGAAAGTAGAGTCATGAGGGAGGAAATGGAAAAGTAAAAAACGCAATAAAATAACAATCACTTCACCGTTGTGTGATAATCTCAAACGGTTTGCTATGAACAAGTTCACACCTTGAACCAAAGATATCAAAGTGATAAGAATATGAAAAGAATAATAATATAAGAATAACTTTTATTAAGAAACAAGGATGATTTAATACAACTTACATGTGGAAGATAAATTTGAGACAACAAAACAGCAGCATAACATTACAATGAAAGAAAGCTCAAATATTATCAAATCCTCCACCACCAGTCCCTTAAATAGGCATTTTGGAAGCATTGGGTCGAGCCTCCAATAGTAAAAAGTATCCCACTTGATTATGGTAGGCCTAGGGTGGTGGAAAGATTGTAGAAAGAAGACTTTCCACCCTTGACCTGAAAAGGCATCCAGCTTTCATGCATCGAACAGATGTGCTTGAAACACCTTCTAGATGGCCGAATTTGGGTGGTCCATACATGAATAAAATCTCTCTCCGGATGTCCCCTAACATCCTATAAAATTTAAGCAAAAAAGGAGTTATGGTTTTCAAGATATGGTTTAATTGGTGGGATGTTTTTCTGGGCCACAGAATCTGGCCCAGAATTTTATATCTTACTTGGGCCCCCTAAATTGACACCATGGAGACAGAATTATCATTGGATCCTGAAGAGTGACTTGTTCCTAGACATGTTTTCTATCATCGCACAAAATTTGGGATTCATTGGGTCTGTATGTTGGGTCCCACTATCTCATCAGTGGGATGCGGTCCAATCTGCCTTCTCTAGAATTGCTTCCTTTAATCACAAAATATCCCCATCTTTTTCCATTAATTCTCCATTGATCCCTGAATGAAACATGTTCATATTAGAGTGTAGATATATTTACAAAAATATCAAATTAAAATATGAATAATCAGATGAATCATTGGGTACTTCAAATGATGTTAAAAAATGTACCACATAATAATGCATTTTAAGAAGGTATTACAATCATAATGTGAAATGATGTTCAAAGTGTAAAATGCACTAAAATGGTGTTTATGAATAATAAAGAACATGAATATTATGTATATTAACAATTAATATTAGCCTCATTTAGTGGATAATCAGATACACCTCTACAAGGGACCATTTTTTAAATATTAATGTATAAAAATGTATCCTAAATATGATTCTGCGGTCATCAACCAAATTTTTATTGCATTAATAAAGGTATTTCTGATCTTTGTGGGTCTGACATCACTAGATTAGAACTCACCACCTATGAGTGGTTTATCCCATTCTAGGAATGATTTTCCAATATCATTACTCATGATATGAGATCGTAAATCGATGATTTACATCATTTTTTGTCTAGATCAGAATGATGTTGGAGTACTCTGGACCCTGGGTATCCTTAATAGACACTTTTATAACATTCACTTAATAATTGTTCCATGTGAGTTGCAACATTAAACTACCTAATCTTTTTTCAGAGCTATACAAATTCATTATTTTATCATATAGTAGTCTAGATCCTAGTACCCTAACCAGCTAGCGAACGATACACAAAAATTTTCAATTTAGAAACACAAAAAGGGACGCTTAAGAAAAATTCACGTTTCCTCTCACTAAATATCTCATCTACATAGTTTAATAAAAATTTATTGTGGAAATAACTAAAAAATAATTCTCATAGTGCCAACTTAGTTTCCATAAAAAATTTTAAACCATGATCTCTAGATCCCCCAGTAAAAAAAATTAGATTATTTATTTGTCAAATATCCTTATAGGGATAAAATGTTCAATAGGTGGTGCCAAAAATTTTATGGTGCTCAAATTTTTATATGATATTACACATTATAAAAATAATACGTCATGATTTGAGCACCTCTACATAACATTAAAACTTATATAACCTTATAAAATGGTATCCTACTTCAAGGGACACAGTTTTTTTTACTAATCATGTATGTGTATAGCTGCTGTATATGATCCTATGTTCTTAAACAAAACATGTCACTGCGAAAAAATTTATTTTTGATCATTTTTATCATGATATCAATTTGTCAGAACCCAATACCCAAGAGTGTTCTGTGCCATTCCCATCTTAATAGTATTTTATAATTACTGATTACTTGAGAACATTGGACCAGGATTTATAATCCCCATAACCAGAGTATTCTAGAATTTGGATCATCCTAAATGTTATGTCACTATACTTTGTACGCATTCATTATGTGGGAATGTGACACACTATTGTAGATCCCTTAAATGTGTGACACCTCGTGGCATGAAACCATTGGGTGTAAGGCCTGACCATCCTAATCAAAGAGATAAAATATAGAAGAATATCATAACCCTTCATGTATATCTTTTCCTCCTTACCTAATTTCATCTTTCAGACATTTGAGCCTTCAAAATCCTTTCATAGAACTCATAAACGTTTGGGGAAACAAATGTTTGACCATGTTATGAACACATAAGGGATTTTACCTACCAAACATAGCTTCTTACCCTATGTAACTAATGAACTCCATTTCACTTGAGCCTTTGTAACATATTCATGGAAACTAACTCCTCATGTTGTAATAGATCATCCCAAGCATGTATTTCGCATCCCATATTCCTCAACTCAATATTGTTGATTATGACTTATTATTCCCATGATACAACTATAAAGGTAGACTCAGATTCCCTATTATTTAATTCAAACCCAATATTAACCCCATGAATTAGCCACATCCCATAGAAAATATTGGGGGAACATCATTTTTATATAACATCTGATTCATAAGGTGTGTGACCTTCCAGCCAAAGGCATCTCCTCTGTTCCCAAAATAAAATACAATCCCCGTGAGAAATGAGAACACTAAAAATGAACTCAAAATCTTACGGTTTCATGGAAAATCCTTTTCATGTTTTCCAAATATTCCATATTCAACAAATTTTATGACCTAAAAATCCTGAAACAACAATAATGGAGGTTTCATGACAAAATAATGTAAAATAAAACAAAAAAGGGTTTGATCTAAACATCCATAAATTATCGTAGAAAAATTTCAAGGATAAATGAACATAAAAATCTATAACTAAAGGTATAGACTAATAGAATTTAATTAAAATAAACATATAGTTTGAAAAAAACCCCAACTGCAACACAAGAACTACTATGCTAAAAGTCAAGTAACTACAAAAACATAATCTATGAGCTAATATATACTAAAATGAAACTACATGTGATCAAAGATCAAATATTACAAAATAATCAAATATAAGTTCTGGTATAGGGGAACCACAACAAAATGTATGAACTATGAGATGCTAAAATGTTGTGATATAACATGAGCGCAAAAAGACCAAAAACTGTAGTGATCGAATGTATGAGTTAAAGGACCGTAAACAACAATTATAGAAGTTATGAGCTAAAATTCCCTAAACTATGAAAAAAAAGTTCTAATATAGAAGACCATAAACTTACTCAATAAATGTTCCAAGCTAAAAAGACTAAAATTACAACACAACAATTATTTAGTTTACAATACTGAAAAAATGAACAAAACCTACATGAATGATAAAATGATAAGGGTATCTGGAAAAGGCCAAGTCAATTAATTCTATGAATCCCTTATATGAATCTTGGAAAAAATTAGGGAAATATAAATAAAAAGTTTTAATTCTTGTTAGGCCCATCTAATGGCCTTGGAAAAAATCAATCTACGCTCTCTAGGTCCAATGGCTTCAGAAAAAGATAATGTTTTCTCCTTATGGGAAATATATTCTACTCAAATTATTCATTTATAAATCAGGTAATTTCAAGATATCTAAATCATATACATTAATTTGGATTCTTATGTTGGTTGAAAATTGTGATCATTTTCCAAGGGAAATATGTTACAACATTCAAATCTATGATTTCTGGTTTTGTTGATATTATACAAATTATGGGTATTTTGTCAATTCATGCAACATAAGATCAAAACCATTTCATGAAAATAATGAATAAAATAATCATGTACAATGAATTATGATGTTCAGAAGATATATTAATTTATACCATGAAAAAAGAGTAATCACCTCATTTAACATTCTCCCCAACAATTTCATTTAAAAAATATACATCAATGATCTAACTATAATAATAACTGATCAGATGAGCTAGCTAAGTTATAATGAATCTGACGAGAAGCATTATTGGAGTGATAAAAGGCATCCCTTTACACTGAATCCACTAATCTTCTAGGATGAAGTGTATTAATCTGATTATACAACTTCTAGACCTTTTTTAAATTGATTGTGATAGAGGGTGATGTCATTCAAAGGTCAAATGTTTGGTGAACTTATATAACCTAATTTATATATATATATATATGTGTGTGTGTGTGTGTGTGTGTGTGTCTATGTGTGTGTTCTCTAGATATGAATTTGGTCATTCCACTCAGATATGAACTGAGGGATCTTTTCAAATTCAAATAAATATTCCTTCATCTTTTAAACCAGGGGAGTCCCATCTTCAAGAATGTACAAGTCCATCTCATTGGTAGCGAACTCGTTACATGTCGGTAAGATTTATCACATGATTTCATATAGTGTATGGAGTTTATAATTATCCCCTCCAACTCAAGAATGTTTCATAAAATATTTTCTTTCTCGTTAATAAATATTTATATTTGAGTTTTTATAATCAGGATATCCATATTTCTCCAGTTCATCCTATGACGTGTTTGATCCTCTTCAATTGTCAAGGTATGTATATCAGAAGGGGGATCAGCATGATGAGCTAAAAATGAAATAAAAGAGGAAGACTCGTATATTCTAAACTCAAAATAAGAATCATCTTTTGCATGAATTGGATCAAAATATTTTTGTAGATTCATAGATAGAAGTGTGTGTTGACTTTTATGTTCATAAACATTCATTTTTATTTTTAAGGAAAACACTTTTTAACAATTTTAAACAAATCCGATTCACTAAACCTTATCTTGTAAGGTTAATAAATAAAAAATTACATTTAATAAAGACACATAATTAAATAAGAACATAGTTAAACTTAAACAAGATTCTACCTTAAAGTATATAAAATCATACATCAATGTTATAACAAAAGGGAATGTATAAGATATACATTCTTATTATTAAAATTTATAGTGGAAATTTAATGTACATATAAAAAAGTACAAATATTTTAACTAGAAGTATGGTATCGAAACAATGTGGCTAAAATTCCCTTGATTTATAAATTCATGAAAGATAGTCTTACACAACCCAGGGTAATCCCTCAATACAAAGACCAGTGTGTGTCTTTCTATCCCAGAATTCCCTTGATCTATAAAGTTATAATCACGTTTGTCTTCCTTTATCAGTATGCCCTAGATTAAGTAGGTAATATGCACCATTGTCTTCCATCTATATGGAATCCTAGGATTTTATATAGTAACAAACGGTGTCACATAGAGAAAAACTATGCATTTAAAAGATCATAATTATGTGGAACACGTTGTTCAAACATTAAACACTTCAAGGATTTTACAACAATCAATTTTGGAAGAGCACCAGCACTGTATCAATTCTCCCAAATGTTCAAAACATCGAATTTTTTCCAATGGATGTTTATTTATTTACAAGCTCTCAAGAATCAATTTTTCCTCCAATGGTCATATTTTTTTCACAAATTTCAGAGGGACCTATACATCTGGAACTTAAATTGGTCATATAATAACTAATTAGAAGACGTCATTTAGAATCAGAAAATTTCAAGGGAAATATCAAGTGTATATGAATAATTTTATATAAAATATTATTTTATGAATAAATATTAACATTATGAAAGTTATGAAAACATATCATTAATGAAATATATTATCTTTAATAAATTAATTAAACCAGAATCTAAAATTTGGATTATTTGGAATTGAGAAAGATAAAATATGAGTAAAAAATTACGAGAATCGGTATTTAGGAACATAAATCAGATTCAAATTTTTTCATGATTTAGAATTGAGGAACAGAAATCAGATTATATTTTCTAGATGATTCAACATTGAGAAACATAAAATCAAAATCAAAAACTTGTGAGATTAGGAATTATGAAACATTATAAATCAATTTCAAAATTCTAGATGACTTAGAATCGTTGAAGTGAATCAGATTTGATTTTTAGTGTGATTTGGATTTGAGAAACACGAATTGGTCTCAAAAATCAAATTGAATCGAAACTGAGAAAGTGAAAGATTCTGACGTAAAATAAGGATCCTAATTTTTCATGAAGTTATTTTTCCTTGTGAAAAAAATGTTAGACATAGCTTTAAAAGATAAATAACATGGATATAAATTTAATTATAGACAAAATTTATTAATAAACAAATGTGTTTTTGATTTAAAAAACATAAATTAATGGATAAATTCATATGGAATATTTTTATCCGTCAATATCACTATTTTTGGAATGTAGAAAAAATATATTTTAGAAAATAATATTAAGATAGAATGACTTCATAATTTAACTTAAAATAAATCTTATGCCTCCCTTAGTTTATAACTCATGATGAATTAAAACAACACCAACATAGGTTATGAAGTTTCCTAAAGAACTTATTCATTCCTTTATTTATTTATTTTATTTCTTATATAAAATAATATCACTTAATTATGTGTGTATTTTTTGTGTATTCCACCACATTCATATTCCGCTTTAGAATAATATTAATTTTAGAACATTCTTGTCCCCCTTTTTGATTTTCCAAAAAATACGAGGGAAAATTATAATGTACCAAAAAACAGTGGAAACATATACGAAAATAAAATGGAAAATTTTATTTTAATTTTAAAAAAATTCACATCAAATAATAAGAAATATGAGAAAGATAAATCCTTCTTTAGTAATAAATTTTTCAAAATGACATTCAACCTTTTCAGCACCATATGATCATCACGAAACTTACCTAGAAGTTCTTCCTGATCTAGAACATGATTCTCAAGGATTTGAATCTTTTATTATAGGCACACAATAATTTTATCTTGGGGAATAATATTCTAATCCACTTAATATTTTAATGATTTTACTCTTTTCATTTCTTGAGCAAGTGAATATTGTTAATCATAAAAATCTATGTCTTTTGTATCTGAATTGATTGTTCTTCCTTTACCATTTCTAAGAATTTGTTCGAATATATTGAGATCATGCCCTCCAATTTAATGAATGAACCATTTAATATCTCAAACATATCATCAAAAACATTAAGATAAATATTGATATAATTTGACCACTTTGTCAATCTCTTCCAGAAATCCTATGAGAATTATAAGTTTTACCAACATTTTTAAATTGACATCATGTATTAAAAGGTTTTCCATAAAAAAGGTTATTGAGTATCATCCTTGAATTATAAAAGATTGAATGAGGTGAAATTTTAAATCAGGGTTCAGGGGATAAGGAATAGATTTGAAAAACATCTTCAATGACTAAAAAATAAAATTTTATCCTATATAGGATGCAGATCCTTCCAATTTTGATTCATTTTTCTTAGATTTTACAACATATACTTTCTTCCCTTTTTATTTCATTGAGACTAATTTTTCTATTCTCTGACATACTTGACTTTCATTATAAACATCAATAACACTATAATCATTATCATTATCATATTCTTCTTCATCTTCATTATCACTATTATCATAAAAATCAGCATTATTATCATATAGAATTTGATGCAATTCTGTGTCAACAACATTGGACTTTTGTGATGAATTCTCTATAATGCATGTTTAGAAGATGAATCTTGAAAATTTCTGATTTATAACTAACTGTATAAACTCTTCCTTTGAGTTTCTTATTTTGTTTTTGTATTTCATCCTCACTTTCCTTTTCTTTGATATTTTTTTCTTTTTATTCTTTTCCTTCTTCTTGAGACAATTCATGAATAATCAGAACAACTTCTAGCCCATTTTTTGTTGGGTTAGTGTCTATTGAAATTTTTTGTGATTGTTGGGGATGTTCAACTTCATATAAAAATGTCTCTATAACATGAATATTTTCTGATTCTTTTTCTATATCATTTAACAAATTATGAATGATCTATACTTCAGTTTTCATTTTCTTAATATTCATCTACTTTACTTTTTTATAATGTTTTTTTGATTCTTGAATTTTGAAAGATTTATCTTTTACTATATCTATTCCAAACACTAAAACATCTTATTTCATTATCCAGTTTTATTTTCTTCACCTTTATATATCATTATTTTGGTTGGATTTATGTATCTTTGTCTTTGGTAGTATATAAGATTGAATTGTTTTATATAGTTCCAAGACCTGAGTCATTATTTTCTCAAGAAATTATATCTTTGGGATTTCTCAAACTTCCCATGATCTTCCAAATAAATTAAAAAATTATTTTTCATTTCACTAAAAGAAAATTTTATTCTTTTATGCATATATTCAATTATAATAAGAATCATTAACTACTTCGGAATCAAATTGAATGAGATATTGTAAAATCTTAAACAACATACTATAATAATAGAAAATTTTGATAAAATTTCAAGATTATGTTACTTGATATACCCATACTGATTCTTACTAATTAAAGGAAATATGAACATGACCTGGACAATCTTCCATAGATTAACAAGAAAATCCATCATGAAGGTGTTCTTTATATTCAGGGTTTCCTTGTCCCCATTCCTTTTTATTAAAAGTCCTTGTATCCATAATTCCACAATCCTGGAGTTAGCTAAATGGTTTGATATATTGGGATTCATTACTCTAAAAAGACTAAAAAATCAATTTCATTATCTATGTTAATTGAAATTTTGGAATCTATAAACTTATGAGATGGATAATAAGATTCACCATCAAAAGATATCCCATAAATATTTGTAGAATTTTTATAAGACATATAATAAGTTCTCCCATAACATTTAAACTTAAACATATGCATTAAACCTTCATTTAAATATTATATTGATTCATAAAATTAAAAAAACAAGTTTTCATATAATGGATCTTGATCACCCTTATTTTTTGAAATAGAATCGTTTCTCATCATTAAAAACTAATTATATTCTTTAACAAGGAATCATTCCTACAGATTAAATTAGGGTCAAATAACTATTCATTGCAAATAAAAAATTTCTCTAATTATTTTCAAAACATTGATGTGTGAGAATACATCAAGAGAGACATTCAAAACTTAATATGGGGACCTAAAACATAAGAAAGAGGTCTACATAATGCAATTAATAATTTGAAGGGTAACAACAACTTGGGTGAAAATCCTTGACATTCAATGTGGGAAATGGGGGTCCCTTCATTTATATAGGAATCGGGATTATGGTTCATATTAAAATAATTTATCCAATGGATAAAAATAATAATATATCATCTAATGGTTGAGAATAAGCCAAATAAGGATTATAGGTTCTGAAAATTTGGGGCATTAATGATATAACTCTTATTTAAAGAAATTTGAATATGATATGACTTTTCTTAAAACACGATTTAAATACCAACACACAACATTGAAACTATGTTATAATAGGTAAGAAGATGTAACAATCGGAGTTCTAATATGGTTTTTAGTGATTTATTTTATTCTTAATAAAAATATTCGATTACAAAAATAATTATTACAATATAAAAACATTAACTATGACCTGTAATTTTTTGCTATGTTCCAGAATAAAAATTATTCAAATAAATATTTTTACTCCCCCTTAGAAAAATATTATCCTAATTATAGGAGATAGTTAAAATAAAAAGTAAATTTTTATGATTAACTTATAGATACTATTCATGAAATTTATTTAGTTTTTTCAAATCAATCAGAAGATAATGATTTTTAAAAAATATCATCACGTTGTTCTTGTGTTATGATGAGTTGTCAAATATTATCTAGTTTATGTGTGTGATCCTTAAGGAATTTAAGCCTAATATATATGTTTTTTATGAAAGTGATGTAGAGGTTTCTTTAATAATGGTACGACATCGGTGTTATCACATAGTATTTGAGTTTATGTAAAACTCATGCCATAATCAGTGAGTTTGTGTTGCATCCACAACACTTGAGCACGACAACTTCCAACTTCTACATTTTCACTTTATGTATTAGAAAGTTATATAGAGTTTTTTTTCTTATATGACAATGAATATACAGAATCTATTATGTAATGACATGTTCTGAATGAACATTTACTATCCATTCTATAATTACCAAATTCTTTATTCAGAGTTTACTATTAAAAAATGATTCCTAAATAATAGAATATTTATAAATCCATAGTTACCTTTAATTAGAAATAAATTCATTTCACTTCTTTTGAAAGGAATTATTTTATATTATTTGAACATCCTGCACATAATCATACAGAAAACATTATTTCATGATGACTAGCTGTTATATATAGTAATGTTTTTTATCATACCATTAAATATCGTTTGATACATTGATTTCCCAACTTCATAAAGATCAACTATATTCAAAGTCTCTATTGGAGTACTTATACCTTTAGTGTTGACATATCCATACTTTTTAATATGATCATTAATATATTTATGTGGAGATATATAGTTTTATTCTGGTTTATTAGAAATTTTCAAATGAAGGTATGATGTTAACTCACCCATAAAACTCATTTCAAACCCATAATTCATATGATTTGAAAAAACAATTAGATAAATATTACTGAGTTGATCTGAATAAATATTCACCAATAGAAATTTTAACAAACATAACAATTTTTTTCATTCATTATAATTATTTTTTGATAATTAGTTCCCTTAACCAAAATGTTTGGAAATGAAAATATTTTAAGTATATCATACCTCTTGAACATATTCTTTAAGGAAAAAACACTATTAATCAATTTTAAATTTTTTGATGTTAATGAAAGATGTAAAGGATATGAGAATTTGAGTAGATTCATGTCTAGATACTGGTGAATAAGTTTATTCATAGTCCATTCCTTCTACTTAATTAAATCCATTAGAAAATAATATTTCTTTATTTAATACCATGATTCCATATTCATCCCATTTTTTACTACAGACCCATTTTACCCCAATTATAGTGGTTTTTTGGGTAATTCAACAAGGGTCTAGAATTTTTTCCGTTCGAATTAATTTAATTCATCTTTCATAGAATTAATCCAATCATCATTACCTAATGATTCATCAGTAATTTTAGGTTTTAATTTGGACTGAAATTATAGATGATCTACTTAATTTTAAAAAAATTCTAATCTGTATGGGTTGATTTATTTCACCAATGATACCATCATTTAGATGATTCCTCAGAAAAAATGAATTCTGTTTTTTAAAACATGTTTATCAACATTTGGTATAAAATCTTCTAGAGTTAATTATTCAGAAATTTTTTCTTCAGTACTATCTTGGTTAGTTGTATCATCTATAAAATATTTATATTCAGTTTTTAAGATAACATTTGATGATGTAGGTTTAGGTTGTTTAAAAACAAAGGGATTAGTTTCATAAAATATAAAATATACTATTTCATCAATATTATATTATTTTTTTGAAAAATATATAAGAATTAGAGGTAGTGGAATTGATGAAAAAAATACATTCCTAAAAATTGGGTGTGAATTTATGTAAGTTATATTTCATATTCAAAATGAATACATTGCAACTAAAAACTCTGTTTTATTTATATTTTTTGGTTTTCCTCATGTACATAATTTATAAGGTGTTTTATTAAGAATGGTTCTAATTAAAACATGATTTATAGTAAAAACCCAACTTACTACTTTATCCCATAATTTTTTAGCAATTGAGTATTTAATATACATTCTTATTCTAATCTCATGAATAAATTTATTTCTTATTTAAACAACTCAATGTTGCTGGGGAATTATTGGGGGTGTGAAGTTATGAGTATTTCTTTTCTCACTAAAAAAGATTTGAAATATGAATTTTCAAATTTTCCAACAAGATCGCTAAAAATAGTTATCAATGGAAGGGTTTAATTTTTTTTTACAATGGGTACAAAAATAAATGATATAAGATCTAATATTAGATTTATTTTCTAAAAAATAGACACATGTAAATCATTTGTAATCATTAAGTAAAATAAATACATAACATTTTACTCCAATACATACGGTTTTTATAGGAAAAAAAAATTCTTTGTTCTCAAGATTTAATGATTCAAATGATGATACATCACTAATAGACACAATGCTTGAATTATTTTTTTCTTTATTGACCATGATGAATGACTTTTGAATTTTCAAAACTAAGATAAAGTAGATCCATAACAAATACTTTCTTATATGTTTTTCATAAGTTTGATAGGTTATAGTGTCCTAGTATTAAATTATATAACCAATATTGATCTTCAATTTCACTAAGGAAAGGTATTTAATGCCTCGTAAGGACATCTACGTTTTGTTTATAAACATTCTCATGTTTATGCGCAGAAAGAATGATCTAATCTCTAAAATTGTAAACTATGAATTTATCATTCCAGAATTTAATAAGGTAACCTTTAACAAAGAATTTTCATAGTCTTTGAAGTTTTTTCTTAAGTCCTTTAACAAATAAAAAAATATAAATTAAGGATTTTCCAAGAATAATGATGTTACCTATACAAAGAATCTCTCCTTGAGCAATGTCTATGATTGTTACTCTCCAACCTTTTATTTTAATAATCTTTTCAAAGAAGTTTTTTTTTCTAGTCCTGGGTTAGGAACATACACTATTTATGTACAATATATTATTTTTGTTACTTCCTTAATTTTCATAAAAATACAACATTTATGTTTTTGGAAACAAAAATTTCTTAGATAAAAAAATGTGAGAATATAAAATATATGGAATCCACATTTTCTTAGAAAATGAGATTTATGGAAATCTAAAGGATATATTTTGTTTAATAAAAATTGTTTCCCCCACTATCCACCACTTTGACACTTAGTGCATAATTGAGAACTTTGAGAAAAAAATTTTGTTACTGAAAACAGGTTTTGAGTGATAATTACCAATTCTAGAATAATTCCTATGTCGAATAATTTTTTTATAAATTATATAAAATTATTCCTTACCAAAATTAGAGTTTTATAAATGATATTTTAGATAAAATGTATGATATTTTAGTCAAATTGAAAACATAATATCCTCAAAGTCATTGGTTTTGTAATTGAGGTTAGTACCGAAATAATTTTTCATAGAAATAACATATTAAAAATCATCAGAATGTTTATCCTTTTTAGAATTAACATCATCATATTTTTTTTAAAATAGATACAATTTTTAAGGATTATTCTTCTTTATCTTTAGAATAATATGATATATATATTTTTAAGACATTGATTCTGGAATATTAGTTGTCATGTTTCTTATTGATCATACTATTTTCATTTTTACGCAACTTGGAATATCAAGTCACTTCTTCAAAATATTGTAAGTTATCTTCTACTAAGGCAGATTCTTCATCTGAAGAAATATATTGATTATTATCTAAATATTTAGGTTTTAAAGACATATTTTTTATGGATTTAATAGTGCACACCTTAGAAATGAAACATTATTTTTCAATGAGTATTCTTGAAATAATTCTAATATTATTCTCTCTCGAAGATTCATCATATAAGGATTCATCATATCAGTCTCCACCATCTGCACTATATGAATCATTTTCCTTCAAGATTTTATTTCCATTCAGATTATAATATATTTTCTAATTCCACTCAATGTTTTTATCATTCCATTCATTTCTATGAAAAATTATATAATTAGTTCTGATGTGTCTTTTTCTACACTAATTGCATGTGACTTTAGAGTCTTTCTTGTCATTCTTATCCTTTTTTTTATATATGTGTTCGAAATGTTTCCTGCAAACAATATTGCTCATCTATTGAAAATGATTAAAAAAATCATTCTCTGAGCGATCGGTATCACTTGAATCTGACTAAATAATAACAATATTTGTCTTTTTTTACATAGCTACATTCTCAAGAGTTTTGAATTTAATTTGATTTGAATTATTAGTAAATGATTCTCTCACATGTTCGTTCCATATATTCTCAATATCTCTTTAGTCTATTCACATGTTATAAGAGTGTTCCAAGTAACTCATCAAGAGTTACAATTGTAACTTTCGTTGACTCATCAATATAAGTTCTCATTGATTCACATCCCTTAAGAATGATATCTGTAATCTTATCTCCATGAATCTCATCATGTAGGAATTTTTATCCCATTAACTATATACTATTTACAATAGTCATAAATCACTATTTAATTTAAAATATAGGATATTCATAATGAGAAATAAAAACAATGATAATTTTCTATTTGAATGGCTATTTTTTTCTTCATAACAATAGATGTACCAAAATGTTTAACTTCTAGTTTCATCCATATATTTTTAGCTTCTTCACAAGAAAATATTTTTCAATATATATTCCTGATTATAGAACAACACAATGTTTTACCTACCTTATAGTTTAGCTGATATTCATTATTTTCATGATCAATAATTTTTTGGACTTCCTTGTCAAGTAACTTGTAGTCATTTATACACATAACAATGTAATAGACACATGTATTAATGAAAAAAGGCATATGTTTGTCTCCCCATTATTTATAACCATTTCAATTAAATACATGTGGTCATTTAGGGTTCATATTATCGAGGGATCAGAAATTTATTTCTTCCATCATAGAATACAAAAAATCTTTTTTCCAGAACACAAGTTACTTGTTTAAGAATTTATTAAAAAAAATTAAAAGAAATTGTAAACAATGTTTATAAATAAAGAAACAGTAAGTAAATTGATCAGTGAAAATATGCCTTTGATACTGAGTGTAATTATTAGTATCTCAGAGACCTCCTATGATGCAAATTGTACGATCGAAATTTGTATTTCTATTATCAAAAACATGATGGGGTGAATTTTATGTTTAAAAACACTCATGTTTATCAATATGGAAATAATTGAAAATCAATGTTAAACAAATCTGATTCACTAAACCCACTTTTATTAGGATAATAAAAAGAACCATAGGATTAATAAATATACGTAATGAAATATGTACATAGGTATATATTAAAATGATTCTCCTTTAATGTGTGTATAATCTTATATTAGAGTTACATTATAAGAGAAATTTTAAGATACACTTTCATATATATATATATATATTGCAATGTAAATTTAATGTACATATAAAATAGACCAAATACTTTAACACACAGAGTAGGGTATCCAAACATATTGGATAAATGTCCCCTTATTTATAATATCAAGAATGTCTAGCTTACCAACACTAGGTTAATCCCTCAATTAAAAGATTTGTATCTATCTTTTTAACCATGATATCCCTTAATCTATTGGTTGATCGACACATGTATATTATTTCAGCTAGAATCCCATGATTAATCAAGTAATCAATACCTTTGTCTTCATTCAGTGTAAAATCCCATTATGGAATGGAGAAATAATCAATGTACCATAAAGAAAAACAAATATTATTGAAGATCATAAGTAGTTGAAAAAGTTGTATACAACATAATCTCTTCAAGGATTTTGTTAAAATCAGTTCTAGTAGATCTCTCATAGAGTATCAATTCTTCGCAAAGTTCACATCACCAAATTCATTCAAATGACTATGTATTTATAGGTGACATCTCTAATGGTCAAATTTTCCAACAGTGGTCATATTTTTCCTGAAATTTCAATGGTACCATAAATAATGGAACTTATAACTTCCATATAATAAATGATTGGATGAAATCGTATAGTACAATAAAATTTCATGAGGAATATTAAGTGTATATGAATTTTTTTATATAAAACATAATGTTAAGGAAAAATAGAAACTTTATGAAAGTTATGAAAACCTTACCTTAATGAAATATAGTATCATTTAGAATGATATAAACTTAGAATCTCAAATCTTGATTTTTTATAATTGAGAAAGATAAAATCAAAATCACAAATTTGTCAGATTCATTGTTGAGGAACATAAATCAGATCCAATTTTCTAGATGATTTTTAATTGGGGAACATAAAATGTATTTTAAAATCTGGATGATTCAAAATTAAAATTTTATATTCAGAATAAAAGTTTTTTGAGATATGGAATTAAGAAACATTTAAATAAAAATAAAAATTATGGATGACTCATAAATAAAGTAGTGAATCATATTCAATTTTTTGTGTGATTTGGATTTCAGAAACATGAATCAGATTCATAAATCTGAGAGAACCATAATTGAGAAAGTGGGGTTTTCTATGTTAAAATAATGATCTGATTTTTTTAGTGGATATTCTGTCATAAGAAATAAAATATTATAATTAGATATAACCAATAAATAACATGCATATAAATTTACTTATATTTTTAAAGTATTATTATGGAAATTTGTTTGTGATTTTAAAACATATTGTGATAGAAAAAGTTAAAAGGAAACATGTGACATAAAAAAATGTGTTAGAGGGAGGGAATACCCAACAGATTATTCCTTTCTAATTGGATGTTCATTACTAGAATGATAATTCTTATTCAAATACTCACTCAAGTCTGGAATAATCTCCATCATTACTACTAATAGGGTGGTCCGTGGAATGTTATATTCAGCAAAACACCTTCGTGGGATTCTAACCATTATCATAAAAGAAAAAAATCATGGAAGGAAGGGAAAAAATGAGGAAATATACTATTATCATGGTTATATCAACCCGCTAATGTCATCCAAACAAGCAGATAATCTAGGGATGTGTCTCTCCCCACATGCCAACTTATGGGAGAGGGGAGACCCTTTTGATGCATTTAAACTAGTGAGTTACCCCATAATGTGTATACAGATCCCAAATGATCAACTCATCCATACTGGCCATAAGCAAACCACCCCAATGGATATCTAGTATGACATTTCTTCAAGAGAACCACCATTATTATGAACAATATTTCTGGTCGATGCATTATATGCTGTGAAATAAAATCAATCAGAATGACTAAACAAATCAGTAACTTCATTAGGTTCAAATGAAATGGAATCATTTATAAAAATGTGTATAAACCATGCAAAAATAACAGTTATCAGGATAATGGGAGAGTTTTGGTACCTGTAATAATATATGTTCCCCAAATCAAGCCAAAAAAACATAAAAGGACCAATTATCCTATAAAGAATGTTACCCAATTGATAATGACTTAGTATCTAGTATAGATGCATAAGATATGGTATAACTACATTAAGAGATCATCCCACTACTAACCGAGCAGCCATCACCATCCTGTAAATAGAAATTTTACAAATTTGAGACCCAAACAAGAAAAATCCACCTGTTCAAGAACATAGCCCCCACATCCAAAAACTTAAGTCTTGGGGAGATTTCCATCCCCACTTATTATCCCCATGTGGTTTAGTCTCTGGATTTTTCTATTTACCAATACAAACTGATGCTATCAAGAAAATTATGTCATTGGAATCAGCATGGTCATATAGTTTTTGGTTGATATATTCTGTGAATAATAAAAATGTAACTCCAATCATTACAAAGTTATGAGTGAGCACAAATTAAACTCATTATTTGACTTTTATTTCACCATGTTGAGTATATTACTCACCAAAAATAGATTCTATTTAGGTCATAGAATACTTCCAATAATGTATGGGTCTTATTGAACACTTACCTGATTTAAGGGACTTTACATAACTGATAGATTACCCAAAAGATGATTCTTACCTCACAAAGGAAAAAATGGAATTATTTGTTACTAGGGAACCAATGGATGGCCAATTCTCTAAGAAGATCAGACTAAAGAGAGACAATGAACTGGGATACCCATACTACTTCATAAAGATTGATATCATGTATCCAATTCACAAATTCTATGAAGCTCTACCTAAACCAGAATGCCAATACCAGTTCATCAAAAATGATTCCACAAGGTAGAAAATCCCATTTCAATCTTCAAATTCCACCTAGGTTATTTAAATAAGAGAAAAATATTCTCAAATAGCTTTGTGAAATTCAATGATGGGTAGGATCACAACAATCTATACAAATAGGTTATTTTTTGATCACAAATGACATCCCTTGTGAAAATTCTATAAACAATTCACCATCCTTATGATCGGTCATTTGAATACAATCAAATGTGGTTGAAACAAAGTAAGATGACAGTTTTTAGTTAAGAGAAGGAAAAAAACGTCATCCAGTAGGTCGAGCCCATAAATGGGAAAATGTTGTGAAAATGTAAAATGTCATATTTCTAATGATATAATACATTTTAGATCCTTATTTTTAGAATGAACATGATATCAAGGTTCATCAATATAGTTTTCAAAAACATTTCCCATTGGTTTTCCACTGTATAAGAAGATTGGTGATAGTTGGACTCAATATTTATAAAGTAAAGAATCTTATGGATGTAAGAGAAGTTAAAATCTTAGAAAAAAATGAATATAGTTTTGGGTGTCATTCAAATCGCATTAACCCCAATGGAATTCATGATCACAGGACCCGATATAGGTATCATGGATGTATAATCTATAAGATATCTAATGGCTAAAAAATACAAAATTATACTCATGATTTCATACACTGTACATATTCCCATGATCCCCATAATATTATAGTGATCATACAACCAAACAAGAAGATCTTATAATACGGAGAAAGGCATCCATACAACCAATATTTATTAGGTCAAGGACTCCAGAAATTGTTTTGATAGATATGTTGTAATGTTTTATAAGAAATGATGAGCCAAGGCAAGAAATTCCAAGAATTTTCACAAATAATATCTCATGAAGTATCCATGAGAAACAGATCCTATGAATAGTAAAGTCATATTGGACATTCAGATATGTATCATGTTCAGTTCTTCTGGTCGGTCTTACGGAGGGGTCACTAGATGTAATAAATTCGTAGGAGCTCAAGAGAGTTCTAGTATGTAGTGAAAGAACCACTGTTAGATCCCCTATTTATAGGATATTTGAAGAAAGACCATAGTTCACATGGAAGACTAAAAATCTCCCAAGACAAGGATTGGAAACAACATTAATGACTCAGAACAAAGTTTACATTCCTCAAAACCAAGATATTGTCACTATAGACATTGAACCTTAAAAGTTGCATTGCTTAATACATACCAAATGAGAATAGAAAAAATCAATGAAATAAATACCAAACGTATGGGTATTATTTTATAAATAATAAATAAATAAAATTAGGACAAGATAACATGGATTAGGTAAAATTCATTAAGAAACATGATCTCACGATCTTCGTAAGTTAATGAAAAAGGGACATGTGGAAGAAATGACCTGTGGGAGATCACATAGGTCCCCTTTTGATACCCATCATTTATTATGGTACGCTCTCCATGAAAATCACTGATTGTTTGGTCATTGCATAATGAACTCCCCCATTTCACATGAATTGATAGTTAGCAAGTTCCGGGAAAATCATCCAAAAATCCTTTTGAAATAATGAGAAAATATAAAAAAATGTGGAAGCCATTCATGGTCAATGATATTATTTCAACATTCCCCAATTGTTTTAAATACAACACAGAATCCCTTGATACATGTCCACATTATCTCACAAGATTTGGATGAAATTCCTTCAGCTCCATTGATAAACAAATGGTTTTCAATGAAAAATCCCACACATTACCATAAGTCCCTTTATTGGGAACATGATGCGTCATCTATAGGAAATGATATTGTATTCGAATGAAATCCACAAAACATTCATTACATCCTTAGCCACTTTGAAATAAATAATAGAATTAAATGGGATAATATGGACGATTCTTGTGAATAAAGGATACATTGTTCAACTGTAACACCCCAAGATTTCATAGTGTGCTATTTCTTCAAAACAATTCAACAACTTTCACTACACGCAACACTGAGATCAAGCATACCATGACTTACCAAACAAGCCATTTAAAAGTGGTTATGAATAGTAATAACTAAATTTTAAACTTTATATAATCCTTATAATTTTATAATCCATATTATGAGTTTCTCAGACATAATGTAAGAACAAATTCATTTTCAGTATTGCAGTTTTACCAACTTTTATTAGTGAACCCTTTTTAAATCCAATAATTTAAACTTTTATATATTAAATTTGACTAAATAAATTTACTTTTTAGAATGGGGACATAACAAATTAACAATGAAACATCCCAAGATTCCACGGTACACTTTCCTTTGAATAATACAGTAGTGTGTGTTGTACGCAACTTCGAGTTATAACACACACCACATCCAATCAAACTAGACATTATGAATTGTAATACCTAGTTTTTGAAATTTTATAAATTTTATCTCTCAAAATGGACTTCATTTTTGTATTCGGAGTATCGAATTTATCCTAAGGTGAAATTTTGGAACTTTTTGGATAACATTTATATTTTGATGAATAGTGAAAATTACTAAATTTTAATTAAAAACAACTTTTTTAATCGAAATAATATATATTGATAAATTATGAATTTGAGTGGTTTTAAAGTATATTTATAACATATTTTTACCATTTAATACAATTTTGTCCATTGTACATAATTTCACAATTAAACCAGACATAAACAAGTGTCAATCTTTTGATAGTTATTATCTCTTAAAAACACGCTATTTGTTTTGACGACGAGAATTAATTTTTAAATTAATTAATGAAACTGATATGTTTTGAAATTGGTAAAATAGAAATCATTTTTGAATTCATAATATCAAATATATCTTAGGCCTAATTTTTGGTATTTTTCTGGAAACTTTCATTTTTGATGAATAGTGAAACCACTAAGTGGTAGTTAAAAAACTGAATTTGTCATAAAACATAATTTTACCGCTTCTGTGAGTGGAATTTCAAAAATCTGAGAGACATGGTTTATATGAAGGAGTAAAATGTGGTTCAATGAGATGAAAATAATTTTTTGTGAATAGTAACTTTTTACTTTTATTTACCACAGTTAAAAGTGAATAGGGTTATTAAGGGTAAAAATAATATAAATATTATCCTAACACAGGTCCTAATTCTATTGGACAAGTGTATCTAGACCAAAAACATCCTTGGGAGTAAAATATTATCATTTAGGTACACTTGTATTAGATTAGGACATTTATTATTGTCTAATTCAAAGAAGTGTTAAAAGAGTTAAAATCAAAGTTTATTTACTAAAACATTTTTAATATAGGGTTATACATAAGATAAATTAGATTGTAAATATTAATTAGAAATCTTAACATATTTCCTACATAATCGTATTTTATTTATAATTTTTAGACATTAAATAATTTAATTTATTTATGACACAATGGTGATGCAGTAATTACCTAATTAATGAAAAATTAGAATAATTGATATTATAAATACCCAAATAAATTTAATTTGACACTTTTTATAAATACCAATAATTTTATAGGTTAATATTACATGTTAGGATTAATTTAATTATCTTTTTTTGAAGTAATCATTATGTTGTGATTTTTACAAAAATCAATTATTGAATAGTGTCAAAATTGAAATAAAAGAGTTTTTAAAACAAATATTATATTATTAATTGATATTAAATTCCTAAAAATCTAAGGTTAGGCCAAGAGACTTATATTAGGATAGGTGTATAATTAATTGACCACTTGGGGGTCTTTTGGATGTAAATAGTATGTTTATTAAAAATATAATATAAAAATACAAATAGACATTGTAAAAGTTAAACTAATTAACTAAGAGTTAATACTTATAGAAAAGGTTAATATAATAAACCAAACCTGTATAAATTATATTGGTTGAGTGGTTTTCAACCCATCCCAAACATAACATTTAAATAATCCACTTTTAAGCCATTAGAAACCGAATAAGAATTTATTATAAAATAATATTTCTAACTTTTCCAAAGGTGCCCCTCACCCCTCTTATAAAAGAGCACTCCCCCTTCTCATTAATTCACACCTTCAAAGCCTTTTGGTTCGGCCAAAACCTGCCCCAATACTCTCTCAACTTCCCTCACTACAACCTAGAGGCCATAGTTTTATCAGAAAGCCAACCTAAGTAGTCCTTTTGATCAAATCAAAAGGAAGAACCCGAAGAAGAGGTAATGTTTTCACCACCCTTTTTCAAATTCATTTCTTCTTCAACTTCTTCTTTCTTTCTTATTATCATTATAAAATAATGAATCTAGTATCTCCTATATACTATAAAATTATTATAAATATGGTACAACCATATTCAGTATTCTATCCATCCTTTGAATGACATGTCACCATACGTGCGTGCGTACGACTTGCCGTCTCCACATCGTGGTGTAATTGTTATTCAATATATTATTATTTGGATGGGTATAATAATGATGTTTAATTCATTTAAAAAATAAATATAAATGATAAGGATTCTTTATATAAGATATAACATCCAATTAAATATTATTTTAATATCAAAAGAATGATATTGCCACTCGTGCGTATGTACGGACTACTGTCTCCACGAACGCGATGAGACTCATTCTCCATTAAATCCATTCAAGTATAATTTACATTTGATGATTTAAAAATAATGTTTAAGTATTTGATATCATTCTGGATAAGAATAAGATACAACCTATCCATGAAAAACACGGCTTACGTAAGAAAACATATAAAAGAAAACGAGTAAGTTAACACACAAAATGATGATAATACTAAGATATAATTAACAAAGCAATGTTAAAAGATCATATATGATAACATAATAATGTATATGAATATTGTATAATTTAATAACTATTATTTCACCATTATACAGGAGGTTAACCTACCTCAAACCAATAAAAAGTACAAGGTAAGGGTTATTTCACAATCTCTTAATTATCTGAGGGTTTTTATAAGTAATTATCTACTAGGGCCTCTTTATCGTCCACATCCATGTTTCTTGAAAGTGTATTTCAAAAAAATTCATATATTTTATAGAATATGGGTTAAAGTAATTTATACCATTGTTTGGCTTTTTATAAGATGTTTATAAAGGAATCTTTCCGTTGTTTTCCAAACAAGGTCCTTTTTAACCTTTTCGATAGAATTAAGGTAAGAATGTTTTTTCTAACATATACGGCGGGTGCGGCTATTTTCTGTCGTTAAATTTTTTTTAAAGGTTCCCTTACAATCTTATAAGCATATTTTCTAAGTAAATGTTTTATTTTATAATTATGTGACTTTTAAATGATTTCAAAATGAATATTCTATGAATTTCTGAAAGGTACTCTTTATCAAAATCATAATTTCAAATGTTTTAAAGATTTACGGTTCTAAATATTTTTAATTAATGTCCATGATTTCAAAATGATTTTAAGGATTTATTTATATGGACATGAATGTTTTGAAATGATATTTCATTTCAAATGTTTCGAAGTGGTATGGGACACTTTGATTCAAAAATCTCTTCTAAATTACTTCCATAATAAATGTGTGACTTTTAAATGATTTCAAAAAAATGAGATATTTCTCTCAAATAGTTTGATTTCATCTATGTCAACATCCTTTGATGAATTTTACGTTTATTTGACGTTGATTTATTATGATACAAAACATCCATATTGTTTTGATGTTTTTGTGATGTGTTTGACTGCGGATTTTTTATTCTTATACCATTCGTGGTTTATGGATGAAGTATTTACATTTCGTATGCCAGTTTTAATATGAATGTTTATGTTATGTTTGAACCTTTTAATATGGGAATGAATTGGACTTAATATGTGATGGGTGGAGCCCTCTATAGCTCCTCGATGCATCGGTAGGTCTCATGAGACAAACTAGTGTCTTGCCACAAGGCCTTGGAAAAATATTATTTGTAGTATTGGAACGAGGCCTTGGCTATGTGGTTATGATAGGTTGGCATTATGCATTCCATCATTATGAAAGTTGTTATTGATATTTCATGTGATTATTCTATTAGTAGATTATCCATGTGAATAAGTAAATGTCATTATTTCATTTTATTGTTTCCATACTATGTTGAAGTTCAAGTTTAAAAGGCTTTTGTTTTAGTGATACATTGTCTTAAATATTTATTCTTATTTATGAAAGTTTCCGCTATAGTTTTATCCTTACTGGGAATTTGAGATCACCCCTTTTTCTATGTTTTATTTTTCCCAGGATGTGAAGAAGTATTTTATGAATGACATTCTGGGATAGTATGAGGGGATATGAAGACAATATATTTTTGTAGTTTTTCACTTATTGATGTAATGTAAACTTTATGAATATATCTAGTGTTTCCAAGGCTATTAAACTAATCGGACTTTCAAGACTTGATCATTCGTGTGATCATACCAATGTTACGTAATAATGCACTGACTCTGGGTATTTAGAGTCATGGCGTTACAGTTGGTATCAGAGGAAGTTTAGTGCAAACCTTGGAAGCTAGATTTAGATAAACTCTGATTAGAGAACATAGATATAAGATGGACTTTGCAGATTAGTATAGAAGAACTTCATAGAATTTTGGTATTGTAGAAATTTTTTGAGTTTTCCAAGCAATACATCCCTGTCTGGATACGAGCAGGTAGAGGCAGCTCTGGAACAAATGTACCTAGGTGTAAACCCAGAAAACTCCGCTTTGAGATAGACTTGAACGAGAACTGATGCATGACAATGGGCCTTGCTACACTCTTGGTTATGACACACCCAGGGGATATGATAATTCTCATTTTCTTTAAAAACCATTATGAAGGGTTTATGATTATATACATTCTCAAAGGAGACATTTTTATGATTATGGATTATATCCATAAACTATTTAATTTATGGTATGTGTTTTACAAGTTTGGGATTAGGTATTGTTATTCATAAACTAATGTAGTGTATGCCATTGTTTAGAAATGGGGCCCAGTAGAAGGAATGAGAACTCCAACAATTCACATGATCCAAAGATAAAGAAGGATCATATCTTTCATGGTCCTAAGCTAGGATTTATAAGATAAATAGTATCCCATGTATTGTCATCATATGATGAAATAATATCATGTGTAGATAAAATAAGTAAAGAGTCTACTGAGTCATATGGCCTTAAAGGGAATAAAGATAAGAAAAGGATGGAAGAGAGAAATATGGATAAAGGGAAGAGGGAAAAGAAGAATTTTCCCATATGTGATATCTGTGGGAAGAAACACCCTGGAACTTTCCTGAATGGAATTGGAGTTTGTTATAACTGTGGAGGAAAAGGGCACAATGTACGTGACTGCAAAGGTAAGAAAATGGTTTCAAATGTACAATGCTTCATTTGCATGGCGTTTGGACACTATGCGAACCTATGTCCCAGTCATGAGACTATGCCGCAAATGGTTCTATTGGATAATAATCAATTTATGATACTACCCCAGATAAAGAGGAATGATTAGAGTTCTTATGTTGATTATGTCAGTTGAGTGTTGTATCAACAATGTACTTGTTATAATAATTATGGAGTATATAAGGATTGTACTGCAGTACTATTTCATTAAGGACTTCAGATTGTGTGGAACAAAGAAATGCGAGTCAATAGTAGATTAATTTTTGGAAAATATATGGTTGATAGAAAGATGAACCATAATATGGTTCTGATACCGTGGTAGTGATTTTAGAATAATACATGATTGATTTGGATAAATTATATTGGATATTCTTGATTACCTTGAAACTGATTAAAGATTTGTATATTCCATCATTGTTTGGGTTTACAACATTTTTGGATTGAAGGATTATATCTATTATTCTTTATGGAATAAGGGATCATGAATGTAATCAATAAGGTTTTATGGTAATTCAGGATGTTTCAGTGTTTTAAAAGAATACATGATGAAGGTTTTCACATGTTATTACGTGGAAAAAAGGATCTTCATTATGTTTACATTCCTTATAAATTTTGGACTGAAGTATTTTGGATAGTTCTAGTTTGGATTATTTTTGATTTCCATAAAAAGGACAACCCGGAGGTCGGGCGGCAACCCGTCGAGTCCGGCAAGGCCGCGAGACATGAACCCACAACTGAAGGCCGACAAGGGTGAATCACATACCACTAACCCACGTGATGTCCTGGATTGAATAATTCCATTTTTTAATGGTTCCTCTAGATGAATTATAAATTCCTTTTTTAACCCTATACGAATAGGATAAACAGAATATTATTTTTATGTTCTATTATCTTTTAGAGTGAAAGATGAGTTTGTGGCAGAACATAGTTAAAGGATGAGACTCTACTTGTGAAGTATATATTTTTCATCTTCTATTATTCAATGAATAAATTAATTATTATACTTTAGTGAAGGGATCTTAAAACAAAAAAAAATTGTTATCAGAATACCATATGTTTTGCTGAACCGATGGTATTTTAAATCATCATAGATTGATGAATTTAAGGCCCTCAATTTTACACATGATTGTGATTGATGACCTCAATCACTACCTATAAATATTTATGTTTTCCCTCCAATTATATGTCTCTAATTTCCACCAATGTTCTCTGAATAGAGATCATAATTTGTTGGTGACCCGTTCATTTCTCTTTCCCTCTTATTAGGAATAAATTTTATTAACCCAATTTCCGATGTGGGTTTTCCCACAAAGATATTTTCTATATTCAACCTTTTTTTTAAGAAAAATTTCAAATTGTGAGGATGAAATTTATTGAAGGAGAGGAGAATGTAACACCCCAAGATTTCATAGTGTGTTATTTCTTCAAAATAATTCAATAACTTGCACTACACGCAACACCGAGTTCAAGCACACCATGACTTACCAAACAAGCCACTAAAAAGAGGTTAGGAATAGTAATAACTAAATTTTAAACATTATATAATCCTTATAATTATAGAATCCATATTATTAGTTTCTTAGAGATAATGTAATAACAAATTCATTTTCAGTATTGCACTTTTACCAACTTTTAATAGTGAACCCTTTTAAATCCAATATTTTAAACTTTTATATACTAAATTTGACTAAATAAATTTACCTTTTAGAATGGGGACATCAATAATTTAGAATGAAACATCCCAAGCTTCCACGATACGCTTTCCTTTGAATAACACAATAGTGTGTGTTGAACGCAATTTCGAGTTCTAACACACACCACAACCAATCAAACTAGCCTTTATGAATAGTAATACCTAATTTTTGAAATTTTATAAATTTTAACTCTCAAAATGGACTTCATTTTTTTATTCGGAGTATCGAATTTAGCCTAAGGTGAAATTTTGGAACTTTTCGGATAACATTTATATTTTGATGAATAGTGAAAATTACTAAATTTTAATTAAAAACAACTTTTTTAATCAAAATAATTTATATTGATAAATTATGAATTTTAGTGGTTTTAAAGTATATTTAGAATATATTTTTACCATTTAATAAAGTTTTGGTCATTTTACTTAATTTAACAATTAAACCAAACATAAACAAGTGTCAATCTTTTGATAGTTATTATCTCTTAAAAACACACTATTTGTTTTGATGATGGGAAATAATTTTTAAATTAATTAATGCAACTGATATGTTTTTAATTTGGTAAAATAGACATCATTTTTGAATTCATAATATCAAATATAGATTAGGCCTAATTTTTTGTATTTTTCTGGAAACATTCATTTTTTATGAACAGTGAAACCACTAAGTGGTACTTAAAAAACTAAATTTTTCATAAAACTTAATTTTACCACTTCTGTGAGTGGAATTTCGAAAATCTGAGAGACACAGTTAATATCAGGGAGTAAAATGTGGTTCAATGAGATGAAAATAATTTTGGTTAATAGTTATGTTTTACTTTTATTTAGCACGGTTTAAAGTGAATAGGGTAATTAAGGGTAAAAATGATATTAATATTACCCTAACACATGTCCTAATTCTATTGTAAAAGTGTATCTCGACCAAAAACAACCATGGGAGTAAAATAATATCATTTAGGTCCACTTGTATTAGATTAGGACATTTATTATTATTTAATTCAATGAAGAGTTAAAAGAGTTAAAATCAAAGTATATTTACTAAAACATTTTTAATATAGGGTTATACATAATATAAATTAGATTGTAATTATTCACTAGAAATATAACAAGATTTCCTACATAATGGTATTTTATTTATAATTTTTAGACATTAAAAAATTTAATTTATTTATGACCGAATGGTGATGCAATAATTACCTAATTAATGAATAATTAGAATAATTGATATTCTAAATACCCAAATAAATGTAATTTGAGACTTTTTATAAATAACAATAATTTTATAGGTTAATATGACATGTTATGATTAATTTTATTAAATTTTTTCTTAGTAATAATTCTTTTATGATTTTTAAAAAAATGTATTATTGACTAGTGTCAAAATTGACATAAAAGAGTTTTCAAAACAAATATTATATTATTAATTGATATTAAATTCCTAGAAATCTAAAGATCGGTCAAAAGACTTATATTATGATAGGTGTATAATTAATGGACCACTAGGGGGTCGCTTGGATGTATATAGTATGTTTATTAACCATATAATATAAAAATACAAAGAGACACTGTAAAAGTGAAACTAATTAACTAAGAGTTATACTTAAAGATAAGGTTAATATAATAACCCAAACCTGTCTAAATTCTATTGGTTGTGTGGTCTTTGACCCATACCCACCTTAAACTTTAAATAATAAACTTTTAGACATTAGAAACCGAATATGAATTTATTTTAAAATAATATTTCTAGCTTTCCCAAAGGTTCCCCTCACCCCTCTTATAAAAGGACACTCCCCCTTCTCAATAATTGACACCTTAAAAGCCTTTTTGTTCGGCCAAAACCTTCCCAAATACTCTCTAAACTTCCCTCAATACAACCTAGAGGTCTTATTTTTATCATAAAGACATCCTATGGATCCCTTTTTATCAAATCAAAAGGACTAACCCGAAGAAGAGGTAATGTTTTCACCACCCTTTTTCAAATTCCTTTCTTCTTCAACTTCTTCTTTATTTTTTATTATCATTCTAAAATAATGAATCCAGTATCTCCTATATACTGTAATATTATTATTATAAATATGGTACAACCATATTTAGTATTCTATCCATCATTTGAATGACATGTCACCATAAGTGCGTATGTTCAGCTTACCGTCTCCACGTCGCGGTGTAATATATATTTAATATATTATTACGTGGATGGGTATAATAATGATGTGTAATTCATGTAAATAATAAATATAACATGATAATGATTCTGTATATAAGATATAACATCCAATTAAATATTAATTTAATATCAATAGAATGATATTGTCGTTCATGCGTACGTATGGACTACCATCTCCACGAACGCGATGAGATTCATTCTACATCGTGTCCATTCAAGTATACTTTTCATATTATGATTTAAAAATAATGTTTAAGGACTTGATATCATTCTAGATAAGAATAATATACAACTTATCCATGAAAAACATGGCTTACGTAACAAAACATATAAAAGAAAATGAGTAAGTTAACACCCGAAACGACGATAATACTAAGATATTATTAACAAAGAAATGTTAAATGATCATATATGATAACATAATAATGTATATAATTCTTTTATAATTTAATAACAATTATTTCACCATTATATAGGAGGTTAACCTACCCCCAACCAAGGAAAATTACAAGGTAAGAGTTATTTCACAATCTCTTCATCATCCGATGTTGTTAATAATTAATTATCTACTGGGACCTCTTTATCATC
The DNA here is from genome assembly GCA_963277665.1 of Viscum album. Lineage (NCBI taxonomy): Eukaryota > Viridiplantae > Streptophyta > Magnoliopsida > Santalales > Viscaceae > Viscum > Viscum album. The sequence goes on from OY728140.1 coordinate 932,364,562, forward strand.
CACATCCATGTTTTTTGAAAGTGTATTTCAAAAAATTATTACTATTTTACAGAATATGGGTTAAACTCATTTATAACATTTTTGTACTTTTTATAAGGTGTTTATAAAGGAATCATTCCGTCACTTTCCAAACAATGTCCTTTTTATCTTTTTCGACAGAATTAAGGTAAGAATGTTTTTTTAACTTATAAGGAGGGTGAGACTATTTTCTGCCGTTATAAAATTTTCTAAGCTTCACTTAAAATATTATAATTTTATTTTCAAAGTAAATGTTTTATTTTATAATTATGTGACTTTTAAATGATTTTAAAATGAATATTCTATGAATTTCTGAAAGGTACTCTTTATCAAAATCAGAATTTTAAATTTTTTAAAGATTTATCTTTATAAATATTTTTAATTAATGTCCATGTTTTCAAAATGATTTTAAGGATTTATTTATATGGACATGAATTTTTTGAAATGATATTTCTTTTTAAAAGTTTCTAAGTGTTATGGGACACTTTGATTCAAAAATCTCTTTTAAATTACTTCTTTAATAAATGTGTGACTCTTAAATGATTTCAAAACAAGAGATATTTCTCTCAAATAGTTTTGATTTCATCTATGTCAACATCCTTTGATGGATTTTAATTTTATTTGAAGTTGATTTATTATGATTCAAAACTTTCATATTTTTTTGATGTTTTTGTGATGTGTTTGAATGTAGATGTGTTATTATTATACCATTTGTGTTTTATGGATGACGTATTTACATTTCGTATGCTAGTTTTAATATGAATTTTTATGTTATGTTTAAACCGTTTCATATGGGAATGCATTGGACTTAATATGTGATGGGTAGAGCCCACTATAGCTCCTCTATGAATCGGTAGGTCTCATGAGACAAACTAGTGTCTTGGCACAAGGCTTTGGAAAAATCTTATTTGTAGTCGTGGAACGAGGCCTTGGATATGTGGTTATGATAGTCTAGAATTATGCATTCCATCATTATGAAAGTTGTTATTAATATTGCATGTGATTATTCGATTAGTAGAATATCCATGTGAAGAAGTAAATGGCATTATTTGATTTTATTTTTTCCATACTATGTTGAAGTTTAATTTTAAGAGGCTTTTGTTTTAGTTATACATTGCCTTAAATGTTTATTCTTATTTATGAAAGTATCCGTTGTGTTGTTATCCTTACTGGGCATTTTAGATTACCCCTTTTTCTATGTTCTATTTTTACCCAGATGTGAAGATGTATTTTATGAATGACCTGCAGGGAAAGTATGAGGGGATATTAAGACAATATATTGTTGTAGTTTTTCACTTATTAATGTAATGTAAACTTTATTAATATATCTAGTGTTTCCAAGGCTACTAAACTAATCGGTCTTTCGAGACTTGATCATTCATGTGATAATGCCAATGTTATGTAATAATGCACCAACACTGGGAATCTAGGATTGGGGTGTTAAATCGACACGTCAAATGGGTTATGCACCCTAGTCAATCTCCATTGATCCCATGGAGGCCCCTTAACTTGTTAGCACAATCCCTTGGAAGTACTCTAAACAATATTACATGATCTCAAGAAGGACCCTAAAAAGGTCACCCTTGTCTCCTCGATAACCTCATACATGGTATCTTAGATCATGTGGAAGCCTTTTAATAGAAATCATAATACCCTGAATCCAATTGATATAATGACATGACCTTGTAAAATTCTCTTTGCATGTCCACATTGTCATAAGAGATCCCTTTGATCAACTTGGGCCCAATAAAAATGTTCAAAGAAAAACCTTCACATGGTCCCCAAAAATCATGTGATGCCCCCTGGTTGAAGTATATAATACTCTAACGAATTGAATAATACAATTTATATAACTAAAAAAAGAAATAGTTGTGAGATACACAACATTCAAGGTGGAATATATCAGGGGGTGATGCCTATAAAACCTTCCACCTCACTAATAAATGAATCTAGCGATCTGATAGACATGTGTGGGTAGTAGATGACCTTGTGGAGTGTAAAATAGCTATATTTCATGGTATTCCACCAAATAAGAATTAATAAAATAGCCTAAGGGTTCCACATTATGCATAGTCACTTTACATGATAAATAGAGATAATATATAGAACTTCTAGAATGTTGTCCAAAGTGTGTGAAAGGAATCTTGCATGTTTGTTGGGTCACATGAAGGATAAGAAAATATTACACTAAACAAATTTGAGGAACACATGAAATAAAGGGTGTGATAAATACTAAAAGGAAGGATACTTATGTACAGAGCATATATATTAATTTTCATGTTCCTCACATGCATTATCCAAATCATGAGGCAACATCAATATATGTCTTCAGATCATGAGAAGTTCCCATAATAGACTATTCATATTATGTAATTTCTATTGGAAGTGTCAAACCATTTCATACTATTATATCTAGGTGTACCAACCAAGTCTTACAAATCCCCCCAATCTAAGAAGATTAATTTGGAAATTTTCCCTAGATATGTCGCCAATGTTATATAGTGACCCTAAGACAATTCAACTAGTTATCATAATGAAAATAAGTCTTGACAACCTGGGTAATATGCTGTCCTCCCGAAAAGTTATCCATGTCATGTGGTGTCCTTAGGACATGTCAAACTAGATCATTTTATGTCCCCTAGACCAGTCATCTAGTTCATACATCACCCCTTACATTTTAATTAGGATCATGAAATTTCCTATAGGTATGTCATCTTGGCTGTGTGAGAAAATATATACATCTAAAACATGATCATGAAATATACTCAAGACATGTAATACAGGTTATGTAATATCCTAGAAACTATTCAACTAGATTACATTAACATCTATGGACATGAACTCCATTTAACATGGAAATGTCAATTCAACCACTAATATGTTAGATACACTATCATATCCTATTAGGTGGATAATTAGGACATGTCAAGTAGATGTATTGTGGCAGGATAACCTTTTCCAGTGGATTTATAAGGACAAACTCAATTGGTAATCCGTAATCCCCTAAACTATGAGAGCTCTAATACCTTACATAACCAGAATTAATCGGATTCAATCCTATGGATTGAGATCCATTTCAAACATCCAAATGGAAGCCTTATAGTTTAATCTCTAATTAGTAACATAATATGATATGTTTTCCCCATACAAGGGAAAACTCAGTGTGTAATCCTCAATTACCTAAACTAAGAGAACATTGATTCCTTCCATAAAATAGATACATAAGATTCATTAACCTGGTCCAACCTCAAATGGGAATCCACATTAGTGTAAGACCCTCAATGTCTTCGACATTCTAACCATCAAAATTCATTATATCACTTAGGATGATCATTCTCCCTCATTTACCATTAGATTGAGAAAGTAACTAAACTATGAGAATTCTTATTATATAGGACATCATATTATGGCCAGAGCATCATATTAAGCACTCAAAAAGATGTACCGTCACATAAGGCACACATCAATATATATTAATATTGATTACTTATTATCTCTTATTTCCAACATTGACCTTGGATTACATAGCCTTAGGTAATTTCAATGGTCATATCATTTACAAAATGAATATCCACCATCGATAAAAAATCACTATGTAATCTATGATTGGTTGCACGCTACGACTGTCTCATAAAATGGAGTCTACCATGGAGTTGTTTCCATTAGTGTGTTTAAACTATGATGAATGTAACATCCACCCTTAGTAGGATACATATGAAACCTCCATGTGCCTTGATCACTATATCTAGTGCATATGTTCTTCCATATATGATATTTCCATATCATTTCTAACTACATGTGTTTAATTTACATGGTGTATTTGGATTCCTATTATAATTAGGGTTTGTAGGATGCCTTATAATGGCTAAATTACATCCTAAATATGTTAATCTCCTCCCTATAGGACAACAATGTCCATAGTTCCTAGTTATATAGCATCATATTATAAGCAGATATCCAATGATGAAAAAATGGATGATGAAAATTGAATATATATAAATTAATTCACTAATAGATTCAACTATTCATGTAAACGGATTTAACATATGATCATTTTGGTAAGGCAAACAATCCCATATCAGGATCAGGTGGGGATTCATGAACATGTATTAAACTCATAAGAGAGTCTTGGATCCAGAAATAATTTCCCCCAAATTGGAGTGATGAGGTAGAACTCTTATTATCTTATAGAATGTGATTTACTATGATTTTTTTGTTCTAAAACAAGAAATTATAACCTATATTTGTAAATCAGGTTCATACTCAGTAATGTATGTGAGAGCCATTGAGTGTTTCCCTTAGAGATATGATATGATAAACCTAACATGAATGATTTTAGAATACAATAAACTCCCTTTAATAAAACCATATTTAAAATCTATCAAAATATTTCGGATTAAAAAAATTGAGGAAGATGATGTGAAATCATATAACTACGAAATATCCTTAACACTATAAGAAATAAAGATTGCCCAGTTCTCATCAAACAATTTTGTTTTTGTAATATGGGTGGCACAATTTTCATACAATTAAATAGAAACCTTATAGTTTTCCATATAACTATTTTAAAAAAATAACGTTGTAATTTTTCAAATCACCAAAGGGCTTAAATTTTACATCAATAAAATCTTAATAAAATTGGAGAATGATTTTTTATAAATCATATATTTCAACAAATTATTCACACATAAAGATGTATTTATTCCAAAAGCCTAGAAATTCAGGGAGGACAAAAGAGATGAATACCAAGAGAATAACCCATTACAATGATATAATAATCATTATAAAGAGATCATATACTATGAAAAATAATGTGTGTCTCACTAGGAATACATTTCCTTTATAAATTTATTGCAGAAAAGTTCCCCTCCCTCCAATTATGAACTATCTCTTTTTCACATCCATTTAAGGACATGAACATTTGAATATCATATACCTTAGACCAAAGGATAACGATGTTATGAAAAAGAAGCTTACTAATGATTATAATCATAATCAACTATGGAATTTATAATGTTAAATAACCCAAAAATAGACAAACAACGTAGCGTGGATATCACATAGACCTCTATAGAATTATTCAGACTGTAGAAAGAACTAAATCTAAACACCACATATCCCCTGACATCATGAACCATCCATCCTCCCCTAATTCACCATTTCATTAATGTTTTTATCCTTTAAATATGTAGAATTATTTATAGAGTAGAATGTAATGTTTCCTTTAATAGATATTTACTTTTTCTTAAGAGATATTATCTTTTATGTTTCAAATATACACTTCATATAAAAAAATGGGGTATTTGGAAATTATATTTATACTATTCGAAAATTTATAGTGTTTTATTTAAAATAGAATCTAATTAATTTATTATAGTGTATCAAAATGTATCCATAATTTCTAAACAAAAATTAATTTAAAAATTATTTTCACTATGCACAATTTATGAAATCTCATAGATGGTTATATTACCATAATCTAAAAATCCATATGTTGTGGAATTATTAATGTTAGAAATGTGGGATTTATTCAATTTTTGTACAAGTAGTGTCAAAATCTATCTATTCAAAATCCACATAATATAGCGAGTAATGATCAATGTTTTTCATTTTAAAATAATGGTTTTTTTGGAAAAAAATAAATGATTGTGATTTAAAAAATGAAACATAAAACAATTGTAATGATAATAGTAATAAACCTAGTGAAAAAAGTCCATTAATTTGTTACTCCTAGTTTGTATTCCCCTAATAAATTGTATATTCACAATATAATGTTTCTTAGATGTTTACATGGGTTTTTTCTTTTATTCCAACAGCATGCTACATAAATGTTTTATGGATACTTTTTCAACTAAAAATGAATTTTAACTATGGTATGTCATGAAAATTTTATATTAGATAATTTTTTCATGGATTAGAGATCAAAATTATTGATTTTTTACCATGAATTTAAAAAAATTTCTAAATGAAATCAATGTTATAGTTTAAAATTTCACTCCAATTTGGAGTATAAATATTATCACAGAGAACAAAAAATTGTTTTTTTATTCCCATTACTATTAAAAATAGATGAGGAACAATTTCTAAGAATTACTATGTATCCCTTTCACTCAACTGACTTATATTCATTTGTTCTTATTAGGTTTTATAACATGAAAAAATGATATTAAGGGTTTTTTCAAATATGGTGACAATGTGTTATACAATATCATTGCATTTAATGTTGTCTCTGAATGTTACACATTCTATATATATTTACTTCAAATGATTGAAATTTAATTTATCACCAATGATGTGACAGTAGAATCCATTACATATAGTCCATATATAATTATTTGTTCCAATTGTTCCCGGAAAATTATATTTTGTGTTAATTAATTAAAAATTTTGGTATATAAATTCTAGAGTATATAGACATGTAATCCCAAACAATGTTTCCCTATAGAAAGAAACACTGCAACCATGATTTAAGTTACTGCAGAAGTATTTGATTATATATGAGATTTATAATAAACCACAAGGGGGAGACTATACCCTTAGAATCAAAACATAATATTGTTGTATAAAAAATTAAGCATCCATAAATAGATTAATAACAATGTACATGGGAATGATGTTTCAAGTTACCAAGGAAATAAATATTATCATTATTATATAATAGATAAAATAAAATGTGATTATAAAATCATTAATTTATTTAAGATCACATAATGGGATGATCATATACAAAATATAAATAAATTATAATTAACCCTAAATACGAAGAACACTATCCTTTCCGTCACCTCAGAATTATCCCCATAACTATATTCAACATCCTATACTCTACTAAATTTTATTATGGTATTTTCCTAACCCATATCTCAACCATTGTATCTTCATGTATACCAAGGTGATCATATAGGGTGTGAGTATAAAACCTAGTATGATACCTCCAATGATATACTTAATCGTAACCCTAAATATGAACATGCATGTACTAAATATAATTTATGTAACAAATAATCACTTTTGTGGACTATTCAGTTATAATGTGCACGATAGTCCTCCTCTATGGTTAAGTATTACCAAAAATAGTAAGTTAAAATATATATTGTTTCCAATTAACATTAATCAATAAGGAACACCCTCTATTTAAGTGATAGAACACCCATCATACAGGTAACTACATACGTCATTGGATACATATCACTATGCTAATGTGGAAACACATACAATATAGAATACTCATCAAGTATCCTAATGGGTGGATTATTACACATTTTGTACTCATAACCACTCTTAATGGGAATCACAACCCCATGGAATTATTTTCCCTATTCATAGGGTGCACCACACCGCACATGGTATACTCAAAAATGATCCAAAATTGAATCATATCCCAACTAATACACTATGCACTAAACTCATGGGGCAGTACATTAAATATTATATATTCATAACTCATCTTAGTTGGATATATCTCATCTACAAAACACATTATTTCTTTTTTGTCCATCACATCCCACATGGAATACCATCCACTGATTAAGAAGGTACCAATCAAAGATGGTAAATATTTTATTATATTTATTGTTTGGAATATCTCATATAGGATACAAATATTATAATTTTTTCCCCAAGAGTACAATAATATAATAATTCATCTTAAACTAATACCCATATATAATTAAATTCTGCATGAGTATCTAGTATTGAAATATAAAATCCAAATATTACTATTAGATTAAACAATTTAACAGCCCATCTATAAAAAAATTCAAATCTGGTAATATTCATCACATAATAGTTATAGAATCCCTTCCAAAATCCATTCAATTAGATAAAAAAAATCATTTCCAGAATTATTCATATTCTGATGTACCTTTAATATAGTTCCTTAGCGATAACTCGAAATATATTGTCCAAGGAGCATAGGCTAGACAAATTTTTATTTATACACATGGATCTTTTTGATGACTAGGATATCACTAACAATCAAGCAAGTTCATCATTTTATATCCAAATTATTAAATTTCTATATAAAAAATCATCACTCAAATGGTTTATAGAGTTTAGGCACATGACTAACATGACATATACCGAAATTCCTGAAATATTAACTAATTGTGGGGTCGTTTTTCATCATTCATTCAATGATAGCCCACTATTAACAATGTTGTGATGGCTAATATGAAACATATTATTGATTCAAAATAAATCCCATAGCTCATCCCTAATGGATATATGATATCCCTAATTTTTTCATAGATAACATACCATATAATGAAACAATAGCCACTTTCTAAAGATAACATCACAAAATCAAACATTCAAGAACCCTAGGTCATTAGAGACACATATCAATGATATAATCCCTATTATGGATCTAATATTACTCTAACTAGGATACCCACATAGTGGAAATGTCCCTTGAAAACAAGGTTGTTAGAGGATAAATCTCAAGGGATATATATGAGTCCAGAAAAACACACTAACCTTTATTCATAGAAAATATCCCACCTAATGATCCAAAACATGTTTCTCATACTGATCTACCCTTAAATACAATCAACATGACAAATGTAAGGAAATGTAAATCTAAAATATTAGGATCCACTAACTTCTAATAACGATTTACCCCCTTAATAAATATATATCCATAATAATTTAATATAAAAAAATACCATTCTTTTAAACATAAATCATGTTGATTACTATCCCCTAAAAAGAAAAAGTATTAAATGATTATAAATAAAATATAATTTATTTTTAACAATGAATATATAACTAATACCAATGGAAATAATTATTATAAAAAATCATAATCTTTAATCATGTCACAATATCTATAAAAGGGGGGTAGACCTCTCCCAATATACACTTTCACACATTACTGATAGAATCCCCAAATTTACATAAGGATTTGTCAAATAATTCTAATAAAATGACTCGTAATTCATATATAAATTAAATATGAAAAATTACATAACCTAAATAGAATGATACAATTTTTGTTAATCACTCAAGAATATCTTCTATGCATTGGGAGTATTTATCCCTTCACATCGTCCTTATTCCATCATGATATGTTTGAATTAACAATAAATACTGAAATTCACTCATCAAAATTTTGGAAGAGGATATGATAACTAATTAAATAAATAATGTGATAAAATCATTCCTATAATAATTAATCAATGAAGAAAGAATCTTAATGGATAAAGAGAATAGTTGGACAGGGATAAATGAATCAAATATGTGGTTTTCTCTACACTCATGGCTATTAGATAAAAGTTAAAAATAAAAATCGATTCTAAAATAAACTAGGTAAAATGAAAAAACAATCATTCACCCATGTTTGGGTTGTATTATCCACATGGTGTTTGATAGCCTTCAATAATCATCTGAAAGAGAAAATAACACCCCAATAACGACCACAGAATTCTTAGAGGGTCACATATAACTAATATTTATCCACTAGAAATCTAGTTTCTCCTCAATAGCCTTCTAATGGCATAACGATGAATCTTTTTTTTCATATAACATTCATACTTCAATAAATTCGAAAAATTATATTTTATCCAATCATCCACGTTAAAATCACATCTTCTCTCATATACTAAATTATTATTATATCTAGATTCATAATATAACGAAAAAATTTAAAACATACATTGTTTCAATAAATTTTAAAACAAGAGTTTCTAAAAATACACTAATAGACACAATTATTTATCATTAAAATCTCCCTACTATACCACATGGATTCATTTTGAATCTTCCTTTTGGTCCACTCATGAATTTTTCTAATTACTAATATAAGACCAATTTTATAATACCAAATATTACCATTTCAATAGTTACAACATCGACACACCAAAACTAATTAAACATTAAATTAAATGATGGATCATAGTATAGAATGTAAAAAAAGTTATATATCACTTCAATATAATTATTGGAAAATATTTGGATCCCAAAATAAATTATATGTGATTTATCCCTTATAATACAAAAAATTCACAAACTTCCACTAAAGTACAATGACTTATATATGCACCAAGAACATGTATAAATTATTCCATTCTACAATAGTGTCTTATTAATAGTAACATTTATATGATAATCAATTATTGAAATGAACAAACCATTTTTGACATATTTAATATGCGATACATCCTTTTCTTTTTGAATCCACCCTTTAGAATATCAAAATTTAAGAAACTATAATCTCTTTCCCTTCTATAATATTTTTATGACCCATGAACCCTCATCCCACCATTACACCTTCTATAAAATCCCAAATATATCAATACATTATAATCACAATTAGTTTGTCGTTATAATTCTTTAATTCCGCAATATTTCATATTTGAACATACATAACTTATTTTCTCAGTACTACACAAAAGAAATGGTGGTCTCATTTTAAGAAGATACATATAGGCTGTATTCATCCAATACTAAATAAAAAACATCAACCCCTACCAATTTTGTACTATAAAGTATGTCACATAAAATGTTCACCAAAATAATAATCAAAACTTTTTTGGAATGCAATATATTAAATTATGGGACACAATAAATATGAATTTTCATTTCCCATATTCTATGAACACTGGAAAAAATGGATTTTAACATAGCATATATATTATTACTGTAGGGTATATATACACCTTTTTAATCATCAAAAATATTATTTTATTTCATGAATTATTTATCAATAAAAAAATAGAATGAATAAATATATATTCGATATTATGGAACATACTTATAGAAATCTTTGAAAAACATATCATTATTTTAAATCCTTCCCATTAGATGAATATTTAAACACATAATTAGTCTCATAATCTCTAGAATAAATGGTCTAGTGAGTTTGAGGAATGACAACACAAGAAAATTATTATAATAAAATTTAATAATTCCCCTATAATTGAACCACCATAGACTCATTTACGGAATTATCATAAGATATAATAATATTTATAATCAAATGAATGTAAACATATGAAAAACGAGTGACATAAAAGTCATATAGCGATAAAAAAATATCAATAATTCCTGAAAGTGTAATTACATTCTATCAGGATAATACATGAGTAGGGATTAACTAATTATTAAAAATAAAATGTAATGATATCAGTTTTAATTAAATAATGAAATATAGACATGATATCTCAAATGAAAAAGAATATATAGTGGGATGAATTTATTAGTATATACTTAATAAAAATGATCCAGATAGAATAATTGTAGGAATATAAAATGGTAATGTAACGCAACCAAGAGATATAGAATAAAAAAATATTTTCCAAAACATATGGATAGGTGATAATCATGTTATGAGAATTCCCAAGAACTCCACCCAATATTATTTGAGTGTAACCAATGAAGTACCACCAATATAATTGTGGGAATATAAAAGAAGACCCATGCTGTATTATATCAATCGATAAAAAAACATAACCAAGGAATTTTAAAGATATATAATAACCCACCCATCATTATCCAATCATACGTCTGAATTAATATGTAAATAAATATATATTTCAGGAAATTCCATGGGAATAAATTGGGTTACATATCATTTCCATATGATATTTAAATGATATCAAAATAAAATAGGTTATACAAAAAATAAAATGACCAAAAAGGATAAGTTCCTTTACAATTATATAAGGTCATACTTGAAACATAACTACATTAGATTTAGTTCTGTAAAAATATAAAAATATAACAAAAACAACGGAAATGTGTTTTCAAATATATTTTATAACATTGACCCATAATGTGCAAAATTTGAACCACTTTTAAACAAATTTTCCATGAATGCAACATTAAATCCGTATTATAACACCAGCTTAAAATATATCCACCAAATTTATTCTTCAAAATGAAAAAATATTATATATGAAATCTGTATTGGGAGATAAAGACATAATCATGAATGGGAAATTCATGTTAATGTTTATGTAAAAATGATTATTCAAACTCTTAAAAAAAATATTGTGATAAATCATCCTTTTTAATATAGTTCAAGATAAATCTCTTGATTAATAAAAATATAATGTACATGGATTTTAAAATTATAATAGATGTAAATTAGTGGTATGAGTAAATTTGAATATATAAGGAAAGTACCACATTTGAAGTGAATGAGATTTATTTTTTTCTTCATAAAATTTTATAAAGAAATTATTAAATCAATGTAATTAAACATTAAATAAAGAGGAAATGAATTAAAAATTTATTATATATTATAATAAATCTATTATGGAATAACCATAGACATTATAAAATCATTATCACTTATGAAAATATGTTGAGTAATGAAAATCAATTACCTTGATTCAAGACATCCACTAATGTGTTTTAATATATTATATAATACAATGTATATCAGAATAAACTATGTAGAATCCTTATTCATATGTATATCCTTTTAATGATTCTTTTTTTATTATTATCTATGTGTATATTATTATGTTATTTCTATTTAAAATAGAGGTGAGAGTAATATTGATCGTTTATAAATAGTTTAATAATAGTGTAACTGATCTTCATTATTATCAAAATTTAATCATTCCAAGATCATTAAAGGTGTTTTAATTGATAATTTTTTATTATTTATATTTTTATAATTTCATTATATTGGATATTTAGTTGGACTCTTTAAGGAAGAAAAAATTTATGAGCATGTTTCTGTAATTTTGAAGAAATGAATTTTGGTATCTTAATTAATGAGTTTAATATTAATGGTACCATTAAAATACCAAAATAGAAGTATTATTCAATTATTTTGGTCATATGTTATATCTGATTAATTTATCAGGATCATCTATGATAAATATTTTATAGTGCTCTTCAATTAGGTTATAATTTGGACCTAAACATGATCATTTCATAATTAATTGATGTGTATGGTTATAAACGTAGATTATTTTCAAATAATACGATTGTCAACGAAGAAGATGAATGATATTATTTATATATTTTTATGGCATGGGATAATATTTAAATAGATTTTAATATAAACAATTGTTTAAAAATTACATAACTTACTTATTTTAGGGAGTACTTTGGACAAACACATGAATAATGTTTTCATTTTTCTTAATTTAAATTTTGTACACTGGTTAATGAGTTTTAATATAGAATAATGATATTTCAATTAAAAAAATTCATTATATATGAATGTGAAAATTCAGTTTGGAAAAGTAATATTTTAAATAAATTAATTAACTATTTTTAATCATGTTTAGAACATGATTATTATCTTAGTGTAATCATTATAAATTGATGGATAAGCTAACATTATTTTAATATATGATAAAATAACTGATAAATGATTATATGGTATGGAAACAAGGTTGTGTTTCATGATTAAAGAAAATCTAGAGTATTCTAGAATGGCTGTTGAGAAAAACGTTCAATAAGTAGTTATATTTTTATTCTTGTAATTATTTTTTCTTTATATAAAGGTAGCATATGATTAACATTTCATGAATAATTAAAAATTTAAATTAATTGATTTGACATAAATTTAAGAATAGGAACACCTCGACCACTAAATTAAAAACATTTTTTAACTTATTTAGCCTTTAACCCTTTCATTAGTGATTTTTACACTTTTTGATTTTTATCACAATAACTTTTTTTACCTATGTATTTAATTATTATGCCTAAAAAGTGTAAATATTACATAATATTAACGTTAAAATTCCAAATTTAAAATTAATTTTTTAATTTAACATTCTTAAATACAAATAAATATATTGTAAAATAATTAATGTATAATTTAATTAAATATATTATAGAAGAATTTTGCCTCTTATATTCAAATATTTCAAATATATGTTTGTAAAAAGAAATGAATTTAATAAAATAAAATTTTTACATTAACTTATGTTTTTTAATTGGTTTTTTAAATTTATATTTCACATAAAATTATTCGTATTTATATAAATTTTTTCATCTCATCACCTAAAAAATCAATATTATTAGAAAAACCTTAAATAATATTGTTAATATCATATTGTATTTTATGTATATGAAAAAATAATACTCATTTATTAATTTTATATTTTATATTTGGTAATTTATGTCTCAGAAAATCATAATGAAATTGTTTTTTATTAGGGAATTACTTATCAGGATACAAACTAATTTTATTATGATATGATATTAATTATTAGTGTAATTGGTGTTTTTATATATTAAATATAAATATAATAACCCAATTACTTCTATTTATTCCTTTTAATTCAATAGAAACATTAAAAAAATTATATTTAAAATGTGACATGGTTTTTAGGATATCATTACTTGTGTTAAAAAATATTTAACAAAATTTTATTTTAGGGAAAATATTCATTTAAATCATGTTTCATTACATTCCACATCCTTAAAAATAATTTTATCAAAATGAATTTATTACAAGGATAAAACCCAATGAGTTTACAATTAACATACTACATCTTTCGGATCCCACATAGCTTCATAAAACTATTGATTCCATTATTGATGAATGTATAGATTATTGGTCGTTTTCCATGATGATTTATTTTATCGATCAATAATATTCATTGGATATTCATTATATGGTAGATGATGTTCAATTGGAAAAGAAAATATGTTAATTACATGTTAATGGTATAGTATAAATTTTTTCAAAATATATACAATAACCACATCATTTAATTAGGATAAAATTGGATAGTGTACCATGTGATAAGCTGCAACTCTAACAATATCAAGTATCTTAAAGGGACTTCTATACCATGGGGTTATCCTCCCAGTCATACCAAATCTTGTAACCCACAATTCTTGATTTATTCATAAGAAAACCTTGTAACCAACATCAAACAATAGATCTCATTTTTTACTATCTTCATCAATATTTAATTAACTTTGTTCCATTTTAAAATTTTAAAAATTTCTTTGAACCTTCGCCAATATTTCACTTAAAATGTCAGGCCCTATCAGCTTCATATCTCCTACATCATCCCAATATGTTACATTCATATGTATATTTCAATATATATCATCATATTTTTATTTCTAAATGTTAAAATGGAAATTGTTATTATATGAGAAATAAATAAGGGGAAGGTGTTGATCCTAATATCCTTGGAAGTACATTGAATAAGATATCAAAAAATAATGATGCTTTTGAGTGATTGAATCTATATGAGCATATTTTTTAGGGTCATAAGTAGTGATGAAACTAAAAACTATATCAAAATCTCATAGAAGAGTTTCTAGAACATTATGGTAAGTGTAATATCTCTATTAGATACTATATGTATTTTTACACCATGTAGCCTTACCAATTCATATTTATATATTGATTTTTATTGTGAAAAATATAATTTAATGTAAATATAATATTCATTCATTGTAAAGAGTTCAACATTAAACTAAATGGATTTGTTACCTTTAGATTCCCTAGGGGGGATTTGATGAAATACAAGGTGACATTTTTCACTTTCTATACTCATATGGTTAATTATTAAAAAATACCATTAGTTGTTATTCAGTCATCCTTATGATATGGGTATACCATGTTAGTAATTATGTATTAAACCTATATTGATTTATTACAGCATATTTAAATTTCTAAAAAAATCACATTCATATATTCCGAGGAACATCACATCTTAAATGTTTACTTTGTTAGTGTTTTTTATTACCATAATTAATTTAAATAAAATAATAAATAGAATCTTCATAGCCCAATAAAACTATGGATCATGGTTTTTATAGTAAGTTTGGTCTACTGATGAACAACAACCATCTTTGACATATATATATATCAACTTTAGTGTGATTACATGACTGAATAATGATACATTTGATAGATAAAATTCATACTTCATAAACATGTAACACAAAATTTAATTTATTAAGGTATTTAATTCAATTTTCTTATTATCATTATCATCTACCATGATCATGTAATTAATGGGAATATCATATTTCAATAAAACCATTAATTGATATATATAGTCACTAAATTGTCTATTAATACTATCCTTGATGATAGTATAAGAATATATAATTCCAAATGAAATAAATATAAATTAATTATCCCCATAGAATAAATTTATATCTATCTATGAAATATTAATACTTTTAACCATTATCTGAATATATCCATATTAAAGGTTAATCATTGTGTAGTGTTGGGGACCTTTAAGTTGAGGTAATGGTTAGTTGATATGTGTTATATGATCAATCTCTGGATCATGATTTTATATTCTTCAGAATAATAAATTAAATATCTCCTTGATCCATTCAACTTTTTGAAAATGAGGATTAGTGAAATCCATGAATAATCACTATGTAATATAAAGATGTTACGCATATACACTAATTTCTTTTTAACTCCGTAACAAAGTAGGGATCATTATATAAAGACACTATATGGTATACATTGATCTAGGAATTAGTTAATTCAAAAATTCAATATCGTCATCTTTGGAACCACCAAACAGTTTATCTGGAAATAAATCAGTATATTCTAAAAAATATTTTTTAATCAAAAATGTTTATTTTACCCTTAATCATTTTATGTTTAAGTATCTTGTTGTTAAAAATCATGACCTATATTAATTAATATTATTACAAATGGGATTCATGATAATCCTTACGCTAATATTGGATAACATGATGATTTAGTACATTAAATGAGATTTCTATTATTCTAGAAATTGATATTTTCTTCTTATATAAAAAATTTATCCATAACCAACATTAAGTAAAAATAAAATAATGGAATTATATTAAGAGAGACATAATTTATCTGCCCCACTAATATATTGGATAATTTTTTAATATATTAAGCACAATCATTATTCTTCCAGAATTTTAGAACCATAGTTTAATTTCCACAATTAGATGACGTGAATCATTGTTCTGTGAAAACATGCATGATACGAAATATTTCAATGAACCAAAATAATATGAAGATGTCAAATCACTAGATTATTGAATGAGAAAAAATAATATCAATTCAATATCATAATCCACCTATTTGGTAGAAATAACATACACTATTGCATACCCACTTGATATATGAGATGACAAAGGATTATTATATTTGTTCATTATGGGATTAGGGAATTTAGACTTGTAATTCCCACACTCATTGAATTTTATTATTTACTACATGAGATATACATTAGATGGAAAATTCATTTACTTTTCCACATTGATGGGAAATTTTTCCATTTTACAAATAATATTTTATTTATTACCATTCTTCCCACACTTGAAATGGGTCCTTTTTCATTAAATGTAGTTACATGTGTGATTCCTACCATGTTATTGACATGTATGTCATTTAGTATTCATTCCAATTGTTTAATTATTATAAAATATTCCATTATAATCAACGGTAAAGTTTTTCTCCCTCAGTAAAAATGGGTCTCTAGTTTTTATCACCACATCTGACCCACATTGAGGAATCACTCCATAGCTTCCAACCCATATTATGGATAATTATTTTCAAGGATGTGGCTATATGATACTAAATAAAATTTCAATTTCATTCATAAATAGATTCAAACCATCTGATTAACTTATTATCCCTATGATGTTTTATTCATCTATACTGATGAATTCATCTGCCTATTGTTTCATCTATAATAAATCTCAAGCTATTTGTGTGGGAAATAATTGGTTATAATACAATGTGAAGAATAGTTTCATAACCTCCACCCATTACATAGATTGTACATCCCCCTTTATAATTTTATTATTAATTATATTCAAAAAGTCTCGAATGATTCCAAAAACTCTAGGAAGGAGAGAAATAAAAGAATAGGATGTTGTTGTTACACTTATGGAGACCATATTACCTTCTCCCACCTCAAAGAATACAACATTTGGTATGACAAAACCTCCTATGAATCGCCAGCAATGGCCAACTTGTCAGGATGATCAAATAAATCAGATGCAAAAAACAACTAGAGGAAATTAAAAACAATCTCTATTCCATTTTAAATGACCAAGTCCCCATTGACATAACATTGACATTGAAAAAAACATTGTCAGGTTTCCAAAGGAAAATAATCGCATGAAATATGTAGATGATGATCTCCCAAACTATTTCCCATTTTATTAAATTTTGGGAAACCCCATCCATGTTTATTTTTTTAACTACCTTAGAAAACATATGGGGGTTCTGGGAAAGTGAAACTGAAATATTAATCTACTCATTTGGAATATGTATCGTCCAAAAATGAAGAAGGGGGAGGGAATGATAATATTTAAAGAGAAATATTATGTAATATTTTGAAGTCTTGATTATCTAAACAATAATCTACCAATAGAATTATATTCTATGTGCACTGTTGAAATTTCTAACTATTCCTTTTATTCCTTATTCTACAACAATGAATGATTCATAAAAATCACCTCCTCTAAATTCCAATACCTAAATAATAAATAGGCAGGAAGGATAATGAAAAAAGAAGAATATGACCTTGTCTTAGGCCTAGATTTTCCTTTTCATTAGATGATTACATGATAGTATTCTTATAAATACAGTCACTACCCCATTGAATAGTAAAATAATAGTCAGCTCATCAATCAGAATCTTCATCATGCGAGTGGTTGATCTTTTCTTTCGCTAATGTCCTCTACTAAAATAATCATTTTTCAAATAATGATTCTGATTTTGAGACTGATTAAACTATACATTATTAGGGAAACTATGGAAGAGTTTTTCAATGTCAAGCATATAGGGGAAAATTTTGTTGTTTTGTGAGTCAATATCGCAACTAAACCCCCTCTTGAACTATTGATGAAGATGAATATCATGGGATATCTCTCTAGAAAGCTCAGTAGGAACAAGAGAGTTCTCTATCTACACATGATAGGTTCTACCCTAACATGATCATCCTAGATGATCGATTATGTGATAATCCATCCCCCCCTCGATGAGTGGGAATACCTAGACGACCTAATCCACAATGACTAATCGCAGTTCCATCTCTTACCCCAAAGGATGACCCATCCACTTCATGAACAATATTACCTAAATTTCCTAAAAAATATCATCTCCATGATAGGAATAATAGAAATATTTATCATAAATATCAATTCATAAATCTACAGGACCACATACCAAATATAATATCAATCATGTATTCCCTGAGATAATCAAAGGACCTTTCAGATGTGCTTATTAAGTCCTTGTCTAGCCCTTAAGAGTTTCAAATAATGGTTGAATATACTAAAGTATATCATACTAAAAATGATCTTGTAGAATGCCATTTAGTCATCTATCTCATATACCTAGAAAAATATTTGGTCATGGAACGAAAGTTTATAAACTTATATATGTAAAGTAGAATCAATGAAATTGACGTCTGATGAGGTTTCCCTGATAATGGATCATTGGACAACCTTATTATGGTCTGATTACTTCACCCTCATGGTATCAAATAATCATATTTGTCTACCTCCACTCAAATTTTATTGGGTTATGAAAATAATGGAAAATTACCTCTTTGTGAGATCACACTCAGAACTCAGATAAATTATCTTGTGCCTGACTCAGAGTTTATGGTTGTTTAGAAATATTAAACATTCAATTTTCTTCTAGTAAGATTGCAGCTACATTTTCAGGCAACCAATCCATTTTCATAGGACCAATGACTAAAATTGTGATTCAAGGGTCAAATTGGTAATCTTCATGGTGACAAGGCCCTATTAAAATAAAATAAGGCATTGTACATTGAGGAATTATTCTACCAAAAAAGAGGAAAACATTCCATGATAGAATATTTTACTTGAATAAATGAAGAAAATGGAATGTAGATGATAACATATGACAATTTCAAGATGATCAGTGATGATTATATGAATCCAATTAATCAAATTGAATGGGTCAGAACAAATTCAAAAACTCATTCAATGGATTTTTTAATTTATGTCATGACAAATAAACCCGAAAGAATATGAGAAGTTGTCAAATATCTGAAAACATTTGTAATTTTGGATGATAATATCTCTATTCCATAACACCATAGTCGATAGAATA
This sequence comes from Viscum album, assembly GCA_963277665.1. Lineage (NCBI taxonomy): Eukaryota > Viridiplantae > Streptophyta > Magnoliopsida > Santalales > Viscaceae > Viscum > Viscum album. Next base: position 932,384,615 of record OY728140.1, read on the forward strand.
TGGATCCATCAATTTTACTAGAATAATTATTAAAAAATTTGGAATAGGACAAGGATGCTCATTAATAATCCCTCAACTTCCCTTCAGGAACCTCACTATTGATTTGAAAAAGGAATGATTGCTTCATCTTATGGACATAAAAATGATAGTTATCCCGATTAATCAGATATTATTGCTTCATCACCTACCTCTAATGTTGTGGAAAATTGATTAGTGATTGTAGAAGAGGAAAGAGGAGGAGGATCTCAGAGATTCCCCTCTAGTGTTTAGGGAAGGCATCTCCCTAACTGTGGATAAGCTCAAAGGGATAAATAACGGTAAAAAATAATATCTATTAAACAATCTGATTAATGTGGAAATGAAATTTGAAGAATAGGATGTATATAATTCCATACTAATGTAGAACTGGGACGTATTTTCCTGGAATTATACATAGATTCTAGGCATTCAGCCTAAGGTGGTCACCCATCATTTTAGATTCCTAGAAGATCATGGGTGACACAAACAAGCAGTTAGAAGGAAACAGTAATCTCATGCCTTCAAAATTATGGTTGAACTGAACAATATCATCAATGATGAATTTATCTAATAGGTACAATATCAAAAATTAAAATCCATCATTATCGCGGTGAAGAAAAAAACAGGTAGATCTAAGATTCCAGAGATCTTAAATGGAATTATCTCAATGATGACTTCACGGTTCCACTATCAAAGTCATGATTGATGAAACAACTCGTTATCAACCCCTATCATTAATAAATGGATACCCAGAGTTCAATCAAATATATATTTCACTAGAAGATGAGGAATAAACTTCCTTTAGAGCCCCCATGGATTATTTTTCTATCGAATAATTTGTTTGGACTATAGAATGATGGTGCCACATAATAATGTTTCATGCCATCAGTTAGTGTAAATTCATTCATTATATATGTGGCATCCCAATAATGATAACTTATCACCTTTATCTTGAAAAATAATGATGCATGGAGTGAAAAAAAAATCTTTTATTATTTAATTTGAACCATGATCGATGCGTAGACTCATTATTTAGATATCAAGGAAAGGATACTATCATTAATCTTCTTTGTATAGAAACATAAACTCTACCTACCGAACCATGATATCCATTTGGTTTCTACCAATAACAAGCCAAAATTTTTCCTCAGTCATCATATGGTGATAAGATGTCTGGCATACTAGGTAGTTATTCTACATTAGTTATACACACAGTTTAGTCCAATAAAAGTAGGGAGTTTCTAGGACTTGGAATATTTCCTCACTAAGAATACATATATATATGGGATGTAATTAGATATAGAATTACAAGATGAAGAGGTATTCACTATTATTGGAATCCCCCAAACTAGGGAAATGTATTTTGTAGGTGCATCAAGGATTCCAACAAGAATGATAATGGAATACCTCAAGCTCAACAATTTTGGGTTAGGGATTTGGATTTTCTCTCCAAAGAAGGAAGTGGTGTCATACTAGTTCCTATTATCAGAACGTGGTACTTATAATGAGGTATAATATCAAGCTCTAATTTTAGGCATTTCATTGGAACTGCATGTTCTGGTGAATCCCTTGCAAGAAAATGGTGAATCAGAGGCAGAAATAAATATGATCAATATATATTATTACATCAAAAAAGAGGATCAAATCCTATTGAGTGATTATATCAGTGGGTTAATTGAAAAATTTCTATCAAATACCACATTGTAAAAGGCCCCCTAATCACAAAACCCATAATCTAATGTATTCGAAGATGAAGTCACAACCATTGATGATCCATTCTAGGATGAAAAAATATTTAGAATTTCTAATTATCGCTTCATCTACATTTTTTTCAATCCAAAATAGGTGGGATTAATGAAATTTATCCCATTGATGATCCATATGAACCAAAAACGAGATAAATGATTCTTATCATGGAATATATTCAAGGAAAATTGATTTCACTATATATAATTTGAAGAGAAAAAATATTATGAAGAGAATTCAACATTAAACTTTATCACATTCCAAATCATAGAAAGAAAATCTAAAATAGAGGATTATATGGAATTATTATCAGATGAATTGATGGAGAAGAGACTATTTCTTTCATGGAATAAGTATATGAAGGAGCATGTGGTTCAAAAAATCTTAGATATAGTCTTTCTGATCAAATTAATAGTCTTGGATATTAATGGTCTTAAATGACACATGATTACAAAAAACACACCAAAAAATGTCATTTAGACCATGCTTTTGCGAAATTCATCCTATAATCTATAAAGTTTCAACATAAATCCAAGTACTCATGGTTATTTTTCACATAGGGAATGGATATAGTTGGACCATTTCCTCCCTATACGGACATGTAGTTCAAATACATCATGAATATTATTGATTTCATCCCCAAATGAGAGAAGTTGATACCCCTAAAATAAGTCAAGTCCAAAAGCATTTTTTCCCTCAGAAATGATAAAATCATTACCAGATTTGGTGTCCCTCATACCATACTAGTGGAAAATGGCACCAATTTCTATTCTACTGAGGTGGAAAATAATTACCGAGAGTACAATATTAAATCCAACCATTCATAATGTTATATTTACTAGACTGTTGGATAGATAGAGGATTTTTATGAGACCCTATCAAATATATTTGAAATGAAGGCGGATAATGAAATGAATTCTAGGCATGATGATCTCTTACATGCATTAGGGGATTACCAAAGTACAACTCCTACTTCCACATAGACAACCCCATATTGGATGGTATATTGACAAACAGTCCTTCCCATTTAGTTTCAGTTGATAGCCCCACGGGTGAGAACCAATGATTTGTTATCCAAATATAAGAAATCCAAGAAATGAATAGATTAGTTGGATTGACTAGATGAAAAATATTGAATTCATTACTTTTGTTGGAGGTATATCAGAATTAGATAACATTATGTTTCAACAAGAAGGTCTACCACATATAAATTTTTTATGTATAATTGGTATTGGTCCTTAGGAATCCAATGATACATGAAACAAGGCCTCAAATTATTGAGACCAATTGGGAGGGACCATGTTCTATATATAAGGACCACATAAATAGAGATTCTACCATGATCACAATGGATGGGGAGATCATCATGTAACCAATCAATAAAGGTTTCCTAAGAAATAATTCCAATAATTACACAACCGTCATCCTATCTTTAAGTCCTTATACTATGTGGAATCATCATCAAAGATGCAATAAAATAATCATCATTGTGGTTCCTTTTCGCATGGCGTTAAAATGAAAAACACAATGCCCATATCACAAGACAATAAATGTCAAGACACCTATTTTCTTTACCGTATGACATTAAACTACATAGCTATAATCCCAATCATTCGACATCAAGAAATCCTCAACATACCAGGAGTCGGGAAACCCCTCATGGCCCCTTAAAAATAGGCCTTCATCTCACATTCCATCCTCATTATATTTCTCTAACCCTTCATTAGTTCATGATTCCCGCTTGACCAATCATGAAGATAAAATTAGATTTTCCCCGATACATAATCCCTAAATACAAAATTCCAATTTCAGAGTGGCATTCAGTTCCGTTTTTATAGTTATATGTCCAAAAAAATTTGCATCCTCATCATCTGATGATAAACTTCACGATCTATCCACGAACTAAATATAGAAATATTATCATTATACTGAGATATGTAGTGAGTCCTGAATAACCAATATTGTTTCCATAAATTATTTAACAAAAGGAAACCCAAAATTCTTCTTTTCTTGCATGAATAAGATATGCACAGGAAGAAATTCCATGACTTAAAGATTGATTCTCATTACAGTGAGAGTCTTAAAAATACACCGACATCACAATTTATGCCCGACTATCAGTCTGGAAATTATCAATAGTTATCTTCACCACACCAATCTCTGATTGGTGTGGGGAAAAATTTTCAAGAACTACATGTAGTTTAATTCTCACTCAAAGGAAAAAAATATTAGTGCATATGTCTCTTGTTTCGGTTCTATCCAAAATTAATAAATAAATCCCCTTAACTCCTTGTATATGAGTTCAATCCTTTATATATGGTCATGTTTAAGATATATGTGTGTCTTGGTTCTCGTCCATGTAGGATATGTATTGACACATTGGTTTTACACCATGGGCCACCCACAACATTTTCATCCTTCCAAATTAGATAATCATTTTCTATATCAAATGATGTGAAAATTAATGGGATAATCCAGAAATATATATCACTTTATTCTCACAATAATTACACACATATTGATTCTTGGATTCTATCTGTTGGATGAACAATTAAATAAATTGAAATTCAAATATACTTTACTTTTGTTTCCCTTGTGTTGTAGATGAATCATTTACCAATACTTAAATATCACACTAACCATAGATCACATGGGCCTGGGAATTTAGGAATGGTGTTCTCTGCATAAATAAGGTGTATAATTTTCCATTGGGGTTATCTTGTTTTTGGTTGCAAGACCGTAAAAGAAATACTAGATGTACTCATTACAAGATAATTAATTACATGATTTTTCTAAAAATTATATGTGGAAGGATTCTTTCCTCCACAATATAATTAGTGATGACCATGTCTTACACCTTTTCCAAACCATGATATTCCTTTTGATTTCAAAATAACCAATGTCTTGGCCACCTGACGGTAAACTGCACTGTCCATGAATAACTACATGTGGATGGATTCCCACCCACATGGGAGACATAGTGATATCCAGATCTTCAATCACAAACCCTACTACCACACAAAAATGGAAGATCCCATACTCTTTGATGTATGAGATAGATATACATGAGGATAACCCATACATGTTCTCAATTTACATGTGAACCCCTATCTGTTAGAACTGTGTGTGGCCTGATTCATGGTCTAACATGATATGTAGTGAAACTAAGGATCTACTATCTAGTCCAACCACATTATCATATTACTCCTCAAGTAGATACACATTTTTCTATATTGTATGACATTAAAATTCATGGCTAATGTCCTTACAAAAATACACGAAATGGAAATATACACAGAGAACTAAATATGTATTAATTCTCATCCCTTTGACATATGTAGTGATGACTCAACCTTAAATCACAGTCACAACCATTGATTAATGAAAAAATTTCCTCTTCTCTAGTATTCAAAGAATATATCCATTTATGATATTTTATTTTCCCCATCCACTCGTTATATATATAACCAAGGAAAAAATATTTTCCCCTTAAATATATGATGTAGATATATGTAAGGTACTCTAAACACATGAAAGATGTTGGTATTTATGCATCATTCTTTCTAAAACACAATTATCCTATAATTTGTAATCCTAATATTGGACACCATGAGATCTTCATGATCACTCATTAGTTCCTTGTGATATAATATATGATACTAGAAATCTTCTTTGACTAACTATCTAGTACACTCCCTGGTTGGACTTACATTAAGCACCCACATAATGGGCATTTTTTCAAAGGATTCCACTATTTGACTTTGTAGTCTGTTCCCCTGTTTCCCATTCTAAAAAAAACCCTTATAACGGGTTTCAAACTAGTGGTAACATTGAATTTTGATGTATCCTCTTATGTCCTCACGATAATTGATGGCAACATGTTGATACCCATTATTTAATTCAAATTAGTTCTATGGTTATCCTACATATAAGTATGCTATTCTCTCCCCTGATTTGAGAATCCCTATAAATAGGGTTCCCAATTTCCTCCTCCATGTTATTGAAACCTATTTCGATAATCTTGATCAGTTAGTCCATGCATCTCTCTAATTTAATTTTTGTGATGGTATTAGTCATACAACCTAATACTATAAGAAATATACATATTACACTAGCATCAGAGCTACGTAGACTAAACTTTTATCATATTATTTTTAGTCTTGGGTATTGAATCCCATTTCCATGTTCATGTAATTTTCATTAAATTCCAAACTCTATGCCTAGGGAGATCCAAACCTAATTAAAATTTCATCATCTTTTTGGAATAGAATGTTGAAATATATATGATCTCTTTTTCATGACTATTTAGTACATTCTCTAGCAGTGCTTGCAATAAAAACCAATTATAGGTTTCATAATTGAATTATATAATTTTTGGACTATGTATTATGTGTCCCAGTTGTCCATGAATAACACAACCATCATAATGGTGTTTTAAACCAGTGGTAAAATTTTTCTTGAGAAATACCTACTATAATTCAAAAATATCATTTCCACATACAACTCATCCAATCTTGAGACCCACAAGTTATAGATTAAAACGTTCCACTCTCACGCCTGAATATCGTCACACATTTCTATAGAGATAAGTGTGATTAAGAGAATAATAAATATTTATGTCAAACCTAATTTATTTAAATTATATCCCCATACATTCCTTATTGGATAACATTAAACTACATAACATTATGTCCTAACTGGATGAAATTATGCAAGACATCATAATGTTTGTATTGCAGGACTTCAAATAGCATAGCATAATTTTCTCAAAGTACGATGTTAAGCTACATGGTCAATATAAAAATATCATGGAATTATAATGCATGATGATTCTATATTTGTCAGAAATTGGTATTCTTCCCTGAAAAGGACCATCCAAAAAATTTTCCTTCTTCACACGCCATATCTGATTAAGTGTGTTATTCCATTTAGGCATGTGCCAATACCAATTCAACATCCATTCACATATGAACGACATTGAAAAAACAGTAATTATTGTATTAAGAAATCAAAATCTTTAAATATATCCATTTTTAATAGAATAAAAAAATTCTAGAGAACTCATTTTTCTTAAAATGCAGTGTGTCCTTTAGTGGGCTTTGATTAAGTCACCCAAAAAATAGGTCTTTCGGCCAAAGGTTCCTACAATTTGACTATGTAGTATATTCCCCTATCGGCCTTGAAAAAAATATTTGTAAAAAAGGGGTTGTGAAATAGTTTTAACATTATTATCAGGAAAGACATCCCCTATTATTGAATATAATGTTTTTGTTTCAGGAATGATGAAATAGTTGATCAAGATTTACCATGGGTGTATCTGATAAATGTCATAACATTAATAATCGAAAATCATTATTGTTCATTATTTCAAAATATATGGTATGGGTTTTTCTACCTTAAACATAAGACTTATTAATATGAATTTCATGACATTAAAACTCCCATGAAAAGAGACATAATACTCTCTAGGTTAAGAACGGAAAAGGTCACTTCAGAAATAATTTGAGTGTCATCTCTCTAGACCTGCACTCTGTATTATTTAAGAAAAATCGAGCATGGAAATGAATAATGGAAAAAAAATTGTTATGATGAAAACCCAAAAGAATGGTGACTTAAGAAAAAAAGTCTCACCTGTTATTTCTTCTACATATTGATCTTAGGAAAAAATAAGGGTGATAAAAAAAGAGAAAATGTTTTTAGGGTTTTCCAGATAACCGTATAAATATTCAAAATATTCTCACTTGGTCCCATGTATTCAAAAAAATCGAGAGAATTTATATTCCATCATTATGGTTACCACCCATTGATACACAATTCTGAACAAATGGGTCTAAATATTATGTTATGGTTATATGATTGATGTAGGGATGAAGACATAGATGATTTGAAACAAAATTCGTTTCATCATTATAAAAATACATCCATTGGAACATACATATGATAGAGTCCATATTTCATATATTATAGAAGTCCTTAAATATTAATTATTATCTATTAAATGGATTCTTCAACTGCATAATCAACTTATCAAAACTCACTCAGTTGTCTATCTCTAGTCCCCTTGGGCTAAAGATTGATTTTGTTGCATCTAAAATGATAGGTGAACCTTTTATTTGGGATTATCTTAACATATAATAGAGTTTTTTGAGTTCCAATAAGTTTTATTTAATTCTAGATGATGACATGACATTTAAATAGTATTCTGGGTGATCTTTTCATGCATTATCCCAGCTTTGTTTCATGATTTTCCTCAGTTTGGTATAACATAGACTCAATGTAATCAATGTTGGTGAGTAGTTTGGGATTTATGAGATCATGAAACATATTATGATCTCACTCACACTTGTGAACAATCTCCTTCAATGTATCATAGATTAGATGATACTCAAACCCACAAAATCTCAACATGCTTAATTGAATTAAAATCTATTCGATTCGCAATGGAAGGACCTCATATGACCTCATAGAGATTATGTTCCACATATCCTAGTAGGCCTTGCAACATGTGATATGAAGAGTGTTCTGAAACACTACATTTGATTGAGAATCACTATAAAATGCAATTATTTACTCCAAGATAATTTCACTCAATGATATTCCCTTCTCTAATCCCTCCATAATAGTGACATCCTCACCTTCCAGTTATAGTTGATATAATGAAAATTCTTCCCTATCATGCTTATCTAAACAACATGATAATATTAAATGATGAAATATAAAAATTTATAGCTTAAAATGATTAACAAGAACACATAAAACTAAAAATAGTAGGTGTCAATTAGCCAAAATTAGGTCAGTAGCCTAGGAGGATTCCCTCTATCTTTCCCAACTTCAGCATTTCAAAATAGAACCTCTTGATGAGGGGAACTCCCATGGGTCGTCCTATGATCCAAATGATAAGGATATGGAAGATATACAATGTCATGGTACACCTATGATGGATCCCCATCAATAGTGGGAATGAGATTGATTTTGATGTCTTTCCCCGGTAAAATTAGTATAACAGTTTCCTTGGATGCAGTATCACGTTCGAACTAGTCATGATGAATTAATTGAGCATAAAATGTTTCATTGAATGAAAAATAAAGTCTCACATACAATTTATTCAATAAATAGTGCCCAAAATTCTTTAAAACATGTATGGATATTAATATATTCCAATATTTCATCAAATGTTATTCCAATAATAATGTTGTATTATATTGACATCCCATGATCCATGTTAAGCTCATCTGGGGGAACACATAGATCATTTGGTTCATGAACCTCCTTCAACTACTTGAGACACCAAACAACCTCCTTGGTGGGATCCATAGGGCCATCATTAGTCGTCATAGGATTACATAATGCATGGGATAATTCTGAATTATAACAAAAGTGAAAATCATCCATTAGCATGTCAAAAAATATAAAATTGCTCTGATATACTTGATTCTTCCTCCTCTATACAATGGTAGGAATGGTGATAGATGCAGATAATGCATCCTCAACCCTCATAGTTTCTTTAGTAGATGGATCCAATTCCATCCCCAGAATATGCACTTAATCTAATGAACCCTCTTCAGTTCTTAAAGGAACATTTTTACGTCACTAGGGAGATGAAATGGATGGAGTTTCTAAAATATGAGGACGTTTAGACACTAATCGTGGGAAGAGATCAATAACACAAAAATAGCATACCGCTACTGGCATGGAGTTTAGCTAAATATTTTACCTTTTCGAATTACATATTATTAATCTTCAATGAAGGAGTCCAAAAACCAACCCCATAAAATATAGGTATTATATGTGGGAATTCACCTGGCATCTCTTCCTCTATGGACAGTCATCCTAGAGATACTCTCCTGATCAGGGGGTGACCCAATACACCCAATCAGTATACCAAATGTGATATATAATGGTGATTGAACCTAGAATGATCTCCACCTAGCTTACCAATAATAGTAATTATGGTGTTCCCCCATTGAAAGAATGTATTGGATGAAAAATAATGGAAATCATAAATAATTATGAAAATAAGAGGACATCCTTCTTCGTGATTTCCAAATACACTCGATTTCTCAAAAGATGAATAATCTATCCCATGAGTGTCACATCATTTGAAAATAATCTTCACCCACTTCATTTCCAGAACTCATTCATCAGTTTCATAAATGCTCATCTACCGCTCTTGAATATGAACTATCAACTCGATAGGGTTATCCTCATTGTGAATACATGGTGGGCCTTAGAGATCTCCAATCCACAGAATATAAAACCCTGCACATAGGAGAACCAACATAATTTCACAATAAGATGATAGGTCCTCATAGGATTATATTACCATAGGTTGTATTCATTCTGGTCACATTCCAACCAGAAGTGATGAAGATCGAATAAGACGAGATTTCTCAAGATTCTCATCCCTTTCTGTCACAGATAGAAGATAAGAAAATGGAATAGGTGAATCTTATTAGCAGTTCGAACATGACCTCCTTGGTATATCCACATTTATCCATGCCCTTTTTATTCTTGGAGAGGGTTATACATTGAATGGTTATGTTTCAAAAAGTAGGGAACCTATTTATCTTCACTCTATGATGTAGATGGAATAACATTCGAAGGAGATGAAGCACCATCCAAATGAGGAAAACAGTTATAACTCTTCCTCTTAATCCAATCCCAATGAAAATAAATTTCAAACACCCCTACATTGTATGATACCATTAAATCCTTAGTATACTAGGATGACAACCCACTATTTTCATCTTATGGAGAAAGGTTGACCACCGCTTGCATCGACTCCATGGTCGTGACCAACCATAGCTATTAAGGTAAAATCTGATTCTTTTCTAAAATGATTTTCACATTAGGGGATATAGATATTTTTTGTAGACACATTAACTTGGATGTAAAATTTTATAGAGAATAATCATTTGATATGACCTCACCATCCATCATAGAATCCCAAAAACCATCCTCGAAGGTTATTATGTTATGACCTTAGTTTAATTTTATCATTCCCATCGTCAATAAATATTTTCAGGGAATAATTCCCATGGATAACGATATTTAACTCTTTAAATAAACTCAACTTTGTTTAGATATCATGGGGTTTCAAAGACAAAGCCATAATACCATCTATAACCTATACATGTGGTCAAAAAATTCTCCTGTGGGCCATTATTATACTATGAATAAAATGAGTTCATTCATGGGATTTTATCCATCCCTACAAAACTGTAACAGTCTTGTGACTCTGTAAGAATAATTCCCTAGAAGAATATGAAGCAGTATTTTATGTATTTTTTAAATGGATGGCCATCCCCACATCTTCTATTCCATCTTGGATACTATAACAAATGTTCCTAGTCTTACATCACTCTTATAATCACTATCATGTTACAAATAGAAAATGATCCACATGTCTAGAAATCATGAAATATGTGTCTTAGATGATCTGTGGGATTGATTTCATATGCCCACATTTCAATCTATCCCTTTTACTACATCATCTAGAAGTAGATGAGTATGCTTCTCTTAACATCCATAAGACAACTCGTTAGAAACATACAAGTGTGGACATCCCCCTTAATCCTCATGAAAATATCTATCTAGTTCTTTAGATTAATTTCCACTTTAAAGCGAGGTGTGAGTTCTTAATATCGTAATGTATTTTTACTAGCATATCTGATAAATCTACATTCTTATTGGTGTCATACCATACCACCCCTAGAGTGACGAATTCATCCTATTTATATCTATGAATCAGATCCCAAAAGATCTTTTTAACATCCCTCAAACTAATTTAACATTCACCATGAATTAGATGGATTTAATATTTATGGGGACTCAACCAGCTCAACAAATCCAGAACAAACTCTTTATTCCTATAATTATAGGTCTTCCCTACAGACATGACATAATAAATTCCAATTTCATTTAGATATTTTAGAACTAAACATTTTTTTAGCATGCCCAATATACCCTCATCTATGTAGTATTGAGACCGCCTCATGTGAAGAAGTTGCAACCATTTCTCTAGAAATTTGGTTAATCAGTATTTGAACTAAGAATGATAGATGAATATAATTATGGATTTATTTCAACCATGTGGTGTATCAGATCCAAGGTATATGTGATGTGATCCATAAAATAGGTTTTGAATGATGTCCCAACAATTATGTATGAACGAATGACAATTAATAAATTATTGTGAACTTAAATCCAGGAGATCGATAGGTAGTACATTGGATCAAGTGTGAGGACCTCCCATTGATGGACATGCCATAAATTGGTACATTGGAACACTTTGTAAAATTAAATTGATATTTTTATAATGACCTAGCCATATTGGGGAGGGTAGTATATAAGATTTCATAACAATCATTCCCTGTTACTAACATGATATCATCAATGTGTTTCTTAGCCTATTCATTGGATAATTGAATCTTCTTGGTTTTCATTTTACATGAAAATAAGTATCATATTAGATTTAATGTAAGTTAATTTTTAAGAAAGCCATGAAAGCATTAAAATTGGTAAAATCAATAATTTTTCTTAAGTGTATTGCCAAACTAGGTCTTATTAATTCCTCACACAATATCATCATTAATGATGCCCATGCAATTCACTCATCTAAGCCTATTCATAATGCATATAGATAGAAATTGTGTATATTAGAACAAGATCATCGGTGAAAAAACATATGTGGAGGATCTATATTGGAGATTAGCAACAAAATACATGAAAACCCAGAGTCACAAAAGGTGTTCTTTAAAATGAGGGCACTATTTATAGACGGGGATTCCTCCCTACAAAACTAGCATACACACTCTGCCTAGACAACAAACTTAATGTGCACCATCTTTTGGAATCTATCCATGAACACCACGCATGAACCATTGATATTTTTTATCCTTTTACCTTTGGAAATGTCCCATATCTTTTAGATGGGATCCAATAAGGAGGAGGGATTCTATTTTTGGCACTCTATATTGTCACATGGAAGCAAATGTAACTAAGGGAAATACCTTAGGGAAAATTGAAAAAAATATGTGGAAATGATAATGGTTTTCTAAGGCCCCAAATTCCATTCGTGAAAGTACCTCTATAGTACCATCAACACATAAGGAAACTACATGGAACAATGCATGGCCGACCTACGTGCAAGACACCTATATGGCATTACTCCTTAACCCAAGGTCCTATATTTTCAAGTAAATTCATCCCAGGGGTGTTCATTTTTATAGAAGGAATTACACAACAGTTATATGACGCCTTTATCTCCACAATGCTTAACCCAACACATCTGTAACCTTCTAGGTAGTTCAGTTACATATGAATAATTATGAATAAATGGGTAATAGTGAAAATAAATTCCTCTAATTGTTTCAAATAAAAAACACCGGTGTGAGGAACTCTCCCAACCTCTAATTCACAATGACTACCACAATATACCCATCCTCAAATATTGTAAATTGTGAATTGATTTTGGGAATACCTTTTGTGACACTTTAATGCTCGATAAAATCCTCAAATAAGTATGGTTATCTAGTTTTACATCACTCAAGGGGCCATCATTTCACCACGAACTGCCAGCGTGAGGCACCCCTGGAGTGAGCCCCATGATTTTCCATACCCTCCAACCTAAGTGAGCTATTCATCAGGATTTATTTAATTCCATTTTTCACTGGCCCTCTATTCCATTGTCTACCTTTTTATAGGTATCAAATAAAAACTCCTTCCAAGGCCTCTTCTCATACATAAAAATTGGTAATGGAATGATAAAGTGCCTACAATCTAGATTTTTATTCCTATGATCAGAGTTTTACCACACCAGACCTACTAGATGTTTATGATCCTTAGTTATCAACTATGTTTGTATATCTATGGTTATGAGGACCCCTACCTTATGAACAGTGTATGGAACTTCCGGGTCTCTGATACAAGTGATACGACCATTTTTGTCCCATAGAGTTTCTAAAACGTAGATCCAATAGTTCAAAGAAGTGACGGTGTAGATTTTTCATTCATTTCCTGTAAATATTGATTTAGATCATTATCATGTTGTAGAACCGATTTTAGGGCCTCCCTCCTGGAGTAATCCCCAATAATTTCTAGTAGGATGTTGCAGTATTTCTTTTATCTACCTTCATGTACTTTAAATTTAATCACTCTTAGAGGGGAGGAGATAAGATGATTGTTTTATATACATGGCTATATCCATCATCACCCCTTACTCTTCCATCAGTGAAGGAGGAAAATAATTTGTTCTGTCGAATCTTCCACTACCTGAAATTCCTCACACTAAGCATGACTCATGGGGGATTAGAAGATAGTGTTCATCATCTCAACCACACAATCCATGAAACCAAATGAACTATGAGACTGTTATTCCTACCATAACTAGGATGTGTATAATTATTTTCCAACTCTGATGTTTCATGACATCTCATATATGATATGGGAAATCAACCCCCAAAATGGGCAATCTCCTAGGTGTATTCCCCAACCAATTGAAATATGGGATCTATGATCATTTCTCTAACAAAGAAACCTAAGACACCTATGTATAGACTGAGATCAATATAAATCCTCCTAATATGTTATTCCAAATCATAACCCCCAATTCATGGGGGGCATCCTTCATAGGAGTAGGCCCCACATTCCATCATATGGGCCTTCTCTTTAGCTGTATACCCCAAATAAGCCTCCAAGAAACCATATGTTAAAACTTCCATCATGGAACCAGTGACTTCCATTAGAGGTTTCAACAGGACCACATTGGGACATCCACAATATTCTAGGTCCTTTTTATTCAAGGAGGGGGGTTATACCTTGGACGAGTTTGTTTCAAAAATCATGTAACCTCTTTATCCTCACTCTGGGACGTAGATGGAACAACATTCCAAGGAGATGAATCACCATCCAAATGAGGTGAACCCTTCATTCTCTACCTTGTAATCCTATCATGATGAAAATATTTATCTAGAACCACTTCATTATATGATACTATGAAAGCCTCAGCGAACCAAGATGTCAACCCAGTAGTTTTATCTAATGGAGTATGGTTTGTCACCACCTGCATCAACTCTATGGACTTATGTAACCATACATATTTAGCCACCATAATATTCTTTTCTAAAATGATGGTCACATTAAGGGATAGAATTATTTTTTGTAGACACATAAACGTGGATAAAAAATTTACAAAGAATAATCCTTAGATATGACCTCACCATCAATCATGAAATGTAGATCATCATCCTGGAAGGCCAATATGTTATGAACTTAGTTAAATTTTATCATTACCACCATCAATACATCATTTCATGGAATAATTCACATGGGTAATGAAATTAAACTCCTTAAATAAACTCAAAATTGTTTAGATATCTTGGGGTTTCAATGAAATTGGTATAATACTAGCTACAACCTTGACATATAGTCGAAACATGCTCCTGAAGGGACATGATTCCACTACGCACAGAATTAGTTCTTATGTGGAATGTTATCCAACCCTACAAAACATTTATCATTCTCATGATTCTAAATGAATAGTTTCCTAGATGAATATGAAGTGCTAATTTTTGATCATTTTTTTCAAAAAGGATGGCCACCCCCACAATCTTCTTCTCTTCCATAATGGATACTATAATGAATGTGCCTAGCCATATGATTCCCTTATTTTCACTAACATGTATAAAAGATAAAATGAGCCACATGTTTAGAATTCCTGAAATACGTGTCTCAGATGGATATTTGGGCTTGATTTTATATGGCCACATTTCAATCTATCCCGTTTATAGAATCATGTAGAAGGTGATGGGTATTCTCCTCTTCACTTCATATGGACAACTCATCTAACACATACATGTGTGGCCTTCACCCTTTATCCTCATTAAAATAATTATCAAAATATCTTGATGAATATCCCCTTCTATGCAGGGCGTTACTTCTTAATATCATAAGGTATTTTTAGTATCTCATGTGATAAAGCAGTTGTCTTATTAGTGACATACCATGCCACTCCTAGAGGGATAAATTATCCATATTTATATCTATGAATAAAATCCCTGAATATCATTTGAAAATCCCTCAAACATATTACAAATTTTCCATGCATTAGATGGAATGAATTTTTATGGAGACACAATCGGCTCAACAGCTCCATAACACACTATTCATGCCTATAATAATAGGTCATCGAAACCCACTTGACATAATAAATTACAATGTCATTTAGAACCTTTATAACTAAGAATTTGTTAGTCACACCCATTATTCCCTCATCTATGATGTATTGAGACCGCCTCATGTGAGGATGTCTCAAAAATTCCTCTAGCCCTTTGGCTTATTAGTCTGTGAACCCATAAAGATAGATGAATAAAAATTCATTTTTATTTCAATCATGTGTGTTATCAGATCCAAAGTATATGGGAATTGATACATAAAACAGGTTCTAAATGATGTGTCTCTGGAACAACATGATGAGGTGGCTCTGGCACAGATGTACGTAGGGGTAGGACTCAAAAACTCTTATTTGAGCTAGACTCGAATGGGAACTAGTACACCACTACGAGCCTTGTTGCACTCTTAGTTATGACACTCTTGGGGGACATTTTTGGTTAATCACAAGCTTTTTATGAATCCTTATGAAGTAATTATAGAAAAATTTAATTTGTCTATGAATGAAGTTTTATGACATAAAATCCTTTTTAGTTAAAATATTCATAAATGAAACAATTTTCTCAAGAAGGATTTATTCTTTTAGAAAATTTCCCCATCATCTAGGAATATGTTGACGTAGTTCCTGATGAGTTACCCAGACCTTCCACATAAAGAGAGGTAGTGTTATCCATTGAAATCATAACTAGATCTCATCCGATTTCAAAGACCCCCTATAGGATGGAAAATTTGGAGCTTGAGGAATTAAAGAAACAACTCCTAGATCTTTTGGAGAATGGTTTTATCTGACCAAGTGTGTCTCCTTGGGGAGAACCAGTTCATTTTGTGAAGAAGAAGGATGGATCAACATAGATTTTCATTGATTATAGAGAACTGAATGGGATCACAGTGAAGAACAAATACTCTCTTCCAAGAATTGATTACTTATTTGACCATCTTCAAGGGGCTCAATTCTTCTCTAAGATTGATCATTGTTCTCGTTATCATCAATTGAGGGTGAAGAATGATGATATTCCAAAAACTACATTCTAATTAAGATATGGTCATTATGAGTGTGTTGTTATGCCCTTCGGACTGACAAATGCACCTATTATTTTTATGGATCAAGAATAAGTTGATTTTGGAAACATATGATTTATGAATAGGATATGATTTTTATTGGAAAATGATTTGGGTATTAAATGAGAATGGTTGTTTAGGATTATGTTTTCTCTTTTGGAGTACTATATTCCTAAGGGAAATAAAATGCTATAATATTTTAATTGAGGAGGAATGGTTGAGTTTTTTTTGTCACAATTTTGTTTTTTATTTTGGACATGTGGTGATTGGGTTTATTTCTGGAAAATAATGAACCTAGAATAGAGAATATTTGAATAGTTTAACTGCACTTTAGTATGAAAATTTAATAGTAGTTGATGTTATTTGGAGATAAATGTTAAGATTTATTGTGGAAGACTATGTGATTAAATCCTTCTGAGTTTTGGTTCCCAATCTTAGTTTGGATTATTCTAGAGAATTTTAAGGATGGTTGTGTATTGAATGGTATTTCTGGAACTTGGGGTAATTTTTTTGAATTTTTTAGATTAATAGGCATATTTCTTTTTATATCATATTATCGTTTTTGGGGATTATACAATCTCGTACTATCTATTTTAGTTTTAGTTGATGACTAGAGAAAAGTGAAATATATAGTTCTTCGTTTGTGGATTATGTTATTCTCTAGAAGACGATTCTTGTTCTTTTGATGACACCAAGTCTTTTTTAATGCCCATTGTTTGGAGAAAAGATTAGTCTTAGGGGAAACATATTAATGGATGAAACTCTACATGAAGGAAATTATATTTCCTTATGTTTTTATTCTATGTAGTAAATGAATTACTCAAAATTATGAAATGAAACGTAAAACCAAAATGTTGTTGGTTTACATTTCCTACTGGGTAATCAAAGACCATTTAACACATCTTATGTTTGTGATCTTCTTAGGGTTTATTTTCTACTAATCACATTTTCTATCACTCTCCATCAGAACATGACCCTTTGTTTTCTCTTCCATATCCATGTTTTCATACATGGAATCCTACTATGGGTGAACACAGGTGAACTTTGTACTTCCCTTCCTTACTTTTAAATTAATAGTTTTACTGACTCTTTTTTCGATGTGTCAATTTCAATGACATTTCCAAGAACAATTTTTAAAATTGTGAGGAGACATTTTCTTAAGGGGGGGGGGGGGGGAGATTGTAATGACTCGAAATTTTGGATAAATTTTTTTCCTAACATTGTGTGTTATATTTTTTTTTATATTTCAACAAAACTTTTTCATTTAATAAAATGAGTATAATTAAAATAAGACTGTTAGCTTTTGACTGTTATATGACTGCTAGTCAATATGACAATTGGAAACTACAATTTGTGATTATTGTCTATAAATATAAGTGATCGTGATTATTTAATATAGAGAGAAGAATCGATGGCCACATCCAGTTGTCTCGGGCCGATCGAAGCCCATCAGGCGGAACTCGGGAAGGAGGTAGCACCATTGGGATTTTCTCTAGACCAAACCCAACCCGAAATTCATCGTGTGAAGCTGGAACAGAATTACCTTCGTGAGAAGTTCAAGATGATATAAATCACTACTCGGGCAATGTTTCCCCAGCCGCACAAATATTCTATCACCCTATTACACCTTACTCTTTGGTCCAATGCAGGTGTTATAAGGGATTATGTAACGAGACCTTAACTACCTTGTGTAACCCATTGATTTAAATAAAAATAAGGATGTCTTCTTATGGTGAAGTTTGTGACTTTTCAAATGTCAAAATAAATATATTATGCATATTATTGATGAATTTTAGAAAAAGGATATTTTGAAAAAAAAATTGTAAAACCTAAATAATTAATAATGTGTAATGATTTTTATAAAATGGTCTTCTACAGTTATGTTCAGTAAGAAATTTAGAGTCTAATAAGATAAACATAATTTTTGATGAATAGTAAATTATGACTAGTTATTTTACGCTTAGAATTAGTAATGTGACCAAATGGATTAGTAATCTCACTTAAAGAATGTATTAATATAATTTAGGCACCTTTATTAATTAATATGGCTCAAAAAAATAGGCAAATAACTGTTTCCAAAATTATTAGTCAATTATTAGTTTTTTTGGGTGAATAGTATTTTTTAATTCATAATTCAGTTAAAAATATTAAGAAAATTATATTTATAATATGGAGTTCATTTTAGAATTCAGAGCCTTGATATTAGGTTATGGTTATATTTTGGGATTTTTATGAAAGTGTTGAATTTTTAGTGAATAGTGTTTTTATTTAAACATTAAATTAAATATATTTAGAAAGTTATTTCTATAAAATGGAGTTCAGTTTTAAAATTAGAGCATCTTTATTTGGTTAAGTTGAAATTTTGGGTTTTTTCTGAGAAAGATTATTTTTCAGTGAAAAATGAAAATACAGTTTTTGAGCTTCGGATGTTTAATGACATAATTAAGGATTTATTAATTATTAAATAATTCTGGTAGACTTATGAATAGTAAGATAAGGTATGAGGTGTCCCATGTGGACAATACAATGGGAAAATACAATGGGAAATTCCATGGTTTTTCCAATACCACCAATGAGGTGTCCCTCGGCCATTAATGCCTTGTCCCCTCACTTCCCCTATAAATACCAAGCCATTCTCTCATCCTTTCGATTCAAAAATCCTCGTCAATAATTTTATGGTCTCCTTACGTCACAAGGAGTCCTCCCAAGGTTCTGTCAAGCCTCCCAAGGTCCCAAACATCATGATTTAGATGTTACTCTTCAATGTAAGGGATCCTACCACCCTCTCTCTCTTTTCATGTATTCTCCTTTATGTCATTTATTTTAAGCTTCATTATCATATGTTGGGGATATAATTTTATATTCATACTGCTGTAATTTTCTTTTTAATATGATTTATGACCCCCTCTTTCTATCATCAATTAATTTTAATTATGTTTATGTGGCGCCGTTAGGTTACCGAATTTTTGTAAGGGATCCTACCTCTCTCTTTCTGTTCAAGTATTCTTGTTTATGTAATTTCTTTTAAGCCCCATGTTCTTATGTTGGGGGTGTTATTTTATATTCAAATTAAATTCCATTTCATGTTCATATTATTAGTCACCCCCTCTTTCTCTAATCATTTCATTTTATGAATGTTTAAGTTGCGCCGTTAGGATGCCGAATTTTTGTAAGGGAATCTTTCACCCTTCTCATTTTCAAAGTTCTATTTTTATGTCATGTCTTTAATGTTCCATTTTCTTATATTGGGGTACGATGTATATATCAATCATACTATCCACTTTATGTTCATATGATGATGGACCCTATTCTATCTCATAAATTCTTTTTTTTATGTTTTAAGTGACGTCCTTAGGCTGCCAAATTTTAATAAGAGAAATCTTAATTTTGTCTTCCTTCCATGTTTTTCATTTCATATGGTATGTCTTTAAAATTTCATCACCATGTTCTTATATCCTTTATATTCTGTCCCCCTACTGTATTATGGATCATTTATGAGTGGGTGACCCATGTCCCTTCCCTTTTCAATGCTTTTTAAAACCCTATAACATAGTCGTTGTGTTGCAGAATTTTCGTCTCAAAATGTCTTTCTCTTTTTCTTAAATAATTTTATTTTATTAAGTGAATTCCCAAAGATCATTATTATATAGGGGTATTCACATATATATAAAAATTTTCTATTTTAATTCTGTTATTTACATACATGAAACCCGCTTTCCTTTTTATGTGGGTTTAAAATGACAATAAGATCATTTCTTTAAAGTAGTTTTTAAAATGTTATGATTACAAAATGAAACCCATTTATTTTATTCAATATTGGTTATTTATGAAATTTATTATGATGATATATGTGGATAACATGATATTAAAGAAAAATTAAGGGTGTGCCCTAATATCACTCCAATTCATTGGTTAAAGACTTAATCTCTAGAGATGACCATTTTAACGATTCCTTGGTGAATAACCTTGGTATTTTTTTAATGACACCTTGGAGATGGACCTTGGTGATACAGATTTGATTGTCTAAATTAAATTTTTTATCCATATAGTCAAGTTATGAAACTCTTTATTTTTATTATGATATTCCTCATGATATATTTCTCATTCCTTAAAGTTATTTATCATGACTTTATTGATGTATCTCAATTTAACATGTAAAATGTTTCTCTTGTTCCCCATAATGGGCCTTCTTCTCATCCTTTTCTTTGATCTATGATCCCAAGTTATGAGATGATATAATGAACTTAGTATAAATAATGAGGAATAATTTCAAGTGTTTAAGAAGAATTTTTTATGTCATCATGTATTATGTTCCTAGTTTCCAAGACACTAATCCTTAAATATCCTCGTTTTTTAGAATATAACGAAAGGTTTATGCTATAAAAAATGTGAGATTCTATATTCATGTCCCTAATTGGAATTATTATGACTCTTGAAAATCAAAATGATATTTTAACTAGAACCTAGCCACATCGAGGAGGGTGGTATCTAGGATATCATAATACTCATTCAATGTGGCTTACATCATCTCCTCAATATATTTCTTAGCATGTTAATCAGAATTTTAAATCTTCCTGGTTTTTATTGAACATGAATATAACTATCATATTCGATTAAAAGTAGGTTCATTTCTGAAAATTCCATAAAATAAATATAATTTTTCAAATCCCTATTTATTTTTATGTGGCTCGCCAAACAGGGTCTTTCCAATTATTTCTACAAGATCATCAATCATGATCCCCATTCAAGTCACTTAGCCAAGCCTATGCATCATGCATCCAAATAGAAATAATGTATATTAGAAGGAGATCATATGAAAAAGAACATATGTGGAGGATCTAAATGGGATACTAGAAACATAAGACCTGAAAACGCAGAGTCACGAAAGGTGTTCTCTAAAATGAGGGCACTATTTATAAACAAGGATGCCACCATGCACAACAAATGTACAAACACTACCTACATGACAAATTTAATGTGTACCAATACGAGGAATCGCTCCATGATCAAATTTCATGAACCTATGATATTTTTTTATCCTTTTAATGTTGGGCCAGACCATTCTCCTTCAGATCGGATCCAATATAGAGGAGGGAGGATTTCGTTTACACTCTATATTTTCACAACGATGAAAAGGTTACCGATGGAAATACATTAGGGAAAATAGAAAAAAATATATGTGGAAACATTAATGATATTCTATGTCCACAAATTCCATTTTCCCAAGTACCTCTACAGTACCATCGACACACATGGTACCTACATGGAACCCTACATAGCCGACATACATGCTAGACAATGATATAGAATTAGTCATTCTTCTAAGGACATATATTTTAAAATAAATTTGTCCCAAGGTCATTGTTTTTGTAGATTGAATTACCAAAAGGCTAGATGATGCTTTGATCTCCCTAGTGAATCGCCCAACACCTCTGTAACATTTTAGGTAGTTCTTTAAAACTTGAATAATTGGAAATTAAAGGTGAATAGTGAAAATAAATTTTTCTAAGAGTTTCCAATAAAAACTCATATGTGAGGTGCTCTTGCAAACTCTAATTCATAATGGCTGAAACAATTTACTATTCCTAAAATTGTTGAATTTATGAATTACTTTTGGGAATACCCTTCTCAAAATTACTTGTTTTTACCTATTTAATTCAATTTTTTGAGATAAATTATAAATTCCTTATTAAAATTTATTTTTATCCTAAATATAAAATTTAAATTCATCTTATATTATTCGATATCAAAATATAATAATAATTAATTTCAAAATAATATGTTTACAATGTAATGAAAAATAATTTTTATAATAGGTTAAATTATGTTTTAAATAATAAAACATAAAATTGAAAAAAAATTATACTTTTTAATTTAAAATGTTTTATAGAAAATAATTATTTTTTCAAGAAAATGTTGTCATAAATTTGTATCTCATGCTTATATAATAATAAATTCATAAATGTAATATATTTTTTGAAAGTGTATTTTTCACTATTAACCTAAAAATCAATATTTTTGAAATAAATTTCATCATAGGATATATTATTATGGCGATACTAAAAAGGAAATTAATTTTTAAAATTAAATTTATATAATTTAAAAGTCTAAATTTTTTATAAAATATTAGAATATATTAAAAAAAATTCATCAAAAAATGATTTTATTATAGTGCTAATTATTTTAATTATTATTTCCTAAAAGTTTCTAGTTGAATTGATATTAATATATATATATATCTATAATATTTAATAATATTTATAACTACATTTAATACTATTAATTCAATGACTATATTATGAAAATTATTTTTAATATTTTCATTGTTTTTTAATGTTTGGGGTTTTCTGTGAACCATACTGTTTGTCATAATGTTTTTTAAGAGTAATTTTAAAGATAATTTTTTTTTTCATTAAATTAATTTTTTAATCTTGAATATCATGTTATAAAATACTTTTAACCCCAATTGTTTGTGAATTAAATTTATCATCACTGTGGTTCCATGATTTTCACTATTAAATAACTCATGAATTCATAACTTGAAATCATGATCGTCTTAAATATTTGAAATTACTCTAAATTAAAAAAAAATATCACTATATTCCAAAATAATAAAAAGTTCACATCTCTATATTCATAATATATGACCATATACTTTTATTTAATTTATTAATTTATATCATGGTTTTTAATAACTCTCTATAGGTGATCCCAACCCTGATGACATGTTATGTGTGATCATTCTCTAATTTTTGTTCGTATCTGAATATATAGAACCATGATCTTTGGAAAGAGTCGTAATTTATAGAATCCACCACCATATAATGAAAACACATGAAGTCTACAACATGTATAACTATCGAGGAACCAAAAACATATCCCTGCATAGCCTGACCCTCATACCTTAAAAGGAGAATCATGTTCTGATCAGGAGTCATCCATCACCAACATGACCTAACTATTAGTGTCAAATAACCCATATAATATATGTGTACACATATGATATTTTCTAAAATCCTCTAATTATGAGGACCAACATGATTTGAGATACCAATTATGTCTGAATAAATATTAGGATAACCTTTCCAATGATACGTTTTCGGTAAATAAACCCATATAACCCATTTAAAAAAAGAGGTACCACAATCCTATTATATAGGAAGAGAGTATTAAATTTTATTTTCTAATGGTACCAAACATCCATTTTTTCATTTTAAGTTTTATACTAGAGTAGGTGAACAATATAGTGTTACCACATGATGGATCTCAACTCATACAACTATGAGCTTTCTTTGATAAATACTAGTCTCGCACACTTAATATATCAAATGACCCTGACATACATTCATGTTAAGAACAGATTTCATAAAGAACTACATATTCTCTTATATTATCAAATATATAATGAATCACTATCCATATCCTATAAATGATCATATATTACCTAGATGATTTTTCTATCTCTCAACGAAACCACTAATGCTCTAAATAACGTTGTGTCGGGGTTAAGACCTATCTCTTATGAAACATATAACATGACATACCATATAATGTATATAGATGAATAATTTCCCTACAAAGTTTTATATTACTCAAAATAACAATATCATGGGTTTTATAGCATAAATTTTTTTATTCATACTTATCTATAGATCATACACATTTGTAGGCCATAATTCATGAAGATGACACTCCTTTTTCAATCCCATATATCCTATGTTATCTCATTCCAACACATATATAATAAGGTTTTCATACATATATGGTATCATTATTACCATATAAATCTACCCAATATATGATGATAATCCCAAATTTATCCATAGATATCTAACTAACCCATCGAGGATCAATGTCGTATCAATATGAAAATCATTAAAATTAACGTATAGTTATTAATATAAAAAATTCATGATAATGTAGTTAGATAAAGTAAAATGAAACCATCATCATTATCCCAACAAATAAATATGTTATTATAGATTATTTTATTAATAGAAACACGTTTTTGGAAATCATTTTACAATAATATACTTATATGCAGTTTTCATGTGAACAATCATGACAATGATGATTCCAATATGAATGCCCAGTGAACCCCATTCCATGAATAAAAACATTAATCAATACATCATATTATCATACATGGGTAAATAAACTCAACAATTCGAACTAAAATAATGAACAATAATCAAAATATCCATGAAAATTGAGACCTCATATATAATTATACTAGAAAATGACACATGCATTATCAATCCAAAGGTTATTCATGTCCTATCATTATCTACAATACCACAAATGATAATATAAGATATAAATTCACTGCTAAAAAATCAATTAATTTGTATCCAATATAACGAGATGTGATCAGAATGAAGATCTTTAAGACCATAAACATAAACCCCCATATTCTAGGTGATTCTAATTAAGGGATGAAGTTAGATAAAATGGTCTAAGAACACCATATAATTATTATAACAACATTAAATAATATGTATATATATATTTTCGTCTTCTATAAAAAATTTAAATAGTACAGGAGTATCACAATAGAAATAATACCTTTGATAATTAACCTCACAATATGAAAAAATTGAATGTTTTGTTGGGAATATAGTCAAACATCTTTTCACAGTCACCAAATATGTCAATTAAATTTCAAATGTAAATAAATCTACACATAAAAATATGTATCCAATGTATTCTATGAATCACGTTGCATTAGGAACCATAACACTAGCTAGATCATTCAGTTTGATAAATTGTATAGGTTTTCATTCCCTAACCTATATGTCAACCAAAAAATAAACACATACATCATGATTCAGTTGTAGGGTGTGAGTATAAAACATTTGAAGACACCACTAAAAAAATTTCATGAAAATAAAAAATGTCTGAATTAACAAATAAAATTAATAGATTGGTCACCCATTATACACTTTATAGTACACAACAATTGTCAATATTTATTTTCTTAATATATACCAGTTTATGATCAATTAGGGAATCTAAATTCATTAATGATATTTTTCTTATCAGTAACTCATCACCAGTTTCAAGTAGATGAACATCCCTCAAAGAATATAATTCACTAATCCTTGGGGGAAGAACAACTAACATAGAATACACATTTCTAATCATAAAGGGGAGAACATTCCACAAGGAATTCTTTTCCCATGTCTTTATGGTAGCACATACCACCTAGAATGTTTTTCACTCATTTCAAGGGATAAAATCTTCCACCAGTTATATTTTTCCCTGATTTATTGGGTAATCAAATCACACCTAAAACACTCATATTTCATCTTTATGGGTAGAACATCTAATATGACATACCGTTCACCATTATTGGGGGGAATCATAACACATATTACAAATTCATCACAACTCTATATGGGCAGCACATAACACTATTCATAAATGTTACTAAATATACGTAGTAATATGTAAAACCTATAAATCCTACCACATATAGGATACATGAGGAGGTGTGAGATAGAGTATTTGGAGAAGATCCCATCGGTGGACTAGAACCCTCATAGAGTGATTACACATAGAGTTTTTGATCCTCACTAGACCATGAATATGGAGTTAATGGCACCCACGACTATAGGGAGAAGTTCAGGATGATGATCCCCCATCTTTCATTTTCTTCAGATTCCCGTTGGACTCTTCTACTATCTCTACATGAGCTCTTTAAAAAACATTATCCCCCTTGATCATAATCCCATAGAACAACTAGTCTTTATTCATGGACTTCCCAAATATTTGTATTTCTACATATATGTTTTAGGTTTCTTCCATCCTCCATCGTCAGATTCATGTGATCAGATTGGGTTGAGATCAACCTTCAATGGTATAGTTTGATAGTTTCATTAATTTGACACAGGTTATTCATTAATGGGTGGTAATTTAGGCTCTAGATCACTGACACGTGAAGATTCATTGCTTTTTTAATGATGATTTTTCTAGTTCCTAGTTGTTAATGTCATGCCTATGTGATAACAGTCTCTTCCATTGTTTTTTCTAGATAGTCAATGTCGTTCGTGGTTGGGATAAAAAACATGCAGTTGTGCCAATTCAACAACCACATCTTCCACTTCACTTTCATAACCCACCCTAAATAAAAGGTATAGGAAAAATAATTGGTTTCTTTATCTAAATTGATGATCATAAAATTTTCCAGAATGAACATAGGTTTTCTTGGATATGCATC
This sequence comes from Viscum album, assembly GCA_963277665.1. Taxonomy (NCBI): domain Eukaryota; kingdom Viridiplantae; phylum Streptophyta; class Magnoliopsida; order Santalales; family Viscaceae; genus Viscum; species Viscum album. Next base: position 932,411,826 of record OY728140.1, read on the forward strand.
GAGATGGACTTCTCACAGACTCTCCAATAACATATTAATCTCCTGGTGGAGTATAGGTCTGGTTTATTGGAAACAAATTCATTTTGATTATTCCTTTGGATATTTTTCTATTTTCTATCATCAATGTCATTGGACTTTTTTATACTCTAAATACAGGAGGAGAGGTCATATGGGATTAAAGAATTAGCATATGAACACCCTTTCTCCAACAGTCCAAAAGGATACTATTGGAGTGCATCTGTCTTGTACTGGGATGAGTGCACAACCAGGTGTTTATCACTACTCTTCGAGGGACCAATGGGATCCATCCACACCAAACACAAGAAAACCTACTTCTTTTCAACCAGGTTTGGCCTCTCACACACCTTCATTTGTTATGAGGGTGCTCGGTGATGATAGTGAGGTTCATAACAATGAAACTGTGGTTTTAAGGGGTGTTGCACCTTTTTATGCCAATTTTGTGAATGGTGGGGTGGTTGAACCAATTGGGAGAAGGGATTACCGAACATTGAAATATTCTCATAGTGTATTTTGGGAGAAAGGGATCCTCAATACTATTTTTTCCTAGGTATAGTATTTCATTCATCATAACCTCTCCCCTCTCCATGTCTGAGGATGGGATGATAAGTGGTATAAGGGTTTTGTCTAAATATGTTGAACCAGTGGTTACACATAACCACCATGGGGGAATCAATCATCCAATGATAAATCAAAAAAATAAATGGAAATAAAGGGAGTTTTCCAACATTGGTGTTCCCTTGATGCTCTATGGAATGGAGAAGGTGGCAGGCTGGATGGGTAAGATATGATCTCACTACATAAGTTGCCAATATGGTCTTGCATCTATGGATTCATATCTTGGTTTTGATAGGGAGAATGGAGCATCCAATTGTATATAGGGGGATGAAATTGGGTGTAACATTATTTTGTATGATCATTTCCTAGTTCGCATTCAACAAAAATGGGATTTAAGATAACCATAAAAAATATTTGGTATTATCCTGTCTAATATCATGTACATTACTACAAGATTATGTATTTATAGATAATTGAATTCTTAGGTTAGTTTTTTATGTTTTCGGTGTATTTTTTGTGTGTATTGGTAGGGTAATGGAGAAGTAATCAATAATAAGAATGATTTTTTTGTGGAGGACATTAGTAGTAGTATAATGGAAGGATCTGATGTGGTTTTGAGTCCTAGAGATTAAATTTTGATCTATTTTAATTTTTGTAATGACCATATAATAGAGACATGGGTACAATGTAGAACATTATAAGATATGGTTTGGAGACCCTAGGGTGTTTAATAGGGAAAAAAGGTGTATTTTTTGTGATTATACCTATTTTTTCCTACATTATAGTATAATAGTGGGTAGTGGCATAGGAAATTTTTTGGTCCACCATATTGTTTAGGGCTATACCGTATATCCTCCTCTAAATTATATTATCCATATTTCAATATGTTCAATGTTTATAAGATTTGTTGATTTCCATTTTGAATATATCATGATATATTTCCTTATATCGTAGAACGTGTGTTCTCATTAGGTTAACATCATGGTCTGTTGGTTGATCCACGATGTGGTTCTTCTATGCCCGAACAGCTATTATATCCCTATTGGGATTAAATCCCCCAAACCATAATTAGTCTTATAATATTCCAGTGCCTCAAAATTCATCTCCTCTATAGGATTTAGATGAAATTCCTTTCGATTTGGAAATTAAATTTGGATGAATCAATGTGCACTGGATATCTGGAATCATTGGTAAGTCATTGTTCTTTCAAGTTTTTCTTATATCAACTTTTATACAATGTCTTAATGAAGTAGATCAATCCCATTATTGATTGATATATATTCCAGGATGTGAATTGGGATGACACATCATTTTTTATATTAAATGTAATGTATTTTGAACCCATAACTAAATTTTTATGTGTAATTATCCATTTTCATTATACAATATGTGGCTGGTGGATTATCTCTCATCTCAACCATTCTAAATGATGAAGGATAATTTTAAAATAATTTTTTTCAATGAATTTATCTCGAAATATTTTTTAATTCTTTAAGGTATACGCGTCTTATTTTTGGAATTGATTTTTTTAAACAGGATGGATTTCATAAATACTCATATTGTTTTTTAATTTAAAAATGATTGTTTCAGATTAATGGTAAGGTTTTAATGCATACAAGTTATTTGATGAAATGTTTGCAAAAATAATTAGTTTAATTGAAATTTTAAATGGTAAGGGGATGTGGAACATATAGTTTAAATGAGTTCATTATTTATATTACCCTTGTGAATGGGTGTATGATATTGAGGCACTGATATGTTGGTCCCCTTGTAATTATTTGGTGGATTGTTGAGAAATATTACACTATTTTTAAACGTTATTTTGGAATGCATCTATTTTGTTTTTGTGTGTGTGAAAACATTGGAATGGATATAACAATTGATGTGGAAATGTTTTCTGTACAATGTTTATCATTTTCAATAGAACTATTTTTTTTTGACATTAACTACTTTAACTACTTTTATGCTGTTTTAGGTAATGGCGATAACAGTTTAATTTCCAAGTGGAATGAGTTGGGATGTATTTTTGGAACTCTAATAGAGTTTATACTTACGCAAATATTTGGAATTTTGTTGATTTTTCATATTTTACTTCTGATGAAATTGGATTGGGGAATGTATCATACATCTTTACTGATTCTCCTTGATGTTATGGGTAGAGAAGTTGGAGTTGGATCACAGGGCTTGTTTAGGATTTTCTTGTGAGGATAACACATGGGTGTTTTTGGGTCCTATCATCTTTCCTTCATTGTATTTTTATCATTATATACATTGTCACAATAATTTTATCATTTTGTTGTATTTACTTTTGGTTGAATTATTTATACAGTTGTATCGTGTAGGAGTTTTTTATGATTAATTTTTAGTGTAAATAGGTTGTTTTCTCTTCTAAGGGATAATAATCCACGTTGTGTTCCTTTGCCATTAGAATTTATTAATATCCTATTGTGTCTTTGGGATTTAACCTATGTAATTTTCTACCACATCCTTTTTCATTTCAACGATTAGGGGAGGGATTCCACAAATTTTGTTAGTTTGTAATGTTTGTTGATCTTATAGGGATTTAACAAATCAAGATAAACTTTACAACAGTATTACATGGGATTATTTCTATGAATTTTCCAATAAAAAATTATATCCCCACAACATAGATAATATATTAAATTAAGAGATTCACTTAGTGATATAATATGATCCCTTTATCATTAAAATATGTATCGTTTTACTAGATGTTTATGAATTATGAACCTTGAAGGGATTAGTTTTTTCCATATATATTTAGAAATTTTATAAATAATTTTTATCAATTTTTTTAAAAATTTATATGGATATAGTAAATAATTTTACTATAGTAGAAATGGAAATCTATAGAAATATGGTTCTAGAGAGAATGTTTATACTAATGGGAATGGGCGAGAACACCAATTTAAAGAATATGTCGAAGAGGGTCACCATATTCTCATGTAGTGGTATATCTCATAAGTAAAACATAGTATTAATTTACTTTTCTCCTGAACCTTTGAGTGTTATTGGATCTTTTTAATGTGGTTCCTTTGAGAATATCGAGTGATATTATATTGAACCACTCTGAAAAATTCCAAAATATAGGGAAAACCTACAACATTATTTTCATAGTGCTCCTAATATAGGTTTTGGAAAATTTCATAATCACTCTAAGAAATATTACACATCAACAATAAGATCTCGTTAGAATAAATTTTTTCAAGAGAAACGTGTGATCCTAGTTGATTCTAGGAACAACATGACCCCTTAGGCTATGAAATCTAAACTAGGAAATAATGATCAAGTAATAATGATTAATCAATAGTTTGGTGTAGAGAAGATGATCATATATAATCAATCTATTTATCTAATTTTTTGATGTCCTATTCTTGTTAATTCTACCCTAATACATTCATTATTTGATATAGGCACATACCACACTATTAGTTCATATCTCTTCATTTATATTATGGGTTTTTATGAAGAGATAATTTCTTCTATTTTGAAATAGAAAAATTCTCCCAACCAATGAGAGTTTGGAGGTTATATGTGTGCATCATGTAAAAAGACTATCTATAGGAATGAATCAGTATGAGACTTATTGGTTACTAATATTTTAATCAATGACTTCATTTTGGGAATAGTTTGTTTGATGAAATACAAAACTCAAATCAATTGAATTTCCCAGAATGTGAGTTTCAAATATTTGGATGGTGGTAGACATCACATTAAAAGAGATTGAATAATAAATGCAAGAATAGTTAGATATTTGTTATTAATTATAAAAACAATCTCATGTTTGTTGGAAATGGATAATTTGGGATCAGTAGATAAGAATAAAAATAATACGTTTACTATCATATTTAACTAGTTTATTAATGATATTCCAAATAAATTCTCGTTGTTTCTACCATGTTATCATGGGGATCACTGATTCATTTTGTAATGATGGTGGATGTAACTCTTTGTATTCATATCGATGATCATATCTTTGACAAAGATTCAATAAAGTGTTAATATCCCTTCAATGAATTGAGGATAAATTTGATCAAATTAAGGGGAATAGAGTGGATCTATAAAATTTACCTATGATTAGGCTATCTCTAATTTTGAATTTAAAAATAAGATACTCTGAAAATTGCATTCTCATGTCCATGTAGTGACTATGAATACTTTTTCATTCCCTTTGGATACAAAAATGAACTAGTGGTATTTATGGAATTGATGAAAAATGTTATTCAATGATATCTTCATTTTTTAGAGAGGTATTTGATGATGATATACTAGTTCATTCTGGGGGAAAGGCTCTTCATGATATCACCTAGTAATTGTTTTCGGTATCCTGTAGGAACACAAATTTTATTAAAAAAAATTAATATTGTGATTTCTATACATAATAGGTGCATTTCATTGGTCGCATCATCACTCAAAAATAAGTTTCTATGGATCCTAGAAATATATTTGTTATTAACTCATTGATACTTTTGATGAATTTCATTGATATATGTAGATTATGTAGCATAGCAGTTTACAATAGATACTCTGTTTCTAATTTTTGATGTGTTTCCTAGAAAATGATGGATTTCAAATTAAAAAGTAATTCATCTCCATTGAAATGATGAGTTCCAAATTTATATAAAAAATGGTATGGTTAAACATAAATCATCACCTATCCTAACACTATCATATTCATGATAATGGTGTGATGTCTATTATTATGAATTCAGATCAATGTTTTGTTGTCGTCCCATAAAGGGTGATCATGTCGTTTCTTATGGAACATGATAGGTATGGTTGCATGAGAAAAACTAATATGCATGGAAATTTGAATTATATTTAATATTAAATTCATTAATAACATAGATTAATTGTCATTTTAATATGTAATTTATAGTATTTAGAGATTATAGGATTTTGAATAATAGTTTCTCACAAATATATTTAAAGGAATTAAAATAGATTTTGGGGAAATATCATCAAATTTATGACTTTAAATTGATGTATACATTGTGTATGCGACACTATATGAATTATTTATTAATTAATTATTCATATAATCAACTGGATAATAATACATAATATTTATGGTCGCTAGTATCCATTATAAAATATATGCATCTTGAGTATTCTTAGCAAGATGAAATTGTAACAAACTTCCCATTTTTATATTTTCCCTTAGTGTATTTGAAATAATCTCAGTCATTTAATCTTGAATCTGTTAACATAATCTCAAATATCAATAGAGTGGAGACAATTTAAGGTTACATTCTAATTGGGAGACCTATGTTATGTTTCAGTGATCAATTAATTCTTACATCAACGTATCAGGAACAACTTATATCTACATAGCACCATTCATTATTGGTTATTCACCAAAAAATAATGGATATTTATAAATCATTAAGATGTTTTTTGGTATTATATCATGGAATGGAATGTGATATTTTTTATATTGATATCCCTTACATGTTAGCAGTTCATGATAGTGAAACAGTGGCCAGCTGGTATGATACATTTTTGATTGGTATCCCTATAGAAATGGTAGAAAATAGATATGGATTTTGAGAGATGTTTACAATTTTTTCTAATCCTAATTCCATATTGGTGATTACAGATTGGCTTAGGAAATTCTTCTCACTTCACTGATATTTGTGAAACTAATATAGTGGAATACATCTCCAAACATAACATTTGATAATTTGTAAAATAAACTGTGATTTTACCATATGTTTATTATTAATTAAAAATTATTTCTTTTATAGATTTATGTTAACACAAAAATATGGTTTTGTATATATTCTATGGTTGAAATCATACATATAACATTCAACACCGAGCTTAAATGAACCGTGATATACTATTAAAATATTGTTATTTTAGCACAAACATTATAACAAAGATGTTAAATTGTGGAGTGTCAATAGGATTAAATATATTAATAAATATATATATAAAGGAATTAATAAATAAAAATAAATTGACAAATGCTTATGTCATAAAAATTCTAACCTATTAATTCCACTTTATCCTACTAAATTAAGTAAACTTCAAAAACGATTTTATTGTTTTTATGAGAAAATTATATATTAACATATAACAATTATTTAAAAAACAAATAATTAATAATATTAAAATCATTTTTGAAATATTAATTTCCAAAATTTCCATATTGTTATGTTTTGGAGTTTTTTAATGATTAATTTTCCAGTAAATAGTGGAAGACACTAATTTTTATTGAAAATTGTCGTTTATTTAGACAATATACAATGTATCATATTAAATTAAGATATGATAAAGATAATATTTGTTATATTTTATTATGAATAATCTATTTTAGTTCATTGGAATAAATTTTAAGATTTAATATTGTATATAGAAATTTTATATTTAAAATGACATTTGTTTCTAATAAAATGATTTTCATTGTGTTTTTCATTTTAATCATAAATTAACACATACCACTTATTGAAATTAAATCAAATAATGTATACCATATTTTGAATTATAAAATCCAAATTTATTAAGATGGTCCTTATTATTTTTCAACATTAAGAATATTATATTCAGTAATTATTGTTATCATGGTAATGGGTTAATTGGGTTATTAAGGAAATGAAATAAAATTATAATAACAAAAATATTACTGTGATATTTTTATTTATTTTAATTGATTGGTTAATTATTTCCATAATCGTCAAATATTTGGTTATGTTAAATTTTTATTCTATTCATATAAGATTATGACATTTATATTATTTTATTTACAGAACATTAAAAAATGTCATCGTCTTGTCATTAATAATAATAATGTTTTTATGATCGTCGTATGCATAGGATATTATTTATAATTTATATTTATAAATATAAATAATTAATATTCATCATGATAATTTATTTTTAAATTTTTTATGAAATTATTACCATAAATTCTTTCAAAATAATGACATAATAATTATTTATTTAATGTATCAATTAAATAAATGATATTAAAATCATAACTATCATTATAAATTAGAAGTATTAAGTTGAACCTTGATCTTCTATATAAAAATTACATATTATAGAATTTTGGATTCATTTGATGTTTTTTAAATTGTGTTTGTGATGTTATTAAAGTCAAAAAATGTATTGTACTACAATCAACTTTATCAAAATTTTATGAAAGATATATTTCATTAAATGATTTAATATATAAAAAAATATTAGATTCATAAAAATTATTTTCACACTGTTAATTTAATACAATTTTTCTAATTATTTGTTTTTGAAATCTTATAGTAATATTGTTGACAATTAGATAGTATAAAATTTTAACAGTAATATAATTATCAAAAGGGATAATAGGGATTAAAAATATTTATGGCTGAAAAAATATCCAAAACATATCAATGTTTTATTGGATTAATAAATTATAACGTATATTCTTATTATATTGTAATTATATCAATATATATATGATACATAATTCATATTAATTTCATATTTTAAGAACATGAAATTTGCGTAGAACCTCAATTATAAAAAAGGAACCTCCAACATTACTTATTTACACAACATTGAGACGTCTATATATAACCAAAACTAGACCATTACTATTTTAAAAATAATTATTCTTATTGTAGTGGATCTAGTCCTTCTAAAATAAAAACCATGGGTCCATTAATAATATATCTAATGGGAGCCTACCAAAGAAATGGTAATCGCCTTTAGAAGCTCTTTCATGATTATTTCTTCTTTTAAATTATATAAATGTTTTTAAACATCATAGTATAGTACCTAATGTATCATAAATATACTGATATTTTATTATGACACTGGGACAAAAATTATTCATTTATTTTCAATCCTATGAAATGAAAAAATATCATTAGTTCTTATGTTCGACTTACAGTCTCAAGGTATAAGTGTAATTCAATTTTAATCACCAAAATAGTTAGATGGTTATAATGAAAGAAATAAGGATTATATATTATATTTATGAAATAAATATAATTATTAATAGATAATTTATTATTCATCTTTATTTGTTTCTGTCTGTCAAAAAGTGAAAACAAAATTGAAGCATACGTATGACCTAACGTCTCCATTAAAACTGTAATTTATTTTTCAATATATGTATTGATAGATGAATCTAAATATATATAAAATTTATATATTGAATATTTGATTCATGAATAATTTTATGTATATTATATATTAATAATAAATATAAAATTACATGAAATAAAAATGAAAATGTACATGGAAAATGATGCATTTATCTGACATAACAATGATTTAAAAAATATATTTTATTAAACGGGTGATCAAGGATTATTTATAAATCATATATGGTATAGAAGATATATTCATTAGATTTTTTAATAATTATATGATAAATATATATTTATTATATATTTTTTTTAACATGTATGTAGGATTTCATTCTTGTGGTAATGGATTAATTCAAAATCAAACCATTATTCAAGGTTTTTTTTTACTTAAATTTTTGGAATCATTTCTTACATATACATATTTTTATAAAAAGGTTTTAGAAAACAGTTTTAGAAAATAGTTTTATTGTCCCCTAATTATTTTTTAAATACATTCATACCCCTTTTTTAAATTTTTAAATAAATGTATTAATATAATCTTCTTGTATAATTCTGAATGAGGTACTTTCTGACATTTTAAAAAGGATAAAATGAATGTTTTTTATCTTATATAGAATAAAGTGAATTTATCACCATCATGAAACATCATTAATTTGATTCATACAGAACCTATCTATAATTTTTGTTTCAAATACAATTTTTTTTATTCTATGCTAATGTTATAGATTTTAGAAAATTAATTACATTGTGGAATGGAAACATCCCACAAGAAATTCTAAAGTTTCATTTTTAAAGTATTTTAATTTATGCAAATATCCTTTATTAAATGTTATGTTGATGGTATAGTCAAATTATATAAACAAAAAAAATTATTCAAACAGTTTGTGGTCATTTTCTATGGGGAGTTTGTTATAAATTTGAATTATAGTTCTTCCAATATGTATAGTAATTTATTATTAATAAATATTGATTCAGTTGTCTTATTTATTAATATGAGGAAGGAAATAGACTTAATAAGTGACATGAGTGGAATACTATGTAACCTTTATTCATTTTTAATTAACAGGAGATAATCTACATTAGTTTTTTTCAATTCCTTACCAATTTATTTTTAGATGTCTTGGCCAAGGAATCTCTAGTTATATTTATGTGTCTGATATTATGAATTCCATCACTATGAACTCATTTAGTAATTTACATGTCAGTATTTCATTTTATATCCATAGATTGGATTTATTCTAATGTGATTATTAATATTCCATTACATGACCATAATTTTTTATGGTTATATAATTAATTAAAATTTTAATGTCATATATGTATACCTTTACTGGGCATATGAGATAACCCCTTTAATATGTTTTGTTTTCCCGGAATCCTAGATGCGTATTGCAGTTTATATATAAGGATTTGAAAAATAAAATAATAGTTCTCTTGAATATTATACTATAAAGTATTTTATGTATTCAAATTAATCGTCTAATTCTAGTATGTACCTGGTTTTCTTACACAATAAAACTATTTGATCCTTCAGGTGGTGATTTATTATATCGTATGCCATGATAATAAAATGACCACTATTTTTGGGCATCCATATTCGAGGACCTTAATGTTATTATCCTAGAATTTTTAGAAAAAACTTCGGGGAACTAGATTTAAGATTAAACATATTACGGAAACTTGAACCTATAAAAGTTGTTGAGAATACTCCCAAAGAATCAATTATTATGATTTAGAGAATATTTATTCATAAAAATTTAATTTTTTCTTAGTGAATCATTATTTTTAGAATTATATATTATTTTTCATAATGTTAAGATCAATTATGAGTAAATAATGAGGATATTCCAATGAAAACATTTACAATGCTGTATGGATACTATCTATTTATAGTAATTCCCATTAAATTAATAATGAATCCCTTTTTATAGTCCTAATGAATAGAGAATTGAAAGAGTATCTTGATGATTTTAATTTGGTATTTATTAGTGATATCATGATTTACTCTATGTGATATGTGGTCCATGGTGATCACTTATGAATTATTCTTGATACTCTTACATGAAAACAGTTATATGGGAAATTTAGACAGTTTTAATTCTGGATTTAGAGGGTTTCCATTTGTGGCCATATTGTTTTCATGGTTTGTGTATTAATTAATTTTTTGAAGAATAATGATGTCCAAGAATGACCTACAGTAATTAATAAAATCATGGTATGTCATTTCATTCCATTGGGGGGTTACTATATGTGATTTGTTAAATATAAATCATAACTAAATAACCTATTAATCAAACATAATTGTAATAGGGTTATTTTCATTTAGAAAATGTAATGTGAAGAATGATTTGATGAATTGAATAGGTTATTGTTGAATGACCAACTGTGAATCAACCATTGGTAAATAGTGTATTATCGATACATAGTGATGCATTGTGAAGGGGAGTAGGTTGTTTCCTTATACATAATGATAGTGTAATATCCAATTCATCAAGGGAGTTATAAATGTATGAAAAAAAATATCTAAATCTTTATCATTAGTAAGAATCCATAATACATTCATTTAAAATATGAAAACAAAATATATATTGTAAATAAGTAAGATATACGAAAATCAAAATGGTTAAAAATATATATTCTCATAACAATTTCTTAACACAAGAGAATGGTGATTGATCGAGCTACTCACAGAATATGATTACTCAATACATTACAACCTATGGAAGAAAAAAAGGTAGTAGATATATTGAGTGAGGAATATCATGAAGATCTAACGAAATTAATAATTGGTAAAGATCCTAAGTTTCGGAATTCAGTAAATATGGATATGAGAATAATTATAGAAGGGGAATAATTACTCCCCTTTAAAATTATTTTCAAAATATATTTATTTGAAAATATAAATTTTTTATAATCTATGATGAAAATATTCAATATAAAATAAATGAAATTATTAATGGGAAATTTGTATTCTAAATATATGATGATAGTTTTCTGATGATTGAAAAGAGGATATGCATTCCAACTATTATTAAGATGTAAAGGGACTCATTAGATGATTCTAAAATATCAAATTTATCTATAAACACCAAAATCCTCATGATTTATATAGACCTGAGGAAACTTTTCTTTTGGTATAATATAAAGTGGAAAATTGATGTTTATGATTCAAGATTATTTTTGTCAGTATATGAATGCTAGGATATGACATTATCAGTGAGTCATGAATCCTTTACATATTAAAACAAAGAAATAAGATACCATTTATATGGATATTATGACTGTATTTCCAAATAACATTAAAAATAGTTATGCATTATGGGTTATTTTTATCACCTTAAAAAATATAAACCTTTCTTCACTATAAGATAATATTTGACTCTGGATCACATTTAAAAACATTATATAAATAAAGTGGTAGAATTTCATGGTTAAACTGTTTCAATTGTTTCATTTCATGATCATTTATTTAAAAAGAATTTATGTGAATGTCGTTAAAATAAATAAAATTCCAAGATTATTATAAAAACATCATATCATACTCAAAATGATAGGTAGTCTGAATATACTATAAAAACATTGTAAAACATATTGGGGTCATGAAAAAATAACATACAAGGTATATGGTTTCATATTATTCTTTCAATATAGTTATGAAATAAGAATATCTTCCATTAATGTACTAAAATAGTTACATATTAAGAATCAAATGGAAAGAGATGTCATACTCCAGTTTGATGGGATGATGTTGGTGAAAGGATACATACATGCCTAGAATATGGGGTGGAGATAATGAAAGTGTATGTAATATTCAAACCCCATACTAATGAAGAGAAAATAAAGAAACATGGAAATGTTAACAACTAGTGTAATGATTTTAAATTTCATATTGGAGATAATGTTTTATTAAATGTAAGTCCCTGAAAGTTTGTTATTTGACTCGGTAACAAAAGAAGATAGAACCACAAGTAAATCAAGCCTTTTGAAATTTTATAAAAAAATGGAGTTGTGGAATACCATTTGAAAATTTCTTCCAACATCAAAATAGTACATTATGGGTTCTACATATCATTTTAAGGATGCACATTCTACACCCAATGCTTATTCTCTCGTTAAAATATATGGAATTGGAACATGATCAATCATACTCTAAGGAGCCTATATAGATTCTAGAAACTAGAGAACAAGTACTGAGGATTATGAGGACCCTTATTGTAAATGTAATTTAAATAAATGATAATACAAATAGATAATGTAATAATTAAAATAAATTATAATGAATAACATACCAAATATATTCTTGTGGTGACATTTTTGAAATTTTGTGGATGAAATGTTTTGTATAATAGAAGAATGTAACAACACAATATTTCATGATATATTTTTTTATGTAACCTTTATTTAAAATATAAATTTATGGGCATGAAACCCCATGATTTCAGATAAATACTATGTTCGATACCATATACAATACATAATACAGATATTAAAAGTACTATGATAGACTGTTAAAATATTATTATTTAAACATAACTGTTATAACCTATATTTGATGTTGTAGGGTGTGAATTGGATTACATATATTATGAAATATATATTAGATTTATAATAAATACAATATTATAAATTAATTCTTAAGAAATAAACACTACATTTTAGTACATCCATTTTATTCTCTAATTATGTTTTCTTTCAAAAATATTTTTATTTATTTTTTTATAAAAAAAACTATATTTATATTATTTACAGTTTTTTTAAATTTATTGGATAAATTGAATATCACTTTTTTAATATTCAATTCATATATTATCTTAAGGTTACATTTTGTAATTGTTTAAAAAAATATTTTTCATTCAATATTGAAGAATAATACTTTTTATTCGAAACAATAATTTTTAAATAAATATATAATGGGATCAATATAAAATTAGATATATCATATTATTAATAATCTAGTATAGTTCATTAGACTAATTTTTAAGGTATATTTTCTTGTAAATATATTTTATACTTAACAAATTTTTTTTTCAAATTTTGGTTTGTTTCATTTTTTGTTTTAATCATAAATTATCTTTAACCACTTTTTCAAAATTTATTATAAAACATTATTCCATATTTAGAATAAAGAATTCCATAATTATAAAAGGGGCGTTTTTTATTTTTTGATATTATGAATAGTATCTAGGAATTTTTGATTCCACGATAAATGGTTAATAAGGTAATGAAGTTTAAAAATAATATAATAAGAACTAAAAAATAACCCAATGATATTTCTTACTGTTAGTACATGAGTTATTTTCATCACAATAATCTATCATTAAGTTTTAAATTATTTATTTTCCATCCTAATATAATTATGATCTCATAATATTTTATATATTCAAACGTTAAGAATGCCACACTCTTATTTTTTTCAACACAGATTTATTTATCATAGGGAAAAAAGATGATATTTTTCATTTTATGTAATAATTTCATATTTAAAAGAGCTATATATCAATTTATTTTATTTTATTTTAACTTTTTTGAATAAATAATAAAACTAAATTCTAAAAAACAATGAAACTATAATTATTTAATGAATGTAATATATGGTAAATAATATTAAATTCATAAAAAGTACTATAATTTCAAATAATTAATGTGAAAAATTATTTCATATATAAAAATTTAATTTCAGATAGCATTTTTTTAATTTGATTTGAAATAATATTTCTTTAATGAGGTCATTAATGTCCCACAAAATTAATAGTAGTAAAATTATAATTATTGATATTTTATGAAACTAATATTTTAATAAATGTTTTAAAATTAATAAATATATTATACTGAAAAAAATAATTATATATGGTTAATTAAAACCACCATGGTCCATTTATTTGTATTTTTCATCTTACAGTAATATTATCGACCAATATAGATTATGAAATTTTAATTGAACATTAATTATCAAAAGGGTTAATGGGGGTTTAAAACTAAATGATATGGGTGATAAAATAACGAATCTGAGTCCAAATAATATTGTGGAAAATTATTTTGAATTATATACCCCATTGATTCCAATTATAAATATTTAGATTAATATTAAAATGAAAATTATTTTTAAATTAATTTAATCTTATAAGAAATTTGAAAAGTTTCCCACAACTTAATTAAAAAAGTGGACCTTCTTAATTACATATTAACATGACATTGATCCATATAGGACCAAAAAACCCTACCCATTACTCTACTAACCATCCTTATATTTGTTATTTGGCATCATTCCTAATCAAAATATCAACCATTTTTTCCATAAGGGGAGATCTAAAGGCAGTCAATTGAAGAACTTGTAATCATCTTGATCATATCATTCATGTTTATTTCTTCATATAATACAAATCATTTGTTTTAAACATACTAAAATAATAACTATAGTATAATAAATTTACATAGATTTTATAATGACTATTGTAAAACCATAATCAATATATTTTTTATCATAAGAATTGAAAAAACATCGATTGTGCATACGTATGGATTTCCAACTCGATGTAGAAGTGTAATTCATTTATCATCACAAAATTACATGTATGGATTTAAATATATAAATAATTAGTTTATATGATATTTATGAAACAAATATTTATTTTAATTGATCAATTACATTTCATATTTATTTTTTTCCATCCATCAAAATGGAATACAACATTATTGTGTATATATGACCAACCATCTCTATAAATGGTGTAATTAATTTTTATATCTATATATTTGTTAATAACTATATATATATTAAATATATATGATATTTGTACCATGAATTATATATTCAGGATCATGGTATAATAAAAATAGTAAATAGTCAAAATGTGAAAATTAAAAATATACATGAAAAATGAAGTCGTTATCACCCTGGTAAATGATTCATCAAATAATTTCTAATAATATATAGATAAAAAGGTATATGATAATCATAAATGTTAATATATATACATATATGATTTATGTTCTATAATAAATTCAATGTTAACATAAATTGGTTATAATAACGAATTCATTACTTACAATGCAAGTCAGACCTGAGGTAAGGGTCCAATTGACAATCTCATCATTATTCAAGGTTGATTATTTGTCAATCGGGGGAATATTTTATTAAATATCCATTTTTTTAAAAAAAAATTAATGATAATTTTATTAATCTCTAATTATTTCTTCAATACTATCTTACCCATTTTTTAATTTTTTACGAAATAGTTTTAATAGAATCATCATGGATTTTTCTAAATAGGTTTATTTGTGACATTTACCAATATCGTAAAAGGAATTTGTTTATTAAAATATACATCAGGAATGGTATTTATTTCTATAATTATGACTCTATTTTTTGAAGATTTTGTTATCTGTTTTTAGTATTATTTTAAAATAAAACAATTTCTTCATTTTATGCGTAGTATTTAGATTATAAAAAGACAATTTCAAAGTAGAAACAATATTTTTCTCCATAATTTTTCTCTGATATTTTAAATTAATTCTCATTTTTGTCAAGATCATATTTTTTATGTTATATATAGGATATAATCTAATGATAACATTCACCATATTTTTTTGGATGCTTCCTGATCATTTTTATTGGGAGAGGTATTGTCATTCTATTATATATTTCATTCAATATAGAGAGTTACTGATTATTTAAAAAAGATGAATTAGTTATATTATTTATTCATAAATTAATTCATTACACTTAATAAGTGATATTTAAGGCCTTCTATAGACCCACTATTAATTAGTTGGTCTCTTTAGTGTAACTAAATTAGGTTTTGGAAGAGGACTTATCAATTCATTTTATGATGTCATAGCTATGGTCTCAATAGTATGATTTAGATGTTCATCATCATAAATTCCATCATTAGGAATTATATTATTAGTTTCTATGTGTTAATTTTATTTTATATCTTCAGAATATTTTCTACATCATGTTAGTTTTTATATGTTAATACATGATCATCATTTATTCTTTCAATATTATTCATGCCTTATTGGATTCACTTGTACGCATACCCATACTAAGAATCCTAGTTCATCTCTTTCTTATGTCTCCTTCCCTTGTATGATTTATAGTGTTTTATGATTGATATAAAACTCCTCATAATTGGAATAATTTTTTTATCAATAAAAATATGATGTTTCAATTTATTTATTAAAATGTAATGTATAGTTCCAATATCTAAATTTTCTTCCAATAAAAAAAACAGGTCAGTCCTTTAGGGTGGGATTTCAAATTTCATATTCCAAGATAATTAACTAAAAACTAAGTATAGTATACTGGATTTGGGGACCATAAAATTTATAATGATTTGTAGTTTCATTATTTCGATGAAATATGAATAACTAGCCATGTTTACATATTGGTTTTGAAGGTACATACAAAAATCCCATGCCACCTAGTTTAACATGATGAAAACATTCAATTCTTAAATATATAGATAGTATGAATAGATGATCAAAACATTGGAAGAAATTATTATGTCTTATTGGTTGGATTTTAGAGGCTCATGGAAGGATCCCATAATCTCATTGGATTTCACAAATAATAATAGGTATTAAGACTTTATATATAGATTCTTTTGAATCATTGTATGCTCATCCTTGTCATTGATCACTTTATTGGGTGTAAAATAGCACGTATTAACCAATCTGAACTAGTATTGTGAAAAAAACCTAAATTTTCCCATTTATTATAAGGATATTGGTGAAAACACATAGTCTTGAGAAACTTTATGTGGAATACCATCAATGATATTTGTCATATGAGGTAGCTAGTCATTCATTCTTGGGAATCTATCCATGGAAGGGGACTTATAATTTAATGGAAAATTTTTTCCATAGTATATTATACAATGTGATATATTTAAAAATGCAGGTGATGTATATTATAATTTGTATTACTAGAAATTTTAAATTTTATGCATAATTTGTTTCATGTATCACATTAGTAGAAGTGGAATCATGACCATGATAAAGTGATTTGATGGGAACATATTTATCCTAAACTAGATACTATATCCATTATTCTACAAAAATGTATTTTAGAATGGAATGTTAAAATATAAAGAGCTAAAATCATCACTGTAGTATGTCTTTTCTGGTAGCACGTTCATATTTTTGATGATTCATAGGGGCATGAAAAGGATATATTAGAGCAATGGAACGTGTAATTTAAGATATATAATAGTTTAATTGTTTTTAATGATATAAAATAAAATATTTGGGGAATGTAACACCCCATGTTTTAGTTGATATCCGCTGATACAATTTGTTGTGAGGTTATATAATACATATACTATGCTTCATGTGTTTTTGGTGTGATATGAAGATGTTTTGGAGGGATTCATTGGAAAATTGTGTTGTCAATCATGGACTAAAATATAGGCCTTTGGATGCTTCATATTAGAGGGATCTACTATGGTTAATCTTCCAAGAAGAGAAATAAAAAACTAAACTATTTATGAATTTTCTATATCCTACATACTTGGATAAGGTGTGGGCCTTTGACGTGTGTGGAGGGGACATAGGGTGTGGGTTGGGGGATCAAGGTGGATTTCATTGTCATATTCAAATTTTATCCCCATAACGATTTAATGATGGGATATAGTAAAATACATTTTTTGGATAGAACATGTTGTATATGGATTTACTATATCCCACTCCAATTAATTATATGATCTATTGAATATCATGTTCTGGGATTATTTGTTGTGGTGTAGAGAAATACAGCTAAAAATTTGGTTATTATCCATATGGTGTAGAATGTTTTCTCATTATAGGTCAGTTTCATGGTCCCTTATCAATGTTGTGGTGTGGTGGTTCTCGTCTCATCGCGATTTTTATTTTAATTTGGATTAAAGGCCCTAAACCAATTTCATTCTTCTAATCATCATGTTTCATGAACTCCTATTACTCTATATAACTAGGATACAATCCACATAAATATGGAAATAAAATTAAGATGAATCAAATTATATTGGAGATCTAGAATCATTTTTATTTTTTTCTTCCTTGTTCTTCTTAGATATTGTTTTTTTCGCTCTCAAGAATTTATAGATCTATAATATTTAGTAAAGATCCATTTCCTCATATTTTAATTGAGATGATTACTAATTGAATCTATTTAATGGATATTATTTTGAACGACAATGTATATGATTAAGTTTCTATTATAAATTTCAATTTTCATTTAGTGGTAGGAGGATCATATTACATTTTGACCGTTCTAGAACATAAATGTTATTTTATTAAAATTTTTTCTTGAATTTATTGAAGAAATTTTTTTTATTCATAACATAAACCTATTTTGAGTTAGTTCATTTAAATTTATTGGTCAGTGTATGGATTTCAAAAGTTCCCATATTTTATAATTTTTAAATATTATTCCTAAAATTACCATGTTTTTTTATGTAATGAAATTTTCTGATGAAATTTTTTCCTGAAAATTTTTTTATTATGTGACATGAAATTTGGAATCGAATGTAGAATTCATGTTTTTCATGAGAAGATTGTTGGTTTTACATTTTTGAATGGGTTTTTTCCATTGAGGATCCAATATATAAATCACTTTTTGATGACTCAGAGGATATAATAGAAACAACCCATAATCATGGAATAATAAATTGAAAAACATACATGTTCATGTATGTGTGTGTTTTGAAACAAGGGAAAAAGGTTTTTTAAATAATGGGGAATATTTTTAAAGACTATTATTTTTTCATTGATACTATTTTTAGTTTTGATATAATATAATTTAACTAATTTAAAAATATTTTACATATGCTTCTTAACTTGGATTTTTTCATTATGGAATTTGTTAGAAAGTGTTTAGATATTTTTTACTGAGTTTATACTTAGAAATTACTTTGGAATTTTTGTGAATTTTCTGATGTAATTTTTTGGACACATGAATGGGAAAGTTGTCATACTTCATTATTGATGACCTTGTTACGATGGGTAAGGAATTTTCATTTAGATGTTGGTGGTTGTTAATGATTTTATTTTATGGATACCACCTGGGAGATTTTGGGTTCTATCATTATTTATTCATTGTCATTTATTGTCTTTATTTCCATTTTATCTATGATGTTGACATTTTATTTTCTTTATATTTGGTTTTATTATTTCTATACATGAATAATATTATATGATTGTATTATTATTGTTATGTGTTGAAAATTATCATTCTCATTAAATGGAAATCATCCCCTATCATGTTTCCAGGCCATTGAAATTTATTTCTTGACATTGGGGTCTTGTGGATTGCACTTAAGGCTAGTGGAACCCTAACAGTTTTTAAGACAATTTAGTGGGAAATGCTTCACATTATCGTTAATCTTAAAAAAAATCAAATAAACCCTCAATTAAATTATATTTGTTCTGTATATAAAATTATACATTCCATTATAGTATGGAAGAGCATATAGCCTTATACTATGTCTATTCATAAAAATGTACCATTATTTTATAATCACCATGCCATTTTTAAGGTTTACCGACATGAATATCTTCCCAAAGCTATAATACATATTTTATATCACATTTAAAATTATTAAATATATAATAACCATTTATCATAGTCAAAAATCATAATTTCAAAACTCAAGCCCCTATAAGAAACCCAATTTGGAAAATCCACAGTTTATACCATCATGAGTTGACCATGAATCATAATTTTTCTAGACCATCATTAGTCTATTAATATTTTCATATTTCTATCTTACATGTCATCAAATTTTATGGTATGTAGTATTCAGGATAATCACCATCACGATCCACACTAAAAATACAAATAAAAACGAATAAAATGGTTGTTTGTTTACAATTACACCTACAATGGACCCATATTATTATATTCCATTTTGAACATGACCACTCTGATTATTCCAAATCAATCCCATATTTCAATCCCCTCGGAAAAATAATATCCTTTAATAAAATCACTCAACCACATTCATAATATCCATTAATCCATATCACATGGGAGAATCAAACACAAATTTATTTGATTCCTCTAGTAAATTATAGATTTATCTAATTTATCGAAACCATATTTTTGTTACCATTTAACTCTAACTATATATCCCACATTGGTTATATTGTCATCAATCAAAATATTATTTAAGACTAATTTCTATTTAAACAAAACTCACTAACCTTACATCATATATGGGAACTCATATATGATTCAATCAAGGATTTATTTCTCCCATACACACTCTCTTATTGTCTAGAAAAAATATGGAATCTAATTTATTATAATAAAATTTTGGACCAAATAAAATCAGTATTGATTTATTCACTTTTGAAATGGTTGACATCAATTATCAATGATTCCAAATCCAGTCCTAACAAAATTCTGTAATATAAAGTCTTTATCTCTCTATAGAACTATAATTATTTAAATGATAAAAAAGAATAATTATTTTATAGAAAAATAAATATTTAAACCAACATTATATATTTTTTTATAATCATTTAATGTGTATGAATTTCAAAATAATGAGAAATATGGTAAAATAAAACCAACCATAAAAACACACTAACCCCTAATAAAAGTACTAAATTTTCCGAGAGATTCAACAAAATTATTTGTCTAACAGTCTCAAAAAACATAAAAAAATTTGTAAAAAAAATACTGTCAATAAAAAATGTGTAATCAACACTATGTTAAATGCTTCTGATATTACCAGGATATTGACCCATCACACCAAATAGACTCCACCATGTTTTTTGGGAATTATAACTAAATAAAAAATTCATTAGTCCAAAAAATATTTTTAGAGGGGGTAGAAAATGAGTAAAAAATAGGGAGCTATTCGATAAATAAAGCATAAACTCATACCAAATCTATATGGATCAATAGGTAAGTGGTATGAGATAGATACAACGGATATATCTCCCATCCCTTACAGTTAGTAAAAACTCCTCATTCCAAAATGGTGGTTTTAGTGTAAAATTATTGTCAAATAATACAAACTACCAGCACATTTATGGGGGGTGGAAACTCCAATAAAAATAGCTTATCCTCTATTAGACTTTTGGTGGAAGAAATATGACTATAATGACCCCATCTAAACCCCTAAATGGGTTAAATAATGTATCCCACATTTCAATGGCCTCTTCTATGAACTAATAAGGAAAATTCATTTATACATTGATTTATATTTTAGCTTCATATATTTATTAAAAATTCATCCTTAGAGACATGTGTTTTTCATTTAAATCATGTATTAATTATTCAATTCCAAATTAGCAAAAAAAAATTCCAAAAATTCCACATTATATTTATATATAAATACATATTCTCTATTAATATCATAACACTCGGAAGTTTTTATCATTCTAAATAATATTACAATACAAATTATTTATAATTACACTATTATAACTAATATTTATATTGAAATTTGATACCTTAACCCTGTCCCAATTGAGTATGGGGTTGTAGTAAGCATATGTTTTGTTTTATGTGTCCTTTATTATAACCAAGAGATGGTTTTATGGGTATAGAATGAGGTGTTAGGTGTTTTTATAAATTTGTTCTACCTTTCCTTTCATGTTATCACTGATATTATAAATTGAAAAATATTATCTGTTGTGTACCATTGATAATTTTAGAGATATTCAACCATGATTTACTCAATTCTTATGTTATGAGGGTGGTGATGACCATGCTCTTGAGGTGGTTGTCCATGGTACCATAATATAACCTCCTTCAGTTCCACTAGAGGGAACTCATGTTCTTCCTCTACTATGTTCCAATGCTAATTCTTGAGATAGATTTTCAGGTTTCATTTATTCTATATTGGGAGATCTAAAACCTTCCTGTACTTTGTTAGATTTGATGTGGGAATTCCTGTAGTATCATCATCCCACCATCTCATAGGATGGTGGTCCTTTAGAAATATAGTTATATATAGAGTAAATTATAATGATCTTGAATCACACAGATACATATTTAGAGTGGAGTGGCTGTCTTTCTCCCTATATGCTAGGTGGTTCCACCATGAATTAGTGGTAAGTTATCTCTCATGCTAGTAATCATCATGGAATGGTCTAGGAGGAATTCTATGTGGAATTATTTGAATAATTATTTCTTATTAATCTGATAGAAAACCATGGAATAGATTTCCTGAACCTACGATTGGTTTCTATATCTGTGATAGAGTATTCATCTCATTTCATCAACCATATGTGTTTTTCAACAAAACTATCACGTGATTAGTGGATTATTGTGAGATCGATTGATTAAGGGATTAAATATTACAATTGTTAATTGGTGAATATCTTCTAAGATACCGTCATTTTAGATAAATTAAATCAATCCCACATTATAGAACATAACCTGAGTTAAGCTGGAAATGTGAGCCAGGCTGGTTCAACAATGAGATTGAGATATGGTTTTTCAAGTAGTATGAAACATCATTTAGAGAATTCCTGTGGGTAAATCTCCAATAATACGAATCCCAATGATAGTTATGTGGTCTCCCACCAATTTGGTAGGAAATTCTTTAATAATCCCTAGTGCATGAGGAACCCAATCAAGTGTTGAGCCTGCAGATGGATGTGTCTCATTCAAAATTTCTCATAAAAATTCCCTTTAGTACCTAGAGATAATAAATATTTATTGACACTAAAATCATGGAAATGATCATTAGATCCATGTCACTATAGGATATAGTCTACTGTTGTAATATCATGTCAATGATGTGGTCATTGATGAGTTAAATAGGGATTAGGGGAATAATACCAGTAGATAGGACCTTCCTATGTTATTTAGGATTCATCTAGGGGCTACCAATCATTTAATTTTATGAAGTGGTAACTACACAAAAATAGTACAGTTCAGGTCCATCTACAGTATATGTACTATTATTGTAGCCTCAACATTATATTAAAACTTCATTGATATATATCCCTCACAATATTTTATATCTAAAAAAATTATGGATAGTATCAGCCTCAAAATGGAATACTTCATTAATGTAATGACTCTAAACACACAGTTAGATGTTCATTTAGAGATTTTGTGTCTACTCATATAGTTTCACCCTGATATTTCTGGGTACGATTCATCTGTATTTTATTTTTCCTCTAGATGATAGTTTTTGATATCATGCTAAAAATGGGATTCCTAGTACCTTACCCTGCCCATGATGACTGTTATCACTAGAATGTGTCTTTTACCTTACATGATGGTATAATTTATAATCCTAAGAGTGAATTAGAATTCTATGTGAATCTAACTAGACCCAAGCATCATGATTTAGGCAGACTCGGAGCCCAGATTGCTAGTCTCTTTATGAGAAATCAGGGAATTCCTCTTATAGAATAACCTCTAATGGTGTACCATTTTTGGGAAATATTTTCTAATGTCCTATATGGATTATCTCATGTGATATAGGTAGAGTTAGCTATGTATTTAGTAGTATGGGAAACAAAAACATCAATTCCCCCATTCTGATGACACATATAGAGCACCAACAACTCATGATGTTTTTGGAAGACTTAGAAGGAAAAGTTTTAAAATGAACTAGTACCTCACAATGGGGTTTACTAGCCCATATACCCAAGACATCATATGGTACCATTAAATTGTGTTTGGATTACAATTTATTGAACTATATTACATTAAATAATTGCTATCAACCACCCTATATAAGAGACCCCTTTGACTAGTTTTGAAGAGAAACAAATTTTATTATTATCGATTTGTGTTTGGTCTACCATTATTTTTGTGTGTGACCATAAGAAATAGAAAAAATGGCCTTCCATATTATAAATAGTATATTTTAGTATTTGGTTATGTTTTTTAGCATTAAAAATATATAAATAATTTTTATAGATCTAATGAATTATTTTTGCAGCAGTATTTGGATTCATTTGTGGTGGCCTTCATGGATGATGTATTGATATATTCACATAAATGAAATGATGATGAAAAACATATTTATATCATATTGAATACACAATGAGAGTGCTATATTTATTTTATTCTCACAAAATGATTATTTTCTTTTGATAAGATTTAATTATTGGGTCACATAATTAGATAATAAGGGGTATCTGTTGACCAAAAAAGATGATCACCATAGTTCCCTAGAAGAATCCCAAAAATGTATTTGACGTACACAGTTTCTTTGGGAATGGAAGGATATAGTAATATTTTAATTTAAGTATTTTAACACATATAATTTCATATCTTATGAGTGACTATGAATTTGTTTTATGTTAATATGGTTATACACTTGTGAAAAAGTATTTTATATGTTTAAATAGAGACTAACATCAACACCAATGTTGATTTTTCTAGATCCAATAATACATTTTATAACAATTTATGATGTGCCAGGAAACATGCATTGATTTATTCTTATTTAGAGAGATTGATTTGTAATATATTTGTCTCTCTTTTTTAAACCTCAATTGTGGAAATATTCTTTGAAAACCCATTAGATAGTAGTCTTATTGTATGTTTTAATCAAATAGATTCATTATCCATTGGGATAATCAATCATTATTTAAATGGGCCATAAATTTATCATGTAAATTTTATAATTGTAAGACATGAATCTCAGATAGAATACGTGGGTAGAGTATATTGAGTCATTTTACTTTGAACTATCTTATACACATGGAAAAGGGAATGCAGTAGATAATACCCTAATCCAGAAGAATCATATACATACTATCACGGAGGCCTGTAGTGAGTGGAAGATGATAGACATGTCTTTTGGGAAGCAACATGATGATTGGGAATACCATGAGAAGTCTTTTTTAGTATCTCTAGAAATGACAACCTCTCTTAAAGAGAAGATATGGATGAAAAATATATTAGATCACAATTTATTCTTCCTAAGGTGGGGTGTCTCTAGATATTACACACCATGTAGTTTGTTTATCGACGACGATGAGATTCTACACATTCATGGAAGTATCTCCACCCCTTTGGAAATTTAGGAATAATTGATTTGGTAATCCCCATTCCTCTATTTGAGTAGTTCACCCAAGGATTATGACTATGTACCAAGACATAAATTTTCAATAGTTGTGTCTAGTTATGAGGAGGAAAATTTCATGTTTTATCACTTTGTACTCCACCTTTTGTAGGTGGAGGCTGAGCACCAGTGACCTATGTGACATATACATCTACATCCCATTACAAAATGGAAATAGGATGAACATAAAACATATTTTTTGATGGTTTTATAGAGATCACCTAGTAAAATTGATATAGTAAGGGTAATTATCAATCCGTTAAGCATGATCACACACATCTTCCCTATCCAAGAGACATTCAATGTTGATATGATCATAAGGATTTATAATAGTAAGATTATACACATTCATTGTGTTATACATTCTAACATATCATATAAAGATTTCCAATTTTTTTAGAGTTATAAATGGGGTTAAATAACGAACATGGTTGATACATTCTCTAGATAATAAAAAATCCCCCTCAGAATAATAGAAAATTTGATTGGGAATTCCATGTGATAGAGGATAGGCTCTGGGTACGCATCCATAATTTTGTAATCATTTGAAAGAAACAACTAACCATAATTATTATAGGAGAAATCATATTATTGATATTTATTCTATAAATTTATGGGTACGTCTCAATCCCTGAAAATGTGTTATGCCGATCATCACATACAACCTCTAGAGATTGAGGTTAGACATTTGTACTTTCTGTGAGTTTCTCCAATATCGGTTCATAGATGGATTCAAATATAGTGCATTATATCACTATGTTTTTATCCATACTTTTGATACCATGGAGATAATCTTGCTTCTAGCCTATAAAATGTATTTACCATTGAGGTACTGGCCCATGAAATATATCATCCATATATCAAAACATTAGTGTTAACATTTTTAACCATCTCACTGTTTTGATCCTAAGGATATTGATCCCAATGTAGATGCATCAATATTGTATAATATGATGTGTGTCACTAAAAAGACATGAATGATATCTAATCCATGATATTTCCTCTCATTTGAGTGGAATAAAAGCATGACCGTGTACATGATATGACCTCGTAGTCTAAGTCTGGTGTACTATCTCATTGGAAGGAACATTTCTCAGATGAAGAATTACCACCATTTAAAGGGAAACTCTTGTTTGATGTTTTTAGGGATTTAAAATTATAACATCACAGAGTTTTTATGAGGTACGTAGTCTTTTAAATTTTATGGACCAATTATGTTCATCCTAATAAATATGATCGGTTTTCTAAGGAAGTGTTCAGAAGAATATGAGGCATGTTCAATCTTCTTAGCTAAATTTTGGATGAAACAACTGAAATTCATGATTAGAATGAACTATTACACCTAGTTAAAAATGATATAAAAATAATGTTCGGTGCTATAGTGATACACATAGAGATGTTCATGGTATTTGCACAAGATTTCTATTTATTAAACACACCCCATGTGTGTTTTGTTACCATGGTATACAGGGGAACACTGTTTGAGAATGTTTTTACAAATCATTCTCTAAAACATTGTGTGGGACACTATCCTTTGACTATATTAGGAAAATTGTTGGAATATGTTTTGGACAGACATGTGGCCAAACCAGGTTCCAAATTAAATTTTTGGGTAATTACTTAATCTTATTTCTTTTTAAATAATTTCCCTGTCGTTTTCTTCCCTAGTGGATGTCCCCTTTCCCCATGATGAGCTTCCTCCCTCCAATATCATATGCATTGGGATATCTTCTCTATATTAAGAACAATCCATCATTTGTCTCATTGGATTCTACAAGTCAAGAACTATATTACACTTCCTCAATTCACTCATTTATGAATCCATGTCCTATATTATTTTGGAGAATGAATATATGCACTATTCTAAGTGAATATTTCCATTTTTAGAATTTCATCCACTCTAGCTTAAATCATAGGCTAATGAATAAAATGTGTTCATCAAACAACCTAATTAAGGTGGTCCAGTTCATTTAATTAAAGCCTTATTGCGATTATATTATGAATATTCTTTCATTCACAAAACATATCTTTCAACACCTACAAAAAACTAACTAATTTAATATAGTGGCCTCCCATGATTAGTTTAGTATAAACTCCCTGATATTATTGCCCACTAGGGTGATACATTCCATAATGTCACTGCGGCTTATCAGTTGATCAGATTTTACTCTTAAATTAGTGTGTTGAGCAATTTTGTGTTTTAATTTCTAATATGAACTAAATTGAATTAAAAAGATATGGTAGGTCATCTATTAGGCCCTTATCGCTTTTACCATTGTTTTTGTATTTATAAAAAATATGTTAAATATTATGATTATAATTCATGGTAATATAATATGTGTACATAGTAGATAAACATTTCCGTTACATTAATCAATGATTGAAACAAGGTCCAAATATAAAGAGTCCATGTTTGGTTTGGTCATGATTTTTAATGTGGAATTTATAAATGAATTTCATTATAATAGGAGTGATATTTGGTTTTCATTAGTGGAATACCTTGAATGAGATCACCAGGGGGATTGAGTTATCTACAATTTAGAGATTCTATTTCTCTATGGTAGTTAATTTGGAATGACTCAATGGGTTATATGATTATAGCAAACCACCCCAGATACTAGGTCCTCTATGTATTATCCTTAGGATATGATCATATGGTTATATTGAAGCCATGTTGGGAGTGATACATTGAATTACTTTTCATCATATTATATAAAATGCTCTTATATTGATGGGTATTTATAGTTCTCCTAGAGTGATACATGGGTTCCTCCTTTTAAATTCATTCTTGGATAGGATCGAGGATCCATGTATTCAATTATATGGATTCTTTTAATATTAAAAACCATTAATGCATAATTGTTGTCCTTGGGAGGTGACAATCGATCCAAATGATATTCCTGGGTTCAGTCCAGTCCTGAAATATAATGTATGGTGACACTTTATTACACACATATCATATCTATATAGGATTAACTTGTTCAGAGAGATATATATATAAAGTAGAATTAGTTAGTTTAGTATGGGTATCCAAGAGGAACCCAGAACAATATTCTATATGTATTTATTTATTTTCAATTACAATGTAACTACACACTTCACATATTATATGCAATGCCATGGTTTCTCTAAAAATCATTCATAGTGGCCTAATGAGTATATCTCACTCCATATTCGGGCTATGTATGGTACATTCCCATACCTAATCATTGTAGGTGTAGAGAAAGGATGGTTCCTAGATTTTGATGTTATATTTTCTATAATGGGATGGGGTATGAAAGAAGAGGATGAAGCGCATGATCAATATACTAGAGGGGGGATTTTTGGTCGTTTTGACTTTATTTCCATTTTGTATCAGCATGTTTCCCTATATCTAGTATGACTACCACATTTTACATAATGAGGTCATGGTCATCATTTTTCTGTATAACATTGATTCATCATCCTATTGTTTTATTATATAGACGACTTAATATTCCACTTGTAGTAATATATTAATGTATCCACCTCATATCATTATTTTTTACCACTATGGATTTATCTTGTAATGACAATATAACCTCCCCAACCGACCAACTTATAACCTCACATCAATTCAGTAGCATCTAGAATATAGGGAGTCATGCTTTTGGTCATGTGGCCGATAAATTTGGGTCACTGCTTAGTGGCATTCATGTTAGGAATTATTGAATCATGTAAAAGAACAATGTTCCATATTTCATGTTATTAACCATAAGTAAAACTATTAAATATACCCATCCAATATTATTCTCCAGGAAATGATTTTATTTCATGAAAACACCATGATTTGTACATGAAAAAAATTCTATGATGTTTTCCAATATTTTTAAATTTTCATATGTTTTATACAATTTTTTTTCTAGTCCTAATATAAAGAAATAAAAAAACCTTAACATTGATAACAACTATTGGATCCCATCATTTTAATATATTATTTTTAACTGAATTTGTTATCAAAATATTACATTAATAACGTTGAATAATATTTTGAGTTCTGGTATCATGGAAACTATGTAAATAATATAAAAATTACATAATAAATTCTTGAACAAAAAAATTATTTAATCATTTTGAAATTATACAGTTTTATTCCATCATAGTTTACTTCACCACATGTAATATAATGGGATCATACATAAATATTAAATTATTGCAATAATGACCAATAATGGATAAATAATGAAAGTCGAATAGGAATGGTAACCATGAGTTATTCATGAATCCTAAAATATGAGAAAAATAAAAATTATACAATAAAGTACATGGAAATTTGGATTCAATAAAGAAATCTGTATGATCACTAGTATATTAAAAATTTTAATCATTGAGGTGTCATAAATATTAATTACAAATCATATTCACCAATCTATCATAAAACATATCATATCTAATTATTAATTATATGAAAAAGTCATTAGAGAAATATGATGGAACCCCCATTATATATCATAATTCATGCGAGACAGAAACATAATAATATATAAATTCACCAATAACCCTTGGAAAATAAAAAACGGATTTCATAAAAAAATATTATAGTATACAAGTTTATAATGAATTGAGAATTATAGAATTTGAAATCCATAAAAAGGGAATATTAGATTTATGCATGAAAATCAATGAATAAATAAATTATTTTTACATCTAATTTAATTACCATGGTTAAAGAAGTTGTCTTTTTCTCCACAATATAATAATATTATTAGTAAAAGAGGGAAATATGTGAAATGATTTCAGTAGAATTTAGGTATACAATAATGATTATGAAAAATTGGTTATGAAAGAGAATGAATACCTCCCATTGAGAAAACATATATTTTGGTAGTAATGGGATACAAAAAAGTGTATGAAAAATAAGTAATTTAGTATTTATATGGTATAATAAAAAATTGGAAAATGGTTGGAAATGAAAATAATGACATTTCCCTTACATAGAAGTGATTCATAAAAAAAATTATGATGGCACCATGAGGACTTCCATATTCTTTTAAGGGAATATATGGTAGTAAAAATGACTCGAACAACATGGATAATGGATTTAGAGTGGTGTGGAATAAGGGATATGGGGATATTTATATGATAAGATGATAAATCATTTAATTATATTCAAATACTGCTCTGATTTTTTTTTGAAAAATGATAATCCAATGACTGGTCTATGGTATTTGTTATTGGTCGTAGTCATTTGATTATATTTTTATGTTAATATAATCTAATATAACTAAAATTCTATTTATTATATTACTGTAGGGTACTGAAAAATCCGCAAATGAAATTTTACCCAAAATCCCTCAAAAGAATTGGGGGAAAATAATCAATGAGGAGACATAAAGTACCGGTTCGCGAACCGGTCCAGGGAAGAACAACGCAGCAAGACGCCACGAGGCACCCCCTCCGCAAACCATTTTTGTTTGTGAAATGGAGGCGAAGAGGCTCCGCGGTCGCGAGGTAGGATAGACGCTAGTCCAGTTCACCGTCACGAACAGACCCAACCATAGACCGCGTCGACCGGCTCAAGCCTCGCCCGCTGTCGTTCGCGGAATAGAGGCGGAACCCTCCACAGCCGCGGATCACCCCCTAAGTTCGCCTCACGGAAGTGGGTAGCGATCAATACCCACCGTGAATCGTGGATTGACCAAGTCAGCTAAGAACCAGGTATTGGGTTATGGGCCTTCACAAAAGGTGCTGCATGGCCACATATACATTCCTTTCCCCACTCTATAAAAGGAGACCAAGGGGGAATGAAGAGAAGGATCAGAGAACTGGAATCAAATTCTAAGAGATAGGATATCAGTTGAAGGAAGGCTTCAGATTTTCCAAATATCGAAATTCCCATCTGAAAACTACAACAGGTATATGAATTAAGAAGGAATTGAAAAACCAATAATGATTTGGTGAACCGCAAACCTAAAATAACAAAAAAAGGAGAACCGCAAACCATAACCCCTCTGTTGATGACTTCCCCATGGACTAGGGAGTTTATTCCTCTTTTCCCATCCATCGTACCGCGTAGCACCCTCCCCCATGGGCGAAACCGCGACCGACGAGCCTCCGATCAGCAACACCCTTGGTCGCCGATGCCTGACTGGAATCCTCCACGAACCACCCTGGTTGCGGATTGAACCCGAAGCCGCGAACCACCCAGGTTCACGGATTGAACCCGAATCCGCGAACCACCCTAGTTCTCATATTGAACCCGAAACCACGAACCACCTTGGTACGCGGGACGCCGATCAGTCCGCAGACCACCCTGGTGCACGGATGTCTTCTCCATCCACGTGGCACTTCCCCACGCGAAGGGAGCCTCCACCCATACATCTCAGTGGCCCGCCAAATACTTCGGTGTTCTCATTTCCAGAGCTAGGTAAAATCCTTCTGATCCAGCTAGGTCTTCTACGAATCCTTCATCGGCCTCTTCATTAGCCCTGAGTCGAGGCCTCTGCCAGAGCCCTCAGATCCGCCTGGTATAACGTTCCGGCGCATCAACGTGCCATTTTGAGTTCACATACCCACGGTAAACAGGGGAAAAGGGGTTGCCCCGACCCTTGAGTAGATTCCAGAATCATTCCTGGTTTTAAATTCCCACGACAATGTGGAGTCTGAGCTCGAGAATCCCTTTTCTGCCCCTCCGCTTGTTTAGGGTTCCTCGAAGATGGTAAAATACCCATCGGAAGGAAGCCCTCATGCACTTCAAGAGATGAGACGGGAACATGAGCACCCCCTTTTCCTCTCCCGCTGGGCTTTCTCGCCCCGAGCATCCATCTCAGAGTAGGCCCTAGCCTTTTGGCCCTCCTCAGAGTGTACGCCCCAATTCATCACCCTGGGCCGCCTTCATGCGTAAGCCCCACTCCGCTTCTCACGGATGCACCTTTCGCGATTTGATCGTCTGGTCCCTGCTGCCTCTTGTTTCTCACACCGAGATTGACTCATATGGGCTTAGAGTAAGCATTGACCATGAAATCCTCTTATGGGACTCCTCAGAGTGTAAGCCACAACCCATCATTTTGGGATACCATAGAGCGTAAGCCCGAAGCCAAAAAGAACTACGGGGACTTTGATCCATGCCAAAGCATGGTACGTAGAAAGCCTCCACAAGGATCAAGCCCACCACTCGGTCATTTCTTCACATCATGTTCTACCCTCGTCCAACATGACGTTAAAGTGTATGCCCCCGTCCAGCATGACGTTAAACTGTTTAAGTGAACTATGTGTACTTTGATCCTTGCCAAAGCATGGTACGTATGAAGCCTCCATGAGGTTCAAGCCCACTACCCATTGGACCACCTGGTCTCTCTTCACGTCGGTTCCCCGACAACTATGCGAACTACATGGACTTTGATCTCTGCTTCCTAAGAAGGGTATGTAGGAAGCCTCCCTAAGGTTCAAGCCCAACAGCAGGTCGATCTGACCATTCCACGTCAGTTCACTACACCACTCCAAATACCGCCTCAAGCGAGTTCCAGCCCTTCGGGGTCATTAATTCAATGAGGGATGGTAAACCTTGGGAGTAAATGATTCTAAACCCTTGCATCCAATTGGTCATTTCCCGCCAAGGTTGAATCCGTGGATGCTATGTTTGGGTATAAACCAATGATTCATGAACATATGAATATGTGTTAAATCTATAAGAGAGTCCCAGAATAGGAAATAAGTCCCCCCAAAAAGGTGCGATGAGCCCGACTTCCAATCCTCTCAACCAATGTGAGATATTAAGAGTCACTAGTCAGACCATCCGACGGACGCCTAACTTTGGAAAGCAGGTCCATCAATCATTGGATTCGGAGCGATTGGGCTTTTCGTGGTCGAAAACCAAGAACGAAACAAAAAATGGTGAACCTGATGTGAATCTTTAACCAAACATGACCGATTCAACCTAATCTCACCCAGTTCCCCCTTATGATCTAAAGGAGGGTCGAGAAAGGTCATAAATTATGCATGGGATTATGAGATGCTTCTTTGACAGGTTTGCTGATTGTATTTGCTAAAATGTTTTGAAAGAACTACTTTCAGAACTACCTTCAATCCAATGTCATCGCAAAGGAACTCACATGTACGCATTTCCAAGGACTCAAGGATGAGACTTCCTCAGCAATGAAGGACCCCATCACCCACCCAGCGTCTTCAACACTGGGTTTCGGACATGCTGATCCGAGAGTACCATGTGAATGGTACTCTCCCAACGGTGGAGGCATCCATGGATGCCCTCCAATCCGTCAAGGTTTTCCGATCGCCTGCCCAGGAACGACTGCAAAGGCGGACCCATATAGCCCCTGTCGCTGTCTCTGACCATTTCGAGATTCAATCCTTGGAACGGGACAATGCGTACCTCCCTTATCTTAGGGAGGCACATGAGGTTGACGTTGAGGACTTCATCCCTATCGAACTAGGGTTCCGCTCTCAGGCCCCCGCCGATAGACGTCATCGTGGTAATGCCACGACCCGACATCCTTGCGCCGATGAGGATGTCTCCCTGAGCATTCAGGCCCATACTCCCCAAGCTCTGTCCCCTCGGACCGCCCGACGAGGGCGGCATACGTACAATCGGGGACCTGTCATCACCTTGGTCCCTGAGGAGGAGCTATGCTACTCAGCCACGGAGACGTACCATGAAAAGGCACCTATGACTGTTCGATCCTCCAAAGCCCGCCATCCAGACATGGCGGAATCATACGAGCCGGCGCGCATCCCCGCCGAGCTCCATCATGCTCATCGCTCACGAAGGATGACACTTACCCGGCAGGCACCTCTCCTTACCCAGGGTCTTGAAGCACACTAACTTGACGTGTTGGCGACTCGGTACCAGCAGGACAAGCTCCTAGAAGTTGCTTTAGATGCCCGCTATCCTGATATGTTGCCGATCAACAAATCCCGCCACCCAGATGTGGCGGAAAATCCTAGGCAGGCACGTCTCCCCACCAACAAAGTCCACCGACTCGATATGATGGGAAATCATTATATTCAGGGCCAACTCCCTACGAATTCAAGTAAAGTCCACCACCTCGATGTGGAAGAAAATGGAGAGAAAAACTGGCGTATCCCGGTATAGGGGGAGATTTGTTCACCCGCCCAGATATAGGAGAATTGTTAGTACCCACTGACCACCGGAGGACCGGAGGAGGATATTCCAAATCCGATACCGGAATGGGCCTTCATACTCGTTCCAGCCAAAGATGTCTCTCTACATATCCTCGCATTGATGGAGGAGCAGGTATAGATCCCAGATCATATCTTGCAGACTTTCCAGCATGTAATTGCATCGGCGGCAACAGCAAATACTCAGGCCCGTGATCCCGTCTCCCCAATTGAGGCGACTCATCTAAGAAACAAGATATCCGCCTCGGAGTAGATCTGGATCCCTACTTCAGCCCAGTAGGGTCACCGGCTATATTCCGCGCTGCATGGGAAAACAGATCGAGCAGCTTCACTCATTCCAACTGGGGGACACCCGTCCATCATGGTGGATGCTCCGGATCAGGAATATATCCCCTCTAAAAGTAAAGATGTTCGTCGGCACATCCCAGAAACATCACGAGACCCAATTAGACAGGTACCCAAAGGTGAAGGTCATTGTCAACAGCAGACGGTCCCCGCTGCCCGTAAAAGAGCACCTTGAACGGGCTGAAGGCATCCGGAAAATGAAGAGCGGGTTCATCACTCTGCTCTAATGGAAGCTGGGGTTCCCAACGCCACTAAGCACGCCACAAAGGCACAAAAACCTTCCCACCCATTACCATATTATTGGAGTTGCAGTAGCAGTTGTGAAGGTCCACCCCGCAATGTCGCTACCAGAAGCTCTGAAGGTCCTCCCCAGAGCACCCATGAGATCCTCCCCCACGACCATATAATGATCGGTCATGAGAGCTTCTCTCTTGATGCGAGTCACAGAAACCCTCCACGTGAATAGAAGATCATGCAGCAAGAAGGTTCTCCACTTACAGCGGTCCACCCTGAAGGTCCTCCCCGGGGTATACACTGCAATCACTCTCCATGCAGTGGGACCACATATTATGATGGTAGTCCTCACTGTCATAGTATCAACTATGGAGGTCCTCCCCGTATTGACGTCTCATCATGATAGAAAGGCCCTCCCCTTGCCATGGCATGCCCTAAAGGTCCTCCCTAGGGGTTACGCTGCAACAGAACTCCATACTTCCAGGCATCAGGTCACGGTTGTAGTCCTCTCCACCCTGATAATGGAGGTCCTCCCCGTAGAGACGTCGAGCATTGAGATTTCCCTCCCCTCATTACTGTACATTCTGGAGGCCCTCCCCAGGATGTATCCCACAGATATTCTCCCTATGGTAGCAGTAATGGTATTCCTCTCCATTTCCACAGCTGTGATGGTAGTCCTCACCACCACGACGGCCATTGCTATGGTCCTCCTCGTAATGGCCCCAAGAAACAAGAAGGTCCTCCCCATTTCACGGAATGTCCTGAAGGTCCGCCCCAGGATGTGCGTCGAACGTCAAGACATGATGGTCATCCTCACCATGATGACAGTTGTTGAAAAGGTCCACCCCGTATCGATGCTACACAGCCAGAAGGTCCTCCCCTTACTAAAACTTGCCTTGGAGGTCCTCCCCAGGGTGTGCAATACAAAAGTCCTCTATGCAGTGAGGCATCAAGCAGTAATGGCAGTCCTCACCATTATGGATGTCGTTGCAAAGGTCCTCCCCGTAATGACGCTATGTAGCCAGAAGGTCCTCCCCTTGCTACAACATGCCTTGGAGGTCCTCCCCAGGGTGTGCACTACAAAAGTCATCTATGCAGGGATGCATCAAGCAGTAATGGTAGTCCTCTCCATTACGGTCGTCATTGTGAAGGTCCTCCTCACGACGACAAATTATATCGACGAAAAGGTCCTCCTCCTGCCGAATCAAGTGCCAAAAATCCCTGGTATGCTAAGGAACTCAGAAGGACAAAATAGAGCATGTCAGATTCCCAACATGTTGCTAACGACTCCCTTCTTCAATCAGGAGATGGTCTAGGGTCGCGTTCATCTTTTGAACCACCTCGGAATCACTTACATAAAGTTTCAGCGCCAACCGGTCCCACTGCGTCTTATCACACTTGTAGTGAGTGCCTCGGTTGGGCTGACCACGTAGAGGAATCACTGGCGGAGGAGAATGCTAATATGCTGCACCTAAGGAAACGACTATCCAGGAATGATATACCAGTTATGTTTTGGCCTACAACCAC
This sequence comes from Viscum album, assembly GCA_963277665.1. Lineage (NCBI taxonomy): Eukaryota > Viridiplantae > Streptophyta > Magnoliopsida > Santalales > Viscaceae > Viscum > Viscum album. Next base: position 932,448,745 of record OY728140.1, read on the forward strand.
CTCTCAGTATGACACACCCATGGAGTTGTTGGAAGAATGCACGCACATCATCCATCGTAATATATGGACAACCCTACACTGGCTGAAATTGAGCTTCCTTCCCTATGACGGTTATGTAGACCATGTCAATATTATAGGGGACCTCCTACATCACATCGACCTGAAGTCCCTTTCCTCGATGCGACAATAATACCTCAAGGGGTGCAATGGGAATATGGAGGCAGCATGCCTCCGCGCACCGCACCAGCTACACCGCCTCATCGGTGATGCTCTAGCGGGAGTCCATATCAGGGGCTGGGGGGGACACGGAGCCCAACATTTCACTCTGTTCCATGCCTAGAAGAACCCGTTCGGTATGGTTTCTTGCAACGTCGTCACAACGATACAGAAATCAGGTGGACCCCCTGTTCAGGAAAGGCAACACACCCAACAGAGTCAGGCCTCGAGTAAGTCTAGAAGTGTCAGGCCCGACGGGAACGAGCCTTTCAAAAACTCCTGAATAAGGCCACCGAGAGCATATAGCAGGACTCTCGCCTAAGAGAGGATAATCAAAGATCTTTTCCTGCCTCCCCAGAAAGGACTGATCCACAGTTGAATTCGGTATCAGATCTGGATCACCCCCGGATGGGGGCACGCGAGATCTGGCAGGTCGCGATAGCCGCAACCACTACTGCAATCCGGGGTCAACCACAGCCTGCAGGGCTGGGGGGGCATTTTTAACAACAAATGCCTCTGTAAGACCAATAAAACCGGGAGGAGACTGAACTTCCAAGGAACAGAGCCAGCCCCAACCCTTAGGGTTGGGGACATTATTACCCCCTCAACAAAAAACTCCCCCATGAGAGTCGTTTTTCTCTCATCTAGGGAGGAAAATCAGAAGATGAGGATCTCATCCTATCCCGTCATATGAATCATCATCCCCTCTGATAGGATGGTGCATCGTAAGACCGCATAAAAGAAATCTCCACGTCTCCCTTCGTCCAGAAGTCTGAGGGCAATACCAGGTCATGAAAGGGAAGGCCAACAGAAGACATGGGAGATCCTCTTCCTATTTGGAATATGACATTCCCTCAACTCCGCAATTTGCGTTCATCAACGCCATAGAGACTAACCCCACGGGTGACACCGGAGAAAATGAAAATCCCGACAGTTCGGGAGATGATAGTTTCAGTCAGGCTGTGACTCACAATGAACCCCCATGTGTGCACACCCGGAACCAGAGGGCCGCTTTAAATATGGCTTCCCCTTCAGCTAACCTCCCTCCGCCTACCCTACGAGTTTCCAACAAGGATAACAACAAAGGAAAGGTTACCCTTAACCCATCCCCCTCTCTCGATAAAAACGATCCATTCACACTCGAAGAGAGGTTCGCTCGATAGGAAGAAGAGATGAAATAATTGAGGCAGCTTAACGTCGAGCTACACTAGAGGAACCGCTATTTTGAAAGTGCGTCCCAAGAAGAGCCACATCGCGCACTCCCAGCAAGTGCACCTCAAAGGCTAAGGATTTCCCCAGCAGACGAAGCACGAGCAGGGATGCTACCTAATGAGGTGCCTGGTCTATCCAACTAGCTAAACGTGGATGATGAATACCAGGATTTTCCTCCACATAGGAGAAAACCGGAGAAAGTACGCCCGGACCCTCCGAGGGTACCCTGGATGGAATATGCACCCTTGGTACCGCCCAATATGGATCATCGGGCAATGCTTCGGGCTACGCCTTCCTAGGACCGGGCCCAACAGGATGTCAACCAGGGTATCACCAATACCATAGAGTCACTAGCGGCTCGATTGGAAGCAATGGAAGGTCGATGCGCCCCGATATAGCCGGAGCGGAAACCCTACCTAGACGGGGTGACAGACACACCACCTGCACCCAATTTTGGGAGCCCTATATTCCCCATCTTCAATGGATCAGGCGATCCAGAGCAGAATTTGATGCACTATGCATCCTATTTTGACCCTATGATGGGGACTCCAGAGCAAAAAAAGTAGTGAAGCTCAGATTCTTCGTAGAGACCTTGCAAGGATACGCCTTCGTCTAGTATACGAGTATATCAGCCTAGTCGATTAAGAGCTGGGAGGACCTCCGACAGCAGTTCCTGTTCCACTTCAGCTCAACACTGCCTAAAGCAACGGTCATCGATCTCATGAACTGCAGTCATAGGGAGAATGAGAGGGTCTCAGATTTCATCGCCATATGGAAAGGCCTGACCAATTCTCTGAACATGCTAATGCATCAAGAGGAGATGGTAGACATATGCATCGATAATCATTGAGATGAGCTGTGAACACTACTCATACTAGTGGAGTGCACCACTGGCTTCTGCCATCTCTCATCCATTGCCCAAATAATTGAGGAAACCCTGCAATGGACTAATTCAAAGTCCCGAATAGCTTTACAGGCTCCTGCGAAAAGAGCACCATGAGCTGAAGCGTCTGCTGTCACGCTCAAACCAGCCCCTGTGCTCGGTCTGCCGCCCATACATCCACCAAATCATCAAGGCCCCCCTGCATATCAGTGGTCACCCCCACCAAAACGGGATGATCAGAGAGGACCGATGTTGAACCAGTTTTAGGAATGAAGAAAAAAAGTATACTTGTTCCGATACGTTCATGTCCATGGCTTCTTCATCGCTGCCATGAATTGCAACATGCTCCGCCTCTCGGAGCCGAGTAGACCTGAAGAAGTCATCCGCGATGACCGTCCAGATTATTGCCCCTACCATCGGATGTCGGGGCATAGTATCCGAGAGTGATTCGTCTTCAAAGACCTCCTACAGAGGATGGTAGATTCCGGAAAATTTGATCTGGGACTACCCCCAGCACATGTGGTGTGTATCTCTACCGCCGACTCCGACAAGGAGGAGGGGTGGTAGAAAGTCTCCAGCAAGGAGGGGCATAAATTTGACAACTAGATGACTCGGAAATCTATCAACTGAGCCTAGGGAATACTCCGAGCTCAACTACAGCATCTGGTGTTGCCACCAGTATCCCCTGGAGTCGCAGAGCCGACCACATAGGCTTCACAACCCTCCACAAGCTGGTCATCTGGATGGAGCCGAAGGAGGAAACAATCAAAAGTGGAGCAGTCCATGATAGGGCTAAAGTTAGTCCCAACCCTAGTAGATTTCATGCCCTCAAATCTGGCACAACGGGCACCGACCCACCAAACGGAACCATCAGAGACAACCGACCAGGTTGACCTGTCAGAAGATGAGGAGCCGATCATTGGTTCTATCAACATCATCCATCTCATATAATCATTCCCTAACAAAGGGTATGACTATGAACCCGAGTTTCCTACACGAGGAGCCGAGAGGAGGAATCGCAGAGGTAGAGGATACCAGGGGAGGAGGAGCTGCGGCCGAAACCAACCCTATGGTTGGACCCCAGCCCAGACTGTCAATATTGCGGAAACCCGTGGGAGAGCCCTTCAGCAGACTCAGCATGAGAGGGAATGCCCATCCACCCCCACATGCAGCCACTCTGGCCCGGTTGTTCTGCGATACCCACCAGAAGAGGGGAAAGTGTCTAGTTTCCTAGTGCCCACAAACAGAATGTCCAGGCCAAGTTCTCAAAATGTGGGAACACCATCGACATCTGATCCCGTAAGTCCCTCCTCGTCAAATGCTCCAGCCCCCAAAGCACCCGCTAAGACTCTCCCACCAAAGGAGAAGCGTCGACCTCTAGAGAAAAAATACAACATCCTTAAGCAGCTGGCATCCTTACTAGCCTTGTTTTCAATCCTGGATGCCCTGAGTTTATCATCCGACCTCAGTTAGGCGCTTATAGAAGCATTGATCAGCCCCATGTAATTCAAAGTCGAGGTAGCCGCCGCCGAGATTTACCGAATGGAGACTGGCTCGACTGAATGAAATGCGGTTATTTACTTCACTAATCAGGACGAAGATGCAATCATGCAGGGACACATCAGACCGCTATATGTGTCCAGCACACTGAATGGTATTGAGATCGGAAAAGTTTTTATAGACAATGGCTCTGGAGTTAACCTCCTTCCCCTTCAGACACTCCGTAAGTTGGACTACAGTGAGGAGGATCTAATTCCCTCAGCCACAACTTTTTTAGGTTACGACAAGAGTGAATAGAAACCAATGGGCCATATTAAGCTAAAATTCCATTTTGGTGACCTGGCAGCCTACACAGAATTCTTGGTGGTCCGGCAGAGTACAACATTCAATGCCCTACTGGGAAGGCCTTGGCTCCATAAGCACATGGCCGTTCATTCATCCTACCACCAGTGTATCAAGTACGACATCAATGGGAAAAGGGGTACGTTGCATGCCGACAAGTCCCCTTTAGAGCTCTCTGAGTCACATTACATCGACGTTGGGTTCTAGGGGAAAAGAATAAGAAGCCTTTGATCAACGGAGTCGACTGGATCCCCGCTCCATATGGCCTATAAATGGTCCCCGACGACCCCCTATGGAAGCTTGGCAGGGATTATGTCCTGCCCATCAACCATGTTGAGAGTAGGAGTTCGAGTCCGGACACGCATTCAGATGTCCTCATGACTTCAGCCACGATGGACGAGCACGAAAGTGTGGGAACGTCTTCCAACCCTCGACTTGGGGACCAATACTCATGCATGGATTCCCACGATGCCTCTCCTTCAAACCCTCAAAGGCTCAGACCGGAAACTCTCTCCACATCAGATCAAGAGGATGAGGACCTGGGAGATGAAGAGGGGGATGATCTCAGGGATGCACATCTTGCATTTGAGGAAGGTATCTCCACCGCTATGGATGAGCTCAGGGATATAGACCTAGGTACCAAAGAAGACCCGAGGCCCACTATCATTTGCACGACCATGTCACCCGAGGAACAAGAGGTATATACCTCCTTCCTAAGGCATCATCAGGATGTCTTTGCATGGAATTACATAGAAATTCCAGGACTCGACCCGAGGTAGCGACGCATCACCTGGATCTTCTAAAAGACCACTGGGGCTACAAACAGGCCGCTAGAAGGAAACACCCCTCACATACTGCCAAGATGGAGGCTGAAGTCGATAATCTCATTAATCATGCTTCATTAGAGAGGTCCGGTACCCCATTTAGTTGGCCAAAATCATCCTTGTCAAGAAAAATAATGGGAAAATCCGCATTTTCATTGACATCAGAGACCTAAATCGGAATTGTCTGAATGATGACTTCTCAGTTCTAATCACCGAGTTATTAATTGATTCAACGGCTGTGTTTGAGGCTCTATTCTTCATGGATGGCTATTCTGGATATAATAAAATTAGGATGGCCCGAGAAGACGAAGAAGCCACTACCGTCAGGGCCCCTAAAGGGGTATTCTCTTACAGGGTCATGCCCTTTGGTCTCAAGAATGGTGGTGCCACGTATCAGTGTTCCATGTATCAGATCATTAAGTCGTTCCTAGGGAAATTTGTTGAATGTTACGCAGATGACATAGTGGTCAAGTACAAACAGTGCTCGGATCACCTGTCAGACCTTGAGACCGTCTTCAATAAGCTTCGACAGCATATCTTGAAGATGAACCCCTTGAAATGCACCTTTGGGGTTACCTCAGGGAAGTTCCATGGCTTCGTCGTACGCCATCGCGACATTGAAGCCGACCCTGAGAAGACGAAGGCTATCCTAAGCCTGCCACCCCCTCGAAATCTCACTAAGCTGAGGGGGGTACCAAGGACACATATCCTATATTAGGCGGTTCATAGCCAACCTGGCAGGCAAATGTTTTCACTTCACCAGGTTGATGAAGAAGGGGGTCACGTACCAAAGGACGAAAGACTGCCAAGAGGCATTTGACAACTTGAATAATTACCACTTAAGCCCACCAGTGCTCAAGCCCCTGGTCTAACGAAGGCCTCTCATTATATATGTGATGAGCCTAGAATGGTCATTGGGATCCTTCCTCGCACAGAAGAACGACACCGGAAGCGAAAACAGTCTCAATTACCTCAGTTGAACCATGATTGATGCTGAGACTCGATACTCATATATAGAGAAGAGATGTATGGCCTTGGTCTTTGTGGTTCAAAAGCTACAACATTATCTGCAGCATCATGAGGTCCATTTGATCTCGTGGAGTAACCCGCTCAAGTATATCCTCAGTCACCTGATGCTAACCGGATGCCTATCCTGATGTGCAGTCTTCCTATAGCAATTCGATTTCTCGTTCATGCCTCAAAAATCCATCAAGGGCCTGGAATTAGCAGAATTTCTGGCAGAAAAACCTTCGACAGGGTCCACTGCACCAGACACTAAACTACCAGATGAAGATATCTTCTCGGTTCAAGGGGATTTCCAAGCATGGGAAATGTACTTTGACGGTGTATCCCGAAGCCCCACCGGGAAGAGGATGGAGGATCCTAGATTCAACAATGTGGGTTTGGGGATAATACTTGTGTCCCCATAAAATGTAGTTTTTCCGTATTCCTTCCTCCTGTCATAGGGATTTCCAAACAATGAAGCGGAATATCAATCCCTCATTGCATGCCTGGAACTCGAGCTCCAGACACAAGCATGACACATTAAGGTAAAAGGTGACTCAGAGCTGGTCATCAAGAAAGTCAACGGTGACTATGCTATTAAAAAGGAGAAACATATCCACTTGTTTGACCATGTACGAGGGTTAATGAACGAGTTTTCCACAGAACCATCATTGACCTATATTCCCCTTTCCCAGAACGCTCAGGCTGATGCATTAGCCAATGCAGCCACAACCCTAGCTGACCTAGATCGAAATGAAACGGTCATCAGTATTTCTCACCATCGAATAGCATTACCATTTGTTCATGCTAAGATGGAAGAGATCCATGAAGTTAGTCTTGTCCCCGACCCATATGCTCCTGCCATTGGCTAGATGACCCCCATCACGAACTACCTTCAACGGGGAGAGCTTCCAACAGACAGGGATGAACGATAGAAAATACGTAGAAGGGCAATCAATTTTGTCCTATATGGAGGCATAGGTCACTAAGAGGTCCTCTACAAATGAGTCCTCGATGGAGTGCTCCTCAGATGCATTGACAGAGAAGAAACTGCTGCCGTCATCACTGAAGTACATACAGGAGCATGTGGAGCACATCAACCAGGGACCAAGCATTCCCATTAGGTTTGAAGGCTTAGGTACAACTGTCCCAAAGTGTCACGAGACTACGAGCATTTTACCGAAAAATGCCACTCATTCAAGATCCATGCCAACTTCATACACCAGCCCTCGGAGTTGCTTCATCAAGGTAAGTACTCATGGATGTTTTCCATTTGGGGGATGGATGTCGTGGGACCGTATCCTCCCTCCACGACCAAACAGCTGATGTATATCCTCACAGCGGCCGACTTCTTTTACAAATAGGCATAATCCATACCCCTCAAGGAAGTCGAGGAAATAAATATTTTCAGCTTCGTGAAGACCAATATCATCACAAGATTTGGTGTCCCTCATACCATACTAATGGACAACGACACCAATTTATGTTCTGCTAAATTGGGAAAGCTATACCATGAGTATGGTATCAAGGCTAACCACTCATCCAGCTACCATACATCGGCCATTAGATAGATAGAAGCTTTCAACAAGACCCTGTCCAACATCTTCCCGAAAATGGTGGACAAAGACATGAAGTCATGTCCGGATAAACACCTCCATGCATTGTGGGCTTATCAAACCACAATCTACACTACTACTAAGTCTACCTCTTACTCATTGGTGTACGTCATGTAGGCGGTCCTTACCATTGAACTCCAACTTCCCTCACTCCGTGTAGCCATCTGTGATAAATTTTCTGATGATGAGCAGTCAGAAAAGCGGTTAGGTGAATTGGAACAGCTAGATGAGAAGCGCCTGCACACTCTGCACCACAAGGAAGTGTACCAGAACCGGATCGCGCGAGTAGTCAACAAAAAGGTCCGCCTCCGGTCTTTCTTGGAAGGAGAATTAGTACTGGTCCTCCGGACCCAAATGGTACCCAGAAAGAAGCCTCCAAAGCTAAATCCAAAGTGGGAGGGAGCATATGTTACACACACAGTCTACTTTAATGGAGCATACACCCTAATATCCATGGACGGGAAATTCACTACAGCTCCTACCATTGCGCGATTCCTGAAGAAGTATTTCCCATAGAGACTAAGAAATATTCATGTTCTCACCGCATGACGTTAAACTGTATAGAGTTTTTCCTTACCACTGGATGATATACTACACGGATGAAAATAAATGAGATGTACACATCATCCGAGTTGTATGACACTATAATTCCAAGCACCTCATCCTAACCACAAGACGTTAAACTGTATGGCCCTCATATGATCAGTATGACGTTAAAATGCCATGCATCTCATCCTCACCGCATGACGTTAAACAACACAGATCTAATAATGCTGCCTCGTCCTAACCCCAAGACGTTAAACTGTATGGACAACATCCTCACCGCATGACGTTAAACTGCACAGATTTCAGAGAACTACATATGGATTGATTCCTTCCCTCGCAGGATACGTAGCAACGCCAAGATCCCCAAGCCTGGGCCAAACACTTAAAAAAAATTCCCTTTATCCTATGTAAGGGCCAGACCGACACTGGATGTATCATCATCATAGAGAACTAGGTACAGCTTGATTCCTGCCATCGTAGGATACGTAGCGATGCCAGAATTCCACATCCTGGCCCAACCACTTCAAAAAAATGTCCCATTTCCCCAGTGTACGGACCAGACCGAGACAAGGTGTATCATCATTACATAGAACTACGTATGTCTCGATTCCTGCCCTTGCAAGATATGTAGTGACGCTAGAATTCCATATCCTGGCCCAACCACTTCAAAAAAAATGTTCCCTTTCCCCTGTGTACGGACCCGACCGACACGGTGTGTATCAACATTACAGAAAACTACATATGGATTGATTACGGCCCTCATAAGATACGTAGCAATGTCAGGATTCCCTATCATGGCCCATCCACTTCAAAAAAAGGTATTCCCTTTCCCCCCGTGTGAGAACCATACTGACCCGGGGTGTATATCTTCTTCCTTACCGCACGACATTAAACTGCACAGAAAATGATGCTAATAATGCCCCCTTACCCTGTATAAGAACCAGACCTTCACGGGGTTTATATATTCATCCTTACCGCATGACGATAAATTGCATGGAAGTTGCCCCCACCGCACGACGTTAAACTGCGCAGAACCCCTTTGTCTTTCACGTCGGGTCACCTTCGTCCTTACTGCATGACGTTAAACTTCATGGAGTTTGTCCTCACCGCATGACGTTAAACTGCACAGACTTTATCACGACCCACCCATGACACATGTCGATACGAGATAGAGATACTCCTTGAACATTTGGATACATCCTTTCCGTGCATCAGAGTCCACGACCCATATAATTATGGTTCTTCATAACCACTCATGGCCATCAGAATTGGAAAGTCATTGACCTGTGGACACCTTTGTACGAATATGCATACCATGCCCTCAGTAGATCTGCATATTTATAGCCCTTGGACCGTCTACCAAAGAAAATATTTCCATAGGTGACACTCTTCCTAGCTTCGTACGCTTACTGGCCTCAGAGCCCCAATACCATATCTCTTAATCAAGAAGTTTATGGAGAAGTGGTTTACAAGTTCATTCCCCTTTTCACATTCGGGTGTTGGCAGGGTTTCCCTATCTAGCTAGCCTGTGTGTCCGCCAGTGGTTCACATAGCGATCTGCATCAACAAACATCAAGCCAGGACTATGCTACGTTGACTCAATGGAAAATTGTGGTGAAGATGATTCCTGTATACTCGGACACCATTATCCCCACGTGCTGAACTCTGCACTGTGAGCAATTGTGGCTTTTCATAATCACTCATGGCCATCGTAAGTGGAAATTTATAGACCTGGGGACACCATTGTATGGCTATTCAAACCATGCCCTCAGCATCTCTACATAATGATATCCCCTGGCTCGTCCATCAAAGGCAAGATTTCTTCTGGGGTACTTCTGCTAGCTCCGTACGCCTACCGGCCTCAGAGCCCCCACACTATACCTCCTGATCCAGGAAAGCTCAAAGTTCCAGTTTACGACCTTCATCCCCAGCCTTGTTCCAAGTACACCAGAACATACAGACCAAATTATCCTTCGAGTGATTGCAGTAATAGTCACCCAATGGTCCGAGCTCTATTACCAATAAAATATGAGTACTTCGTCCTCACCGCACGACGTTAAACTGCACGGAGTGAAGGCACACCCCCGCGAGCAAGATAAATCCATGCAGGGGGCACTTTAATCTTTAATAGAATCCAGGTACGAATATCCCCTACATATCTAGGCATTCCTCACCAGATGAAAGACTTCGTGGCCCAGACAACCGCGAATCCTCATAACCACTCACGACTGTCGGAAGTGGAAAGTAATCGACCCGTGGACACCTTTGTATGACTATGAATACCATGCCCCCAGTGGCTCTGCATAATGATAGCCCCTAGATCATCCATCAAAGGTAAGATTTCCACAGGCGATGCTCTTCCTAGCTCCGTATGTTTACCGGACTCAGAGCCCCCAAATCACCACTCCTGATCCAAGAATCCCAGGAACCATGATTTACACCAATCACCCCCCTTCCACGCCTGGGGCATGTTGTGGTATTCCAGCCCAGATATATTTTGAAGAAGATCATCCTTCGTAATAATGCCCCTCATCCTCGCGGCATGACGTTAAACTGCACGACAACCCTTAAAGATATCTTCGTTCTCACCGCATGACGTTAAACTGCACGGACGTCGTCCTCGCTGCATGACGTTAAACTGCATAGAGACCTTCAAAAATCCCCCCTTTCCTCACCGCATGATGCTAAACTAGACATCAACCTTTAATAATGCTCCTCGTCCTTACCTCATGATGTTAATCTACATGGTCGAACCCATCAAGGGTTCAGTATGAAACATAGGGTTTTCTCTGTCTTGTAGTGCACTGGTCAGACTTTCACGAACCACCGCCTCACACCAGCTTGAGGAAGAATTACTTCACCTGTTCTCAGGAAGAATAGTGTAGATATTTCCCCCGTATTCATGCACACTCTCATCATAAACCATACTCTGTACTCAAAAAAATCCGAACACTCATATGCCACCACTGGTGGTTCCAAATATCAACTTCCCTGAAGTTGCTCGAATATCAGAAGTGGATAGTCTTTGACCTATGGAAACCATTTTATGTCTATTCATACCATTCCCTTAGTGGATCGTCATATTGTTTTCCCCTGGCCCGTCTACCAAAGGCATGTTTTCCTTGTGCAATGATTATCTCTGTACACCTCTTGGCCCCTAAGCCCCCATTTCTATCCAGGGATTCAGAAACCCTCTGAGCTACATATTACCAAACCTTTTCACAATCCTACCTGAATATGGAAAAACATCTTTGATGAGATTACCGAGAACCAGGAAAAGTCGTTCCATTTCAAATGATGTCCCAGCTGCATGACTTTAAACTACGTCAATCCTCAAGCATCCCTTACGCTAACTAAATGGACAGGGAGGTGGTCTCCAGACCACTCTCCTGATTAGTACGGATGTTCCCAAAACCCTTTCAGATGTCACACTCCTCTTCTGAGCCACCCTTGTTTGTTTTAATTTCTTTCCATGCCTCCCACTGTGGTTTCCATAAGCCAGACTTCCACGAAGTCCCCTGGCCATCAGAAATTGATAAGTCTTTGACTTAAGGATACCTTTTTATGACTATGCATACCAATACCTCATTGGCTCTGCATATTTATTTCCCCTGGACAGTCTACCAGAGGCATGTTTTCCTTAGGGAATTATCTTCCTGCCTCTATACGCCAACACGACTCCCATGCCTTCAGACATGCCCTGCATGCCGCTCAAATTCAAATATTTTCCCCCACGTGCGTCTAAAGGGTATTAAGACATCTTTTAATCAGTTGAACCCCATTATGGCCCTTTCCACACCATATTTGGTCAAATCTGTTGGACCTAAAACATCAGTGATGATGGTCTTGTTGGCATGACTTTAAACCGCTCACAGAAGAAAGAGACACAAAGCATGTTAGGCCGAAAACCCAAAAAGGGAGACCTATGAAAAAGCCAGGTTATACCCACTAGGCTCACACCAAATGGGCCCAGGAAAAATCAGGGCATTAAAAGAAAAGAAAAAAGTTTGTGGGGTTTTCCTATAAAACCCTAGAAAATGTCGAACAGTGCTCGCTGAGTCCCACGGCTCAGGCAAAATTTAATGCATTGTCCAATCACTCATTGATTTTCAGGACCACTCTACATCAGAATGGCCTCCTCTTTGTTCCGATCAGACCCCATTATGATGGGGGGCATTTGTAGGGTCCTGAAAATTCTGCAAGCGGGAAATCAAATTACCCCAAGAATTGGAAAAAGGACCGAACCGGTCCACGCGCCAGCTCCCGGCAAAAGCAAGCGACCGGTCCGGCAGACTGCCCTCCCGAAATTCGGTAGACCATCATCATTTGTGAAGTAGAGGTGGGGACCCTCCGTGGGCGCGAAGAACGATGGGCGTCAGCCGGTCAACCATCACAAACCACCCCAGCTGAAAAGCGCACCAAACAGACAAAGCGGTGCACGCTGTCTATTCGTGAAATGGAGGTGGAGCGCCCATGCGGTCGCGGACCGCTGTCATTCACGGAATAGAGGTGGAGTGGTGCACAGCAGCAGAGAAGTTCCATGGATCTCGATTCCAAAGCGCCCAGTTGACCAAGTCATCCGTAGGTAGGGATTCATTCATGGGCTTCTATAGAAAGTTCCATGGGCCCATTGATACAGCCTCCCTCATGACTCTATAAATAGTCACCGAGGGGAACCAAAAGAAAGAGGAGGAAGGACAAGTGAAAACCTATGGGGAGACGCTGGAGAAATCACTCTGCAGCCATCCCCATATCACATATCATCTTTGGATGAACTCTTCTACGTATAGGAGAAACCCATCCGCGAACCACATGCATCAAACTCCTCCACTGACATCCCATTGTGTACATCTCCTTCGCGGACGACCATCCCCTTCGCGAACGTCCATCTCTACCACGGACCAGTGTCATTCGCGAAATTGAGGTGGAACACCTCCGCGGGTGCGAAGTAGGACGGGCACCGGCCCCTTTTTAGACACCCTTCGTGGACGACCATATCATCCACGAACAACCTCCTTCGCAGACAGCCTCCTACGCGGAAATCATCCTTCACGGATAACATCCTTCACAGATTTCTATCTCCTCCGTGGACAGCTCCACCTCGGATACCCATCGCAGGGAACTAAACCATGAACCACATGCGGCCAGTCCCTCGCGGCCAGTCCCTCGCGGTCGACACCTCGCGGCCAGCTCCTTCACGGCCATCCCCATGCGGAAAACCCCATGCACTCGCTGGTCCATACCACAGGGGATGCGCCCCTGCTCCCCTACTCTGGCTCACTTCCGGTCTGCGGTCCCAGCCCTCCAGGCCAGTCCTTTAGCTACCGTCACTGACCCCCATCATAAATAGAGAGTCGCACTGCGAACTTTTCAAGCCGGGTCAACAATATTTTTTATTTCACCCTTATGCCGCTCCAACATCCATCCTATAAAATGCCATGAGCCGAGATACTCCTCATGAGACTCCAAAAATCCCATTACCCATCTCCTGTGGTAAGATCATCCAGAAAGTTTTCCCTATCATAAGTCCCACAACAACCACTCCTAGGTATCTCATACCTAGTCGTCCTGACCACATGACGTTAAACTGTATGTCCCTCGACCTAACAACATGATGTTAAACTGTATACAAACAGTCCTCTCTACATAACTATAAACTGTAGCACTTCCTGTCATTCAATAATTAGATGAATCTTTCTCTATGTATGATATTCCTTATGCTCCAAGCATAAGATGCCTCATGCCATGTTTATAGTGGCATAATTTCAGGAGCGCTGGAATCTGTAAAAACACACCATCACTCAACCCCACGCTTTGCATGTCCTTCATTCGGATCTTCATCCTATTGCATGTCTGAAGGGACCCCCTAACAGCCTGGTCCAATGCCACCTCGTCTCACCTACCGTCCTAGGCCAACGCCTTAGAATACTTTAGACGACACTTCAAGATAGTTCCTGTGTTTCGAACACGGTCAGTAGTCGACCCTCATTTTTTCATCTCCATTTCAGGATAACATGATATGAATGTTGTGTTTTGAACATGGTCAACAATTATCCTCCATCACAATGCCACCCTCATTGAGTTCTGAATTTCTGGCATGTAATTCGCACTTTTTATCTCCCTTTGTTTGGACTAATTCCAACGCCCTTGGCGTTATCCCACTTGTGCACTTGCGCATAGGCGTTAGACCCATTATATTCCTCAAACCACCAATGGGTTGGGTTACCCTCATGTCCAGACAAAAGGAAGACACCATGGGTGTCCATATCGAAGTAAGCCTCGATCTTCTGGGCCGCCTTCATGCGTAAGCCCCAATCCGCTTCTCACGGATGCACCTTTCGCGACATGATTGTCTGGTCCATGCTGCCTCTTGTTTGCCACACCGAGCATGACTCACGTGGTCTTAGAGTAAGCATCGACAATGAAAACCTCTTATGGGCATCCTTAGAGTGTAAGCCCCAACCCATCATTATGGGATGCCCCATAGCGTAAGCCCCAAGCCAAAGAGAACAACGAGGACTTTGATCCATACCAAAGCATGGTACGTAGGAAGCCTCCATGAGGTTCAATCCCACCACCCATTAGACCACCTGGTCTCTCTTCACGTCGGTTCCCCAACACCAATGTGAACTACGTGGACTTTGATCTCTTCTTCCTAAGAAGGGTACGTAGAAAGCCTCCCTGAGGTTGAATCCCAACAGACGGTCGATCTGACCATCTCCACGTCAGTTCACTGCACCACTCCTAGTGTCGCCTCAAGCGAGTTCCAGCCCTTCGGGGTCATTAATCCAAAGAGGGATGGTAATCCTCGGGCGTAAATTATTCTGAACACATGCGTCCAATTGGCTATTTCCCACGAGGGTTGAATATGTGGATGATATAGTTGGGTATAAACCAATGATTCACAAACATATGAATACGTCTTAAATCTATAAGATAGTCCCAGAACAGGAAATAATTCCCCCCAAAAGGGTGCGATAAGCCCGACCTCCCATCCTCTCAACCAATGTGAGTTCTTAAGAGTCGCTGGTCAGACCATCCGGGGGACGCCTGCCTTTGGAAAGCAGGTCCATCAATCATTGGATATAAATTCGTTGGGCGTTTCGTGGCTAAAAACCAAGAACGAAACAATTACCTTGGAAAATGAAAATTTATTTTTCTAGAAAATATAGATTTTAAAATAAAAATTTTCATATTTTAATTATAGAATTCATATATCTGTTTTGAAATTTATTTACAAACATTGAAATACATAATAATAATAAATTAAATTAATTTCGGTTGTATATTATGTTATTAAATTTTGTTAAATCATTATTGTTATATATAAGAAGTCAAAACACACACCGAAAATGCATTGCAATATTTTTATAATTCACATAAAAATAAAGTATTTATGAAAATTTTAAAAATTTAACCCAAACATAATTTCAATGGGATGATTTAAACATAATTTTTATTTTAACAATATAATTTTATATATATGATAATTTATTTACAATGGATGTCCAATTTTTTATCATAGACAAATTAATTTCATATAACCAAATTCCTAGAACATTATAAAATTATATTTTCATTTATATATAAATAAATAATTTTTTAACAAATATTTCATTAAAATAAATATTTTTAAGAATTATATATTTTATTATAATGTTGTATATATTTTCTTAAAATACATATATATTTA
Source organism: Viscum album (assembly GCA_963277665.1). Classification (NCBI taxonomy): domain Eukaryota; kingdom Viridiplantae; phylum Streptophyta; class Magnoliopsida; order Santalales; family Viscaceae; genus Viscum; species Viscum album. The sequence goes on from OY728140.1 coordinate 932,464,582, forward strand.
ATTTTTATTTAAAATTTATTTATTAAGTTTATCTTATATTATCGTATAGTTTATTAATAATAAAAAATATAAAATTTTATTTATGAGATAAATATGTAATTATTTCAAAATATACACTTTTATGATACTAATGCCTAGATATGAAACCCCATATTACACCAAAAAAATTCCCAAAGTTTATGGTGTGAGATGGTGTTAGTTTCTTAGGGCCACTCAGCTAACATTTACTTTGTGGTGATGTCCACCACCTTGAAAATCTCCTTTTATTGGTTTCATTCAAGACTCATTTATTGATGCTACTATAGGTCTTGGTTATGGGAGAACCACAGTGATACTACCACCCTCCCATCATTTGACATGTGAGATTCAAAAGGAATGACTATAATGTATGAGCTCAACATTTATCATTTATGTTGGAATTATAATTTTTCATTACATTTTTAAAAAATAGTTATAATGGTGACATTATTAACATTTTTCATAATACCCAACTATCATATTGGCATACAATTATATTGACCAATGGTATTATAGGAAAATGGCCAGGTAATGATCAGACTATAGTGGTCAGTTTTCCCATTATACTATATTCATACTCCACCATGCATCTTCATTTACTATGTGATTTAACAAAAAATTTATCCCTTTGATAATTTTAATATTATACCAAAATTTTCAGTTTCTTTAACCATTTTAATGGATGGATTAATCATCCTAAGATATTTAGATTCTTTGGAGTATATAAGTGTGTTATCGATATTTTTTGGATTTTCTAATCATATTATTATTATTATTTATACTAATTGAAATTATTTTATGAATTTAAATATTTATATTTTTTATATTTCTACGTACTTAAAATTTAAAATATAAAAAATTTCTTTATGATGAAGTTCCCTTTTATTAATTATATAATAAATTTTCTATCTATTAGACAATATATTTGGGTGGTGGGATATGACCATGATATTGAAAATGAAATACCTACACACCATTTTCTTTCTTTTTTTGTTATATATATATTATTTTATTTCTAATAATAACATTTTTTATGGTAAACATTTTATATAATGCACTATGATGGAATACTCATTACATTTTTTTAATGTGACTAAAATAATGAAACACCCACACACATACTAGTCAATGAAATTATTCTAAACGTAAACACATGTGGCTGATTCCCATAATATTATCCTTAGATTTAGTGTGAAAAAATATATATAGCAAACAGTTAGTAGGGATATATTCATCTTGTAATGTTGAAATAACCTATATGAAAATTCATGGATACTAAAGGAATATCAAAGGAATAATTTTAGGTTATATCTATGTAGATAAAATGGGATTGTAAAAATTAAACTCAATCATATTTATACATTCCTTTATTCTCAAATTTAATTTAATTTGAAAACCAACTTTTTCTATTAGATAAATCATGAAATTTGATCAATCATGAGATGATTGTACTATAGATAATGGTTTTAAATATAATTTAACTTTTTGGAATGTAATGTTAATGAAGATATATATCATATCAAAAATCAATTAAAAATATTTACCCAAATTCAAATAGATTCCAAAATTTTTTAACCAGTGTAAATCCGAATCAAATATATTTAATTTCTTCTATGAAAAAAACTAAAAAAATAAAATAGAAGAATTTAGATAAAATATATAAATTAAAACTATACCCTAAATGAATCAATATAATAAACATAGGGATTAAAGGAATTACTTTTTCAATTAATTTTATTGATTTTTTAAGGAAAATTTAATTATTTGGAATAGAATAACAAAACTAGAGTTCATTTTTTAAAATTTAGACAACCCATTTATAATATTAAATTGTTATAAAAATGTTTCCCTCATGGTAAACATTAAAATAAAAACTATAATAATAATTATTAAAATTGAATAAATAAAAAAATCCATTTTTTTAGAAACATGAGAAAAATATAGTGCCCTTTATTTCATCATTTTTTAATAATTATAAAAGAATAATTAGTGCAAAAATGTTGTATGGATAGTAGTGGTACAACTTTCAATGTTTTATTTATCATTAAAAAAAGTAACATTTTTTTGTGGATGTTTATGATATTGATAATTTATTTATATATATATTTAAGGTAAAACATTTTTAAATTATTATAACATTTAATGGTTTGTAAAATTAATTTTTAAATAAAAATAAATAATTGAGAATAAAATCTTATAAAAATTTAAAAATAATTATCATTATATATATGTTTTATTATTATATATATTTCATATTTTCATATCTAAATAGTAGTTAATTTTAATTTAATATTACTTATTTAATTTTATGATTCTATTAATTAAGTATTATGGAACATGATATACAAAAATGTTTGTGTTGGGTTTCACTATCACACACAAATATGAATGTCCTTAGGTTTTAGACATGCATACACACATACATTAATATTTATATATGAGTAAATAAGATCATTTATATAAGTCTTTAACTAAAAAAATTCAACATAAAAAATTTGAATCAATTTATAAAATTAAAATATATTTATAATTTTAGTAACTTATATACAAACTGTTATTAAATATTTTTATTACTAAAATCATTTATTTTTATTTACAATAAATTTATTAGAAATTTTTATTATAAATATTTCTTTTAAATATATGATTATTTTTATTATAATTGTGCATTTATATAATTTATGATATATATTAAATTAAATTAATTAATTTATATAAATAATAACTTTTTAGTCAAAATAAATAGACAATTTTTTTATACACTATAAATATAATATATACACAAATATAAAATTTCTAATAACAATATATATATATATATTATCAATAGTATAATATTTATATAAGAATATTCTATTGTTTGGATTTGATTTTATAGTTCTATAATGGATAATATAATTTGAAAAAACATTTTTACATTTATGTTTTTCATATAGTTGAAGGAAATTATATTTTTTCCTATTATATAAATATATATATATTCATAAAATAAAAGAAATTGTATTATTTTAAAAAAATCAAGAGTAAATTTAAAATTAATATGTAGTATATTTAAAATAGATATCTCTGAATTGAAATATAGTTATTCGAGTTTTTAATAATGACAATGATAATGTATACCAGAGTCTGCACCCCAACCTATCTCGTTATAGGTGAATTCACCCACATCATTGATAATATATGGTCTAAAATTCCCTTCCACAGTGTTTGGTCGGAATAATACAATGATACACAAGAGGGGATGAGTTGTGTCTATTCAATGGGGTTGACAATTTCCAACATTAATTCACTTTCATTTTTATGTGGATAATTACAATGTATTCCTACTATTTTTAGAGTTTATACAGGGGAAAATAGAATTAATAAAAAAATGTTATAGTGGTTTTTGGAACAAATTTTCCATTGTCCAATCCACCAACTCTCTCTTTGCGAGCTCGGTGATTTTCACTAGACATGTCCTCTTATCACAAGTTGTTGAAATAAAAAATAGAGTGGAGATAGTTGGCACCTTTACAATAAGGATAAATAGAGAATTCTTGTTCTTTTATAGAGAACCCGTTATCAAATCATGGTAAAAGAAGTTGACACATCTCCACAATTGATTATTTTATTTTGAAACTCCAATAAATCAATAGAGTTTGATATATTATTTCTTAATGTTGTGCTTAACAATTGCAGATGAAACTGACAGTATATGGGTCTTCTTCTATAGAAATGAATTTATTTAATAATGATTAACTGTAGAGAGATCTTGGTTGAAAATGTTCATCAATTTTACTATCAACAAACAATAGTATGGGGTTTCACAAGTATATTTCAAATGGGTATACTAATTTAGAAAATAATAGAGTCAATCATTCAATATAGAAACAATATAAAATTTATTCCCAAGATAAAATTCATATGTTTTTTTATTTCAATAGAAATTTCCAGAAAATATATAGATAAGGTAGCTTACTTATGTATTATAGATCCATTAATGTTTCCTGAAAGTACACGATATTTAAAATTGATTTTGACTAGGGGAGTTATAACATATATTAATTATAGGATTGATTATCTACATTGAATATGGTTCTTCCATAAAATTCAAAAATTCCATTGAATATGTTATATAATATCATTTAATGAATTTTAAATATTTCAAGATTGTTATAGAAATCATGGATAATATCACATTTTAAAATCTGTATTTGTTGAATAAAAAAATATAGGGATGAAATTCATAGAATATGGTTCCATTGTGTAGTATAGCGTTCCATTATGTAGAGTAGGATTTCATTTCATGGCATCCTATATATGGTTCCTGAAACGTACATTCATGTTTTTATAACATAGGGATCAAATGTAATTTTTGGATCTGGAACCATACATTCATACTTCTAGAGTAAGGTTGATTCCAAACATTGGGATGATTAACCATATATTTATTCTCTGAGTGTAGGGTATGAACAATGATTCTTGACATCCCCATTGGGTTTATATTCAAGATATTTATCTAAATTTATCATTATTAATCAATATGTAAATTTTTCAGAATATGGATGATAAACCATACATGTTGTTCTGAACATAAGATTATTTTCTTCTATTACATGTACCAACATAAGGTACGAACAATGTTCCCAGAATCCCTAAAATATTTTGCGAATTATTTATAAATATTCCTTCCTCATTGAAAACCTAAATATAATACTATTTTTAAATTAAAAAGAATATTAATTTCCTAAAACTCGTAAAATGTAATATCATGAATAAAACTAACAAGGGTATTTATGAGATTCAAAAGAAATAATATTTTTAGGGTATTATTCAATAATATATCCCATATAATCTCTCCAATTTTTGATGTTCAGAAAACAAAAACAATTATATAAAATGTTGTAATCATTGATACTAAAGAATGAATATGTTTTGGAAAAAAAATTTCATTGAAAATTAATTTTTTACAATAGTATCACAATTTCATATTTATACTCTGATTAAAAGAAAATAGATTCTTGAACAATTATGAATGTTTCCTTAACACATTTATCACCCATTTTTTTAATCAAAAATAATATATATGAAAAAGGATTATAAAATTCTATGTTGAACATAATTTTAAGTTAATGATTATGAATGACTAATTAAAGATGAATAAATCTTGGTTTCATATTGAATACATGGTATTAAATAAAATAATATTTAATTATATAAAACTAACTGATATAAAAAATTTAGGTAAATTAAATTGAATTTAAAATTAACTTCTTTGAGAAAATATTACATTGCATAATAAATTAAATAAATGTCCAAAAGGATTGTCTTGGGATATATTTTTCTTCCAGATCGTAATCTCAGTTGGTAGAAGGCACAATAAGATAAAGAAAGGATTGAATAGTACCATGAATATCATGATGTTTCACTAACAGGATATAGAAATTGTTTTAGAAAATATATATCTATTAGTATAGTATCTTCTTTGAATACTGACCGATCGTCATTATTTCAACAATATTCACCTTAAAAAAATAATTAATTATTTCTTCAGATTGAACAAAGGAAGTCACCTTGTCTATCATCATATGAATAACTGGTCCCATATATGATTCTTTAAAGGACATTTGACCTCTCTAATTTCATTGATTCTCCAAAATAACATTCAAAGGTGTATTGTGACACTGAATTGGTTTTATTTTTTTTGCTGAAATCAGCTAGAAACCATGTAATTTCATCAAATATATTTATCAAATCCAGATATGTTTGGGGAGATGTGGAAAATTCCTAATGAATTTCTATGATAGAGTGAAATTATCTCCCAATAAATTGTTTCCACTCATAAAAATTACATTTCATTACACATAAATTCTTGGTCATTGAGAGATCATGAGTAAAAGTTCAGGTATGATCATCAATATCTCCCTATAAAATAATTGTTTCATTTATATATCTAAATTGAGTTTGAAGTACATCCAACTCAACTCTATGTTTTTTGATCATTTGATATCTTCCACTATATTCTATTCAGCCTCCAAATCCTGTCTTAGAGAAAATTACTGTTAATTTAAATATCTATAATAATGAAAAAATATTCTTTATTTCATTCCAATGTGTCATAAACTCATAAGATTATTCTTTGGTTTTACCAATTTACACCAAATCCAAACGTGTTTCATCCTCCTATCTCAATGTAGATATTATTGTATCAACTAAATTTACAAATCTGTGTGAAATTTTTTCAGGGTCATCTTCACCAGCATTATGAGGAACTTCTATATATTGATCAGTCACATGACAAATATTCCCATCATCATTCCGTCAATTGAGCCAACTTCAAAAAAAAATCTTGTTATATTCTTCCATCTACAACTTCATCATCATTCACATTTTTTGAAATGTTTATTGAAATGTTTATTGATTGTTAAAGACCAACCTCATCATATATAGATCCAACATCATCTTCTTATGTCTTAGGTCTCACAAAACCAAAAAAATGTATTAATTTTTTCTCACATTGAGCACCATAAATCCAACATTCTTGTAATTTTATGCCAACATGTAAAAGATAGTTGAACGAATCACTCTAGAAAAATCCTAGCTTCATAACAATTATAGAATTTTCAATATTATTATGATAACATCTATAACTAAAATGGATGTCTCTTATCTGTCCAAGATTGACAAAAAAATGGGTATAATCCATCCATAGTGGTAATAGATGATAATTCCTTCATTATGACTTTAGTGAATCAAATAACATATCATATAGCTATAAAATTTTAGAAATATATTGTTTAGAAACAAAAAAGATATTATAAAAATCACAATAAATAATATTCTATAGGTCAAACTTCCTTATCACAATTCTAGACTGAATGAACTTCATGAAGACACTTTGATCATCATTAAGTCCTTTTGCTATCATTTTCGTGAATGTTCTAGTTCTGAAGAGAGAAAACATTATATCAACTAATTTTAATAATTAAAATCCTATATTTTTTAAATCAAAACAAAATCCCCACTCTTGGGTATAATAAAATATCTTAACACTTTGTAAATAAGTGATATAAAGGCCATCATGATGAATCTTAGAAATAAATAAACTTTTATTATTGCCAAAACTAAAAGAGTCATTTCAACAGACCTATTTTACCTATATATCAACATAAAAATAAATTTCTTGATCTCTATAAATGAATTCCTTGCCATTAAATATTATTTTATACTTCAACCATATATTTTATTTGTTCAAAAAATCAAAATCAATTAAATTCACCTTTTGAAGTATCCTAAATTTCAAAGGATAACGAACGTGATCACTTTTCCATATTCCCCAACATAGATTAATGTTTCAATTTATGATGGTTAGGGTAATAAATAATCAAAGGATAGGGTTTTAGTAACATCGAAGTAGAGGCAAATTGTAATCTGAAAGGAAATTAATGTGTGAAAATGAGAGCAAGAGAATAATGTCATATATTATGCGTCGATTGATAATGTACTCATTATTTTTTAAAATTTAAAAAAAAGAATTAAAAATGCAGTTTTTTTAATCTTAAAAATAAATAAATTTATAAAAAGATATTAATATATATAATTAAATTCAATGAATAAATTTGAATAAAATAATATAGAGATATTAAAAAAATAAATTATTAAATCGTCATTAAAAAATAAATATTTGTAACTCCACATTTATAAATAAATAATAGTTGTGGGAAGTGTTTTATTAAAGACATCAGTTAATTTATATTTTATATTTATAAATTATAATGGTAAAACCATTTAAGAAAATTATCTCTTATAAAATTATTCCTAATATCCACAATCATTGACCAATAATGACATACATGATTTTTTATAATATTTATAACGTTATAATTATAACAGAAAAAAGAAATATAATTAAAATTTATTCCAACATCTAATATAGTGTGTTTCAACCAAAACACTTGTGAAAATAAACTACTAGAGGGTATATATTCTTCCTTGGCTGTTAACAGGTCAAGTGAAATTTTTTTCTTACTCGACCATGATACTAAATATTTTTCTATAATGTGAGAGGTTCATGAGGTATATTTACTATCTAATCGACAACCTCTAAATTCAACATTTGGTTATGAAATTAAATTAAAATCATAAATTTTGATGTTAAGTAGAAATTTTAAATACTTCCATTTATATAAATAAAAAATAATTTTGCTACAGTAAGATGTGATTCTTTTGGATTTTGATGAAATTTAGAACAAGGAAACATAGAAAACGAAATGTATATTCTATGATTTGTAAGATATAACCAACAAAGGATCACAAATATATATAACATGTTGTCTATGGGTTTCCCAGGTTCATCAAAAAAATTGGTTATATTAGTTCACATATGATTTGTATATTTTTCACTATTTTCAAGTCCAATTTTTTTTCAAGAAATAATTAATTAATTTTCCTTGATTTAAAACATTTCCATTATATTTTTGATAGATTTTAAATCAAAAAATGAAATTTATTTCTCGCATCCGCATGATTTCAAATAATTTTTGAATTAGTTTTTAAACACAAATATGATTCTATTCTATTTTGTTAACTAAAAATAACATCATCAACATAAATTTAATGTAAAAAATATTATAACAATTTTTTTTCGTAAAAAGTGTAGGATCTACTAATCCTATAGAAAAAACCATTTTCAATAAAAAAACATATTATTTCATAATAATTTCTAGGTGATAGTTTATGTCTATAGAGAGAATAAGTACGTATTAAATAGAATTTGGTATTTCCATTCTTTGAAAAATTGGAGGTTGCTCAACATAAACTTCCTTATTTGAATATCCATTATGGAATGCATATTTAACATTCATATGATATAATTAATAGTTCATTTCAAACACATAATATAAAGGACTCTATTGGATTCTTATATCAATACATGTGAAAATGATACATCATAATCTATTCATTATTTCTAATTATATCATTTAGCTACTAATCTAGCTTTTTTTCTCATTACGATCTGTTAAAAATATTGTGTATTGATAAAGATCCACTTAGTTCGTATTACTTGGAAATTATACAGTCTTTGTACTAATTCTAAAACATAATTACTTCTAAATTTGTTTACTTATCCTTGCATAGATAACATCCAACTAGAAACTTTTAAATATTCATCAAAACTATTAGGTTACAACTGAGATCAAAATCCAATGAATTAAACTAGTTTTCCCACCTATCATCTAGTTATAATTATTTTTTCTTTGTCTCCAATAAATGCTTCTATTGTTTGGTTATTTATGGAACTAGACTATCAATGTAATAAAATTTATGGTTTTTCTGTTTCATGTTATTCTTGAACTGGATTAAATTTTTATTAATTTATTTCCAAAATAAGCTTTAGGATATATGGGTGTAATGTTTTAAAATGAATTAGTAACTTGATCAGTTTGATATTTCACATTAATTAAAGGTTTAGTTTCATTAAACATCACATGAAATGATTCTACAAAAATCCTTGAATTTTTATTAAAAACTCTATTGGATTTTGAATTAGCTGAATATCCTCTAAATATTCCTTCAACATCTTTTAGATCCAATTTACCAAAATTATCCTTAGTATTCATGATGTATACCTTAAATCCATATTTATTAAAATACATTACTTTAAGATCATTATCATTCAAAATTATATAGTGTGACTTATCATTAATTTGACTTTTTAAAACTCTATTCATGATATAAAAAAAATTTCTTATAGATTCTACTAAGAAGTAGGTAAGAAAATTGTATTAATTTGGAATAATCCTTTCTATTTTTAGAATTGTTGTTTTTTTTCATTCAAAAAAGAATTTTTTTGAGGTTTTCCTCTTGTAGAAAATATGTTTTTATAATCTAAATTTTATAGGAAATAATTAAATTAATGATTTTAGAATTATATACGATCATAACATCTCAATGAAATATTTTTTTTTTTAAAAAAAATTTATAATAATTTTATAAATGATTTAAAAAAATGAGTGTTGACATCGAAAAAAGTCCATAACACTCGGTGGAAGTTTCGGAAGGACGAAGCGAAGTCATATTTGGAATCATAGGCCAGATCCGGAGGCCTGGGATGTGGTGCGCGATATAAAGGAGGCTCTGCGCGAAAAATTGTTCTGCGCGCGTAGAATCACCGGGTTTCGCGCAATTGAGCTGTTGGGGCACGCAATCCTTGCGCGCCCCGGTTCTGCGTGGCGAGATTTTGCGCGCCGGTTGCGCTCGCGCGCGAAGAATGTCGCGCGCCCCCTGGATTCCGCGCCGGAGGTCGCCTATAAATAGAAGGTGACCCCGAACGGTTTGGGGGTTTAGGAATCCGAAGCGACTCCCATGCGCGCAATTCGGCTCCCCCCGCGCGCAAGATGACTTCCAGGTAATACCCTCATTTCGCGCAACCTTGCCCCAGAGTTCGCCTTTGCGCGCAACTCCACCGGCTTCAGTGAATTTTCCCCCTCCCCAGTGTTCCAGCCTTGCGCGCAATGCGTGTCTCATGCGCGTAATAGGCTGTCGTGCGCGCAAAACCCTGCACGTAGTTCCCTCTCCACGTGAAATTCCATTGCTTGAATTGCGCATCGTCCCAGATTTTTGCGCGCAAACCTTCCCTTTTGTGCGCAAATCCCAGGACTCCTCACCTTGACGCCCCTTGGCTGCCCCCTGCACCAGCACCTGATGTCTCCCCTGCCGGGAATGCGCGCCATGCGTTGTTTTCTCGTACGGCCTCCCAGGCTCGTGCGAAGTAACCTCAAGGTCCCTTGGGTCGTGTTTCCCATTGCGTTGCTTTGCCTTATGCTTCTCCGCATAGGCACGCTAACGGCTATTGATTCTTCGCATTGCCACGCTAATGTGGACCCCCCGGTGGTTCGCCCTGCGGTCCCCCTTCATCATGGCCTTGCCAATGCCTTCCCTCCCACAAGGGGTAGAGGGCATTGGGCATGTAAGCCCTAGGGGTGTAGAGAAAACCCACCTCATCCACGATTCAAGACGTTAAACTGCTAAGCACCTCGTCCTTAACACAAGACGTTAAACTATGGCCCGACCCCGTGCTTCGCACACAGGATCCCCCAGCTCGGACATTTTTTACGCCACTCGTCTCCACTAGAATGGACTCTTCATCACATGGAATGAGATCCTCCTTGTCGGAGCGGCGTTTGTCCGCGGGGGAAGGGCTGCCTCAGAGTGTAAGCCCCTAACCTTTCTTTCGGATGATTGCACCCGTGTATCTCGGTACATCCCCCCTGCCAAGGCCAGTGAAGTCCTTTTCCCACTGTACTTTGTCTCACCACGGGCCTCCACCCTGGAGTAAGCCCCGGCACTAAGGACCGCTAACCACGCATAAACCCCTGTTTCCTCTTTGGGCCACTCAACTCGTAAGCCCCATTCCGCTTCTCATGGACGCACCCTTCACGATGTGATCATCTGGTCCCTGTTGCCTCTTGTTTCTCACACTGAGCATGACTCACGTTGGATTAGAGTTCACATCGACCATGAAATCCTCTTATGGGCCGCCCCAGAGCGTAAGCCCCATCCCAGCGAACTATGTGGACTTTGATCCGTGCTAACGCATGGTACGTAGGAAGCCTCCATGAGGTTCAAGCCCACCACTCGGTCATCCCGACCTCTCCATGTCGATTCCCTGACCACCTTGGGCTGCCTCAGAGCGTAAGCCCCAAACCTTTTGTCCCGCATGACATTAAACTGTATCGCGTCCCGCATGACGTTAAACTGGATTCCGTCCCGCATGATGTTAAATTGTATTTCGTCCCGCATGACGTTAAACTGTATCACGTCCCGAATGACGTTAAACTGTATTCTGTCCCGCATGACGTTAAATAGTATTTTGTCCCACATGACACTAAACTGTATTCCGTCCCGCATGACGTTAAACTGTATTCTATCCCGCATGACGTTAAACTGTATCCCGTCCCGCATGACGTTAAATTGTATCCCGTCCAGCGTGATGTTAAACGGTATTCCCCCTCTTGGGACGTCTCAGAATGTAAGCCCCATGTCTCACTCCACCATCCATCCTGATCCTTACCCGGGCTGCCACATCCCGGTGAGATCATGCCACCCCATCCCACTCCATGATATACGGGAAGCCGCCCACGTGCTGGCCCCAACATCGGTGTTTCCCCTAGGGATCCTTCAACACTTTCTGTCTCCGCAAGACGTTAAACTCGCGACATACCCCATGTTAAACATGGGAAGCTGAGGAAAACCTCAGATGGTACATATTCCCCGCGTTCAATGTGGGATGCCTCGGGCTTCCGCGCCCTCGAGAAGCACTCTGATGAGGGACCAAAGACAGACATGCCGAGGATGCCCCAACGTGACCATTCTCCTCACCGAAGGTTTCTGTCCCGACAAGACCCCTTGGAGCGTCTTGACGGAAGAAGCGTAATTAACTGGCATCCATGTAGATATGGCACTGGGAATAAGCTTCACGAACCCGTTTTAAATCTCTTAGGGAGACCCGGACTAGGTGACGAGTTCCGAGGAGGAATCCTCGGAAGGAAGAACCAACATCCCATCATCCCGGTTTCGATCAACGAGCAGACGTCCCTGAACAAGGAATAGATACCGCCCGCCTTTGGAATGTAGGAATGTGGGGCAACAAGCAGTGCATCCTCCCCACAGACGGATGCGTGCACCCCGGCGAAAGCGTCGGAAACAAAAAATGGTGAACCCGACGTGAAACTCTTCTCCTCAACATGGGGAATGGTAGCCGTTGGGGCGTCAGAAGAAAAACATGTCACCAGGTCTGGGTAACCCTCACCAGGGCGTGAAATCGCTAGGGGTATAGACCGTCAGGACGTTGACTACTCTGTTCTGTGACGTTGTCAGTGTGGATCCTTCTCGCCGACCATGGAAGACGGAATGACGCTGAGCCTTGGTTGTTGATCTACTTTCCTGTTGATACTAATGGGTTCATCTCCCTGTTTCCAGGAATCAGATCACTGCATTCGGAGCTCAATCGCCACCTGCCCACCGGCGCAGGGGCAGGGGCAGTACCTACGCGGCTACCCCTCGCGGTCCCACCTATTCGGAGGTCGCTCTGGCTTCGACCATCGTAGCAGCCAGGAACTTGCGCCCCCTCTCCCCGTCTGAAATCATACAACGGAGGGTGATCAATAACCTGGTTCGTAGGTATGACGAGGAAGGGGTCATCCCCACCAGGGGCATGACCCGCTTGGATCTAGAGGTGGCCGCGCCTCACCACCATCACCACCCTCGAGGGCCGCACAGGGAGCCGCCGTTCCCCACGCCGATGTTCAACCACTTCGAGAGCCTATCCCCGGAGCGCTTTGACACATCCCTCCCCTACTCCAATGAGGTGGGGGATGCCCGGGTCCACCCGATCAGCGATCAATCCCAGGGGTTAACAGTAAGAACCCCCGCTAGGTTGCGTCGACGCTGCTGCCCGACTCCCCGAGCCGAGGAGCAGGCAATATTCATGCCCACACCGCTGGTTCTGGCCCATCTAACTCGACGCCAGCGTCGGGCGCGAGCGGGAGAGAATGCCCATCCTGGGGCACCAGCATCAGCAACCACTATGGCCCGAGCCACTGCTGACTCCTGTTCCCAGAGCCTTGTGCATGTTGAGCAGGGGCAGCTGCATGCCCGACTTGGATCGAAACCCCGACTGCCTTGCAGGGAGGTTGGGTTGAATCTCCCGGTCGCGGACACTGGCAATGTCCACTATAGACCAATCTGCGGTAGTGCCGCTCCCCATGAGGGCTCATTCTGTGCCACCGATCTAGGATGCCAAAAGCTTCTTCACGATGGCTATGCTCCGGGTATGACTCCTTCCAGTGCCCACTGCATGGGGTATGAGGTCACTCCCCCTACTTCCATTCGCGAGCATGGAACCATTGTGCATCCAGTCACTCACTCACATTGAGGTCCTCCCCATGTCCCTTTCGACATCGGTCCCGGTGCTTCTCGCACCCCGGCCTTCGGTCCCCCCTGCCCCAGCTCTATTGTGGTCGGGGGACCCCATGACGGAAGTCGTCCTTACCCTGAGAAGCTACCCAGGGGCAGGAATGCCGGGCGTCATCACCGTAGGAGGAATGTCAGGGGAGTCCAGACGGGAATCAGACCAGTCCGTTTCTCAGATTCGGAGGCAGAGTACGACTCGACGATGGAACCTCCCCCCCCCCCAACCCTTCGAGCTGAGGGCAGAGGTGGAGACGCGGCGCGTCAATCTCGTACTCCCCGAATGTGAGATCCGTATGATTCCCTCCTCCCTTCGAAGGTATATCCCAGAGGATGAGGACTTGGCGTACCGCCAGGGATCAAGCCCACAGTCGCCGCTGACCTCCTCGGAAGCACCTCCCGCCCCTGTTAGGGAGGGTGAGGAACTTTTCTGGGGACCGATGGAAGAATCGCGAGGCGAAACACCCTCGGCGAGCACCGACGCTGTGAAAGGAGGCCCATCCACTGGCCCATCCTATCGCGACGTGGAATCCAGGGCACTGCAACCCCTGGAGGATAACCCAGGGATTGGAGGCCAATCGGCCTGTTTGCCGTATTCCCCACCGGCCAGTCAACCGCCCCGACAGCCTGCCTTGGCGCCATTGCCAATTACCTGACTTTCCTCGATGGACAAGTAGGGGCGGCAAGTTCTGGACCCCGAACCGGAGCCGTGGAGCTTCTGGACCATTCTTGCAGCAGGCCACTTCCCTAAGAAGTTTTGGTCAGTCACAGAACCGGGTTTTGATGTGCCAGAGTCACTCACCCTGGGAGAGATTGAATGCTTCCGACAGATTATTCGGGTGACTCACTCCCGCCTCCGCCATCAGTTAGCGCCTTATCCCTGGAGCCAAGCACATCTCGAGAAGATTGGGGAGCAGTGCCGCTGGGTCGACCTAGCAGCACTCCCCGCGGTCCGGCACCCCGAGTCGCTGGACCACCACGAGGCCCTTCAACAACAATGCGTCCAGAGTTTTCAAGTACTCCACAGAGTTATTGAGGAGGCCACCCCCACGCGCACGTCCGTGGGTGGGGGTAGTACGCTGCTCTCCTCTTCTGTGCGATCCGCCGGCAGCCCGATCCATTGGGCGGCCCTGATGGAACGTCACTAAGGGCACTAGCAGTCAACATGGCTGACCTTTCAGATGAGGGAAACATTGTGGAGCCCCTTGACGGGGAATCACCCCCCGAGGAAAGGCCCCTGCTGGACCCATCTGGGAGGATTACTCGCCAACAGAGGAGCCTCCTAGGCCTTCCTATACCCACGGAGGCACTAGTGTCGGGCCAAAACATCGGCAAGGGTAAAGAGCCCTTCGGGTCTGTCAAACTCGCCGACCCATCTGCCTTAGTGCAGAAGGTAGAGGAAGATCCCGAGAAGGCCACACTACGCCAACAGCTAGCCAAGAAAAAGAGGCTAGTGGATGAGCTCCTGGCTGAATGCATTGTAGAGCGGCGGCCTGACTACGGCAACCCTAGACAAGGAAAACATGGGCAGGAGCATCTACCCCTTGCTGAGATCCCCCCGGGCAACTATGACCATATCGTGTTCGCCGACAGGGGAGACACTGGAGCCCATGGAAATGGGGCACGATATGTTTCGCCGAACCCTCCCGAGCGGCAAGACAACCTGGGGGACCCTACTCGATTTCCTCCCGCCGCTCCGAGAGTCGCTCCGCCAGCTGCCCCCGGAGCCGCTGAGCGCGACTATCGTGTCGAAGATCCTGGAAATGCGCTTATGGTAAGAGATCCCCATCAGGACATGAATATGCATCCCGATGATCTGATGGAAGTACTCATCGCTCGCTTGGAGGCCCTGGAAACTCGGCAGGTGGCGATCCCACCAGATGGAAAGCCGTACCCCGCATGGGTGGATGACATGCTGGCCCCGCCGGGATTTGGGAACCCCACTTTTTCCCACTTTAACGGGACCAGAGACCCGCCACAACACTTGGCCCACTTCAACTCGAGGTGCAGGCCTATGTTAGGGACTCCGGCGTAGCAAGAGGCTGCCATGCTCCGGTGCTTCGTTCAGACACTGGAAGGACCAGCATTTGTCTGGTACAGCCAGCTCCCTGTTGGATCTGTGACTAGCTGGGAGGACCTTCGCCGGAAATTCCTCTACCAGTTTAGTTCCACAACCCGGAAGACGAACATTGCAGACCTCTTCAGGTGCAAGCAAAGGCCCGACGAGCGAGTCGCGGACTTCGTTGCCCGGTGGAAGGGGCTCATGTACTCCCTTGACATGACACTGACTCAGGAGAAATTACTGATGATGTGTGTGGGGAACGTCAAGGTGGATTTGGTTCCTTCCCGGATCACGTCGAATTACCCTGGAGGGTTCCGGGACTTCTCGGATAAGGCTCAGCGCCTTGAGGAAGCCCTGCAACAGGCCAGTCAGGCACGCCCGCTGCCTCCTGTAATCTCTGCGAGGAGGGCCGCCAGATTCGAGCCCGCTAATGTGGCGCAGATAGAGGCCCCCAGACATCTAAAGTTGCTGCCGGTGAGGCCATCTCAGCAGGCTCATAGGGGTCCACCCCCACGGGCACAGCCTCCGGCCCAACAACGACCACCTCAAAATCGGCAGGCGCCTCCGCGTAATGCACCGCCACCACCTAGGTGAGGTAATCCGGCTCTGCCTCCTCAGCCTGCTCCTCCGGCCCCTAGCCATGGTCAACCCCCAAGTGTCCCCTTTCTAGACAGAAGGAATCGGGCTTACTCTTTTGGCGAGGCCCAGGTCCCCGGTTATTTCCGTAGCGCCTTGGAGCAGAGGATCGTGCGACTGCCGGAGTGCCGAAAGCCAGAAGAGGCGTGTCTCACGAATCGCCCTAACTACTGCTCTTATCACCGGCTCTTGGGACACACCATCCAACAATGCTATGTGTTCATGGACTGGCTCCAAGACCAGATTGAAAACAACATTGTCAGGTTGGGCCCAGCCCCGGCACAGGTGACAGTTGTCTTCGTGGGATCAGATGGCAGTAGTGACGACGAGGATGGGTGGGAACATGTTTCCGACCGTGGGTCCCGGATGTATAACAACTGGATGGCCCGCAGGACGGTCGCTCGTGCCCATGGCATCATTCGTGCCCGCCTGGATCAGCCAGAGCCCTCGGAGTCTGCGAGCGCTGCTTTAGCATCGTCGTCCCAACCTACTTCTTCCCAGAAGAGCAGGCGACAGCGCAAGAAGAAAGAACGTGCCCTGCCATTGCCGTCATCTTCTCATACGCTTGGCGATTTCATGCCCCCGTAAATGGGTATCCCTCTGAGACCCCGGCCGGTAATGGATGACTCCTCGACCGAGAGCCCGGGGTATGCTTCGGTTAACACCTTAGAGTTGGTAAATCCCTTTTTGGCTCTCGACGATGAGGAGCGCCATGTGGACCTCCCCAAGAGCCGAAGGTATGCTCCGGTTAACACCGTAGAGTTGGTAAATCCCTTTGAGGCTCCCGATGGTGAGGAGCACCAGGTGGAACTCCCCGAGAGCCCGGGGTACGCTCCGGTTAACACCGTAGAGTTGGTAAATCCCTTTGAGGCTCCCGACGGTGAGGAGCGCTAGGTGGAACTTCCTGAGAGCCCGGGGTACACTTTGGTTAACACCGTAGAGTTGGTAAATCCCTTTCTGGCTCCCGACGACGAGGAGCGCCAGGTGGACCTCCCCAAGAGCCCGGGGTACGCTTCAGTTAACACCGTAGAGTTGGTAAATCCCATTGTGGCTCCCTATGACGAGGAGTTCTAGGTGGACCTCCCCGAGAGGCTGAGGTACGCTTCGGTTAACACCGTAGAGTTGGTAAATCCCGTTGTGGCTCCCGACGACGAGGAGCTCCAGGTGGACCTCCCCAATGTCCCCAACCGTCGCCAACATCGACGGAGTCGTGGATACGTGAACCGCCGGGGCATGGCAGTCGTCACCTCCATTCAGGTTGTGCACGCTACCAAGACTAGGCAGCAGGCTCAGTATAGAGAGCAGCACTCGTGGCTCCCTCACCCGGTGACAGCATGTTCGCTTCCACCACCGTTTGTGATGATGGATTGAGCGGAACCGCCTTGCCCGCATCGCAACCAGCCCAGCCCTGCCCCTGGCCGACTACGGCCTTCCGGTCCTAGCAAGGCAGCCACCTCCTAGGCTTTAGCCGGTGAACAAAGGGACGTGCCTAGTACCAGTCAGTCACCGGTCCAGCCAGAAGTGCCCGTCATGCCCCCAATCGCAGAGTGACCTCCTGTAAGCAGAAGCTCGCGTTTGGCATGAAAGTATGATGTCCTGAAACATCTGACCGGCATTCTGGCAAGGCTTTCCATCCGTGAGGCCCTCCTCCTGTCGTCTGAAATGCGTGAGGTGCTCGCCGAGGCTCTAAGGAGCCCCCTCCATTTTGAAACGGAGGTAGCGGTCGTGGAAGCCTTCCACACCGAGGTGATTGAGGACGCCGAATGTCAGGCGGTTATCTCATTCTCCGGTGAAGATGAAGACCCTCCTATACAGGGGCACATACTCCCTTTGTACATCACCGGACAGTTCAATGGCATGGCATTCTGTCGCTGTCTTGTCGACACGGGTTCTGGTATTAACTTGATCCCCACTCGGACGCTGCGAAAACTGTGGTTGTCTGAGGATGATTTAACTCCCACCGACCTCAGAATCCAGGGGTATGACAGGACCGAGCAAACTCCACTCGGCAGGATTCGTCTGAAGACCCTGTTCGGCGGCTTAATTGCCAATACTGAATTCATGGTTGTCTCTTAGGACACTTCCTACAACGCATTGATGGGCAGGCCGTGGCTCCATCTTCACACGGCGGTTTCCTCATCATACCATCAGTGCCTCAAATACTCCCTTAAGGGTCGAGTGGGTGTGCACCAAGGAGATGTGTCTTCGTTTTCCTCTTGTGAAGCTCGTAACTTAGACGGTGACTATTACAAGAGCAAGGACAAGCAAATCCTTGCAGGTGAGGTTGAGCCCGCCGCTGTCGCGAGTGATCCCTGGGGAGGTTTGGATGACACATATGTCTTCCCAATCCATCAGTTGGAGGCCACGACTCGAGATATGGGAGAGTGCTTTGTTGTCTCAGGTACCAAAGGAAGCCATATTTGCGTGCCTAAGTGACGGCAGGAAATCACCTCGTACTCTTACACCAACCAGGCCAGAGTGATCCCCGAGCCTCCTACCCCCGTACGATATCGGGATGTTGGGCTCATGGCAACGACATTATGTCATACGTGCCTATTTCACCGAGCCGGGATCGATCGGCTCAAGCCAACGTGTAACCACTACTTTAATGTCGTAAAGATTGGCCCCTTGGGCCGCAGGACGGATGGTATTGGATCAACCGCCTTTTTCACTACGGTCTCCGTGGTGCATGAGTCTCCCGTCGTGATGACCTCTGCCACCCAAGCCGGCGCTAGCTCCCCATCAGGGTCGAGTAGCCCCGAAACGGCTCCCCTCGTGGACGATCCTTCCACAAGCAGAGAAGAAGACATGGAAGATGCTCCTCCTACCTTTGATGAGGGCGTCTCTGCCATGGTCGACGAGCTCATATAGGTGAACCTCGGTAGTGAGGCAGTCCCGAGAACCACATTGGTCAGCGCCGCTATGCCTCCCGAGGAACGGCAACGGTACATAGACTTCCTCAGACAGCACCGTGATGTGTTTTCCTAGAGTTATGATGAGATTCTGGGACTAGATCACCAGGTTTCCGTCCACTTCCTTGGCCTCCCAGCAAACCATCGCGGGTTCAAGCAGCCTCCCAGAAAAATTCACCCCTTTCACAGTGCCATGGTTTAGGCCGAATTTGATAAGCCCATTAAGGCCAACATCGTCAGGGAAGTCCAGTACCCCAGGTGGCTAGCCAACATTGTGCCCGTCAGGAAGAAGAACAGGCAGATAAGGGCATGCATCGACTTCCGCGATCTTAATCTCCACTGTCTGAAGGATGACTTTCCTCTTCCCGTGACAGAGTTGTTGATTGACGCAACAGCCAGTTTCCAAGACCTCTCCTTCATGGATGGGTACTCCGGGTACAACCAGATCCGGATGGCCCCCGAGGATGAAGATTTCACTGCCTTCAGGTCCCCCCAGGGCACTTTCTGCTATTGGGTTATCCCATTCGGCCTGAAGACCGCGGGTGCCACCTATCAACGGGCTATGTACCGCATATTCAAGCCAATCCTCAGGACGCTGGTGGAGTGCTATGTAGATGACCTGGTGGTTAAATCTCATCAGTGCCAGGATGATCTCAAAGACCTTGAGAAAGTGTACGGTTTACTCCGTTCTCGCCACTTGAAGCTGAACCCGTTGATGTGTGCCTTCGGGGCCACCTCTAGAAAGTTTCTTGGCTTCATCGTCAGGTATCAAGATATCGAGATCGACCCCGAGATGATCAAGGCCATCAGTCAGATGCCTCCCCCAAATAATATTTGGGAGCTTCGAGGCCTCCAAGGCCACTTGGCCTATATACGCCGATTCATTGCGAATCTGGCCAGCAAGTGTAAGCCCTTTTCTCGGCTAATGAAGAAAGGCACCACCTATGGGTGGGATGAAGAGTGTCAGACCACTTTTGAGGAAATCAAGAATTATCTGCTTCAGCCTCCGGTCCGAATGCCGCCCATTCCCGGAAGGCCGCTGGTCCTTTACGTGACCTCCCTGGAGAGATCCCTCGGCGCCCTTCTCACCCAGAAGAACAACGAGGGAATATAGAATAGCCTCTACTACCTCAGCTTCATGCTCCTCAACACGAAAGTTAGATACTCTCCAATCGAGAAGAGCTGCCTGGCGCTCGTATTCGCCATACAGAAATTGCGGCATTACTTACAGCACCACGAGGTACAGCTGGTCTCTCGGGTAGACACGTTGAAATACATCATGAGCCGACCTATGTTGACCGGCCGATTGGCACGCTGGGCGGTGATCCTCCAGTAGTTCGACATTAGGTTCGTACCTCAGAAGGCCATCAAAGGATAAGCGTTGGAAGACTTCTTATCTGCCCACCCAACCTCCACGGACCAGCCACTGGATTTGGGCTTTCCTAATGAGGCAATCCTCTCAGTCGATCACGCCACCCCATGCGGGAAGATGCACTTTGATGGAGCCTCCCGAAGCCGTACTAGTAGAAGGCTCAACGATCCTAGGCTTAACTGGGTGGGCCTGGGTATCGTCTTCATCACCCTGGAGAAAGTCGTTCTGCCATATTATTTCTTGTTGTCAGAAGGCTGCACCAACAATGAGGCAGAATATCATGCCCTCATCACTGGCCTCAAGTTGGCTCTGGAGGTTGATGTACCCCACCTGTATGTAAAAGGGGACTCTGAGCTAGTCATCAAGTAGGTTAACAGTGACTACGCTGTCAGGAAGCCAGAACTCATGCCGTTGCTGGAGTGCACCCACCATCTAATGGCTATGTTCCCATCCCGACCAGATGTCATTCACGTTCCCCGGTCACAGAAAAATCGAGCAGATGCTTTGTCCAGCCTGGCCGCATCACTCGCGGAGCCTGAACAGGATCACCTAATCATCCACGTGGCGCACCGAAGTGTCATTGCTCCTATTATCCCGAAGGGAGATCGTGGCCCGCGATTGAACCATCTCACCGCTGGTGCCCCCACGTCAGGACCCCCCGGGGCTTCAGGCGTATTGATCGAGACAGTTCCTGACTAGAGAACACCCTTGATTGAATATCTCCGGCACGACAGTCTTCCGATGGACCGAGCAGAGCGGGAATGAATCCTACGCCGCGCGCCGCAGTTCACCCTTCAAAGAGGTCCTAGTCGTGAGCAGCTCTTTTACAGGCGTGGGTTTGATGGTGTTCTCCTCCGTTGTCTTCAAGGAGTTGAGATCCCACAGGTCATGCAGGAAGTGCACGCTGGCTCCTATGGCACCCACCAGGCCTAGTCGAAGTTGTCCCACCAGATTCGGAGACTGGGATACTTCTGGCCCTCCATGATCCATGACTGCATCGAGTACGCCAAGAGGTGTCATGCGTGCCATGTTCATGCTAACATTGTGCATCGGCCACCAGAGCCTCTCCATACTACTAAGTATTCTTGTCCCTTTGTAGTCTAGGGGTTGGATGTCATATGGCCATACCCGCCGGCGACAGCCCACCAGTGCCAGTTCATCTTAACCGCCACAGATTTCTTCTCAAAGTGGGAAGAGGCAGCCCCGCTTAGGGAAGTCAAGGCTGGTTCTGTCGCTGACTTCGTGAGTTCCAATATCATTCACCGGTTTGGAATACCTCACGCTATCATCACAGATAATGGAACCAACTTCCGAGTGGCTGAGCTGAAAATATTGTATGCCAAGTACAACATTCGCTCTAACCACACCTCCCGCTATCATGCGCAGGAGAATGGACAGATTGAGGCGTTTAACAAAAACCTCTCTAACATTCTGCAAAAAATGGTTGGTCAGAACAAGAAAAGTTGGCCCGACAAGATCCCCCACGCCCTCTGGGCTTATAGGATGACGACTCGCAATTCCACCCAGGTGACCCCGTATTCCCTGGTATACGGAGATGAGGTCATCCTTCCCATCGAGGTCCAGCTGCCCTCATTGCGCACGGCAGTCTACGACCAGCAAGCGCCAGATGGAGTTGCCGAGATCCGTCTAGCCGAATTGGAAGCGCTTCATGGAAGTATGATTCGCGCTTTACATAACATGGAAAGGCATCAGAGCAGGATGGTTCAAGCTTTTGATAAGAAGGTTCACCTCCACTCCTTCCTGCAAGGTGACTTGGTATTGTCTCTTAGAGTGCCAATGATTCCTGGCAGGAAACCACCCACGTTGGAACCCAAGTGGGAGAGACCTTTTATTGTCCACAAGGTCTGTCCCAATGGAGCGTACTCCCGGGTGAAAATGGATGGTGAGCGTATCACTCCTCCCACCAATGCTAGGTTCCCCAAGAATTACTTTGCTTAAACTGTATGGTCCTTCATGACCTTAAACTGTCAGGTCCTGCATGACCTTAAACTATATGGTCCTGCATGACCATAAACTGTCAGGTCCTGCATGACCTTAAACTGTCAGGTCCTGCATGACCTTAAACTGTATGGTCCTGCATGGCCTTAAACTGTCAGGTCCCACATGACCTTAAACTGTATGGTCCTGCATGACCTTAAACTGTATGGTCCTGCATGACCTTAAACTCTATGGTCCTGTATGACCTTAAACTTTATGGTCTAGCATGACCTTAAACTACACTCTGCCCTGCATCTGGGCTCCACGGTCTGAGCTCTAAGACCTAAAACTATGATCCTCACCGTCCGAGATCAAAGACCTAAAACTAAGATCCTCACGGTCCGAGCTCTAAGACCTAAAACTAAGATCCGTGTTCCGTCCCGCATGACGTTAAACTGTATTCCGTCCCGCATGACGTTAAACTGTAATTTGTCCCGTATGATGTTAAACTGTATTCCATCCCGCATGACGTTAAACTGTATTTGAGGTCCACTGTCGCGTCTGTTTCGCCTTTGGGACATCGACCACAGGGTCGTGTGGCGTGGTGTGAGATTATGTCCCCATTTACATCGGGTTTGCAATGGATGCACCACGCACATCCTGTTCTCAGGGTTTAGCCCTCCTCTGTCCAATGGCATTTAAAGACGCACCCCATTTCAAGAACTACGTGTGGCATGATTCCCATCCTTATGAGATACGTAGGACCGCCTGAACACTTAGATGTCAGGTCCAGCCCCATCTCTTAATAGATCCCACGATCTCCCGGTGCCTAGGGTGTTTGGCATTACGCCCCCTCTTTTTCCCAGGGATCAGCCATCTTTTGGCCGCTCTCGGACTGAGCCCTATGACCCTTTCCAGTGGTCTGCTGACGTGATCAAGGCACTCCGGTCTAGAACATGGAGTGCCAGATTCGACTTAGGAATGTTCCACCCACTTTTCAAGCTTCGTGTTCCCCTTCATTAGGGCCCCCGTCATCCTTCATACCCAGAGGGACCCCCAAGAATGGCATGGATACAACGCCCAAGGGCTCTCCTACCGTCATGGGCCAACGCCCCCGAGGGTTTCAGACAACAAATTGATACAAATCCTGCTTTGCGAACATGGTCATCGGTTGATGCTCATTTGTTTGTCCCCGTGGCTAACACGACAGGATGCTGCGTTGCGAACATGGTCAACAGTAATCCTCAGTCGTCACGCCGGCTTCCCCAGGCCCTGAATGTTGGTGGCATGGTTCATGTCATGTTCCGCCCCACCGAGTCAAGGTTGAATCTCAACACTTCTTGTACTAACCCTCAGTACACCCCCGCACATCAGACAGACCGAGCTGTGTAACAGTGTCTCTCGGGGCTCCCGCGATCTGAGCGCTAGAGTATGTGCTTGGGTATCTTCTTTATAGGTTTCATGCGGCTTGACCCTCATCCCCTTGGGGAGTGAGGAGTCACCCAGACATTGCGTTTCGGGCCCAACATAGCTGGGAGCTAGCATCTCATGCCCCTCCCTGATTGTTGAACCCTCGTAGGCCCCTTTGCCCGAGGCTCCTCTCTCAGTTGGTCCAAACCATATGACCTTAAACTGTGTTGATGGTATAAACCATATGACCTTAAACTGTGTTGTTGGTCCAAACCATATGACCATAAACTGTGTTGTGGGTCCAAACCATATGACCTTAAACTGTGTTGTCGGTCCAAACCATATGATCTTAAACTGTGTTGTCGGTCCAAACCATATGACCTTAAACAGCGTTGTTGGTCCAAACCATATGACCTTAAACTGTGTTGTTGGTCCAAACCATATGACCTTAAATTGTGTTGTCGGTCCAAACCATATGACCTTAAACTGTGTTGCGGGTCCAAACAATACGACCTTAAACTGTGTTGTTGGTCCAAACCATATGACCTTAACTTGTGTTGTTGGTCCAAACAATATGACCTTTAATTGTGTTGTTGGTCCAAACCATATAACCTTAAACTGTGTTGTTGGTCCAAACCATCTGACCTTAAACTGTGTTGCTAGTCATATCACACGAACCTAAACTGTGACATTATCGTCCTGGCCACATGACAAAAAACAGCACTGTATTGTGGTGACCTCATTGTAGAAGACATCACGTTGGGT
This sequence comes from Viscum album, assembly GCA_963277665.1. Lineage (NCBI taxonomy): Eukaryota > Viridiplantae > Streptophyta > Magnoliopsida > Santalales > Viscaceae > Viscum > Viscum album. The sequence goes on from OY728140.1 coordinate 932,489,645, forward strand.
ATTGGTCTTGTGCCATGCCATTTGTCAACGCCTATCACGACTTGATGCTTGTGGAGACACCATGGCCTACTACTCTAGGTCTGTCGCTTCACAACAATAAAACCACTAACCTTAAAGGACAATCAAGATTTATCAAATTCTGCTTCTTTTAGTGAAAGGGCCACGCCCGCACTCCCCCTTTCCCTTAGCACTGGTATCTTACCATGTCATCTTTCAGAACTACGTATGGATTGATTCTAATCTTTATGAGATACGCAGGAATTCCTGGGGCACTTCCCGCGGGTCTAGCCTACCTTCGTGTTCGGTCCCTCGACTCGAGCATTTCCCCGGAGAGCACATGGTAATCCGGGCTTAGGTCCTCATTCACGTCGGATTTTGTAACTGTCGTGCCATGTGTCAGTTTCTCCCTTTTCCCATCCTCTTGGTCCGAGCTCTATGACCTAAAACTAAGATCCTCTCGGTCCGAGCTCTAAGACCTAAAACTAAAATCCTTATGGTCCGAGCTCTAAGACCTAAAACTAAGATCCATATTCCGTCCCGCATGATGTTAAACTGTATTCTGCCCCGCATGAAGTAAAACTGTATTTCGTCCCGCATGACATTAAATTGTATTTCAAGAACTACGTGTGGCTTGATTATCATCCTTATGAGATACGTAGGATCGCCCGGACGTCTCGTCTTGGGTCCAGCCTCAGGGATTACTAAAACCCTTCCCTCCTTATTGTTGGCCCCTCAGCCCGACTTCATGGGAAGAGGTGTAATCAGGATATCTACCTCGAGCATGTTCGGGATTACCCATGGTAATAATGGGAAGCGGCCATTCTCTCTCCAAAGAGGTCCTGCCTGGAAATTGGGACGACCCGTGATCAGTTTGGTACGTCCGCCTGATGCACCTTCGCCATAGTGGTGCAATTTCGGGAGTGTTGGACTCTGTTCGAACAAACCACCACTCCACCTACCACGCTTTGTGTCCTCCTTATTCAGATCCTCATTTCCTTTCGTGTTTGACGGGAGCCCCTAACAGTATGGATGCTCGACCTATGGTCCGCCTACTGTCTTGGGCCAACGTTCCGAAGAACTGGTCATGTTTGACGGGACCCCCTAACAGTATGGTTTCTTGACCTATGGGCCGCCTACCATCCTGGGCCAACATTCCGATGAACTGGTCATGTTTGACGGGACCCATAACAGTATGGATGCTTGACCTACGGTCCGCCTACTGTCCTCGGCCAATGTTCCGGATGAATAACCAATGATATTTGAGTTAGGCCCCGTGTTGCAAACATGGTCAGCAGTCATCCCTCATTTATTTTCCCCCCATTCTAGGACAACGTGATGTGGATGCTGTGTTTCTGCCACGGTTGACAATTATCCTCTAGGGCTGCACCCCATTGGGTTCCAAATTTGGGCAGCGTGATTCACCCTTCCTCTCCATTCCCCTATGTTCGGATGGATTTCAATGCCCCCGGCATTGCCCTGCTTGTGTGTAAGAGCACATTGAGAAGTCGACAAATCAATCGGCTCAGGGGTCTCCTCAGAAGTCCAGGCCCAATTTTGGACGCCTGAAGCTTGGTCAATGCCCCACAGTTGAATGAAATGATGGTACGAGCATATTCTGCTTCTTGCGTTGGGCACGACCCACAGGAGCTTAGGGATGAGTTGTTATTCGTTTCGGAACTATGGTTGGGCGCATGAAACTGAGGGTACAAATGAGTGGATTTGACCACATATTGGATTGAGACGATGAGCAGTACAAGTAGAACGTTCATGAGATGGAAAAACACAAAGCCCTTAGGGATTAGCGTGCTGAAGTGATCTTTCCAGCGTTTCTACCCACTGGCTGGTAGCCTCCAGGACCACTTCTCGTTCTTTAAAGACTCTCTCCTCATCGGCCACCATAGAGCGCAGCTCGCCAGCCCTAGCTTGTGCCTACGCCCACTCGGTTTGAAGTACGGTCATCTGGTGACTCGCCTCCACCAGTTGATCCCGCGCATTAGCCAGCTGGGCTGTCAGTTTCTCCACGAGCTCAGAGCATGTTGCGATGAAGGCCTCTTTATCTGCCGCCTGCCCTTCGAGATGTCAGACTTCTTGTTCCACCCTCAGCAGGTCTTGAGCGCTCACTGATTCTTCCCGGAACTGGGCAATGTCGGTGCGCTGGCTAATCTCGCGTATCTTCTCGGCCATGTAATCACGGACCGTCAGATAAAGGCGCTAAGTGTCGGCCCCTCCGACGCACAGGAAGCGCAGCCAGATCTGAAGTGATCCCATCCGCCACAACCAATCTGGCTGGGGCTGCCTGTGGAAGCGCTGGATACACTGCCACCCTTTGCGCCGTGTCATCCGGCTCTCCTCGACGGCCTCTGAGTCCGATTCATCTATCTCCTCAGGGTCAGCGGGTCGGTATATGGGGAAGACCGCCAACAGATCGGCAGCAGGATCCACCCCAGGGATATCTTCGTGAGGAATAGAATCCCCGACGTCCGGGCGACCTTCTCTTGCCCCAGTAGCAATGAAGCCTCCACCAGCTTCCGACCGCGTTTCAGGAACATCACCGATGATGTCCGCCGCCCCCTATTCATCAATTGGCGGGGCCAAATCAGTGTAGAGAGCGTGTTCCGAGTGAGGTTGTATGTCCGCCGCTGGTCCACTCGCGGATGGGCCGGGCTCCACAGCCTGACGTGCCTCCAGTGTTGAGATCACAGCATAGTGAATACGCTGGTCAGACGGGATCTTTCGACACCAAGCACCAGTAGTGAAGCGTGAGACTTATAGGAATCCAGAGCTTCGGTCCCTAGTGTTTTGGCCACTGTACGAGCCGCCATAAGGGGAGACCCCTCTGCGTTGGTTAATTGAATGATGGCTGTCGGATCCCCATCATGTCCCACTAGTTCCTCTCCGCCCTCCACTGGTGGGGATGCCCGTCCACCGCTCAAGTGCTCCTGAGTAGGATGGGGAAGTGAGTTAGAAGTTGGAAAGTATAATGAATGAATGCGGGAAATCAATGAAGACAGAGACAAACCTCGAGAATCTCGGTTATGTCTATATCAGAGTCGGCAATCTCACCTCTCTCTCGGAGACTCTCTTGGTAGGTTGCCCCTTGCGACCCCTCACCTTAGGGCTCCTCTTCTTCGTCTTCTCCCTCACCTTATTCCTCTCCGGTTTCCTCCTCCCCCTCCAGCTCCTCGTCACCATCGCCTTCTCCCAGCGGCATCGCTTCCGGATCATGCTTCTGGCCGAGCATCACTTTCACTATGAAAGTTGGCTCCGCACGCTGCTCCCTTTGGCGTGCGTATGCGTCCATGGCCATCAGATAAACATGCCGTCAATGGAAATTCACACGGTCAGTAATTCAAACGAGCCCGACCTCTGGCAGTTGGATCCCGTTTTGCTTTATCTTCTACCAGATGGCCTCGACGCTCAGCGATTGCTGCAGGGTCATCCAGGCCGACCACAATGCTGGGAGAATTTCGTCTTGGGAGGGTTCGAGCAGATATCTTATCTGCTTCCTGGGAAGTTACCTGGCCGCCTCATGTGACCCCCTTGCAGGTAATGAGGACTTGACAGCACCATGTGATGTTCCCGCTGCCGAAATCCCAGCCAACGCAGGCCTCGCTGCCTGACGCGCCCTTGGTTCCCCCCTTCCGACGGCACCGTGCCTTCTTTCCCATCGCCTGGTTTCCATGCGAGTAACCTCGAGTTGCCGGACGCGCTTGCGTAATAGCCCCTCAGGGTATGCAATGGTCCAGTTTTCGGCATATTCGGTTGCTAGGCCAGCATCAACCCCAGTGGGAGGAAGAGTAACGACATCCCCAGAGCCGAAAGTGGTAAACATCAACCACATCTGGCGCATGACGCATGGATTCTTCTCCTTCCAGAAAGTTGTGAATACCTTCTTCGGTATTCGTTGGAGGCACCCGAATTTCTGGGCGAATCGTGATGGCACGTAAGGCTTGCAGATCACCTTCCTATCGATCCGAGCCACGAGCACCCCGCCCCTAATGCTCTGGAAGTATTCCTGCTGTTCCAGAGAGCCTCGCCCGTTGTCCACTAGTTGGCCGAATGGGGTGGGGAACGGGTTGAAGTTGAAGTTGGCATGGTTGCCAATGCGGATCCTCACACCCTCCTCATTGAGCGTTAATGGCGCCACCCCTGCGATGTTTAGCAAGGACGGTCTCAATCCATTGCCCGGAGGACGAACGACGTTTGGGAAAGTATACCCGCCGAGATGAGCCGCCACCCAGCCATGGAAGATTTGGAAGGGACCACATACTCTCTGAGGCGTCCCCCCTCGTGAGATGCGCCCCAGGATGGTATACAAATTGGGCAACACAGGGACGCCCAAGTTGAACCGTTTGTTGGTGGCCATGGATCCCGCCATCACCAAAGTCGCTGGACGGACGCCCATCCTCGCGTCCCGCACCGGCAGGAGCCACCCGCTCAGGAAGGCGGCAAGGAACCCGACATACCAGATGTTTGGGTCCCAGGCCTCAATGACGCGGTAGCCCCATAATTGGTATTTCCCCGCCTCCAGGGTCTTCCAATAGGACCCGTCCTTGCTCCTCGGAGTCGCGGTTGGGCACTATTTGCCCCGTCTCGGCATCTTGACGGCAGGATCCCTATCAAGAAACAGGCTGAACCAGCCCTTGAAGGCGATGTCCTTCAGGAAGTCCTTGACCCCCAGCCTCTCCTTGGCCAGCTGCAGCAGGTGCCACGTCAGCAAAGTCGTCTCTGACCTATCCCCCCAGGTGTTCTTTGGAGGAACGAACTCGTCATATTGGTAACCCTCCAGTGGGATACCCCCGATACAGTGAATGTCCCAGAGACTGATGCCGACTTACCCATGATGAAGGTGGAACGTGTTGGTGTCAGGAGACCACCGGGTGAATAGCTCCGGTCCGAGTTCAGGCTGGCGGTGGAAATGGAACTGCGATGTCCATACAACCTCGAACAGGCCAATATAACGCAGTTCGTCCCTGAACTGGTCGCAGGTATGACGAACCCAAAACGCCCAGGCCCATTCGCTGGTGATGTTTCCCCTGGACCGTAGGTCCCAATCCTTCAGCCAGCCCTTCGTGTCATCCATGATGCTTTGACAGAACGTGCTCGCGTAGAGGGCTGGAGAATCCTATGCCACAGGCTCGTCCCCAGTAATGGTTCTAGTCCTCGGGTTTAGGACATAAACATCCATATGTCTAGTTTCCCTGGCAGGATGGTCGTTGTTGGTGATGTTCTAGCGAGGAAGTTCGTCCTCCCGAGTCTCCCAAGACCGCGGCGTGTCCACTTCGAAGCCCGGCAGGGGCACCTCATCCAGGATGCCAAAATTCCAGAGTGGGAGGTTGTCCGACAAGGGATATGCCTTCTAGGCCAGAGTCAGCAGATTGAACAATGTCAGATTATTGGAGACAATCACCTTGGCATCGTAAACCTCCTCGTTTGCCGCCATTTCTGTCCTACGGGCAGTGGCTTCCCCCTCATCAACTCGGTTTGCAGCCAACTCGAATTTTACGGGAGGTGGGTGAAATCAGGATGCAGTGCGTGGAATCAGAGAGTTCGGCGTGAAATCTGGATGAGTTGCGCGGAATCTTGGAGACGAGCGCACAATCATCACGCGAAGCGCGAAAAAGTTCGAAGATGCGTGAGATCACGGCCGAATTTTGGATGGAATTCCGCGCTACCAGTGTGTTATTACACGCAGCCGCGGAAGCGATTTCACACATGAGAGTGATAATATTATCACGTGGAAAAAAGAGGAAGTATGGATTTGGGACCCAGCGCCCCTTTTTATAGGCGAGGCCAGGGTTCCGCGCCGCGCGGAAAGAGGTTTTCGCGCGCGCCCGTAGGTTTTCTGTGCCCCGTCGGAATTTTGCGCGTAGCTTGATCAAGAGACCTGGCTGTACGGTGTTTCGGCGTTTCCCTTGGAATCCGATCATTGCGACCTCTTGCCGATCCAATTCCAAGGGGAGGAATTTGTTGACGCCGAAAAAAGTCCATAACTCTTGGAGGAAGTTTCGGAATGACGAAGCGAAGTCATATTCGGAATCAGAGGCCGGATCCGGAGGCCCGGGATGTGATGCGCGAAATAAAGGAGGCTCCGCGCGAAAAATTGTTCTGCGCGCGTAGAATCACTGGGTTTTGCGCAATTGAGATGTTGAGGCTTGCAATCCTTGCGCGCCCCGGTTCTGCGCGACGAGCTTTTGTACGCCGGCTGCGCTCGCGCACGAAGAATTTCGCGCGCCGCCTGGATTCCGCGCCGAAGGTCGCCTATAAATAGAAGGTGACCCCGAATGGTTTGGGGGTTGAGGAATCCGAAGCGACTCCCGTGCGCGCAATTCGGACCCCCCCACGCGGAAGATGACTTCTAGGTAAAACCCTGATTTCACGCAACCTTGCCCCGGAGTTCTCCTTTGCGCACAACTCCACCAGCTTCAGTGAATTTGTCCCCTCCCCAGTGTTCCAGCCTTGCACGCAATGCGTGTCTCGTGCGCGCAATAGGCTGCTGTGCGCGCAAAACCCTGCGCGTAGTTCCCTATCCGCGCGCAATTCCATTTCTCTAATTGTGCACCGTCCCGGAGTTTTGCGCGCAAACCTTTCCTTTTGCGCGCAAATCTCGGGACTCCTCACCTTGACGCCCCTTGGCTGCCCCCTACACCGGCACCTGATGTCTCCCCTGCCGGGCATGTGCGCTATGCGTTTTTTCCCGTATGGCCTCCTAGGCTCGTGCAAAGTGACCTCAAGGTCCCTTGGGCCGTGTTTCCCGTTGCATTACTTTTCCTTATGCTTCTCCGCATAGGCACGCTAACGGATATTGCTTCTTCGCATGACCACGCTAACATGGACCCCCCGGTTGTTCGCCCTGCGACCCCCCTTCATCATGGCCTTGCCAATGCCTTCCCTCCCACAAGGGGTAGAGGGTGTTGGGCATGTAAGCCCTAGGGGTGTGGAGAAAACCCACCTCTTCCAAGCTACAGGATGTTAAACTGCTAAGCACGTCGTCCTTAACAGAAGACGTTAAACTGTGGTCCGACCCCGTTCTTTGCATGCAGGGTCCCCCAAGCTCGGACATTTTTTACGCCACTCGTCTCCACGGGAATGGACTCTTCCTCACATGGAATGAGATCCTCCTTGTCAGAGCGGCGTTTGTCTGCGGGGGAAGGGCTACCTCAGAGCGTAGGCCCCTAACCTTTCTTGCGGATGAATGCACCCGTGTATCTCCGTACTTCCCCCATGCCAAGGCCAGTGAAGTCCTTTCCCCATTGCGCTTTGTCGCACCACGGGCCTCCACCCTGGAGTAAGCCCCGAAACCAAGGGCCACTAACCACACGTAAGCCCCTGTTTCTTCTTTGGGCCGCTCAACGCGTAAGCTCCATTCCGCTTCTCACGGACGCACCCTTCACGACGTGATCGTCTGGTCCCTGTTGCCTCTTGTTTCTCACACCGAGCATGACTCATGTGGGATTAGAGTGCGCATCGACCATGAAATCCTCTTATGGGCCACCTCAGAGCATAATCCCCATCTCATCGAACTATGTGGACTTTGATCTGTGCTAACGCATGGTACGGAGGAAGCCTCCATGAGGTTCAAGCCCACCACTCGGTCGTCCCGACCTCTCCATGTCGGTTCCCTAACCACCTTGGGCCGCCTCAGAGCATAATCCCCAAACCTTTCCTCCCGCATGGCATTAAACTCTATCGCATCCTGCATGATGTTAAACTATATTCCGTCCCGCATGACGTTAAACTGTATTTCATCCCGCATGACGTTAAACTGTATCACGTCCCACATGACGTTAAACTGTATTTCGTCTCGCATGACGTTAAACTGTATTGCATCCCGCATGACGTTAAACTGTATGTCGTCCCGCATGACGTTAAACTGTATTCCATCCCGCATGACGTTAAACTGTATCCCGTCCCACATGACGTTAAACTGTATCCCGTCCCGCGTGACGTTAAACTGTATTCCCCCTCTTGGGCCGTCTCAGAACGTAAGCCCCATGTCTCACTCCACCATCCATCCTGATCCTTACCCGGGCTGCCACATCCCGGTGAGATCATGCCACCCCATCCCACTCCACGATATACGGGAAGCCGCCCACGTGCTGGCCCCAACATCGGTGTTTCCCCCTTGGGATCCATCAACCCGATCTGTCTCCGCAAGACGTTAAAATCGCGACATACCCCGTGTTAAACATGGGAAGCTGAGGAAAACATCAAATGGTACATATTCCCCGCGTTTGATGTGGGATGCCTCGGGCTTCCGCACCCTTGAGAAGCCCTGTGATGAGGGACCAAAGAAAGACATGCCGACGATGCCCCAACGTGACCATTCTCCTCACTGAAGGTTGCAGTCCCGACAAGACCCCTTGGAGCGTCTTGACGGAAGTAGCGTAATTAACTGGTGTCCATGTGGATATGGCACTGGGAATGAGTTTCACGAACCCGTCTTAAATCTATGAGGGAGACCCGGACTAGGTGACGAGTTCCGAGGAGGAATCCAAGAAAGGAAGAACCGACATCCCATCATCCCGGTTTCGATCAAGGAGCAGATGTCCGTGAACAAGGAATGGATGCCGCCTGCCTTTGGAAAGCGGGAATGCGGGGCAACAAGCAGTGCGTCCTCCCCACATACAGATGCGCGCGCTCCGTCGAAAGCGTCAGAAACAATGAGTACATAAATTTTTAGTTTTAGAAAATAAAATCCATGTAAATATATAGAAATCATTAACTAAAAAATAAACATATAATTTACCCTCTAAACACGATATTGTAGATGGTCAAAAAAAATAAATATTGATAAGTTCTAATGGATTATAAGTAGTGATCTTGTTAATTAATATTAATGATGATTTATGTTTTATTTCCAATTTTACATGCATCACAAAATATATCATATTCAAACATAATACTAGGAAAAAACTAACAATTTCTTTGATAATTTACATAATGAATATATTGTTCAATTTCAAAGTCCTATATACAAGATCCACAAAACATTTTTCTTTAACGTTAAATAATTCAATTTCTATTTACATATAAAATTTTGATGAAATGTATAATCATTATTAGTTTTAGTTTCTCTGAATATAGGTAGTTTATATTTGAAAAATTCGAATTAATTTTGAGAAAAATCAAGATAACACCCAACAGAAAAATTTTGAAGGATACTTATTGGACATTGTATTAGCCCTTTTACAAAAATTACTTTATCTATTCAGATTATCTTTTGAACACCAACATTTCTGACTTGAACAGTCATTCTTTTTTCATTATCACCAAAAGTTACTTGAACTCCAACAATATGAGTCAATGTATGGAAAATTTATTAGTCCTCACACATGTTTCTAAAGAAGCAACTATACATACACCATATATATTTTCTATTCCTCTTTTATTTTTATAGATAAATAATTTAAACATATGTATGATTTGGAACACATATTTTCCTGCATATTGTAGTGTCAGCGAGTAATGAGATGGTAATCCAGATCTTCCATACCAATCCAAAATTTATATAACTTGATTTAGATATATTTTCTGAAATAAAATCCTTTTTAATACCATTAATTTAAATATTAATAATATATAAATAATTATAGAAATGAAATTTTTTTCCACTGTAATAATTTGTAGAATTTTTTGAATTTGGCCAAAAATAATTTTTATATTATTTTGTTCATTCAATCATTCTTCTCATTCAAAAATTTACTTTTAATAAAATTGATTTCGAGATTCTTATTCAGAATATTTTTATATTTTTTAAAAATAATAGCATTAAATTTACAAGTTTATAAATTATTTTTCTACTCTTTTACCATTTTATTTGATTGATATAGTTTGATATTGATGTAATGAATCTTTTAATTATTTCTTGATGTAGTTTTAGCTTGTTTTTTAATTCACCTAAAATATAATTGGGAATATTTTTTAATGATTTATCATTATTTATTAATGAATAATATTTATATTATTTCATTATATTTTATGTATCTGGTATACTATTTCAGAAACTACCAATATTATAAAAATATGATCAATAGAACTTCACTACTACTACTTCCTTATCAATAATGTACACATGGGCTTCCAGTTTTTCGGACACATTTTCTGAATCAGTTTTTGAAGATCTTCTGGAGTCTTTACATACACTCCACATGGAATTTATTGAACTCATCTATTTATTTTCCTAATATACATTATTAATATATTTATTTTTTATGCTTCTTATTTCATCTTTCAGTTAGGGATAATCTGGAGTACTATGACCAATCATTTTTACATTCAAAGCAACACACTTCTCCAGGATCTCTTTCATCATTAATAAAGGATATTATGAAACCTTGTTTTTTATATATTATTTTCTAAATTTAATAGATAACTATTCCAGTACCATTTTTTAATCTTAGTTGTCTAAATTATTGTCAAATTTGATATTTTTTTGGTTTTATTTCATGATTCATTGATATGACCCTAATTTTTATATTATTCTTTTACATTATTTTGTGATCCTCTGTTTTATCGTGCATTTATACATCATACACATTAAATTTTTTATATAACTCATTTCTAGTCAATTTAATAGCATGAGATGATTGTTGAATTATTGCACATATTACATTCAATTTTATTATATTCAATCAATGTACTTTTAGGTCTTGATTATATAATGAAATTGGTTGACCATGGGATTTAATTTTATTTATATTCACTCCAAATGAACCATTCATTTAAGTGATTCTCTCACCATCAAGAATTATAAATGGGTCAAAATTTATTTTTGTGTTATCATATCTCATCCGTATGATGTTGTTTGTTCATTCATATGTGACAACTTTTATTTTTCACATTTCATTTAATGTAGTTCACTATTATAGATGACTGAATTTATCCCGAAAATACCCATAGATTGTTGAATACATATATTTTGAGTTAATGTCATACTCCCCCACTATTGGAGAATCCCTTGTTTTTATATTTTCACAAATTACATTCGGATTGATGAGATTTGAGTTAAATATTAATCCCATATTCATCAACTAAATTATCATTAGTGATTTCCAACATCAATGTAGTTCACTATTAAAATATGATGGATTATTCATATACATTCCTTCTTTAGAATCTATCATTGTAATATAATTTCTATTGACCTTATACATAGGAGCATGCTAGAGATTTATATCAATATATATCCTCTAATAATAATTTCTATGTTAGAATAATAATAAGATACAACATAGGGGGTGGTGGATTATGCCTTTTCAATAATGCTTAAAAATTCAATGAAAAATTCATTTTCATATTAATTTGGAACATTCTAATGTCTTACACCTTCTTTAGAGATTATGTAGTGGAATGAAATAGGAAATTCTAAAATAAATTATACTGGTTTGGGGCTCAAAGATCCCCTAGTATAATCCAAAAATGCTCTCTCTGGAATCTTTGTGAATTTCACTAGAAATTAACTCTTATTAGAAGACCTTGAAATCCACATAAGAGTGCAATTAGTTAACCCCTTTCAAAAAATGTATAAATAGATAATTTTAGTTATTTTATAAGGATCTATTTAAACACTGCAGAGTACAAGAAAATAAAACATCTCCAAACCTGAGAATGGGTATTTATAACTCTAATAGATAAATAAAGTGTGTTTTTTTGATTTTTTAGTTATACTTCACAATTTTAGAAGTAACTCATAGTAGATGGATCTTCTTTTTAATAAATGAATTTCTCCTTGAAATAATTACTCTAAATAGATCCAAGTTCAATGTGATATTTAAAATGAATATCAACAAAAAAAGTACGAGGATGCAAAAGTATATCTCCAAAGGGTTGACTCTTTCAGAAAACAATAGAGTTGGTCGTTTCTTGCAGCAATAGTGTAAAAGATATTCCAATGAATATAGTCATATGTGTGTGTATTAGAATAGAAATTTTGAAATAATATCTACTGAATTTCTCATTCATTAGTATTATAGATCCATAAAAATGGATTTATGGAATGTGGAAATTCAAATTCTTGTTGACTAGGGTATTCATAACATCCCTTATGAATATGAGTAATTTTCTATATTGAATATTGTTCATCAAAACTATTATAAAAATCCATTGAATCTTTCACATAATAGATTTTAATTGATCTCTATTTCTAGAAAGACCACTATAGAAATCATTGATAAAATTGTGGATATAAATCACCTTTGTGGAATAATATGTATCCTTGAACTACATAACATTTGTTTTTTGCACAACATAGGGTTTATTTGTGTATCATAGGGTTTCATTTAGTATAATTCAATGTATGGTTCCAAAAACATTCTATAATATTTTCAATACATAGTGATCAAAATTAATGTTGTTATGAGAAACTAAAAATTCACACTTCTAGTGTAAGGTTGATTCCAAAGATAGGATTTATTGACCATATGTTTATTTTCTAATTCTAGGGTATGAATAATGATTATTGACTTTAATGTTGGTTGATATTTCATATGTTTATCCCAACATAGCATTTTTTGTCTATAAGTAAATAGTTCAGTACACAGATGATAAAATATATATGCTTCTCAGAATGTAGGGTTCATTTCTTACATTACACATATCAACATTGGATATAAATAGAGTTTCCAGAAACACTAAAATACTTTCTAAACACCTGATGAATATTTATAATAGATTAAAAAATAGAATATAATTCTAGAACTAATATTAAAATATATATTAATATCTTTATGATTGCATAATGTAATATCATTAATAAATCAAAAAAGGGTTTTTATGAGAATCAAAACTAGTAATATTTATAGAGTATTGTTGAGACAATACATTCCCAACAAAAGGGATGATGACGAGGTTTGAACCCTGGAGATATACATTATTTTGGGGCCATCAAGCTCTCAAATGGAGGGACATTTGGTTTTTAAATTCACCTACCCAGCTATGGATTGGTTCAATCCTAAGAATGGGGGTGATCTATCATTTTTGGATTAAGGTTTTGTCTTTTTTTTGTTTTTTATGTCCTAGAAGACATTGAATAAATATTATATTCAATTATAGAATCAGTAATCTAATGATAATTTTTTTTATTTAAATGTAATATAAAAAATTTATATTTATTTAAAAATTTATATAAATAATTATATATATATATAAAAGATCTACAAGTTTATAAAATATATAACATATCTTATATAATTTTACTTTATTATATTATAATTATTAATGGATAGATTCTTATAAAATTTATAACATTTAAATAAAATTTTGAATTTTTTTCTTTCTGATATATTTTATTGTTTTCAAACATATAATTATGTCTGAAAATAATTATACAGTTATATAATAATATATATATATTTTAAAAAATATCTATATATTTATATAGAAAATAATACGTTTATTTATTATTATTTTTCAAAAATATAATTAAAAGGAATTATAATACTTACACACAATCGGTAGAAGATATATATATCTACATAATAATAAATATTAATTTATCCATATATTTGAAACTGTAAATCAATATTAATATTATTGAAAAATAATATAATATAATTTTATAGATTTATAATTAGAGCAATACCCAAAAACAATTTATACATTAATATTTATATCATACTTTATAATAAATATTATATTATTACATATATTAAATATATTAATATTTTAAAATAATAATAATAATTTTGCAATAATTTAATTATACAGGATTTAATATTTAATATTGATTAACAATATATTGAAAAAAGTCCTTTAAAATTTGATTTAAAGTTCTAAATACTTTTTAAAAATATTATTATAAATTTTCTTCACATTAAATATTTATTCATTTAAATACTATTAAAATTAATTATAAGTAAAAATGGTAATATATTATTTTTCATTAACAATAAAAAAAGATAAAATTAATATTACATATATTTTTATAATTAGTAATTTATTTTTAAGATTTTTTTATTTAAATGTGTTTTTCAAAATTCTTATATTTAGATATGAATTTATAAATTAAATAATATATTTTTAAAAATATTTACCCTTTTTTTAACTAAAGTTAAAATATAAATTTAATTTTTTATAATTAAATATAATTAAGAATTAGTTATGGTTCTTAGTTAATTAGCTATATATAAATATTTTTTGTACTTTTATCATTTTATGGATTTATCATGCTAACATTAGTTCCCACAATGATATACACTTTATATGATAATCATATATTTTCTAAAGTCAATATAAGTGTAAGTCCATATTTATGAAGGTTGTATGATGGTATACCAATGTTGTAACATATGTTAAAGATAACACTGATAAAATGTCCATTTATTAGTGTTTACATATTTATCCCAGATAAAGGAATGTTTAATAAGTTCTTTTAGTGAGTGATTACAATGGTGTAAAATAATTTTTAATGTAAACCCAGATGCACCACTCCTGGAAACGATTCCCCAAACTATCATGGAAACTGATCTGTTTCATTACTTTTATGAATCATTTTGGATTATTTGACTTCAAAAAGAAATTTTATATCAATATGTAATAATAATTATGATTTATTTTGTGATCGGGTATTTCTTAATTCATTTTTAATGATTTCTTCAAATTCAATCTACCCTGGTCACCCTTTTATGATAATTTCCGAAAATCCTCACCAAATTGTTTGTTTATTTTTTAAAAATAATAACACTAATAGTGCATGCACACATATGTAAAAAAATAAACACACACAGATACACATTTAATGTAATGATTTTATAAATGTAAGGAATATATATATATATATATATTTATTTATATTGAAAAAAATTTGGGGAGTTCTCATCATTAATTTTGTAAAGACCATAGTTATTTTGTAATGATTAAGATATTAAAATTCTATACTTTTTTTATGCATATTTTAGCTATTAACAATTATGTATAAAATTGATTCATTAAGTTTACAGTATAATTATTTAATATTCCCATTATTTAATTATGACCAACTCATGAATAATCATAAAGTATTTATAAATGTTGTCTATAATTTTTTGTAATATTTTTATATCATAATTTTATAATATTAAATTTATATTATGTTGCGGAGATACTCCAATAATTTTATAATATAAATGTTAATATTAATGGTCCATGTACTGAAATAAATAATGTCTTGAAAAGGTAATAATTTTCAAAAAATGAAATTGGAATCAAAAAGTACACAAAAAGTACACATTTTTTTATATATGAATCATATATTTAATATTAGGTAGAATAGTGATACTTTTTTAATCAAGTATTTTTAGGATAAATACATTATGAATTATTTAGGTTTTGATAACATACTAGTGATAGTTACGGTCCATTCAGAAATAATAATCTAATTATTGAATAATTTGTTTGTAATAATATCATTAAATAATAAAAAAAGACACTAATAATGAACAATAGATAAACTTGACAAAAAAATTTAAATTATATTAATTAGATAATAGATCATTTGAAAAAATAGACAAAACATATGAAAATATCTATAAAACTGAATAAAATTTGTCAATGATTAATTTAAAAATAATAAAAAATAAAATTTGAATAATTATTTATTGAACATGAAAATATTAAATTCAGACTTATTAAATGTTATTTACACAATATTAGTTTCACAAATAAGTACATTAATTGAAAATAAATATAGTATGATTCAAATGATAAATTATAAAGATAAAAATTTACGAAAATAAATAAAAAACTATGAATAATTAATAATAATTATTGAGAACATAAATATAAATAAAAAATAAAAAATATTTTATGAAAAAATAAAATTGTACTAATTTAATCATTACATAAATTCAGATTTTTTTATTCATAATGGGAGGTGTCTAGCTATTATTGAATAAAATATGAAACATATTAATCAAATATGATAACCTGATTAATTACATTCTATGAATTCTCTAGGTCAAATAATATTAAAATTTATCCAAATTAGAAGAATCTGAATAAAATATTGATGGGTTCCAATTGTATGAAAAATGTGTATGAGGAATGGGTTTATGAGTTCCACAATATTGTAACATATTTTTTAATTGAAAATTCTGGAATCATTTATTCATGTTTATACGATTGATATAATAAATGAATTTGAGAAAACATTTTAAAAGATTGAATGAAATGTTACAGAATTGATCAATTTTGTAACTGATGGTCTAAACCTAATGGATAACAAAATAAATAACGCGACTTTGATAATAATAGTATTTATGGAACATATTATATGATTGTAACTATTAACAATGGTGGAGATCATATTTAGGAAACAATAATGATAGTTAATGTTGAATTTCTCGATTTTCCAATGTTTTTTTTGAGTGAAATAGGTTTGAAATGATATCATAGTATACTAATTGCACTAAATATATAAAATTTTATATCGTTATTAAGTTATATAATTTCATGGTTATAAAATGATTGAGTGAAAAAATATATATAAAACTATTTTCTCTCTTCGATGAAATTGTACATATTGATAATGAGCTTCCATATCTAACATATTATTCAAATAAAATTTTATTTTCAATGGGTATGACCTCTAAATGAATACACGTTTATTTAAGTGATTTTAAATCATTTGAATTGGACTATAAATTTCTAAAATAAATCTCCCATTTTCATGATTCATGATATTAAAAAAATTAACCAAGTTCTTTGATTGATGTATGGTATATTCCAATCAATTAGTTGTTGAATTATAAATATGGAATTGAGGAGAATGTATGGAAATTAACATGGATTGTAAAGACCCAGAAATTCCATGGAAATTTTTTTTCTTAAATACATGGAAATTTTACGAGTCTGCAGTTTCTCACGGCGCATGATTCTGAGGCCCGGTGTGCCTGGAATCAATTTCTTAAGATTTTTTAAAGCTTAAATTAACACACGTAAGATGTTTACCTTAAAAATTAGAATAACTCTTAAAAGGTTACTCGTATCAGAAATCTAAAGTTATCATTGCGCTCATGATGGCGGGTTTACCCTAGGCAAGACTAATGTTTAGTCGGTGCGGGCCTCCTGAGAGAAATCCTAAAAATGAAATAACCGTAAATAAAATAATTAAAAAAATTATTTTAATTTTCAAATGCTTATATCTCACAAATAGTAGATCAGATTAAAAATCTGAGATCACTGTTGACCTCGTTAGGCGATGATTTATTTAAGTAGATACTAACTTTGGCCGCTACGGGCAACCAGAAAAAGTTTGTTTTTGGCCACCAATAAATTAATTAAGTGACAACTATTTTATTATAAAATTCATAACGTCTAAACAGAAACTCGGATTGAAAATACGAGAGTACCATTTGGTTCATTGGGGGGTGTTTCACCTAGGGATAGCCTAAACTAGATGACAGTTGTTAGAAAGTGATTGATAATAATTTTCTGAACAATTTTTGAGTTTGTTCAGTAAAAGTATGAGCGGTGTTTTATAACTCTTCAACCGGTGCTCAGAATAAAATTCTGAGGGCACCGTTAAACTCCCAACATTGGTAATTTCTTAGTGAAACCTTCACCGCAGTTGCATTCTGATGTGAGTGGATGTTATTTTTTGTGGGTTATTAATTAAATTGAATAAAAATAATGTGATAACATTACCTTTATTTTTGGTGGTTTAATCCTCCAAGGAGAGGTTGGAGGTGGGGCCCACCCACACATAACCTCTCTTGGGGGGATATTTTGTGGTGGGGCCCACACGAGATTTACTCCCCTTAAACCCACAATTAATTTTTGAATAGTGGGGCCCACACAAGCTTCTTAACACCTCTAACCCCCTCTTTTATGTGGATAAAACACTCCACCTAACCATTAATTAATTAAAACGCCTCACCTCCCCTTTTTGAAATTTGAACCATCCTTCCCATTAATTATATCGGTTGTCTCTTTTAATTGACCACAACTTTTCAAATGGTGGTGCCATCAAATAATAGACGTCATTTCCATCTATTATTTGGTTAGCATGCTTCTTTCTATTTCTTGGTAGAACTAAGGAGAGAAGAACACTTGGAAAAATATTCTTCCTACAAAGAATGTGAATAACACTAAGAACGTTTCTTCTACCACCAAAGTACAACGATGCCATCTTCTTCTTTCTTCATCCGCGTCAAAGGAGAGGCCGCCACCCGTGATGAATTTCGGCAATGACGATGTCACCTCCGAAATCTCATCCGCCAATGATGAGTACCTTTCTTTTTTTATGATACATGAGCATGAGAATTAAGAGTACATGACTAACGTGGCTATCAAGTAATCAATATCTTCTTTTCCTCTCCTTCCTCCGTAAACGTTCGACAATTACGTGGTAGGGGGTTTACTTCTTGTTGATGTAATATTCCTTTTCTTTTTCTCTTCTTCGGAATTGAAAGGAATCATCTTGTGGTTTAAAAACAATGGAAGATCATCCCTTTCCTTGAGACAATTGTTACCACACTAAACGCGGAGGGTGCGGGCCAAACAAATATGGCCCGACTCCTCCGCCGATCTTGTTGTGATGTTCATTGGAAGAACGAAGCGTCAACGAGTCGATGAAGGAGGCACCAAAAAAGGCTATGCCACCCGCAACCTCCGTGAACTACCCCCCCCCCCCCCCCCCGTGATGCCCTAGTGTTCTACCAACACCCGGCGCCCCGCGCCCCAACCGGAACGCTGCCAGCGCACCTTCCGACACCCACTTGGCGCCCTGTGTCCCTACCGGCGCGCACCCGGCGCCCCGCGCCCCTGCAAGAGAACCCGGTGCCCCGCGCCTTTGCAGGCACACCCCCGACATTCCGCGCCTCGCCGGCGCGCTGTGTAGCACCACCGTGCCATGCTGGCGCACTGCCCAACATCCCCACGCTCTACTGGTGTCCTGCCCAGCGCCCCTACCGCCCTAGTGCGCTGCCCCGGTGCACTGCCAGCGCCCCTGGAAGCCTGCTCGGCCCCTGATGGCGGCCTTCCCAGCGCCACCGCGACCAACCACACCCTGCCCGATGCACCTGTGTCCTTCCAGGTACCCATCCGGCCTGCACGCACCCCACACGGCCTGCCCACTGGCCTCCCAGCCACCGGCTGTCTGAGCTGACCCACGACGTCCCCCGCAGTGTCATTGGTCAAACCGAACCGGTCTTCTGGGCCGAGTTACCGAGCCACCAACATGGTGACTACCGGGATGAATCTTCCTCATGGTCCACAAGGCCAGGCCCAGTGGCTGGGTCAAAACATAGAGGGTTGACCCCGCCCAATGGGCCGGGTCAGACCCAACAAGTCTGACCAGGTTGACCTAGACCGGAATGGCCCAGACTGGGTTGGGCCGCGTCGGTCCGGCCGGGTCGGACCGGACCCGGGCCCAATACTGACCCATTACCTTCTTGGGCCATATCTTTGGCACCAAACATCTATTTGACGAACCATCTATGGTGCCGCTTTTCATGGAGTATAGCCTTTCCTTTGAGTATACCCCACTGGAGCTCGGGGTGTATTTGTGTCAATGTTAGGTTGGTTCGTACACGAATCCAACTGGGCCTCTAAGAATAAATGCTAATAACTCACAGGCCGGGAATCCGATTGATGTGTCGTCTCTTGCGTTGAGACTCCGATGACATGGTGGTCCTTTGAGATAGTTCCACCTGAGACTTTGTGTCACCTGGAGTATTGACCAGTAGCTCATGGAGCATATCCTCTTAGAGAGGAGCATACAGAGTGCAGATACCTAGTAGCTGTAGACATGACGACTGCTTGATATATTCGACACAGAGTGATTCGACTAGCCTAGTAGATGGAGTGCCTGGTTTGGTGGCAGACCCACGGCGGACGGAGCACCTGGTTTCGCCGTAGACCCTAGGTACTCAACAGGAGGTGCACCTCTGATGAATATTATGGGGAAATCCCGGTTTGCAGTATACACCCAGTGGAAGGAGCACCCGGTTTGGTAGCAGACCTATAGTACTCGACAGGTGGAGTACCTCAGCAGTCTACGGTTAGTGAGTAGCATCTCAGAGTCGTGACAGGGACACTGTACACGACAGAGGATGAGTTCTCTAGCAGCCGACGTTTCTATAATGAAAATCCTGGTATGATCTGAGTCAATGACCTTTTTGTTTTCTTCATTATTGAGATGGGTTACTTGATAACATAGGTATATGAATGGGCATATATCTAAGTAATTGTTATCCGTTGATTTCATAATTTATTGTTTTTCCTTGTTGAATTTTGTGAGAACATGATGGTCTCGAGGTCACTATTGAGTTTCATTATACTCACCCCTGCACGGGCTATGCCCGCACCCCATTGTGTTGGATGCAGACAACAAACAGCGCTGACCAAGGCAGAGTGTGCGAGGATTGGACGGTGCCCGGTGGTGGACCTCACAACAAGATGGTACTCGGAGGAGACGGACAGATGTGGAGCACTGAGGAAGCTATCTGTACCTACCCTTAATGTAGGATCAGTTGTGGATGATCCAGGTGCTAGTATACACCTACTAGATATTTGTATTTTAGTTTTACTGGTTTGTCTTTTCCTTGTACATTACTTTTGGGGTTGTATTTCCAGCCCCTTTTACTTTCCAGCACATCTTTTGTTATTTAGTTTTTACATAGTGTTTACATCCTCTTGTACTCTGGTTGTGTTTGATTACGTTTTATAAAGGCAATGCCTTCCCATTTTTAGGGAATTACACCTTTGGTCCTAGTCACCAGCCCCTGGCCTATTGAAGGAGGGCTTGGGTTAGTCACGATGAGGGCCTCAGGGGACGGGTCGTGAAAAATTGGTATCAGAGGAGTCGGTTCTACCACAGAACATAGGACTCTGAAATTTTATTTATTTGAAGCAATAGTGCAAAGTGTACTAAGTGTTGTTTTTAGTTCAGAAAGTCCAGTGTTGGTGCGGCGGCTGACATATCCATACACCAGGACCATGACTACTGATTTCCGACATAGTACATGAAAACACGGATTGCGTGTGTGTCTTCAAAAGTTTTCTTCATGTCAGCTCAAACTAGGTTAGCTCACCAGGTATAACCATTTGACCGTGTCACATGTGTTCAGGATGCCTCCACCCAGACAGCCAGTTGGAGTTTCGAGAGAGTACCCGATGAAGGCCCACTGAGCGAGGAGGCTCCGGTGTAGGGCCATACTACTACATTGGCACCTTCTAGTGGTGTACCAGTATCACCACCACCCATTGGACAGAATATTCCACCAGCTGCACTAGAGGACATTTCACGCTAACTCAGGGCGTTGCACCAGTTCCAGCAGGAGATGCCTTCGAGGTTTTGAGGTGTGATAGATTCCCAGGCAGTAGGGGACTTAATAGAGGCGATTTATAGAGTTCTCCACCTAGTTGAGACACTAGTTGAACATATAGAGATTTTATCTACTAGTGTCTCCGAGTGCATGACCATGAGGTTGGTCCTCATAGTGATGATGTTTTAGTACATGGACTGTTTTACGAGATTGTACATTCAGGTACTGTCCAGCTATATCACTGCCTGTTGGTTATGAGTTTCAACCAGCAGTACCGGTTGATGACAAATATATACTTAGATCCTGACATGTGTTTCATTATTAGATTCCACTTAGGTTCTAAGGTGATCCCGAGTTACAGGCGGCTGTGGACTGGCATGAGGAGGTGGATAAGAGTTCTCTAGAACTTCTACAGCATTGGCAGGATGACATGTCAGTAGCTGAGTATTCATCGAGGTGTATCGATCGTTACTAGAACTCAATGAATACGATACGATCATTGCATCAGTTCTTGGACCTCTAAATGAGTTGTGTTTAGGGACATCCGAGCTAGTAATTTTTTATCTGTGCATTCCTTCCTATGTTAGGATGCTAGAGAGATCCTTTGCAGTTGAATGTTTGTTGGCTGAGCAGATACATCCCGTGAATGTTATTATTTGGAAAGCATGAAACTAGCACTAGTCTCATTGAATTGGGCATGTAATCTGTTTCGGAAAGAGGAAGTATTAAGGAAAAATGAATCTGCAGAGCAGTAGATGTGGAAGCAGAGCTAGGAGAGCATTATCAGGTGGTGTACATTTCGACATGTTACAACCACCCACCTTTGTAGTCCTCGCTAGGCTCAGGGAGATGGAGGGCAGTGGAAGAGAATAGCTGCATATAGTCAAAGAGTGTGACCCGAGGGCTCTAGGAATGATTCAAGGTACATACTATGACTACTACTAGCTTTTGTATCAATAAACATAGGTACCAATCATTCCTTCCTTCCACAAGTCTTGTCCCAGACCTAGAGTTTTCGGTTAAACTGTTGACTTAAATCTCACGTCTGGAGATACCTTTGGTAGGAGACTCAATAATCACACATACGCCGATGGTGTGATCTGACCCTCGAGGCGAGACTTTCAGTTGGAACCTCTTGGTGGGAGCATCGAGGTCTTATGACGTTGGTTTGGGTATGTATTGGAAATTCACATTTCATACTCAGATTGATTGTATTAGGAAACAAGGTTGCGGTTTATCGACTACGTTGGAGTAGGGTTTTCCTTGGTTGGAGAAAAAGGAAACCCTGGCAGCACAAGATTAGCTCATGCATAGGAGGGTGCATCTGATCTCTCTTAAGTTGACCGACAGGAGAGAAAGCCCTCTGGAATTTGAGTATGGAGACCCCATCTTTATACGGGTCTCACCTAGATAAGGGTTATATAGATTAGGCTGAGACGGAATGTTATCTCCAAGGTTAACCAGACCTTTTTCGGTCCCCATCAGATTTGACGAGGTGGGTTACTGCTTTTCTCTTCCACTCTAGTTGCACTGGGTGCACGACGTGTTCCAAGTATCCCAGTTGAGGAGATATGTGCATGACCCTTCCCATGTCATCGACCATGGAGAGCTAGACGTCGACGATGGGGAAACTTTTACAAAGGTTGCAGTGCAGATTGAGGATCGACAGGATCAGGTCCTTCATGGATAGTCGATACCTCTAGTGCACATTTTTTGGTAGCACGAGAACCTCCAAGAGATCACATGGGAGCGGGAGGCTAATATGTGTTCTCAGTACCACCATTTTCTCCCTTAGTTCGAGTTGTAGCTTACGGGGACGTAAATCCCTAAGGTGGGCTGAATGTAAAGACCTGGAAATTCTGTGGAATTTTTTTAACTTAAATACACAGAAATTTCACAAGTCCGCAGTTTTTGACGTCGCATGATTCTGAGGCCTAGTGTGCCCGGAATCAATTTCTAATGTTTTTGTTAAGCTTAAGTTAACACGTATAAGAAGTTTTCCTGAAAAAGTTGAATAACTCTTAAACGGTTACTCAGATCAGAAATCCTAGGGCACTATTGCGCTCAGAATGGTAGGTTTATCCTGACATCACTTAAGTTTAATTGGCGTGGGCCTCCTGAGAGAAATCCCAAAAATGTCATAACCGTAAATAAAATAATTAAATAAATTATTTTATTTTTCAAATGATTATAACTCAAAAATGGTAGCTCGGATTAAAAATCTGAGACCACCACTGAACTCATGAGGGCATGTTTTATTTAAGCAGATAATAACATTGGCTAGCGCGAGCCACAAGAAAAAGTTAGTTTTTGGCCCCAAATAAAATAATAAAGTGAAAATTATTTTATTTTAAAATTCATAACATCAAAACAGATAATCATATTGAAAATAAGAGAGTAACGTTGGTTTCATTATGGCGTGTTTCACCTATGTAGAGTCTAACCTTGATGGAAATTGGTCGAGGGTGACTGATATTAATTTTCCGATCTTTTTTTTCGGGTACGTTCCGAAAAAGTGCAAGTGGCGTTTTATATCTCTTGAACCAGTTCTCAGAATAAAATTTTGAGGGAACTATTGAACATGCTACATGAACAAATTCTTAGTGATACTTTCATCGCAGTTGCGTTCTAACGTGAGTGGATGTTAGTTTTTGGGGGTTTTTAATTAAATTGAATAAAAATAAAGTGATAACTTTATATTTATTTGTGGCAGTTTAATACTACACGGGGAGGTTGGATGTGGGGAACACCCACACATAACCACCCTTGGGAGGATATTTTTATGTGGGGCCCACACGAGCTTTACCCCCTTAAACCCCCAATTCATGTTTGAATTGTAGGGCCCACATGATCTCCTTAGCACCTCTAACCCCCTCTTTTATGTGGATAAAACACTCCACCTCCCCATTAATTCATTTGAACTCCTCACCTCCCCTCCTTGAAATTTGAACCATCCTTCCCATTAATTATATGGGTTGCCTCTTTTAATTAACCACAACTTTTCAAATTGTGGTGCCAACAAATAATAGGCATCATTTCCATCTATTATTTAGTTTTCATGCTTATTTCTTTTATTTGGGAAAACTATGGAGAGAAGAACCCCTGGAAAAATATTCTACCAATGAAGAACATGAAGAACACGAAGAAAGTTTCTTCCGCCACCGAAGAACAACGACACCATCATCTTCCTTCTTCATCTGTATCAAATGAGAATACATCGCCCGTGAAGAATGTCACCAATGACGATGTCACCTCCGAACGCTCATCTGCCAATGATGAGTACCCTTCTTCTTTTCTGACGCATGAACATGAGAATTGGGAGTACGTGAAGAACGCGACAATCGATGAATCGACATCCGCTTTTCCTCTCCTTCATCCGTAGACGTTCGATAATTATGAGGTAGAGGGTTTACTTATTGTGTCTGTAATATTCCTTTTCTTTTTCTCTTCTTCAGAATTGAAAGGAATCATTTTGTGGTTTAAAAACAATTGAATATCATCCCCTTCCGTGAGATAATTGTTACCACACTAAATGCGGAGGGTGCGAGCCAAACAAGCCTGGCCCAACTGCTCCGCCGTTCTTGTTGTGATGTTCTTGGGACGAACTAAGTGGCAATGAGGTGGCGAAGGTTGCACCGACAAAGGCCGCCCCACCCGCGGCCTCTACAAACCGCGCTGTCCCCGCGACGCCCCGGTGTGCTACCCACACCCCGCGCCCCGCGCCCCTGCCGGCGTGCACCTGGGGACCCGGGTCCCTACTGGCATGTAACCGGCGCCCCGTACCCCTTCTGGTGCACACCCGGTGCCCCGCACCCCTTCCAGCTTGCTCTCAGCACCCCGCGCCCCTGCCGTCTCCCACCCTGCATTCCGTGCCTCACTGGCGTGCTGCGCGGCCCCACTGCGACGCACCGTCGCCCTGCCCGGCACCCCCTACCTCTGCCGACGCGCTTCTCGGCGCCCATGCGCGCTGCCCCGATGTGGTGCATGCGCCCCGGGCTTCATGACCGACCACTACCGGTGGCCTGCCCGGCGACCATGCAGCCAGCCGCACCCTGCCTGGTGCACTTGCGGCCTGCCCGTTTCCCAGCAGGCCTGCCCGCGCCCCGTGCGACCTGCCCGCAGGCCTCCCGGCCACCGGCCATCCGAGCTGACCCGTGGCATCCCCCGTGGTGTCGCTGGCTGAATCGGCCCACTCTTCCAAGCTGAGTTACCAAGCCTCCAACGCTGTTACTATCAGACCGAACAGCCCTCGCGGTCCGCTAGGCTAGGCCCAGTAGACCTGGTTAAAACATAGCAGGCTGACAAGTCCAATGGGCCAGGTCAGACCCAGCAAGTCTGACCGGGTCATCCCAGACCGGGTTGTCCCAGACTGGGTTGGGCCGAGTCGGTTCGACCGGGTCGGACCGGACCCGAGCCTAATACTAACTCATTTCATTCATGGGCCATATCTTTGGCACTGGACATCCGTTTGACGAACCTTCTGTGGTTCCTGTTTTCTTGGAGCATAGTCGTCCCTTTGAGTATACACCACTAGAGCTCAGGGTATAGTCAATCCATGGTCAGGTTGGTTCGTACATGAATCCAACCGGGTCCCCGGGACTAAAATGCTAATAACTCATAGACTGGGTGTCCGATTGACGCGCCGTCTATTGCGTTGAGACCCCGAGGATGTGGCGGTCCTTTGAGATACTTACACCTAAGACATCGTGACACTTCAAGTATTTACCCTTAGCTCATGGAGAAGATCCTCCCAGAGACGAGCAGACATAGTGCGAAGACCTAGTAGTTTTAGACCTAATGACTGGTTTCCGATTCGACTAGGAGTGATTCGACTAGCCCAGTAGACGAAGCGCCCAGTTTGGCGACAGACCCACAGCAGATGGAGAACCTGGTTTGGCAACAGACCCATGATACTTAATAGGAGGTGTACCTCTGATGGCTATTAGGGGGAGCGCCTGGTTTGGCGGCAGACCAACAACAGACGGAGTGCCCGGTTTGGCAACAGACCCGCGATACTCGACAGGAGGATTACCTCAGTAGTCTACGGTTAGTGAGTAGCGCCTCAGAGTTGCGACAGGGACACTATACTCGAAAGTGGAGGAGTTCTCCAGCTATAGTGGTTTCGATAATGAAAATCCTGGTTTGAGATGAGACAATTACTTTTGTGTTTTCATCATGATTGAGATGGGTTAGTTGATAACATAGGTATATGTATGGGCATATACCTAAGTAATGGTTATCCATTGATTTCATACTTTTAGGGTTATCCTTGATGGATTTTGAGAGTCCTTGAGGGTCTTGAGGTCCCTACTGAGTATCGTTATACTCACCCCCGCACATGTTATGCCCACACCTCGCTGTGTTGGATGCAGACGACGAACAATGATGGCCGAGGCAGAGTGTGCGAGGACTGGACGGCGCCCGGAGGTGGACATCATGATGAGACGGTACGCTGAGGAGATGAATGGATGTGGAGCACTTAGGAGGACATCTGTACCTACCCTTCATGTAGGATTCGTGTTGGACGATCCAGGATCTTATAGACACCTTCCAGCTATTTGCCTTTTAGTTGTACCTATTTGTCTTTTACTTGTTCTTTACTATTGGGATTATATATCTGGCCCCTTTTTCATTCCCGCATTTCTTTTTTTATACAGTTTTTACTTAGTTTCTGCTTCCTCTTGTACTCTGGTTATGTGTGATTACTTTTTATAAAGGAAATGTCATCCCAGTTATTGGGAATTACGCCTTTGGTTCTATTCGCCTTCCCCTAGCCTATGGAAGGCGGGTTAGGGGTATTCACGTTGCGAGCCCTGAGGGATGGGTCGTGACAAATTGGTATCATAGGAGTTGGTTCTAGCGCATAACATTGGACTCTGTTATTTTATTTATGTGAAGAAATAGTGTTAAGGTTACTGAGTGTGGTTTTCAGTTTAGGGAGTCCAGTGTTGGGGCAGCGACCAACGTATCCATACACTAGGACCCGAAATACAGATTTCTGACTTAGTTCACGAAAACACTGATTGAGTGTGTGTTTTCAAAAGTTTTATTTATGTCATCTCAAACCAGTTCATATCACCAGGTATAATCTTTTGACCGTGTCACATCTATTCAGGATGCCTCCACGCAGACAGCCAGTTGGAGTTTCAAGAGATTACCCGATGACGGCCCACCAAGTGACGAGGCTCTGGTGCAGGGCCCTCTTACTACGTTGGCACCTTCAGGTGGTGTACCAGTAGAACCAACACCTGTTGGGTAATAGATACCACAAGTCTCACTAGAGGACATTGCACGCCGACTGAGCATGTTGTAGGAGTTCTAATGGTAGAGGCCTTCGAGGTTACGAGGCGAGACAGATTCCTAAGAAGCAGAGTACTGACTGGAGGTGATTGCTATAGTTCTCCACCTTGTTGAGACAATATTAGATCCTATTGTGATCTTAGATACTAGTTTTTATTAGTGAGTTACCATGAGTTTGGTCCGCCGAGTGATGAGGTTTCGGTACATGGACCGCTTTCTAAGCTTTTACATTCAGGTAGTGTGCCAGCTATATCACTTCCTGTTGGTCATGAGTTTCAACCAACGATACTTGTTGATGACACATGTAAGATTTGTGCAATACATGTGTTTCAACATCAGATAAACCTCAGTTTGAATGGAAAACCCGACTTACAGGTGGCTGAGGACTGGACTAAGGAGGTGGATAAGAGTTCTCTAGAACTTATATAGCTTTGGCAGGACGACATGTCGGTAGCTGAGTATTCATCAAGGTGTACCGATCGTTCCCAGTACTCGATGAATACGATATGATCAGTTCTTCGGAGCTTGGACCTCTGAGTGAGGTGTGTTTAGGGACATCCGAGCCAGAAATTTTTCTTATGTGTAATACTACCTATGTTAGGATGATAGAGAGAACCTTTGCTGTTTAATTTTCTTTGGCTGAGCAGATACAACCAGTGAATGTTAGTAGTGGGAAAGCAGGAAACTAGCGTCGGTCTCAGAGACTTGGGCGTGTAAACTATTTCAGAAAGAGGAAGTATTAAGGAGCTATTAATATGCAGATCAACATGCATAGAAGCAGAGTCAGGAGAGAAACATGAGTTGGTGTACATTTCGACATGTTACAACCACCCACCTTTGTAGTCCTCGCTAGGATCAGGGAGATGGAGGGCAGTGGAAGAGAATAGCTGCATGAGGTCAAGGAGTCTGACCCAAGGGATCTAGGATGATTTGAGGTACGTACTATGTCTACTACTAGCTGTCATATCAATAGACATAGGTACCAATCATTCCTTTCTTCCAAAAATGTTGTGCTAGACCAAGAGTTTCCAGTTAAACTGTTTACATGAACCTCATGTCTGGAGATACCTTTCGGAGGAGACTCGATAATCACACTTACGCCAAATATGTTATTTGACCATCGAGTAGACATTTTCAGTTGGAACCTCATGGTGGCTACGTCGAGTCTTTACGATGTCGGTTTGGGTATGGATTGGACATACACAGTTCATACTCAGATTGACTGTATTAGGAAACAAGGTTGTGGTTTATCTACAACGTTGGAGTAGGGTTTTCCTTAGTCGGTGAAAAAGGAAACCCAGGCAGCATAGGATCAGCTCATGCATAGGGGGGTGCAGCTGATCACTCTTGAGTAGCCCGACTGAAGACTGAGACCTCTGGAATTCGAGGATGGCGGGAAAGTATTTCTATGGGTCTCACCTCGATGAAGTTTTCAGATATTAGGCTGAGACAGAATGTTATATCTGAGGTTAATCAGACCATTTTGGGTACCCAACAGAGTTGGCGAGGTGGCTTACCACGTAGCTCTTCCACCACAGTTTCACCGGTTGCACGACATGTTCCACATATCCCAGCATAGGAGTTACGTGCACGACCCTTCCAATGTCATCGGCCATGGAGAGCTGGACGTCAACGATGGGGAAACTTTTATAAAGGATGCAGTGGAGATTGAGGATTGACAGAAGTGGGTCCTTCATGGATAGTCGATACCTCTGATGCATGTTTTTTTGGAAGCATGGGAACCTCCAGGAGAGCACAAGGGAGCGGGAGGCTCATATGTGTGCTCAGTACCCCCATTATCTCCCTTAGTTCGATTTGCGGCTTACGGGGACGTAAAGCCCTGAGGTGGGGATAATGTAAAGAAATGGAAATTATATGGAATTTTCTTTCTTAAATACATGGAAATTTTACGAGTCCACAGTTTCTGACGGCACATGATTCTGAGGCTCAGTGTGCCTGGAATCAATTTCTAATGTTTTTGTTAAGGTTAAGTTAACCGGCGTAAGTTATTTTCCGGAAAAAGTGGAATAACTATTAGAAGGATACTCGGATAAAAAATCTAAGGGCACCATTGCGCTCAGGATAATGAGTTAACCCTAGAAATGACTTATGTTTAGTCGGCGTGGGCCTCCTGAGAGAAATACCAAAAATATCATAACCTAAAATAAAATAATTAAATAAATTATTTTATTTTTCAAATTCTTAAAACTCAGAAACGGTAGCTCAGATTAAAAATATGAGACCACTGCTGAACTCGTGAGGGCATGGTTTATTTATGAAGATACTAACTTTGGCCGGCGTGGACCACTAGAAAAAGTTAGTTTTTGGCCGCAAATAAAATAATTAACTAATAATTATTTTATTGTAAAATTCATAACATCTAAACAGAAACTCGAATTGAAAATTCGAGAGTACATTTGGGTTCATTGGGGCATGTTTCACTCAGGCAGATCCAATCCTCAATGTATGTCGGTCGAGGGTTACTGATAAAAATTTTCTGAACTTTTTTTTCTGGTACGTTCAGTAAAGGCATGAGCGGTGTTTTATAACTCTTGAACAAGTGCTCGGAATCAAATTCCGAGGGCACTGTTGAACTCGCAGCATTAGTAATTGCGTAGTGAGACCATCACCACAGTTGCATTTTTACATGAGTGGAAGTTAGTTTTTAGGGGGTTTTAATTAAAATGAATAAAAATAATGTGACAAATTTATCTATATTTTTGGCAGTTTAATACTCCAAAGAGAAGTTAGAGGTGGGGCCCACCCACACAAAACCTCCCTTGGGAAGATATTTTTAGGTGGGGCCCACACAAGCTTTACCCCCCTTAAACCCCCAATTCATGTACGAATAGGGGGCCCACACGAGCTCCTTAACACCTCTAACCCCCTTTCTTATGTGGATAAAACTCTCCACCTCCTCATTAATTAATTAGTACTCCTCACCTCCCCTTTTGGATATTTTAACCCTCCTTCCCATTAATTATATGGGTTGTGTCTTTTATTTAACCACAATGTTTAAAATTGTGGTGCTAACAAATAATAGACGTCATTTCCATCTATTATTTAGTTGACATGATTCCTTCATATTGTTGGGAGAACTAAGGAGAGAAGAACCCTTGGAAAAATATTCTTCCAACAAAGAACATGAAGAACACGAAGAACGTTTCTTCCGCCACCGAAGAATGACGACGCCATCTTCTTCCTTCTTCATCTGTGTCTAACGAGAAGACGTCACCCGCGAAGAACATCGCCAATGACGACGTCACCTCTGAACGCTCGTCTGCGAATGATGAGTACCCTTCTTCTTTTCCAACGCATGAGAATGAGAAATGGGAGTACATGACGTACACATAAATCAACGAATCAAATTTCTCTTTTCCTCTCCTTCTTCCTTCAATGTTCGAAAATTACGAGGTATAGGGGTTTCCTTCTTGTTGATGTAATATTCCTCTTCTTTTTCTCTTCTTTGGAATTGAAAGGAATCATTGAGTGGTTTAAGAACAATTTAAGATCATCCCCTTACTTGAGACTATTGTTACCACACTAAATGCGGAGGGTGAGGGCCAAACAAACATGGCCCAACTACTCCGCCGATCTTGTTGTGATGTTTTTTTGGAAGAACGAAGTCGCAACGAGGTGACGAAGGCGAAACTGACAAAGGTTGTGCCACCCGCGGCCTCTGTGAACTACGCCACCCCCATGACGCCCCAGGGCGCTACCCACACCCGGCACGCCATGCCCCGGCAGGCATGCTCCTGACGCCCCGAACCCCTACCGGTGCACACCCGGCACCCCGCGCCCCGCGCCCCTGCCGACATGCACCTGGTGCCCTTGCTGGCGTGCACCCGACATTCTGCCCCCTGGTGAGCTGCTCAGTGCCCTCGTGCCCCACCAGCGCGCTGCTCGGCACCCTCGCACTCCACCAACGCGCTTCCCATTGCCACGGTGCCCATGGGCACTGCCCCGATGCGATTCTTGAGCCCCAGGCGGCCTTCCCGGCCCCTGCCAGAGGCCTTCCCGGCACCACCGCGACTTGCTGCACCCTGCCCAATGCACCGGCGGCCTGCTCGGTGACCGGCCGGCCTGCCCGTGCCCCACGAGGCATGCCTGCGCCCCCCGCACCCCACGAAGCCTACCCGCACCCAACGCGTCGTGACCGCTGGCCTCTCGGCCACTGGCCGCCCAAGCCAACCCGCGGAGTCCCCCGCGATGTCACTGGCTGAACCGGCCCGATCTTCCGGGCCGAACCACCCTCGTGGTCTGGTGGGTCAGGCCCTGTGGACTGGGTCAAACATTAGGGGGCTGACCCACCCAATGGGCCTAGTCAGACCCAACATGTATGACAGGGTCGACCCAGACTGGGTCGGCCCAAACTAGGTTGGGCCGAGTCGGTCAGACCAGGTCGGATTGGACTCGTGCCCAATACTGAACCATTTCCTTCTTAGGCCTTATATTTGGAACCAGACATCTATTTGATGAACCGTCTGTGGTGCTGATTTTCTCGGAGCATAGTCTTCCCTTTGAGTATACCCCACATGAGCTCGGGGTACAGTTGAGTTATGGTCAGGTTGGTTCGTACACGACTCCTACTGGGGCTTCAAGATAAAAATGATAATAACTCATAGACCAGGCATCTGATTGACACGTAGTTTGTTGCGTTGAGGCCCTAATGACATGGATATCCTTTGAGATACTTCCAAAAAAGACTTTGTGATAGTTGGAGTATTAACCAGTAGCTCATGGAGAAGATCCCCCTGGAGATGAGCTGACGGAGTTCAGAGAACTAGTAACTGTAGACCTGACGACTGCTTGACCGGTTCGACTCGGAGTTACTCGAATAACCCAATGGACGGAGCACCTAGTTTGGTGGCAGACCAATGGTGGAAATAGCTCCTAGTTTGGATGCATACCCATGGTACTCGACAGGAGGAGTACCTATGACGGTTATTAGGGGGAGCGCCTGGTTTGGTGGCAGACCCACAACGGACAGAGCACCCAGTTTGGCAGCAGACCCGCAGTACTCGACAGGAGGAGTACCTCAGTAGTCTATGGTTTGTGAGTAGTGCCTCGGAGTCGCAACATGGCCACTGTACTCGATAGAGGAGGATTTATCTAGCAGTCATTATTTTGATAATGAAAATCTTAGTTTGAGTTGAGTCAATGACCTTTGTTTTTCCTCATGATTGAGATGGGATACATGATAACTTAGGTATATGTATGGGAATATAACTAAGTAATGGTTATCCATTGATTTCATACATTGTTGTTTATCCTTGTTGGATTTTGTGAGACCGTGAGGGTCTCAGGTTCCCTATTGAGTATCCTTATACTCACCCCTTCACGGGCTATGCCCGTCCCTCCTTGTGTTGGATGCAGACAACGGACAACACTGACCGAGGTGGAGTGGGCGAGGACTGGACAGTGCCTGGAGGTGGACCTCATGACGAGATGATACCCAGAGGAGAATGACAGATTTGGAGTGCTACAGAGGCTATCTGTACCTACCCTTCAGGTGGGATCTGTGGTGGATGATCCAGGAGCATCTAGACACCTTCCAACTGTTTGTTTTTTTGTTGTGCCTATTTGTCCCTTCCTTGTACTTTACTATTTGGCTTGTATTTTCGGCCCCTTTTAATTTCTTTCACGTCTATTATTATACAGTTTTACTTAGTGTTTTCTTCCACTTGTACTCTGGTTTTGTGTGATTATGTTTTATAAAGGCAATGTCTTCCTAGTTTTATGGAATTACTCCTTTGGTGCTAATCGTCTGCCCCTGTCCTATGGAAGGTAGGTTTGGGGTAGTCTCGATGCGGGCCCCAGGGGATGGGTCTTGACATTGATCACATATGAAAGAATTCAATATGCTAAATATAAGGGTTTATGAGGATTAGACTATTATCAATGTATTATATGATGTTCTTTTAAATAAAAGGATATATCGTTAATATTAATAATATATTGAATAATGAATAAAAATAGTATAAATTCAGGAAATGTAGTATGTTTAATTCTAGAGGATCTCAATGTATTTTTCATGAATGTAATGATTTAGAAATATCCAACTGAATCTCAAATCTATTAGGAAAAAACTGATAACATGAATTCCAATTCATATCTATAGGATATTGTGATCTCCTATGGTATTCTTGAACAATGTCTCTGAATAAAAATGAAAAATAAGAAAAGTAGAGTAATTTACATGGATTATATGTTTTTCTCAGATCCAATAGGGGGATTGTATCCATTTATATAAGCTATATTTAATAAATAAATGGAATTTATTGTCATCTTCCCTCACATAGCCCCTGAAATGTGTTATGAAAATTCATGTCCTACCAGTGATTTATAATTATTTGAATGTTTGAAAACATTATTACATGTATTTGTTTCCATGAATTAATCATCCTATTGAAGAATAACATAAAAGAAACCATGTGGATGATGTTTAAGTGAACTAAAATTCAATATCACATATCATTTATCAATTTCAAGATTGAATATATACCTATTGTGTAGGATTATAGAAGTATTTTTATTCCAATATCTCTTGCTACAAATTATAGGATATAAATATTTTGGATATTTCTTTTTTAAAACATTTACAACAATATTCAATGTGAACTAAAATAACATAAGTACTTCATTAAAAACATCATAACTATTTATAACTCCATTTAAAATTCTTTATCTAGGTTTATTAAATAGTTTTTATGCTTGAAATTTTTTCCCAAATTTCATACCTAATTTTATTCGTAACTTTATAACCCTGTGTTATTTTTTATCATTAAGAAGCATTAAATCCAAATTTCATAGATGCAAGAAAAGTGTTCCATTGGTAAAACCATTGTGATTCTCAAACTAGAAGAGGGATATGCATAATCTTGAATAACATACTAATTTCTCAAAAAGAACATGAAAAACATGATATATAATATACATCATATGTATTCATATATAATATATTTTTCAATGATAACGAGTGAACACTAGATATAAATCATGTCAATCTAGTACATACACCATCATATATTCTTAACTCTTCAATATATATTGATTATGGTTGTGAATATGTCGCATGTAATTTTTATATCATATTGAAAAATCAAATGATCCTCATTAATTAATTTGGAAAAACCAAATGTCACTCATCTAAGGATATCCAAGAATTCCCTTAGTCTAATTCATGTAGGGTCCAAAATATCTTTTCTCATCACACAAGTTGAAATATCAAATCCAAGCTAAGCTCAAATAGATGACACGATCAAAAACATACCCAACCCCACATGAGTATATAATCCAAAGGGATTTAATTATAAATATAGTTAAGTATTAGGGTTATAATTCTATGTATTTCACCAACATTTGGTAATGGTAATTGATAATAATTTTTTACGTTTATGTATTTCAATGATATTATGAAATTTCGTATGATATTTATTTTGTGTGTTAGCCTAAAAAATAAACCTTTATATAATATATCATGATAATATTATCAATTCATTTTATGACACTCTAATCAAGAATTAAAATATTCCACTCACAATAAAATTAAAATATCCCCACAATCCATAATAATAAATGATGTTAATCGATTAGTGACAACTTAATAGATTAATTTGAAGGGATATTATCATAATTTTTTTTACCTAATATTGATTATAGCATATATTAATAAATGATAAAAAATAATTAATTTATTAAAAATTAATGATACAATTTAACAATATGAATCCCAATATATCATGATCCATATATCAATAGATTTAATACACACCTAATTTTTTTGTCAGGTATATATTTTTTTCAATGGAACTACTATATTATTATTTATCGACACTGAAATGATTTATAAATCACCTATCTTAATAAAATCTAAAATTGGATGGAATATACATACACTGTTTTTAATCGATTGGTGAAAATATAGTTCTTTATCATGAGAAATAACTTTATTATTGTATATTTAATGGTCAATTACTACATTGATTCTAGGAAATTCCATATTTTAATAAATAAACTACTTGGTTAAGACAAAATCCTTTGAAACATATGATGAAACGATATACAATACCCTTATTTTTGAGTCACCTAGTGTTTATTTTTAAGAACACATCCACATTATATATTCATTGTTTAAGGAATCAAGATAATATAGTTAGATCTCATATTTTATTCGTCGGATTGTTAATTAGAATTTATATAACACCTTACATTGTGCACGTCTTCACCTCTAAAGAGCAATGACGTATACACAATTATTCTTAATTAGCAATCAATGTTCTATGTCATAATATTATAATTGTCACACATATTTTATATTAATCTAATTGGTTTTTCAAATCCTAGTAAATATTTTTTAAGTAAAAATTATATCATATATGATATATTCTATGGTGTATTTATAAATAATTTATACATCATTTAAAACTCTTTATAAGGATCATGAATCCTCATAAGATTAATGAAATGCATCATATGTACAGATCCATTTATTTGTGTTCAATATACTAAAACTCTATAGCAATATTATAGTATATCTGAGATTACATAGTCCAATAGGCCTCTCAAATCTCTCATTATAGATATTTATACCCAGAATGATGGTTGCTTCCCCATGAATTTCCTCGAGGAGTAGTTACCTAATCACAAACACATAATGTTTAAATTGAAGAAGTAATTTATGATTAGAACTGTACCATCAAAATGAAATGTCAAAAATACCTCCCCAACACAACATATAAATTGTATAAATATTTATAATATACCATTTTTATGATACCAAAATCGTTATTTCCATCATAAAACTAGATAATCTAACTCTGAAATTCTTTTATTATTCCATTAATTGATTTTTTCAACATTAAAAATATAGAAAAATGAATTATAATTTTTAACCCATTAGTATGTTTTATATACACATCCCTTAAAAAATTCACTTAATGAAAAGTAGTTTTCACATCCATTTGATATATCTCAAAATAATAACGAGCCTCTATGGAATGAAATTTGAAAATGTAATTTTATGTCATTATTGGTTTGAAAATTCATTATAATCAATAAAATTAATTTGGTTGGTAATATTGTTTCCACCATGTATTGTTTATTGGTATAAAATCTACCAAACGAGTAATGTTTTATGTAATACCAAAACTTGCACTATATACATCACCCCATATAGTGTATCTACCCTGTTTTAAACATAGTATGTATACATGGAATTCATTTAAGATTCATGGGATATCATACATCTCCTAGAATCAGAGTTATTCAAAGTCACTTAGTATAAACTAGTTTCATTACTTATGAAAACTGCATCATAATAATTTTCCATGATAAATCAATATCTATTTATATCTTGATAAATCATAAAATAGTTTTTATGTTCTCATGTAACATATGTTAGTTTAACTTCTAGAACACTTTTGTAACCCTGATCATCATCTATATCAAAAAAATAATATCTTATTGTATTGAAGTTATAAGATATCAACAATACTGAAATAATATCATCCAATCATGTTATATTTGTTACAAAATATAACTAAAATTAAACAAATTTTTTTTATTTTATAGGATTATAAGACTAATATTTTTTACTCATTTTGGGATAACCATCTAGTAATCATATATTTTATATTACTTTGAGTAATTTAGTATCAAAATTTCATAAATACAATTCAAAACACCAAAATACTATAAATGATAAGATGGTTCATTTCTGATGACAGGTCTCATATGGTTTGTTTATGATCTATTTGAATGTAATAAAGTTATATTTTAATGTATCAGAATAATAAATTAATCATCAGAATTCAATAAAAATATCCCATTTACCTATCATTAATAAAAACACATATATATAGTTAAATATTCCTTTCTTCAGACACATTATTCAATAATGGTGATCTAGAATGTGTTAAGGGTAAATATATTTCTCAACGACTTAGTTGATCTAAAAATAATTGTATAAAGTATTAACCATTGATATATAAACAAATATTTTTAATACATTTTTATAGTAGATTCTATAATATGTTATTCAAAACAGTAATCATTCTAAAAGCTTCATAATTCTTTTTAATTTGAATAACATGACCATTTATACTAAATTAATCTGTAAAAGTTTTTGTATATCTAACAACGACACTTACTTTTTGTTCTCATTGTCACTGAAACATCTGTACGTATAAGAGTTAATAGATATCCTACTCTCTCCACATGTTTCCACTAAAATACTTATTGTAATTTTTTTAAAAAATAAGTATAATTCATAACTTCAAATAATTTATAATAGATTAAATTAATTAATCCTTTTCAATAGTGTTTTTGAATGAATTTATAATTTATATTCAAGGTGGAAATATAAATGTTATGTGGAATTATAATCATCCTTATCTATCTTTATCTAAATGTTAAAAAGAATATTATCCATATTTATAATTTATAAAACATTTAAAGTATTAAACATTACAAAAAATATTTAATAAATATGTATTGAATAATTCTTTTTCATAATAAATAATGAAAAACCCAACTTATTATGACTTGAATCATAAATCAAATTACTATTTATGGAAGTAATATCATAAAGGTTGTATAATTCCAAAAATAAATTTCTAGGTAAACTAGGATAATATGTATAACCTTTATTGTAAAAAATCTTGATCAATTACCAACATAAATACCTACATCACCCTTTTAAAATTTCCTCATGTCATGGAGTTTGCCATTTTTAAGATAAATATGTGATGCACATCCGATATTTAATACCCATGTTTTTTATTTGTGGAAATTTATATCTATAACCAAGACAATCAAACATTCAGAATGTATCCTCATAAGAAAAATATTATCCTTATATTTCAATCCATTTTAGGTGTATATGTCTTACATACAAATTGATTCAAATATATAAAAATAATAAATTCCATAATATATAAAAAAATAATTATCTATGTGTGATTATCATGTTTTATATATTTTAGTCATTGATATTTATTTATTGTTTTCCCACTAACTATAAATTCCTAATAAAAAATAACTATTTAGTTAGGTAAGACGCATATTCCATCATCACTTACACTAGTATGATAAATAAATAATCTCTGACTATATTGTGTTGTAAAAAACATTCATTCATTTCATTAAAATTCATGGATAGAGGAGAAAATAGATCATAATCCAAACCCATTATATAGATAAAAAATAATATCTATTCCTTTAGTATTGTAATAGTTATGACTATATTAGTGAATCATAAATTGAATTCTATGAACAAGGACATAAAGAATTAGTGTAACACCCACGCCCCTACCTCATTGGCTTGAGGAGGAGGTGTGGGTTACTAGGCCTTAAGCGGCGTTCGCAAGATGCCAAAGGCTGGCAATAAATGTTAAGGGCTTCAAGATCAAGCTGGGGAATGATTTTACCCTACTACAAAACCAACCAATCCATCCACTATCAAACACTATATGATGAATGTCAACCAAAACTTCCAATCGTGTATTCCCAAAGGATAACCATGTTGTTCCACAATAGAACACCAAACCAGTATAACCAACCATATCAGAGTACACGTGGAAACTAAACAACAAACACTACGAGCCATGACACCACCACGGCTCCACAACAAGCTCCAATCTCCAAACTCCACCGAGACATCACAATTCACCACTAAAGGAGAGAGATGCCTTAGATTTTACCATGTCATGATATAAAACATCTACAAAGACACTAACGTGCCAAAGTAGGGAATGAGTACTAAAACTCAGTAGGATTTCCCCAAATGACTTCCCCACACATGGAACTAGGATAAAACCGTTATCACATTTATATAAAAATATTTATATAAAATAATCACAAGCACAACCATTTCTATAAGCCAAACATGCCCTTACTAAGCCTTCACACCAAAACCAAGCTACCAAGGGAAAGCCAACCAAACATTCCACAAGCCATTTCATTAATTAAACACTATCACAATATTTTTCAACTTGCAATGAAATGCACAGAAAAAACCAAAACAACCAAACGGTGGAGCTTCCGTCTAACCCGTTATCCCATTCAACCTTTAGTGGCACTTACCATCCACTTACCATTGATGGTGGCCCTTCTGTCTACTATCCATACCCTTTTTATTGTGGTACTTATCGCCACTTCCACACAACATTCAAAACAAGCCAATGCCAAGCATATAACCCACCAATGTCACAAGGACATTCAATCAATCGATTCCATTGCATATCAATCCACTTCAATAAATCACCCATTTATTGAAAATCATTTTCCATGAAAAACAACATTAAAATAAAATAGCCCTTTTATTGAAATCCATTCCATCAATCATTTTAACAAATCAACCATAACATCCCATTTTAAAATCTCTATTTTAAAATCCACAACAATATCATTTCAACACAAAATCCCCTTTTTCTGAAAATTCCATAAAACATCACCCAAAGGATTTCTAACCAATTTCTCACATCAAATCACAATTAATTTAAAGAAAAAAAAATAATTGTAACCAAAACCATTATCTGTAACCAAGTGGAGTCGAGAGAGAATCCACCTACATTTAGGGTTCCCGGGAAATCGACCCACATACAACAACACCTCGAATCCGGCGAACACACCACTGTAACCTATCTAGATCCATTTCCCTAAAATTAAGAAGCCTTAAAAGAAACATACAAGGAAACCATAACCCTATATCCACACACAAAAAGTGTATATCTAGAACACCAAGAAAGATAAGGATGTAGATCTAGAGGAAAACACAAGGAAACCAATAAGAGAGACTATCCAGGGAGGAACCACCTTCAAACCGCCAAAATAATTCTTCAAAATCCTTCCAAACCGAGTGGTAGAGCCCATAAAACCCCTGATAACCCAAAATACCGAGTGAGGCTTTAGTGGGAGGAATATTGGAGTGAAATAGGTTAAGCTCAAGGGAGCCCAGAACTAATAACTCTATATTTAAGTGGCCGCACAGTTTGGAAAACCATGCGCTAAGCTTGTGCACTATACTTCCTCAAGTGCGAGGGTCTTTACGGTTGCATCACATGGTTTGGTAAACCGTTCACAGGCCGTGTGAAGCCTACTATCTCCCTTTCACGGTTTTCTGGAGATTCTGCACAGTTTCCACTAATGATGCTCAAACCGTGCACCCCTTTAAAAGCCTCCAAACTCATACAAAACCATTCTAAAAACTCCCAACCTTTACCCAACTCATCCCATACACATTAAACACAAAATAATAAAATGCATAAACAAAGGC
Organism: Viscum album; assembly: GCA_963277665.1. NCBI lineage: Eukaryota > Viridiplantae > Streptophyta > Magnoliopsida > Santalales > Viscaceae > Viscum > Viscum album. Next base: position 932,530,466 of record OY728140.1, read on the forward strand.
TATATACCTCAATCTCGGTGTACTACATTCTCTCCACCACTGTACTTTCCGTCCTTAGAATGTAGTGAACCCACCCTTTACCGAAAGTGCTCGGGCCACCTCTTGATCATATCTTCCTCCTGCTCCCAAGTCTCCTCTTGAATTTTACCATTATACCACAAAACTCTAACTAAATCGATGCATTTACCATGAAAGAATTTCTATTTCCTATCCACAACCCGCACTGGCACGTGCACCAATGAAGAATCTTGTTCTAGCTCAACATGATCTCGTCGAATCACATGGTCATGATCTGGCTGATACATTTTCAACTGTGACATATGAAACACATTGTGCACCGCACTGAACCTAGGTGGAAAAGCCAAACGATATGCCACTTCACCAACCTACTCTAGAATCTCAAAATGTCTAATATAACTTGGAGATAACTTCCCCTTCTTTCCAAACCGACAATGTGCCAACCTAGGAGAGATCCTCAAGAAAATATGATCACTCACCTCAAACGACAATGGTTATCGACGATGATCCATATACGATTTCGGATGACTCTGAGAAGTCTCCATTATCTTCCTGATCAACTTGATTTTCTCCATAGTCTCCTAGACAAGGCTTGGTCCAGCCATCGAGGAATAACCTATTTCCACCCAACATAGTGAAGAATGACACGACCTCCCATACAACGCTTCAAACATAGCCACATATATGGATGCCTGGTAACTATTATTGTACGAAAACTCAACCAACGTCATGTGATCCTCCATGGATCCACCAAAATCCATGAGACAAGCCTGCAACATATCCTCCAGATGTTGTATCGTCCTTTTAGATTGACCATCCGTCTGAGGGTGATACTCTGTACTCATGGTCAACTTAGTTCCAAGGGCTTGTTGTAATCATTTCCCAAAACGAGATGTAAACCCCTGATCTCAATCAGATATGATCGATACTAGAACACCATTCCTCATTACCACCTCCAAGATATAGATTTTGGAATGATCCTCCACCGTATGAGATTCACGAATCAGGATGAAATTGGCTGACTTCATTAGCCGATCGACTATCAACCAAATGACATCGTGCTTTCTGACCGTTCATGAGAGACCTATGACAAAATCCATCACTATATGCTCCTACATCCAAATAGGGATTGTTAAAGACTACAACATTCCTGCTGGCCTCTGATGCTCTCCCTTGACCTAGTGACAAGTCAAGCATCTCGAAACAAACTCATCCACACTTCTTTTAATACCAAACCTCCATAACTATGCCTCCAACACTTTATACATTTTCTGAATTCTAGGATGAACAACCCACCTTGAATGATGATACGCCCTGAGAAGATCCTCTAGACAGGAAACTGGTACAACCATCCAATTCTGAAAACACAAAACTGATTCTCCCTTTATTTTGAAACCCTCAATGGTCTCCCCACCGTTGAGTCTCAACCCCATGGTTACACACTCAGAATCAGATATATGTGCCTTTCTAATAAGGCCAACCATGTCCAGAATAAACAAAATTGGAATGAAGACCGCTCAATCACACTGGTCTTCACATTCCAACCGTATATCCGCTATAACTGACATCAACTACCACTCATATGATTCCTATTTTACCACTTTAGCATATGATTTTCTACTTAATGTAGCTGCCACCGAACTTCCCTTACCTAGTGTGTACATGAAGTCAAAATCGAACATTTGGAGTTATTCCATCCATCTCCTTTTCCTCAAGTTCAAATAACTTTGTGAGAAAATGTGCTTCATTCTCTTATGATCTGTATATATTGTGAATTTCTCACCGAAGAGATAATGACGCCTCACTATCAAAGCATGCACCACTGCTGACAATTCCAGATCATGAGTTGGGTAGTTCTTCTCATGAACTCTCAACTGTCATGATCCATATGCAACCACATGATTCCCTTGGATGAGACCTCACCCCAACCCTGATCCCGATGCGTCACAATACACCATGTAGCCTTTTCCTGGTTCTAGAAAAACAATGATTGGTGCTGATGTAAGGATACCCTTAGCTCTTAGAAACACTACTAACACTATTCATTAAACTGTAATGGAACATTCATTCTTGTAAAAGATGTCATCGACGAAGCCAAACATGAAAAATCAAGAACAAAATGCCGAAAATACCCAGCTAGACCAAGGAAACTATGTATCTCAAACACATTCTTTGGCGGTTCCCACGAGATAACAGCCTCTATCTTTTCCAGATCCACTGAAAAAACCCTTTCAAAAATCACATGGCCATGAAATTGAACTTATTGTATCCAAAAGTCAAACTTTGACAATTTGGAATACAACCGATGATCCCTCATGATCCCCAGCACTGTGGTCATGTGATGCTCATGCTCCTCCTTTATCATTGAATACACTAGAATATCATCTACAAACACCACCTCAAATTAATCCTGATATCTATGAAATATCTGATATATCAATTCCATGAACACTGCTGGCACATTCATTAGACCAAGGGGCATAACCACATATTCATAATGGGCATATGTACTTCTGAAAGCAGTTTTAGTAATATTATCCTTCCTCACCCGCAATTGATGATATCCCGGCCTCAAGTTGATCTTGGAGAACCACTGGGCACCCCTCAACTATTTGAACAAATAATCAACTCATGGAAGTGCGAATCTATTTTTTATCATAACTTGGTTAAGTCTACGATAACCAACACAGAGACTCAATGTTCCATCTTCCTTTTTTAGAAACAACACTGGCACTGCCCACAGAGACATGCTCGGATGAATAAACCCTTTTTTTCTAAATCTTCCAACTAGAATTTCTATTCCAACAATTCCATAGGTTCCATCCGGTAATATGTAAGTGAGAGAGCACTGGTCCCCGGAAATAGATCAATCGTAAACTACACTTCTCTTATGGGAGGTAACCCAGATAATTATTCAGGAAAAACATCCATGAACTGATCTACCACTACCGGAAGAACCCTCTACTCAATACTCTCTACCAATTCTAATGACAACACCGCCAACTGATACGATAATGTACCCACTGCTAGTGCCAACAAACCCGTTGCACCTTGCATTTCATGCCTCTCTCCTCTAAAGAGATTTTGAACACCATATTTTGCCGTAAATGAAATTTTTCGCGTATCAAAATTGATGTGGGCCTTAAAAGAAACTAGAAAATCCATTCCCAAGATTATATCATACCCATCCATCTCAACCACTGAGAAATTCAAAATTATCTCAACCTCACCCACAATGATACATCATGATCTACACAAGAAGGCTCGCCACTCTCTTCGACCTAAAGGAGATTTATGTTTTGAAACTAAGGGCATCATTTCTACCCTTAAACACAGCAAATCAACCACACGTTCAACACTAAAAGAGTGTGAAGCACCCGAATCAAATAGCACATGCATCATGGTAGTATTTGAAATAGTAGTACCTCGTACCGTGGATGGTATCGACAAATCATCCACCATAACCTTCTCGACTCCATACACATGTTTCCTTGCCACACTATGCTATTTATTTCCCTACTGAGAAGTCGTGGTATTCTGAGAATCACCACGATGCACTTTACTCTGCTGATAAGGGGTGTGATGTTGTCCTCGTCCAGTCGAAGCGTACGATGTCTGCGATCCCTAACGAGTGTCACGCGTACCCGAACGTGGATAATTCCGACAATAACGTTGTATATGACCCATATGTTTACAATAATGACAAGCTCGAGGTTGTTTCATACAATCCTTCTTGATGTGGCTCGTAGAACCACACAGAAAACATCCCATATTGCTCTGGGGCATTGGAGGAAGATTTACCGATCCTGGTGTCGGATTATATGCCATATTCCCACCCGGGGAATTAGTGTCCCTCCTCCGCTTGGACCCAGAGTTAGAGTTCCCACTATTTCCCATAGGTACCACCATGCTTCCCCCACCTGGAGCTCTCAACAGATCTGGCTTAGCCACTGAGGCTCTATTCACCATCTCTGTGGAATCATCTATACAATGCATTGCTATCATTGAACAGATTGCTTTCCTTAACCCCATTTCATAGATCCTTGCCTTCAACGACATGCTACCCGCCACCTTGGGAGAAATCCACACTAAGTTCATGAACTTTGCTGCATACTCAATCACATAGATAAGCACTTTCTTCAGAATGAAGAAAGTAGGTGTGTGCTGAATTATAAACATATATGGGAAGAATTGTTTATTAATCAATTCTTCAAAGCCTTCCCTCGTCATCCCCTGGTCTATACCCTCATGGAATACCAACTCCCACTACTGAAAGGCAAGATATTCCAACATATATGTGGCCATCTTCACTTTGAGCTCTACTGATGTTTCCAAGAACTCAATGATCTTGTTCATTCTATTCAACCATGCTTCTTCTCTCTTTGGCTCTGAATCACCCCTGAAGAGGGTGGATTCTATTTTTGAAATTGAACCTCATGATCCTCATACCTTGGTTCATACACTTTATTCCCACTTTTCACAGCTTGGAATGCTTGCACAATACATTGCAGAAATTGTCGGTTCCCCTGAGGCTCAAGTGCTTCCACATTCTCAGCAGCCTCCTCCGGTTGGTCTCTACGATGCCTAACCAGTTCCATTTCTATAAATAGAAAAAAACAACCATGAATCTCACTTCCGTAGACATCACAAAATCCCATTTCAAATCACATTACACAACACTATCACAACAAGGCTTTCCAGCTGTTCACATTTTCCATGTTTCGCCATTTTGAAAACCAAACCATTTTCAAAATATTAATTTATTCACATTACAATTTCACACATTTGAAAAACCATTTCTCAATTCATCCCTTAAATAATTATGCCCAATGAAATATGCATCCTAGTGGGAAGTCATTTCTACCATGCATGTCATGCTCATCTAATTGGCTATACCCACGAAAATGAGATATCCAATACCTATATGTGTCTCCAAACCACTGATGTACCCAACTCCGTGGTAACTTGAATTTTAGCATAAGAGGGTTAGCTACTTTATTTTATTCTATACATTCCATGTTCCGAAAATCCTACTCCTTTCTACCACCCCGACTCAAGGAATGCACCACAACGAATGTTAACACCAAATCTGAGAATCAAATCCAATGGACCGAAGAAACTAATACCACTTGTAACACCCCGCCCACAAATTATTGGCTTGATGAGGAAGTGAGGGTTACATGGCCTAAAAAAACATTCCCATGATGACAAATGCTGTTAATAAATGTCGAGGGCTTCAAGATCAAGATGGGGAATGGATTTCCCTTACTAAAAAACCATCCAATCCATCCACTATCAAAAACTATATGATGCATGTCAACCAAAACATGCAAGCATGTATTCCCAAAGGACAATCAAGTTGTTCCACAATACAACAAAAAATCAATACAACCAACCATATCAGAGTACACACAAAAACTAAACAAAAAACACCATGAGCCATGACACCACCACAGCTCCACACCAATCTCTAAGCTCCACCGAGACATCACAATGCACCACAAAAGGAGGGAGATTTCTTACCTTTGCCCACATCACGATTCACAACATCTGCAAAGACACCAACATGCCAAATCAAGGGGTGAGTACTAAAACTCGGTTGGATTTCCCCAAATGACTTCCCTACACACACCACTAGGATAAAACCGTTAGCACATTTATATAAAAAAATTTATATAAAATTATCACAAGTATAACCATTTCCATAAGCTACACATGCCCTTACCAATCCATCACACCCAAAACAAGCTACCAAGGGATAGCCAACCAAACATGCCACAATCCATTTCATCATTTTCACACTAGCACAACAATTTCCTACTTGCAAAGCAATGCACACAAAAACAATCAAAACAACCAAACGGTGGAGCTTCTGTCCAACCCATTCACCCATTCACACTTTAGTGGAAATTCCCATCCACATACAATTGATGGTGGCCCTTCTGTCCACTATTCATCCACGTTTTATAGTGGTACATTCCTCCACTTCCACAAAACATTAAAAAAAATCCAATACCAGTCATATAACCCACCATGGTCAGAACCACATGCAATAATCCAATTCCATTTCACATCAATCCACTTAAATAAATAACCCATTTATTTAAAATCATATTCCATGCCAAAATAAATTTCAATAAAACAACCCTTTTATTGAAAACCATTCCATCATTCATTTTCATGAATCAACCATATAATACCATTTTAAAATCTCTATTTTCAATCCACAGCAATAACATTTCACCACAAAGCCCACCTTTTCCCAAAATATCCCCAAAACAACACCCAATGGATTTCTAACCAATTTCGCACATCAAAACAAAATTGATATCAAGAAAAAAAAATTAATTGCAACCAAACCCATTATTTCAAACCAAGTGGAGTCGAGAGGGAAGCCACCTACCTTTAGGGATCCCTGGAAATCGACCCATGGTCAACCACACCTCAAATTCGCTGAACACACCACCGAAACCTCTCATGATCCATTTCCCTAAAATCCACAATACTTAAAAACATCATACAAAACAACCAAAACCCTAGATCCACTCACAAAAATTGTAGATCTAGAAAACAATGAAATATTGCGATGTAAATCTAGACGAAAACACTAGGAAACCAAGAGGAGAGATTTACCTGGGAGAAACCACCTTCAAACCGCCAAGAAACCTCTTCAAAATCCTTCCATACCAAGTTGGAGAGCCCCTCCAACCCTTGAGAACCCTAAATCCTGAGTGAGGTTAGAGTGGGAGGATGATTTGAGTGAAATAGGTTAAGCTCAAGGGAGACTGGAACTTATAACCTTATTTTTATGTCGCAGCATGGTTAGCCCGCACGGTTTGGAAAACCGTGCGCTAACTGTGCACACGCTACTCCCTCGAGATCTAGGGTCTGCACTATTTCCTCGCACAGTTTGGAAAATTGTGTGTAGGCTAGGAGAAGCCTACTCTCTACCTTACACTATTTCATGGAAAATCCACACGGTTTCCACTAACTGTGCTCAAACCGTGCACCCCTTTTAAAGCCTCCAAACTCATCCAAAACCATTCCAAAATCTCCCAAACTCTTCCCAACTCCTTCCATGCACATTAAAAACATAATAAAAAAAATTAATAAAAAAAGGCTACATACCTCAATCTGGGGGTACTACAATTAGGGACAAATTATTATATGAATTTCATACACAAGATAATCCTGTGGAACCCATAGTTGGCATGATCGACCGTGTTATATGATTTTGATCTTAAAATGTTCCATTATATAAACAATATCTGACTAATTATTAGAAGGCATTTTTTTAATTTCTCAATAATTTAATATACACCTCATCTAAATTAAATTCAAAACTATTTAATAACAAGATTTTTTTTATGTTTTATTTATTTATTAATTTATGCTTCTACTGATAAATTTTTGGACTTTGTATTTTATCCACTGGAAAAATATGATCAAACCATAATATTGTGTAACTCATTACACAACCCACAGTTTGTGTTACTCCCCCAACAATATAATCTAGAAATATTTACACATATAAAAATCCATCTTATACTTACGGTTCATGAATTTTTCATGTGAAGAATTATAATTTTTTAAAATTTTATTATTTTCACATGAGTAATGCAGGTGAGATAGAGAGACACCCCTACATTATAAAATAAGTCATAAACCTCTAGGATAGTGGTATTTGTTTTAATCAAATACCTCTATCCAATGATAATTTACCAATGTGACAATCCAATTCTTTATAAATCGAAAACCTGATATGTAAAAACTGTATTCCACAACTAATTATATTTAATAACATTAATTAAAAACAAAATTCAAGGATGTTGAAATAAAATGTTCATATTGTGATTATAAGAATGTAATTCATACTAATACTACTTATAATTAATGATTTATAAAATAAAATAATGTATAAAAAATACTATTATTTCATAAAAAATATATAAATAGAAATACTTGAATGTAATAAAACATAGACAAAATTTTTATTTACTTTTAAAAAATTAGATAAAAATATATTAATTTGATGATTAATTTATTCATTAATATCTATAATTAATAGTTCATAAGAAATATGATTTTAAAAAATATACATTATGCTATTTTTATCAAAATTTTTAAATGTTATAATGTTTGGATATGTCATATTTAAAGAGAGATAAAACGCCTTATCCATTTAAATTGGTCATTGGGACCTTGGGGAACTCAAAGAAAATATTTTTCATTTTTATAATAATGATAATAATTTTATATCTGGGGTATCCCACACATATGGGTAATATTATTTTAATGAAAAAAGTATATATAAAATCATCCATATGTAATGGTAATATTCCTATGAAGGGAAAAACATTACTTTTTGGGTAACCCATACATATGAATCATTGTACCTCAATGCTAAAAATCATAGGTATCAGATAAACTATAAATAAATTTAAATCAAAAATATTAAGACCCTTTCATTTTATTAAATCATAGTTATTGATAAACTCTATAATATAATTATGAATCGATGTATTATTTTTACCAAAACCTGGTTTCAGTTATATTCTATGATATCACTATATAATTTCTTATGACTGAGACAAAAACTACAAAACCATTTTCTATTCAACATTGTGATACATACTTGTCATCAACTCTATGTTGAAAAAACTAAATTATGATATAATATATCTTTCATCCATGCAATGTCGGGGTTGACATTCATACATGTCATGTAGTGCATTATGATATGGAAACATGAATTCTATGATACACATCTAATTCATGAGAATAATGAAATTCAATATATTACAATTGATGAACATTATTTTAATACCAATTATTTTTTTAATAGGATAGTTGTATGATAAAACACTATCAATGAAACCCATTCAATTTTACTATTCTATAATTAAAAAAACTGACATGAAGAATGAATAAATTAATAAATTGTTTACCTAAAAAGTATGAAGCTCATAGAATAATGATCTTCAAGGTGTTATAATTATTGAAATTACAATGAAATATCCAAGAAACAATTACCTCTATATGGGTGACACCATCTACTAAAACCATTTTTTTAATGAGAGGAAACTTTGAACTTCTTTGATTTGAAATAATCTTCTTCATGATTACTAATGGATAACTACGAAGAATATTTCATCATATATTGATTATAATTTTCACACATATCAAATAGTGGAAATTTAATTGTGATATATTTTATCACTAAATTTAATAAATTTATTCTTATATGATCTTCCATTTCATAGTATATAAGAATAATTATTACGAAACCCTAATTGTTTTTTATTAAATTTTTTTTTCACATTAAATGATTTTTACAGGAATCTATATTGATAAATGGATCCACATGACGATTAAAATATTTAGAAAAATAAGTAGAGTACATTACAGTGGATGATTATTCAACACCCCACATAACATATAAATTTTAAACTACGATATATATGAAACAAATATATCAATATAATAACTACATGTATACACCAATCATTATAAATTGTGGGATTTAGTAAAGTTTGATAACACAATTTTTTATTACTTCCACAAAAAACATGATCACCTAGAATACTATCTCTAGTGGAAAACAACATTTCATGGGTATTTTGAATTTTTAAATGAGATGAGAAACCACTATAACGAGATATATTAATATTGATTGAATCCCTATTGTGTGGAAAGAGTCCCTTGAAGTAAAATTAAAATTATGTATATATGTTATAATATTTCCACCATTATTATGAATAAAGTGCACCCACATTATGATATTGGTCTTAACATTGGGGCCACATAAAACTACAATGTATATTGACATTTATTTGGATCCCTTGAAGGAATAGAAGAATTTAATATGAGATTAACGTGTTACATTGTTTGAAACTCATAAAAATGATGTGTTCTAATTGAGATCTATATTGTTCATGAAGATAAATAATTTCTATAATTATAAAAATATTTCACGATATATCATTTAATTTTATAGTTTTAAATTTTTTAAGATAGTACACACTCAAAATTTTTGGGACATTCCTTGAATATAATGTTTCTTATAAATCATCAATTTTGTACCCCTTGAAATAAAAGAAAATATTATAGGATCACAATTTCATGGGAATTTGTTAAAACATACAATATAATATCCAAAAATAGTTGATGGAAAATTTGAGAACATAAAGATAATTTTCACAATTTTTTTAAACCCTTTTTTAACATTATTAATGTAAACTGGTTTTAAAAAAGGGTTGTTTTTTACAATATTGAAATTCATTTTCCATCATAAAAATTTAAGATTTCTTTCATATTGAGATAATTGTTTCTGATAGTTTCTATGAAACATTATTAATTCCAAAAAAATATATAGAATCATGGAATGTTTGGAAATTTTTGATATTGGGATAATGAAATAGTTCATGAAATTGAATATATATGGAATGAATTCTAAATATATAATGGTATAAACTCATTACATGTACGTGATATTGTTTAATCCTCCTTTGATATGTAATTGATCAAAATTATTATTGATAAAAAATTAATAACTTATTGTTAAGGATTTATTTTAAGTTAGTGGGATTTAAATAACCTGAAAACATGATTTATGTTGGATTTTATAACTCTGGATTTACATTTCACTCATCCAAAAAATTTATAACACACATGTAAAATTATATTATAATAAATCTATGTGATTTAATTTTACAGGTTCAGTAATGTTTCTATGTAAATGAATTATAATTGATGTCATATTTATTTAATAAGAAACGTTTTCCCCACCATTAATCATTGATAAGGTTTTTTAACACCTCTTTCAATAGGATAGATATATATTTCTACATGGTTATATAAATTATTCATGGATGAAACACATTAAATTATATATATATATATATATATTGAACAGGAACATTAAAATATTTATTATACCATAATGTTTTATGGAAGTGTAGTATTTTTCTGAAGAATACATGAAATTCAATAATAACTAATAGTCTATTGTTGGTTAAATTATTCTCCTAGAAGCTCATCACAATTAACACCTTAACGATGAAGAATTCTGGAATGATTTAATTTTTAAAATAATATTGTAGATTTGATATGGGCTCACCCATACATTTTATATAACACTAATTTTTTGAAATATATTGAGAATAATATTGTAACTAAAATGTTTTTGAATCAATCAAAGGTGGAATCAATGGTCTAAAATACATATAATTTAAATTTTACTAGATGTTCTTGAAGAATATTTTCAAGCAATTTACAAAAATTATTTATTATATTTTTGAATGTCATGGAAGAAAATATATTGGATAATATACACATGAGTTATCTTTTAGTTTTCATTTAATTAAATGTTCTACATTTTATATAACATAGTGGTTTTGATATTCTACACTGAAAATGGGTTGACATTATATTATAGAGAAAAAGATGAATATATCTTATACAATAGAAATAAATAAAATTATGTGAATATATAAAACATTATAATTATTGAAAAAATATGAGAGTTAGATTATAACCCATTCAAAGTGTAAATATTTCAATGTAATTGAGTTGGTAATATGATGTAAAATTCAATTCATTGAATTGAGATTCATAAAATCTAATTTCATTAGGTAATGATATTGGAAAATCCTTTATAATTACATTAATATAATAAGAGAATATTATTCCATAGATCATATAATTACAAATTGGCTAATGATTTTTTGAGAGTCTAAAACAATTATATGGTTAAATTAAAATTCCATTGAGTATTATTCTTTCAATGTGACGTCAAAATAATTTATTAATGGTCCCCATGTATAATATGAATTTCAGGAAAAAGGGGAAAAATTAGGTGGCTTAGATACAAGATTGAGGCGATAAATCCTATTTACATTTATTTAAGAGATCATTAGTGAATATATCTATTGTCATGATAATTTTCAATGACTATAAATAATATTGATAATATAAATATTCATAATAGGGAACATATTTATTTTAATATGATTGTGGAGCTTACATGGTGTCAAAATTCATATATACAACTTGAAGTATATGTTTACAATAATATTTCTAAAGTATTTATATTTTAAATATCATATATAGTTAATTTATCTACCACTTATTAAATTATTATTTTTAACATTGAATATCTTTATTAGAGACATTAATTTTATTTCTTAAACATTACAATCATTTAATACAACTATTAATAATGAATTCCTTTAAAAATAAACATTATAGTTTATGAAAAAATGGTGCACTAATTGTGTGACATTAATTAAAAATTAAAATTTTAGTTTAATGACATGTATCACATAATCTAAATCTATAACATGCACTAAATTGTTCATGATGAAATATGAATATTATTTTATATTCATTTGATATTTGTTTCAATTAGTCTTACATGAATATAGTATATGGTGACTACCACTATGATGGAAAATGAATGCATTTAGTTAAAAAATCATTTTATTTTAAAATGCATATCAGAGATTCCAAAATGATATAATAAACATCCATTAATATGTTAATTTTAGAATATGAATGATTCTATATTTACATTCTGTAAAAATTAACTACATAACATTATGACATTTTTTGTGGCTTATATAACTCGAGGTACTTACTTTTAGTTTAAAAGTGTTATTCTATTGCAAAGGAGTGATAACTGAAAATAAACTAAAAAACATCCATCGTATATTCTGCATACATTATTAAAATGATTGATGATTCATCTGTTACTTGTAATAAATATCCTCAATTAATTCTGAAATTTTGTGTGGTCGGTATATATGTATGTCCATGATTTTATATTAAAAGTGTCATTTTTGTAATAAAAGTCAAGTGACATTCAAATTTTTTTTAAAAATGAAATCAGTTATGAAACTATTGGAACATGATCATTGTTTTATTTTTTATTTATAGTAATTAAATTCCCATCAATCTGATATGTGGAGTAGTTGGTTTGATTAATATGGAATATTTTATATATGTTAGGTTAATATTAGTTTTGATCACATATCATATATTCAAACAAAAAATAATAATTTTCATTATGGAGATACATTTGATAATGTATCAATAATTAATTTGATACATATTGGAATCAACCATTTTTCAAATTTTTTAATTAAATATTGGTATAAATATAAAAGTGACATTTTAGATTGATATATGTGTCTCAAACTCAAAAATGTGATTTAAAATTGGGTTTTCATGATACATTAGGAAAAAAGTTTTATTATTATTTTATTGAATGTTGATGTTGGACACACTACAATACAATTTACATTGTGTCTATTTTAGATGAATGAACACATTTTATTTTCCAGATTATTTTTTTTAAAAACACATTTCACAATCTATAAACTGATAAAACACAATTCCTTGATACAGAATAATTTATTCATTTTTGTTGTGGAGGAATTGAATAAACACCATTCAGACCCATAATGTTAAATTTAAAAATGAAGGTTCATGATTTATACACTATAGAAACATTTAATTTCTAAACACACATAGAGAAATCATAACCATGTAACCACACTAAAACTATACTAATAAATGAGTAGAAATATTGATAACTAAATTTAAATTTTTAGGAATTATCAGCATAAAAATATGACACATGTTATGTATAATGTAAAAACAAGATCATGTTTTCAGTTTGTGAGTGGATTTTTTTTTTCAGAACAATTTTCAAAAATAGAATAAGGAGTAGATACGCTCAAATTGAATAAATAATTTATTGAAATGATAATATGTATATATATATTAATAATGTTTTTTAAATTTATATGGTTAGGCTGATATTATTGAAACTATGTTTTTTAGTTTTATGGTTAGTTATATTTTATTTGACAACATGTGCCACATACTCAAAACTGGGAAAACATGCACATAATGTTATGGAACAGTATAATATTCATTATTTATGTATTTGGTCACTATTTTTACATATATTTTATGTTTCATAATGTAATATATATGTATATATATATTTCATTCATTTTTTTTAAATTTTGTATAATATTTATGTTTCACATATATATTTATTTAATTATATGAAAATAAATAGTGTTTTGTATTATTGGAACTCTTTATTTAACAATATTATGTTTAATCATAAAAAATGAATCCTAGTATTTTTATTCTTTTATAGTGTGTAAATTAATATTGTTTCTAATTAATAATATAAATTATATGTAATATAAATTTATTTTTATTTTTCAATGTAAATTATTTAGCTTTGAAATCATACAATATAAATATATAATTTATTTTTTGAAAATATTTGAATTCTTTTAAGTCTTTTTTTTCTCTTAATTGATTTTGTCTACTTACATGTGTTGTTCTTGTGGATTAATATTAAATTATATGATATGGACTTTATTAGTGATAATTTTTGGAATGATATAAGCTTTAATTTATTAGTTCAATAAATGTTCAAAAAATATACTCCTTGTTAATTATAAAACTCTCATGATAAAAATGTTTTTTAATAGTTCTAGTTCTATAATTTTTATTTAAGACCCTTATTATTGTATTTTTAGTAACAATACATATGATTACAAAAAAAATTATTTATATATTGTTTAAATGATCCAAATAATGTAAATATAAATTCTGATATAACATGGTAATAATGTATGGATTTGAAGAGATGAGAGACAATATTTTCATAAATATAATTTCTTCCAAAGTAAATTTACAATAAAATTATAACCAAACCTATCCAACTAATAAATTTTATTATATTTTAGGAATTTTTAATTCAATCATAAAATTAATAATAATAATTTTTCTCTATTATTATAATGTTGTGAAAATACCTATCAAAATCCAAGATTAATGTTATATTTCTAATGGTTGTGTGCATGTTCTAGAGGATGCAGGATGAATAAGATTGCGAATTCCCCCCAATATAAGCACAATAAATTATATTTATGATATAGGGACAATAATGTTAATATTTTACATAAGGGGACATGTTATATAATATTTTTGAGTTTTTGATATTTACCTAATTGATAAAGGGAATATATAGAGTTCATAAATATTATTTTCAACATATAAATAGGATAAATAACATTTTTATGTAGAAATATTTAATAAATTGAAAATTTAAAAATTATTTGTAGGAAAAAAATTAGATTCCTTGAGTAAAATCACAATATTTTAAAATTAAATAAAATGTTTGATATCTTATAATATACACAATATCGATCATAATCAGAAAATAATATCTTATTATTTAGATTTTATAATATATCCATTAAATTGGTGGGTATGAAAAATATTAACAGAATTATGAAATATATAATTTTCAATCTCATTTATGAAGCATTAATTTTTAAAATTTAAATAATCACTCAAATGTTTAGTAAATTTATAAATTATTCAAAAAATACATCTTCTTCCAAAATTTGGGTTTCTTGCATTTTTTGAGGGAATATTATTATTTTTAGAAAATTTAAATAAGTTTTAAAATATTAATATCATGTTTTTCATTGGGTGAAATTTTCAAATATCTCAGAAAATATCGGGCTTTTAGTGAATAGTGAAATTAACCATTTATATAAAAATTCCATTTCATTAAAATAAATTTACAAAAAATATAAGTGACCAAATTTTTTGAATTTTAATTAAAGTAACATAAGTATTAATTTGTTATTTTTTATACAATTATATTATATTCATTAGAATTTACATTTTCGTTTTATTATATTATTTTTTAGTTTAGAAATATTATTTTTATGTAAACTCTTTTAAAGGATATAATGTATCTCCTAATTAATTTATTAAAATAAAACCCAATGTTGAATGTTTTTACAAAAATATTATTTTTTATTTTTTAAATATTAATTATGTTTCATTGAATTGTTAATATAATTCAAAGAGTTAATATAGAATCATCTTTTTTCCTGAAAAATACATGTCTTGAAATCCGCTTTTTCATCAAATCTATGTTTTTTGATCTAAATCCGGTTTTATGATTTATGATAATTAAATTTAATAGTAACAATTAAATATTTTTAATAATATTTTCTTAATTATGTAGTAATGTTATTTTAATTTTTATTCATAAAAAATCTACCGTGGTAAAAAAAATTACCTCAGAATAAGAAAAATAATGAAACTACTTAATGGTTAAATGAAAAATCATTGAAACCCAAAAAAATTAAGTTATTAAAGTATTAGTTGATGTGTTTCTAGATCGTATTAGTCCTCTTAAACATTATTTATCAAAAAAAAATTTGATTTAATTCCACTAAAATGTGGCAGTCTATAAATATTAAATTATCATTATTTAGCCACTTAAAACCACCATACAATAATTATAAATACCACACATCACCTCCCCCTATATCTTACAAATATAAGAACCTCTTTAAATATTTACCAGATACACTCCTCCTCACTCTCCCACAAAAAATTTCAACTTGTATAACCCAAATACCAATTCCATGATCCTTAAGGCTTCCATAATGGATTTGAAATTCAAGAGGTAACTTTCTCAAACTACGTCACTTAATTTTGTTACTTATTATACTTTCTCCTCACCTGCATCATTGGTAAAGGATTAATAAAACCATTAATTGTATATATTTGAATTTATAATTTATAATTTATGATCTTATATCCATAACATTTATTATATCATTTTATTTAAATAAACAAACACATTTTCTTTATTATGGTGTTCAAACGACTCCCAGTATATGAGTTTTGTTTTCCATTACTACCTTAATGGATGGTCATAAAACACTTATTCTCATTAAATAATATTATAATAGTTATATTATAACTCATTTCATGTAATTTTACTAATATATAGATATATAATTTAATTAAATGACAAAGTTTTGTGATGGTTGGAAAAGCTTCCTAAATAAACTAAACATTTATGATTAACATTTTATCAAATGGATCATCCTAATGTTAGGAAAAAAATGACATATGATACCATATATCAATATAGAACTAAATTAATAAAATTTAATCCCACTTGAGTAGTGTTATTTCAATTATATAAGAAAACTCATTATTATACACAAATTAACCGACCATAAACCATGAAACGAATACATTGTAAACGATTAAAGTAATGAAATATTTCTAATTAGTAGGTTGTGAGATGATATAAAAGGTTCATATAAGTTATTTTAAAAATTAATATAGTATTGAGAAAAACTAATATTATTTTTATAAAAATTATTCATGATGTTTGAACCCATTTTATGGAGGTTGAACCTGATGTAAGGTAATTCATAACCCAATTTCCATTTTATGGGTTAAACATATACTTCTTGATTATGTCGTGGAAAGATAATAATTGAAATAAATTATTGATTTATAATTTTTTATTTTCACTTTTTAATTTTTATTAATAATTGATACACATAATCTATTCATTTTATTAATGCTCACTTTTATGATATGATAATTGTGTGGGACACTTTAACTATAAATCTATTTTTTATATGTTATAAAAATTTATTTTCTATATCAAACACTTTCATTCCAATTATATTAAAATTAATTTTATGAGTATATTTATATTTAAAGGAATGTTTTATGAATGTGAAATTTATAACTTCTCTCAAATCGTTTCAAAAAGGGATATTTTAATGGTTTAATATAATGGAAATTACTAAAAAACACCTTTTAAAGATTCATTTTAAAAAATTAAGAAGGATGATTTTATTGAAATATAGAAGGAATGGAATTTTCCACTATATTTTCTTTTTAATAATTTTCATATTATATTTAATGTTCATATGGTTACATAAAAATAATATTTAATCAATTTTAAATGTGTAGTATTTCAAAATGCGATATTTTGAAATGAAATTTTTATTTTATTCAATTAATGTTTTTATCATGAATGCATTCAAGATATAATTTTATGTTATGGTAATTGGTCAGTGTTCATGATGACTACAATTTTCTTTAAAATGTAATTGTTGATGGATCCAGGATAAATCAAATATGGGTGGTTACATTATAACCTATAATGCATTGGGTACTCTAGAGTTAAATGATGGCTAAATTGGTTACTCTAGTTCTAATAGTGATATGAAAAATTATGTCCCATTATTCATAATTATATTATATATGATTCTCAATGAGTTTTTAACAATATAAATTTATTTTTTAAAGGAATTTTTAGGATTATTTTAATAATATCTTTCCTTTTAGTGTTAAATGTAAATTTTTTAAGAAAATGTTGTTATGGGTTTCTACTCAACCAAACATTTAATTTTTTACATCTCATAATAATATTTGGTTATCATAAATGATTTGAAATTTTTTTAGAGGATTTAGTGGAGAATGGATACAATGATGAGATCAAGGGGAAATTTTTTTATGTATTTTCATGAAAAGATACCATGTTTATTTAAAAAAAATATTATAAAATATAAAAAATGAATAATTGGTATAATTGTCCACATGTAATACATGAGTTCATTTTTAATTAATTTTACTAATTCTCTAAACTAATCAACCTAAAAAATATTTCAATATGAAATAAATTGAATAGTATTTTAAAATAACTAAAATATGTTATATTTTACTGATGTGTCGTAATAGTTGGTTTAAGGGCAGGATTCTAACAACATAGTAGATTATGATGTTTTATTTTGATTTTTCTTAAGTGTTATGTATATCATAATGTGTTTACATTTCAATGTATTATTATAAGATCATCATATTAGAAATCCCTTATGTGAAATGACATGTTGTATTTCTATGATTTTAAGGATAATTATTGATATTGGATTTATAAAGGTAATTGATCTACGTATGAAGGATTTCAAGGATAAATTATTATAGAGTCTCATTGGGTTTCAACATTAGGAGGATAAATTTTATTTAAACATTTAATAATACAATTTAGTTTTTAATGATGTTATTTTTTACTGATTAAGCATCATTTATCAATATATAATGAAAATGATTATTTAAAAACTTCATATCCCTTCTTGGTTATTTTATAATAACTAATTTTAAAATATATTTTTCAAATGATTTTAAAATATTTATGAGTATTAAAATCACAGTAAAAATATAGATTGACGTATCTAACACATTATAATTTTTCCAAAAACATTTAGGGGTGGTGTTATCTTTCTCATTTGATTTAAAAATATCAAATTTATCAAATCTTATTGAAATAGAAATTATAAAATGAAGATGACCATTTAAATTCATGATTTTGTACATCATTGAATGATATAAATGGGATTTAAAATAAATATTCATGCCTATACGTAAGTTTTTATTTATTTTATAATGTTTTAAGAATGAATCTTTCCGGTTGGTTTTGTTGAACCATAAGGATATAATTCACACCATTAATTTTGATAGTGAAATATTAAGGAATGAGATGATGAAGCATATTTAATTGTTTACGAAGGAAGTTGAATAGTTTATTTTTATGTAATTCTTTTTCAAATTCAAAATATATAGATATTTTATAAATATAATATGAATCATGGAATGTTGAAATATTTTTTCATTATATGATATTTTTCATAAATTTGGAAAAATATTTTATATGGAATCAATATATTTCAAAAGAGTTAAATCATTATAATTTTTAAGGTATATTCCACCATTAATTTTATTATTTATGGTATGTTATTTGAGGTAAAATTAATTTAATTTTTTTTTCTGAAATTCTTAAAGGTATTGGTAGAAATTTTTTATATTATCTCTTAATTTGAGATAATTATAGGTTCTCCAATTTTTGGGATAAAGAATTATAGGTATTTGAAAACCATTACGGTTAAATATATTAAGGTAATATTTCAAAATGTCTCTGATGTTTATTGAATTTTATGAGGATAATATTATTATTTTTAATAGAAATACATCTTGTATACCGTGTGACAACCTATCACATGCTGTAAGTCAATAAGGATTGAACAATAAATGAATGTACAATATTGGTGCATCACCTACCACTAGGATACCTAAATTAATTGGTAGTAAGTTATTTTTTTGTTTAATTAAACTAATTTTAATACTGAAATTTTATTTTATTTTTTGAGATTTATGATTTATCCTATACCTAACCACGGGATTAGAAAAATGATTTGATGATTTAGTGATTAATTCGATTATAGAATAAGTTCAATATTTGGGGAAACTTATATGATTAAGGTAAATAGTATATTATGATATTTTATTTTGGAAATAAATAACGAATTCTAATTTGGTATCCTATATGTTTTATGATTTTTTAGATTATATAAAGAATTGATTAATATATCTTGTTGATTAAGTTATCATATAAAATATCTCATAAAATGGTAATTTAGGAGTAATTTATACTATTAAAAGATGAATATTAATTTTAACCTTGATGGTTAAATGAAAAACCATTTAATTTTTTTTTTCAACATTTGTCTACACTATTTTTGAGGAATATTAAGGATAGTTATATGTTGAAGAATATATGTTGATGTTTTTGAATGGATATTGTATTTTAGATATTAAAGTAGTTTTTAATCTTATAATGGTTTATTATTTTTGAAATTAAAACTATATTTTAGTATCAATTTTTGTTTTTATTAATTCTTATTTAAAGGAGGAATATGTATATATATATTCTTTTATTTTTTTTCACAAGTAGAAGTTTATTCTGATGACTTAGGCACTATAATGTCTTCTTAAATACTCATCATTTGGTAAAATTATGTGGATGAAATTCTACACATAAAGTATATATATATAGTTATGTTAATATTAGAGGTATAAAAAGATTTATTTCATGCTAGTAAATGTTTTTTGAAGAAAAAACGATCTTCTAGAAATCAATATACTTTTTTCCTATCAATGACTTTCAATTTTTTTTATTGTTAACAATCCCATGACCATATACTCTATCACTCTCTATTGGTCCTTGAGAATTATTATATCTCTTCCATTTTCGTGTTTTACTAAATAGAAACATTGTATGTTTTATTCCATTTTAAATTCATATATTCCTTTCGCACTTTTCAAAAGAATAATTTATTTCTCTTCTTGTAAGATATGAGAATTCAAAAACAGCATTTTAAAAAGTCAAACTAATAGTTTCTAATCCCAAGATAAAAAAATTATGATTTATCTTATTAAGGGGGGAGGGGAATGTAACATCAAAATATTTTAACTGAAAATAAAATGTTCAACAAGATATAAGTTTCATAATTTCAATAAAAACCCAACAATAGAATCTTATTATTTAAATGTGATTATTATAATCAAGAAAAAAAATTGGAAGGTATAAATAGAATTATAAATGTTATGAAATATATAATGCTCGTAATAATTTATAAATTATTAACTAATTATTTATAAATAATAATTAAAATTATTAGTAATGTAAATTTACACAAAAAAGTACATTTTCTTCAAAAATTTGTTTTTATTTATTTTATGAGTGATTATTATAATTACATTTTTGGAACATTTACAAAAATAATTTATAATTTTTAAATAAAATTTTAAATAACAATATAATTTTTTAGTTTGGGTTAAATCTTGGGAATTATTGTAAATTGTTTGGTCTTTATTGAATTGTAAAAAACTAAGTTTTATTAAAAATAATATCATTTACCTTAATTAAATAAAACTATATAACAGTAACATAATGTTTAGAATTTTATTTTAATTAAAATTGGTATTAATTTTTTATATTACACCACATTAATTATTTTTAATAAAATTTATAGTTTTTTTTAAAATATGATTATTTTTTGGTTTAAAATAGAAATATTCTTATAACTGTTTTAATGTAAATAATGTTTCTCCTTTTTTGTTAATTATAATAATAAATAGTGGGTAATGATTTAAATTAAATTTATAAAAAATATATGACTAAATTTTAATTTTATTTCATAAATGTATTAATATTATTCATATTGTAGATATAAAATCATTATTTTCTTGAAAAATACACTTCCTGGAAAACCCATTTTTTATTGGGTCTACAGGTTTTATTTCAAATTTAATTTCTAAAATTATATGAATTTTATTTGGTAGAATGGTATTTATATTTGGAATTAAAATTTAGAAGTTATTTATTTATTTTTTTTACGTTTTTTGTCATAAAAAATTATGGTTCCCATAAAAAATATATATCCTAGTATATGTAAAATAATGTAAAATGTTAATGTTAATAGAGAAATGATTAAAATAACTAAAATGTTAAAAACTAAAATGGTGGTAGATGTGTAAAAATATGTAAAACTTATAATAACCCTTACTTTACATACATGGTTATTACTTCAAAAATTGAAGCATACTTATTACAACACATAACAAAACCATGAAAGGACCCTATAGGTATAGTGTCATTAGAAACTAGGAAACATAAACAACTGGTTCATAAATCATCTACGCTGTCTACCATTTATTTCATCATATCTAGAGTCCCTTTTTGGAATATTCTACTTAATACCCTTATTCCAGACCTATGGAAAAGAAAACATACAAAAGGGTGAGCTCCAATTCTCAGTAAGGGTAAACAAAAGAAATATCAATCATATCATATTCATAAGAACATAACATTTTGAATATCATATCCTGCAAAAGAGATCATTATACCATAACATGGGATAATTTATAGTGGTGGATTGAAATCCCAAATAATCATAACATAAAACATGATTCTTTGTAGCATACACACATAGTCATAGAAAATCTTATCTTATTAGTCAAGACTCATTGCCAAGACTATCATAGTGGACAAAGTCCATTTATGAACCGAGTTCACTCCACACCCCCATCCCATATCACTGAACCAAATTAACTTTTCCTTCCAGACATGTCTATCTCATGAGATATAAATATTTACCCAATGAATTGGAGGGAGATATAGGTCCCACCCATCTCATAATAAAACAATTCTTATGTGTGCCACAAAATCATAATTCATACATCATAGCATAACCTAAGAAATAAAAATGGGATTCTTAAACATAGTGTCATCATAAATCAATTCATGTAATATAAATGACTTTATAAAAATCATTCCATCACAAAATTATCAAATCAATGTAATAATAGGGATAGAAACAGAACCCTATATATTCTTATACGGAAAATAATTCTGATAAAGCACTAGAACTCCATTCCAGAGGATAATATCCTTTCTATTTCAAAAACTTTTTTCCTTTCTTAACATGTCATACAATGTTAAACTAAAATAAGTTGATTAAAAATAAAAATAAAAGCTTGTAAAGGAATCTTCATGTAAATAATGTTCTATTAAATCCTAAAAATCCATTCATATCGTATATGTTAAAAAAACAGTCTTCTCGTACTTTGCCCGAAAAAGTCAAAAAGTACCTTGTACGAAAAACGAAAAAAGATTCCTTTCATATCTTTTAAAAAAACACACCAATGAGTAATATTGGATTTAAAAAATTTTAGGAGGATAGACATAATATTACATATTTAGGGAACATTTATGTGGATTATAAATATTCCCCAGTAAATTCTGAAGTATATACAATGTCGGATAAAAATTGACATTGCGAGATTTTCCCTTACCTAAGGTCTGATATGCTTTGTACGTATCCCAAACTCCTTTATAATGATTTAAATAATTTCAATGACTTATTAAAGAATAATAATAATTTTTATTATATCATATATGATCATATTCTTATCTTTTTATTCGTAATAGTTCATTTCTATTTGTTATTCGGGTATTTATTGCTTTATGTTCTTATGCATGTTTTGTCGAATAAATTCTTATTCCTCTTTTTAGTTTATAGATAACTCATTTACATAATGGTATTAATGTAATATATATCATATTTATTTATTCAATTCATTTACATAATGATTATTCAATTAAGATCATGTAGAACGAGTCGCATCACATCGAGGAGACGGTAGGCCGTACGTACGCACAAGTGATGATATTGTTCCCATGATTGTGGAATTGTATTGATGTTTATGTATACTATTTCAGAATAAATATCACTTGAAAATAATAATATATAGTTATCTTTACACCATTATACCAATCCAAGTAAGCTGGTGGTTGAAAAGAGATTACACCACGGTGTGGAGACGGTATTCTGTACGTACGCGCGCGTGGTGATTTCATTTTCCATAGGATGGATAGAAGGTGAATTAGGATTGTTTCATATTTATAAAAAAATATCATTATATGAGGGATACTGATGTTATTACTTCATAATGAAACAACTAAATAAGTATAAGTAGAAGAAGAAATAAATTTGAAAGATTCGCTAACGAATATTACCTCTTCTTCGACACGCCTCTTTGAAACCTCCTCTTAGGGCACTAAGATTGGTCTTTGAAGAAGAAAAGGACCTCTAGGATGTATCTAGGGAAGTGGAGAAGAGAAATGATCAGGTTTTGTACGACCTTTAAGGCTCTAAATTGTGTAAATAGGAGAGGTAGGAGGTTCCCTTTTATAAGGGAGGAAAGGGGCACCTTTGGAATTATATGAAATATTAATCTATAAAAAATTTCAACCCCACATAAAAACCTTAAAAATGAATCAAATACGAATCATAGATGAGACAGGGTTTAAATAACATCAACTAATAATATTTATACAAGTTGGGAATTTATTTTAAACCTTATCAACTTGATTTATCCTTATATAATCTATTTAATTTTATTTGTGGTAATACAATTTTAAATTTTAAATAATTATAAATAATTACTTATATGATGTTAATTGACCATAATTGTATTATTTATTAATTTTTCCACCATATAAATTTTAATTTATTATTTTTAAATATTTTTGTTATTTTTAATCAATTTTATAATATGTAATTTTTATTAAATAACAATAGTGACAATTTGACACTATTTATTTATTTGAATTTAAATAAAATATATACATGAGATATGTTCGAAATAAAATAATTTATAGATTCATAACATGTAATTATAAGCTAGAAAATAATAGGAGCACATTAAATAGTTCATATAATATTTATTTTAATACTTTTAAAATCATTCATTTGATAATTCAATCAATAAAATACTTTGAACATCAAATTGTGTCATAATTAATGATAATTATTTAATCCTTAAAAATTATAAATAAATTCACATGATGTAGATAATGTTATTATCATTCTAGAGACTATTCATGTTCGATGTTCCATGAAGTTTATCACAAAATTAAAATTATTATACTTATAAGATTTAATAGAGCGACATGTTGCCAGTTTCCTTGGTTTTAATAATAATTATATTTTTTCATGGTCAAAATCCCATGAAATGAATCTATTCTGACCCTTAGATGATATGGATCGACTTTTATTCATCCAATAGGATTTTGACACGTGTTATTGTAATTTCATAATCTTTTATTTACCCGTAATTACCCAATTTACCTTTAACTGCCATAAAAAAATAGTTACTAATCATAATCTCAAAAATTAAAAGCAACATATTAACATAATTTGAACCCACTGAATCCAAATATGGAATCCATTTACAAATATTCAAAACACATATGTTGCAATAATTAATTTAAAATAAATCTCGTTGTTAAGAAAACATGTTTTAAAAGTTAAAACATTGCCAAAGATGGAAATGTTTTTACCTATGAATTAAATGTAAAATTAATTTTAATGACATACATTATATTAAATGGTAAAAATATATTTCATTTATACTTTAAAACCAATCAATATTATAATTAAACCATATAAATTATTATGATGAAAAATGTTGTTTTTAATTAAAATAAAGCGTCTTTTTACTATTCATTTAAATATGAAAGTTATCAGAATAATATGAAAAATTTATCCAAAGTAAATATTTATATCTTGATTCTAAAGAATAATTTTATTTTGTCAAATTGAACATATAAACTTGTCAAAAACTAGATTTAAATTTGGTGTGCCATCAAAAGGCGGCAAAACTGCATTTTTTTTAAAATACTTATTTTACCTAAAAAATTAATTTTGTTCTCATACCATGTTCTAGAAAATATTTAAGATATATAATAATGTTATAAAATTCACAATTCAGTTAATACTATTCATAACGACTAGTTTATAGTAATATAATAATATATCGTTGTTTAGTGAAACTCGGTATTGCGTAATACACACGCTATCGAGGAAGGTCGCGATTGCGTGTAACACAAGCCAAGATAGTGCTTTGTGCTGTGAAATATTCCTTTAATGTTTCATATTACATAAGACATAAATAATAAACTTCTTATAAAATATCATGGTTTTACATTCTATCCCCCTTAAAATGAATTTCACCCTCTAAATTCGTCACATCGTAACAAACAGATGAGGATATCTCTCCCTCATCATGTCCTCAAGATCCCATGTAGCTTTTTATAATTGGTGGTTCCTACATATAAATTTAACCAAGAGAGTGGTCTTGTTCCATATAACTATTTCTCTACGATCTAGAATCTTTATCGGTTGTTCTTCAATAGAATGATCTTGCTCTAGCGGTACAACTTCTGAGCATAGTACATGTGAAGGATAAGGAATTTACATTCATAGGAGAGATACATGTGAAGAACAAGGGCGTATGAATCCTTTATGATGATTCTCTTGGAGTTTCTTCTTCAATTCTAGCAACTAAATTGGGGCCATTCTATAAGGTGTCTTTGAAATGGGCATAGCACCTGGTATGAATTCTATTGAAAACTCAACTTCACGATTTGGTGGAAGATTAGGAAATTCCTCTGGAAATACATCATCAAAATCCCTTACAATGGGCATATTATTATTCATGATTTTCTCTCCAACCATTTGAGATAAATAACCATCATTTATTGGAATCAAGACCCATAAGATGGATAAAATTCCCACAGGAAAGTTATGTTCATCCTTGCATCGATAGACGATCATAGATTGATCTATAATATGAAATGTGACGTCCCTTCTTTGGAAATTGATATGAGCTCCATATAAAGAAATGAAATCCATGCCAATAATCACAACAAATTCCACTATAGGAAGGATCACAAGATTTGCAGGAAGCACTTTCCAACAAACTTTAATCGGAGAAGAATTGTAAACTTTTGATGCGGTTGTTGTGCCATTTGGAGTTGTCACAACTACCTCAACATATAATTGTTGAGTTAATACAATGATACCATTAGAAAACTCTTCAGAAATAAAATATTGGGTGGATCCATAATCAAATAATACATTTGATACTTTAGAGTGGATGGTAAGTGTACCTTTCACCACTTCGTTATAATACTCCACAACGCCGATAGTAATTGCATGCGACATTCCTTTGTCTTTGGACTTATGAGTTTGTTGACATCGATCATAATCAACAAGCCTTGTATTAGGGCATTGATTTTTATAATGCCCCATTTCCTTGCACTTGAAACATTGAAGTGTAGGAGGTGCATTTTGTGTAATCCCTTTCTTGGTTCGCATCATTATAAATCTTTTTCTCATTATTTCGACATTGAACTGCCCAATGACCTTATTTTCCACAGATAAAACATTTTCTTGTCCCTTTAAGACAATTCCCTCCATGTTTCGTTCCACAAATAGAACATAAATGAACACTCATCTTCTTTTTTTTGTGGTCTTTAGATTTTCCTTTAAATTCCATTTTCCTCTTCTTATCAAACCCATATGATTGATGGGTTACTCTAATATCCATATCAAACTTGAGAGCACATCGAAAAATTTCCTCTTAGTTATTGAAGTCCCTTTTGGCTAACACCATTCGATGAATTGGTTTTAATCCACTAAAGAATCGATTGATTTTACTCTCAGGTTGGATAATAATTCTGGAATCGTACCTTTCAAGTCTTGTAAAATTTTCTTCGTAGGTAACAAAAGATTCCTCATCCTTTTGCTTCAGTTCAAGAAAATCATTATCCTCCATGTTCAAAGAATACGAGGGAAGTACTTATTGAAAAATAAGATATTGAACTCATCCCATTCCATAGACTAAATTTCATGTATTTGCCTCATATTCTTGATAAGATTCCACCATTTATCAGCATCACCTTCCAAACGATGTACTGCTAAGATGACTTTATCATCCTTAGAACATTGTAGAACTGAAAATATCTTTTTAGTGGTACTGATCCATTGTTCAGCCACTAATGGATCAGAAGACACGCTGAATGAATGTGGATGCTGTCTCATGAAGGATTCAACAGAATGTTGCATCTTCCTTTTCTCATTTGGAAGTCCTGCATGGTTCATAGCTTGAGAATGTTGTGGGATTCATGGCTACAAGATTTTTCATTCTAGCTCCCATAATGTTTAGTTGCTCTGGGGGATAATCATTGCATTTCCCTTCACATTTATCATTAACACGGTACCTTCGGGTTCCAGTTATTGACAAAAACCATGAAGCATAGTGTGAGAAACAGTAATCGCAATAGGAAAACCATAAAATCAAGAATACAATTTCACACTTTAGGTCTTATCATAGGTTTTTCATGGCCATTTCTAAAACACTATGATTGTTTTATATTCATAGGCATATCCTTAGGTTTCATACTAAGGCTTCCACATCCTAGTTTCTAAAGGTTGACTATAACTTTCCTCTGATACCAACTACAATGACCCATACTTTACAGACATGGTTATTACATCAAAAATTGAAGCATACTTATTACAACATATAAAAAAACCATGAAAGTACCGTATAGGTATAGTGTCTTTAGAAACTGAGAAACATAAACAACTGGTAAAAAAAATCATCTACGTTGTCCCCAATTTATTTCATCATAACTAGAGTCTCTTTTTGGAGTATTCTACTTAATACCCTTCATCCAGACCTGGGTAATAGAAAACATACAAAAGGGTGATGTCAAATGCTCAGTAAGAGTAAATAAAATAAATATCAATCATATCATATTCATAAGAACCTAAAATTTTGAATATCTTATCCTGCAATAGAGATCATAATATTATAACATGGGATAAATCATAGTGGTGAAATGTAATACCAAATAATCAAAACATAAAACATGATACTTTTTGGAATACACACATAATCATAGAAAATCATTTCATATTAGTCAAGACTCATTGTGATGACTATTATAGCGGACAAAGTCCATTACTGAACCGAGTTCACTCCTCGTCCCAGTCCTGTATCACTGAACCGGAATAAGTTTCCAATCCAGCCATGTCTATCTCATGAGATATAAATCATTACCCAATGCATTGGAGGGACATATAGGTCTCACCCATATCATAATGAGAAAATTATTATGTGTACCCCAGAATCATAATTCATACATCATAGCATAACCCATGTAATAAAAATTGAATTCTTAAACATCATGACATCATAAAACAATTAATATAAGATAACGAACATTATAAAAATAATTCCATCACAACATAATCAAATAAATGTAATAATAGTGATAGAAAAAGAACCCTATATTATCTTAGATGGAAAATAATTTTGACAAAACACTTGAACTCCATTTTGGAGGAAAATATCCTTTCTACTTCAAAAACATTTTTCCTTTCTTAAACTGTCATAAAAATTTACACTAAAAGAATTTGATTAAAAATAAACTTGAAAACTTATAAAGGATTATTCATGGAAATAATGTTCTATGAAATCATAAAAATATATTCATTCCATATATGTTTAAAAAACATTTTTCTCACACATTGGTTAGAAAAGTCAAAAAGTACCTTGTACGAAAAATGACAAAAAATTGCTTTCAAATCATTTATTAAAACTCACCAATGAGTAATATTGGAATTAAACAATTGTATGAGGATAGAAATAATATTAAATATTGAGGTAAAATGGATGAGGATGATAAATATTCCCCATTAAATTCTAAATTATAAACAATCTCAAATAAAAATTGAGATTGAGAGATTTTCCCTTACCTTAGGTCTGATATGCTTTGTACGTATCTGAACCTCATGTATAATGATTTAAATAATATCATTGACTTATTATAGAATAATACACATTATTATGATATCGTATATTATCATATTATTATCTTTTTATTAGTAATATTTCATTATTATTTGTTATTCAGTAGTTTATTACTTTATGTTCTTATGCATGTTTTGTTGAATAAATTCTTATTCCTATTTTAGGTTATAGAAAACTCATTTAAATTTTTTTATTAATGTAAAATATATCATATTTATTTATCCAATTCATTTATATAATAATTATTCAATATAGATCATGTTGAACAAGTCGCATCACATCGTGGAGACGGTAGGCCGTACGTACGCATAAGCGGTGATATCGTTCCCATGATCGTGGAATTGTATTGAATTGTATGTATACTAATTCAGAATCAATATCACTGGAAAATAATCATATATATTTATTCTTTACACCATTATACCCATCCAAGTATGGTGGTGGTGGAAAACAGATTACAGCACGGGGTGGATACGGTATTCCGTAAGTACGCACTCGCGCTGATTTCATTTTCTATAGGATGGATAGAAGGTGAATTTGGGTTGTGTGATATTTATAATAACATATTTTTATATGAGTGACACTAATGTTATTAATTCATAATAATACAACTAAAGAAACATAAGTATAAGAAGAAATAAATTTGAATGAATCGGTAACAGATATTACTTCTTCTTCGACACGCCTCTTTGAAACCTCCTCTTAGGGCACTAAGATTGGTCTTTGAAGAAGACCGGGACCACTAGGATGTTTCTAGGGAAGTGGAAAAGAGAAATGGGTAGGGTTTGGTGGATCTTGAAGGATCTAAATTGTGTAAAGTGGAGAGGGAGGAAGTGCCCTTTTATATCGGAGGAGAGGGGCACCATTGGAATTATAAGAAATATTAATTTATAATAAATTCAATCCCCACATAAAAACCTCCAAAATAAATCAAATCCGAATATTAGATGAGATAGGGTTTAAATCTCATAAAACAATAAAATTTATACAATATGGGAATTTATTTGAAACATTATCAACTTGATTTATCCTTATATAATCTATTTTATTTTATTTGTGGTAATAAATTTATAAATTTAAAATCATTATAAATAATTACTTATATGTTGTGAATTTTCCATAATTGTATGATTTATTACATTTTAGACCATATATATTTTATTTTATAATTTTTAAATATTTTTATGATTTTTAAACAATTTTGAAATATGTAATTTTTATAAAATAACAATAGTGTCAATTTTGACACTATTCATTTATTTGAATTTAAATAAACTATATACAGAAGATATGTTTGAACTAAAAGATTTAATAGATTCATAACATGTCATTTTTATCTAAACAATTAGTGGATCACATTAAATAGTTCATATAAAATTTATTTTAATACTTTTAATATCATTTATTTGATAATTCAATGAATAAAATAATTTCAACATCAATATTGTGTCATAATTAATGATAATTATATAATCCCTAAAAATTATAAATAAAATTAATTTATGTATATAATTTTATTATATTTCTGGAGAATATTCATGTTATAAGTTTCATTAATCTTATCACTAAATTAAAATTAGTATACTTATAAGATTCAAGAGAGTGACATGTTGTCACTTTCTATGGTTTTAATAATAATTATATTATTTCATGATCAAAAGTCCATGAAATTAATCTAGTCCGACCCTTAGGTGATATGGGTCGAGTTTTATTCATCTAATAGGATTTTTCAAGTGTTAGTGTAATTTTATAATATTATATTTACATTTAATTACCTAATTACCTTTAACTACAGTTAATAGAAATTACCGTAGTTACTATTGATAATCTCAAAAAATAAAATTAACCTATTAACATAATTTAGACCCAATTAATCCTGATAGGGAATCAATTTTTCAATATTCAAAACACATATGTTGCCTTAATTAATTTAAAATTAATACTGTTGTTAAGCAAACGGGTTTTAAAAGTTAAAACATTGCCATAGATTGAATTGTTTTTACCCATGAATTCAATGTAAAATTAATACTATTGGCATAAATTATATTAAATGGTAAAAATATATTATATTTATACATTAAAACCATTAAATATTATAATTAATCTATATAAATTATTACATTGAAAATAATTGTTTTTATTTAAAATATAGCATTTTTTAACTATTCATTAAAATATGAAAGTTATCAAACTAATATGAAATATTTATCCAAATTAAATTTTTATATCCTGATTCTAAAGAAGAGTTTTAATTTTTAAATTTGTCCTTATAAACTTGTCAAAAACTATATTTAATGTTGGTGCTCCATCAAAAGGCGGCAAAACTGCATTTTTTACAAAATACTTATTTTACCGAAAAAATTTATTTTTTTCTCAAACCATGTTCTAGAAAATATGTAAGATGAATAATAATGTTATAAAATTAAAAATTCACTTAAAAATATTCATAATGGATAGTTTATAATATTATAATAATATATCGTTGTTTAGCGAAACTCGGTATTGCGTACTACACACGCTATCGAGAGAGGTCGTGATTGCGTATAATGCAAGCCAAACTAGTGTTGTGTGCCGTGAAAGATTCCTTTGATGTTACGTATAACATAAGACATAAAAAATATACTTCTCATAAAATATCATTGTGTAACAAACCAACCATTAAAACATTAATTATAATCTAAAATCATTGAACATAATTCCCACTATATGTGGTTGTTTAAATATAAAATTATCATTATTTATTCCTTCAAAACAACCCCTCCTCATGTAGAAATACCACTCGTCACCAATCCATTTCTTCTAAAAAGGCTTATGTATATTAAAATATCTGAAAATATATCTCCTTCCCACCATCCTCATGTCCATGTGATGATGGAATTAGAAAAATAATATTACCATGTTCCTTAAGGGTGTTTTCAAAGAGGTGATATTTAAGCAGTAACATCCTCAAACCACCGATCTTTTTTTATTTTATTCATCTACATTATCCTCACCACATTCATCCATTAAGGAAAAATGACATCAGTATTATATATATACTATATTTTTATATTTATAATGAAATATCATATATACATACCAATTATTATATCTTATTATTAAATGAAATTAAAACCTTATTCAAATTAATGTGGTTAACCATATATATGTATAATGAGTTCTTTTTCGATTAATTAAATAAAATTTGTTGATTATATTAATATTATGGTTAAATAAGATCATTGTAAGTATATTATAAATTATATCATGTTCACGTACTAATATATAGTTCTAATATTAAATAAAATGAAACTAGTTCATGGTGGTTGTTTAAATAGATAAAATTATCCATACAGTTAACATTATCATGTTATCAAATTAATCATCCTCATGTCATAAAAAATGACATATGGGACCATTTATAATTAATTATGTGAATTTACACAATTTATTTACATTTTATATATATTACATCAATTTGACAATTAAATATATAATTATACACCAATGAAAAGACCATGAAACTATGAAAGGAATGAAAATGAAAGTATGAAAATAATAAAATATATTCAATGAAGTGGTGGTAATATATTATTTAAGGTTAATATAATATATTATAAGTATGAATATATTTTTATATAAATTTATAATATCATTTATGTCATTATACCAGATTCTTAAACAATTTAAATGAAGTCGAAGGTGAGACAAGGGAATTCAAATACAAATTTTCATTATTTTCATTAAACAAATACATATTTCTAATTTCATTATAATATTATGGGTGAAAATTCATTTGAATATAATGTGTCTTATTTAAACATTTATTATTTGGATTTACATATGATACACATTATTGATAAATTTGAGTACTGGTTGCTTCAATTATACGAAATATGTAGGGGAATCTTTAAATAAAAACCACATTTTAAGTGATATACAAATTTACTTTTAAAATCATTTAACATCATGTTCATGTAATTATGGTAATTGTTTGAATTTTTATAAGTATAATAATGTTCTAAAAAATTTAAATATCTAAATTCACAGAAATGTTTTCAAGAAGGGATCATTTTGATGTTGTATAAAAGGGACTTTCTTAAAAATAATATTATTTTATAGTTTGAAGTTAATAAATTCAAAAGGAATTTTCAATTTAATATAATCCATTAACATAATTTTTTACATTAAATTCACCTTACATTTTTCACGATTAATTTAAAATTTTTGGTGGTATATTTTGAATATATACTTTACCATTTAATGTTTAATTTTTTTTAAAATGAGTTATTATATGTTGAAATGTTTATTTTCTTCAATAAATGATTTTATGATGCATGCTTCGATTATTTATATTTATGTTATAGTTTATGGGATTTTCCATAATGAATTGGGGTTCATTTTTAAAACAATTATAGGTGGTTCCATGATATATTAATGATGGTGTGTTATGTTAAAACTCAACGATGGGTGGTTCCAATATATACTGTGGATGGTTTTCTATGATATAACCTCCATTTCAATAGGTAATCTAATGTTATAGGTCGGTCATATAGATAATTTTAGTGATTAGTGTGATAAGGAAAATAATATCCGATGATAGCTAATTATATCATTTATTCTTTCATAATATTATTCAATGAAATGGACTTTTTTTAATAAAATTATGATAATGAATTTTTTGAAAAGATCATCACATTTTAGAGATGAAAATATATATTTTTATAAAAATGTTTTATGCATTTTAACCAGACATATAGTTTCCTTTATTTCAAACTCATTTTATAAAATTTAAGGAATAATAGAGTCATTAATGAGATCAACAGATAAATTATAAATATTTTTCATGAAGAGAAACCATGATAAATGATACTAATGACTTTATTAGTTAGATAAAATGGATACCAGGTATATCTGACACTTACAGTGTATGGGTTTACTAATTAAGGGCTATATATAGTTCTCTAAAGCACTAAACATAAAATACGTTAAGGAATGAAAGAAATTTAAATATAGTTTAGAATCACTAGAATATATAATTTTTACGCCTGGGTACTTACACATGGTGTTTTGTATTATATTCTACTTTGAGAATACAGGATAAAGGGATATGAAATATAATTTTCCACTAGATATGGTGATATTTATCATTTATACCATTGTTATGAATCTAGTAAATGTGGTACAACCAAAGATTACAATCATTTTTTTCATAGAGAATTTTATAATTCTACCAATGTATGATATTACATGCCCCAAAAAAGAAATGTGTAATTCCATGGAGGTTCCCACATTCGCATGAGATTGTATTTAATATTTCAATATTATTTTAGAAAACTGTAACAATTTGTAATAGATATCATAACAGTGATCATATAATACCCATGTGAAAACATTTCCTAGGGAATATAATTTTATACATTCCTTAAATTGATATGAATAAAACTCAAATTAATTCATTCCCCTAGTATGTCTAAATTTGTTACAAAAAATATAGAGAAAAATGCATCACCCATCCAATAGAGAATGAAGGTAAAAATAATAGGATGAATGAAGTACCATAATTTTTTGTGATAAATTTCCTTGATAATGATATGATATCATATCTTACAAGAAATATCAAAATAAAATGAGTAGTTAATTATTTCATTGATGTGGAAAAATAAATTTGAAAAAGAAACACATTACAAGATAGAAAAAAATTATTATAAAAATTTAAAATGTCAATAAAAAAATTGATGAATATATTGAAATTAAAATATAATTGAAGAAAGTTCTTGAATATTTTTAAAAAATTATTTACCATTAATTAAATTTTTATAGCATGGTATCTATTTTAAATATAATTACTGAATGAAAACAATAATGTTTTCATTAAAAATTTATTGTTTTTTTTCAAATAATTTTTTTAATACATTTATAAAACACGAAGAAATATTTTTAAAAAATTAGATATATTAAATTATAGTAATTATTTTAAAATATAAATATTACAAACATTAAATAATAATGTAGTTATAGGAAATTAAAATTTACCTAATTAAAATATACTTCTATAAATAAAATTATTTATCAAAAATAGAGAATGAATTATCTAGGTGTTGTATTCGATTATATATGTTTCTCCAACAATTTTTTTTATGAAACACACCTAACTCTCATTTTATTCCACCTTAATCATTCACCTAAATAATATTTTAATCGAAATTTCCTTTATTTGATCCAATAAAGAATTATTTTTTTAACACCATCCCAATACTATCTATCATTTATATTTGTCTTTAATACCGTCCAAAATTATATATATTACGATAATATAATTGTTTTTTCTCCTTTATTCATAGGATTTACTTTACAGTCTATAATTATGATGGAAGAAAATGCATAAGACTGAATTTTTAATGTTATTAATGAGATATTCTTCATTCCATTAAATTAATTTCTAATATCTAATCTTTTTAAATACAATCATTAAATCTAAAAATGAAATACTAATATTATTATATTTTATAATGATGATATATTCATAATATTAATCATCATTTTTACTTATTCATTTGTTATAACCTGATATTGTTTTGGTTGGATATACCACATACATGTAAAATTCTATAACGTTTCCATTAATAATGATTAATAACACATAATTTTTTGTGATATTATTTAATAATGATCAATTATAATTGTTTTAAAAATTATATATTGTTAATATACACATAAATATATTCATTAATAAAATCAACTATTTTTATTAATTCAAAATTCCCAAAACTATGTTGATTTATAACATGTCTTTAGAAAAATTCAATATAAAATTTCTAACAAGATTTTTTACAATAGAAAAATAAAATAAAATAGTCTATTATAACGTATATTAAAAATATTATTCTGATTAAAAATGATCAATGATCAATGACTATGAAAAATATATCAATGTTATCACAGTACAGCTAGGGAAATTTTCAATCGATTATTAATATTATGAAATACACATTAATAAGAAATAAATTTGATTTTATTACATTGTGATGACTATATGATAACATAGTTTTTAAATTATTGTACCCAAAACAAACTATACCATGATGATCCTATTTCTATTACAAATTGTGTATATCCTAGTAGGTTTTGTTATGCTTCTCCCCTCAACTATTCAATAAATCATTAGTGGTGTGTTATGGTTTAATTGTAATTCAGGTATGTTATATTATTGTTTTCGATTATTTCTCTTTTATGTTTATATTCTAAATTATTTCATACATCCCTCTTCTCCCCCCTTGTTGTGTACACACCTGTTGAACACTGGGTGAGGTTGGGATCTAAATTTCTTTGATATCATAGTTTTTTGTTAATGATATTGGTTCATCAAGAAATTTATTTGATTAATTGAGGATTTATTCATCAATTTTATTCATTATGATAGGTATCCCATTACATTTATCATGAAATTATATAACCCTAATATTGTGTGTTTTAATTTATTTATTTTGATTCCTAATAATATAAATGAATACGAATACTGGGTATTTTAAAGGAAAATAATACATATGTTTATTGTAATATCAATTTAATGGATTTATGAAATTAGAAACATTGTAAGAATTTAGTTTAAAATAAAATTGTCTACGTTGTTTTTGAAAAAATTTCAAAATGGGAACTATTTATAGGTTTTAATATTTTAAGAGTCTTTTTAATAATATTTTTAATGGTTAATTTGAATTTTATGGGTGCTCATATTCTTTCAAAATGTATTTTTCAAATTTTTATAGTATATTTAATATTTCAAAATATTAAATTTCCTTTTAAATGATAGTTTTTTTTGTTTTTATTACTATGAATAATTTCAAATTTCCTGTAAGATAATACCCATTACATTGTGATTATAATAGAGAATGTGGGGACTATGGAAGTACTTTATTATTTAGAAGTGTTAAATAGGGAAATGTGGCTACCAATACATATCTTTCCATGGTTAAAACATGTATATTATTGGCTACACCACATTGTAGTAGATGCAAAATAAGGAAGAAGATTATAGTGTGGTGTCTTAGACGAAGACTCTTTTTCTAATATTATATATTTGGGGGTATCTGCACCATGAATCCTTAGTTATAGAATGAAACTTATTGGTAGGTGGAGGCTCAACATGGTGACCCTAGATATGGAGTAATGGCTCAAGGGTTGGTATTTAGTGGTTCTACATATTTTGGAACCATTCCACCTTAGAGGTGATGTTGTTTAGGGATAAATCATGTTGAATCATATGGTTTTGTGATATTTATAAATGGGGATAATTTTTAAGTCCTTTATCCATCTCATTATGGAGGTCTCTTTCCTTTTTGATCTTATGTAGACAATTCACTTAATCTAACATCACATAGGAGTTCACAAAGATCCATTTAATGTTGGGGATCCATAATTTTTCATTTTTTATCAGGTGGGAGGGGTTTTAATGTTCTTTATAGATTGATATATGTTTTCAACTACCCTAGAAATGTGATTTAAATTGTTAATATAGTATTATGGGGAATACATTGATCGACTTGTTTTTATGACATTTCTATTTTTATTGTACGAGGTCTGGGACCTACTAAATAACATGGATTTTGGAACAATTGTTTTACAATGAGTTGATGTTTGTTATTAAGCCTTTGAATTTTTAATTTTTTAAATCTGAATTGTATAAAACTTCAATCACTTTTCTCAAATAATAAATTTGATACACATTGATATACTTTTTATTTGATATCACCCATCAAACTAAAGAAGTTGAATTAATGAAAATCAACAGGATAAATCTGGGAAATGTAATGTGAGGATGTGAATGTGAATTCGTATTTGAATATATGTTATGTTTGGTTATAGTGTCATGGTTTTATGTTTTTTTATTGTCATGATATGGATTGGTGATGTATGGTTGTGATGTGAGGTGGTTATGTGATGAGAAAAAGAGGTCTCTTATAGAAATGAGTTGTGATGTGGAAAGTGGTTTTGGCTATGAAAATTTTTGTGATATTAAGAATTTAATTCATGTATTGTAATGATATTAGGTTTTTCTTTAGGGTAATTAACTAGTTTAGATTCATGTTCTTAATTCAAATTAAATATTCCTGTTGAAATTGAAATGGAATGGGCCTTCTTGATTAATGAGTAGTAAATAGTTTTTGAATGAATTAATTATTAAATGTTTCATTTAAAATGTTTGACACATAATGATTATTAATCTAGTAAATAAATTAAATAAATGATAAAATCAATGGGATAAAAATAATTAAATTAAATTGATTCTAATTTTGAAATATGATAGTAACGGAAATATGGAAATTGGATTAGATTGTGATATGATGAAAAAATGTGGCATGTGGATTATACCTTCTTGTGTGGTTTAAATAATATAGATGTTGTAGAAAAAGTGGATTGTTATGTGTGGGTCAGTATGTTTTTTTAACCTATAGGGTAGAATTATGTGTGGATTCATATATGTATAAAATTTATATTAATTATTATATCTTTTTTCACACCGTCTATTTCAAGAACCAAGTACTGATAACTAATTATTTAGGGGGTTTTCCCAAAAATCCCAGTTGAGGTGATGGATTTATGGCCCCTTATCTTCCCCACTATCCCTTCTAGGTGAAAATTTCATGCATAGGATGTGATTCCTAAAGTATAGAAGTTAATTGTTGTGATGTAATGTGTTGTGGAATGATATCATTAGTTTCTTCAGGTGAGATTTATTGATATGAGATGTAATGATATATAATATAGAGGGGTTCATGTATAGTAGGAGGAGGGAAAATGTTAATGTGTATCATTTTCATGATACCCAACTATCTGAGTTATCTGATTTGATGTGATGGACTATTTGTTTTAAATTGGAATTTGATGTTATGTCATTTCACAGGTGTTTTTGGGAGTGATGTGTTGTGGTATGATGTGATATCCCTGATATATGTTGGACTGTTTTGATACATAATATCATAGATCCATGAGACAAATAACGTAGGTGTTTGAGAGATACTAGTCAATGGTAATTTGGTGCAGTGTAACCTTCATCTATATTCATCCAATTATGTTTTTATGAATGGATTTTATTATTTGGTGACTATGATAGAGTGAGGATGGAGATTGAATTATTAGGCATATTTGGTGTTTTTGGTCTTACTTTTCATTCTCTAGTGAATTATTATGAACATTCCACATAAGAGTGAGTGACTATGGGGTTTCTACTATGTAATCTTGTATGTTAAACACAACTATATAGAACTATTTTTCATCTTTCAAGGAATAATATATTGACTATTTTGGGCATTACTAGCTTATATCTTGATATAGATATTGTTTTTTAACCTTGGCATTTATTTTGGTTATTTAAATAGTATTTTAATTGTATATATTTTATATATACATGTATTTTTATGTGGTTTTAGTTTTAATTTTATATTGTGCTTTCAAGTTTATTGGTCACTAATATGTTATCTAATAATCTTATTATTATATATTGAAATACCTCCCATTTCTTGAGATTTATATACCTTGATGCTAGTTACTAACCATGAGATAATTGGAGGTGGGACTCTAAGGTCACTATCTCTCATAATTAATTGTTATCTTAGGATTTTTATATTTTGAGAGAGGGACCTAGATATAATGGTATCATGGGTAATATTTAAGAGATAAGATGAACATTAATGTTCGACTTAATAAGGATAGCATGGTTTGCTAAGGCAATTACATGTGTTATTATTTTTTGTTACACAGTCCATATATAACTGGTTATGAAACATTATTTTGAGACTCTATATGATCTAACACAAGGAATATTAACCTAAATAATGTCTATGTGAGATGGAACAATATTCATGATAAGGAACTCATAGAGGTGCATGCTACATGTTTGACTTGTGTTTTTGTCTAATTTCAGTGGTCTTGTGAATATTTTAATAATTATAAATTAATTAATTAAATATTAATAAATTTATGAAATTTTGGGCTTAGGAAATCCTTTATTTCCATCCCTATATGGCTCTTGGAAATCGTCCACATGTCGTTCAAGTATCAGCGGTGAAATAGTCACATTTAGTTGATTTCTAGAGGGTTGATATAGTTGAGGATGTTGATTAGTGGTAGAATATTCCACAAATTTTTCAGTGGTTGGATTTGGGGAATTATGATTATAGTGTATATGACATAAATATATAGAGCCTCTTAGAGTAGATCTAGATTTCTTTCAATTTTCAAAGGAATTAGGTGGGGTACTAGGTCCCATAATTAGTTAGTCATATGTGAGGAGATAGACATTATTGGAAGATTCTGTTTCTCTAATAGTGGAAGGAAAAAAATGTTTCATGGGTAATCATTCAAACAGTGATTCGAGAAGAGTATCTCTTATCAAACATGAAGTCATTCAAGAAGAAGGGTCATCAATCTCTTTGTAAATGCAGTTTTTTATTTCATGATCTTATGATCATATTAAAGGATCTATGATGTTTCCCTAATCAATTATCTAGACGAGGAATCATGATCATAAAATCATAAGGAGGAACTCCAAACTACTATAAAGAAAGAAGTTACAAACATTACATTATATATATACCTTATGGTTTGTAAAAGGGAAGTGGTGATTGAGTGAATTCACTCACAATGAGTCTTACATCAATAGAGGATCCAAGGGAGTTCCCCATGGAGTAGAGATTTTAGTGGATGGTATTAGGTACCAAGATCATAATGATTTCGACCACTAGGGTTTCAAACTAAGGATCATTATTTCTAACTATTTGGGGATTTAGGTTTTTTTTATTTTCATAATTTATTTGTGCTTGTGTATTTTTTATATAGGGTTACTGTTGACCACCAAGATTAGTTATCAATGGTTTTTTTGTTTAATATGGTATTTTGTTTGAGTATGTATATGTTTCACCAAATGTTTCTGGTGATTTCATTTCAGAAGCAGTGGTAGTGAGAATATAGTTGTTCAAGTATGGATAATGCCAGAAGGAGTTAGGCTCTGGATGTTCCTCATGTTTAGAGAGCCCTCTATAATTATGCCCATGATGGTGACCATCAGCCGGGAGGTATATAAGGACGTCATGGTCATTTCCATGTAGTGAAAGTGGTAGTACTATGAGGGAAAAATATCTTGTAAGTTATGATTAGTTTCATCTATGAATATTTTAACATCAACCCTTGTTGTCTCGTTTGTTTCATGATATTATGATTACTTTTTCCCACCTTCATTAACCCATGGAATAGGACTAGACATATAGAGGCTTCCCATTCCTCTTTTTCTAAGCTATTTAAAGGACACACAATATTTTTTTTGAATTATAAAAATGGGATAAACTAATTAAGGTTCCACATTATTTATCTGGTAATATTATCTTTCTATAGATTTAGCTATTCAAATACATTATATATATGTAAATATTATTTTCATTATTACTTATAACAAATGATTGTATAAGATATTCATATTCATAGATTTGGATGTCAATCATGTATTTTTCATTACAAATAATATTTTTCATTTATGTATCTTAGGTGTTGATTCCATACATAACATAACTTTTGTGTTATCTATGGAATTAGTATATTCTAGGATGGAACTGGTTCCTAGAGTTTTTAGGGATTTTTTGATGTTTATCTAAGGTGGTTGTGATGATACCCCCTCAACAATATATTGAATTTAGAATATTCTTATTTCTTGATGATTATATAATTTTGATGGATCATCATTCGAAAACACCTAATAAGTTATGAGTGTTGAAGATTTAGAAAGATGATATGATGCCTATGGGATTAATCTAGCACAATGTGTCTTCATGGCGGTAATTTGGTTATTATCTAATAAAGATCATAGATATATGTTGTTTTTATAGTGTATTAGAAATTTATTTAGGTGAAAATCATGATGCAATATTGAATTCTACTAATACATTCTTTTTGACTATCTAAGTGGGGATGTTTGGTTCAGTAATATTGATATGTGGTTCCAATTACCTTTATTATTGGTAGAGGATGTCATCCTCCCATAAACATTTATTGGATACATGAATGGGAAAATCAAGTTCATGTTCATGTTATTAAGTTTGAAAAACCAAGTATCAATGTTCATGGGGCTCATGAACTCCATGATATATGAATTCATACAAAATTTTGTGGTATGTTCATGAATGAAACATTGATCTATGCGATGTTATAATATGAGAATCCCAATTACCTTTGGGGAGTCATGTATGTTATTTGACGGAACCATATTTATGGAATTTTGTATTTTCATATGTTTGGGACATGAGAGGTTCATTTCATTTGGGATTTTGTGTCCCTAATATATTTGATTTAATATCTTATAAATTCAATGAGTGAAATTTTGGATTTTGAATCATTTTATTTATATAAAAGGGTGGTTGATAGTGAAGCTTTATTATTACATATGATGGTTTATTCTTCTATAATTTAGAATGCGGAAGAGTCTCAATAGGGAAAATCAGATAAATAAGTGATGCATGATAGTGTCTTCCTTAGTGACGATGAGAAGAGATGGTTAGTGAATGGTTATTGAATAAAATTTCTTCAAGGGATGATATTTTATCAAGTAACAATGCATGAGGGGTAATGTAATGAGTTTCATATTTTTCCATTTCATGTACACCTGGGAGTATCCAAGATGTATTGTTGCCAGAGGATACATTTTTTTTAAAGATAAAATTGTTCTCAATAAAGCATGTTGGTCAGTGATTAGTTTTTCAGTAGGTAAAGGATAAGAATCATAATCACAAATGTTTATTTTATGAATAGAATATTAAATTGTGAAAAATGAGAAGATTCCTCTATATATTTAGTCGAAGGTTTTCTTTTAGATTAGGGAGGTTGTGATATTTTATGGGTAATTGTGGATCATTTAACGAAATAAGCACACATACTAGATATAATATATTTGGGAACAATAGACAACATGTTGAAGAATTATATCGATGAGGTGGTGTAGTTACATGGAGTCTAAATGTACACTTTATTATACCAGGGTACTCGTTTAACCTCATGATTCATTAAGCCATTGCAACATTCCATTTTCAAAATGTTATGCCTCAACACTACTTTCCACAAATACATTATGAATAAAAAAAGTTGAATATCTGAATACTAGAGGATAAATTGTGGGAATGGATCATAGTTTTCATAGGGAAATAAAAAAATCTATTTTCATTTCATTATTTTTAAATAATAAATCATATTACTCACCTATTAATATAGTAAATTTTGATTATTTATATGGGTTGTTTTTTCATTTTCCATTATAGTGGATTATGATTCGATGGTCATCAATTATTGGTCTATATGAACAACAAAGCATGGTATATAAGGTTTATCGTGACCAGTGGAAGAAGAATATAGTTAATCATTGACTGGAGGCATATATAGATCGTAGAATGGGGCCATTTGAGTTTTTTGGCTGAGGAACACTTGTACATAAATATTTACACACATTGTGGAGAGTGGT
Source organism: Viscum album (assembly GCA_963277665.1). Lineage (NCBI taxonomy): Eukaryota > Viridiplantae > Streptophyta > Magnoliopsida > Santalales > Viscaceae > Viscum > Viscum album. The sequence continues at coordinate 932,574,891 of OY728140.1, forward strand.
GGTTTTTCAGTGTGAGTAAGATATCACAATAGTTTTAATGGACTTTTGAGGTTATGGTGGACATTGATGAAGTGTCCTACTAGTTAGAACATCCTCCCTAGCTGAAAAAGAATAAGAACCCATCTGTGTATCTCATTTCCATTGATATTATTGTGATGACCCCCAGCTCATAAAATGAGGTAAGATTGATGTAATGAAAGAAAAATTTTATTGGACTATTTAGTGTAGATCTAGGATAATTCGAAGAAGGTTTTCATTGACATAAAATTCCATTGGTTCATATTCTACACATGATTGGTTTCCCCAAGTATAGTACATGGAAGTGTGAGTTGTATATGCATTCATATTTCTAAGAGTTGTTTTAAAAATTTTATGCCTTGTTTTTCATTGATGATGTTATATTTGGATCTTTTTTATTAATATGATGTGTATTTTCTCTTGATTAAATATACTTTAATTAAAAAATCATGTATACAATGTGGGGAAGAATAGATTCCTATTTTAGGTGCTTTATACACTAACATGATTAAAACCATTTGGTTAAGTACGCATTACTCATATAATATAATAACATGAAATAGGAAGTGTGATTTGTCTATTTTTATATGTACGTCTTATTATGTGATTTTTTGTCATATTTTGATTTGGATTTGTAGAGTAAAAGATGGTGGTTCAATTGGTTATGTAAATTTGTAAGTTTTTCATCGATGTGAAATGATTTGGTGTTGTTCAAGGTAAGGAAGATGATTGGGTAGTGTGGTATTATGGTCTTGAGTGAAATTTTGTGACTATTCATGACCATGTATAGTTCATTTGGTTAGTTTTGTGGTCGTTCTTGGGTTCTATGAAGATCGTATAAAGATATCTGACTGAATTGATTTTTAAAACATTCCCACATTCTTTTATAGACCGGGTTATGATTATTGAGGGTGAGAATTGTTTAATGGGTATTTGGGGCAACATAAAGGAACTTCCATTTTGTTATAATGTGATAATTATCATGAAATTGGTGTTTATAAAATTCCCCAAGTGGTCAAAGGTGTTCAAGAAAATAATGGGAGTGATACTATCATATTTTTAAAGGTATAGGCATGGAACTAGGAGGCCACACCACAATAGAGTGGTTGTGACATCAGGTGTAAATTTGTAGCAGAATGGCTCTAGTTGAGTACTTATAGATCCACTACTAATTGGTGGGTAGATTCTCTTTTGCAACATGGATATGGCATGGATCCCCTTGAAATGCTTCAGCAATGAAGTAGAGACATACACTATTTCATAGTGGCTAGAGGGATTGTATTCAATGGTTCTGAAAATTTTGGAACCACTTCACCATAGAGCATGGGATACAACAAATTCATTTTTTGTTCATTAGGGGTCAATGGTGTAGTTATATTGGATATATAATGGTCCTTAAATTCATTTTATTGTATTTTAATCATGTATATAGTGGTTTTTATCAAGTATATTTTGACTGACCAAGCTATGGAATAGTGAAGAGTGATTTACTATGTTCCTTCATAATTTTATCAGGTATCCAACCTAGTGATTGGAGTTACACCATGGACCATTATTTTTCTTCTTGGGTATAAATATGGATAATAATTCCATGGTAATTTCTTTCCAAACCAATCCCTTGATTATTGTGTGAATTATATCCATCCCAAGAAGTTCTTTTATCCCATTTTTAAGTAGCTCCGAACCCTTACCATTTAGGATTGATCTATTGTTCTTTACCTGAGTTCCACTCATAATTATCTTCCTGTTTTTACCTATTTCATAATCATATAGTTGATGTAGTAAATAGAACCATCAGTTTTGTTATTATTTTTATAGGGGAAATATTTGGTATAGATATTAAATTTTTGTAAAGTGTTTTCATCATTGTGTATCCTTTCGACGACCATTCCCTTGTTCCTACCTCAAGAAGTGGATCATACATCTTCATTTTTAAGGATTTTTTCCACTCTCAGGTTTATGTATCATACAGGAAAAGTTTTACTCTTGTTTATCTTTGTCAATATGGTTCTCATCGGTCAAATAAATATAATTAAATGAGTCCATGAAACTGATAGGGATGGTAATTATTATCAGGATTTTACTTCTTTTGGATATTGTAATTTTATAGGATATGTTCCCTACTAAAAATCACAGTTTTTGTGGGATTTTATTTGTGAACATTTTCCATGTGTTCTGATGTTCTGAATTTTTTTATAGTTCTGACACAACCTTGAATAATTTGTAAATCAAAAATACTTAGTTAACTAGTTCGTTTCTCATAGTAATACAGATTTTGGGGAAATACCCCTAAATATAAATAAGTGAAATATATAAAATTACCTTGAAACATGGAACTTTTAATTGATTATATGAAAATTTTATTGGTATGTGAATATAGAATATGTCTAGTTTTTGTGTGTGTGGGAATAATTTTTTTGTATTTTGTATTTTGGAATTTATGGGTGCTTGGGATGTGGGTTAGTTTTGTGATGTGATGTGTAGGTGGAATAAAAAAATAAATTTGTATGTGGAATGTGGATATAGATGTGAAATTATTTTTATATTAATGTAGGTTTAATTTGAATTATTGAATGTTTGGTTCGTTGGTCTGGTAAGGTTTTATTCTCTCTTCCCAAAAATAAATTGAATTAAATGATAATGTTGAAATTAAAATGTAATGGGTTAGTTTAGTTAATGGGATAAAAATTATTAATGATCGAACTAAAGGGGGTCTATTGTTTAATACAGTTTACATTTAATAAAAGGGAAAAAAATATAGTAAATTAATATAAAAAATAATGGGATCAATAATGGAATACATTCTATATTAAACATTTAATTTTTTAACAATGGAAATTTAAAAACTATCTTGGCTTTTGATGGGAAGATTAATTGTGGCATGTGGCATACACCTTATTGTGTAGTGATGTGAATCTAGAAGTTGAACCAAAATATTAATGTTGTGAGATGGTTGTTAGAATTGTTTTGAACCAATATATTGGACTTTTTATGAATTTATTTATGTATAACATGTATGATTATTGTTTTTTTATTCAACCAACATATTTTTGGAACCTGTTGCTGATATAGATCTAGTTTGGTGTTGTTATTTCCAACATCCTGGTTTTGAGGGTGGATTTCTAGTCACCTTACCTTACCTTATCCCTCTTATAGTAGATTATTACATGTAGGTGATGTGATGTGTAGAATTCAAAATTACACTATAGAGGTGATATGTGATGTGGCGTGATGACCCATGTGACGTTGTGTGGGATGTATTGAGATGGCTTAGACATGTGTGGTTAGAGTAGGCACATGGTTGATGTGTTTCAAGTTCATAATAACCTATTATCATTTTTATGTGATGTTTTTTAATATTATGTTATGGTCCTAGTGTTAATGGGTATTATGTGATGTTATTTTATATCCTAGTTTTCTATTGAGGGGATGTGATGTAATGTGATCTCATAACCTAGGTGTTTGTGGGTATGTTTTTATATGGAAATGGTGGGAGAATAATTATTTGCATTATTAGGGTGTGAGGGGATATAATTTGTTGGAAAGTGGTGCAAGGAATACTCCATCAAAATGGTACATATTGTGTAATTGTACATGTGATTCATTATGTTGGGATAAAATTATTTTTATTTTGGGGTTTTAGTTAACTTTCATAGGTGATGTTTATTAAAATATTTTCTCACTGGTGCATTAGTGTTCTATTTTCACATTTGTATATGAGACTTTTGGTTCTCTAGTAAGTTTAATTGTATTCCCAAACCCTATATACGCAACTATTCTTCATGATTCTCAGAGGACTGTGTAGACCATGATAAACATTACAGTCCTGGAAATTAATAATGTTTTTGTGTCATTTCCTATGGTTTTTTTGGAATTTAATTGGAGACTTCTATGTGTATTAGTCATACATATAACTGAATTTTGGGGTGTTTTTTTGTTTTTTATTTATACAATATCTTGGATATTATTGGTCCTTGATAGCATATCCCATAATAATAACAAAATAGAGGATAATTCCTCTCTTTTTATGACCTCTATTCTAGGCACAAACTTATGGCCTACATAATACAAGATTTTGGTGTAACTAAATATCTTACTTTATTTCCAGGGCCATTAGTGGTGACATTTGGGGGGGGGGGTTATGACATAGTTACTAGACATATATTAATATTTATAACTAATTTTTTAATGTGGAAAAAACTGCGCATGAGACATGTCCTTATCATGTTTTTATTTAATGAAACTAATTTTACTTTGTATAAAACTATATTTCTATACACTTATAATATTCTTGTATGGGGTCATTCTATAAGGGGTGTTCATAGTTTATGTCATTTTCATAGATTCAATATTATCTAATTATATACATATATATATATATCTATATGTGTGTATAAATTTAATTTTATATAATTGATTATTAAACTATTTATTAGATCCACTCCACTATATGTATTTCATTGGAAGACCTTGTATTTGGGTAGGTGGACATAAATGAGATGTGATCACTTCCTAATATCTATCGAATTAATACATGTTCATTTTCCGTAGAGAGTGTGATCTTACTATCATTTTATGCAAATTCTAGTGAAGTATAATCTATGTCTCTCGATCATATAGTGATCTTGGGATTATTATCAATGTATTTTCATTTTAAATTATTAATTTTAGGAATATCTCTTACATGTTAAATACATAATTTATTAAATGTTTTATAACCATTTTATTTAATTTTTAAAAAAATTTATTTTATGGAATCTTTAGAAAAGATACAATAAATGTTATTTAGAAAATTATTTCAAATTGGTGGATCAAATATAAGAATAATAAAACCATAATTCATTCAATATGATATTTATAATTTTTATAAAATAAAAATAAATATTTACAATATGGTAATGGATTATGTGTTATTATTGACGAGAAACTTATTTTCATGAATATATAAATAACTATAGTAAAGATAATTATTTTTTTATAAACTTTGTGTAAGGAGTGGGATCTCAATGATTACCTATACTATCTTCATTCTCATGAATATTAAATGTTATTCTCCAATTGGGGATCCATTCTTTATTTCTCAGAGGGAATGTTTGGTTCGAGGTTAGATTGTGGGATATGGGAAAACTGTGGTATGTTGACTTCATTGACTATTTCGATGCCTTTATCATATAAAAAAACCTACAATTTATTTACTATTTATTCATATTGGTGTTTCCATTATATCTAGACAGGTTGGAATAGAACATGGGTATATTTTCTGAATATGAATAATAGGGTGATGTTATTATTTATATTGAATATATTACACCAAGTGCAAGATAAAGTTAAATATATATTAGTAAAATAATTTTTAGTTTATCATAGACCTAATAATTATATAAGTCTCATGTATATAATTTTGATATTTGTTTACAATTATAAAAAAATTATTTTTCGTGGATAAATTATCCATAATGACATCTTTTAATGACTTTGATACTTTTCCTCATACTAGGTAGGACAGAGACACCCCTTGGGTATAGTACATGATAGCTTGATAAGTTTATTAATTGATTAATTCAGTATATTCTTGAAATAGACTTATCCATTACTTTGGATATATAATTTTCTTATTCTGTTATAGTTCTTAAAATTCTTTCATATCATGAAATTTTTCATTTAATATTGATTCAACGAGTCAAAAAATGGATACTGGGTAATCAGTGAAAACCAATGTTGGGTGATGATTACATTCATTTTATATAAATCATATCTAATCATGGTTTTTGTAAATACACACATTTGAAATGTTTTACATCATCACTTGGTAGGGTTTGTCAATATATATGAAATGGATTGGGTCTCCCTAAATAAAGATCACATAAATTTTCGAAATATGGAAATCTCATTTCATATCCTAAATCATCATATGATAAATATCAATGAAATTATAGTAATTAAAATCCATTTCAAAATAGTTATATTATATCGTTCACGATACACGATGATTACATATACATGTCACTAATGTTGGTGAGTAAATAATCATTGAAGAAATGATAATTAAATAGAAATATATTTATTTATTACATGAAGAACAACATGTTCATCCACTAGATTATAAGTTTGGGTTTATAATTGAACTCACAGCTGGATCTATGTCAATATCAAATAGTCAACATATAATAGCCTCCAATGAATTGATTCAATTAGAGAAGGCATTATTAGAGAATATTTTCATTTTTTTATTATATAACTTGATTTCTCATGGGTTTCTTCTACTCTCATTTTTAGGAAGAAATATTGGTCAATGTTTCCTTTAATTGAATACTATGATCATAATAAGATAATTTTCATGAATATGTATCATCTTACCCATATTTATGACTTGTTTGATCAATATAAAAGAACTAAAATATAATCAATGGTGGATCATTGATACGGTCACCTTAAATTAAGGGAAATGAGAGATGATATTCTCAAGATAACATTATGAATAATATATGATCACTATGAATTTTTAATTATTCATTTTCGACTAAAATGTTCCCTACTATCTTTATCATCATAATAATACAATATTTAGAAATTTCCCTTACAAATATTTAGATACCATTATTAATAATTTTATTATCTATTCAAAGAGTAACAAATATAAAGTGTAACATAGAATGATTAATCTAAATAATTTACAAAAGAATAAATTTATATCTATGATTAGAAAGAGTGAATTATGGATATAAATCGTGAAATTTTGAAGTCTTGTAATCACAATTAAGGGTATATTTATTGTTCATTCCATGACAGATGAGAATGAATAATGAGCTAGACTAGTATTTATAATAGAGATTGATATGTTTTAATGGATTATTTGTATTAAATCTATGTTTTTTACAAAGAATTATAATTATTATAAAATAAAATATCCATTTTAACACATAATTGAATGATGTTCCTTTGGATAAAATATTGTTATGATATCTTCATAAATATTAATGGGAGGTTTCTCACTAAACATGTACATTCAATATCCTATAGGGGAAAGGGGTTGTGATAAATTGTGATTCCACAATGAAATACTTGAGATGCGTCCTTATGAAAAGTGAAATGATAATATATTAATCTTCCTGATAATTAATGTACCGTACAAAAAATTATCAAATATGTGATCTTTCATTTTTAGTAGTAATATATTCATAATGAATGTAAATGCATTATATATATGCTAAAAATTTAGATATATATAATTATCCTAATAACCTATAGTGTATATTTACCTAATGTGAGTGTACCTTCTTCTAGTGGAGATTTTTTGACATGACTAAGGATAATGAAAAATTAATAAATTACATACTCATGATGGAAAATAAGATGACTGATGCACTAAGAAGGAATGATCATGCAACATTATGAATGATAAGGATTGAAAGACACCCAATATTAGTAGGATTGAAAATAATGGAGAAATGAATCTTAATATAAATAAAGAAAAAGTATAATTAAAAAATGATCACACAACCATCCATTAATGTAAAGATTAATGATCCTAGAACGGGGATTTAATTCTATAGAATAAAGTATAGAATATTATAGAAATCAACCTTGAAAAAGCTATAATTATTTTATTTTGGAAACCAATATGTTTCCATATAATATAATAATTGAAGAAATATATATTATATATTGATATTATCCCATAATTTTATAGTCATACTCGATGAACATAGATTTATATAGATCAAAAGAAGAATTTGTTGGTTTAGAACATGAAGGGTTATATTCTAGAATATATATCTTGATGTTTTCTAATCCAAAAAGATATGGAAGAATAGAAAAATTATAAGTGGATGATGTATCCATTATCTATACTAGTATAAAAATTGATGTACATAACCAAGGATTCCATCTTAATTGCTCCTAATACAATTAATGGTTATAATTCCATGATGGATTTGGTTTTTCGACTCACGATATCAATAAAAAACATTAATATTTCAAAGGATTCCCCACTCAATTGACACTACATGATATATATTAATGTTTTTGTAAGGCTACATGGGGGACTACAATAAATTATATATGATCATGAAATGTGGAATACATAAAAATTTTATAGTGGTCATTGAATGTCATTGGACACAATATAATGCTTTATAATAGATTATATTCATAAAACATATGTTCCAATAGAAATAAAAATACAATCTATTGAAGATATTATGATATATTACAAAATGGATATAGAATGAAGTTAGGATAAACTTATTCCATCATTTTAGATCTCATGTGAAAATAATCTATAGTATATTATTTAAATTGAAGCATGTGAGGAACTATATGGTAAGAGATAAATAATTCTATGATTTGTTTCTTAAATTGGAGAGTTGATGTTTTTCGAACACTATATTGTAATTCATATGGTTCTAAACATTCAGTGATAGGGTCAATAAAATTAATTAATAAATAAATTATGAGAATATTTGATGATATATAGAGCATAAATTCTATGATATAGTATTGCATTTAACATTTTTATGGAAGTGTCTAATGGTATTTCTGAGGAAGTCAAAGTCAAACAAAAAAATTATTACTTTTATGATTTTTCAACTAATTGAAATGGATGTTTATAAGATAATTCTTCCCCAAACCTCCAATAAGTTGAATATGTGTCTCAAGTGTAACTTTTATGGAAGTAAATATTATTTCCATCATATGTATTCATACCGGAAGCTATGAAATTTGAAAATTATGTCCCTAAAAAGGAACAACCTTTAGAGTCTGTGGATGATAGAGTATAATTTTATGGAAATAAAACCTCATACATTCTAAACTATTTATGTTAAAATCAAATGTTTTAGGAATCATCATGGAAAAATAAAAATATAATAAGGAAAATTAAAAACAATTTTTAACTATGTAGATAAATTTCATCGGTGAAATGTTTTTAATGAATGTTGATTGTGAAATCCAAAATTATTAGTTACAAATTTATCCATTAACACTATAATAAAAAATCATCAAATAATCGTAAAATTAAAATTCATAACTCTTTACATCATTAATATTGAAAACAATAATCCAAAATTAAATACATTACAAAATTATTAAATTAAACAGAATTTCAAATATTTCATAGGGTTGAAACCCACTAGTAATTAATATGTATATATTAAAATATTAATATAAAGTATTTTTTTATAAGTATGAAAAATTATTTATCAATCATCTAATACATAAATATTTATGAAATTTGGGCATATGATAACAAATATTGTAGAAATTTTTTTATTATATATATATGGATTATTTCCAAATTATTTATTTTAAAATATTCATAAAATTTGCAGAATAATTTTTATAAAATTTATTAATTAAATTAAATTAATTATTTTAATACTAATAAAATTTCATCAATGAAAATGTATAGTAATTAAAATCAATAAAAAATTAATTTTTCATAGTTTATGTAATATGTTTCCTTTAAAAATCCATATTTTTTTGTTTATGTTTTTATGTAATATATAATATCAATTATATTAGGATTATAAAAGATAATGGTAGATATTAGTTTTATATTAAAAAATAGAAATTATAATTTATTTATTAATTATCAAAATGTAAGTAAAATAAGTATATCCTTTTATTATTTAAAATATTATATTATAAAAAATATGATTTTTAAACGTAACAATTTTTTATTTCAAAAAACATAATATATCATCATTTATGGATTATTTTTTATAAGACTAAATATATGAAAAATATTTTGAATCTAATATAATGATTTATTATTTATATCAAATATGTAAAAGGAAAAGTAACGCCTAAAAATTAATTCTCTATAAAAACTATTTTCTAAAAAAATATATAATTTCATAAAAATGATAAATATTGTATAATTATAAATTTAATTCAATTACTTAGATTATAAATATGAAATCATTATTTCTGAATTTGGGTTGATATAGAAGAACCATTTTATTCAGAAAATAATTACCGTTGTAATTAATTAACCATGGTTAGTTGTAAAAGGTTGTAAGATATCATGGAATGAATTTTTTTATTAATATTATATTTATACATTATATAAGTATTTTTAGAGGTCATGGAGTAAATACTACATTCATCACACAAAAATTCATTCCAAACTCATATAATTCCAATATTTTCATCTTTACCCTTTATATAACCCATTTTTTCAAGGAAATTACTCACATTATCAGCAGTCAAATGAGAATTCATTGACACATTCCAATACACTATAATCATTATGATTTATTTTTATTTTCCATCTAAATTACTTATAATAAATATCCTTCAATATTGTTTTATAATTTCTACATAGTGAATTGGTATAATTCCAACACTACAAATAAAGATGTTGTGGGAAGGAGAAATTTCATCAAATTGAGTAACATGTTCATCTTTATTTAATTCATCTACTTAGTAATGTAAAAATCCTTTTTAATGGAATCCTCCTTTATAAAGATAAAATATTAATAACACAATTCTTCTAAAAAAATGATATTACCAGGAGAAAACATTATCTTTTTGAATTATTCAGTAGTTAAAACATGTCCTTGGTATGGTGTGTTTTACCACCAAAATAAATTATGAAATGAAATTACCATCATTAGTTATTACAAAAACATTAATAAAATTAATATTATATAATAATTATTCACATAATTGGGTTTTAATAAAAAATATGTTGAGTATATACATCTATAATAATAATGAAAATATTCTCTTTTTGTTGAATTCAAATTGATTATGAAATGTTATTTTAACATCACTATACAAAATTACAATACATGTTCCAAAAAATTGAAATTAGAGATAAAATATATATATTATACCATTATGAACTCTATAAAATTTTTTTAGGTGATTAATCTATGATAATTGACTTCAGATAAGCACAACTATATAAAAATAGGAGGAGAATAAATACGTCAATTAACTTTTGAATGTTGTTTTTAAGAATGAAGGATTGATAAATATGTAATAAAAAATTAAGAATGAATTGTAAAATAATTAAAAATATTCTACCAATATTGATGATAAATAATACTAAATTGATTATATAGTGTTATAAGACATCCAAATGATGGTATATAAATGGTGATATTTTTATCATATCAATTTCCATTCATTGTAATAAGTTCCTTATTTGCCACATTTCTAATTTTTTGTTCTACATTTTCTTTTGATAAATATATTTTTTTCATATTTTTCATGAAATTAAATTGGTTTTAAAATCCATCTCATGTTATCTCATACAATATATTTTGATTAATGCGATACCAAATTCTTATACGGTATTTTTTGTCTAAAATTAAAATAAAGATTGTTTATCACTATGTTTTATCATAATAAATTATATGTAAATAATCTCTAAAAAATGTATATTATGTTTTAATATGATTAGTTTTATTGTAAATGTTTACCTATTTTAAGATCCCAAATATTTAATGGGGTATGTCCTTGTTTATTTTTTGGTTTAACTAACATTAAGATGGTTAATAAATGATTTTCTAAAAGTATGTGGTGTCTCCGGGGGTGTCTTGAGTGTTAGAGGCATGAAAAAGAAGAATAATTATGTAATCTGGCATAGGTTTAATAGTTAGTACATATTTACGGGCTAACTGTGTGATAGAACCATGTAACATAGATAATGGTTTTGCATAGTTTATAAGATCATACATTATGGGGGGGGGGGGGGTCTTGTGGACATGGACTGTGACATCCTACTTGTCCAAAACATGTCTTGTCAAACTGTGATGATTCCATGGATATCAGGTGACTTTATATACCACTTGGATAGCTACTAAAATACAGATAGTTCAGGTTTTGGTCAACCATGCACCCAAATTGTGTGGCTCATTAATCAAGGATGGATCTCTCACCCCCTAGGATTTATAAATCATAACTCAAATTTTTATCCATTTCATCCATCTACAACATTGGTGATAAATTAAAACCTCAATAAATTCCCAAGGATGAATATCACTTGATTATGATCCATTTGATGTTCCATTGTGAGGTCATTGATGATCTTACTGATACAAACAATCATATTGTATATATTTTGTATAATATGGTTTACATAATCATAATATCCTTTTAAAGACCATAGAACTCAATTTTCTTGGTTTTGTCTATGAAGGTGGTCTAATTTAAAGGCTTGGTTTAGGATTATGTGATTGTTCATCTGTAGACATGAGGAAGGGGGTGTACATGTTATATATCTGATTTTTTTGATGTTTTATTTTTGGTGTAGGGTAATTCTTGGGTGTTGTTGTGTTTCCCATTTGGTATACATTGAATGAAATAATAAATTGGTTTATTAATTGATGAATAACACCACAAATAGTTTCTAAGGGATTTACTAAGGTTGATTATACTACGATAAGTCATACCCATGGTGTGGGCCGTTTCCTTGAACATAGAATTGTGTTGTTAAATATTGTATTGATGGTTTGAGATAGAACCATTGACAATTATATTGGATTGTTCCAAAGGTAAAATTAAGTAAAGTTAATGATAATTATGTATTTTTAACGTGGCATAAATGGGGTTTTGGAATTAACTAGAATGTGTTAATAGGTTTATGGTATAAAAATGGAACTTCTGTTAAATGGATTAAGAATCAAGTTCAAGTGAATAAGTGATTGTGTAAAGAACACAACATTTATGAACAAAATTTAATTTCTCTTGAATTAATCAAATGCCTTATGGATATTGAAATCATATTCACTTATTTTGTATTATTATATCTAATTGGATATTAATGATCACTAAGTATCATTTCCATTAATAATATAAATGTTGGGAAGTAACCATATGACCAGTATAAATATTGGGTTTAAGAAAAAAATTAGCACAGAAAAAGGAAGTAATGTCCTCAACCACTAGTATCATACACTAAGAGGAACATTTATTGGATCTTCTTAGGTTTATATTATTTCTATGACTTCCCATATGCCATCCCATGCCGAGATCTAAAGACATAAGCTAGATAAAAAATGTTTATGTGAGAAGGTCAAGCTCATAAATATCATATCACTAACCATTTTCATTGAACAACTGCAAAAGTCACCCCTTTTCACACCTTACACTTCGGGAATATGCACATATAAAAAAGGGATATGTAATAATACCCCAAAAATAAGATTAGGTACTTTATTTTTATAGAATAAGGTATATATTTTCTTCTTATTATGTTGACATTGTAAAAGACATTTAAATCAAAAATAGTATTTTTTGGATAATATATTGATTAAATTTAGAAATATATTTTGATGAAGTAATAATTTTTTTAAATATATAATATTTTTATAAAATATTATTATTCAATTAATTTTTTAAATGTAAAATATTATACAATATTTATGAATTAATATTTAATTTTATATAATGTTCAATAATATTATTATCAAAACCCTTTATTTTCAACAAATTTATTATTTTATTGTCAAACATAAATTTCAAATATTTAGAAAGGTATTTGGATAAAATTAATACTACTTTTTGAATAAGGATGTAGAAATTAATCAATGGTGAATTTTTAATATTTTTCTGAGACAATTTTATTTTTGGGAACAAAATTAATATCATTTAAATATATTGTTTGTTTTCTGAAATCATAATACACCAATAATGATTTAATAAATAATAAAAAAGGTATCCCTTAATAAATTATATATTTCCATTAAAATTAGAATATTTTATGTTTATTTTATTTATTTTTTAAATCCATTGTGTCCCCTAGAAGATATATTATATATTATAAGATTTTAAAATCATTCCATCGAATGTGTGACTAAACACCATATAACCAAGGGAAGTATTTAATTATATTTGAACATTATCCTTATAAAATAATTAATATTACTCTCCTTTGGGAAAAAACATGGGAATAACCATGGGATGGTTTGGGCATTTAAATATTTTATTATGTAGTGTTCAAAACAAAAACAATAATGAAATCTCCCTCAATTCCAATATAAACACACTCATGCTCTCCATTATCTTCACTAAAATAACTTTAAGATCATCCAAACTCTATCATATACTCCATATATTCCTCCCATGGTGCCCTCAATCTCCCAAGAATCATCTCTTAAGCTATTGGAGTCACACATCCATGTAAGGGATTTCATTTTTCTCATTTCTATTCAAGCACTTCATTTATATTAGGCATCCTAAATTACATTTTACTTTGATGGGATTTTGTTTTCCATATACCCATTAATCTCTAGTTGATATATAAATTATGAGAGGCTAGTTCAATCTCATTTAACCATCCTATTAACAATTACATATCCACCATTACAATGTTGAAAATTTGTAAGCGTTCTTTCCATTATCCTCGTCCACCAAGGTTCTTTATTTTTTTACACCGTCAATTAGAAATTACCTTTTTAGTGGAATGAAATTACATGTCCCTCTTACTATACATTTAATATCTAAATTATTAAATACACATTTTCTCTATCATTAATCGATTTTGAGAATTTCTATATGACATTGTTATGCTTCTCATAATGAACTGTCATTTTCAATTCCAAAAAAATCTTGTAGTGATTACCATGTCCATTTTTCTATCCATTGTAATCACCTTTATGCACCTATAAATATTTTTTGGGACTTATATGAATGTATTTCACATTCCATTATCCTGGACTAACTTATGATGTCGAACGAATCCTTATTATATGATATATGTGGGACACTTAAGCTTGAGATTGAAATGATTATGAAGGGAACTCCCTAATAACAATCTAATGAATTGGGTAATGATTCATATCATGATACATCATGTTGGGATAGTGGATTACTCTTTTTCCTTTATGGTACATTTTTACACAATGATGTCTTGTCAATTTATCCTTCACTTATTTTTATGATGTAGTGTTTTAAGTTAATTCAAAATTTCCCATGTATTGTTTATCATGCTATATGATTATTTATTATTCGAGTTCCACTTTGCCTCATTGAAATTATTTGTCTATCTTTTATTATTATCCTTATGTTATTCCTTATTTAAACCCTTATTGGTCTTTTTACCTCACACTTTTCTTATGTATATCCTAAAGTTATCCCATGAAATGTTACGTACAAAGGAATGTTTTGGTCATGTAAAATATGTTTTCAATAATTATTTTTTATTTCATGTTTTAAGTTGTTATATACTGTTTCTAAACACCAAAGACATTTTACCACTCGATATTATGAGTTTTATTGAGTGCAATTTTATGTAATAAATATTTTTTTCTTATTAAATAATGGCCATGGTCATTATAGGATGAGTGGGATGTGATTTTGACTCCTATAACGGTTCAGTCTGCAATAAGGACCAAACCCCAGACCATATAGTGCATGGGTTAGGGTTTCTTATTGAGGCTTAATTAACCTAAAAACACTTATCTAGGTTACCTGGACTATTACATCATGGTATGTGGATATAAGTTTTGGTTTCAGAAATGAATGTACCTTTGAGGATTGGATCCTGAACTCCAGGTATGTTTTTTAGTTTTCTGGAATAGGCCGAGGAATGTTAAAAAATATGGTTAATTAATAGAACAATTGATTAATGTGGTTAATTAGAGTAAATTTAATTAATTAATCATTTTTTCTCTTCTTCCTCTTATTATTTACCATATTTATTTATACACTATTTTTCAGTATAGAAACATTGTATATGTCATAGGTGGTGGCCTACTAAGTGGTACTCTCACCCTAAAAATGCCACCATTGTGTACCTAAGAAGACTTAATGGTTTGATATCAGGAAAAGAAAAAAGGACCTATGTAAGATGCTTTATTTTTGGATAAGTGATGTGCCTGGATTAGGGATGTAGATATTGTTTTGGGTCCTATATTGGGAATTCATCAATATATCTAATTTTGGGTTTCCACAGACACTACTCATTGTATGAAATTAAAATGAATATTTACTATTGGTTGTTGGAATGTACTAGTTTTTAGGATATAGTTTTTTGATAAATTATTATTATGATACTTTTTAAATTATTTTGCACTTTATCTACTATGAATTAGAATGATAAATAGTGTATAGTCTCATAACATGTCTTAGTAGGCCCATTTTTTTTGTTAACACCCTCTAGAATATGAGGTGTTAGGATTACAATCATATACTACACCCGCTCTGGGCACGAATTATAGTCTCACTCAAATTAGGGCATTTATATGTGGTATTAGAGCTATTTTTTTCTATTATATTTTTATTTTTTGGGAGATTTATGGGATATTAGGATGTGTTGGGGCATGGAACAGAACATTTGTGTTGGAGTAGCTAACATGTGTATAGGGGAATACACAAATATATTGCGTGTAATTTTTTTTATTAATATTCATTGATAAAGTTGAATGTTATTTCACCATTGGGTGATATATTTTATGTGTGTTGGTATTATTTTACAATAATATTCAATTGTGATGAAATTGTAAGAGGTTTTTCTTCCATGAATCAATTAGGAATTTATTTATATCCATGACATGCATCATGTTAGGAACACATGGAGAATACATGTTATGGTCTGGTATTGTTCTTGGAAAACCATTTGAAAAAATACATATTGAGTATTAATAAAATTGATACCAATAATGATTTTAAAATTATTTAATTTTTTTTTAAATTGTTAAAATCGTTCCTAAATAATTAGTATCTATGTTTGAGTTATAAAAATGGTTTTAAGTGGTTTCTAGTAATAGGTATGAGTTTAATTTTTTTTGGGATCAACTTATATTAACCACGACTATTGATATAGTTGGTTGAGTATATTGGTAGAGATGTGATCATGCATTTTTTGATAATGTTTGTGGAATGAGTTGTTCATGGTTTGTAGTTATTTTTTTGACTAAATTATAAAATCATTATGTTATCTTTTCTGAGAAATGTGGTTAGTACTATTTAGAAATTCCACCTAGAAGTCATCTACTTGTTGGGAGAAAAGGGGAAATCATCGAAAATAGTTCTCCATTGGTGGAGCAGGACACACTGGTGGTTAATGGTAATATGGTGGAAGATAATAATTATGACAAAATTTCTTAGTTTCTATAGATGGTGGAAGGGGACTCGTGGGGGGTTATGCTGAGTATGTTCAACTAGAATTGAGAGTTTCCGCAGCTACACCCTCTGACATTTTTCTAGTAGGGTGGAACTGAGGTAGCTGAGTTCTAGATAGAGTCCGACCAATAGATTATGGGTCACATAGTGACACATATTTTGAAGATATTCATGTTTATGGATTATATATTGCGTGGACTAGAAAATCACTTAAGTGACATCTTGGTTTCGAATGAGTAAGAAGATGGTATATTGTGAAATTATTTCTATGAAATGTTTTTACTATAATTTTATCCAGAGAATCTATGTCATGATAATACTATGGTGTTTAAGTGGTTGAATCAAGGGACCATGACCATGATGGATTATCTTGACCAATTAATTAACATAAAAAAACCATGATCCTACATTTGATGGGGATTATGTGGCTATTGTGAGACTTTTTTTTGGGATGAAAATAGATATGTGATCATATCCTAGGTGAATATCATCTTTTTAAAGATTTTTTCTCAGGAGATAGATTATGGTCTAATTTAAGTGGCGATCATGAAGGAGGATTCTAGAGGAGTTATTATGGCTCTATATGGGATGTCTAGTGGTATGTCTTCTATTAATAGGAAGCACTGTTTTAATAGTGTTTACCAGGGTAGTGGTTGATATAGTAGATGGGGAAAAGGACTTCTGTCTCACTGTATTAACATGGTGTTTATTATTAGTGTGGTTGGTTTGGACACATTCGTTTCCAATTTACCAGACAATTAGTTGGGTTTTGATCCTGAGGAATTATGTTTCATGTGAAATGTTCCTTTGGAATTCTTGATAATTGGGTAGTTATGGATAAGAAAATAAGATGCATAATATAGGATGTGGGACCACTAAATAATACTATGAATGTAGTTGTAGTTCTATAGGATGTTTCAAATAGAGATGTGGATGTGGTGCTCTGGGATTAGATAATAGTTTCTAGAAGTTTTTGGATCACCAGGGACTCAGACCCATTTCCCAAGGAGATGTACAATTCATCATCATGTAGTTCATCATAGACCTTGCAGTGGAAGGATGGGACACTGGAAATTCAAGGTATGATCCCTATAGCTTCCACAATTTAAATTGGTTTATTTGATATAGGGGATTCACATTATTTTATATAATATTTTACTATGAATGTGTTGGACCTATTGGTGGAACATATATATGGGATTATGTCGATTTAGACATCATTGTGGGTGAGGGTTGAAAATACCAGTAAATGTAAATATTGTGAAGTCATGGTTGGTGGGAAGGGTTTCTATTAGAACCTGTTAGTTCTTAATATGTCAGTTTTTCAAATGATATTGGGAATTGATTAGTTGGTTTTGTATCAATCCCATAGATATTGTTTCTATAAAAGGGTAGCATCCACATCCTTCAACTATGACACACATATACACTAAGGGGAATTGAATATCCAGGCTGGCTGCAAAAAAGCTACTTCCTCACCAGTTGGGTGAGATCACAACATTATTTTCATGTCTTGTTTTTTATGATGGTGTAATGGAACAAAATGGCTTTCATATAGTGGTAGATCAATTTTAGAATGTGTTTCATGTAAAATTATCAAGTTTTCCACCATAGAGAGATATTGAGTTTATAATTGAGCATATCCCTAGATATGTGGCATTATCCATTATTCATCACCACATAAAATTGAACAAACTTCATTAACATAAAAAATGATAGAGGAACTAGATAATAAAAGGTTTATTTAACCATGTATATCACCTTAGGGTTATCGAGTATAACTTTCCAAAAAGGATGATGGGATATTATGTTTTTTCAATTACTAGATTTTGAATAGAATGATAGTCATTAATTAACATCATATTCTACGTATCGATGATATTTTTACAATCTATATGGTTCTTTAGTATTTTTCATAATTGATCCATGTTCATGGTATCATCATCTGTGGGTGATACATTCAAATGTACCATGTACAACCTTCAAGATTAGGTATGGCTTGTATAAATTTGTTGTATTTTTGTTTAGATTGATGAAAAAACATATTTTTTTTATGTACATGATGAAATGAATATACAAACTATATTTATATTAGTTTTATGTTTTTCTCATGAAATATTATTTTTCTCCAAGACTCATGATGATCATGCCAAACATCATGACATTATCATGAGTACACTAAGAGAGCATAAGATATAAACCAATCTATCTATTTGTATTTTCTAAATCAATAATTTACACATTATGGGTCATGTCATCTCTATGGAAGGTGTGTGTGTGGACCTAGTGAATGTGGAAGTAGTTTGTATCCTATGAGAATCTCAATAATGTTATTGATATCAGAATATTTTTTTGGTCTAGCATGCAATTAACATTTGTTCATTGATGGATTTTCTCCCTTATAAGTACAATATTCTATACTAACCATGAATATTTACTTGTTCAAGTGTCTTGTAAAAGTCATAACGTTTTTCTAGAGATGAAGATATTTTTGGCCACTTCACAAATTTTGATCCTACTAGATCCAGTATGGTATATACCATATTGTATTCATATTGTATTGGGATTTAGGCAGAGTTGATATAGGGAAATTTTGTTGTGTCATATGTGTCATTATTTTTTAGTGCACATGAATAAAATTACCCAAGGCATGATATCATGTTGGTCGTGGTGGTTTATTCATTGATATTGTTTCATCAATTCATTTTGGGTGGGAAATTTTATTTGTATACCGATCATAAAATCCAAATGTGCATATTATAATAGCATGCATTTAACCATTTGTAGTAGAAATGGGTTGAGTATGTACAATATTTTTATTTTTCGTCTAACTACATGTTAGTGCATACAAATTTTATTTTGGATAGTTTTATAAGGATGATAAGGACTCAGTTAGTTTAGGATTCTAGTTCTATGTGTGCAATGATATTCGTGTTCTCTACGATGCTTGTAGGAGATTAAGGGTGCCAGAGAAAGATCTTATTCAGATAATTGGTAGTTGAGTATATGGTTTTAAACTAGATTATTAATATTTTATAAGTGAATCTATGGTTTTAGGGTCTAATAAAAATCCATGAAGGTGGGTGCTCCCCAATCAATTGGACTATTGATGACGATGAGATTGTTTTTGTTAGGGGTCATGTTTTTGTGCCAACCTGTATAATAGTTGAGCTTATTTTTATGTTACATGCCTAAAATGGGGTAGTGATTGGTTATCAAACTAAAATGAATCATGACATTCATATAATGTATTACTAACCATTGATAAGAAAGACATTTCATGATTCATGACAAAACGTTACACTTTCTAGAAGGTGAACACTATGAATCATTACCCATGTAGTTTTCAAGAACCATATCCCATTCTTTAATTGAAGTAGGATAATGTCACTATGGAAATTGTGGTGAACCAACCAATGATTCCTTGGAAGAATAGGGAAATATTGGTAATTTAAAATTGATTGACCAAGGTGGACCATTTCTTACTATTATGATGGACTTTTATAATTGATCTAGTGGGTGGAAAATATGTTTGGGAGATAGTGTTGTTTCTTGGGTTATGTCAGTGTATTATTGTCATTAGGATCCACATTTTACATAATGCATCTTCAATGGAATGCTGATGTTACATGGTACCAAGGTGATTTTGAGAATGGCTTTCCACCTGTAGGAAAATTGGTAGTTGGAGTATACTATTCATGTCCTATTGGACATGGTTAAGAAATGTGTCCTATACATTAGTGGGACTAGATAGAAGAACTATATGATTGTTGAGTTCACTATAAATTTTGGTTTCCTGGAAATCATTAAGCTAGAACTATATTAGGATCAATATGTTAGTCTACATAGATCTATGTTATTTTGGAGGGAGGATAAGGTATTAGATTTTCTGATGTAGAGTCTCACGTAAGAGACAACCGACAAGGTTTAGTTTATTTGAAAACCAATGGCTATGAATCACAGTAAATAGAAGTTTTTTATTGATCAACATCATCAACCTATAATGTTTATAGTGTGTAATCATGTGATCCTTTGGGTGCATCCAATACTGGGAAACCATCATATTCAAAAATAGAAAATGTTAGTTCCATGTATGTAGGATCATTTGAGATCATGGAGAAGATAATACCTAAGGAATATTCATTAGAAAATACACATTGGAATTATGGAAGGAAATATTTTTTCTTGTGTCATATCATAGGTAGTATGAACCCAACCATTATCATTTGATCGAAATTAATGTTTTGGAGATTGAGGCTAATTCACCATTTGAGTAGAATCTAGTTCGTATTATGGAAACAGTGAGAAATTCTTCTGATGTAATATTGAATAGTTGGTTCGAGTGTTGTTGTACCATGGAAACATTTTTTACGAAAAATGGGAGTGGTATAAAAAATATACATGCACTGTGGCGTAAAATTATTACCTAATAATCATAGTGATTCTTGGAATTCTGGATCACAGATGATTTTATATATGATGGTGATGTTGTATGATGGTAAAAATCTAATGAGTTCCATTATTATTTAGGTATCATAACAACCTTTTTGTAGGGTAGTATTTCGGTTTTCATACATATCGGGAATCTTGGAAGGATAATGGGGGTTTGGGGCATGAAAAGGAGAAAAATATAGGTCCTATGGAGAATGTTTTGAAGTTGGTTCATGGTTAGTGATAATAATGTTCCATACCCATGATCCATATAGAGGGTTGGAGCATGGTTGGAAAAACCGTGCTGGGTGTGCGACCATAAAAGGAAGGCCTGGAAAGAGCCATCTTGCACAACCAATGCACTATTTTTTAAAACATGTGGTTTTTAGGAGACCTTAAGACATATGCCCCCTCTTTTTTAGAGGTTTATGCATGGTTTTTCAAGCTTTACAGCCAAACATTGTTAAAATTAAACATAGAGTAATTTTTTATTTCCCACCAGACATTATAAAAAATCACATTAATTTGTACCCTGTTTTCTTAAATAAAAAAATGGATGAAAAAACTATAAAAAATCCGAATGATGATTCATCCTCCATTTTGAGATTCTTGGAGTTTGGTGGTGCTTATGTATAAGATGTCTGTGAGTTTAACACTACTATTACATCTATTTTTTATGAATTGGGATTGTGTGATCATTCTTCTCTTTTAAAAGCAATAAAACATAACATTTTTAGTTTATTATACATTTTGGATTTAATGGTGGTTTGATTTGTAAACATGTTCAAAGATTTAGTGAGTGTTTTTTTATAGAATCAATGTAGGTGGTCTACAATTCATATCCCATGATATTTATGTTTAATTTCAGATATGTTGATGTGACTGGGTGGTTTTATGAGATACATTTCGTTCCCTTGAGAAGAAATTATAATTTGTTTGGTTAAATGATGAAAACCCTCAAGGTTCTCTTTGATTTTTTTGGATGATTAGACCTAGGTAAAGCACACCCATTTGGTGTGCCTCTTCTATCATGTTGTTAAATAAAGAATTAAAATGTTCAGATATAACATTTGGTTGTTTTGTTTTCATGCTAACAGGGTAAAATAAATAGAAGCTATTGATTTTTTTCCCATTAACATAGAAGAAGGCGTTGCTTCAAATACCAAGATGGTGTTAAAGGTGTCATGGTATGAAAGCTGTAACTGTGGTAAATGTTTTAAAAAACATGATCATATCAATAAGTTGTTGAGTGGGATATGATTGAGGATACTACCTTGTGTTAAGTTGTACTAGGGATCCAAACCCCTCCCTTAAAGATCATGCATTAGGCTTTCAAACTAAGGATCTTTGCCCCTAATGAATGCAAACGACCTACTTACATAGAATGAAGCACCAACATAAGTTAATAATTTATTAGTTAAATGAATTTCCAACTAAGGTAGGGAATTTGACCCCTTATTATATATTTTATTTGATCAAAATAATCTAATAAATATTCTTCCATATGGTTAGTTAATGTGAATATAAATGAATGTTCACAATGAGATCAATGTTAATTATGAAAAACACTTTATTTTTTATTCCCTTAACCGTTTACCGTATTATAATAAATAACTAATTTTTTCCAATGGATAATTTATAAACAACATTGGTGGTGGACATTAATGTTATACTCACACCCAGATTTCCCATCCATTATTTTATTATGTAGACTTCATAGTTGCAGGTCAACAAATCGGAATTGTCCATTTGATATATGGATGATTTTGGACTCTAAGATGTGCATGGATGTGGGGAGAAGGCTTTTTTATGGGTCCCATTTTGTGGATTCATCTTCTTATCATTATTTCGGGATTCTTAAACAAATGTATATATATAAAATTAAAATGAATATTTACTCATGGTTGTGGGACATTCCCACTCATTTTATATGGTTCAATGATGGATGTTTTCTATTTTCTATTTTCCTTTACTTATCACATTATTTGATATGGCCGACTATTATGAAGAGGTTATCGTATTGACACATGTTCCAATATACTGTATCTACTTGTCAAAATCCTATAGAATATAGGAATGAATTCTTGAGTTCACGTATATCACCATCTTTGGGAAATCGTTATTCGGGAACCCATTCTGGGGAATAACACCTTTCCATTTCACCAACCTATTGTTCATAATTCAATCAAAATTATTCTTCTAAGTGGAAATGAATTTATCTATTATTTTTTGGCTAGAAAACATCTCCCCATGTCTATAATTTTTTTATTCTTCTACATATTTCCTTATTTACAAATCATTAATTATTTATATTAAATAACTATTAAATTAATTTTAATTAATAAAATGGTAAAATTAATCCCTTTTAGATTATTATTCATAATGATTTGTCAATTTTATTGAATGAAAATGTTTAAAATTAAGAGATTTTTTATTATTTATGTGATAAATAGTTTTCCTATGATCCATTAAATTTTTCATTATGATTATTCCTTTAATATATTTAATAGTATTTTATTTTAATTTCAATTCTTATTTTTTATAAATTAATTATTTTGAAATATTTTTTGTAAATCACAAAATGGAATTCTTCTTATTTTTAAATATTATTTAACAATTCATTTATAGTACATTTTTCAAATATGTCAAAATACATTATAATTCATTGTTCTTTACTGGAAATATGATCTAATTACAATGCCCATTTCTTTTCATAGAATTTTTTATCATCATGTATTCATTAAATCATCATCAAACCTATTTATCTTCCACCGGTTACCTATGAAATGATGGAATTAGAAATTTTTTATTGTTTAACAGGGACATAAATATTTGACAAACTATTATGTCATGTCTAAGTCTAGTATATCCCTCTAATACCATGGGCAATGAATCATACCCTATGTTATATTGACTTTTTGAAAGGATAAGATTGTATTTATCTATATTCACAATATTTTGTATGTGATTTATTATGGAAATCATTATTTAAAAATATGTGTGAGGATATTTGTTGACGGTCCTTTCGTCACAGAATCTAAAAATCAGGAAAGGGGAATATCTGAGCTCAAAGTGATTCAACCTTTGAAGAAAATATCAAAAATCGAAAAAGGCATGAACAAAGGATCAACAGAAACTGCACCGCGCAAGTTTTATCACTGTCTCGCAAGTACACTTGCGCGACGCTCTGGTCGCGCAAGTGACTTGCGCGACCTAAGTGATAAACTGCCCGGTAACCACCAGGGGTCTTCTCCTACCTATAAATAGACCCTGTGGGCCCCCCATTCGGGGGATTTTTTTTTCCAGAAACTCGGATTGAAGCCCCCGACGCCCAAGTCACTTCTCAAAGCTTCCGGAACACTTCTAAGGTAATTTATTAGCTAGAACGGAAGATCTAAAGAGAGTGAGGAAGGCCTAAGTATTGAAACTCATCAACACTTGCGCGCAGCCTTATTCCTTCAATAGAATTTGCGTGTCCCTTTTCTAGAAAGAAATTCAAGGGGATTCTGAAGGGTTTAAAAAGGAGTCACTCAAGTATTTCAATTCCGATTGAAAATCGCACAAGTACACCATGTGTCGCGCAAGGTATACCTGCGCGACCAATACTTGGGCGCCCACGCAAGACTTGCGTGCCTTTCAATACTTGCGCGCCCCTATCTTTCTGGGTGCCCATCTTGCCCATTTTACCCCTCTTTAAGCCATTTCACCTTTCCTATTCAAAATTCAGTCTTCAAGATACTCTTCAAAGCCATTTATGGCATGATTTCTTGATTTGACTTCCTTATCTGAAAGGAATTCGGTGGAATATCTCTCAAAACATAGTGATTTATACATCTTTATGTCACCAAATATTGAGAGTTCGTTCATTCAACCTCATCCTTTAAGATGAGAGAATCCTTAACCTGGGTCTCCTTTTCAGGAATAATCCCCTGTTATAAATCCTTTAATCTGGGCATCTTCCTCAGGAGTTAGCCCCAAATTCTTAAATTTCCCAAACATGGGCATCCTCCTCAGGAGTAAGCCCCAAACCTTAATTCCTAACCTAGGACACCTTTTTTAAGTCCCAGTCATAATCATGGGCTTCCTTTTCAGGAGTAAACCCCAATCCCCTTAATTTCTCTTAACCAGTCCTAAATTACGTTTGATATGGGGTTCCTTCTCAGGAGTAAAACCCAATTATCTATCCTCTCCTAATTTGGGTTTCCTTTTCAGGAATAAGTACCAAGTTAGAGTATTCAAATCTCCATAAAGCACATATACCTTTATGGACACTGTTCCTGGATTTTTCTCCCTAAAAGTAAATCCCAAACCTTCATCTATTTACGCAGTCATACATACATAATCCCCAAACAATTTCTTATGATTGCATCTTTCATGGCACAATTGTCTAATTTTTACCAATACCTCTTGTTTCTCACACCGAGCATGACTCACGTGAGCTTAGAGTGTAAAAGTAATTATGACATTCTTCTTTGAGCCATCAATCATAAACATCATACTCCATTACTCGAACTACGTGGGTTCTGATTCCTTTTCCAAAAAAAAGGATACGTAGGTAGCCCATTTATGGGTTCGATCCCAACTTTGAAATAATCCCTGTCCTTCTGAATGATGATAAACTTCAAGTGCCCCACTGAGTGGCTTTAAAACCAGCCTGGTCATCATAATGACCAAGAGACTTTTATATAAATGTTTTGAAGGATACCATTGACCAAGAATCTCTAAACAGATATAGATGATTCTCTATTGATTAAGAACCTCAAATACATATAAAAGATTCTCTAAATTTCTTGCATATTGAATCATTGATTGTTAAAACTAAAGGAAAGCTCATTTTATACTTGGTAATGTAATAATGATTCACGAACATAACTTAAATCTATAAAGAGAGTCCCTGAGTAGACAATAATTCCCCTCAAAAAGGTGTGATGAGTTCGACCTCCCATACACTCGACCAATGAAAATTCCTAATCCTCATTAGTCCACAAACTAATGAGCTCCTACCTTTGGAAAGTAGGTCGAAACGGATGTGGAATCATTGGATGTTTCCGGCTCTACGAACAAACCCAATAGAAACCGATCGAAACGTTTGAATATCCTCTCCAAGAGGTCATCCCAGAAGTCCGTACGAAACAAAAAATGGTGAACCCGACGTGAATCCTTAACCAAGTTAAAGTGATGTTCTTTTTATTTGTTAGGCCCCTTGGACCAACAAATAAATCATTGACATGTGCTCATCCAAAATATGCAGTGGCCAGATTCATCTTGATTATGTCTGTTATATGGAACATGCACTCTTTTCTCAAGATCTTCTGCAAAATGGCTTTTCTTAAATTCACCCCTGTGAATACTGCTACTGTGAACACCTCTACTGTGAGGTCTGCCTCTGTGAAAACCAATGCTGCTACTCCTGCTGGAACGTCGTCCGCTCTGAGGATGACATCACCAACTCAGCGTCTTCAACGCTGGGTTTCTAATGCACTGGTTAAGGAGTACCGTCGCAACAGTACTATCCCAACTCTGGAGGCCGCTCGTCATGCCCTCCAAGTTAACAACTCTACATGGTCGTCCGGATAACGGCGACCAGCGATCAAGAAGCAGGCGGTGCTGACTACCGTCTCCAACCGTTTCGGGTCGTTATCCCTGGAACGCAATTTCCACTCACTCCCTTACTCTGAGGAAGTGAATGAGAAGGTCCTGCAGGGCCTTAATTCAAAAAGACAGGAGTCATTCTTGAGGGCTCCCATCAACAATCGCCGCCAGACTCGTGCGGTAGTGCGCCCTCAACATGATGAGGGTACCGACTCCAGGCATTCAGCTCAGGTTCCTCAAACCCGAGCATGCAAGATGAACCGCCAGAGACAGAATCCAGTTAACAATGGGCAGGTTGTCATCCCTGACATCTCTGGAGAAGTCCACCAACATAACTTGGTGGAAAATAATGAGCAGGCACAATCACCTGTCCGTTTTAATTCCGCTGTCCACCAGACTCGTCTGACAGCATCACGCCAATCCCGCCAGGAAATTCCGGCGGAGTACCATAGGCAGGAACATGCACCTACGTATACATCACCAGTTAGTCAGCAGGCTCTCCTGACTACATATGATGGAGTCCACCAACCTAACTTGGTGGAGAACAACGAGAAGGCATACACACCTGCCCGTTTTAATTCCATTGTCCAGCAGACTCGTCTGGCAGCATCAAGCCAATCCCGCCAGGCAATTCCAGCAGAGTACTATAGGCAGGAACATATACCTGCTTATACATCACCAGTTAGTTAGCAGGCTCGTCTGACTACATATGATGGATCTCGTCAACCGCATTTGGCGAAGTGTAATCAGCAGGCACATACACCTGCTAATACTAATCAAGCCTACCAACAGTCTCGCTTGGTAGCGCACTGAGAAGTCAGTCAGAAAGCCCCGACGACAAACAGGAGGCAGACTAAACTCTCTGCCTCCACACTTGAGTACTGTCAGGATTCACTGACAGGAAAAGGAGGACAGGAGCAGGCACATACACCTACTCCAAGCCCAGAATGGACGTATATCCCCGTTCCGGCGGCTGAAGTCACCAAACATATTTTGCAATGGTGAAAGAGCAGAATCAAATTCCTGCTCATATTCTGGATGCTTGGCAGGATATCATAACAGCTTCAACATCATCTTAGGGACAGACACAGAAATCTATCCGTAGCAGTGGAGTGACACATCAACGATTCACTCCAGAACAGACACACACATCTGTTCCAGTCCAAGAGGGTTATGGGGCATACTCCCCCATATCATACGGACAACCAAGTTAGGCACATACACCTGATTTGAGTGGAGATCACCAGCCTAACCTGACCATCTTTCCTGATCAGGCACATACACCTCCTCAGAGTAACCACTTTCGTCAACAAGTGGTTTCTAAAGTGAGTAAGAAGACATCTAAGAAAAAGATCCGCCCACCACAGTCAGGAGATAAAAGGCCAATCTGCAACAAGGCCTTGCTCGATGCTGGAGTTCTTGAAGCCCTCAGACATTTATCTGTCGGAATTCAAGATTATACTCCCTCAGTTCCCAATAACGGGAACATTAATTTTGAAGGTCTTCAATAGACACTTCCTCATGAAGGCTTGCTTCATGAAAGTTCAGTCAATCTTGAAGTTTCTTCTTCAAATGAGAGCCACAGGAACCCTCTGTGTGGTCAGAAGACCAAGGAGTAAGAAATCTCATCTTTTGCTATAACCCATTATGGTGGTCCTCCCCATGATGATGAACTTCGCTGCGAAAGTCCTCTCCGCAGTACTGATTCACATTGCCTGGAAAATACTCCAATGGATAATGTAGTGCCGAGAAAGCCCTCTTATCTTGAGGCACTTGAAAATGCGAAACCTGTCTTGTCTGATGCTTTATCGCCGACAAGTGAAATACTTTCTCAATCAGAAGATAGCCCAGGGTGTAGGTCATTCTTCGAACCACCCCAAAGTCATGCATCTTCTAGTTTGATCAATGATATCTCTACCAATCTTGTTGAATCCAATGAAGCAATAAGGAAACACCAACTCTGGTCAAAACAGGTTGAAGAATCTTCATTTAATGATAAAGAGGAAATGCTGAACATGAGGAAAAAACTGGCAAAAGGTGAAGTACCAGTCATGTTTTGGCCTTTGGCTGACTCCCAGTACGACATTCCAAAGATGTTGACGGATGATGGAATCCATGATGTTTGTCTCAACATATGGAAAACTCTTTGTCAATTAAAGAAGAAGGTATTATCTTATGATGAATATGAAAATCATCTTAAGATAATAGAAGGGCTACAACATCAGATTGATTTGGCATCTCTATCAGTCTCTCGGTATCCGAAGGCTGAAAAGCAACAGAGAACCCTTCAACGTTCATGCCTTGGCGCACTAAGAAAATTGCATTAGTTAATTGCCAATGCTCTATCTGATATTCATATCAGAGGATGGGGTGTTCACGGAGCACTACATTTCACAGTGCTTTCTAGTCAGCAAAGCCCACCCAAAATGGTCTCATGCAATGTTATTGCCCATGGCCGGCCACAATCAATGGGCTTTGTTCATAATCAAAAGCTTGCTCAAGAACAGTCTTCAACTAGTTCCTCTCAAAATAAAGTATATACAGAACAAGTTGTTGAATTGATCCTACATCAAGCAGGCGAGAATATTGCACAAGCCTCTCGTCTGGAGAAAACACGTCATCAAATGACAGATGTTTTGGAAATCATCCAACGGTCTGTTGAACCAGGTGATAAAAGTGGATACAGGTTAATGCATCCAGCTAATTTCCGAACTAATATTCGCAAGATCAAGAGAGATTTTAAGAAGATCTCAGACATAGCATGTCAAAAGACACCCCAGCTTGTCAGACTGGGGACTTCTCTAAACCAACCCTCAGAGTCAACAAATGGGATTCGAGGAGTTGAGCGGAAGCAGCAGGAACATCCCTAGTCCACCGGACTGGGGAATTTTTCAAATCCTCAATCCCTCCCTCAGAGAAAGTCAGTATTCTCTCGATTAGGGAATACGCCTCAAGAAGAACGAAGAGCCAAGCTATCAGGAGATTCTCTCCAAGTGACGATTCTCCAAGAAATTCCTGAGGAATCAAGTCAACGGAATTCCATGTCTCATCATGGACATGGAAGAAGACAATATCACAGAAATACTGTTAGAAAGGATTCCATGCAATATGCATCCATTAATGTCATCAATGCCGTTGCTGCTGAATCACCAGATGCGGCTCAATCAGAGGGATCAGACAAAGAGGTTCCTGCTCAAGAAGTTGCGCACACAGACCTAAATGAAGAAGGTGTGCACACACGTAATCAAAGGCTTACCCAAAATCTGGGTATTCCTTCAAGTAACCCACTTCCCCCTCTCTGAAAAGGATCCAATAAGGGGAAAGGAAAGAATCAGGTTACTTCTCACCCTTCCTATGAAGGAGGTCAATCGCTCTCATTAGAGCAAAGGATTGCACAACAGGAGGAAGAAATGAAAGAATTAAGAAGGTTGAATGCAGAACTACTTTAGAGTAGTCTTCTTATTAAGAATGCTGAAGTCCGACAGCCGAAGGAATTTGTTATAACTACTGAGATGGATCTGGAATATCCTCCTTTATCAGTACACCCTCAGAGGTCTAATCCTACAGGTCAAACGCAACAACGGTTGGCAGCACTTCCATCAGTTGCAGCACCAACCACCACGTCTGTCCAAGCTCCATTCATTGCACCTACCCAAAACCAAGTTCAACCTGATGTTTCTCAAAAGTTAATAACTACTATCAAGTCATTAACAGCTCGGATATAAACTATGGAAGGGAAACGGGCGCAAGTTCAACCTGAAAAGAAAGTTTACCCTGAATGGGTAGATTCAATTTCTCCTCCATCTAGTTTTGGAAACCCTGTTTTCCCTACTTTCAATGGATCAGGCGACCCTGAACAACATTTGACGCATTATGTGTCTTGTTGTGATCCTATGATGGGAACTCCAGAGCAGCAAGAAGCAGTGAAACTCAGATGCTTCGTGCGAACCTTGCAAGGACCAGATTTTGTCTGGTATACAAGCCTGCAATCCCGGTCAATCATCGGATGGGAGGATCTTCGTCAAAAATTCCTTCTTCAGTTTAGCTCAACTTTGGCAAAAATGACAATTTTCGATCTTACAAACTGCAAGCAAAGGGAGAATGAAAGAGTCTCTGATTTCATTGCTCGTTGGAAGGTATTAACGTATTCCCTGAGTTTAGCACTCCCTCAGGAGGAATTGTTGCCAATCTGTGTGGCAAATTTGCGTGAAGAATTACGCACGCCATTGATCCCTGTGAAATACACAGGAGGGTTTCGAGACCTTACTTCAATCGCTCAATAGATTGAAGATTTACTTATAAAGGATAAGGTTAAATCTCGTATAATTCCATCAGCTCCAAGAAGGAGAATGGGTAAAGTGGAAACTGCTACAGTTATGCTTAAACAAGCACCTGTACCTATTTCTACTTCAAAACCTTCATCTTCTAGAAGGGCTCCACCTCCTGAACGCCAACAACAAAGGCTGTTTCGTCCAAATGATCAAAGAGATCAATGACGAAAACAATTTGAGGATTGGAAGAGTAAAAAATACTCTTTCCGAAGTGAGCATGTTCCTGGTTACATCATTTCAGCTCTGGATAATAATTTGGTTCAATTACCAGTGCCCAAGAGGCCAAACAAGGAAGGAGATGAAGACCGTCCCAATTATTGTCCCTTTCATCAAATGTTGGGGCATCCCATCCAGGAGTGTTTTGTCTTTAAAGACCTCCTGCAAAAGATGGTCGACTTGGGACAAGTCAAATTGAAGGGTTATTCAGCTCATGTAGCATGTATTACCGCTATAGATCCAGAAGAAGGAGGCGAGTAGCAGGAAGTCAAAAGCAAAACTGCGAAAAAATATGATGATTGGATGGTCAGAAAGACAATCAATCGGACCCATTCCATTTTGCGAACACAATTGAAGAAGCCAATTGTGTCTCCTACAAAAGCTGCAGTAAAGCCTCCATCAAAAGACAAATCCTCAAAAGGGCGGCGCAATTCAAAGAAGAAAGAGGAATCAGGAGAAGATGAGTATGTATCAAAGCCTAAATTGTCTTTGACTTTGGCAGATTTCATGCCATCTACTTCAAAGCCACGGGCACCGCCCCATCAAACGGAACAGCCTAAACAGGCTAACCAGGAAGAGTCTTTATCAGACGAAGAGTTAATCTTTGGGTCTGTTAATATGATTCAATTTACAGATCCATATTCTAGTCTTGATGAGCCTGAATTCCCTGTATCAAATAAGGTAATCTGAGGATGTTCTAGAGGTTCAGGATATAGGGGATGACGTGGAACTTTCCGAATCCACTACTCTAATTTTACCCCTGCTAGCACTGTATATGCAGTAGAAACTCGTGGTAGAGCCCTTCAGCGAGCTCAAAAAGAACAAGCAAGTTCTTCTGCCAATGGACAAATCAGTTTTGGCACAGTTATTTTGGAAGACCGATTAAAAGTTCCATCTTCTTTATCTCAGCAAGTAAATGGATCTAATCAGTCTAATCTTCCAAATCCAAGGATGTTGCCAACTTCAATACAGGATGCATTAGCTTCCAAAGCATCTGCTTCCAAGGTACCTGCTAAACTGCATATTCCTATTGGGAAACGCAGACCTCTAGATCAAATGTATGATAAATTGAAACACTTGTCCCAAGTACCAGCCAAGTTATCAATTTTGGATGCTTTGAATCTGTCAAAAGATCTTCAGGAAGCACTCATCGAATCTTTGTCAAGTCCTTAGGAGTTTGAAGCTGAAATTGCTCCAGCTGAAATCTATCACATAGAGAATAATCCTGCAGAATGCCATGCAGTGATATCTTTTACTGATAAAGATGAAGATGATGTTGTGCATGGGAACATAAAACCATTGTACTTATCTGGCAAAGTCAATGGTGTAGATGTTCGAAGATCTTTCATTGACAATGGTTCAAGAGTCAACCTCATGCCCATTCGTACACTTCGTCGATTGGGCCTCACGGAATCTGATTTATCTCCTTCTACTATGATGTTACAAGGATATGATAAAAATGAACAAGAACCACTGGGAGAAGTTGCACTCAGAACTCAGTTTGGAGATCTTGTATCCAATTCGGATTTCATGATTGTTGATCAAGACTCAGCTTTCAATATCTTGCTTGGAAGACCCTGACTACATCAGCATGCAGCTATTCCTTCATCATACCATCAATGTCTCAAATACTGTTTCGATGGACAAGTTGGATCATTGTATGGTGATAAGGCCCCGTTCAAGACATGTGAGTCTCAATACATTGAGGCAGAATTTTATCACATGAAGGGAAGAGAAAAATCTACAATGAAGGAAATTACCAAAATTAATGCTCCATATGGTTTGGAGAAAATTCCAATAAATCCATTTTCACATGTGAGTATAGATTATGTGTTACCTATCAGTCAAATTGACAAAATAGGCCCAAATCAAAATACTCTTATGGAAAGATCCATAATTTCAATTACGGCGATCAAGCCAGACAACATGGGAGAAATTGGTAACCTACCAAGTAGTGATGAAAGCATAAGTGGTGACGTTTTCATTTCATCTGCTGAAGTCCAACAAGTCTATACTTCGCTAATCAGGCCAGAAGAAGTTATAGCAACACCAGAGGTGAATAATGATATCGATTCTCAATCCATCATCTCCTCTTTATTTCCCAAAGAAGACCCTTTGTCATCAATACGGTCGGAAATGGAAGCTTCTTCTTCAAAATGTGAAAATTTTGACATCTCTTATGATCATGAGAATTTCGTTTTTTCATCTACTATGCAAGTAGAAACGGAAGAAATAACACATGATGAAGAGGAAGAGGAAAATCTTAGAGATGCTCCTCCAACATTTGAAGAGGGTATCTCTACCACTGTGGATGAACTCAGAGAAGTAAATCTGGGTACAGAGAAAGATCCACGCCCCACTTTAATTAGTGCGGCCATGACCCTTGAAGAGCAAGAGATGTATATTTCTTTTCTAAAGAAAAATAAAGATATTTTTGCTTGGAATTATACAGAAATGCCTGGGCTTGATCCTGATGTTGCTACTCATCATTTGGGTTTACCAAAAGAACATCGAGGTTTTAAGCAAGCCGCGAGAAGAACACAACCAACCTATGCTTCCAAAATTGAAGCTGAAGTGGATAAGCTGATCAAAGCCAACTTCGTCAGAGAAGTTCAATATCCCAAGTGGTTGGCTAATATTTTCCCTGTAAAGAATAAGAACGGACAAATTAGCGTTTGCATCGATTTCAGAGATCTTAATCGGTATTGTCCTAAAGATGATTTCCCAGTTCCGATTACAGAACTCTTAATTGATGCGACGGCTGGCTATGAAGTACTTTCATTCATGGATGGATATTCCGGATATAATCAGATCCAAATGTCCCCAGAAGATGAGGAATATACAGCCTTCAGAGCTCCTCAAGGTGTGTTTTTTTACCGGATGATGCCCTTTGGTTTAAAGAATGCAGGTGCAACATATCAACGCGCCATGCATCGTATCTTCAAACCTCTTTTAGGGAAGTTTGTTGAATGCTATGTAGATGATTTTTTGGTTAAATCCAAACAACGTTCTAATCACTTGGCTGATTTGGAAGTCATATTCCACATGCTTTGACAACATAATTTGAAGATGAACCCCTTAAAATGTGCTTTTGGGGTAACCTCAGGAAAATTCCTCGGCATTGTTGTACGCCATCGTGGTATTGAAGTCGATCCTGAGAAGACCAAATCAATCCTTAGTATGTCACCTCCTCAGAATTTGAAAGAATTAAGAGGACATTAAGGACGCTTAGCCTATATTCGGCATTTCATCGCCAATTTGGCAGGCAAAAGTTTGCCCTTTACCAAATTATTGAAGAAAGGAGTCACTTACCAGTGGAATGAAGAATGTCAAGAAGCATTTGATGTTCTCAAGAAATACCTCTTGAGTCCACCAGTACTCATGCCACCTGTTGAGGGTAGACCGCTTATCCTCTATGTGACAGCTTTAGAGCAATCATTGGGTGCCTTTCTCGCTCAAAAGAATGATGCTGGGAATGAAAATAGTCTCTACTATCTCAGTAGAACTATGCTTGAAGCAGAAACCCGGTATTCAAGTATTGAAAAGTGCTTCCTAGCATTAATATTTTAGTTCAGAAACTAAGACACTACCAGCAACATCACGAGGTTCAATTGGTATCTCGTAATAATCCGCTCAAATTCATCCTTAGTCGTCCAATGCTTATAGGACGTCTGGCAAGGTGGGCGGTTATTCTACAGCAGTTCGACATTCAGTATGAGTCTTAAAAGGCAATTAAGGGTCAATCTCTGGCTGATTTCCTGGCTGAAAATCCTTCAGTGGAAGACACGAATTCAGATATCGAACTCCCTGATGAGGAGGTTTTCTCTATTCAAGAGAGTCCTCAAACATGGGAAATGTATTTTGATGGTGCTTCGAGAGATCCAACAGGGAAGAAAATGGAAAAGACTAAATTCAACAAAGTTGGTTTAGGAATTGTGCTCATTTCTCCAGATAAGGCAGTGTTACCTTATTCCTTTTTGTTGTGGGAAGGTGGTACCAATAATGAAGCTGAATACCAAGCTCTCATTACAGGCTTGGAGTTAGCGCTTCAAGCACAAGTGAATCACTTAAAGGTGAAAGGTGATTCATACTTGGTAATCAAACAAGTCAATGGGGATTATGCCATCAAAAAAGAAGAATTAATCCCTTTGTATGATTACATCAGAGAGTTAATGTCGGAATTCCCTTCAGAACCGACATTTTCTTATGTCCCAAGATCACAAAATGCTCAAGCTGATGCACTGGCTAATATAGCCACAACTTTAGCAGATCCAAATCTGGACGAGACAACCATCTGTATTGCCCACCGTCATGCAATTTCACCTTATGTTCAAGTCAGAACAGAGGAAATTAATGAAATTAGTCCCATTCCTGAACCGTATGGTCATACTACAGGATGGATGTCACCTATCAGGGAATACCTTCAAAATGGAACACTTCCACCTGATAGAGCCGAGAAAGAACAAATCCGGCGACGTGTGGTCAATTTTACTCTTTATGATAGCCCAACCCACCTCAAGAAAATTCTCTACAAACGTGGTTTTGATGGAGTTCTCTTCAGATGTATTGATGGTGAAGAGACAATGGCTGTCATAAAAGAAGTGCATGCAGGAGTCTGTGGTGCCCACCAGTCTGGACATAGACTATCTGATCAAATTCGAAGCCTTGGATACTTTTGGCCTTCAATGATACAAGATTGTGTTAATTTCACAAAGAAGTGTCATTCATGCCAAGTATATGCCAACTTCATTCATCAACCTCCAGAGTTTCTTCATACAACTAAATACTCATGGCCATTTTCCACATGGGGAATGGATGTGGTGGGACCTTACCCTTCAGCTACGGCCAAGCAGTTTAAGTACATTCTTACTGCTACTGATTTCTTTTCCAAATGGGCAGAGGCAGTACCTCTCAAAGAAGTCAGTTCTAAATGCATTGTTAGCTTCATCAAGTCTAACATCATTACTAGATTTTGTGTCCCTCATACCATATTGACGGACAACGGCACCAACTTCTGTTCTTCAGAGGTAAAGAAATTGTATCAAGAATACAACATTAAGTCCAACCATTCATCTCTATATCATGCGGCAACTAATGGCCAGATAGAAGCCTTCAACAAGACTCTTTCAAATATACTGCAAAAGATGGTGGATAAAGATAAGAGGACATGGCCTGATAAACTCTTTCATGCTTTATGGGCTTATCGGACTACCACTCGCAATGCAACGCGGTCAACTCCATATTCATTGGTATATGGAACAGAAGCAGTCTTGCCAATTGAAGTTCAATGGCCCTCACTCAGAATAGCCATTTGTGATCAGTTATCTACAGATGAGAAAGCCCAAAAGCGGTTGAATGAATTAGAACAGTTAGATGAGAAAAGATTGTGCACTTTTCACCACTTGGAAATCTATCAGAATCGAATAGCACGAGCTTTTAACAAAAAAGTTCGTCTTCGTTCATTCATTCAGGGAGAATTGGTATTGGTTCTCAGAGCACCAATGATACCAGGAAGGAAGCCTCCCAAGCTTAAACCAAAATGGGAAGGACCTTATTCAATACATAAGGTCTACTCCAATGGAGCGTATTCTCTAATCTCAATGGATGGAGAACACATCACGACTCCAACTAATGCCAGATTTCTGAAGAAGTATTTTGTATAAACACAAAATATTGTTCCCAGAGCCAAAACAGTAACATTGGTTCATATTTTGTCAGAGATGACATTAAACTATATTTTTTCTGAGATGAAATTAAACTATATTTTGTCCGAGATGACATTAAACTATATTTTGTCCGAGATGACATTAAACTATATTTTGTCCGAGATGACATTAAACTATATAATGTCCTACATGACACTAAACTTTATTATGTCCTACATAACACTAAACTGTATTATGTCCTATCTACATGACATTAAATTGTACAGAAGATCCTTTTTTGTCCGTGATGACATTAAACTATATTTTGTCTGAGATGATATTAAACTATATTTTGTCCGAGATGACATTAAACTATATTGTGTCCTAGCAACATGACATTAAACTGTGTGGCAATTCCAACATCCAGCATGACGATAAACTGTAAAAAGTCCCCAAAACTGATATCCTCATATTGGTTCACCTTAGTCCTAGCTACATGACTTTAAACTGTACAGCACCAGTTCGTCCTTTCTATATGACGTTAAACTATACAGCAATGGTCCAGTATGACTTTAAACTGCAACTTCGTCCCACACGACATTAAACAGTGAAAAAGATCCCTAAACCGTCCAGCATGACCTTAAACTGCATCATCCCTGTTCCATGTATATGACCATAAACTATTTGAAAATACCCTATGTCCAGCAAGACGTTAAACTGTGACGTCCTAACTACATGACGCTAAACTGTATAAAAGTCCCTCACGTCCGGAAAGACGTTAAACTATATAATCATCAATGGTCCAGCATGACATTAATCTTCACCATCCACGGTCCATGCATATGACCTTAAACTATTCGCACTTTAGTCAAACATGACATAAATGGTGTGTTATTTTGTCCTTACTTCATGACATTAAACTGCACAGTCCCCCTTTCGTTCAATATGACGTTAAACTGTGCATCGTTAAGGTTATTGTTACCTCTTGTTTCTCACACCGAGTATGACTCACGTGAGCTTAGAGCGAACATCAACCATAACACTCCCTTTGGGCCACTAACCATGTGCAAGTCCCAACAAAATTTTAATTAGATCGTTGTCCCCAAGAACAACTTGATCATTAATTCATTCTTTAATTGAACTACATGGACTTTGATCCTTGCCCTCCAGGCTGGGTATGTAGGTAGCCTCCCAGGGTTCAAGCCCAAAAACAATCTCTTCACATCGGTTCACCACCATCTCATATGATGTTGATTTGTGAAACCGCCCCTAGAATCAATATTTTTTACATTGATTCACTTTCATCCTTGTTATATGATGTTAAAATATGCAACACTTTTGTCTGGTACGACAATAAACTACAATATTCTTTGATTTCCTCATTTGAGAGAGAACTATTATTGAGATTGATTTTTTTCAATCATGGTTTGCATTTTCAAAAGACTATGTGCATACATGGTAATGCCTAAACTTTTTATCTTATGTTAAACCATCATTGCACTAAAGTCCCCTTTCACCCTTCACATGTATGAACCAAATTTGTACAAAGGGTAGTTCTAGAACTACGTGGACTTGATTCCCATCCCTATGGGATACGTAGGAACATTCGAGTATCCCTCGAATCCAGTCCCAAGTCTTTTGGACCAAACCCCAAATTTCACTTTCAGTCCCTTAGCTGAAAAGTCCTCATGAAAACACACACTGTGTATTCATTATTATGGTCCGAATTCTATGACCCTAAACTAATATTTCTCATACTTTCATCCTGCACGACGTTAAACTGCATTTCAAGAACTATGTATGGCTTGATTCTCATTCTTATGAGATACATAGTGAAGTCCAAATTTCAATTCAGGACCCAACCACAACATTATTATGGTTTTCATTGACCTATGTATCTCTATATTAATTGGAAAATACCCATCTTTATGTGTTATAATCCTAACCTTAAATATTTTCAGATCTTCATAACCCTTTTCATGACTTCTAATCACAAAAATGTCAAACATCTGAGAATTATTTTGCCTGACTATGCAGCACATGCCCATAGGTGGCCTTGCATAAACAGTCCACATAACAGACTTGTCAGCCGAAAGACGCTATTTATTTGACCATGCAACCAATTCCCTTAGGTGGCCCTGCATATTTCAACCCCCTAACGGGTTTTGTTAAATAATAGAAATTTTATTCTTGGGAAGAATGCCTCTTTTTTCATAATTTTTCTTAAACAACAGTATATAGGGATCCGCAAAAAATAGCTATCCTTAACATATTTGTCCCATATCCTTTTTCATGATCTGAAAGTATTCAAGTCTATGGTTTATTCTTCTTCCCTACGTTTGGGTCAGACCTTCGTAGGAGTAATATTCATCCAGTTCTTCGATATTCTGGTTCGGAAATATCTTCTCCATATTCAAGTACCTATTTCCATACAACAAACTCTATACTTTAGAAAATTTGAATCTCCATAAACTTTCACTGGCTTTTAGCACTAGGAATGTAAATTTCTGGGAGTTCATTTGCCTGACTATGCAGCACATGCCCATAGGTGGCCTTGCATAAACAGTCCACATAATAGACTTGTCAGCCAAAAGATGCTATTTATTTGACCATGCTGCCAATGCCCTTAGGTGGCCCTGCATATTTCAACCCCCTAACGGGTTTTGTTAAATAATAGTAACTTCATTATTGGAAACTACTTCTTCTAAATGCCTTTTAGCTCTTTTTCATATCATTCCTCAGATTCAAATATTCTTAATTCATAATTTACATATTTTCTCTCATACTTGAGTATGGTAATTTGTTTTCAGATAAATTTTCAAGGAATTTAATCCATTTTAATCCATTTTGGTCAAAGCTATTTGGACCTTAAACATTAGCCCCTTTATGTCCGGCGTGCATGACATTAAACTGCCCACAAAAAAGACAAAGGAACCTTGAATAAAAGTCAAGTTACAGCTCACTAAACATACATTCTGTATGATTTAGGTAATATTGAGCAATTAAAAGATTCAAAGTTTGTAGGGTTATTTGTAATAATCCTAGTAAAAATCAAACTATGCTTACTAATCCCATTGGCTTAAGTAAATTTGAAGCAGGTAGTGAAAGAATGCAAGTACAAATGACTGAAGATGAAAGTGTTTTTCATTGATACACAAGAGTTAGAAGGACATCCACAGACTGGAGTCTCATCTCTTTTTCAAGAATTACAAGAGGCTTTCAACATAACACTTCATTTGATTTACGGCATCTCGAGCTTCATTAGAAACCACCTGGAATTCATTCATTCAACTGGATACAATAAGAGATACAGTGATACCAGCTCTTCTTGGAACAATTGTAAAAGGATGTTCTTGAGTGCGGTTTGAGAAAATTTTCTTCTGATCAAACAGTGACTCTGTTTTTGTCCAAGAGACTTGAAAGATGGATACATGGATTTGAGAATGGAGCATTGGAAGTAAAGAGCCATTTGGAGAGAGTACTCTTTTCAAATATTTCTCTAATACCATGTTTGTCTTCTCTCCACCAACCATTAGTGGAACACATTTCATCCCATGGGTTTTCCATTTTCATATCTGCAAGGAAATGACATGGAGGAAGAATTTGAAAGTTCACACCATTGTTGTTGCTCTTAATGCACAGCATAACCGAAAAGAAGGAGTAGCAGCATAGCTGCATTTCAGGTGTATAGTTCTTTGCATCTGAAAAATTGACTCCTTGCAGATGACCATGACCACACAGAGGCAGATAGATGCTCTATGGAAAATTTGGATGATATTTCTTCAAGTACATAGCCAAATCTGGGAGAGTGATGTTGCAGATATCATAGTAATCGTGGCCAATGATGTTCATCATGTCATCAATCCACTTGCTAGCCAGTTCATCAGCCGTTCCAATTCCCTTGGAAACCACTGAATCTACACAAAAGATGAATAAATTAACTCCTAAATAGGTTAATTTTTCATAAAATTTGTGAAAGAAATTCGAAAAAAATGGCTAAGGCATTAAGTCACGCAAGTCTAAACAATGGCGCACAAGTATTCGTGTTCCACGCTAGTTTTTGACGCACAAGTATAAACCGCGCAAGTACAGATACCTTTACAGTAGCGCGACAACAAGGAAAACACTAGAAAACAGAGCAACCTACGCGGCTAAGGTGACCTGCGCGGCGAGAGCTCGAAGGTATGATGTCCGGAAATCTGGATACTTGTACGGAGGTGAGGCCATGTATTTATAGGCCCAGAGGACTATCTGCGCGCCATACCTAGAGCGCTTAAGGCCTGCGCAATGAAAACTTGCGCGCTGCCCTCTGTGCACTGAAGACTTGCGCGCCCCCCTTTTCCTTTGGATGGATTCGATTTCCTCAGAGTCAAATCCTCATTTCTCTCCAGATCCAACTCTGAGGGGGGACTTTTGTTGACGCTCCTTTCATCACAGAATCTAAAAATCAGAAAAGGGGAATATCTGAGCTCAAAGTGATTCAACCTTTGAAGAAAATATCAAAAATCGACAAAGGCATGAACAAAGGTTCAACAACAACTGCACCGCACAAGTTTTATCACTGTCGCGCAAGTACAATTGCACGACGCTCTGGTCGTGCAAGTGACTTGTGCGACCTAAGTGACAAACCGCCCGGTAATCGCCCGGGGTCTTCTCCTCCCTATAAATAGACCCTGTGGGCCCCCCATTCTGGGGATTTTTTTTTCCAAAAACTCGGATTGAAGCTCCCGACGCCCAAGTCTCTTATCAAAGCTTCCGGAACACTTCTAATGTAATTTCTTACCTAGAACGGAAGATCTATAGAGAGGGAGGAAGGCCTAAGTGTTGAAACTCATCAACACTTGTGCGCCTGAATGGCCAGCCCTTAAGGGAACTGGTCATACTTGCGCGCCGCCTTATTCCTTCAATAGAATTTGCGCGTCCCTTTTCTGGAAAGAACTTCAAGGGGATTCTAAAGGGTTTAAAAAGGAGTCGCTCAAGTATTTCAATTCCGATTGAAAATCGTGCAAGTACACCATGTGTCGCGCAAGGTATACCTGCGCGACCAATACTTGCGCGCCCACGCAAGACTTGCACGCCTTTCAAGACTTGCGCGCCCCTATCTTTCTAGGTGCCCATCTTTCCCATTTTACCCCTCTTTAAGCCATTTCACCTTTCATATTCAAGATTCAGTCTTCAAGATACTCTTCAAAGCCATTTATGGCATGATTTCTTGATTTGACTTCCTTATCTGAAAGGAATTCAGTGGAATATCTCTCAAAACCTAGTGATTTATACATCTTTATGTCACCAAAGATTGAGAGTTCATTCATTCAACCTCATCCTTTAAGATGAGAGAATCCTTAACCTGGGTCTCCTTTTCAGGAATAATCCCTAGTTATAAATCCTTTAATCTGGGCATCTTCCTCAGGGGTTATCCCCAAATTCTTAAAGTTCCCAAACATGGGAATCCTCCTCAGGAGTAAGCCCCAAACCTTAATTCCTAACCTGGGTTGCCTTTTTTAAGTCCCAGTCATAATCTTGGGCTTCCTTTTCAGGAGTAAACCCCAAGCCCCTTAATTTCTCTTAACCAGTCCTAAATTACGTTTGATATGGGGTTCTTTCTCAGGAGTAAAACCCAATTATCAATCCTCTCCTAATTTGGGTTTCCATTTCAGGAATAAGTCCCAAGTTAGAGTATTCAAATCTCCATAAAGCACATATACCTTTATGGACCCTGTTCCTGGATTTTTCTCCCTAAAAGTAAATCCAAAACCTTCATCTATTTGGGCATTCATACATACATAAGCCCCAAACAATTTCTTATGATTGCATCTTTCATGGAACAATTGTCTAATTTTTACCAATACCTCTTGTTTCTCACACCGAGCATGACTCACGTGAGCTTAGAGTGTAAAAGTAATTATGACATTCTTCTTTGAGCCATCAATCATAAACATCATACTCCATTACTCGAACTACGTGGGTTCTGGTTCCTTTTCCAAAACAAAGGATACTTAGGTAGCCCATTTATGGGTTCGATCCCAACATTGAAATAATCCCTGTCCTTCTGAATGACGATAAAATTCAAGTGCCCCACTGAGTGGCTTTAAAACCAGCCTGGT
Organism: Viscum album; assembly: GCA_963277665.1. Lineage (NCBI taxonomy): Eukaryota > Viridiplantae > Streptophyta > Magnoliopsida > Santalales > Viscaceae > Viscum > Viscum album. Next base: position 932,618,304 of record OY728140.1, read on the forward strand.
CATCATAATGACCAAGAGACTTTTATATAAATGTTTTGAAGGATACCATTGACCAAGAATCTCTAAACAGATATAGATGATTCTCTATTGATGAAGAACCTCAAATACATATAAAAGATTCTCTAAATTTCTTGCATATTTAATCATTGATTGTTAAAACTAAAGGAATGCTCATTTTATACTTGGTAATGTAATTAGGATTCACGAACATAACTTAAATCTTTAAAGAGAGTCCCGGAGTAGACAATAATTCCCCTCAAAAAGGTGTGATGAGTTCGACCTCCCATCCTCTCGACCAATGCAAATTCCTAAGCCTCATTAGTCCACAAACTAATAAGCGCCTACCTTTGGAAAGTAGGTCCAAACGGATGTGGAATCATTGGATGTTTCCGGTTCTACGAACAAACCCGATAGAAACCGATCGGAACGTTTGAGTCTCCCGTCCAGGAGGTCATCCCCGAAGTCCGTGAAAAACAATATTTTTGAGTGTTTCTTTGTTCAAAAGTACTTTTTTGCATGGATAAAGTCAATTATGCAAACAACCTTGTCCAATTATTGGAACATGGTTTGTTATGCTAAAAAAGATATAGTTTTATTACGCTTTAATTATACAACATACCTATGTTATTCTCTAACACTCATGATTATTTTCCCACACATCAATATTATTATTCCAGGTAATATTATAATATTTCATGATGATCATTTTGAAGTTTTATATCGTTCTATCATGAATTATGAAATACATTTTGATTAAAATATAATTCTAATAAAAAATTTATCATATCTTTATTTTATATCACATGGCTATGATTTAACCCTTTAGGAATCATTAATAATTTTTACTATACTCAGTATTTAAGATAACCCCATATTATGTTTTTTTCTTCCAATACTTCTAAAGTTGATTATAATATATTATTTTTCTTAAAAGGGATTTCTTTACTTAGAAAGGAGAGTAATATAGAATGTGTAGTAAAATATGTTTTCATGTATACAATATCTAATGAATCAAAGCATATATTCTATTGGTGGGATCTAATATAGTATATAATATTTTATTTTTTTTAATAATTTAAAATACATTCTTGTTACTAATATTTTTTTCAATGATGTTTTATATATGGGGAATCTTTATGAGAATTCCACATAATGAAATCATTATCCATGGGTACTCCCTGAAGAAACATTTCTGTGGATGACCTAGATATTCTTTATAAAATGAATTTTATGTATAATGAAGGAGAACAACTCATGTTTCTAATAATTTTTTTCACACCCATATCTATAAAATATTCAATCCCTTCGCCATTGACTGCATAATTATTAGACTAGTTTGTACTCAATTTATATATTTAAATATTAATTTAGTGTTCTATTCACATTTTTGTGTCATTCGATAATTTATTTATTTCTTAATTACATGTGTTTAACTACCACTATGATGTACATATGACCTCATACTTTATGATTAAGAAGGGATAATTTTGTGTGGATGGTCTGAGGGGAATCGGAGTGGGATCCTCAAATTTAATCATTTGAATTCTTAAAACAATCTCTCTAATTATAATGTGATGATGAAGGTATACGGTTGAGGTGATGATTTCTATAATATTTTCTGTTAATTCAATTATATTCAACCACTAGATAAACATCAATATCTCTCATCGATTCATTAACTCACCATAATTTTAAAGGAGAGTAATTTATGATTACTAATTTCATGAAGATGATGAAACTTTTGTTATATGGTTCACACTCACAAATGATCGACATTATAGAATACAGAAATGTATCAAATGAGATAATGATCAAAATAATTTTACTTGAGTAGATGAGTTCTCTAGTGCATTGAAAAATATTTTTTGAAAAATAAATTAATGTTATTGGGTCTTCATAATGGGTTAATTTATTTAGAACAATGTTAATTGGATGTCCAACCCATTAAAATTATGAAAAGGTCCATCCACTCATCATGATAAATATTTTCCTTGACTACATTAATTTTTCTGAAATTAAGAGAAATTATAATTCAAATACTATTCCATTTCAATTGTACATTCAAATATTTAGAAATAAAAAAGCTATCTTCATTAATTGAATCTGATTTAGGGTTATCTCCTTATGAGACAAACTGATAGTCTTATCTGACTAGCACATATAATATTTAAATTCTATTTTGATATCACTTCAATAAAAAATAGGATCCTATCATAACCCCCATGATAGAGACTTGATTTTACCAATTTTTTTTTCAAATTTCAAATTATTATTTTTTGAATAAGTTTTGTACGTTTATTTATGATCTTTGTTTTCTATTTCATGGCTTCATATTTCAATAATCGAGTTCTACATAAATTTGTGGACATTGTTTAGTGGATCCTAACATTTATATGTAATTAAATATTATTGAAATAATAAATATAAATGTCAATAACCAACACATGACCATATTATTTCATACTAATCAATATTTATTCAACTGAAGCATGAGGAATAATATAAAAAATATAAAAATATGAGAAACAATTTGTACATATCTATGGTTGGTATGATGAATGAATCTATTTTAGTGTACGAAATAATCATCAATTAAATATTCCCCCAAACCATCATGTTTATGAAAAACCAACAACTGTGGAAAATAAGAATTAACAAATGTCTAACTACTAACAGAACAACATCTCATAGAGAGGTAAATCAATATTGTGTATGTAAAGGAAATTTTTCATAAAATTAACACCCCCATGTACAAATCAGTAATGTGAAATAATAAGATGAATAAGAAGAAAATCATATAATAAGTTATCAAAACTACATCCATGTTGTGGTTGAAAAAAATTAATACCCTTCACTCTAATTCATTTTAGAGATATCTTTTGAGAGATTCAGAAGAGAAAAATGGATACAATAAATAAAACGTAGAGATCGATGAATAAACTCTTGAATTTATTGTCTTACATACTCATAAATTCACATCAAACTAGCTGTAATTTTTTTTGAATTATGAATCCACTTGATTTGAATTAACCCATTGAAAATAGGAATATATGGATGGTTTTGTATTCAAACAAAACTAATTATATTTATTTCCCTCTACAAGAATAACCAGTTAAAAATCATATATTCCAATGCATGATCTCATGGTGGGTCCACCCTTCGGACTATAAGTGCTTTATATATTATTTTATTTTGGATTTTTTACATCATAAAAAACATTCTATATCTCCCTACATTTTATTCAAGGGTTTGTATGAGATTAATACTACCATGGATAGTGAAGAAGGACATGATTATCCCTCCATTGTAGAGGAAATAGTTTGAGAATATGTAGATGAGGATGCACCAGCTATTATCAAGATAAAATATTTTTATAGAATACCAATTTTTTTATCAATACCTATATAAATTTCTGTATATGGTTACCCAAATAACACCAATAATGAGGATTATCAAAATGTATAGAAGTTACCATCACCTATATAGTGGTCTATAACTCCTCAGTTTTATTAGGAAATATGAATAGAGGAATGAATTCTAGAATACATGGAGACCCAGTAAACTATTTTACCACCACTTATACATTAATATTTTAATATTTTGTGTTTAGTTTTTAATTACAATTTTATACAGATACTCTATGTCTATTTTTTACACATGTATTTTAATAAAAATCATTTATGGTTAATTTCATCAAATAAAAAACCCCACTATCTGATTAAGGTTTTAATTCTGAAATTATATATTTATTTTAAATTTTCACACAATACTCAATTAAGTAATTTTATAGGATTATATACCCTTCTATCCATATAATTTTAGTTATATTCATTAATAAAATTATCCTGATTCTATTTTTATTGAAGGATGCATTAGGGGGGAAATAGTAATAAAATAATAAAATTCTATCATCATAAAATTATGTTGGTATTTTTCTATATCTACTATTTTATCACTAATATTTTTTCAAATTTTTGAAATATATTAATTCTAATTTTATGATAAATATGTTGGGGGGATTACCACATAATATAAACCCTTTTGGAGTATATTTATGATAGTTATATAATATATTTATAATATTTCACTATATTATTTCTTTCAAAAAAAAATTCTTGGAAATATTTTAATCAAATTTTATCCAAACTAGTGAATAATAATACGTTAGTTTTTAAGAGTATAATGAATTTCACATTGTAGAGTTTAGAGGACTTATAAATGACTTTTTAAATCATTTTCATGGATATTAACCTAGTTAGTATGAAAGAAATGATGGTATAGAGAATGAACTGACTATTAATATCATCAAATACATAACATGAGGGACTTTCATATTCTATTTTTTTATATTACCTATTTTAAAAATTGTAGTGATAGTCTCATGTCATATAGAAAACTAGATGACTTTTCAGATCATGTTTCAATCCATTAGATTTATGTGTTCTATTTTTAGGATAGATACCATCGTTCCATTAAAAATCCATTGGGATGTAAATATATTTTTTCAAATGTGATATTTTCCTTGTAATAATCCCATGAAACACAAAAATAACAATTAAGTAAGATAAATTAACAAATATTTATATCCATGACTATCAAATCTTGTATAAATTAGTTATTGAAGTTTCATTATGTTTTAGGTAAGATGGTGTTTCAATGGAAATTTTAGGAATATTTTAAAATTTTCAAATTATTAAATAGAGCCAACAGATCTATTTTTTTGTGAATTTAAAATATCATATTTTTTATTATAAAACATAAGACATTAAGGTTTTAATAAAGAATCAAATTTTTATATGATAATATGTATTTTTATATATATATAAAATAATAGAATAATATATTAAAAATATAGTGGAGCGGGTTAAAATATACATGTTTTCATTAAATTCATTTTCTTGTTATGACCCATAGGAGGAGTAATAGATAATAATTGGTAAGGGGTGATAAATTATTTTTGGAGTTGAATGCATATGTTAATTATTTTCACATGATGAATTATTACACTCTTTGTAATTAAAATATTAAAAAAACTTCTTTAACATTATACTTTTCTAAATAATTTATTACAACCACTAACCTTATAATAAAACTTTGATTGTAATTTTGAGTAGTAAAATAGATTCTAACAAATCAAAAAGTAGAACATGGAAGGGCTATGATAGATCATGTGAAAATTGTGAATGAGAGTGTTACGACCCGACCCTAATCGGGCTTGAGCCACAACAACCACAAGCCCACCTCCATAGGCTAGGGGTTGGCGACAAGTGACGAAGTCTAAAAAACACAGGGAGGCCATTGTCTAAGTACTTGTAAACACACACCCACAGCCCACTCAATGAAAAAGTGCAGAGTAAAGAGGAAAGAAAAGTAAAGCAAAGTGCTAACTTCCATAAACATGCCCCAAAAGGTGCATCAACCTCTAAATAGTCAAAAGTTTGTGCTGAAGGTAAACATAAAAGAAAAGTGAAAAAACACATGCCCAACCAGAATAGAGCCACAACCTGACAACAGGTAAACAAAAGTAAAGATATGGGAGATTCCCACACCAGGAACCCGACTACATCCACCGTATGCAGTCCAAGATCCCGAAATTTTATGCTCTGATGATGTCAAGACCAACCTGTCCATCGTCTTTAAGTGCACACCACATGTTGGAAAATCCCAAGTAGGGGTGAGTATAAAAATACTCAGTAGGATGCCCTGAAGTATCAAAGGAGCAACAAATGAGGTACTGAAGAGGTGAGCAGTAGATCGAACAGGGAAAAGTAAAGGATTTCAACCGAGAGTGCATTAAAGAGTACAACACAACCCAATAAGAGGATAGAAGTAGACTCTTCAAAACACAATGAGATATTAATGGTGAGAATATGTAATTCTCGTCGAGTAATCACTACCTATCACAAGAGTGTAGACTCATCCAACCACGAGAATCTAGACACAGAAATCACGTGGCATACCCCACGCGTCTTCGCCTCTCCTGGAAGGAGACTAACCAAAACCCATGAAGTGGGTTCTAGAACAAGGTATATTCTTATCCATATACTCAAAAGGGAAACCCGAAAAATATTGTAAGGGTATCTCAGTCTCATAGATAAACCCAAGAAATTGAGTCGCCAATAATCCTAGAAGTAAACACCATCGTTGCCCAGCATCCCGCATGTCTGCCCCAAACTATAAGCCAAGGGGATCAAATCACCTCACCCTGACACTATCTGCTTTGGGCATCACTGACTTGACTGCACGGTTTTAAGTCGCGTCACAAGGACGTTTCTTGGTGGGGAATGCGCCCCTCATACTTGAGAGTTATAGGGAAAGTTAACCCACACCTATTCACTGTCACATAGTCGAGAGGACTTCAAAAAGCCAAAGCTGTCACATCACTGACCCGTACAACAAAGGGTCCCGCTCCTGTAGTCCTGAAGAAAAGCCACAGACATGCATATTAGAAAGCACTGAGTCTAAAAGAAGTCTTCGAGTAACCCACTGACCGGCCTCTGCTGGATGGTAAACCCTAAGAGGTCATCGAGTAACCCACTGCTTAGTCTCTACTGGTGGGTAAAACCTAAGAGGTCGTTGGGTAACCCACTGCCAAGTCTCTGCTGGAGGGTAAACCATAAGAGGTTGTTGGGTAACCCACTGCCTAGTCTCTGCTGGAGGGTAAACCTTAAGAGGACATTGGTTAACCCACTGCCCAGTCTCCGATTGAGGGTAAACCCTATGATGTCATCAAGTAACCCACATTCAAGTCTCTGCTGGAGGGTATACCCTAAGAGGTCGTTGGGTAACCCACAACCCATTCTCCGCTGGAGGGTAACCCCAAAGAGGTCGTCGGGTATCCAAATTCCCAGTCTCTCATAGAGGTTAAACCCTAAGAGGTTGTCGGGTAACCCACTACCCTGTCTCTTCTGGAGGGTAAACCCTAAGCAGTCATCGGGTAACCCACTTATCAAACTCTACTTGATGGTAAAACCTAAGAGGTCAATGAGCAACCCACTGCCCAGCCTTGCTGGAGGGTAAAACCAAAGAAGTTGATGAACAACCCACTGCCCAGTCCCACTGGAGGGTAAATCGAGAACTGATCTGGCCATTCCTACTGGATTATACAGCACTGGCAAATAGAACACGGAATGGGTATCACGCAACCACCTAACTCCATAACAATTCATCTAGTATAGGATCAGTTCCCGTGTATTGTGGGTCACGCCGATACCTAGAGTTGTACCAAAGTAAACACGTCATGGTAGATTACGGAAGGAGGATACAATATCCATACTTAGCTAGGGAATCTGCGCCCAGGAACACTAGGGATTCGTACCCTACGAGAAACAACCAATTGGGTAGAGGATCGGTGCCCGCGTAATGTAATGGTCACCCCAAACACATAAAAACTATACCAGGGAACACAAAGGGATGTGATACTAAAAGCCCACATGGCTAATGGAAAAAAGCAGAACCCAAAAAACTCTGCCGGTCAAACCGTCGAGAAAAGAACCATGGGAAACCACTCAACCCTATAGGTCTAACCCATCGTGAACATAGGGACCCTCTACGTCGCGATAGATCAAAGGTACATATATTAGAACATTTCACACACAAGGGGCCCACACGACGTGTGGCCCTATCTCATATCCAAACCATGAACACAAACTTTCCTGGATATAACTAAAAAATGTACCTCCCAGTATTCTCGTATACTCCCAGAGTATACCACATCTCTAGCCCAAAGGCTATCGTGCACATGACAACCAACATCAGTGTGAAGGGAAAAAACATAACTTCTCCAACCTGCTTCCTCCACGGCCTTAGCACAACCAACCATATCTCTTAAAACAAATAATTCACTCACATGGGAGTGAATATGATCACACGCCAAGAGTTCTCCTCCAAACACAACAAGGAGAACCGCCACCGGAGAACCGTTCACGCTTCCACATTTAATGAGATCTCGAATTAAAATCCACACATCCCAACGGATCATTCCGTTATAACCCTCATTGAAAAACATGATAGATTGACTATTTACATGCCTCCAACAGAAATTTGATGTAAAAGTTGTTCAACATTTCTTTACGCCCTAACGGCATCCCGAGGTCCCAAGACTCAGTCCCAAAAACAGTTAGGCACATTGCACCATTGCGATCCCCTATAAAAGACACGTTAAATTGACTATTTACTTGCGTGGAATGGATGTACATGTAAAAAAGATGAATTTCACAGTACCACACATGAGCAGTGCTTCGTGGGACCCAAAACACGGTCCGTAAATTCAACAAATGGATCACACCATTGTGATCCTCTCAGAAAAGTACACAGGATAGACTAATCACTTGTCCAAAATAGACACCCAGTGATAAAGATGAAATCACCACCAACTAACAACACGACCCTCGTGGTGCCTGCACCATCGTGAAGAATCAAATAGGGCAGATTGTGCCATTGCAAGGACCTCAGAGAAACACCCATAATCGACTTCTCACACACCCCAAATGGACCTCCAACAAAAAAGATGCAAATTGCTGCGTACAACTCGAAAGATGGGTCGTCGGGACCATGCCTCAGCATCGGTTTCAACGCCTGAAACCTCCATGGATTATTTGTCTCGACTCCAAGTTCCCAAATCCCCTGACGGCGCCCAAAGCGGACTCCGGATGTGTACACGCTGCCCAAAAAAGGAAACCACTGAATAACGCCAAACCACTTAACCTATGTGTCGCGACACTGATCCCCTCATCTCGGCAATTAAAATTTTCCGAGACCATCTCAAAAGCTTCTTCTTGATGCCAGGAATTCACTGCCTCAGACGACACACAAAACAGGCACCCATAGTGAAGATTATGGGTGTTTGAATTCGAGGGGACAAATCCCCTTGGGCGGGACCAGCCTGGGCCGGCTGACCCGCGACTTCAGCCGCGCAGCCCGGCAATGGACCCTGGGTCCACGTGTTGTCGACCGGCCAACGTGGCCGGTTGCGGTCTTTCATAGAGACCCACCGCATATGGGTCCATGTTCCTGCATGGTGTCGCGCACCGCGACCCCCCTCATTGTCGCGCCCCGGTGAGCTCGCCCGCCACCTGGAGCCACCACCTGGATGCCATGATGCTGATCCGCCAAAGCCTGTGGCCACCTCCCACTGTCGACCATCATTGCCCGCTCTGAGCCACCATCCCCAGCCGCCGCGTTGCCGCCTGGGGTGGCTGGACTGCCACCGGAACCTGCTGAAGCCCCCAGAAAACACCTAAACACACCCAGATCATCGTCAGACAGTTGTAGACACCTCGAGACTTGAAATTCATGTCCGAAATATGTGTTGAAAAGCTCAAAACATATATTAAGAAATCATGGGATTGGATCTAAAACTAACTACAGTTCGACTCTATTAATCAATATCAATGTATGGGGGGAAAATAAATCGGAAAAGAAAAGAGACAACCTCTTTGGGCGTAGCCCGAAGCTTCGTCATCGATCTTCCATAGTATGATCAACAACACCATGTTGAGGATAGGAGGGGTGATTGAGGATAGGGAGGGATTCATTGTTTGGTGTTCTTCCACTAGATAAAAAATAGAGAAGTAGGGGAGGGTGTTGGCTTATGTAAAGGAAAATTAATTAAAAAGTTTAATTAATTTAAACCCCCATATTGACCTGCATCTGAAACTCTTGAAGAGGTCGACGTTAAGTCTCCCCTAGGGTAAACACCACCTCCCAAGCACAACGGAGGCCTCAGAATATTAATCTAATCCTTCATTAGGATGTTATAAAATTTAACGCCCAAGGCGCTAAATTACAAAAACACAAATGGTGGTATTTTTCATAGAAGGTCAGCGCCCGAAAAAGTTACACCCCTCTTAGGGTAAATGGAACGCTCTGGACTCAACAGTGCTCTTAGTTTTCCCATATGCACTACTATTAAGGATCTATTCCTCTTATTTTGCATGCCCAGTGTGAACACACTGAAAATTGAATTCCAGCCTTTCTGGGGCTCGGTATTGCACGCCGTCTGAAGGCGCTGCTCTTGATTAACATTAAGAAAATTATCAAAGTATATTAGAGAAAAAATAGTTGTTTTATATCATTCTCTCCTTTAAGATTTTCATCCTCGAAAAGAAAAACAAGGGAACAACATAGGGTACTAAGCCTGCACTAGTCTCCTCTGAACCCATAAGAACTCATGCATAGTTCTGCACCACCGCACACAGACCAATGGATTTGATTGGTTCATCTGAGGTATGCCCTTGCTGATGACGTTCATTGGAGCACACACACTTCTTCTTAGTTGAGTCATGTTGGAGACATCATGCACCCAAACCAGCCTTTGGTTTTATGGTAAGGCGGTGGGGACCTCCCCAACCCTTCGCACGGTCTCAAACAAAACAAAGGATATCGGGGCTAGCTCACCTCCCCGGTCGCACCACTACGTCGCACGCTGCGATTGGAATCACCATTTGGTCTTGGGACAAATCCCAGTGATTCCTTCCTTCAGAATATCCATATGGGGAAACACCCAAGGATATCCAGTCACGCAAGGTTTCACAGTTGATATCCCACTACCAAGACTGTCTTACAGGCTTGAAAGGTGAAGTATCTGCCATCATCGACTATATATAAAGGTTACACACCTTCTATTCTACTAACACAGGGTTACACCGATGCCCCGTGTCAACCTAGTAACAATTCAAGCAAGGAGTAGAGAGAAATTAATTTCACACATAGAGTCTAACAATTCTACTAGAAAAAGTAGAATAGTTGTAGAGCATACCTCTTATCACTTCATGCTCTGTAGAATCGTAGACATCCAAAGCTCACAGATGTTCGTGGTGCCAATTGTCAACTCCCGGAGCCTGATGTAGACTGCCTGGTGGTGATGGTAAGACCTCACAATGTCATCCCCCACATCCAGCTCCCTCGGATCCTCTGTTAGCACCATATCTCTGGCCACTACTCTGATCACGGCGTTGCCTCTGCCGCGGTGGTGCACCTGCTGCCTGCCCGATATTCTCAGCATGCCTGGTCGGGCTGTTCTAGGCCAAGTGACCTCAACCATTGAAAGCATGACATAAAATAACTCTGGCTTCACTAGTACCCTCCAGCGCCACTATGGTGTACAACCACGCCCCTGAGTCCGGTTATCAGAAAGCCACCTACGTCGAGGTTCTGTCAGTGATGCCTGCTAGCTAAGGCAGACGTCTCGGCTCTGTCGATCCTGCTGCCAACCGCAACTGTAGAGAATTATTGTAAGCCCTCTATCACTAGTTCCTATTATAGAACCTCAGAATAAGTGGGAATTTCCAGGGACTATATGACAACAAGAATACCTCTATGGAAACCCTTCTTGAACTTCCACGCTCAGAAGTTTCCATTGTGGACTATGTTCGGTTATTAACGTGCATAGTCTGTGAAACTAGTTATGTACCCAGTCATTATCATCCCTCCCTGTAGAAACTTCATGAGGTCCTGGATGCGAACGGAGTGTAAGTAGGAGGGGTAAAACCTCTCATGAATCTGCAGATGAAAGTTGTCCTACGAAAGTGACAAATCATCGACTATCTGAGTCACCAGACTCTACCAACGTCCATCTGCTCTGTGGAAAAGGCCGGTGGCCAAAGCCGCAATTAGATATGATGGTGTCTGCACAAGCCTAAAGAGGCGAACAACTCTTTTGAGCCAAACCTCTACTACCTGAGGGTCTCTCTCACCACTGAACCTCAACGGTCTCTGATGATGGAACTCGTAGAATGTTATAAAACTGTGCTCAAGATCATCCTACTATGCTTGAGTATTCTGCGGCTCACTAGGTGTGTGTGCTGCTTCCAGCCCACCTGAAGAAAGGGGCTCACATTATGGGTTCTGGACTGAGACCTCATAGCTCACATGGTATTCCCCAATAACCAAAGCTTGTATCCTGGGTGGCTGTCTTCACAGAGACATCCTGAATGTTATCAAGGATTGTCGGGATCATATGAGCATATATGTATATATACCAATCACAAAAATGAGGATCAGAATCAAGAATAATAGTCAATTACTCAATCATATGTGATGCACAAACCAATTTACCCGGAAACGGGTGTCTCATCATACCGAGTCGACAAGTGGGTTATCAGGGTCCTGGTTAATGGATACGTCGGCTGCCGCCCCGTCACTAGACACCCTGGCCTTAGAGCCGCTCTAGAGACACGTTGACACGGTTTCCCTAGATTCCAACCAATTCCTTTTTAGGGACGTATGAACAAAATCCCAAGGAATGAACCACCTCTGATACCACTTTGTCATGACCCGACCCTACACAGGATCGAGATGCAACTACCCCATGACCAACTCTAAATGCCAGGGGCTGGCGATAAGCGCCGAAGGATAAACAACTCATGGAGTCCTTTTCCTGAGTACCTGTACACACACACACATCCCACTCAATGTAAAAGTGCAGAGTAAAGAGGAATTAAAAGTAAAGTAAAGTGCCAACTACTATAAATAGACCACAAATGCTGCATCGACCTCTAAACAGTACAAAGTAAGCACTAAAGGTAAAATGAAAAGAAAAGGGGATTAACACGCACCCAACATGAAAATTTCCACAACCCGAAAACATGTAAACAAAAGTAAACAGAATGGAGAGTCCCAGACCAGGAACCCGACTACGACCACCGTACGTAGTCAAAGATACTGAACTTCTATGCTCCGCTGAAGTTGTAACCAACTTGTCCATTGTCTGCAAGGGCACACCAAGTGCGGGAAAATCCCAAGAAAGGGTGAGTATAAAAATACTCATTAGGATGCCCTGAAGGCTCGAGGGAGAAACAATGGAGGTACTGAAGAGGTGAGCAGTAGATCGAATAGGGAAAAGTAATGGAGTACAGCCGAGAGTGCAGTAAATAGTACAACTCCACCCAACAAGAGGAAGGATGTAGACTCGTCCAAACACAAGGATCTAGAAATAGTGAGAATATGAACATCTCATCAATTCTTCTCTACCTATAGTAGGAGATTAGACTCGTCCAACCATGAGAAACTAGACCTGGAAACCACGTGGCATACCATGTGCATATTTTCCACTCCTGGAAGGAGAGTAACCAAATTCCATGAAGTGGGTACTGAAACAAGGTATATACATATCCATATTCTCAAACAATAAACTGTTACAATTTTGTAAGGGGATCTCCATATCATTTTTCATCCCAGGAAAGTGATATGCCTAGAGTCCCATAAGTAATCAACATTGATGCCCAGCATCCCGCACGTCTACCCCGAACTACAAGACAATGGGCTCAAATCACCACACCCTGACACTGTCCACATTGGGAGACACTGACTCGCCCTAATGGTTTTAGGCCGTGTAACAAGGACGCGTCTTGGTGGGGAAAGCGCCCCTTGTACTTGAGAGTTTTGGGTAAAGTAAAACCACAACTCTTTAATGTCACACAGTCGAGAGGTCTTCTCAATTTCAAAGTTGTTACATCACTAACCCATAAATCCAGGGGTCCTTCTCTGGTAGACATGGAGAAAATCCATAGACTATCCTATTAGAAAGCACTGAGTCTGAAAGAATTCGTCGGGTAACCCACTGCCCAGCCTCTGATGGAGGGTAAACCCTAAGATGATGTTGGGTAACCCACTACCTAGAATCTGCCGGAGGGTAAACCCTAAGAGGTCGTCGGGTAACCCACTGCCCAGTCTCTGCTAGAGGGTAAACCCAAAGAGGTCGTCTGGTAACCCATTGCTCAGTCTCTTCTAGAGGGTAAACCCTAAGAGGTTATCGGGTAACCCACTGCCCAGTGTCCGCTGGAGGGTAAACCCTAAGAGGTTTTCGGGTAACCCACTACCCAGTCTCCTCTTGAGGGTAAAACCTAAGGGGTCATCGGGTAACCCACTACCCAGTCTTCGCTGGATGGTAAACCCTAAGAGGTCGTCTGGTAACCCATTGCACAATCTCTGCTGGAGGATAAACCCTAAGAGGTCGTTGGGTAACCCACTACCCAGTCTCTGCTTGAGGGTAAACCCTAAGAGGATGTTGGGTAACCCACTTCCCTGTATCTTCTGGACGGTAAACCCAAAGAGGTCAATGAAAAACCCACTGCCCAGCCCCGCTAGATTGTAAACTTGAAGAAGTTGAAGAGCAACCCACTGCCCAGCCCCGTTGGAGGGTAATCTCGGATCTACTCTGGCCATCCCTACTGGATTGTACAACACTGGAAAATAGAACACGGAGTGGGTATCGCGTATCCACCCAACTCCAGAAAAATTCATTTAGTAGAGGTTCAACGCCGGTGTAGTGTGGATCACAAAGATACCTGAATCTATGACTAGGGAAACACGCCACGGTAGATCATGGAAGGAGGATACGATCTCGATACTCGGCTAGGGAATCTACACCCAAGCCCATTAGGGCTCCGTACCCTACTGGAAACAACGTCCTGGGAAGAGGATCGGTCCTCGAGTAATGTATTTCTCACCCTAAACCCTCAAAAACTATACTAGGGAACACGAAGGGACGTGATACTGATATCCCACACAACTAAAGGAAAAAGGGGAACCCAATCAACTCCATCGGTCAAAATGCCGAGAACAAAAATAGGGGAAACCACTCAACCCTACAGGTCAAAACTATCATGAACAGAGGGACCCTCTATGTCACGAGAGATCAAAGGTACATAAATAAAAACACAACACGCACAAGGGGCCCACACAACTTGTGGACCTATCTCATCTACAAACCACAAACACAAGCATTCCTGGGTAAAACTATAAAATGTACCTCCCAACATTCTCATATACTCCTAGAGTATACCACATCTCTAGCCCAAAGGCTATCGTGAACACGACACCCAACGTTAGTGCGAATGGACAAAATGCAATTTCTCTGACCTGCATCCTCCAAGGCCCTAGCACAACCAACTATATCTCTTCAAACATCAATTTCACTCACATTGGAGTGAATGCGATCACACGCCAAATGTTCGCTTCCAAGCACAACAAGAAGAACCGCCACCAAAGCACCTTTCATGCTTCCACATTTAATGAGATCTTGAATGCGACACCGCACATCCAAATAGATCTACCATTGTAACCTTCACAAAAAAACACATGAGATGGAATATTTACTCAACTTCAACAGACATCTGATGTAAATGGTGTTCAACACAACTTTACACCTGAACGACGTCCCATGGTTCTATGCATTGGTCCCAAAAACAGTCGAGCGCATCGCACTATTGTGATCCCCTCGAAAAGATGTGTCAAATTGACTGTTTACTTGCGTGGAACGGATGTCTAGAGAAAACGATGAATTTTTCAATACCACAAACAAGAGGTGCTTCGTGGGACCCGCAACGTGGTCATGAAACACAACAAACAGATCGCACCATTTTCATCCTCTCAGAAAATTACACCTGATTGACTGATAACTTGTCCAAAACGGACACCCGGTGATAAAGATGGAAATTACCGCCCACTCCCAAAATGGCCCTTGTGGGGCCCGCACCATCCTGATGAATCAAAGAAGGAAAATTGCGCCATTTTAATTACATTAGAAAAATCCCTGAATCGACTAATCGCACGCCCCGAATGGACGCCTAATGAAAAAGATGAAAATTACTATGTACGTCTCGAAAGAAGGGTCGTGGGGCCCATGCCTCAACTCCAGTTTCAACGCCTGAAACCACCCTGGAAACTTATTCTTGATGTCAAGGTACCAACACCACTGATTTCTCCCAAAGTGGACTCCGGATGTGTCTTCGCTACCCAAAACAAGAACCCCTTAAATAATACCAATCCACTTAACGTCCATGTCACACCACTGAGCCCCTCGTCTCAGCATTTAACAATCCTTGAGACCATCTCAAAAGATTTATCTCGACGCGAGGAATTCACTGCCACAGACAACACACAAAATGGACACCCGTAATGAAGATTACGGGGGTCCGATGTCAGGGGACGAATCCCCTTGGGTGGGACCGGCCTGGGCCGGCCAATCCGCCGGCCTCAACCGGCACACGACTTCAACTACGCGGATCGATAGTGGACCCTGGGTCCACACGGTACTGACCAACCCTCATGGTCAGTCACAGTCCTGCATGGAGACCCGCCTCATGCAGGTCTATGTTCCTGCATGGGGTCATGTGTTGCGACCCCCCTCACTGTCGGTCCCCGGTGAGCTCTCCCGCCGCCTGGAGCCACCACCCGGAAGCCCCGATATCGAAACGCCAATGACAACGGCCACCTCCCACACTCGTCCGATTTCTTCCACTCTGAGTCCCCCGTCCGCAGCCACCGCGCTACCGCCTGGGGTGGCCGGACCGCCGCTGGATCCTGCTGAAGCCGCTAGAAAACACCTAAACACACCTGAATCTTCATTAAACTGTTGCGAACACCTCGAGACACAAATTCTAGTCCAAAATATGTGTCAGAAAGTTCATAAAATATAATACACATTAATAGGATTTTCTCTAAAATTTGGTGATAGTTCGAGGCTATGAATCGAGATCAAATTATGTGGGAAAAATAAAAAGGAAACGAAAAGATCCAACCTCTTTGGGTATAGCCCGACTTATCGGATTAAATCCACCGTAGTCGGATCCGCAACACCATTCTGAGGAAAGGAGGGGTGCTTGAGGAGAGGGAGGGATTCCTTCTTTGGAGTTCTTCAGCCAGAGAAGAAAAATTGAGGAGTAGAGTGTGTTGACTTATGTAAATAAAAATTAATTAAAAAGATTAATTAATTTAAACCCACATATTGCACCGCATCCAAAACTCTTGACGGGGCCGAGGTTAAGCCTCCCCTAGGGTAAACACCACCATTCGAGCTAAACTGAGGTCTCTGAATTTTAATCGGAGCCTTCGTTCAGAAGTTATAAAATTTAACGCCTGAGGCCGCTAAATTACGAAAACTCCCCTGATGGCATTTTTCACAGAAGGCCTACACCCGCAAAAGTTACACCCCTCATATGGTAAACGACACACTCCGGACTGAATGGTGCCCTCAGTTTTCCCATTCGAGCTACCGTTTTTAGGATATTCCATTTATTTTGCATGCCTAGTAAGAACACACTGAAAATTTAATTCCGGCCAAACTGGGGCTCAGAATCGCACGTCGTAATGAAGGCGCTGCTCTGGAATAACATCAAAAAAATTCCAATGTCTTTTATAGAAACAACCAGGTTCTTACAGAGAGATAGTTAATCATTATATTAACCTAGTGTAGAGGGGGAAAATTTATATGTGAGGCAAACCATGTATTTATGTTTAATGTATATGAATTTTGGAATCATGGGTAAAATGAACCAGGATAGTGGTATGAATCTTTTAATTAGAATCATATTTCAAATAATGTATAAATATATGATTTTATTTCATGGATTTTAGTGTGTATATAATAGAAGGACACTATTTTTTTAAATTTATTTTACTACAATAAATTAAATAATTTAAAAGTATGGGACTGATGTCAGACAACATTGACATTAATTTAATCTATTTCAATATATATATATATATCCAAATTATAATATAAGTAATTATTAATAAATTAAATTTTATTATTTTTTTAATCTATAATTAAATTATAAACATGTCAATAATCACTACCTTTAAGTTATAATATACTTGCGAAATTAAAAAAAATAAAAAATGGGAAGATATAGTTTTAAAATATTTTAAGAATTCTCTAGATGATACATGCTGATTAAAATTAAAAACAATTCCCACAAGTTCATGAATGAAATGATATTTGTAATTAAATGGCATGATTGTCATAAATACCTATATGGGGACTTCATATGTTGTAATCATGAATTTAATAGAATGAAAAAATTTACTTTGTTATGTGATTGAGTTGATATATAATATTATGAACCAAAAAATACGGTACAAAAAATTCAATAATTCGAAAAATGTAAAGAATCAATAAAATATAGATAATACAAAGATAAATATTAGAGCTATGGTGGTCTGTAATGTTTATTTTGGAAACATTGATAAGGTTGATATGTATGAAAAATACTCACAATTATTGGTGACACTTATAATTTCTCCTTCTCTAATGAATCTTGTGTTATTGATCACATTGATGATTCATAATTATTTGAAAAAAAACAAATTCAAAGAGTCTACTACTGGAGGAGATACCACATTCCACAATGATTCTTTTCGCATCATCGAGATTCCAATTATAGTTGGAACATGAATACAATGCTTTATCTGAATAATTTTATTGTTATATATAAGTATTTTTTTCATCATGATAAAATTATCACCAGGTCATAAGACTAAAGATATGAGTAAATTCACAATGCCATGGTGAATACATTTCCATAAGGATCATAAAATAATAAATTCATAATATTTATAGGGAATTAATTTAAAAAAACTATTTTATAATGTTCCCATGTCATGATAATAAACCACATTAGGTCCACATGAAAATATTATGAATTTAATGAATGTAATGAGTATGTAATGTAATTTAATCCAAGTGTTATATTAATTGGTAAATTTACTGAGTAATTCAAGAACTTTTGTTACTCTATGTGGATTTTGATCCATGGAGGACCTAGATAAATTCAATATTCTAAATTTAAATGATAATATAAGATAATCACTCATGATTCTTTTAGTTATTTTCATGCAATGCTTTTTAAATATTTATACTACATATCCTTTATCTATGTATTGAACACATTTATATTTATATAATTCATTTATGTTATTTTTAATTCGGTTATCTATTTTTTATTATGTATATTTTTTGTCTTCATTAAAACCATAATAATTTTTTCTTTTTTAACCTCTATTTGTTCCCATAAACTATTGATTTATGATAATAATTAATTAAATAATTATTGGTGGTCTAAGGAGAATTCTATTGGGGACCTTGAATATCAAATTACTAATTTCAACAATATTTTTTTATTATGGTGTGATATCGAATACAGTGTGTAGATGTTGTGAGAAAGAAACTATTTTCAACCAATATTAATTCATTCTTTCTTTAGTTTAACTTTTTAGTCTAAAACTAATTTAAGTAGACATCACACCGGTAGATATGTCTCTTTCGATGGGATACATGTTATACTTTTCCTTCCATGTGTGTGAATGGGTTCACATTATAAGTTTAGTTTATTTCATTCCCCCCTAAATGGAGTAAAAATAATATTTTGATATTCTCTAGTGTCTTTGGGACGATTATTACACTTATACATGTGTAAAAATTAGGGGTGGTGTAAAATAAAAGTATTTGGTATTATTATTGGATTTTGGGATTCATTTCAAATATACATAGAGACCTAACCCTTATGAATTCACTAAAAGGTAACATTCTCTTCTTGATTTTTTTATTTACCACTTTATTTTAATTCAATTTTAGAATAAAAATAATCAATTTTCTATCCATTTCTATTATAATTTTTCAAATAAAAATAAATAAATAAATAAATGTTCTTGAATTGTTAATGTTTTTGGATTGTCTCGTTATGAGACATAAATATGGTATACTCTCAAATAAAAATACGGTATGTCCATTATATTTTGACATCCCTTATGTAAATTATATTGTTTTTTATATATTATTTTTGAAATTATGAACCTCTTCGATACGATTAAATAAATATCAATTATTATGATGTTTTATTTTCAAATAAATTCAATATATCAAAAATATTAAAATAATTAATACATATAAACAAAGAGAAATTAAAATTTTAAGTTAAAACACCACTAATTAATTAATATTTTTATTTAGATACACATTCCCCAGTTTGTTTCTACAGATAACAATGAAAAATTATACTGAATAAACTTGTCTTCTATACTATTTTATAATTTTGATAAAAGTTGTTTAATATATTTAATAAAATAAGTAATAAATCGGGGTTATTTAATTTCGTGGTATATTGTAAGGTTGTTTAAATTTCCTAGAACACAATGTGGGAAACATGGGAACTTATTACTCACCATAGTGGTAGTCTACTAAATTGAAAACCGGTCCAAAAAATATTATATAGCCCTCTTTTTTCCCATGAATTATTTTGTGAGAACCCCTTATTATGAATCACATGGAATGCATCACAATCCATCAATAATAATAGATAATGACGTATCTAGAAATTATATGGACCCTTATCTTTCTAAAGTTTTGAGATTAATTGTCTATGTATAGTTAGTGTTTTACATTTTCCACTATTTCTTGAATCATTCTGTGAAGTTTGTGTTATTAGGAAACATTTTAGTGTGTTTGTTTTCCCAACCTTGTTTATGATTTTCTAGATTCTCAATAATTATTCTTGGCCATTAATTTTGATTATTATACATCATTATATTCCTTGGATCTAAAAGATATATATCCAATGATTGAGCTCTTAGTATATATGATAATGAAAATAAATTAAACACTAACAATAGAAATAATCTGGAGAAATCAATTAGACATCAATTCCCGCATTATCGTAATGTAAAATATGTGAATGGAAAAAAGAAAATACAAAAGTGAGATGCCTGGGAAATATATTTCAAATATTTTTTAAAATATTCATTTCCCTTTTTCGTATATTAAATTAGGTCATAATTTGGAAATTTCCATCAAGCATCACTTTATGTTATGTATATATGAGTGTTGAGATAACATGGATCATATATAAATATAATCTATAAATGGATTTTTATGATTTTATGATTACAAAATAATATTTATATTTTCAATTCATATATATTTCTCCTATTAATATCTCTTGGGTATTAATAGAAAAAATTAATACGCACATATTTATGATGAATTGTGTTAATTTAATATTTAAAAAAA
Organism: Viscum album; assembly: GCA_963277665.1. Lineage (NCBI taxonomy): Eukaryota > Viridiplantae > Streptophyta > Magnoliopsida > Santalales > Viscaceae > Viscum > Viscum album. Next base: position 932,639,092 of record OY728140.1, read on the forward strand.
TCTAAAAAATCCTACATGTGTATAAAGTGCCTAATTTATTCTCTCTTAATGATGAGTTAGGGGGGAATATATATAAATACCAAACACAATTATGTACTATTTTTTTGGGCCAAAAATCCACCTATTCTGCTCTACTAAAACACACTTTATGTGTTCTATGATTTTCAATTCCATGTTCTCTTGTCTTGGACAATCAAAATATGATTTCTTGCAGTTGAGAACATTACAATAAGGATTTTATAGGGACTTAATGATATTTTATAGAGAATAAATATATATAAAACTCATTGTAATATTCTTACACATCACCATGAAAGAAAATGATGAGTCTACACATCAAAAGAAAATTTGTCAGATGTGAAAGTTGAATAACATATCATCTCAATATTACAATAGTAACTAACATTAAATGTTATATAAAAAAATCCATGATAAAGATAATATTTAACAATGGGGATGATTTATTTATCATTAAACACAATTAGTGAAAACACTCACATAATGATCAATGTTGTATGTCTCCAAAATATATTATTGATAGATGTTTTGTTGGAAAATAATAAACGATTAATAAAGATATATAACAACAAAAAAACATCAATGAAATTGAATATGATCAATATATTTATGTATCCAAAGTATATCACAACATATTATCAATGAAAATGTCAAAATAAGTTTTTTAATTCAATTATCTCCATTTTTTAGAAGAATAAACACATAGTAATTAATGAGATGGTCGATTTTTTTGATTTCATAAAATACCAAAAAATATCTTTATAAATCATGGTAATTAAAATTCAAACTTTAAAATAATTTTACAACATCCATTAGAAATATGGATTATTTAATCTATTGAACATGATACATTGATTCATAATTTAATCAAATGTAATAAGGATATTTATATTTTCAATAAGATGGCATAAAAAACAGGAAAAATATATAATAAAAAAGAAATTTTCTAATGAAGTCAAACATAGGGTTTCTATATGAAATGATAAATATCCAACATTTGGATGAAAATATATTGTTGATTTCAAAAAGTATTGATGAATAGAAATATTTTATTCCCTGAAACATAGGATTTCATTAAAAAATGGTGTTCCATATTCATACATTCACTCCAAAATAGATTATGAAAGAATGGTTCCCTACAAAAATTTGGGTTATGTACCCATAAATTCATCCAACAAATGTATTATATAAACAATTTTTTATAATTTAAATAAACACATCATGATTAATAATTATTTTAATAAACAAATATAATCTCATTGTAATAGTATCTTTAAATGATAATAGAATAAAATAATTAATATATTAAATATTATACAAAAATATATTTAAAATATATTTACAAAAAAAATTTGAGTGTTTAAGAACATTAAAATAAAAAAACTAATGAAATTTCTTGATCAACACAATCATAAAAAACTATACTTTTTTGTGATCACAAAAACCACGACACCAAAATTAACCTAAACAAAACAATACAAGACTAAATTAAATACTTAAAACCAGATAGATATATGTAGTACATCTTTTCCAATTTTTTATATAGTTTAATTTTACAATATTATTTAAAAAATGAATTATTTTTATCATTATCCACCATATATCTCAAAAACATTTACAAATATATTTATCATATTAATTTCTAAAAAATTCTTAACATTCATAAATATTTTCCCCATAAAATTATATCCCATTTTCTGACATATTAAATAAATAATAAAAAAATTTAATATATATTTTACATAATAATACATAAACATTATGATATTAATCTAAGAAAAACAGTAAATAGAAAAATAAATCAATATAAAATATTATTGTTTTAAAGAATATGGGATTTTAAAATTTATAATGGATGAAATTTTTTAAAGGATAATATGGTGGGAAAATTGATTCATTTGGGAAGGTTAAACAGTTCATCTTCACACTCGAATATCTAAAAATAATTACTCAAAGATTCTTTAAGTCTCGATATATGGTCTATTCTTATTTGAATATCTGCATATCTTTGATACATATTTTTAGAAGATTCAAATTAAAATATTGAAATTGGGGTGTATTTCATATCTTCAAATTATTTCCCTTGACATTTATATATTTATGTAGCCTCATTTCCTTTAAAATTAAAAATATTCTAATGTAAACAAATCTTTATATGTCATTAAACATTATATATATGATAATATTGAACATCTAGATCATCGTAACCTAGGATTTATTTACCAATCATAGAATAATTTTCCAAAGATATTCATAAATAGAAAATTTCTATTTTCCAATTAGATCAGTCAGTTAAATATAATTATTTTAGCAGTAACATTTTAATATATTATTTATAACTAAAAATAATAAAATGAACCAATCCATGAATGGTTATAATTGTTGAAAAACATTTTTTAAGCTCATGTCATTAGGTATCTTCATACCAAATAGACTATATTTATTTGGTTTCCTTGAGTTTATAATTATACAGAAGGAAGAAAAAGTCTATGACAGGGTTTGAGAATGTTTTGGGAGATTAAATAGGAAACACAATGGTTTCATTATAATGTATTTCAGATAATGTTTCATATTCCAACTCCAAAACATGGTGTTATAAATTCCGATTATACAGTGTAGCAGAACATCTTTCATAAGAATGTGGTTTCATAAGAAATACATCAAATAATAGAATAATTTTTTTTGAGAAAAATAAATTTTCAAATAGAATGTGTTTTATTAAATAAATGATTAATTTTGTACACATTTCATTAATAAAATTAAATTAATTTATAATTTTTTATGTTATGAAAATTAATATAAGAAATACTACACACTCCCCCCTAAATAATGTTCCCCCTAGAAACATGAATTTAATATATATATATATATATATGTAACATTATTTAATTTAATAACAATATATTTCATATGAACAAAAGGTTTGTAATGAATTTATTTATTTTAAAATATTTTGAATCTTTTATCACACATCTTAATATATCATTAAATTATATGAAATTTAAATATGTTGTTATTATAAAATCTAAATGTAGAATTCATGATGTTTTAAAAATAGTTCATCATATTTATTCATCACATAAAATAAAACAGTGAATTATTTTTCCAACTATAAGCATTCAGATTAAGAAATTTAGAGGATAAATATAAAGAAGTCAAATGTTATAATCTTCCTATATTAAATAGTTAATGCATAAAAAGAAAAACATCCTAGATTTTAATACGTCCGGTTTTAAGGATCCTTTGAATTAGATTCGGAAATAATCTAGACGTGCTCAAATATAGATGAAATATTCATTTCCCAAACTATAAAAAAAATATCTAATAATGGGGTTCAATGTCATATATCAAAAAAATAATACATATGATTCATTTAGTACCTATGTGATTTTGGTCAATGTAGTGTTCTAAAATAAATAATTTGGTAACCAAATCAGTAATTTTTAAACAGAAACTTGAAAATTAATTCTATAATATACTTTTAAATAATGAACCTAATTGAAAACACAAAACATTGTTTTTATAAAATAAGAACCATTAGAATAATGTTTTTTTATTCTATAATGAAATCATTTTACAGTTAATATTATCTTGATTTTTGAACACAATAAAATATTATTATTGAATAATGTAGGATTTTATTTATTATAATCAATTTTAATATTATAATAATTATTATATTTAAATTTAACAATACTTTTATTTATGTTGTTTTCTGTTATTTATAATGCAAGATTACTTATTTTTATGTATGAAATTCAAATAATTGTTCCATGATTTTCTTGTGAGGATAATTTTTTAAATTTTTGAATAATTAGATCTTAAATTTGTAATCAATCTTCATAAACTAAATTTATCATTACAAATAACATTATACGATTTTATATGTTTTATTTTCACTTTCATTAAGGATTGAATTTTTTAACAATAATTTAATTCATATTTAATTCTTTATAATAATTCTTTTTAGAATTAGAAAATTGAGATTAAGAAGACTACACGTCATCTACATGATCCATCATAAATTGATTTACTATTTTATTTTCATGACCATATTCATTGTTTTTAGTTTATTCATCACGTGAATCATCATAAGAACTCCAATTATCCATAATTAATTTAATATATTCCCAATTGTAGTTAAATTTAATTTGAGATTTAAAAATAAGATATTGTTTCTTATATGACACTTTTTAATGCATTTCAAGCAACTTACTTGGTTTTCATCATTTTTTTAAATTCGCATTTACATTATCTATATTTTGAAAAAAATTAGCAAGCTATAATATATATTTAATTGGATTTAAATGAAGTGAAATTAAATATATTCATTCCTTATCTCACAATGACATCTGAAGAGAGGAAATATAATAATTAAATAACATCACAGAACATTATATTGTGGTTTAGGACACAAAAACCCCATAATACACATTAAAAACACTATATCTATGATAATAGTGATTTTCACCAGTAAGAAATCTTATCTAGATATCTCTATAATTGAGTACATGTAGTTTAAAACCTTACAACTTCTTTGATATTGGGACTTGTAAAACATTTATACTGAACCATGATATTCAAATAATTGTATCAGAAGCTAGAAATCCACCATAAATGAGTCTGAGAAGTCAAAGCATCCATAAAAAATATATTATAATGTATAATTTTAATACTAGTTTAGATCATAGTTGCAATAACTATAAATAATAAATGATCTAAAAAAATATACCATTAAAAAACACTTCATAAAAAAATGAGGCTTTCCATATATTTAAATATGATTATTTACAAAACAAAGTATATAATCATTTATGTGTGCCTCTTATGTGTATATATGATATAATCTTTTTCAAATAGAAAAAAATATTGATATAGGAACACATCAAAAACAAAAACATTTATATCATATAGAAAAAGAACAAAACATATATATCTCAGAAGTGTATCTCTTCTGAGTAGAACATGATACAAAAAATATATATTATTTTTTGTGAACATATCTGTATTTTTAGTGAATATGAAGCTATTAGTGTTCAAAATTATGCTATAATTGATTTTGGTCAAATATTTCCTTAAACATATCTTGAAAAATTAAGATAATTGAAATTCAAAACATCAAATAATTTTATAAAATACCAAATAAACATTGGTGATTTATTCTGTTAAACATAAGAATTTGAATCAATCAATATATAACATTCAAATATATATTTCATTCAAGTGATATCATTATTGAAAATGTCAAAAATAATCCATAATTGTAGAATCAATGTTTGGACAAGTAATATTTTGGGGTTCTCTATGAATAAATCAATATAAGAAGTATGCTTGATATTGTAATTTTTATTTCTAAAGTCTTTATGATGAACCATACATTTTTCCTCAGTTACAGGGTTACTTCCTAATATAGTGTTCCTAAGGAATATATTTAGTCTAATTATTTTTTTATGAAATTATGATTCCTTGCTAATATTTGGATTCACAAATTATACATTCTCTCAAAAATGTAGTGTATAAAAAAATTATGGAATTTTTATATAATAATATACAATACTTATAAATCGCTATATCAAATAAAATCTCATCGAAGTATTTTTTGAAAATTATTCTAGAATAAAATAATATTATTTGAATCACTATCATGAAATTAAATTAAATTAAATTTATTTGTAACATAAAATATTATTACTATGATATCAAAAATAAATATAAAATGAATGATATTGTTGAATCAACACATTATTAACAATATAGTGATAATATTAGATGATATGATCGAATATCCATGTATATATATACTCATTATTATTCATGTTATCCAAATATGTAATTGAATAAATTTATGGGAACCCTTATAATTTTTTTTCATTCAAACCTATTTCTTAATCCCCTATAATGATGATGATCTTTAACAACATGAGGGAAATCAGTTTCAACATTGTCTATTTTTAATAGCATCTACATCCACTATATTTATTTAATGTCTTGTATTAATCCCCTTATTTATTCATGGAATATCTAGTAGGGTAAGGTGGTGACTGTCATGGGTGTGAGTAAAAAATATAAAAAAACTATTCTAGTGGGGGAGAATTATATGAGGTCTTGGGTTCCTAGAATAATATTGTTCCTATTTTATTTCACAACATCATATAAAAAAACATATTATCCATTACATATATTAGTATGTTTCCTTTTATGTGTTATTTCAACCAGAATAGTCAACAAATAATTTGATGATCATATTGTTATTATTATAGAGAGATTGTGGGTGTGACTACATTAAAATATAGTTATCCATTTATTATTTAGATTGTGTTTATTATAAGAACTAATTTTTTACATTCAATTAACATTATATTCAATGCCTAAAATATTAAAAAAATATAATATAACTTGTGAAGTTATATTCCTTATAACATTAATGTGAAAATTTAATTAGAGTACCAGTCACATAGAATGTGAAAAACAATGATATTTTAGTATTAATTTCCATTTAAATAAATACAATCTTAAATATCTACTTTGTACATGCGATACTAAAGGAAAATCGACTATGGAATAATAAAACATTGAATTTTGATTCATTCATATAAAGAAATTATTTATAAATTAATATAAACACACTAAATATTTAATATTGGATTGAGAATAAATTCATTATGGTAACCTAAGTCATTGTTATAAGTATTATTAATCGAATAATTGAATTGAGGATGCTTCTCTAGGGTTTTCCAAAACAAATCCAAAGCTAAAATCCAAAATGTGTGACTTGAAAGAAAGTAGTTACCAATGAAGTGCAAGATCTGTTAAATTTTTTTGAGATATATTCAATCAAAACAGACACCCTTTATAACCCCCACCTCTTAAATTACACATAGAACTTATGTAAATGTTATGAGATGATTTATTTTAGTGATATTCATTATGTAATCAAATTATTGTTAATAAAATTTATATTCATATTATTATGTGTATCGTACTATTTTTCATTTAATAAAAAATTGAAAATTGAAATAATGTACATATGTAACATTAATGTATTGTTAAATTTAATTATTAATTAAAAAATTATATCAATATTAATGAATTTGAAAAAAATTCTTATATTGATAAATAAAATATTCTCAATGATTTATACTGATATAATAATTTTTTAATAATAACGATCAACATTAAATAAAGTGGATCAAATTAATATTCTATAAGAATAAATAAATTAATATTCATATTATTATTTTCCAAAGATAAATAATAAGAATAAACTCTTTTTATTCTTAAATCTTCATTTTTCGTAAAATAGTTTTTATGTGATATGTGCACTTTATTAAAATTAATATTTGTTAACTACTGATATTTACAATAATAAAATTATTATAATAATTTTCATAATATTTTACAATTATAGAAATATGGTCATTTTGAATTCAAACATAAAAATATTTGAGTAAGTTAAATATCATTTACCGTAGAAAAGTAGTTATCTTTCAAAAAAAATTCTAAACCTTGAAAAAATTTCATCTGTGTTCGATAGATTTTAATATTATAAACTATGAGTCTAATATTATGATTTAATATATATAAAAACAAATTAATCCTAATCTGGTTATTATTTATATATAAATATGAATGAAAATACATAATGTGTATGAAGTCATATTTTTACATATTTTTTTTCATATATCATATTTTTAAGATAAAATTGATATTTAACATATTTAAAAACTGAATTTCATTACAATAAATCAAAATTATGATTAAAATTTTAACATATCACGTTAGGACCATCTTATATTTATAGAATGGAAAATAAATTACATTAAAAAATTTAATCATCGTAAATACGGGATACATTTCAATCTTGAAGTGGCTTTAATTTGTATAGATTTATATGTCACATAGACTATTTAGATTTATTTTATACTATTTATTAATGTAATAACCAATTTCACACAACCCATTCCTTAAATAACTAACCGCTATCACAAGTTATCCCATCTTCAACCCTCATATATAATTTAATTCCAGTGAAAAGTTCCTCTATTTATCTTAAAAAGGATATAAATTCAACCCATCTCAAATTAATATTTTACATAGAAATTTTCATTAAACCATTTCTATATTACCTCTCATTCATGTCTCATACATTTTTTATATCCATCATTTATAATAAAGTGTCTCAAGTCCCACATTTACATGATTTCCACTATGAAAAAAATAAATTCATTAACATGACTATTATACATCCAATATATTTTTATATTATAAAAGGCACATAATGGTTTATTGAGAACCACATATTCCAAAATTCAAATAAATAAACCTTGAGAATCCGAAATCAAAAAAAATCATACATCAACCGAATCAATGAAATAATAATTTGAAATCTCACCATGATCCCAACACCACCGACCACCTCAGGCTAAGAGATTCTGAGTTGCGAGCCCCCTCCTAAAAAGTGTAAAGTTTCATCGAGTCTGCATCAACAACCACGTCGTCTTCCTCATCAAAAAGTGAGTTACATAAACACCTCATCACCATTATAAACTATGGCAGCAGCCAAAACCAATACAAAAAATGTGACATCTAGTAGATAACCTATTAATATATAAAACAATGTCACAGGATAATAATATCATGCTAGATGAACATTCTGGAATGTCATCGACTGCTCAAACAACAACTCTACAAACATCCTTATAGACCATCGTACTAGGCCAACATGAAAAGGTGATATTTACCTTAAATAAAGGGAATACTTGAGTAGATAAAGTTTACAATATCTATCTACACCATCAGAATAACAAGATCCATTCTATGGGTCCACCTAATTTGTTCCCATTAGTTTCCCCGAAGAAACAACAAAATGACTAGCTGAAAACCAACTCATCACATTCAAATAGCTTTGAACTCTAATATTAAAAACTAAATATCAAACTAGAAGAACTAATATGGATACATGAAAGGGAATTATCACTTATGATCAATATTAAAACCCCATGAACAAAATCAATGACCCCTCAAAACCATGACAGTTTTCCCCAAATCTAAACAAAGACTTCCGCCAAGAGGAATGGATACTCCTGAAAACCTATCACAGATGATTTTCATGCCAATGTATTATGATTTTCAGAATAACAAGACTACCTTGCTGCCGAGGGTTCCAATAAATTAGATAAGAAACTATAGGGAAGGATAATCGAGAAGGATAATCAGATATAAATGGGATCCCCTAATATAGAATAACATGAGCATTATATAATCCACAATAATTTAATCTCTATATTTATTTTATAATTATATTACAACTATAATAATATCACTAAATATATTTCATTAGTTTACCAAAATCATAATATATTTTAACATTCATTATCTATATATATCCCATTGAACTAAAAAATAAAGACATCACTCCTGTTACATGCAGACTACCACCTAAATAAAGGACATATTTTATTTTTCATCATCATGTTTCATTGATAGTAATTAAAATGGAATCATTAAATTCATATTATATATAATAAAATATTAAAACTATGTAATTATAATTTCGTCTTCTCCCTAATAAAATTAAAAATATGAAATGATTATGAATATAACCATCTAGAATGATGATAGCATGATGAAATGAGATTTATTATTTGTTATTTATATATTATTATCATAACAAATTCACCCATATTTTATAAATTTAGTTTTTTTATATTTATTAAATATAAATTATGTCTTTATTATTTTGTATATATAATATTATAAACACTTAATAATAATATTTACCAATTAATTATTGTACATTTTTGTTTGGGGTAGTTTATCCATGTTAATGAATGATGATATAAATTTCTATCATGTATGAAAATGGAAACTTAATTCTAGTAATAATTGAATATTAATTAGTAAATAAATAATCTTTCCCTATAGGGTAAATATTAATATATGAATCATTATTCAGATAACATCTTTCAGTCACTAAAAATACTAGAAACAATCCTTCCAAATATATTATCATCATGAATCATATTAATAAATATTATGAAATGGCATTAGTAAATTTAATATATGAATTTAATTTATTTTATATACAATTATTAATATTTAAATGATGAATTTATTTTATGTTATTGGGGATCGATATAAATATTATGAAACATGTGTCAAATAACAATAATCATAAGCATATTATGATGAAAAAGAACATAAAATAACTAATAAATTTATGATTAATCATTATAATTTAATTGTATAAAAGTTAATATTGTGGAATAAGGTTCTAAAATTTATTAATATATAGGATATTGTTATTATAGTTGTAGCTAAATAACTTTCACAGAAGTCATCAGTAATTATAAGGGTTTTACAATCTATTTTATCATTTACCAATACATATTCCACAATCACAACTTTTTCCTTTTATGTGTTTAATAAAATTTCAATGGATTTATTTTTATAATAATTATCATAAATATAAATATATTTAGATATCGGTCTACATATCTCATTTTCAGTGTTTTTTTATTTAAATTTTATCAAGAAAACCGCATAATAGTTTCAAATAAAAATTATATGATTTATAAAAGGGTTTAACATTATTATATTTAAAATAAACTTTAGGTTTATAGTTTTAGATATTTAATAAAACCATTGAATAAAAAGGGTAAACTTTAGGAAAGTAATCATTTTATCGACAAAGAGATGTACATAAATTTAAACCCTTTTTTCATTTATGATAATATACCATCATTTTAAATGACCCAACACATTATAAATATTATCCATTCTAAATTTTATACATGAACATTGATTCTATGAAATTAATATATAACATTTAAGGAAAAAAAATAGTTGTGGATAAAAAAATTAAAGGGAAATTTTCTTCTACGGAAGCACATGAAATCCCTAAAAGCGATTAAAATTTTTAGGATAAACTTTATTATTAAAAAATAAATAATAATGAAATAATGAAATGAGTAATTTATAAAATAAAATCCATAAATATCATATTTCTCTTAGAAAAACTAGTATATAATCTCGAGAGATAATTCGAACCCCTAATATGATTTTCCTTCAAAAAATAGTTCCCATCTAACAGGTGATATAATTTAATCTATAATTCAATAAAGATCCATAAAAATCAATGAATATATAATAAAACCATATATATCCCTTGTGAAATTTTATTCATCACATGTATTACCTCACAGTTCTCCAAGATGGAATAACTCATTATCACTAAATTCAAGCCATCATTTCTCATGAAAATAAGTCATTACCCAATTTATTATAATGATATATCCTCAGCCCACCCCTCATCACCTATAATTTATAATTAAAATTTCATGATAATGACCTATATAATCTAGAATAGTTTTATAATAATAATCATATGAACATTTAATAAAAACACCACTTAATAATTTAATAAAAATAAATATATATATATTTTTGTTTCGTAAACAATAAAGAAATCTAAAAATTTGAAAAACAATATAAATTGGATATTTATTAAAAAAATGGATAACGTGTAGTGTATTTTTTATAGGTATTAAACAATATGATAATTGGAAAAGGTGGTTTTGTGAGAATAGTTAAAAAAACTCTTTTTCACTTTGGTAAATAGTGTAAAAAGTGACATCTATGAAAACCGTTAAATGGGTTATTTTTTAAACATTTTTAACAGTTCCTAAAACAATAAAAAATTATCACTAAAAATATATTTAATATAAATAATAAAATTCTTGGAAAAGTGTTATGAAAATAAATAATGTAGAAAAATATGTACGATGAGAACTTCATAGTAATGTTTTTATTAAAATCACTTAAATCATGTCCCAACATGGCTCATACCTCTCTGAAATTAATGAATAACGAAATCATATTGATGATCTTATTTTTTATAACCTTTACCATGTTAATTAAATTAATATATTTCAATTAATTTAATTTATTAATATTATTTATTTAGATTGTAAATCGGTTTTATTTACCTACTATATTTTTGGTCATTTGGCCCAAAACTGCTTTTGTATGTCGGTCGTGGAAAAAATACTCATGTTTCAATAGTATATAGAATTATAAAAATGTTTAATTAAAATTCCTCACATTTAAAAATATTTTTAAACCATCTTTGTATGGTGTTAGTGAAAATAATATATATAATTCATTGAGGCATTAGTTTGTAAGTACAGATAACTGACATTTTTATTTTTTATAGTGTATGAAAATAAATTATATGGGACATAGAATTTATTTTCAGAAATTATAGTTACATAATAAATAAATATTTTATTTAGTAAAATAATTTTTATTTCCATCTGTATAAGGTGGCGATGTAGGAAAAGTCACAAAACATCATTTAGGTGGTATTATCTATGTACGCATAAGCAATGTTTTCATTTCTAGTAGAATAGAATTAATGTAAAATATATTTGTTACATTGAAATAAAAAAATTAATGTGTTCTAAATAATAAATTTTAATTATGCCATGTTGGTTGGAATATATTTGAATGAGGATAAAGAATATATAAAAATTAATCAATTTGGTTAATATTTTATCATCATCAATGGGTGTCATCAATTGTATGAAACCTCATGCATTATATTCATAGTTTTTTAGAGATATTATGAGAATAAAGCCTTGGGGAGGTGTTTTATTGAATATATTTGTCCATATATGGGTTAATCTAGAGTTTACAATGACTTTAAATAAGTGAGGAGAATATGAAATCTTTATAGGTGAGAGGATTGTAACTATTATAATAATTCAATGTTTTAAAATAATAAAATTTCCTTTTCAATGGAATTGGGATCCAATTTATTCCGATTTGGAAGAGAGAATATTGTATTCCTATATAGATGATAGGATGTTTTAAAGTAGAAATGCACTAATGAAATTTTTATAGATATTTCAAAATTTATCTCTTTGTTTAACCACTTATTAAATGTTATAACCGCTATTAGTGTGTCAATATTTTGTTATGGTAACTATTAAATATATCTAAAATGAAATTGATCTCATTTAAATAATTTGAAAAAATTAATTCCAAATATTGAATAATTTTTCTGTTATTTCTTTTATCATGTACAATGTTAGATACATTACCTAAAAGATAATTAAATTATTTTATAAATTCCCTAAGTGATTTCTCAATCCCCATGGGATAAGTACTTTTTATAGGATATGAAAAAAATCAAGAGGGAACAACTTCTCTGATATAACGAATCATTAAGAAAAAGTAGTGGGAATTCGAAATGCCCCTTAAGATAAATGTATGAAATTAGGCAGATAAAATTCCATAAAATAGCTCATCAACCAATGATTTCATAAGGTTCATCAAATAATAAGTCCAAAGACATTCTTATAATTAGTGGACCACACACAATAATAATCATATTCCACACCCAATGTTCCATTACCAAGAACACCCGCTAACTCTAAACAATGTTTTCTCTTTTCATGGACCTCTTATACTAAATTCTACAAACTGTAAAATAGTATATGTTGGTTGTGAGAAACCATATCCTTATAGAATATAATAAATAATTATATAATAAATTCCAACCAAATAAAATTAATATGATCAATTTTATAAAAACAATGTTCGGTAATCTTTTAATAATTCATAATGAAAAATGTTTCTAAAATAATTTCAATTGATAATATTAAAATATTTACAAATATGAATTCAAATTAAAATTTTAATGATTAATTATTTATATTAATATAGGCTTCATTAAAATAAATCTTAATAACTAGCTCAAATAAATAATGTTTCATGAAATTGCATGAAATGATATTACCAAAGTTGAGATGCCCATGGTTTTGTTTTATTAGTGATTCAAACACATATTTGTGATTATGAGGGTCTACGTGTGTACATAATAAGAGATCTTCATGATTAAGTAGAATGAGAGAATGTCAAATAGAAATAAATTCTATATACATATAATAGTTTTGTTTTCTATTCCATCATGAATCTATTTCAAATTAGATTTCTTGCATGCTTAACCTGTGTTCATCCCTCCAAACAAAATAGGATCCATTTTTCTATATGAATATAACATATTAAAGGGGTTATTTAACAGTTATATCAATATAAAATCATTTCAATCAATAACATATACTAAGAAAAGATAATTACAACTTTTAAAAAAATTGTAACACTGTTCATAAAGCAACATTAAACTGTTTTTCATCAAAACTCATGAATTTAAAATGTAAAAACTCAATTTCAAACTCTTGAATAATTTCATGACTTATTTTTTAAGGAAATCATTATAAAATCTCTCCAAAAATCATTCATTCCATTTTTATATTTTTTACACAATAAAACATCATTTGAAATGTCATAATCAAATGGTTCCATCCCAGACCATTCCATTTCACCAAATTTAATAAAATATATATATTTATTTTGGATTTAATCTCTAAAATCATTTCAAATAAAACAAGATTTTTTTTAAATTATAGTAAAAAATTATAAAATAACCTAACTTAGTTATTGTATTTTCAGAATATCAAATGACAGATTCAATCCCAGTGAAAATGATGAACTTAAAATTATAAAGAGATATTATATACAATATTGTCTTTGGAAAAAATCTATAACAGGATTACGAAAAACACTATAAATATATAACAACAAATAATCTAATGAAATTGGATATTATTAAACAATATATAGAACACCCAATCCCCTTAAATAACACACCCAATTTGAGATTGAAGTAAAATTAAATAGTATGACTAGTTTTATATAGGTGAATAGTATTAAAATATTATTAAAAAACATATATTAAAAATGTGATTAAATGGATTTACCATTCTAAGTGATCGAATGGTTTTTCTAGTGTTTGAAAAATTAATCTCGTATCTCTATGCCCTAGGAAAGACATTGGATAAAAATATATATATTGTTATGTGCATGGACATGGCCTCCACTATGCCCTAGTAGATACTAGTCTTCCATTGTGGATTCTGAGGCTACAAAAACTCCATTTGGAGAAAAATAACCTGGTCTAGTATTTTTGGCCTAAATGCTTCCCATATGTAACTCTTAGGTTCAAAAAAATATGGACCATGGCATGGTCCATCATGTTTTTCAGTGTAAAATTTATAAAAACCTCTTTAAATCTACCAAACATCCAATTCATTCTTAATGAAATGAAAATAACACAACCCTATAAAAGGACGAAAATAAAATGTCATAATGTTACAAGTATCCCCACTATAATGTTTTACACCAACTGAATGAATAATTTTGGAGTCTTGTAAAAATTTATGACAACACTTATCTCTCATCACACCCTTTGACTAAAAGTTCTCATGTGAATTAGAACCATTTCATTGTTTACCATAAACCAAATGTATGGTGGTTTCATTGATAACCATGATATGATAGTAAAAATCTGAACTGTCTTCATAATTAGTGAAATATTAGGTATCATATCAAGGTCCCCTATAATAAAATAATTATATTGGTTTTAAATGTATATTTTTGGATTCCATATCTGAAAAAAAATCAACAATTCATGAAATTCGAGGTGTCAAATCCAAATCCCAAGCCACCTTCCAAATATTATCAGAAACCTAAAACAGTCCCTTCAATCTCTGTTTTAACTTCCCCAATTTTTCAATATATCAGTGGCCCAAAAATCCATAGAATCTATATAAGGCCCCAGCCTTAAACAATACATAATCTTGAGTTATTTCAAGAATACACATTGAGAATATTTTCAGGTTAATAGTTTTATAGAATTAGATCATAAATCATGCATTACACTCTACATTTAAACAAAGTGGTTACATAAAACATAGTACTAATTTTTCCCATCATAAGAAACATATTTAAAATAAAACATAGATTCTTTCTTGACACATAATTAAAAAATCATCACAGCATGTACCTTCCCTTGACATGTGAAAAAGACATCAAAAACAAGGGATGAGCATAAAAAGCTCAGCAAGGGATATAAAAGTGCGAAATGAAAACATTAGTCCATGTATAAAATCAACCTTTAATTATAAAACATAAGAATTTTAACATAACTCATCAAATCATGAATCAATAATAGATATCATATGATATAAAGGTAACTTGAAGAATTCATAACAATCTTACATAGGGAGTAACCATCATGGTTACGTTTGGAATACCCATCACAGTATATTCCCTAAATCTCTTTGAAGAAACCTTAACGGTTAACCCCTTTGCGTTACCCAATGCCTTGGAGAGCTATATCGGGCTCACCCACCCTTAGTTTATCACAGAACCACCCTTCTTCATAACAATGCCCAAGAACCATAACATAATCGTATCACATAAAACATGCATAAAAGAAACATAAAATCTCCACATTTCAATCACAAGATATCAATACAACACATTGATATAATAAAAACATTATGAAACCCATTTTCAATACCAAAATAAAAGAAAATTAATTCATGGTATTTATTTTTCATTAAAAAAAAGTTAGTTTATGGCTTGTAGAGGAAGCCGAAACTCAAATAATGGTCACGACGGCAGAGAAGTCGTTGTCACCACATAAGTACGAAAAATAACATTCCCTTTTTTCATTTAGTAAATGCTTCATATAAAATTATTCCTTTTGAATAAACGTAAAATTCAATGGGTTTTATACACCATATAAAAGATAGTTGTGTATTAAACAAAATATGCCTCAATGAAATGAGATTGAGATGAAGTCCCTTACCTCGTATCTGACTTGACTCGATCGTTATTCAATCTCCTGAATAATAATCTTGAGTTAATTTCTACATTCTTAAGAACCTTTTTCAAGGTTATTATTCCTTTTACATCACTTATTACCATGTCATTAACAGTATGTAATTATTTAAGTAAATAACGATCATTTTAACAATAGTTGGTACTTATGTCAAAAATAAACTCTTTATAATTACAAGTTGATCATGTATCCATTATATACAGAGTTATATTCATTATTTATATATCATATATATCATATATATCCAGTATATACATGAATTTATAATATTAC
The DNA here is from genome assembly GCA_963277665.1 of Viscum album. NCBI lineage: Eukaryota > Viridiplantae > Streptophyta > Magnoliopsida > Santalales > Viscaceae > Viscum > Viscum album. The sequence goes on from OY728140.1 coordinate 932,656,133, forward strand.
ATATCATTTATAGGTAAGAAATGAAATGCACCGTTCATGGAGACGGAAAGCCATACTTACGCATGAACGCTACTTTCATTTCTATTTCATATTTTATGGAATGGAATCATAATGATATAAAGGTATAGTAAAATTCCAGTATAATATAATATATAATATCATTAACTCCATCCTTTATATGTCCCACATATGGAATTAACGAATCAAACACTTTGAGGGGGCGGTAGTCCGCACTTCCTAAAATGAAGATATCGCGCTTACCCATAATAGAAACTATAAAGGTATTACAAAAATGAAAAATACAGAAGCGTAAGGAAAACATAAAAATATTATATATCTATATAAATATAGTTTCATCTTAATGTCCACCTTTGAAGGTGTTAGAAGAATATTGAACAATCATCGTTTCGTGAGGCAGAAATTCACCATCCACGGAAACAGTATGCTCTTTAACCATTAGATGAAGGTGTGTGTAAGTGTAGCTCGAATCCATATTATAAAAACATCCTAGTGTATTGAAGATACTATTGTTGTAACAAAATAAATTAATAAAAAGATTTTATGGGGTTGGAGAAGCAAAATAAAACAAAATAACATTAGAGGAGACTTTACCTTTATACCGGGTAACTCTTCTTGGTTTGAACCAAAATGGTTTCTTGAAGGGATTTATGCATATGGTAAGGCTTCTAGGATGAAGGGAGGGATGTGGAGAGATAAAATGATCAGGTATTGGCCGAGCCAAAGGCTTCATAAGTGTTGGTAAGGAGGTAGAGGCGGGGGCCTTTTATAAGAGGAGAGTAGAGGCACTCTTGGAAAGTTAAAAAATGTTACATTATTTTAAAAAGCGTATCGGATTTAAAAGGTCCCACATTGATATATTTCCAGGTAAAGGTGATAATGGATCGAAATATACTCATCCAATAGGTCTTTGACACGTTTATGTCTTTTATTTTACATTATCGATTCATTTTATTTAAATCGTTAATTAAAGAGGTAATTGTTGCATCATCATGATGTCATAAATAATTTAATTTATTTAATGTCTAAAAATTATAAAAAAAATACTATGATGTAGGAAATATTCGTAGATTTCCAATGACTTTTTATAGCCAAGAGATCATTTATTTAGACAAAATTAAAAATATTTTACTCAGGTGTTACATTCTTTGTTATATTTAACTTTCTTTAAAAATAAAAAGATAAAAAGTCATTAGCACACAAAAGTGAATCCATGGGGTCCCCACGTTTGGCACAAGGCATTCCATAGTCGACCATGAAACAAAAAGTAGCATTAAGACACATGTTGGGGTCATTTTTTACTATTATGATATTATTTTATTATCCTTAACTACCTGATTACTAATTAATCTAGATAATTGAAGATAATTACTGTCGTTACTATTCATAATGTCAAAAAACAAAAGAGTCTTAATTATAAAATTTGGAACTTATGATTACAAATATGATATCAATTTTAACAAATTACATACATAGAAATTTCAATAATTAATTTAAAAATAATTCCCATTGTCAAAACAAATAGCATGTTTTTTAGAAATAATATATATGAAACGTTTGGCCCTTGTTTATGATCAATTCCAAAGTGAAATTAATCCTAATGACCACCATTAGATTAAATGGTAAAAAAATATTCAAATTAAATGTAAATTCCAATTAAAAAGACAATATATCCATATAATTAAATTAGATGAAAAAGCAGTTTTGATGTAAAATGCAGTATTTTTCATTTTTCATTAAAAAAATGAACATGGTCAGAAAAATACGAAAAATTTATCCAAGGTAAATTCCAATTTCCCAATCATAAAGAATAAGTTTATTTTGACAAATAGAGCATAAAAAATTGTCAAAATATAGATTTAAAAATGGTTCTCCATCAAAAGGCGGTAAAAGATTCTTTTAAAAATATTAGTGTATTCCATGCTTATGATTGGATTTATTCTCATTTTAAACCTCTAAAACACTATCTAATTCATAAATAGACATAGATAAGAATTTATTATTATTCATTACTTACTTGGGATGTTACATCCTTCCCCCTTTAGAAAATTGTCTCCCTGAAATTTATTTAATTATTGAATAAGTGGGGGTATTTATCCCTCATTTCATTTTCAGATTCCCATGTTGCATCTTCAATCATGTTGTTTTTCCACAAGACCATTACATGATGAATCACCTTATTCCGTTACACCTACTCCCTGTGTCAAGAATCTGGACCGGTTGTTCCTCATAAGATAGATTCTCTTCCAGCTAAACTACATATGGACTCAAAACATGAGATGGATATGGCATGTACATCCTTTACATTGAAACATGAAAAACATTGTGTACATGAGATAAACTAGGAGGTAAAGCCACTCGGTTTGCAACTGATATAACTCTCTCCAAAATTTCATATGGTCCAATGAACCTTGGACTCAACTTTCATTTCTTACCAAATCGCATCACACTTTTCCATGGTGAGACTTTGAGGAAGACATGATCACCTACCACAAAAGAGAGATCCTTCCTCCTATTGTCTGCATAACTCTTCTGCTTGCTCTGAGCTGTTCTCATGTGTCTCTGTATCAACTGAACTTTTTCTGCCAACTCTTTTACCAATTCTGGTCTCATCAACTTCCTTTCACCAACTTCATCCCAGAAAGCTGGAGTTCTACACCGCTTCCCATATAATGCCTCAAATGGTTCCATCTGTATGCTATAATGAAAACTGTTATTATAAGAAAACTCATCCAAAGAAAGATGTCGGTCCCAAATTCCCTGATAATCCATCGAACTGGCATGTATCATATCCTTCAATGTCTGAATCATTCTTTCTGACTGCCCATCTAATTGAAGATGAAAATCTATAATAAAATTTAATTCATCACCCAACGACATCTGAAGGCCTTTCTAAAAGATAGAAGTGAACCTGGGATCACAGTCAGATACAATGAAGAGAGGAACTCCATGTAACCTGACAATCTCTTTAAGATACAAACGTGAATGTTGATCTAGTGAAAAAGTTTCTCGTATAGAAAGGAAATGAGCAGATTTTGTCAAGCGATCAACTATAACCCATATTTCATTATTACCTCAAGGTGTCTTCGGCAATCCCACAACGAAGTCCATGGATATATTCTCCCATTTCCACTCTGGTACCGGTAAAGGCTAAAGCATCCCTTTTGGTAACTACCACTCTACATTAACATGTTGACAAGTCAAACACTTCTCAGTAAAATCAGAAATATCTCTTTTCATTCCATCCCACCAGTATAACTCTCAAAGATCTCTATACATCTTTGTACTTCCTGGATGAACTGAAAATGGAGAACTATGAGCTTCACATAACAACTCTCTCTTAAACTGTGAATCACACGGCACACACAATATCCTCCCAAATATCAAAACACAATCATTATCAATGTTGAATTCAGGCAACTTACCCTTATTAACCAGCTCTACCTTTCTCTGTAACTCGTTGTCTTTCTTCTTTGCAAGCGTAATTCTGTCTGATATAGAAGATTTCACTGATACCTGAAACAAAACATAAGGACATCCTGCACCAACAACATCTATGCCAAAGTTCATCAAATCCTTAACCAAAGTATCACTTTCCAAACAAATCATTGTTAATGAAGCATTAATTTTTCGACTCAAAGCATCACCCCCTTTATTTGCTATTCCCGGATGGTAATGAATTTTACAATCATAATCCTTGATTAATTCTAGCCATCTCCTCTGTTTCATGTTCCGTTCTTTCTGAGTGAATATATACTTTAAACATTTGTGATCGGTATATATTTCACAATTTACTCCATACAAATGATTCCTCCAAATTTTTAAAGCGAAAAAAGAAGCTAATTCCAAACCATGTGTAGGGTAATTTACCTCATGTGTTTTCAACTAACGTGAACCATAAGAAATTACATGGTCATTCTGCATTAGGACGCAACCAAGTCCTTTCAATGAAGCATTAATGTAGATAATAAACTCCCCATTCATGTAAGGTTGTGCCAAAACTGGAGCATTCACCAATCTTTTTTTCAGTTTCTGAAAACAATCATCACATTCTTTTGTCCAGATAATCATAACACCCTTCCGAGTTAGATAATTCATTGGACTACATAACCGTGAAAAATTTCTAACAAACCATTAGTAGTAGCCTGTGAAACCAAGGAAGCTATGAATCTCAGTTACAATTGTGGGTCTTGGCCATTCTTCAACAACCTTTGTTTTTGCTGGATCAATAATTATTCCATCTTTAGAAACAATATGACCAAAAAAAGAAACTTTTTGCAACCAAAACTCAATCTTTCTGAATTTCCCATTCAATTTCTTTTCTTTTAAGGTCTGAAAAATAACCATTAAATGACTTTCATACTCCTCTTTACTTTTATAAAACACCAAATTATCATCAATGAAAACAATAACAAACTTATCCAAGAACTCATAGAAAATTCTATTCATAAGGTCCATGAATACAACATGTGCATTGGTTATCCCAAAAAGGCATAACTACAAATACATAATGGCCATATCTTGTATGAAATGTGGTTTTCAGAATATCTGCTTCCTTTACCTTCAACTGATGGTACCCCAATCTCAGGTCAATCTTTGAAAAATAATGAGGTCCCTAGATCTGATCATACAAATCATCGATATGAGGCAAAGGATATTTGTTCTTAAGAGTGATGTTATTCAAGGCTCTATAATCAATGAAAAGTCTCATTGAACCATATTTATTTTTAACAAATAAAACAGGAGCACCCCATAGTGATGTGCTCGGTCGAATGAAACCTTCTCTAATAAATCTTGCAATTTCTCCTTCAACTGTAAAAGTTCAATTTGAGTCGTTCGATAAGGGGGGTTTGAAATTGGCTTAGAATCGGGAACTAAGTCAATAGTAAATTCTACTTCCCGATATGGTATTATTCCAGGAAACTCATTAGGAAAAACATCAGGATAATATTATACCCCTGGCACATCATTAATCTAAACAGTTCCCTTGTTTTCAACAATATGTGCAAGGTAACATTAATTTCCATCTCTTATAAGTTTCTCAGCCTCTTGACATGTTATCAACAATTAGGGTTCATTCTTGTACACAAATTGAAAGTATTTCTGAAAAGAAACTTCATTAGCTCTACAGTCAATCTTATCATGGTAAATAGAGATCCAATCCATACCCAGGATAACATAAAACTCTACTAGAGGTAAAATAATAAGGTTTTCAATTAGGTTCTTTCCAGGAATAAGGATAGGAAGATTCTTATAAATTCTTTTTTCCTCTACATTTCCCCCAGGTGTTTTTACCACAAGTTAAGGAGTCATTTCTTGAGATGGTATTCCCATTTTACTAGAAATGTTTTTAGAGATGAAATAATGTCGAGACCCCGAATCAAACAACACACCAGAATAATCTAAAAAAACATTGTACCTGATACCACTTCATTTTACAGCCCAACATCTCCTGAAGTAGTTGCAAAGGATTTCACCAAACCTTTTTTCTTGTAGTCTAACTGCTTCCAATCACTCGAGCTCCTTGTCCAACACTCGTTTGCATAGTGACCCATCTCGTTTCACTTGAAACATTTCACTAAATGTTAATCAAATTTGGTCTTTCCATCACCCTCTTCTTTTTCAGTGCAATCACTATCCTTATTTCCCATCTTACCACATTGGTAGCACATTATAGAATTCAGAAGACATTCCCCAGCATGTCTTTCACCACATTTATCTCAAACTGGAAACTTAGTTTTCTTACCATCAGACCTTTTTGAAGAATTCTTCCCTTTCTCTTGACACATCAGTCTCTTCTTCTGTTGGTTGTTACAAAACACTTGATCATCGGTAAACCCCAATTCCACCTTCTCAGCACATCGAAACAGCTTTTCATAACTTTTTAACTCATAAGAAGCCAATGACCTTCGATATTTTGGCTTTAATACTGAGTCAAAATGAATGATTTTACTATAAAGGTATCGAATAAAATTTGGAGCATACCTTTCCAATCGAGTGATCATCTCTTCATAAGCAGCAACTGAGTCGTCCTCTTGCCTCAATTCCAAGAATTGTTTTTCCATCCTAAGTCGAATAGTCTTAGGAAAATACTTTTCATGAAACATACCTTTGAAATCATCCCAGTCAAGAGAATCAATCTCATCATTCTCCCTGATATTTTTAACCATCGACCACAACTGATCTGCTTCACCCTCAAAACGGTAAATATAAAGACTAACCTTTTGATTGTCTGAACACCCCATGACATCGAAAATATTATCCAGTGCTTTAATCCACCCTTCAGTTATAACAGGGTCAAATGATCCTCTAAATGATTGAGGATGTTGCCTCATGAAATGTTCCACCACTGACATGTTCCTCTGCGGTTGATCTGGATGATCTCGTGCATGGATACCACCACCATTTATCGCTTGATTCAACTGTGCCATCATTGCAACAAACTGTTCAATTCCAATTCCGACCATCTTAAGATGCTGATTCGGAAGGTCATTTCTTTCAGTATGTCTTTTTAGCACTGCTTCCCTATTTTCTCTGCGGAAAACCATTCTAAACAAACATGTCTTAGATGAATCAACATGGTAATCTTCAAATGCTATATCATTTCAATTTGACCATAAAAAAATATTTTTGGATAATAATTTAATAGAATTCTATCTCCTAAAGTTATCCAAACCGACCTTTGATTCCAATTATAAGGCCCCAGCCTTAAAAATTATTTAATATTGAGTTATTTCAATAATTCACGTTGAATATCTTATCAGGTTTTGAGGTTTAGAGAATTAGATCGTAAATCATGCATTACACTCCACTTTTAAACAAAGTGGTTACATAAAAGATAGTACTCATTATTCCCATAATTGAAACATATTTAAAATAAAACATATATTCTTTCTTGACACTTCCTTGACACTATCATCACATCATGTACCTTTCCCTTGACCTGTGAAAAACATTTCAAAAATAGGGGATGAGCATAAAAAGCTCAGCAAAGTATATAAAAGTGCGAAATGAAAACATTATTCCCTGTATGAAATCATACTTTACATGTAAAACAAAATAATTTTAGAATATCTCTTCAAATAATGAATAAATAATAGAAATCAGAAGACATAAAGGTAACATGAGGCATTCATAACATTCTTACGTAGGGAGTAACCCTCATGGTTACATTTGGAATATCCATCACAGTATATTCCCTAAATCACTTCGATGAAACCTTAACGTTTAACCCCTTCATGTTACCCAATGCATTGGAGAGCAATAGTGGGCTCACCTGCCCTTAGTTTATCATAGAACCACCAGTCTTCATTACAATTCTCAAGAACCATAACATAATCGTATCATATAAAACATTCATAAAGGAATCATAACGTTTCCACATTTCAATAACAAGATATCAATACAACACATTGATATAATAAAAACATTATGAAAACCATTTTCAATACCAAAATAAAATAAAAGTAATACATGGTATTTATTTTTCATTTTTTTAGAAAAAGTTAGGCTATTTGATGTATAGGAAGCCAGAACTCAAATAATGGTCACATCAGCAGAGAAGACATTTTCGCCGCATACGTATGACAAAAAAAACATTCCCTTTTTTCATTTAGTAAACACGTCATATAAAAATATTCCTTTTGAATAAACATAAAAGTAAAAGGGGTTTATAATCCATATAAAAGAAAGTTGTGTATAAAACAAAATATGCCTCAATGAAATGAGATTGAGACGAAGTCCCTTACCTCATATTTGACATGACTCGATCGTCCTTTAATCTCCTGAATAATATACTTGAGTTAATTTATACTTTCTTAAGAACCTTTTTCAAGTTCATTAATCCTTTTATATCACTTAGTACCATGTTATGTACACTATTTAATTATTTAAGTTAATAACGGTCATTTTAACGATCATTGTTACTTGAGTCAAAAATAAACTATTTATAATTACAAGTTCTGATTGTATCCATTATATCCAGAGTTATATTCATGATTTAGATATAATATATGCCATATATATATCCAATATATACATGCATTTATAATATTACATAACATTTAGAGGTAAGAAATGAAATGCACCGTTCATGGGGATGGTAAGACGTACGTACGCATGAATGCTACTTTCATTTCTATTTTGTATTTTATGGAATGGAATCATAATGATATAAAGGAATAGTATAATTCCAGTATAATATCATATATAATATCATTTACTCCATCCTTTATATGTCCCACATATGGCATTAATGAATCAAATCACTTTGAAGGGGCGGTAATCCGCACTTCCTAAAATGAAGACATCACATTCACCCATAATGGAAACCATTAAGGTATGACAACAATGAAAAATAATGAAGCATAAGGAAAAAATAAACATATTATATATCATATATAAAAATATTGTCATCTTAATGGCCATCTTTGAAGGTGTTAGAAGAATATTGAACAATCATCATTTCGTGAGGCAGAAATTTGCCGTCCACGGAAACAGTATACTCTTTAACCATTAGATTAATGTGTGTGTAAGTGTAGGTAGAATACTTCTTATAAAAACATCCTAGTATATTGAATATTCTGTTGTTTTTATAAATTAAATTAATAAAAAGAATTTAGGGGGTTGGAAAATCCAAATAAAACAAAAGAACATTAGAGAAGACTTTACCTTTAAATCGGGTAACTCTTCTTGGTTTGAACCAAAATGGTTTCTTAAAGATCTTTCTGCCTAAGGTAAGACTTCTAGGATGAAGAGAGGGATTTTGAGAGATAAAATGATCAGGGAGTGGCCTAGCCAAAGGCTTGAGAATTGTGGGTAAGGAGTTAGAGTTGGGGGCCTTTTATAAGAGGAGAGGAGGGGCACTCTTAGAATGTTAAGAAATGATACATTATTTTAAAAAGAGTTTCAGATTTAAAAAGTCCCACATTGATATATTTCTAGGATAAGGAGATAATGGTTCGAAATATACTCATCCAATAGGTCTTTGAAAAGTGTAATTCTTATATTTTACATTATATTTTAATTTTATTTAAATCATTAATTAATGAGGTAATCGCTGCATCATCATGATGTCATAAATAATTTAATTTATTTAATGTCTAAAAATTATAAAAAAAATACTATGATTTAGTAAATATTTTTATCTTTCCAATGAATATTTATAGTCCAAGAGATCATTTATTTAGACAAAATTAATAATGTTTTACTCGGGTGATACAATCTTTGTTATATTTAACTTTCTTTAAAAATAAAAAGATAAAAAGTCATTATCACACAAAAGTGATTCCATGGGGTCCCTAGGTTTGCAAAAAGGCATCACATGGTCGGACATGACATAAACAGTACCATTAGGACACATTTTGGGGTCATTTATTATTATTATGATATTATTTTATTATCCTTAAATACCTGATTACTAATTAATCAAGATAATTAAAGATAATTACAATCATTACCATTCATAATGTCCCAAAACAAAAGAGTATTAATTAGATAATTTGGAACTTATGATTCTAAATATGGAATCCATTTTAACAAATTCCAAACATATAAATTTCAATAATTAATTTAAAAATAATTCATGATATCAAAACAAATAGCGGGATTTTTAGAAACAATATCTATGAAAACTTTGGACCTTGTTTATGTCCAATTCCAAAGTGAAATTAATACTAATGACCACCATTGAATTAAATGGTAAAAAATATATTCTAATTAAACTTTAATACCAATTAAAAATATAATCTACCAATATAATTAAATTAGATGAAAAAGATGTTTTGATGTAAAATTTAGTATTTTTCACTATTCATTAAAAATATGAACATGGTCAGAAAAATACCAAAAATTTACCCATGGTAAATTTCAATGTCCCAATCATAAAGAATAAGTTAATTTTTTCAAATAGATCTTATAAAATTGTCAAAAGATAGATTTAAAAATGTTTCACCATCAAAAGGCGGTAAAAAAATCTTTTAACAATATTATTGTATTCCATGATTAAGATTGGATTTATTCTCATTTTAAGCCTCTAAAACACTATATTATTCATAAATAGACATCGATAAGAATGTATTGTTATTAATTAAAAACATGGGATGTTACAATCTAAAATACACATACACTCCATCAAATAATTTCAATGTAAATTGATTAAAAACCCCATGTGATATGTAACAAATCTATAACATTACTATCCATTGACATGTCATCTATATTTTCATTGTTAACTCCTAGATAAAACTATGTCCACATGGGATAATTTACCAATATCAGTCCAAAAAGGAATATATTTATAAGGCCATCCATACAATGCATCAAAGGGTGAAATTTAAATGTTTTACTGTTAGATATTATCATAAAATCATATAAGCACATATGATAATACAAGATCCTATAATGTATATGAATAATTCTTGATGAAATTTCTCTGGAATCTATTAATTTTTTCCAAGTGACCATTATTTTGGTATGGTATCCTGTGATAACATTAACGTGGATCCCATCTCATTAAAGAGGAAGGTTGAAAACAATAATGAGATATTTGGATACATACTTGAGGCAATAGAATAAAGAACTATTAAATTTTACAATCTTATATAAAAATAGGGTTCCAATTTCATTGACATTGGTTATATCTTAAATGTGAATAATGTGAGATAATTTGATCATGTTTTTAGGAAGAATCAATGGGACATTATTTTCCCAATGATCAAGTGTAAACCCAAACACATTGTTTATAATTATATCCTCAAACATCTGATTTGATATATAAAGGGGCTGATGTAAATTCATTGGGTTTTTGAAACACGCCTCAGAATTATAGGCATGAAAAATAAAGAGAATTAGAAAAAATATATCTCTCATTTAATACATATGCACCATATTCCATACCTCTTATCATAAACCATATTTTTGTTTCCTAGGTGTAATTACCACTGAATATGATTTAAATACACCATTATCGCCTCCATCAATGGTTATAGAGACATATACCTCCTCCATATGTAATGGATTCCCTATGAAGATATAGATCAATAATTTAAGGTATCTACAAAATATAAACTACCCCTAATGACATAGAACTCATCATATAGATAATATTATTAGGGAATCATCACAATATGATTTTATTTCATAATAACTATTCTGAAAGTGACCATGTACACATCCTTTAGTACACCTGAATGCATATGTGAAATGAAATCAATGTGATTAGAATCCTATAGTGATTACTACATATCTTGATGTGTTATTCTCATGCTCAATGCTACAACTATAAAATCCCCATTACATTGATTTTTAAAATTTCAATTTAAAATATTAGCAGATAATCTCCCCATTAAATCAGATGATGATTCAAATATATCTATGACATGATATAACCTAATAACTCTTTATCATAGTAAACTACAAACATTTCCCAAAAAGGTATTTTCATAAAATCTTAAAATTGGGAAACACATAAATTAATTTCAAGTAATATATATGATAGATAATCTCATTAGGATGAAGATATAGAAAACAATATTCTATAGTGGGAAAATCCTGCATTTAAAATAGCCCAAACTCGATCATGATGCATCTCAAAAGACATTATATCCCATTATAGACACTATAAGAGTCAACATAGGTGATAAATTATATTGATGCTACAGCCCTTAAAATAAATCATAAAACATTGAATCCCATATAAACCTTACTCAAACACATGTAAGAGTGGTAAATAAGGAATCGTACCTTAAAAATACATAAAAATTGACACTAAACCCCTATATTCCAAACTAACAACAACAATAAAATAAATTTTTTGACTCCTCCCACAACATTACATCATTCAATTTATTTGGATAAACTGAGATACCATTTTCCATGATCAAGTGCATTATTAATTTGTCTTCTGAAAATACATAATTCGATCTATAATATTCGAAATATTTTAGTTTATTCTTCATTATATCATGAACTAATCCCCAAATACATTCATAATTTTCCTTGGTTTTAGTGTAAACAATAATTTCATCCTTGAATAACATAATGAATGAATTAATGTATATGTATAAAACACTATTCACCAATTCCACAAAAAATAGAATTAGTATTATTATGAAAAAAATTAATAACAACATACTCATAGTGGTGATACCTTCTCATCAATATATACGTAGTGATATTAGACTAATTATCCCAAACCATATGATAACTAGGACAAAGATCAATCATAATGAATAGTTATCCCCTCCAAATAATCTAAAATTAAACAATTTAATATAATATATACATGTTATTATCTATATCATGGTTATGATTTCAGTAATCAACACATATGAGAAGGGGTTCATTTCACTTATCGAAAAAATGAAAACGTGATACCCATAGTGACACAATGGGTCGAAAAAAACATTAAAAAATTTATTCATCTAACAGATCCGTTAATTCCATCAATTTTTTGGTTCTATATTGAATGAGGGGACTAATATAGGATGTGTTCCTGACACTATATTTTTAGAAAAATCCAATTTTTCAAATGTTGGAAAATTTATGATTTAGATTTATAAAAATCCTTCAAATGAACAACTACAATTGGATGATCCCCAAACAATGATTATAGATCGATATTTATAGAGTAAATGGATTTCATCTTATACATATTTCAATGATGAGTTCCATAATTTCTAGACATCAGGTCCCAATATCTATAAATAAACATGACACTCCCTTTTTTGGGATGTAAAGTGTACCCCTTATAGGGAGTATTTAATATGTGGTTTATGAATAATCAAATGATCCATCCTAAGAATGTTTTTAAGAGGTTTCATATTAATAAAAATATTCCATATGATTTCAATTTATAAAAAATAGAAATTACACGTTGTGAATCAAATACACCTACCTCCTTTAATATTAAGGGGTATATAAATTTATATCACATAATTCAGGATATCAATAAGAATATTAATTATATCTATGATACGGTTTGATAAAAAATAATGAGCGGAACTATTTTGAAATAATAAAGTCATAAAATATGATGTTATAGTAATGGTACCTATCACTTTATTATGACCTATATCAACTCTAATTGTATATTTGTATCCTATTTGATGTAGTGTTGTTCCAGATTCATATGGCTGAAAACCATGTCATTTTTATTTATCTTACTATGTCACATATTTTATGGTACTAAGAATCCTTCACCATTATGTATAGTATTAAAAAATTGTAAAAACATATGTAAGTTTCCTAATTGTCTTGAAGAGGTAAAAATCATTGGTTTCCTAGAGAATGTATGATTTGTTTTACAAAACAAGACAGATTGAAAAGCAAGTCAGTGAGAATTCACTAGAAATTGCAGAAGATTTGTAGAATGTATACTACTGAGATAAAACATTATGATTTAAACCTTGGGACTCATCTTGCTTCCTATTCTATTTAATCATACCGTTGTAGATTCCACTAGGAGTAGTAGGAACACCCATCAACAATGAAATACAGTCCATGAAAATATCAACCATCAATGATTTATCTATTAGATCACATAATCATTATATTTCAATATAAAAAACCAAGATCAAATATCTTATCAAATATCCATATGAATCCTCCAATACATTAGATACAATTTTTTTACTACATTAGGTGGGAACTAAACGAGTAATATAAAATGATTTGTGTGTTAGCTTAGCATTATATCACCATAAATAATGTTATGAAACTCCATGGAATTATCCAAACCCCTAGAATGTAGATAAAATTTCACTTTGAAAATCATATAGTATATAAACTATAAAATTATATTCTTAATTTCAAGAACTATTTCATGCTACCATTTACTACTTGGACCTTTAAGATTAAAGAAAATATATTTAACCTTAATGGATTATTGTATCACTATGAACACAAATGGGGGTTAAATATTTCTTAATCGATCCAACAGTTCAAGAGGATCATTCAAACACTATAAAAGTGGTGGTTTCTATAAACCAAACTCTCATAGATGATGTCTATTATCATCTCTCCAAGTAACAACCACTATAGCCTCAATAGGGGCCAGTTGACCCCTTATCCTAGAACTTTAACTAGATAAACTATAACCTCATCATGGTTATGGTCGACTAGTGGGTTATATTATTGTGTAACATTAGTATATCTGACATTATGTTTGTTCAAATTTATTCTTTCAGGCATAGTATTACATATAAAAAATATTTAAAAATTAAACATTAGCGAAGAGGCTATGTACAATCAGTTATATCAATTATAAATATAGATGGGGAAAAAACAATTTATCAAAATTTGGGAAAAGTTTAGAATCATATAAAGAATCGCTTCAATGACACATTCCCAATAACATGTGGTATCATAAGCTTCACAATGATCAGAGATATCCACACACTCTCTATGAATCATCCTTTTAATTCTAAATAATTATGTTTCATATCTACTAAGATATCCTGAACTACATACCAACATTAATAATTAACTTGTTCACATTTGCAACAAATTTATAATGAAAGGGACATGTTAACCCCCATAAAAGGCTCTTGAATCAATCAGGAATTTCCTATAATAATTTTCTTGATCCCCATGGTGTGGTAACTATCTATATAGGGTAAAAACAATCAGGAATAAATTATTTATACACATGAAAAAATAATCAAGAAAAATATGTTTCTAAAAATCAACAAACAGTATGTATACTAAAAACTATTTTATAGTAAAGTATAATGAGTAGAAAGATATAGGACTATGTTACTATCCATCAACTAATGAGGCTGTAAGGGTCATTAAGGTCATAATCCCAAAATTTCCATATAGAAATTTGATCAGACAATCCACTAGTAACTAGAAGCAACTGATGCCATCCTATCATTAACACCCACCACATTCGTGTGGTGATTTCAATTTTCTTAGACTAGGTAAAATAGTTTTCAAAATACAGATGGATGAAAGTTGGGTTTTAAAATTAATATCATTAAATTATTTCTCTATGTATTATAAAAGTAATCAATATCACATAAACCATGTGAGATCATTTTTTTAAAAAAATCATGGTAATATTTTCACAATTAATAAGGAAAAATTTATTTTTCAAGTCATTTTAATGTATAATAGTAGAATATTATAAAATAACATTACCATAAAAACATGTAAGAATATGATTTTCTATCAAAAATGATATTATTAAATCATTTCATAATCATTTTCTTTTGTAATTAATTTCCCCAAAACAATTTTTCTATCATACCACTATTGTTAAAATGCCTCACGATAGGTTTTAATAGGTATTATCACATGTCATTGAATATTTATGGCTTTGAGGTTCACACATTATTTAATCCACAGGCCTACGGAAAAAACGATAAAATCAAAGAATATTATGTTTACAAACCCATCCGGGTTTATTTTTCGTTTTGATATTCAATAAGTTACTATGAATTGATAATACATAGATATAATGTGTTCTTCCCACTTAACTTTCTAGGGTCCCATGAGTTTTGATGAAATCAAACAAACAAGTGGATATAATTCGATTTCGTATCTTTTTAAATGATCAATATTTTCAATCAAAACTAATTTCATTTTTACAAAAATTCCAAACCATTTTTGAAATAAACATCATAAAGTAAATCATAAAATAGATGACTTCTAAAACAATGTTTCAATTTAATTATAATAAATCAGATAAGGAATTTTAAATCATCAGGAAATATCCCTCAGAAGAAATCAATACATTTCAAAACAATTTTCAATAATGGAAAACATTATTTTAAAATAAATAAAAAAAGTGGTCCAATAATCACCATCACATTTCACGAAAATTATAAAAAATATCATTCCATTTTATTGATTTTTTTTAATCCAATCAAATCATATGAGAAACCATGGTTTCAATTGAAATGAATGCATTATGATATCACCAACATCATTAATTAGAAAATTATAACACCAATGAAATAATTTCAATTTTTTTGATAATGATAATATTATGGCATAAAAATAATTTTAGTTAGTAATGATATGGGTAAAAAAAATATTAACTCGCTTACATAGATATATGTATAGAAAAAACATGAAATGAGCCAATGGAACTATATCTCATTCTACAATAGCTCGAGTTCCAATAAATCTTCATGAATGAATCCAATATGGTAATTATGAGTTGTATAAGGATATATACTAGTATAAAAGAAAACAATCAGTTTATTATATGCAATATTCATTTCCACTAAGAATGCATTAAGCAATTGTAACGAATTAGGGAGATCAAATAGTTATTTGGGTGTTTCAAGAAGGAAACACCAATCATCATTCTCCATAAAGACCCATATTTTTTAAATCCCAGGAGTTTTATACTATTAAATGGCATTAAAAGGTCATAGTGGATCATGGTTAGACTTGGTGGTTAGAGATACTACCAATATTACACACCCAAAAAAATGCCTCAACTTTGGAATTTTGGAGTGGTTGTATCTCATAGGGAACACCCAACTACAAAAACTATTATAGTAGGGTCCAAAATACTATTTTACATTTCCAAAAACCAAGAATTATTCGACATAAAATAAATATGACATTACGAAAAAAACATGATGTAAAAAATTAATGATATTACAATTTACATATGTTCTAATATCTACATTTAATATATGTTTAAAAAACAAAATGAATAAACATTTTCAATTTTTTTTACCTAATTATAATTTACAACAAAAAAATAAAAATAAATACAATTTTTATTTTATTTTATTAAAAAATAAGGTAAGTTTATTTTGCATTTATATCAATCCAGAATAGATTGGATCTTTCAAACCACTCAATTAAATGAAATGAACCGTAAATAGTTTGTTATATGATTAAAATATATAATTGGATATAAAGTAGATGAATTTGTTTCAATGTTAAATATAAATATTTTAAATGATTTATTTTACATCTTCAATATGACTTTGGTTATAAAAAATGGTTTATATATTTTTTTGATTCATATATCACAATGATATCTCCAATATTTGGTATTTTTAAAATAAAAATCATTCATTATTCTTCCAAAAATAAACTATTTCAAGAAAAAAATATCTTATGAATATTTTTACACAATTAATTAAAATATATATTTCATTTCATAATTTTTAAAAATATAAAATTAAGAAATTTTTATTTTAAAATAATTCATGTAATACAATGTTTTATTTTTTTAAATAAAATTATTCATATTTGGGTTGAAATATTATGAAAAATATTTTAAATCTATTATTTATATGCATCTATAATATTTATATATATAATTCATAAAAAATATTTATTTCTATAATTAAATAGATTCTCACATTATTCCTCCCTAAAATAATATTTTTTGTCAATATTATATATTAGACAAAAATTGTGGATATTTTTCCAATATTGATTTTTATGATTCACATGTTGCTTCTATAATAGTATGGTTCTTCAATAAAAAATTCAAAATATCATCACCTTCTTACTAAATAGAATATCCCTATGATCTATAATATTAATTGGAAATTTTTTAGAATATACATTCTCTTATAATGGAACTATTTCATGGGTGAAAACATGAGATTCATCAGGTATATATTTGAAAAACAATAAATTTTATTACCCCATATTTATTGATATATTAAAATAAAAGATAATAGTCATAAAACATTATAAAATCATAAGTCCTAGTTTTTTGGGAAATGAGGTATATAGAAAATTAACAGTAATCATGTCTAAAACATCATTATTTTACATCTATAAAACATGCACTTAAAATACCTGGATCATCTAAAACTACATGGTATAAAATGGGGAATACAGAAGAAAGGTTGAGTTATAAGAAATAGTTATGGAATAAAAAATAATAGAATAATGTAAAATAATAAATGTAATTTAAGAGACATATCAAGGTAATATAGAGGGGTGATAATCAAATGATTGATCATTGTAGAATGATATTCCATGTTAATATAATGGAAATATATGAAATGAAGACAAAATAAAACAAGACAATATATACATAAGTAAAGGTTTGCCAAAAATAAATATTGACATAGTTTTCTTAAGATAATATCCCGTGAACTGTACATGATATATATTATGATAAAATTAGTACCCATTCCTTTGATGGTCTAAATATTTTTTTGGCCACCCATCACATTCATATCATATACACAAAAAAGAATAAAACACGGATCAAACAAAATATGAATGATTTCAATATAAATTAACACATTAATTAAGGAATGAAGATTATATTAATGTAATTCAACAATAATTGAAGTATGTGTAAAACTATTTGGATACCAATAATTGAAAATGTAGAAGGGTATTCATTACAAAAATGTTTTCCATATAAAATTCTAACATCCAAAAGACATTATAATTTTTAAAGTATATAGTAGTATTTATTTATTGTCTACATTTATTTATATGCAACACAATTTTAATCTTACGCTATACATGACATTGTATAAGCTTGTGATGTACAAAAGACTGAGTTTTACTGCCATGTAATGGCACACTTATGTTAATCAAACATTTCGAAAATTTCATAAATAATATTTTTGAAATATAAAAATTATCTTGGAATATAAAAATTATCTTATGTTGAATTTTTTGGTATTTTTATGAGTTGGTTCATTTTATATGAATATAAAAAAATACCATACTTTATTTAAAAAAATTATATTTTTCAATAATTATTAAGGATAAACTATGTTTTAAAATGGTTATTAAAGTTCATATGGATTCGATATATATATATATATATTAATCAAATTATGGTTTTTAAAATCATATTTATATTTATTTTCGATATAAAGACTTATTTGACATTTGAAATTGTCTACTTTAAAAACTTGTTTTCTCGATTCATCTTTAAGATTAGCCTTAAAAATAATTTATAAAAATCTATGAATTGAATTTGAAAATGTTTACATATATGGTTGTAATCAGTATGATATTTTTAGTCTTAAATGATTATCATTTTTTTCCAAAAATATTAGGAAATGTAATAAAAATTAATTTGAGTGATTAAGGTAAAATTAAGATTAACAAGGGACTAACAAAAAACATGAGGACAAAAAGGACCATGTCACTTATACAATGAAAATTGTATAAATTTATGTCAACTATATCCCCTATTATTTTGAATATTTTTATTTAGTTGGACAAATGATAATGAATGTGTCTTATATGAAAATTTATGTATAGAAATGGACGAAAAAGGGACGCTATACCATTACATTAATAAAACATTGTGATAGGTAAAAACCACATATTTTCTATTATAGATATTCATTAGAATGATAAATGGGTCATATTTGTTATAATAATTTATCATTAATTTTTTGAAATTAATTAGTAACATATAATTCTTTATAAATTCGAATGCAGTGATTATTTAGTTATTAATTAACCAAACTCAATAATACTAAAAATATTAAAAGTGGTGAAAATTTATTTAATTTTTGCATTAATTTTTTTATATGAACATATCATGTTACAGAGTTGTTAAATTAATATATTTGAAATCAAATATTTTTCTCATTTTCATAAAATAATATTAAATAATTATTTTCAAAATTAAAAACAATTTTACATTACAATAAATAATATTTTAATAAATGATTTAAATCTTATTAAATATACTATATTCATAAAAATTATTATTAAGTGTTAATATATATTAAATATAGTCAATTAATGGACTATATTATCACTTTTAATTTTCATATTGACCAATTTATTTTAAAAATATTGTTAGCACAATAGTATTTAATGTTGTTTTTTATAGGTAACATTTTCTTGTTTTATAAATAATTTTCAAAAAACATGTTATTTATATTTTCTAAATAAGATATCATAATTAGAATATAGTGTGACCATGTTTTATAATGCATCACACTTTAATTCTATATGTATAGTGAAATTAAATTAGTTATAAAATTGGATACATTAATAAAAACCAAAATGTCGAAATTGGGGAATCATAGAAGATAAAGAACAAAATAAAAAAATATTATTATTTTTGAGTTTTGGAACTCATTATTTCCTTTTTTCCCTTTTACTCTATTTCTTGTCAATTTCTCATGAATATGAATTAATGGAGACCACCCATTAGTGTTTACCTATTTGTATTTACATGAATGTCACTCCTCCTACACTATTAAAATGAAAAACATGTTTTATTTCCTCACACCTCCCACACCAGTTTGGATCGACCATGATCTAACAATATAGCTACTAAAATATATCATATCATCATATATTCCTCAAATTGGTAATAAAACCTTCCATGTAAGCTCTATAGTTCAAAAAATAGTTAGCGAAATAAGTGGTAATATCCATCCTCAAGATCCATCGTTTTATTTCTCATTCAACTCATTAAATTTTCATTACTACATGCTTATATAACAACTGAAATATATGACAACAAAATATATATTGTTATGTTATTTTTTCATCTTCTAAATACCCCCATATCTATATATGGGTAATGAACTTTTTGTTCTCATATATAGTCGATTACTTCATCACGAAACATTTTTTTTCATTTTTTCCTTTACAACCTCACATCGGTACGAATTTTGATGGGAATGATATTAATATATGATATAAATGAAAATTATTATTTATTGATGCTAATATAATTATTTTATAACACATTCCTTTATAATCTTTTTTTTAAATATGATAACATAATTTGTGGAAGTGTGGACTACCGCCTCCTAAAAATGATGTTATTCATTAAGAATATACATAGAACACATAAAGAATAGATTTAATTAAAATCATTTAATTGAAAAGAAAAATATATTAATTTAATGATAAAATTTTATTTCTCAAAATATAATATATAAATTTCTTTATTACCGTTTTCACACACTAAAAAGTAACAACATTGGTTGTGGACGCTTAGTCTACTACCCTAGGACATGATGTGATTCCTTTTATATAATATATATATAAGTATATAAAATAAAATAAAATAACATCATATTTATATTATATTTATTATTATAAAATTATATAATGTTACTTAACATGTTTTATAATGATCATTGAAGAAATGGAACACTACACGGGCGTACATATGTCTTACTGTCTCAATGATTGTATTATTTGTTCATTTTTCATAACCGTATTAACAGATTGGTTTTGAAGTTATAAATTATGTTTAAATTTTATAATTATGTTATTAATGTTTTTATGGATATGTTTATATGTTTAACCCTTTGACCATAGTTGACCAATAAATGTTTTTTAACACATTGAATTAATTTTGTCAAAACAACTGAAATTAAAGTAATTGTTTAAGTTAATATATAAAACATTTAAATAAGTTAAATATTTGTAATTATGAACAATAAAAAGTTTCTTCCTCATGTGAATAACTAAAATAATTTTATTATTGTTGAAAATATTTAAACGCTTGACAATTTGAACTTAAGGTAACATATTTTTTTTCTCAATTTATATTCTATTGAGTATAATTTGTTGTTATGAAATAGTTCAATTTTATATGGTGTATATATTGATATTTGACCTGTTATGTCATCAATATCCTTATTCATATGATATTAAAAGATTAATTTAATGTTATTACCTCATGTGGATATTGATACAAATGTTTAAATGTTTTTTGGGACACATTGGAATGCTTATTGATTACATTCTCAATGAATACATAATGATCTTCAAATGTTAATTCCAATCATCAACATATACAACCCATGATGGTACATATCCTCAACTGTGTAATTAGTTATGATGTCATATTATTTATCCAATATTAATATTTTATGATAATAACAATTATTTATTAATTAAATATATTATTATATATATGAGTAATGTGTTTGATTTTGTATGTGATGGAAAGGGAATTAAATATCCACTTGAATGATACATTGGTTTCAAAGGAAACAATATCTATGGGTTTTGAAATTTATTTACCAATTTATAACATTATTGGCATGAATTACTAACATTATTTGTTTCATGGTGTAAAGAATTTATAGAATTAGAGTCCTGTCATGAATCCTTGATATTATTAGATTATTTTCTTGGATCCTTGAACATATGATTTAGATATAAATTTTATGTAATTCCATAATTATGTATTCAGTTATTGTTATTCCCTGTGATTCTTCAAAAATTTATATTTTACGTGGTTGGTTTTTGTTCTCAGATTATTTTTTAAATGGCATGTGTTTCAATCATGTAATGTTCCATCTTGATTTATCCTCATTGGTTCTTTATTTATACTATTTAAATTAACCTTACTAATAATTTTAGCTTGACTTTATTTTGTTCTCAATCTATAGGTTATAAAGTTGAATTATATGATGAATATTTCAATGACTTTTTTCATTTTATTTTATTATGTATCAATTTTTCTTCCCCATTACCGAATGTAAAATGGGTATCATACGAGTAATCTAGCTTTCGAAAACTACTAAACTAATTAGAACATTGTTATTTGATACCTTAAAACCATTTAAATTTAATAATATAACACACCATATTTGGGATTCAATTTTTTAGGTGTTACAATTGGTATCAATGGAAGTATATATATATCCTTGTAAACTAGATTTAGAAAAATTAGATAAGTGAAATTATCCCTAATAAAGAAAATGAGGATAAGTATATAATAATATCCTAAAATTTATTTATGTTAGGTATCATGTTGGTATATTGAAACATACATCCATTTCATAATAATAAATACAGTCATGGTTTTATAAAAAATATACCTATGAGTAACAACTTTGACAAGGTGTGTGGGGCCAAAATCGGTGTGACCTAGTACATGGAAACATGCCATACTACAGAACTCTTTTGACACTCCTTGGGGACACAATGATGGTATTTTATGTTTTAGTTAATCAATTACAAATTATTCATGATACCACAAAATAAACTAGGATTATGATTATGATATTAGATATACATAAGTTTTTTAATTTATTATATGTGATATTTAAACATTAGAATTATATGATGATGATAAATTTTATGAGATAATGTAGTGTATTCCATTTTATAAAAAATGAAACTAGATGGAAATATTGTATCAACACTCATGGTCAATTAATAGGGTTCCCTTCTATAAAATTCAATGTAGGTGGTGTTGGAACTGAGCAAGTTATATTCATATTGTGGAAGTGTAATCAGGTTTTCACACTCAACCTTTTCTAGATGGAGAAAATGTCCCCAACACAAGACGCTCCTATATTAGATATCATTATTTAATAGAGGCCCATTTCCTACAGTGGTACTAATAATCCAATTATATAAGAGAGTTGGATTAATTATTTAGAGAATATATATTCTCTATTGGGATGTGGTAAAAAGGATAAGGATACCCATGCAATGTATTGTCTTAGAGATGATACTGATTAGTGGTGGTCATTGAACCAAATTATTTGGAAAAAATATCAGATATATCTCATGGAATAGAAGTATTTCAAGGAACCATTTCTTCATAAATACTTCCACCATGATCAATAAATTTAGATGAGGAGAAATTTACTTGGTTTAAACCAAATGTTATAAGGCAGTCATTCGGATTATGAAGATACCTTTACAAGGATAGAAATGTATGATACACATTTTATACACAACATGGAATGAAATACTGAACATTTCATTGAAATCATTAAACCATGTCTTATATGATAAATGGTGTTTCAAATATATTTCATTATATGATAGTTTTATTTGTTATCATGATAGTATGATAATTCTCCAGTTCTTATAGAATCAAAAGGGAAGTAAGAGAAGAAGAGGACGAAATAGAAAATTGTGGATAAATGTAAAATGGAAAAGAATGATTTACAAACATGTGATACTTGTTGAATGAAACACCATGATACATGATTAAAATGAAAATGATATTTCTTCATGTGTGGACAAAATTACCACTTTGTTTATGATTGAAAGAGTATGAAATTTTTTTATAATGTTTAGTGCTTCAACTAATTGGATATGGGGAATTATGAAATAAATTCCCCATGAACCACGATAATGTACAAAATATAAATAAAACTGATCAAGTTCAATAATATGTTATTGACTCAAATATAGTGTAATTGTTAATGCACTTATGTGTTTGGAACTAAGAAATATGATGTAAAATTATTTTTTTGACAATGTTCTCATCATATTATTTATGAGATATATAATAATTTTTCAATATTATTCTTTCATTATATATTTGAAATCCTATGTTGAATATAACCAAGAAAATTTATTTGGTAGAAAGATATTCATTTTGTAAATCACTTGGTTAAGGGAAATATAAACCTTGATATGTTTCTGATGTTGAGACAATGATTTTTTCGTAAAGAGATTTCTGATATGGATAATGTTAATTGGATACTACTAATTATCATTAAAATTATTTTAAAGTGTTTTATAATGATATTTTGTAATGGTTAACAATTTAAGAAATCGTATAAATTGAACATTTGATGTTTTTAGTGGTTAGTGTATTACATCATTTTATTCTACAACGTTTTTAATGATATTGAGTATAAATCATTCATGGTTCAATAAAAGGATAATATTATGTTTATAGAAATATATATTTACTTATACCCTTAAAGAGTGAAATAATCTCTCAAATGTAGGAAAAGTGTCATCAAATAATAGTGTTTTCTTGTTATTATCAGTTTTGATGATAACAATCACATTTATTCACACCTCTATGTTACAGTATTTTAGTTTACAACATTAATATATATATTTAATTCCCCATTAGAAAATTATGATTATAATTTTCTTATATTTATATGTATTCATTAATTATATGCTGTTTGAAAGCTAATTTTTTTGTGAAGATCCCAATTCTTGGTTGCTCTTATTATGAAGATTTTTTATTGACCCTATTTATAATGTGGGTTTTCAATAATAGTATTTTCAAATATTAATACCTTGATTACAGAGATAATGATTGAATTTTGAGGACATAAATTATTTTTTGTGGAGAAAATGTTACTCCCCAAGACTTCATATTATTTTCATTTTAGGAAAAAATTAATTTTTTTCTCTATTTCTTTATATAAAACATCATTTTAATCTTACACTATACACAACATTGTGTTACTTGAGCTACATAGAATACCATGTTTTACCACCATTTTGTGTTTCACATATGTTAAACCTTAATTTTAACACATTTATATATTTTACTTTTCAAAATAATCATCATTTTTTAATTTTTTTTAACAATTATCTTAAACTAAATTATATATTTTTTAAGGAAGTATTATTTTTTGATCAATATAGGAAAATAATGTATTATTGTTAAAAAGTTTCATTTTATTTAAATATTTCCAGAATTAAAATTTATATTTTATATGGGTTATTAATGTCCCAATTAAAATATTAAAAATTTATTAATCCAATTTAGGTCATTGGAATCATATTCATATTAAATCAAGATATATAAGGATTATTGAGCTTTAGAACATTATTAATTTAAAACCCCTCATTTTTTCCATGTATAAAGGATTAACATTAATCTAATTCAACCACTTTGGGGAATTAAATTTGAAAAATAAAAATATAACATTTTAATCCGTATGATATTTTTATTATAATAATATCATATTTTCTTTGAAAAAAAATATTTATAACTAAAATAATAATTAATTTAATTAATTAAGTTTAAATTAATCAAAAAGGGACTAATCCTTAAAATTTTGGGGAAAAAGACCTATAATATTGTTGAAAATGATCTATATGACAATATTTCTATTTTATACCCTATTTCGTAAAATAATATGATTTATTTGGACCAGTGTTCCTGAAATATCCTTATTTGATAGGCTAGGCAATGAAGAATATGAAAAGTAACATTTCATACCATTAAAATTGATAAAACATTGAGATATGGAAAACCCATAATTTGTTTGGTTATAAATATCCTATATAAATATAAATGGTGAATTATTGTCATAATATTCTATCAATAATTTTTATAGATGAATTAGTTACTTTGAATGCTTAAGAAACACCAACAAAGTGATTTTTAGGTAATAAATAAGTAAAATAAATTATAATATAAATATTAAAAGTGAAATAAATTGATATAATTATTATCATTAATTATTTTTTAAGATGAATAGTTAATTTTATACATAAAATAAATTAATTTTTTATAAATCCAATATTTATTTGATATTTTAATATTATATTTAAATATATATTTTCGAAATTGACAATTTTTTTATTTTACAATAACTGATATTTTATTAAATTATTTGAAATGGTTAAAAAACCTATATTATTCCAATTTATTATTATTATTTAATAAATATTAAATATTTTAAATTAATATAATATTTTAAATTTAATAATTAACATATTTACACATTCATTGTAAAAACATTGTTAGCAAAGTCCCGGTAAAAGCAGTATTTTTGTGTGTCGCAATTTCTTGTATTAAAATAAATTTCCATCACAAATGGAATTTTAATTTTTAAATATAGATTTAATATTTAGAATTAAAAGGTTATATTTTTTCTAATAAATATCACTTTAAATTTTTATTATGCTTTAATTACATATTTTAGAAAACATGATACTTTAATAAAAACCAAAATGAAAAAATTGGGGAATCATAAGAAGTTAATGAAAAAAATTATAAATGGGATTTATTATTGTACTTTGGAAGTAATTATATATCATCGTTTCATATTAATACATTATTTGTTTATATTTGAATCATGTGTTGTAAATTATATCACCCATTATTGCTTACCTTTCGACATTTAAAAGAATGTCACACCCCCTCCATTATAAAAATGAAAGAAATATTTCTATTAATCACACCACATAAAAACAATTTGCCCAAAAAATCTATTTAAAATATTCTCTTAAACAGCCATACCCGAAAACTAGTGGACTCAGTTTGGTAAAATTTACATCAATGGAATCCCCTTTGTGAAAACACAAAAGGAGTTACCAAAATATGTTGTACCATCCTTCCTCTTTCTATTTAGTTTTATTTCTATTTCATATCTTCAAATTTATTTAATCTATAATTATATAAGAAAATTTTTATACTCAATATAATGATATTTTTTTGTTTTGTTTTTGACCTAAACTTACACAAAATTCATTTTATTGGGTAACGAACATACTATTCTTTTGTATGGTGAACTGCCGCCTCACGAAACAATGTTGTTAATTTATCCTTTAACACTAAACATGGGTATGAATTTGAATGGAAACTATTTTAATATATGATATTAATGATATTAAATAATTTTTATTATATATATTATTATTTATTCATTTTATAATGCAAACCATTGTACTTTTAATTTTTTGTAAATATGATAACATCGTTTATGGATGTGGGGACTACCACGTCCTCAAAGTTCCGTGATTCATTCAAATTAAACATGGATTATATAAAGGACGGGTTTAACAAAAAATATGAAACATAAATGAAATGAATATTTTATTAGTCACATAATTATCTATATGGAATCATAGTATATTATTTCCTTTATTTCCATTTATAGACACCAAAAAGTTATAATGTAGATCATTGACGTGTGTACTGCAACCTCCTTGTTGAGATTTTGTTCCCTTTACATAAAAATAATTATATAAGTAAATTTATATATTATTAAATAAAATTTTATTTATGATAGAAAAATAATTATGGAAATATATAATATTAATTACCTTTTTTCCAAAATGATCATTATTAAATGGAAATGTTACTCGTGTTTACGTATCGCCTATCATCTCCATAATCGTATTGTTGGTTTAATTTTCATAACTATTATTTATGATTGGTTTTAAAAGTATAATTTACAATTAAATATGAAAATTATTTCATTATTATCATAGATATATTTATATAATTACCTATTAAACTTTAGTTGACCTACCGATGTTGTTTTAACAGATGGACAAAATTAATCAAAACACCAGACGTAAGCATAATTGTGGAAGTAGGTGTTTACAACATTAAAATAAGTGAAGATAATGAAATTATAATTATTAAAAAGTTTATGAAACAATTAAATAATTTACAAATGATTATATTTCAAGAATATAATGTCATACCTGACAATTCAGACTCATGTCAAGGGATTTCCTCTCAATTTATATTCCATTGAGACTTATTTTTCATTACTCTTGAGTTTAATTTTATATGGTGTATATACTATTTTTTGAAATGTTATATCATTAATATCCATCATATCATTATATTATATGTTTCAATTATGGTTATATCTTAAGTGGTATTGTGGTTCAATTTTTTCATAGTGGTATCAGACACTATAGATTGTTTAATGCTTATTTTCCTTGAGGCTATTTTAATGATCACTAAATTTTATTTAAATTTATTAATATCAAAAACCCTTGTAGTATATTATCCTCAATATGGGACTTACTTATAAATTATTATTAGCTATTCGATACAGATATTTAACAATAACACACATAGTTTATTAATAAAACCTATTGTTCTGCTTTTGAGGAATGTATTAGATTTCCTATGTGATGGATGTGTTCACTTATAACCCTTCAATGAATTAGTAGGATTCGTTGGGAAAATATGAGATTGTTTTGGAAAATGACTAATCCAATTATTTGTTTCTTATAATGAAGTATTGTAATTCATATATTATATTCCTGAAGCCTTTATAATATTAAATTATTAGAATAAATCCTCAAATATAATTTTTAGATTTCCATCGTTATGAATTCCATCATTATTTATTACATTATTGTTATTACATGTTGTTATTCCATTAATTATAATATACATGGTTATGTTTCCTTATTCGATTATTGAATAATGAAATGTGTTTTTATTATTACCTTTCAATGCTATTTTATTCTAATTGATTCTTTATTGATTCCAATTTACAAATCCTTACAGAGAATTTGAGCTCACCCTTATTATGTTTCTATTCCCCAGGTTATGAAGATGAATTCATTGAATAATACTTCAAAGAAGAAGTTTGTTTGATTTTATCTTGTATCAATTTTTTATCAATTTCCCAATGTTAAATTAGTGTCTTATATATAATATGAATTTCTAAAACTACTAAACAGATTGGTAATTCAAGAATTGATTCATTTTAATCGCAACAATTAAAATAAATAATTCAATGGCTCCAAGATTCTTGGGTCGAGGTGTTAAAAATATCACAAGATAATTTCTCCATAAAAATGGGTATATATAAAGTTCTATAGAATAATTTAATATGAGGGAAAATGTCTCTAAATATGAGGGAATCGTAATTATAGTAGTAGGATTTTGTAAAAACATATCCCATATTTAAAAATAGGTAATCAAAAGGCATGAAATAAATAAGTTTCTTGAATTAAGAGTTGAATAAAAAGACATTACTTTTAGAGTAAACTTCTAAAATATTTTAAGAGATTTTCATAGAAAAATTGGTTCTTGATATAGAGGTATGTTAAGATTAAAATCTTATTCGAAGAGTTTTTATTAAAGAGGATTAAGATATTGTGTTGGTGTATATCGAAAAATAGAGGGGAAATATTTCTCATTTGCAGACATTTGTTTTGGGATTTATAATTGAAATTAATCCCAACCAATAAGCATACCATCAATATTTCTCATGTATTATACCAACTATAAGTTTGTTGAATTATTTTATAATTATATTAAATAAATACATTAAAATAAATACGTTTTTAATGTGGAAGTGAGACATGTTTTTGAAAAAATAATTTAAATCCAAAAAATATAACATATGTTTTTTTTGGATTCACTATGTTATTATAAGATAAAAAATAACTGAAAAACTATTATAAAAGTGAAAAAAATGATATTCATCTATAATTATTATAGAATATATTACAGTACTATTTATTCATTAATAATTCATAGTATATAATTTATATCTAAATATCATTACATTTTTAGCAAAAAATTAATATGGATTTGAAAAATAAGAAGAAATAAACAATTGATAGTTATGATGTTATTATTTCTGAAATATTATTTTCTTATCCAAAATAATGTTATGAAAATGATAGTTTATAAAAATAAATAAAAATCCCCATTTGTTGAATTTTTTTTAAATAAAAGTTTTTTGACCCTTATAAAAGGTACACGTGACGTCATAAAATTACAGTATAATTTATATTATATGAATATTAAATAATTGTAATATTTTATTAAATTATAATTTTTTTTAATAAGATACTGAATTTATCAAAAAGAGTGCCTAGATTAAAAATAAATATTTTAGAAAAATAAAATACATTTTTTATTATTTCAAAATAAAAATTTTATCAAATTTTTTTTAGTCAATATTAAGTGATAATAAATGATAAATATAAATATTATTTCATTAAAAAAATAAAATAAAATTCATACCATTAGGGTCTATATACATTTTCCTTAATTAGAGTAGTGATTTCCAAAGGGGTTAGGTGTCTGATTGTGATATTTTAAAGTGGTATTCTAAAGAACATGGATTGGGACATAACCTATATTAACATTAAATTATCCCATAATTAGGTTTAATTGAGATTTAGTTGTCGAATATGATCATGGTATTAATAAATGTAAAAGAAAATCATTATAAATCCAATATAATCTCCCAAAAATTAGTTTCTTATGATACGATGCAACATGTTGAGGCTAATACAATCCTTATCTATGTTAATTGAATATTATAACAACCCTTAATATATTATACTTTATTTTTACTATATAGTCATAATTTTATCAGAAGATATGATTAAAAATTATTTTTAAAATTTTATAGACCATATAATATAAAAAAATGTAGTTTATCTATTTTCTATAATATCATTTGTTAATAAAGAAATTTCACATTTATACAAATCTAGTTCCATTTATTAAGTTTAAGTTCCTTGCGCTACTCCCCCATCAAAATATTCACATATAAATGATTTATTTCATACAATAAAATAGATGTGGGTAGTTTTGTATCATCACCTCCTCTAGTTCCCATTTTTATTTGTCCTATATGTTGGTCAACCACAATAATTTTTCTAGGTGAGTTTTATTTTTTATATAAAATTTCCTCTACGATACAATATATTTATCGGTTTCTCCTCATAAGAATGGTCATTACCAAAATGTTTCGTCTCTATATTCAATATATTTGAGTACTCTGGGATGCACTAAGTCAATAGGGGTTTACATAACACATCATGCTTTGGATATATTTTTGTTGGTAGTGATAGTCGATAGGATATAACTCCAATGTGACCAATTATCTCAAAGGGTATTTTGAATCTAGGACTAAGCATTCAATTATTCCAATCCTCTGGAATTTCATCCATGGGCGTCCCTGAAGAAACATATTATATCTATGGGTGAATTTTAGGTCACATTCATGGTTATCTCCTTTCATTTTATATTAACTTTTATAGATTTTGAATGGTGTTGAATGACATGAGACTTATTGGTCATCTTTTTTACAAGATCAGGTCCCATCACCTTCTACTCTCCAAATTCATCTTAGTATGCTGTAGGCCAACTACTCTTCTAATACAAAGCCTCGTTAGAAATGAAATGTTCTGAAATTTTATATAAATATACCAGAAAATAGATGGTGTTATTTAATATTGGTTTCTTGGGTAGTAAAAAAAGGAAATCCATTATTATGTTTTCCAATTTTCATTAGCGTATGTATAATGGTATGATCGTAACCTTATATATTTTTCAGAAAATATCCACTCGTTGGAATGCTAATAATTTAGATAAATTTATCCTATCACCCACATTATATTAACCATCTAGAGGGTTTTCTTAAAATATCTATACATATTTTTTTTCTTCTCGGTTGTATAAGGAAGGATGATATATTTGCATCATTTTGATGTTCTGTATTTAGTTCTAGTATTCATGGGACACCTCTTTAGGTTCAAACACATATAACACAATGTGTGTAAAAATTGCGCCATGTAATATTTTCTATATTTCTCTATAGCTTA
This sequence comes from Viscum album, assembly GCA_963277665.1. Taxonomy (NCBI): domain Eukaryota; kingdom Viridiplantae; phylum Streptophyta; class Magnoliopsida; order Santalales; family Viscaceae; genus Viscum; species Viscum album. Next base: position 932,688,140 of record OY728140.1, read on the forward strand.
GAATAACCTTTTTGGACCTTTTTAATCCTCCCATGAATATATCATTGATAATTTATTTTAGAATTCTTAGATAAATATCATATAATCATTGCAATGCCATATTTTGTATATACTTCAAGATTATATCCCTTATAATCATCATGATGTATAGGGTTGAAATATCCATTCTACTCAAATCACAAATAATTTTTTTTCAGGATGGTAATATATTGAATAATCATAATCATAGATCATCATAAAAAATCATCAATGGATCATATTATTCACATTTTTCTATCAATTTAAACCATATACATTAATGATATGCATATATTTGAAACATTTCATAGTATATATAATTACACAGAGCCCTCTTTTTTAACATTACTACATCAAAGTCCAGAACATGTGTCTAGTATTTATACTCAAGGATATTTAATCAATGAGATGGATAGTAAATATAATTTTCCTATTGCATGAGTAAAAAACCCAATCAATTTTTTGGACGAGTTGTTGTATATAACAATTCCTTCCCCACTAGCGGGTCATACGAGAACTAGTGAAATAATTATATTATTCTTCCTCTCACTAATCTCTCTTCATAGACACCAATCTAGAAAAACATGACACTAATTCTTATAAGTTTTGATAGTGGGATTTGAAATGATGATAATATTCCCACAAATTGATGACATCCCGAAGTTAATTCAAGTAAACTCCAGATTTATAACATATATGTTCGTTTCTACAATCCTATAATTACATTGTATTTTCGTGGATCTAAAGATATAACTTTTTTGCTGATAAAATGTGATTGGAATTTTATATTCCCATCCAAAACTCAAATTTACTATACTTCTAAAAAATAAAATTTTAATATCTTTAATACATCATTGAAATGCTCATCATGTACCTCCTTTATTTGAGAGTAAATACAAATACCATATATTGATACTAAAATTTGTTGATTTAATTTTTAAAGACTCAATTAACCTTTTCCATGATTTTTTCTAGATCATTATTGAATTTCTATGCAATTAAAATGAAGACATAGTTCCCATTCCTTTTATTGAAATTATTCATGGTGATATCGTCAATCTTCACCACTAGATGGTAATACCCCAACTGAATATAAACCTATGTTATGTCCTATAATCTACATATATAATCGAAAATTTAATCATTAAATAGAAGATGAAATATTTTTATTTGTCATGATCTTTTTGAACTGACAAAATTCATTTCAGATATGCGTTGAAGGATTCTTCTTCATGAAAAAGTGGGTCAGTTTACTTAGTGGTAAAGCAATTGGGAATATAAAACCTTTATATAGATATTCTTATAATTGTTTCATCATCTTCTAATGTTCATATATGTAAATTATATATATAGGCATGGATATAAATAAAAAAAATTATGTGTTTGATTTGGAAATCAAACTCATGACATGATGAACACCAAACAATTATTATGAAAATAAATTAGTTAATTTCCTTCTAATGAGAATTTCATCATGGATGATCTTTTATTTCTTCTCAATAATTTGATCCAGATACACTTTCTAGCAAGGTAAAGATATCATTAATTGAAATATTGGTACCAAATGTGATTAACCATCCTAACTTAAACTGTAATGAATCAAAGGGTGATTCATGTTATGGAGCGTCAATTCCATCTCCAAACTATTTAATTTGTCTCCATAGAGGGAAATGTAATTTAAATGTCAAAAAGAGTGATATACCACTAATAGGGGAATGATAATATTTTCATGAACAGTGCCACAATATTTTTATATAATAATCATATAATTTTTTCACTAATGATATAAAAATATTTTGGTTTGTGATTTGATGTTCCTAGAAATTAAAAAAGAATGAAAATGTGGAATGAATTGAAATACATCATGAAAAAACCCCTATATTAGATGTTTTTTAAATAAGTCATCAAGATCCATCTAAGTATATGAATTTCATTATTCTATTGGTAATTGGGATTTTTTATCTTATCATGAATTTTATCCCTATAAATAGAGCATTTCCTTGGATAATTATCAATTTCTAAACTTTTATAAAGTAGTTAAGTTATTGTAATACTAGTTAAAACATTATCTTTAATCATTATTTTGAATTTTAAATTATTTTTTCATTATAAAATACGTAATTTATGCCATATTCATAAACACAAAAGACATAATCATGTTTCATTGTGACACTTCCATTGGTTCCTCTTTCCATTCTTATAACATGTTGAAAGCTGAATTTTCATTCCGTAAACTTCGTTATTAGATGAACACACTTGAGGAAATGTACTTATATTATTTTTCAGGATTGTAAATTCAATTAAATGGATGTTGATAATTATGATTTGTGATATCTGGTCTTTAATAATCACAAAATTTCATACATTATCTCAAATAATGCAAGAAATATATTTTGGGTAGTCAACATATTGACCCTTTCATTGTATAGACGACACTGTTTTTCCTAATTTAAGACATTAAAAAAAATATAAAAGATATTTTTTCAAAGATTATTTTTAAACAATTAAATAAATAAATTGGGAACCATGAACATTAAATGGATAACTCATCAATGATATATGTTCCTTAAAATATATATTTTGTGGTTACAATCATTGTTAACCATGCCATATTTCTTAATGTAAAATTTTAAGTGATTTTTTCTTCTATTAAAAATGGTTCATAAGAAGAATTTGATTTTACTAAACAATATCCCCTATGAGTGTCAAAGTAGGTGTACATGATTGGCCATTTTTTACCCAATGTGATTCCCTATTCCAACTTAAAGTGTACTTTAATGGGTTATTTCTTCTATATACAATTATAATATATCCACCTTAAATTTTAGTGTAAAAAGGGATATATTTTATAGAAACAACATACATGATAATTTACCAAAATATAGGGATATTTTCAGATTTATAGTTTTTTCTTTGGAGATTTCACTATAGTTTTATAATCATAATAAAAAAATAACTAAACAATTATCATATAAAAAATGGAAACACATATTTTTTCCATGATAATTCATAATTTTTTAGTTAATGATACACTTGATTAAACCGTCGATAATTATGAGGCCTTCTGAATTTTGGATAATAGTTACATAGAACATTATCAGGAAACATGGACATGATATCATTATTTAATAACAATAAAACATTCCATTATAATAATTTGATCCTCTAAAACTATAGGGGGTCACAAGGGGATGCACCTAATAATGGAGTGTGACAAAATCATATTAGAGTGATAATCATAGAATAGAAAATGGTAAAGATGTACATGAGATCAATGACCATATCAAGACAATATAACTTGGTTGTGGATCATACTTTTAAAAAATGAGTCAATATATGACATGAACATAAATATGACATAGGATTCAAGTGAGAACATAAAATAAGATATCAGAAACATAATTCAACTCACACTAATATGAAAATGTAACAAAGTTCCCTTCCATTAACCTCATTTGAACCATAAATGGAATGTCATGAGATTAAAAAATTACCAAATTATTTGGGTGGCTATAGAATTCTTCAACCGCCCGTCCCAATCATATCATGTACATGTGTATCTGTCCCCACATATCATACATCATAAGGATGTATGTAATCAATTTTAACACGACAATTATGTAAATTGGGTTATAAAATTTTAAATCCCAGATAAATTATGTATACATAAAAATAGATGAATAACCTTGAGTGTAAATAGAGATATCTATTTACTATAAAAAAAATCACTTAGAAAATTAAATGATAATTTTAAAATCATAACGGGTCTACATTAATGTTTATAGAAGTGGTGAATGAGAGAGAAAGGGGTATCACATTAGTTTTGAAAAATAAGGATATTTATAGTTATGTTTAAAAATGTATCTTACTCAAGGAATTGTTAATAAAAATGCATGACATAAATATGGTTCTTTAATTAAGAATAGAATTATAAGATCTAATACCATCACATGGTACAAATGAAAATGTATAAGGATCTTAATAAGATATTAGAGGAACCCTGGGAGGGATAAAGAAAGGGAATGGTAGTGTAACATCATGATCCATGTTTTTTTTAATTAATAAGAATGAAAATTTTGTTGGGTGTATATTGGAAAATAAAGGGGAATTCATTATTAATTTCTAAACAAATTATTTTATCACAAGCCATGTTTGTTTGTCATCCAACCCGACTCCTAACGCAGTTCAGTGCATGGCCCGATGGAATTCACAATCCCCATAGGATGGAAACAAATTTCTAGGTATCAATGAATAAGAATGGGAATAAATTTTCTCAATTTCCAATATATAAAAACCCAACAATATAAATAATACAAAACTAAAAATTCATAAAAAAATGCAATGATCAATTTCTAAATTTAATTTATCACACATTAGACAAAACCAAAAAGTGCTAGAAAAAATAGAAGAAAACAATTATAAAAACCACAATATGACCAAATGAGAATTTCCCCCATGTCACCACCATTAACACCACACAATAATACCTATGGAAACCCAAACCACAATATCTAAATACCATGTAATTACCTACATCAAACACAACCAATTATATTTATCACCAAAGGTTTTATCATGGAGTGATCCTAATCCCATTTGAATACCACCCTATAATAGTTTCCAGGAAATAAATATTATAATATAAATAAAATTTTATTTTTTTATAGTTAAATGCTATAGATCATTTTATAGAAAACTTTTTTAATGAAAACCATTCTTGCGTTTGAAATATCCATAAAGTACTCCCTATACTGACGATAGGTACAATATCACAGCAGATCACTAGTGATGGGATAACCTTCTGAGAACTAGCTAGTAATGGGAAACTATGTACATTGTTCTCTGCTAATGGTGGTATATAAACAAAGAACACATATTTCTCATGCATAAGTCATAATGATGGGAACCCCCATGGGCCAAGTGCTCTACAATCATCATAATGTTTATTTAGTAGTGCTGCATCAATATACATAGATAAAATATGGTCGATCCACTAAAAAATCATCTATAATACATATCCTAGTCTTCTTTCCTAGTTACCTACGTTTCCCTTTTCACTCATGTATGTCCCAGATGTCACATAACACATCATTTTCATTTCATTCAATCCAAACAATGTAATACAAAATGTATTCCATCACTTGCACACAAAAACTCTTCTTTGAAAATAAAACACACACCAAAACCCTTTAAAAACATTTTTTGACATCACTATGAATAATTAATAAACCTCATTCATAACTTATAAAACACCCTCTAGAATCACAACAAGGATTCACACAAGAAATGAACCCAATTTCATAAGGAAAAACAATTTTAATAAAAAATGCATATAAAATAAATTCAATGATCCCATTCACACAAACCACATAGATCATAAAACATATAAAAATACAAAGTAAGGATTAATAAATTCCTTAAATATTGATTAATGATGGGATCACCATCCTTGGGTGTAAAAATACCAAAATTATATTGTGAAACTCCAACCATAACTTAACTTCACCACAAAGATGAAATATATAACCTATAATAGATATATAGAACCCTAAATATCATGATTCACCCCTAAAATTATATCCCTTCTAATTATAGAAGAGAATACCTAATGAAATTGGGATAAAATTTTAGATTTGATAAAAAAACAAGGGATATTTAGACGTATTTGAAGAACCTTGGTGGAATCACACCAAATACACTAAGAAATTAATGATTCAAAGGAAGAACAGGGTTTAGGGGAGGAACTTATGGGGTATATTTTTGATTTCGATTACAAAGAGGGGGATTATGGATTAAAATTGTGGAATGAAAAAACCTAAAACCCAATTTTTAATGACCTAGACTAGATGCATAGTTTGAAAAACCATGCAGTGACCGTACTACCCTCATTGTCCCAAATAGATCATAATTCAGTTCTATCATAGAAAAGGAAAAAAATCATGTGATGGCCATATTCTTGCTTCGGCGACCCCTACCTTCCAACTATACGGTTAATGTGTGGGAAAAAGGCTACCACTAACTATATTCCAACCATGCTCCATGGTTTATCCACTAAATGCCTTCAATTTTTTTCTAAGACTCAATGGAAAGGAAATGAAAAAAAATTAGACTAGAAATAAATAGAAAAATACATCATAATTAAATAATGGATTTGAAAAGTGAGTCACAATTAAAACATTATATCCCATAAATTAAATTCAAAATATTTTATTTTTTTTATCAACAATCGATTAATGATCTCAGGGCTCATGCGTATCACCAAAATTCTATTAATCAAATGTACAAATGGAATATAATTCTGAAAAATCATCTTTATATGGGAATCCACAATTTGCACTGGTTGTTAAAGCATGTAAAAACTAGGTTGTATCTCCAATTCGTCCTAATTTAGCATACAAGACAAGTATGGATTATACTTCTTCATTTGGGAGACATGAAATATGTCATGAATTTATATCAACTAAGAGGGAAAATCTAACTTGTTTTTCATGTTTCTAATCAACATGGTGATCCTGAAAGTTCTGACATACCTTGGTTACATCTTCCCTTTTCTTCCCAAACAATGATGAATCAAAGGAGTTGCCCAATTTAAGAACAGTAGATCACCCACATACATCTCAAGATATTATAATCTCTAATCAAAATACGATTTTTGGATACTCTAAGATGTCAATAATAACTTTCTAACCATCCTGGACTTATTAGATGTCTATTGTATAAAACTCAATCTAAAAAGTGAGATCTCACCGATGTCACCCTAGCATGAAGGTGACTAACAAGGACGACAATAGAGTTTATCAAAATGATCCACTCAAATATTGGAATTATATCATTAATTATATGAAAATTAGTCCAATCCCAAATGGAATTTCCATTATCCAATGAAATCCAAGTCACGTGATTGAAGAATATCATTCAGAATCTAGTTTTCCCACTCCATCTAACCATTCATTTGAAGATGGTATGACGTACTATTGTTTATTTGTTTTTATAACTCCTTTTAATGTATTTCTCAGAATCTTGAGTTAAAACAAGGGGTCTATATTAGAAACAATTCATTAAGGAACACCATTAAGGCTTACCATGTCTTGAAAATATAATCTTCCCATCTCTCCTAGTTTTGCAGAATTGGTGATTGGAATGAAATTTAATGATTTGGAAAAATGGTCTATCACCACCCAAAAGGGGTTCCATGATAATGTTTTATATGGTTAGATAATAAAAATATCCATGGAGAACTTATTCCACTTCCATATATGAATGTTTAATTGGTGAAGAAAAATAGAGTTCCTTGATTGCTCTACATTCACCTACTGGCATGTGTAGAACCTCAATACCAAGTCTATTGTATCCTACCTCATACTTTTCCACTAGAACTACTATTGAACATTTTCTTACATTTTTTAATCTCTATAATTCATGGAACAATTAGACTAGTTATGATCCTGCAGCACCACCTTTCGTAGAGACAAGTTCACAATAATGCATAACGTGAACCATAAAACTCTCTATAGAGAGAAAGACCAATCAACGAGTTTCTCCCCCACAACTACACATGAAAGAACAACATGGACTACTAGAAAATATTATCACCAAGATACTCCCCTTGAATCAACTCCAAAATATAAGGATCCAACTATACAGTATCCAAGAATGTACCCTTGTTGTGCTACTTTGTCTCCAAGTGCATCTGGGAAATGATCCCTATCAAGGTCCAATTGTCATTGGACATACTCAATGCATGAACTAGCACATTTTAGAAAAAGATGTCTACCACATCATTAACATTTCAAGGGGTAAGGATGATATAAAAGTTAATCCAATGTAGATACTAAACTAAAATACATTACCTCAAATTGAAATCCTTTTGAGAGATGTTGTAGGTGTGTTATTATGATCAGAGTAAACAAAAAATTTCTCCGAAAAAAGTTTTATTCTATGTCATTAGACCATGAATAAATAATATTTACTATATGTCATGGTTTGGTTAATTCAATTACTGTTTTTAGAGTTGGAAGGATCTATATTCTTCCCCATGATAATCCTTCATGAGTACACACATGAGTACCATACCTCAGAAATAATAATAAACCATGTACTCATTTCTTGGCTCTAGAATGTTCAATATATATATAGTATTCAATCAACAATTCCAACCTTCAAATGGAATCTAACATTACATGAACCTTTAAAAATTAACTCATTTCAATGTGAGTTCTGTCATTGAATAATAGATCTAAGAGACTTCCCAAACAACACACCTTTAATAACTAGACATGCCAATAAACTCTAAATATAAAATAAATTATTTGGCTAATCCCATTAATTAATTGAAATTGATTTTTTAAGGTCCACAAAAACCCCTTTCTGTATTATAACATGGACTAAAAACATCTCTTCAATGATGCATAAAGTGAACTATGAAAATTTTTCATAGGGATGACCAACCCGTAGAGTGCCCAACCTAATCCTGAAATGATTCTCATTTCCCATTATTGGCCTCATAACAAACTCAAAATCAATCCATGAATACCATGACATAAGAGTCTATATACTAATTGAATACCCTATTCATGACTTCTATAAAAACCAGTAAAGGATTCATCCACCCGAAAGGCATATAAAAGTACTATATGTTGTTGTATCTTCTTAAGAAATCTATTTTTGGAATATATGAAACTCTCACCCAGAAATTGTGTTAACCAAAGCTCATGTATATATTGAATAACAACCCATCCCTTATCATGTAATAAAAAAAATTCATCAATTCATGGGAAAGTAAAGTTGTTTTTAATGGGTACATTATTCATTTTATGTAATATATACACAAATGGAGAGAGCCATTGAACTTATTCTAAAATAAGTTCTATGTGGACCATGGAAAGTTTCTTAGGTGAATGAACCATTTGGATTCCAAATGATCGAACTATATTATTAATTATTTTAGCTCAGTGGGTACCATACAATATAATGGAAGAGATATAAGATGTTCCCCTAGCACTAAAACAATTCAGAATGTCACATCATGTTCTGGGGGTAAACCTGAAATGTCAGCTGGAAATGCCTCTGGGAACTCAACCAATATTGGAGATATTCCACCTTTAGGAAAACCACCCTCATCTTCCATCATGAGAGACAATAACTGAATGAAATGATTTCCCAACGTTCAGACTGTAGGCCAAGCACGACCCGACTGTGGATCTCATTCTACATGGAAAATGTGAGAACTCCCATTAGGTTCCATGAAACATACCAATCTCATATTACAATAGAAATGTTCTCGAAAGCACCCCATCATATCCGTTACAATGATTACATCAAAAATACACATATTCATTACATGAAAATCACTTTCCCACTCTACCCCTGACACGCGGAGTGCCCAAGATGGTTAGTAGACACACTGCTCTTTTTAACACAACAGTTTTATAAAATTCTTCAAAAAACACATAATATAGTTTGGAAAGTTCAAAAAAATTACAAGAAGAGAATATATAAAATAAACAGAAGCACCATTATCAATTAAAATAGCTGCTATTGAAGATGCAATCAGAATGGTACCTTAAATAGTCAGGGCCCCTGCATAAAATCTCATTAGTGCTTGATTCAAAACAAGAAGATGTCGGGTCTTAACATAAGACTGAACATCACCAATGACCTATAGAATTTCCATAAATTTACATTGACTAAAAGAGGATTTGTTCCAACCACGAATACCAACAAAATGAGATCCCACCATCCTGAATGGCTATAAATGAGTTGACATTCCTCCGGAAGATACAGATCCCACACACCGTGGTAGGGGTGCATCACCTTGAAAAAATGATTAAAGATTCCCATATATACACATTGAGAACAAGGATTATGAGGATTTTTACATGTAGGGTGAGTATTCTCTACCCTCCCACAATTTTGTGACACAATTTAACATGCATCCAAGGACACATATGAACAATAATAGGAAGGATGGACTAACCTATCACTTCCCCTTTCTCATTCCCAACTCACATCCTATTATTCTTAGATGATCTATCGCATCCCATTTCTCACATAGACCTATAATAATTATACCTTCCCATATATTCTATCTCCATTATATAATCATGATCCAATACTTTCGCATAGAGTTTTTTTCTGATGAGGAAGACCGGAGAATAAATTTCTTATTGCAAAATAATTTAGAATCTCAAAGACATCATCCTCTCATTAGAAACTATTTAATGTGAATACCGAACTAGTTCGAGAAAGAGGTTGGAATACTCAATTACTATTAAGTCCCCATGAACATGATCTATAAACTCCTAGGGTCTAACATAGGCCATGAAATCAGGGAAATATAGGTTTTTATTGATATACATTAAGTCTTTCTATCTTATCTGCTCATTATTTCCCATTTTCACCATTGAGTCCCACCACCATCGATTGGGACCATCGAGGAAAAATTAAGATAATTTTACCTTGACATCCATAGGAGTGTCATAAAATTAAAACAAGAATTTTAACTTCTCAAACCACTCCTTCGCTTCCTATGGATTGTTGCTACCTCAAAAAGATGAGATTTTTTATGAATCAACTCCCAGGATTTGTCCACTTGAGCACCAAATTCTGGTTCTCTGACTAGAGCAAGACCAAGACCCTCTCCCTATCCAAGATCCTGAACATCTTAGACAACAGCTTCCACTTGCATCCATTCAAGTGGTGATGAGGAAATCTCTCCATCTTCTTCTAGTGGTTGCAAGGGAATTTTCCTATAAGGGATTTTTTAAAAAAGAATCAATACAATGAAAAAACTCAATACATTAAATCATAAAATTATCATCAATAACAAAAAATAAAAAAAACCATAATCATACCAACAATTTAATGACCAAAACACTTCACCCCCACCCAATGTACAAATACACTCTACCAAATTTACGCCCCGCTTGGTGGATAAGTCAAACTATAATCCCGAGATCCCATGGTTTATATATGTCTATCATGATGTGTGATCGCAAGTAACCCTAACCAAACCTAGAGACTCAAACCTCTACTTCTTATTTTTAGTATATCGTGAATCATCCCAAGGAACACAATAAAAAATACCTCCCTCATTTGATACACTTTTTTTTAGAAACCATTCCATGTTGTCATCTGAACTGACTCCCGATCCGACCCACGATATATCCCGAAGGGAATTCCCAGTACACATGGGTTAGAATAAAGATCCCAAGAATTAATAAATAATATTTAGATTGATTTTACCCAATTTCATTTACATGAATAATCTAAAAAATAAATAATCCAAAACATAAATTTCATAACAAAACATGCCTTGAACAATTTCCCAATTTGAGTTACAACACATTAAACAAAATCAAAAAGGAAAATAACAACGGGAACAAAAAAATATCTCAAAAGAAAAACATTAAATAAAAGAATAATTACCCTCAAAACACCACCATCAGAACTATACAAGGATACTTCTTGAAACATGAACCACCATCTCCAAATACCATTACATTACACGTGTCAAGCCTACCCAAGTCTACTGACATCCAATGGTGTTTTTTTGGGGTGAGAATAAACCCATGAGATTTCACCCTATAATAGTTTCCATGAAATAAGAATTATATGATAAATAAATTATCGTTTTTAGAAAATAAATTATAGAGAAACTTTTATTGAAAAAACAATTTATGGAAATTCATGATTTCGTTTGAAAAAAACACAATGTACACTGTGTGCCGACTGTTATTACGATATCACCAGAGAGCAATAGTCATGGGAGAACCCTTAAGGAACTTTCTATAAATGGGACACTAGGTACATCGTATCTCAATGAATGGTGGTACAAAAACCATTATCACATGTTTCACAAGAATGATCCACTATGAGGGGAACCCCCATGGGATTACTGGTCTCAAATCACCACAATGTTTAGTTAGTGTTGTAGCATCATTTGTGCTGGATTATATTAGGAAGAACCACCTCTAAATCATCTAATATACTAGTCATAGTCCATCCATTTAGTTACGCAAGATACTCTTTGTGCTCATGTATGTTCCACATGTCACATAACACATAATTTATATTTTAATAAAACCAAGCAATTCAATACATTCATTATTCCATCAATTTGACACACGGAAATATTCTTTTAAAATCAATCACACACCAAAATAATTTCAAATAATGATTCAAAACTCATTATCAATTAATAAACAACATGCACAATTTTTTAAAAAAATTCATGAAGAAAAACAAAGCTTTGCACAAGAAATACACCCAATTTCATGTGGAAACCCATTATCAAACAAAATTCATATCAAATCCTTTAAAATCCCCCTTTTCACTAACCACATATATCATGGAACACATTAAAATACATAATAAATAATAATAAATTCATAAAATAATATTTATGAATAGAATCACCTACCATAGGTGTATAAATCCCCAATATCTAGTGAAAAACACCAAACACACCTCAATAACATCACAAGGATGAAAGATCAAACCTATAAAGTCATGATAAAATACCAAAGATCAATATTAAACCATAAAATCATATCCTTACACACTAGAGAAGAGAATCCACAATGAAATAGAGGGAAACCATTATATTAGAGGAAGAAAACAAGGGACACGAAGTCTTACATAATGAAACATGGAGGAATCACATGAAATTTTCCAAGAAATTAAAGATATGGAGGAGGAGAATTGATATGGTCAAGAACATGAGAAGCAGAATCTATATTGGAATGAAAAATACGGGGTTTATGGCTTAAAATAGGGGAATTAGGAAACTGAAGACCCTAATTTTATGTCTTGGATAGGCTGCATGGTTATTCACCACATTTTGAAACGTTGTACAACTATTGTGTGATCCTCACTATTCATAACAGAACCTATTACATTGCTACCTGATATGAGGTGCACAGATATGCGTTGGGCATGTGGTTGTTTCTTCCTCACCTTACTTCCAAAAACACTATTAACTAGGAAGGGGCACGACAACCACAAATAGTGTTCTAATGTGATCCATGCTCTCCCACCAAAAACCGTCCATTTTTTCTCCAAGACATGAAGGAAATCCAAATAGAATATGATAGAATGAAAATAAATAGAAAAATACCTCAAAATAAAATCATGGATGTCATATTATTGGTCTTCATATTTTCAATTTATCAAAATAAAAATACATCACATTGTTTTTTCTTATGGTTTCAAACAAAGAATGATCAATTTTATTATTTTATTAGTTTAAAAACTAAAATCAATGACATAATACCCCAAATAACATAGAATTCAGATTTTTAATATATATTTTATTTGAAAAGAACAATAGCAATTAAATAGTTTTATTATATATTATTATAATATGATTTTTATCTAAATTTATACAATGTACATGATAATATTATGCTACACACAACACGCAGTTAGCATTCGTTACAGGTCTGACCAGGTTTTACCTCCCTATAATGGCCCACCAATTATAAAAATAAATTTCTACACTTTTATAAACTTTATTTCTAAAAATGAACATCATTTATGGATTCAAATTTTCAAAAAAATGGTGTTTTTTTGGTATTTTCAAGAGAACTTTCATATTTTTATGAATAGTAAAATATACTGCATTTTTTTTAAAAACTACAATTACGTTTAAATTATTATTGATGAAAATTTGTATTTTATATTTTTCCTTATGGTCAGATTAGATCAATTCTACATATATTAATCCAATTATGTTCATTGGAATCTTTTTTATTTTTAAATTGGATCAAAATTCTTAATGATCTTTTTAATGTTTTTACAATTAAATATCGCTTTATCACCCTATTTGTGGGATTAGCATTAAACAAAATTATCAAAAAAAAATTTAATTTGTGAAAATAATCATATAAAGATATAATAATTCGGAATTTTTTATTATTAAAAAACACATTTTTTTCCAAACCATATTGTTAATAAAATTAATTTTTTTTACATCGACTAAGGTAAAATTAATCATAACAATGGATTAATCCTTAATCATAAATTCTATAATGGAAAAAAACATATAAACATTCCATTGTATTATAATTGTTATAATATATAACCTATTGGTTTGAAATGTGTGATTTAATGGGGAAAATGTTTATAAAATCTCTCTATATAACATGTGTGGTCAGGAAAAAGACAATATAAGTATCATTTAATAGATTTAACATTTATAAAACATTATAATTTGGAAAAACATATTATTTTTTCTTATAAATAAAATTTAAAAATCTAAATGTATTATATTTATCATATAAATTTATCATTAATTTTTAGAGATGCAGTAGTTTCATATAACTCTAAAGAAAAGATAGCATAATGGTTATTTAGAAAATAATTGACTAAAATAAATGATAATATAAATACAAAATGTGAATTAAATTGATGGAATTATTTTTATGAATTAATTTTTAGATGAATATATATAATTCTAAATATTTTTAAAAATATCAAATTTGAAATCCAATAATTTTTTTATTTTAAAAAATTAAACTCAAATAAATAATGTGAACATTGATAGTAAAGTTATTTTACAATAATTGATATTTTATTAAATGTTTTAAAATTAATAGAAATATGACACATGGACAAGTATTTTTTGTTTAAATAAATATTAAATATGGTATTTAAATGGGAGAATTGATCTTTCATAATTAACATATTCACGCATAGATTGTAAAAATATGGTTAGCGTGATCCAGGTTAATGATGTGTTTTTGTGCATTACATCCTCTTATTTAAATATAAATTTCGAAAACACGTGAAATTTTAATTTTGTTAATTAAATATCATATTTATAATAAATGGGAACTATATTATATAAAAAATATAACTTTATGTTAGTGTTAATAGTATAATTACATACATTATAAAACTAGAAACTTAAATAAAAACTGAAATGAAAAATTTGACAATCATAGATGTTAAAGAACAAGATTATAATAATAGACATATTTTTGGTTTTTTATATTTTTATCATTCATTATAACTATTTAATCCATTATTTTTTAATTCCAAATGAACGTGCAGAAAGGGATAACTCTCATTAGGCAATACATTTTTGCATCAACAAGATTGATACTCCTCCTCCATTGTAAAATGGATCTCATCCCTCACACTTCCTCGCACAAATAAAGATACTTTTTTAGTCAATGATATGAAAAAATATATCCTCAAAAAACATCAACCAAGCCTATAATCGAAAACATTAGAAAAAATATATCATTGGAATCCCTTTTGTGAAACCAAAAAATGAGTTACCAAAATATACAATAACATCCTTCCATAAGTTCATTAGTTTAACTTAATTTTATACACATTCTGTTATTTATATTCAATTATTATATAATAATATAACTATTCTCAATATACATAAATGTTTTTATGTTTTTAATTTTACCTAAACGTATATACACTTCCATTTAATTGGTATGAAAATTACTACTTATGAATACGGCGAACCACCAGCTGGAAAAATGGTGTTGTTTATTTTTCCTTTACCACGTGTTATGTTTTGGAAATAAGATGGAAATTACATGTATATATGATGTATATGAAAATTATAATTTATTTATTCTTCTATAATTTTTATGTTTAATATAACATCTTTATTTCTATTTTTTGAGAATTTGATAACATCATTTGTGGTAGTGTGGACTACCACCTCCCTAAAGTGATGTGATTCATTCATTCAATTAATAAAATGTATAATGGATGGATTTAATATTAAATATTTTACCTAAATGAAATATATAAGATATTCATGACATATTTACCTTTTTGTAAATATAATATATCATTTTAATTATTTACTTTTTTTTCCCACTAAAATTGACAACGTTAGTCGTGAACGAGTTCACTACCGCCACCTCACCTCGATGTGATTACTTCTAAATCATAAAAATTATATACATAATTATATATGAAAAAATAACATGTTATATATTATATATTTATAATAATTGAAAGATAATATGTTACACTTATTTCTTCCTTAATAATCATTGAATGATGGATATGTTATGCATTCTTACGTATCACCTAATATCTCATGATTGTAACATTTGGTCATTTTTAATATCCAAAATTAATGATTAGATTAAAAGTATAATCGATATATAAATGTGAAAATAATGTCTTTATTATTATTCATGATATTTTTATATTGTTTCCCCTTATAACATAGTTTATCCTTCAAAATAATTTTTGACAAATAATTTGAATATGGTCAAAACACCCAACGTAATCATAACAATTTATAAGTTGAATACAAAATTTGTAAAAGTAAAGTAATAGTAATAATTAACTTGAAAAATGTTATGAAGAACATAAATAATTAATAAATGTTTATTATTAAGGAATATCAATACATATGTGACAATTTGGACTCAATGTAAGTGATTTCATCACAATTTACATTCTATTGAGACTTTTTGTTTTTATGCACCTTTTTTCATTCATATGGTGTATATAAGGCCCTTTGACGTTTTCAATTAAGAAAATACTTACAGTAATTATATTATATGTTTTATTTAATGTTATTCATTCATGAGGATTATGACTGAAATGTTTCAAAATTGTATGGGACACATTGGAATATTTAAATATTGTTCACATTATGAATTTTCTAATGAAATTTAAAAAGTATTTCAATTCATCCACATCAACATTCCTAGTTATTAATTATCCTCCATAATGGAAATTTAAGTAGATATAAACATTTTATTTAATACATATATTTGATTTTAAGGAACATTTTGTATTAATTAAATTGATTATTCAGTATATAAAGAATGATTGGAAAATGGATGACATGGGTTGGGACTGGTTAATATATGTCCTATGGGTTGGGGATGATTTAGATTAATCCCCATGAAGCATCAAAAGTATTATAAAACAAAATTATTTGGCTACAAACCCTTTGATTATATTTCTTAGAAGAATAAACATACTTCTACAAATATGCATAAAACCTCTTGTAAAAGGCAATGACTATAGAGTTTCATGTTCCATATACATGACGTGAATAAATTATGAATTTTATTTTTGGTGATTAAATATTTATTTATAAATTTTAGTCATCATCTATATATATGGGTACATTTCGTTATCATTTTATTTATTAAATGGCATGTGTTATAGTTTCTTTCCATTTTATATTGATATATCATTATCTAGATAATTTAATTTGATGTGTCATCAGTTATATAACATTTTATGAATATTATTCTCATCAATTAATTATTTATTCCACTATACATACCCTAAACTCTCATTTGATCATTCTATTATTTTCTCTTCTTTTCCCTAGGTTATAAATATGAATCCCTTTATGATTTGAAATTTTATTATTTATTATTTACTATTATGTTTTATGATATACTTTCCAATTTATTATGGGAATCACGTATGTAATCTATTTTTCCAAAACAAATAAATTGTTCAGTACATTGGGATTCAAATTATTTTTCTATAACAATGTAATAATTAAGGAATCAACTCTAGGAATTAGGGGGTGTGGTATAGCGACCCAATATTGATGTACATAGACATTAGATCACTTTTTTTGAAATACATGAAACATTAAAAATATATATTCCCAATGACTTTATTTGTTTTCTACCTTTGGTAACATGGAACAAAAATCTAATAACTCTGTTAAATATGTTAAATTTTTCTCTCAAAGATATCCCCCATTAGTATTTCTACTTAAAAACCATTATTAATTACATAGGGAAGGGAATCACAAAAATTGGGCGAGAAACTATTATTATTAAGGGTAAACAATGGATATGAGAAATCATATAATGAACATAAGGGTAATAGATCATGATCATGATCATTAAAATATCATACCCTCTATATAAAAATCATAAAAATGCAACATGGACTAAATATTTTTATTTCATAAGACATTAATCATATTGAAATAAAGAACATGTGCCTTGAAACTGTAATATAAAAATAAGACTTTTAATTTCAAAAACAAATTATGAATATTAAAATTCTTGGTCAAGGAGGCCTACCAAGACATTTATAACATGTTAAGAATGGGTTAATAATAGTTAAACTACATTGGATTTGGGATTCCCTCATGTGTTCCCTCTTGATTCGGTCTTGGGATGTCCTCCCTTATACCCTCTTGATTTGGTCTTCTAATTTACATTCCTTTACAATATTGTTTTGGTTATGGGATACCCTTATATATACACTATATTTTCATGCATGTGATTTCCTATCTTGTACCATCTTGTTTTAGGATTGCGATATCCTCCAATGTACCTTTTGAGATCATAAAACATATATCATTACCCATTACATTGGAAGGAGATATAGGTCCCCAAAAAACACATACATACTTGTCTCACAAGATAAATAAATATTCAACATATCATTAACACAAAAAAAAATATTTGTTTTAGAGACAACATGAACAACCCATGAAAAGAAGTAGGTGTAATTTTCATTTCCTCATGTCATAACATATAGAAAATTAATAGGATTCCTAATAATTTCATTATAGCATATCCCATGAAAAGAAGTAGGGTTGAAAAGCATATAACTCGTTGAAGAGAAATGGATTTCATCAGAATAATTCCATAAAAAAATAAAAAAAATAAAAAAATAATACTAATGGAACCTTTATATCATTTCTTAAAAGGCTTGAGTAACCTAAATGGATGTCATCATAGAAGGAAAATATTTTGGGAAGATCGTCAAAGAATGTTTCTTAAGGAAATTATAACATATAATTAAAACATTATTATGAATATATAATACATTTTCAAATAATTTTCATAGATAATTCAATGATAACATATAATGATGTCACGAAATAATTTTGAAATCATTTTTCCATGAAAACATACAAAATCGGCCTCAGTACATTTTAAAAATAATTTTTATTTAAAAAAAGTTTGAATACATATAAACAGTGATGGAAAACATTTTTAATGAAATTTAATTGAAGATAAATTGAATACATATAAATAATTCGGTAAAACATTTTGAAAGTAATTTCGTTGAAAATACATAGAAAACATATAATTAATGTTTGAAAATGATTTGAAAAACGTTACTTTGAAAATAACTGTGAAGACTAATAAAAAATATTTAAAAAAATAAACCAATTAAAATGTCTATTCCATAAAATTTTCCTCCATTTATAATTATAAAAATAATTAGTTTTTTTGTGAGATGTATTATAATATTACATCAATGGATGAATAAACAAAAACAATCTCAAAAGAGATTAGATTGTTTTAATAAAATGTTATCACTAGGTAACTTGGGATCATATTATTCAAGTAAGAAAATGTATATAAATGAATCATGAAATAACATGATATTCATTAGGTTAATTATATAAAATTTACAATGTAATTATATACACATCATAAATTAATTAGTATAATAACAAAAAATCACTCCCTAAGAACGAAAAATGTGACAAAACTATTTTTCCGATTTTGTATCTTTTGAAACTGAAAACACATGAAATATTGATATTATAATGGATAGATAAATAACAATAAATTTATGTATATTAACTATTTATTACATCAAAAGATAGTATACACACTATATAAAAGTAAATTTTGGTGTATAAAGCATGTATCTTAAGGAAATAATAAGTGAGATGAAATCCACTTACCTTTTGTCTTGGTTATCATTATACTCATTCAAACCTACTATATAATAAATAATAATTTATAATTAATATATAAAATAAAAATATTATTTTACATAATTAAGTGTATCGTTTAATTATGAATTTATATTAACCAAAATATAACAATTCAATGTTAAAGATTCATTTCGGGAAATATCCACTTTGTTCTTTTCATATGTCACAATTTGTTATATCTTTGGTCCTTATACTTATATCATGATTTATAAAATTTAAAATATTCTATAAATATAATTTTATTACATTATATATGTATTATGATAATATATATAATATATATGTATGAAATGAAGTACACTATTGAAGGTAATGGTATTCTGTAAGAAAAAAAGAACATTGTTTCCGTTTTTTCTATCATATTGTTGGAAATAAAGAAAATCTCAGATAAGTATCTTTATTTGTATATAAATAATTAATAAATTAAAATTATTATATAATATATATCAAATAAGTTAAATAAACCAATCCTTGATACATTCCATGTAGTGTGTGGAAGAATCAGATCAGTTTAAGGGACAAGTAGACCACACATCGTCAAAAAAAATTGTCATATTTAAACAAAATAGTATATAATGTGTTATGAATATTAAAAATAATAACTAAGAATAAATAAATAATAAATAAAGTATATTATATATATAAACATATTATTCATTGTGATTTTCACCATGAGAGGTAGCAAAAGAAAAATGAACAATCATTGTTTAGTGAGGCAGTGGTTTTCCTAACATATAAACACTATGTCTATTTACAATTAGATGATATTTTATGTTAGTATAGGTCAAAATCATATCTTAAAAATATACAATTATTCTTTGTGTATTGTATTTTTTACAAAATCATGGAAAAAATATAGTGGAGGGTTAGGGAAAGAATGTAAAAGAAAGTATCTTAAGAGAAGACATTATCTTTTAATCGGGTAATTTTTCTTGTTTGGCACCAAAACTATTCCTTCGATTACATTATGACCCAAGTAACGATTCAAGGAGGAGGGTGTTATGTTTTGGACCAAATTGGGATTATAATATTAGAAACATTGTGGTATGAGATGAGTTAATAAAAGTTTGAGCTGTTGTTATTTTATAGGGAATGGAAATGAGACAATTCTCATTTTTGAAAACAAGTTATATGTACAATGGTTTTTACCCAAATAATCAATGAAAACAAAAAAACATATTAATGGAAGGTTTATGTCCAAATAATGTCTAGCCAGTTGGTTTTGAAACTGTTTCTCAGTTCTTTTGGGTCGTAAAATTATGGATTAGTACTTTATTTAAATAATTTTTCTCTTCCTGATTGTAATTAATTTTAATAATAGTCACAAATATTTTGTAACACCCCATGATTCCATGATATGATTCTCTTTGAATAATATATTTGCATGTGTTGTACGCAACTTCTAGATTCTAACACACTGCGACTAATCAAAGTAGTCGTTATGAATAGTAATACCCACTTTTTGAAATTTTATAAATTTTATCTCTCAAAATGGACATCATTTTTGGAATCTGAATATCGAAATTAGCCTAGGGTAAAATTTTGGTTCTTTTCAAATAACTTTTATATTTTAATGAATAGTGAAAATTACAAACATTAATTAAAAACAACCTTTTTAATCAAAATAATGAATAGGGATAAATTACAAATTTGAGTGGTTTTAAAGTATATTTAGGAAATATTTTGACCATTTAATACAATTTTGTTCATTGTACATGATTTCACAATTAAACCGGACATAAACAAGTTTTAATATTTTGATAGCTATTATCTCTAAAAAATGCTTTTTTTGAACAACAGAAACTAATTTTAAATTAATTTCTGCCACTTCTATGTTTTGAATTTGGATATATTGATTCCATATTTGGAATCAGGATTTAAAAATTGTGTAAATAGTTATCCTTTATTTTTAGACATTTTGAATAATTATTTCGGTAAATATTTTATTTTCCATGGTTAAAGGGTAGATTCCGTAAATAAGGGTGAAAAAATAATATTATAATAAAACAAATTTCCCTAAAACATGTCATAACCTTATTGGTTCATATATTTCCGACCATGGGAATCATTGGGTCAATTTTGAGACCCCGTGGAGCCACTTGTAAGTGATAAGGACACTTTATATTAATTAAGATAAAATAAATACAAAAATTACTTAAGCATATATCTTTTAGAATTTTTTTTACATAGGGTTACATATGTTGGATTTTAGATTATAAATATTCTTTATAAAAATAAAAAAATTTCATACATATTAGAATTTTAATTATAATTTTTAGACATTTAATAATGAATATATTTTATGACACAATAATGATGAAGTATTTTCCTTATTAATGAAAGAATCAAATAATCGGTATTATAAATGTTAAAATAAATATAATTTGAAGTTTTGATGACATACATGAATTTTATTTCTTTATATGACATTATAAGATTGATTAAATAATTTTTTTGAATTAATAATTTTGTTAAGTCTTTAAATAAATCAATTAATAAATAGTGTCAAATACACATAAATGAGTTTTTAAAACAAATATTATATTATTAATTGATATTATATTTTTTAAAAAATATATGGTTCGGCAAAAGGACTTATATCATGATAGGTGTAGCATTAATGGACCACTTGTGGGTTTCTTGGATGTATATAGTATGATTATTAACTATATAATATAAAAATACCATGTGACATGGTAAATGTGAAATTAATTAACTATGAGTTAAAACTACAAGATAAGGATAATATAATGACCCAAACCAGTCTAAATTCTACTGTATAAAAGTATTTCGACCCATCCCCACCTTTTAATATTAATAATCCACTTTGGAGCCATTAGAAACCGAATATTAATTTATTATAAAATAATATTTCTCGCTTTTCCAAAGGTTCCCCTCACCCCTCTTATAAAAGATAACTCCCCCTTCTCACTAATTCAAAAATTCAATGCCTTTTGGCTTGGAGAACCCCTACCCAAATACTCTCTAAACTTCCATTAATTCAACCTAGATGCCTTATTTTTATCAGAAAGCCATCCTAAGGAGCCCTTTTGATCAAATCAAAAGAAAGAACCCGAAGAAGAGGTAATGTTTTCACCACCCTCCTTCAAGTTCCGTACTTCTTCGTCTTCTTCTTTATTTGTTATTAATATTATAAAATAATAAGTCCAGTGGCTTATATATATTGTGATGTTATTATAAAAAACAATAATTAGTATTCTCTCCATCCTTTGAATGACATGTCACCATACGTGCGTACGTACAACTTACCGTCTCCACGCTGTGGTGTAATTGTTATTCAAAACATTATTATTTGGATTGGTATAATAATGATGTGTAATTCAAGTAAATAATAAATATAACCTGATAATTATTCTGTATATATGATATACCATCCAAATATATATTTTTTTAATATCAAAAGAATGATATTGTCGCTAGTGCGTATGTACAGACTATCGTCTCCACGAACGCAATGAGATTCATTCCATATCGTATCCATTCAAGTATAATTCTCATTTTCTGATTAAAATTAGTTTTATAGGACTTGATATAATTATGTATATGAATAATATACAACCTAATCATAATAAACACATCTTAAATAAAAAAACATATAAAATAAAACGAGTAAGTTAACACTCGAAACAACGATAATACTAATATATTATTAACAAAGAAATATTAAAATATCATATATGATATTAGATTAATTTATATGATTCATGTATAATTTAATAACAATTATTTCACCATTATACTAGAGTTTAGACTACCCTCAACCAAGTAAAAGTTCTAGGTAAGGGTTTATTTCACAATCTCTTAATTAACCGAGGTTTTTTATACGTAATTATCTACTGGAACCTCTTTATCATCCACATCCATGTTTTTTAAAAATGCATTTTAAATAATTCTTACTATTTTACAGACTATCGATTAAATTCATTTATACCCTTGTTTGATTTTAATAATATTTTTATAAATGAATATTTCTATCGTTTTCCAAACAATGTTCTTTTTAACCGTTTCGACCGAATTAAGGTAAGAATGTATTTTTTAAAATTATACGGTGGGTGCGGCTATTTTCCGCCGTTATAAAATCATAGAAGCTTCCCTTACAAGATTATAATAATATTTTCAAAGTAAATGTTTTTATTTTATAAAAATTGGAATTTTAAATGATTTCAAAATGAGATATATCTATCAAATAGTTCTGATTTCATCAATGTCAACTTCCTTTAATGGATTTTAAGCTTATTTGAAGTTTAATTATAATGATACAAAACTTCCATATTGTATTGAAGGTTTTGTGATATGTTTGACTGTGGATATGTTATTTTTATACCATTCATGGTTTGTGAAGAAGGGAATGCCATTTTTTATGCTAGTTTTAATACGAATGTTTATGTTATGTTTAAACTTGTTCATATGAGGAATGCATTGGACTTAATAAGTAACGGGTGGAGCCCGCTATAGATCCTTGTTGCATCAGTAGGTCTAATGAGACAAACTAGTGTCTTTTCACGAGGCCTTGACAAAATCTTACTTGTAGTATTGGAACGAGGCCTTGGATACATGGTTATGATAGTCTGGCATTATGTATTCCATCATTATGAAAGTGGTTATTGATATTTCATGTGATTATTCGACTAGTAGAATATCCATGTAAATTAGTAAATGGAATTATTTCATTTTGTTTTTTTAATATTATGATTAAGTTTATGTTTAAAAAGATTTTTTTAGTTATACATTGCCTAAAATGTTATTGTTTATTTATGAAAGTTTCTACTATATTGTTATCCTTCCTTACTCTGTATTTGAGCTCACCCCTTTCTATGTTTTATTTTTCCCAAGATCTGAATAAGTAATATATGAATGAACAACATGGATAGTATAAGGGGATATGAGTGTGGAGACAAGATATTGTTGTATTTTTCACTTTATGATGTAATCTAAACATTATGAATGTATCTAGTGTTTCCAAGACTACTAAACTAATCTGTTTTTTGAGACATGATCATTTGTGATCATGCAAATGATACGTAATAATGCACCGACTCTGGGTAACTGGGGTGGGGGCGATACAGTTGGTATCAGAGGATGTTTATTAAAAACCTTGGAATCTAGATTTAGATAAACTATGATTAGAGCACATAGATCTAAGATGGACATTGAGGATTAGTATTGAAGAGATTCCTAGAATTTTGGTATTGTAGAAATTTTGTGAGTTTTCTGAGAAATACACCCCTCTCTGGATACGAGCAGGTAGAGGTGGCTCTAGCACAGTTGTACATAGGGGTAAAACCCGAAAACACCGCTTTGAGCTATACACGAACAAGAACTAGTGCACGACAACAGGCATTGCTGAACTATTGGTAACAACACTCCCGAGGGACATGCTTAGGATAATTCACATTTTTTTACAAACCATTATGAAGGGTTTAATATTATATACTTCCTCTAGGAAAACATTTTTATGAGAGTGGATTATAAACATAAATAGTTCAATTTAGGTTAAGTGTTTTACAAGAATGAAATTATGTATTTTGATTCATAAATTGATCAAGTTTATGCCATTGTTTATAAATAGAGCCTAGCGGATGAAATGGAAACCATATCAATGCATGCACTCCATGTTGAGGTTTCCCTCATGCTCAAGATAATTATAGTGGATTTGGTGATGCAACTGGTTCTAATCAACTAATCACCAAATAGGGAAAACTCACTCAGGTTATGAATAATAATCTTACCCATTTGGAGCACCCTGATCCACATCGTGGAGGATCAATGTTAGATCGCATCACGAGGCAGCAACCGCCAACATTCAATGGGAGTAAAAATCTATTAGTAGCTGATCAATGGATAAGATTCCTAGATAAAATATTTTAGGCTTTGGGGAGTAGTGAAAGGGAAAAAGTTTTCATGGCAGTTTATCACCTCACTAGAGATGTTGTTCAATGGCGGTCATTGATTCAAAACACAAAAGAAGATGATGAGGTATCAAATATCTAATGGAGGGAGTTCAAAGAGCTTTTCTTAGAAAAATACTTTCCTCATGACCATCGACCAGATATGGAAAGACAATTTCTGAGTCTGAGACAAAAGGAGGATGAGAATGTCGCAAAGTATAAGGATATCTTTACATGGTTAGCAAGGTATGTTGGAGATTATATACATAACAAAAGATGTAAGATTGATCATTTCATTGATGGGTTAAAACAATTTCTTCACTGAGCATTAGTGTCACAATCCTTCTCATTGTACGATGATATTGTCTCATGTGCTATCAAGACAGAAAAATAATTCTCTAAGTCTTATGACTTTAAAGAAAACCAAGAGAAGAAGAGATCTACTTATCACTCTTGGAATGGAAATAAGGGGAAGAAGGGAAAAGTTGAATATCCATCATGCATTAAATGTGGGATGAAACACCTTGGTACTTGCTTGAAGGGAATGGGAGTTTGTTACAAGTGTGGTGAAAAAGGTCACCAATCTCTTGATTGCAAGGGGAAGAAAGAAGCTACTGATCTTCAATGCTACAACTATAGAGAGATGAGACATTATGAAAATGAATGTCTTAATCGTCAAGGGAACTTACCTCAGAAGAGGCCAAGAGATCAAGGCCAAGATTATGCTATCACTACTGCTAAGGTAGAAGCTCCAAAAGACGTGGTGCCAGGTAATTTAATGGTTTCCTCAAGATTAGAAAATGCATTATTTGATTATAGATCATCGCATTGCTTCATATATTCCTAGTTTTCTAAGAAAATTAGATATTTACACATTGATTTAACATGGGAGTTGTAAGTTAAAAATATTAAGGGAAATATCATTGCAACAATGTTTTGTGAATCAGTCCCCATTAGAGAACATAAATGTTCTTTATCCGCTGATCCCAACATCTTACCTATGATTGATTTTGATATAATCATCGGTATGGATTAGATTTTGGACTATGATTCAAAGATTTTTTTTTATGAAGAAGGAGGTTATTATTTTTGATGATGATTATAAGGAACACCTTATATTTAGAGCAGAATCGTCACAACCTAATTCTTATCTAGATCCACCCCCATTAGCTCAACTAAATCCAATTATTGTAGAGGAATAGAATGAAATGATTGTGGGTGAGGAAAGGAATGTTCAAATAGAGGATGTACCAATTGTTAAAGAATATGTATATGTGTTTTCAGAAGACTTACCTAGAAATACTCTAGAATGATAAGTTAAGTTTTCCATTGATTTAATTCCAAGATCAAGGCCTATATCGAAGACCCCTTATAGAATCGCTAGAGTGGAATTAGTTGGACTAAAGAAACCACTAGAGGAAATGAGAAATAAGTGATTTATTCTCCCTAGTGTTTCTCCATGGGGATCCCTTGTTCTTTTTGTTAAAAATAAAGATGGATTTATGAGGTTATGTATCAGCTACATGGAGATCAATGATAAAACAATAAAGAAAAAGTATCTCCTACCTCGCATTGATGTTTTATTTGACCAACTGCATGGTGGCCAATAATTTTCAATGATTGAGCTTTGGTGTAGATAGCATCAGTTATGTGTGAAGAAGGAAGACATTCCGAAACAGCGTTTCAAACCAGGTACGAGCATTACGAGTTTACAGTAATGCCTTTTGGGCTGACTAATGTGCCCTATGTATTCATGGATCTAATGAAATATAGTTTTCAAGGAATATATAGATGAATTTGTGGTGGTATTTATTGATGATATCTTGGTATACTCAAAAAGCTACATAGATCATGAAAATCACTTGTAGATTATCCTAAAGACTCTGAGAAGCCATGAATTATACTGGATATTTAGTAAGTGTGAATTCTGGCTTCATGAGATTTATTTTATTATCCATATTGTCTCTAAATAGGGAATCTCTGTTGATCCTTATAAGACCAAAGCAATCCATGAATGTCATGTACTGATGAGTATAACTAAGGTATGCAGTTTTATTGGTTTAGCATGTTATTATCAACATTTTGTCTAGAATTTTGACTGGTTGGCAAACCAATTAACAAATATCACACATAAAGGGGTTAAATTTTTTTGGACAAAAGATTGTGAAAAATGTTTTGATGAACTGAAGAGAAGATTATTCAATGCTGAAATATTGACTATTACATCAGGGAATGATGGGTTCGTTATTTGTAGTGATGCATAGAAGAAAGGAATTGGTTGTGTCCTTATGCAGAATGATACTGTTATTGGCTATGCATCAAGAAAGTTGAAAATTCATGAGAAAAACTATCCTATTCATGATCTCTAGTTAGAAGTTGTGATCTTTTCTATGATGATATGGAGACACTGCCTCTATGGTAATAAAAGTGATATTTAAATTGATCACAAGAGTTTGAAGTATATTTTCTCACATAAAGAACTCAACATGAGGCAAAGGATATGGATTTAGTTACTCAAGGATTGTGATTGCACGATACCCTACCACCCGGGAAAGGCAAAACAAGTTGGAAGATGTTTTGAGAAGAAAAGATCACGGTGTTTTGAACAATATGAGAATTGAAAGGGATCCAATTTTCATGGATCTAGTGAAGATGTACATGGGAATAACCATAGAAGTTGAAACATCAATGCTTTTTCAAATGGTTCCAAAACCATCTTTACTAGAAAGGATTAAGAGTTCTCGGACCTGTGATGAAGAATTTCAAAAGAAGATTAAAGCTGTGAATGATTGGAAATTGAGAGACTTTGTGTATAAAGATGGAATTTTGAAATTTGGGAAGAGACTTTGTATTCCTGATATACCTGATCTAAAAAGGGAATTGTTGGATGATGCTCATTGTTCCAATTTCTCTATACACCCTGGGATCACCAAATTTTATAGAGATTTGAAGGAGCATTTTTTGTGGGACAACATGAAGAGGGGGATTGCTGATTTTGTGTCAAGATGTATTATTTTTCAATAAGAGAAAGCTTGAAGGCAACATCCTGGTGGAGTATTGAAACCTCTTCCTATACCTGAGTGAAAAAATGGATAATATTACGATGGACATTGTCCTGGGGCTACCAAAGACTCCTTGAAGGAATGATGCAATATGGGTCATTGTTGATCGTCTTACCATTTCAGCACATTTTCTTGATATAAGAGAATATTTACCACTCAAACGTCTGGAAAGACTATATATTAATGAAGTTGTGAGACATCATGGAGTAACCCTATCAATTTTTTCTGATCATGATCCCTGATTTACTTCAAGATTCTATAAATGTATTCATAAAGACAGGGATAATAAAATTCATTTGAGCACTGCCTACCACCCTCAAAAAGATGGAAAATCAGAACGGGCTTTTCAAATCATAGAAGACATGTTGAGATCCTGCTCACTTGACTTTTAGGGTATGTGGGATCAATATTTACCTCTGGTAAAATTTTCCTATAACAGTAGAATCAATTAGAGTATTCAGATGGCACCAAATTAAGCATTTTATGGAAAGAGATGTCGCACACTAACATGTTGGGAGGACGTTGGTGACAGAAAATTTGTAGGCCCAGAACTGGTGGAGGAAACGATGGATAAGGTAAAGGTAATCCAAAACCACTTCAAAGCAGCTCAATGTAAGGAGAAGAGATATACTGAAAACCAAAGGAAGGATTTGGAATTTTAGGTAGGAGATCATTTTTTCTTGAAGGTATAACTATGGAAATGAGTTATATGTTTCAGTGAGAATGGTAAACTGAGTCCCAGGTATGTAGGACCTTTTTAAATTCTTGAATTAATTGGGGATGTAGCTTACCATTTGGCAATGCCACCATGTCTCTCCAATGTTCACGATGTGTTCCACGTATCACTATTGAGAAAATACATGCATGAACCAACGCATGTACTCACGTATGAGGAATTATAACTAGAAACTGATCTATCTGTTTGAGGTGAGCCCAATAAAATTCATTATACAAGAGTGCAAGTGTTGAGAAACCGGATGAATCGTCTGGTAAAAATTCTATGGAGGAACCATAAGATGGAAGAGGCAACGTGGGAACCTGAGAACTAATGATGAAGAACCACCCGAGTCTTTTCATGAGTAAGTGTTCTATAAATTTCGAGGAAATAATTATTTTAAGGAGAGGAGAATGTAACACCCTAAGATTCCAAGGTACGATTCTCTTTGAATAATACAGTAGCGTGTATTGTACGCAACTTCGAGATTCTAACACAGTACGACCAATCAATATATTCGTTATGAATAGTGATACCCAATTTTTGAAATTTTATAAATTTTACCTCTCAAAATAGACTTAATTTTTGGATTCGGAATATAAAAATTAGCCTATGGTGAAATTTTGGTACTTTACGGATAAATTTTATATTTTGATGAATAGTGAAAATTAGTAAATTTTAATTAAAAACTACTTTTTTAATGAAAATAAATAATAGTGATAAATTTTGAATTTTAGTGGTTTTAAACTATATTTAGAAAATATTTATACCATTTAATACAATTTTGGTCATCGTACATAATTTCACAATTAAAATGGACATAAAAAAGTGTCAATCTTTTGATAGTTATTATCTCTTAAAAACATGCTTTTTGTTTTAACAACGAAAATTAATTTTAAATTAATTTCTGCCACTTCTATGTTTTGAATTTGGAAAAATGTATTCTATATTTGGAATCAGGATGTCCATATTGTGTAAATAGTTAAATTTTATTTTTAGACATTTTGAATAATTATTTCGGTAAATATTTTATTTACTATGGTTAAAGGGCAAATCTGGTAAATAATGGTAAAAATATTAAAATTATAATAGTAATAAATTAAAATAAATCATGTATTAACTTTATTGGTTGATACATTTCCGACCATGTGCGTCTTTGGGTCGATGTTGAGACCCCATGTTGCCACTTTTAAGTGATATGGACACTTTATATTAATTAAGTCAAGATAAATACAAAAATGACTTAAGCATATTTCTTTTAGAAAAACAATTTTTTACATAGGGTTATATATGATAGATTTTTGACGATAAATATTAATTATAAAGCTAAAAATATTTCCTACATAATGGTATTTTATTTATTAATTTTAGACATTTAATAATTAATATTATTTATGACACAATAATGATGCAGTATTTTCCTTATTAATTAAAGAATCAAATAATTGGTATTATAAATGTGAAAATAAATATATTTTTGAATGTTTTTATGACATACATGAATTTTATTGTTTAATATGACATTATAGGATTGCTTAAATTAATTGTTTTCGAATTAATAATGTTTTTAAGACTATAAAAAAAATAAATTATTGAATAGTGACAAAATTAACATAAATGAGTTTTTAAAACAAATATTATATTAATAATTGATATTATATTCTTAAAAATCTAATGATCCGACAAAGGAATTATATCATGAGAGGTTTATCATTACTGGACCACTTGGTGGTCTCTTGGACGTATATAGTATGTTTATTAACTATATAATATAAAAATACAAAGTGACATGGTAAATGTCAAACTAATTAAATAAGAGTTAAAACTAAAAGATAAGGTTACTATAATGAACCAAACCTGTCTAAATTATATTGGTAGAAAGTATTTAGACCCTTAACCAACTTTTACTTTTAATAATCCACTTTTTATCCATTAGAAACCGAATATGAATTTATTATAAAATAATACTTCTAGCTTTTCCAAAGGTACCCCTCACCCCTCTTATAAAAGGGAACTCCCCCTTCTCACTAATTCACACATTCAAAGCCTTTTGGCTCGGCCAAACCCTACCCAAATACTCTATCAACTTCCCTAAATTCAACCTAGAGGCCTTATATTGATCATAATTCCTACATGAAAAGCCCTTTTTATCAAATAAAAAGAAAGAACCTGATGAAGAGGTAATGTTTTCACCACCCTCTTTCAAGTTCTTTTCTTCGACCACTTATTATTTCTTTGTTATTTCCATTTTAAAAAAATAACTCCAGTATCTTATATATACAGTGATGCTATTATAAACATGGTACAACCATATTCAGTATTCTATACATCCTTTTAATGACATGTCACCATACGTGCGTACGTACGGCTTACAGTCTCCACGTCGTTGTGTAACTATTATTCAAAACATTATTATTTTTATGGGAATAATAATGTGGTGTAATTCATGTAAATATTGAATATAAAATGATAATTATTCTTATATTTGATATACCATCCAATTATATATTATTTTAAAATCAAAAGAATCATATTGTCGCTCATGCATACGTACAGACTTCAGTCTCCACGAACGCAATGAGATTCATTCCCCATCATATCCATTAAAGAATAATTCTCAATTGATGATTAAAAATAGTTTTAGAGGACTTGATATCATTCTGGATATGAATATGATACAACCTATCTATAACAAACCCGACTTATTTAACAAAACATATAAAACAAAACAAGCAAGTTAACACCTGAAACGACGATAATTCTAAGATATTATTAACAAAGAAATGTTAGAAGATCATATATGATATCATATTAATGTATATGATTCTTGTATAATTTAATAAAAATTATTTCACCATTATACAGTAGGTTAATCTACCCTCAACCAATGAAAAGTACAAGGTAAGGGTTTATTTCACAATCTCTTCATTATATGGGGTTGTTTATATGTAATTATCTGTTGGGACCTATTTATCATCCACATACATGTTTCTTAAAAATGTATATCAAATAATTTTTAATATTTTAAAGACATTGGATTAAATTCCTTTATACCCTTGTTGAATATTTTACGAAGTTTATAAAAAAATATTTCTGTCGTTTTCCAAACAAGGTCCTTTTTAACCTTTTCGACAGAATTAAGGTAAGAATGTATTTTTTAATCTTATACGGTAGCTGTGGATATTTTCAGCCGTCATATAATCTTCTAAGCTTCCCTTACAATCTAATAAGAATATTTTCAAAGTAAAAGATTTTATTTTATAATTATATGAGTTTTAAATGATTTCAAAAAAGAGATATTTCTATCAAATAGTTTTTATTTCATCTATGTCAATATCCTTTAATAGATTTTAAGATTATTTGATGTTTATTTATTGTGATACAAAACTTCCATATTGTATTGAAGGTTTTGTGATATGTTTGACTGTGGATGTGTTATTTTTATACCATTCATTTTTTATAGATAAGTTATTGACATTTCATATGATAGTTTTAAGACGAATTTTTCTATTATGTTTAAACCTGTTCATATGAGGAATGCATTGGACTTAATAAGTGATGGGTGGAACCTGCTATAGCTCGTCGATGCATCAGTTGGTATCATTAGACAAACTAGTGTCTTGGCATGAGGCCTTGACAAAATATTATTTGTAGTCTGGGAACAAGGCCTTGGCTATGTGTTTATGATTGTTTGGAATTATGCATTCCATTATTATGAATGTAGTTATTGGTATTGCATGTGATTATTCGACTAGTAGAATATCCAGGTGAATAAGTAAATAACATTATTTCATTTTTTCTATTTTATTCTGATGTTCACGTTTTAAAGGATTTTGTTATAGTCATACATTTCCTTAAATGTTTATTCTTATTTATGAATGTTTCCAATATATTTTTTTCCTTACTGGGAATTTGAGCTCACCCCTTTCTATGTTTTATTTTTCCCAGGATGTGAAGAAGTATTTTATGAATAATCTGCAGGGATAGTATAAGGCGATATGAGTGAGGAGAGAAGATGTTGTTGTAGTTTTCAGTTTATGGTGTAATTTAAACTTTATGGATGTATCTAGTGTTTCCAATAATACTAAAATAATATGTCTTTATAGACATTATCTTTTTTGATCATGTCAATGATATGTAATAATGCACCGACTCTGGGTAACTGGGGTCGGGGTGTAACATATTTTAGGTAAAAAAATAATTTGACCTTATAAAAAATTATAAATTATTCAGATTCCAAACATGGAATCAAATTTTCAAATTAAAATCCATTAATTTTTAAAATTTATCTTAAAATTAATCTCATTGACTGAACTACACTATGGGGTATTTTTAAAAAAAAAATAAAAAAATTTCTTCTTTTTTATTTTAAATAACAAATTGAAATTGATTCCAATTAACCACTTTGGATTAATTTATAAAAATATAATATAAATTAAATTTAAAAAAAATGAATATATTTTTTCCTTATAAATAATCTATATAAAAAGATAGTTTTGAATTGAAATCCTATATTTTTTATTATTCATCCAAAAATGATATTTCCCAAAAATCCCAAAACAAATCACCCGAATATAATTTCAACATTATAAATTTTAAAATGAATTTTATATTACTATATTAAATTTATAAATGTATCTAAAATAAAATTTATTATTTTTCATAGATGTATATTAAAAGCAGTTCATTTGAGAAAATAATATTTTTAAACAAAGAAGGTCTTACCAAAAAATATATCTATCATTATCAATAAGTTTAATATTTATGAAAACATTATTCAAAATGATTTAAATGTATTAATTACTTTTCATATTACTATTTTTAATATATAGGTTAAAAATTATTTCATTTAAATAATTATAATAACAAAATTATACATTGTAGAAACTCGATGTTGCGTGTAACTTAATGAATGTATGTTTTTCATGTAGCACGATCCCTATATGTTCTATGTGAACAAAATGTTGTAATTATTAATTAAATAAAAAAAATTATTTTTTCAGGAAAATAATTTCTTTCAACAAATATAGTTTTACTGGTACCATGACAATGGGTAAGCTAGTTGTAGGTGTGAAATTGTTATTGTTTTTCATTCATGGGTTCAAGACTCATGGGATATCCCGATGTAATTGTTTGTCACAAAACATATATGATTTAATTTTCTAAAACCACACAAATATAACTACCAAAATAAATTCAATGGACATCCTTGAAATAATTTTTTTCATTAAGTATCCATTTGACCATACTTTTCTAATACAATCCCAATTCTTAAATACATATTCAGATTTATGAAATGTAATTCTCATTAATTGTTATCCTTATAACCCTTATAAAAAATAAAAATAATTTTCCTTAGAATGAAAGTCATAAAATAATATTTACATTGGGGCCCCATATATCACAATGTTAAACTTGATTTTCAAATTCCAAACAAGTGAATACCCTCATGGTAAATTCTCTTAGAACATGGAAAAACCTAGATGGCCAAAAATCCTTTTGGAAAAAATGATTTCTTCATTATTCATTATACTACTCGCTATATTCCATAAATCCAAGAAGTTGTAAACTTAATCCTTGATAACATATAACACATTGCCAACAATCAGTTCCCGGGTATACTGTATTGTCCAATTTACTTATTTATATCCAACATATCATTATCTGAACTTACTTATCTAAATTTCAGGCAATAATTAATGGTTGGATTCCCTTAATCTAAAGTTCACCATTCCATAAAACAATATTTCTATATCTTTATCAATAATAAATATGTACATTTCGATCCTTAAGAAAAACTAATACTAAAAAAATACTTATATATTACGTGATTAATGTAACCTAATATTTAAATTAAAAAACATAAATATTTCAGTAATCTAACATTAATCTTAAACCATTAATCATGATTCATCTACCTATTACTTATTCCATATCTTTAGAATTATATCCAATATATGTAAGACGTTCCTAATTCACATTATTTGATATTTAATTTTTAAATCAATTCTCCTAATGATAATACTGTTCATATCTGAAAAATTAAATATTAACCATGTACCTTCTGGAACATTCGATTTTCATAAACATGAATGCATAATATTAGAATCATTTGTCATATTTGGATACAAAATAAAAATAAAAATATAGATATAGATTGCCTAAATAATTTCTCATTTTTCTATAATCTATGATACTTTATGTTTATCCAGGGTTATTAATCGTCATATTCTATTCAAATAATTATTGATGATTCATAAAGTGTTTTTGAGTACCCAATGTAGATCCCCCCATGAGTGTCAAACCAGGTGTGCAACAAGGCCCATTGTCATGTTCCTAATTACCCTGATTCAAAGCTGAATTTTTTTTGAAGTGGTTACCACTATGTAAAGTTGTGACAGAGCCACATCCACTTATTGTATAAAAAAGATTTATATCCATGAAAAAAAATAATATATCCTTTAACATCATTTCAATACATTATTATATTTGTCAACTCATCCTCATACATATCCCAAGAGACACACTTAGAAATACCATTATTAATATACCTTGGGATCAAACAAAGGAATTATCATCATAGTTTTCAAAGTATTAGTAAAAAATTTCAATTAAACTAACTATAATGACCAAGTTATAATGTATAGAGACACTATATCAGTTTTTCAGAATACATAAAACCTTACAAAATTGAAAAAAATGTTCATATTAGTTTAGTTACTTTGTAAAATGTTGACATAAATATTCACACATAGTGAAATAACTTCATTATTTCCAAAAATTATCTCCCCATTATTATCAATTCATAAAAACAGTTCTTCAAAACTAAGGGTTGAGACAGACATGAAAGGGGTGAGCGAAAATTATCAATAGGTGTAAATAAATGTAATGTGTAAGAGTATCCAAAACATGCGGGCATCAGAACATGATCATGATCGTTAAAAGATCATACCCTATATATCAAAAATCATGAACAAAAATCATGACATAATTACTTTCATTTCATCAGACAATAACCATAAGGAAAAACAATAAAATTATCCTTGAAATCTTAATATATGAAAAAGATATTGAATTTTAGAAGAAACATAATTATATAAAATCCCTATATCAAGGCATACTACTAGGACCTTTGGAACATGTCAGGATTTTATTAATCACCATTTTACCTAATTCAGGATTAGGATTCCAATACATTTACCCTATTGTTTAGAGCTAGAGATTATATCCTATGTACCTTCTTGTTTCATTATTTGGATTTCCACTCATTTACCATCTTGTTTCAGGTATTGGATGTACTCGTGTGGACCCGTTTTTTTCTGTCGTGGGATGTCCTCCCATGTACCCAAATGTTTTAGGATTGGGATTTTGTCTTCTGTACTGTTTAATCTCATTAAACATTTACCATTACCTAATGAATTTAATGGAGATACAGGTCCAAAACACCACATAAATACATGTTCTAGAGGATAATAAAACATTAAAATTATCATGACCCCTAAAAATAGATAGGTTTTATGGACAATAATCATAACGCATGAAATGAAATGGCTATCACTATAATGTCATCACATAATAACCTATGTAAAACAGATAGGATTCATAATAATTTCATTATTGAATATCCTATGAAAGGAAGAGGCATTAAAATGCATATATCATTTGGAAAAGAAATGGGTTTCATAAGAATCATCAATTTAAAACACAATCCATTAAACAAATAGTATAAATGAAACCATTATATCAATTCCATGATGTGCATGGGTAACATTATTGGATTTCATCTTAGATGGAAACATATTTTTAAATATATTTATAAATAAAATATAATTCAAAATATCCTTTATTCTTTGAAAAATGGTTTCAATACATAAATCATTTAAAACTAATTTTTTATAAAATTATGAAAAAACTTATAAAGAAGACTTAAAATTATTTTAAAACTTTTTCCCACTGAAAACATATAAAATATGTGTAAAAACATTTTAAAAACCATTTTCCATTGAAAACATGTAGAATTCTTAAAAAATGATAAAAATTATTTTCCAATCCATTTCATTGAAGGTACATTAAAACCATTTAATTAAATATTGAAATCTTTTTGAAACCCATTTAATTTAAAATACATTCAAAACATATAAATAATGATTGAAAAAGTTTTGAAACCCATTTCTTAAATTATAAAAATGAAGACTAATAATGAAATATTTTAAATCCATGAATGAAATTTAAAATTATTTTCCCATGAAATTGATCCAAAATTAAAATTTTAAAATATTTTTTCGAGAATTTCTAAAAACATGGTTTATAAAATAATATTTATATCCTACCGAATGGAGGAATACAGTCGAATTTTCATAAAAATATTTTTATTATTTATCTTAAGTTTTATAGATTTGAAACATTGTACTAGTAAAAGAAAATATATTTAATAAATAGAGGATAAATAAAATAATGTTTTTTATATGAGATGGATCATATTATTTCATAAATGGAAGTATGTACATAAACAATCTAGAAAAGTGAATAGAATGTTTCAAAAAACTATTCTAACTTTCTAACCTATGATTATACTCTCCTTGTAAGAAACATAATTTTCATAAAGCATAAAATATCATGAAAATTATTATATTAATTAAATTATATGTAAAATTTAAGTATATACACATTAAAATTAATTTAGCTGCAAAACAAAACATTAGCATCAAATAAAGAAAATAGATACAATACTTTTTTACCTATTTGGTAGCATTTTAAACATAAAACCCATGAAATAAATATTATAGAATGGATATTTAAATACTAATAAATTTAATTATAAAAGTTATAAAATACATATATGGATAGTATAAACACCACACAAAATGAATGGGTGGAAAATAAAACACATATCTCACAGAAATATGAAATGAGATGAAACACCCTTACAATGCATATAGACCCTTCCCATACTTGTAAAAAACTATTTCATAAGAAATATATGATTATTATAAATAATTCACACAACCATATTCTTATATAAAATACCATATTTGTTTTATTATGAATTTATAGTACCCAGTGGTTAAAACTACTATGTTATGGTATCACTTCAGGTAATATCCTATTTATTCATTTCATGTGTATTAAAGTGCCATATACTTTCTCCATATAACTATTTCACAATTTATATAATGTAAAACATGATATAAATATCATTTGTATTAACTATATATGTATGAAAATATTCAATAGAATATAAATGTATGAAATGGAAAATACTATTTATGGAGGTATTGAGCTGTATGTACACATGAACATTGTTTCCATTAATATTATTGTATTGAACAAGAGAATGAAAATGAAAATGAAAAATAAGAATATATATATATATATATATATCACTATTATAGTGTAATTAATATATAATATATATCATATAATTACACTAAACCCATTGTTAACACATTCCATGTATTGTTTGAGCGAATCACTTCACTTTGAGTGGGCGGTACACATCACTTAGTCAAATGAAATTGTCATATTTAAACAAAATGGAAAGTAAAAAAGGTATATTTTGTAAAAAACAATAGATAATATTAAATGAAAAAAATATAATATTTCATATCTATAAATATATTGTCCATAATTATTTCCTCTATGAAAGGTATTAAATAAAAAATGAACAATCCTCATTTATTGAGGCGGTAGTTCACAATACACATAAATAGTGTGTTTGTTACCCATTAGATGTATGGGTTTGTATGTTTATGTCCAAAAATTATCATAAAAAATACTAGTAAATTATTAATACCGTTTTTTGTACTATAATTTAATAAAGATATTGGAGGGGTGTAGTAAGAAATTAAAATAATCTAGCTTTAGAGAAGACGCAACCTTTTACACGGGTAACTCATTTTGGTTTATGTTGAAAAGAATCCATAGATTGATTACATACCAAAGGGAGGATACAAGTAGGATAAGATATGTTTTGGAAAGTTTATTGGGATCATTTAGGCAGATCCTATGTTCTTTTAGAGGAGTGAATAAGAGGGATATGCGGTGTCACATTATAGGGAATAGAAAATACACTGTTGGAATTTTTGAAAATAATTATGATGTACCAAAATTATTACCTAAACAATTTCAAAAATAAAAATCATTAATGTAAGGTTTATGGATGAATAATTGATAGAAATTGGGTGATAGAAAAGTTTTTATCCTATTTTGGTTCGTTAATTTTTAGTTTAGTAATTAATTGTCAAATTTTTCTCTAAACCGTTGTAATCAATTATAGTCCCATTCACTACAATTTTTTTTATAAAAATCAATGTTGACCACATTAGAGATTTTAAGTTGTTATGATTCCCAATATGGAATCAATTTTTACAAATTATAGTCACATAATTTGTTAAAATTAATTTAAAAATAATATGGTTGAGGGGACAACACTGTTAGATTTTAAAATAAATTTTTTTGAATGTTTTCTTTGGATTTAAATTCATTTTCAATGTGAAATTGATTATAATAGCCCATATTGGTATTTTTGAAAAAAATTTAATCTAATAAAAAATTTAAAACAAATTAATTTATAATTTGATGTTATAAATAATTATAATGAAAAGGCTGTTTTAAATTAAAATCCTCTATTTTTCACTATTCGCCGGAAAAAAAGTTTCTTAAAAAAACCAAAAAATATCCATAAGTTAATTTAAACATTATAAATTCAAAAATGATATTTATTATCTCAGAATAAATTTATATTTTTATCTAAAAATTATTTTATTGTTTTCTCATACATTAACATTACCAGTAGTTTTTTTAAGAAAAATAGTATTTTTAAACATAAAATGACTTTACCAAAAATTATATCCCCCATTATCAATATTTTATATATATATATATAAGCATTATAAAAAATATTATAAACTTATATATTACTATTAATATTTATTTTTTTTATTTTCTAGATTTTAATTATCTCATTTAACGAATAAAAAAAAATAAAATGATCCATCGTAGAAACTCAATGTTGCGTATAACATACTCCTACTCTGTTTTGTGTGTTGTATAATCCTACTAAATTCAGTGTGAAAGGAATTTTTTAAATTGTTATTTAATATAAAAAACAATTTTCATTGTTGAGTGAAATAAAAAATATCATGTTAATAAATTAAATCAGAAAAGAATCACCAAATCTCATGGGTGGGGGTACACGAGGAGTTGTGGTTCGTATTATTGGTGGTTTGGAAAAAATCATAGAAAAATGATTCATAAAACAAATTATGTAACACAATTCTAATATATATTTCAGGTATATTTAATAAATAAATCATATAATTTGTTTAGTTAAAATATCAAGTTATTTTTTATAGAAATACATCCATCTCTAGATACTACAACTGGACATAGTTCCTGAAATTATTATCCTATGTGTATGAATTTATAAATGGTGTATTGGGACCAACTCAAAATAACATGGTACATGATAATGGTCCATACAACACACCTGGTTTGACACTTAGAGGGGACATCCTTAGAATATTTCATATTTTCTTTAAAAACACAAATGATGTTTTTAAAAGTAAATACATCCCCAAAGAAACCATGTTTATGATGATCAGATTAGCTATGAATAAATATCATTATTTATGTAAATTATTTCAGTAGTTTTTTTATTTTAAATTATGTTTTATAATGATGTTGACTAATTTAGTATACATATTCATCAAGAAATTGTTCCTAGTAGGAGGAACATGAACCTCACTAATATACAAGTTCTAATGAGAAAGAAGGGTCATATCATTTATTCCCATAGGAAAATATTTTGAAGGGTAATAATATTTTAATCATTATAATCATATGAAATCATAGTATC
Source organism: Viscum album (assembly GCA_963277665.1). Classification (NCBI taxonomy): domain Eukaryota; kingdom Viridiplantae; phylum Streptophyta; class Magnoliopsida; order Santalales; family Viscaceae; genus Viscum; species Viscum album. The sequence continues at coordinate 932,729,412 of OY728140.1, forward strand.
ATGTAATAACTATATCGGTAAATTATTCTACATGTCTTATGGATTATGTGGAACGAATGAAATGAATATGATGCAATGTCAAAAGATGAAAAAAGGGAATAAGGAAATGAATTATTTTCGCAGATGTGAAAATTGTGGAAAGAAACACACTTGTAATTTCATAATGGAAACATTATTTTTATAAGGGTGGATAAAAATTAAACCATGTGATTGATTTCAAGGTAAATAAAGAAAATTAAAATGTGACATACATCCACTGTACGAAGGTGGCACACTAATAGAATTAATGCCATATACATCAATGGAATATTTCCCAAAAATAGGCTAATGGATCATGGTTAATATTATTCTACAGCCACATAAGGAGATGAATGGTTAAGGTGATTATGTTTTCATTAAATAATTTTTTCAAATGATAATTTCATTAAAATTGAATTTATTATAAGAATTATGGAATATAGAAGGATTTTATTGTATTACTATTTTAGTACGGATTTGAAATCACATATTGAATTGCTCCAAGAAAAGTGAATCAGTAGCGAGTAATTTTTTTGGATGACACATGGTTGAGAGAAAGATAACTCGTAAAATGTTCATGATTGTGAAAAAATTAAGTTCATATTAATAAAATATTCAAATTATTAATATAAATTAGATACGACTAACTAATTCTTAAATGATTTCTAATTGTTGAATTATAATGATCTAGAAATGTTAATTATTTATAAAAATGATAAATTTGATATTTGGACGAGTTTTAAGAGGTTAATGTATTACTTCACAATACGATGCAACATGTTTAAAGAGAATAAGTCCAAATAGTTCATAGAAAAATCAATGTATAAGATTGTGATTATGATATAAAAGTATATTAAGTAATTAGATTTCATTAAATTATTAAAGGGTGATGGAATTCCTCAAATCATTGAAAAGAGTTTTGAAAAAAACATTTTACCTATTATCATCATCTTTGATGATATCAATGAATATTGGTCACACCTCTATTTTATGGGTTTGTGGTCTACAACTTTCATCGAAACGTGTTATCTATCATTCTTCATAATAACATGATTGTTAAATTTATTTTACACGTTAATGTTTCCAATAATGTAATCATACTGAAAATATTAGGTTTTTGGTGACCTTCAAATTTTCATTTTATTATTTATATAAATGTTTTTTATCATCCCTAATTATGATGTTGGTTTTTGAGTAATAGTCTTTTCAAATATCAAACCTTTGATTATAAATACTTTGTTTAAATTAAGATAAACCAATTAAATTTAGGTGGGGAGATTCTAACACCCAAAGTGATTACTTTAATTTTAGTCTAGAATAATATTAATTGTTTCTCTATATGTATTTAGTGTTTTTCCATGATAATAATTCCCTATACACAAAACTGGGTTAGCGTGCATTACACACAAGACTGTGTTTTACTCTCTTTTTATAGAACACCAATTTATAAACTATATTTTGACACATTTATAAATTTTATTTTCCAAATTAAATATTATTTTAATATGAAATGTTAAAATTAATTTAGGGTTATTTTTTATTTTTATGATAAGTTATATTTTTTGATAGATACCGTGAAATACTATATTTTAGAAAAAAAATGGATTTTAATTTGAATAATTCTTAATGATAGATTATATTTTAAATTGGTTCTTAAATTCAAAATAGATCAATTATAAATATATTAATACAATATAGTTCATTGGAATAATTTATATATTTAAATTGGAAATAAATACTTGTTGAACATTTGAATATTTTTACATTTAATACCTTCCTTCTTGCCAGATTTGCAGAATTGGTGTTAAAACCAATTTATCCACTTTTATGAAATAAATTTATAAAAAAATCATAAATGGTTTAAATATGTATGATATTTATATTTTAAAAAGATAATCATCATTTTTTAAAAAAATTATTTGAAAATAATATGTAAATTATTTACCAAGATGAAGGTAAAATTATGTTTCATAAAGGACTAAATCGTAAAACTAAGATACAAAATGACTTAAAAACATTACCAGAGGAATGTTTCTACGAATATTTTGACCATATATCTAATTGGTTTTTATTTTATGAAATATTTTAATACATGTTCATTATATTTCACTATATGATATGTTAAGTAAGGAAAAAAGACAACAAATGATCCTTCTATTACAATTAATATTTATAAAACATTGAGATATGAAAAAATACGTCTTATTTTTTTTATCAACATATGTTATAATGTTAAATGACATATTATTTTAAAATAATTTTTCAATGAATTTTTGAGATGAATTAGTTTCTTAAAATTCTTAAGAAATGCAAACACATGGATTATATTGACAATAATTTACTTAAATAAATTATATTATGACTACTAATTGTAATGTAAGTTGATTCATTTAAGGAATTTAATTATTTTTGATATGATTATTTATTTTAATGAATTAGGGAAACTAATATATTTTAACTTCAATATTATTTTGATATCTTATAATAAAAATTAATTAAATAATGTTAAAAATGAAATTAATGTTATTTTTCAAAAATGATTTTTTAATAAATGATTTCAAATTCCTAAAAATCCTATATTCATCACAGTTATTTATAAGTATCACTAAATATTTCATATGTTATATGAATGAACCAATCGATCTTTTATCATTATCATATTTAAACATATATTGTGAAAACATTGTAAGCATCCTCCAAGTTAAAGTAGTGTTTTATGCATTACATACGCTTGTTTTAAAAATAATTTCCAACCCCAATGTTTTTATTAATTTATAAAATAACATTCATATTTATAATAATTTGGGTATATAATTTATAATATATGTAACATTAATTTATTCTTAATTTTAAAATTACATAGGATAAAAATCCAGATAATTTAATAAAAACTGAAATGATAAATTTTTGAAATCATAGAAGATAAGGAACAAAATTATAAAAATAGATATATTTTTTTGCTGGAGGTTTTAATTGACCCTTATTATACATTAATATGTGGTAATGGATACCTCCTATTAGTGCATTCTTTTTGGTATTTATATGCGTGCCTCTCCTTCTCCACTAAAAAAGGCAACCAAACATCCCACTTCCTCACACCCCTCATGCCACATTGGATTAACAATAATTGAACCGAATAGATATAAAACATAAATCCCATTTATATTGTTTCTTAAACAAATTTAATAAATCCATCCTTAGAATCCCTTTGGTAAAAACTAATAGGACCTACCCAAATAAGAGGTAACATCCTTCCACAATCTCTTTAGTTTTAATTCTCATTAATATTAACATTTCATCTTATTAAATTATATTTTAAAAAACATTATACCATCAATTTTATATGATGTTTTTATGTTAATATTTTTTAGAATTATTAGTCACAAATTAATATAATGAGTAATGAATAAACAGTTAATGTCTCTGGAGAACCACTGCCTTACAAAATGATGTGGTTCATTGTTCATTTATCACTATTCAGGGATGGGAATTATGTTCGACACAATATTTATATATGATATATATTATATTTATAATTTATTTATTCTTATTTAATTTTTACATATAAAAAACCATTATGGTTTTCTTTTTTTTGGAATATGATTAAATTTTCTGGGAAAATGTGGACTTTTGCTACAACAAAGTGATGTGATTCATACCTGTGATATGTGGAATGTATAAAGTTTTTGTTTAATTAATACATTTTGAAATAAAAGAAATATATATGATATTCCTCAATTAATTTTCAATCTAGAAAAATGATATATCATATTAATTACTATCCTTTTTAGACACTTAAAAGTGATAATGTTGGATGCGAATGTGAGGACTACCACCTCGTTGACATGATGTGACTTATTTTACATAAAAAACACAAAGACAGACACAAATACATATATATGATTATTTAACATGGTATTTATGCTATAATTATCATTATATAATGATATATATCTACTAACCTTATTTCCATAATAATAATTGAAATATGGGGACACAACCCTTGCATACATATGATCTACTATCTCTATAATTCGAATGTTGGTTCATTTTTCATATTGATCTATATTGATTGGTTGAAAATTATAATTTATATATAAATATGACCAAAATTTCATTATTATTATTTTTTATATGTTTATATAATGTCTTTATTGACAATAGTTGACAAACACAAGTCATTTTTTGATACCAAAACCAAATATGGACAAAAAAAACCAATATAAACAAAAGTATTTAGGTTGTTTTATAAAAAATGTACTTACGTGAATAAAATTTAATAATTAACATGAAATGATTTTGGAATTAATTACATAATTAACATATGTTTATTATTCAACATTATAAATACCGTTGTAAAAAGTACAACTAAATTTATGTGATTTTGTCTCAATTTACATTCTTTTGAGACTTATTTTGTTTTCATTCACCTAGTTTTTTTATATGTTGTATATTGTACCCTATTACATGTAATTTAATGAATAAAATTACTATAATTATATTCTATATTCCAATTAATGTAATACATTTATATGGATTATTATTTAAAAAAATGTTATGGGATAAATTGGAGTGTTTAATGATTATTTCCCATATAAATGTTTTAATTATATTTCAATGGTATTTACATTCATCAATGTAAAAATGATTGTAATTTCTAATCATCCATTGTGTAAATTTTGATAAATATATACATTTTTTTCAATAAAAATATTTTAAGATAGGGATAATTTTTATTAATTAAATCAATTATATAATATATGAGGAATACTTTGGATAGGTAATTCACCTATTTGGGATAGGTAAATGTCATAACTATGTGTTGGGGGATTTTTAAATTAATCCACTCAATGTTTTGATAGTGTCATAAGACAAAATAAGTTGCTAAAAAACCCTTCATGTTAGTTTCAAATAATAATATACAAGTTTCTACACACATACATAGACCATCTTGTGATAGGTCTTGACTATAGTAGTTCATGTCAGAGATACATGACTTCTAATAATTATAAATTGAATTCATTTTCATTTAGTATTTATTTATCCATGCTATTTTTGATCAACATATCTATGGTATCATATCATTCTCATTTTAATGATTAAATGACATGTATTTAAGTTTCTCATATTTCCATATTTATATTTGATTATATAGTTAATTGAATTTTATTAGTTATTAGTTATTTACTATTATATTTTAACTATTATAATCAATTAATTTTTTCATCCATTGTACATACCCTTACTGAGCATTTGTGGTCACCCATATTTTTTTCCTTTCCCTAGTTTATGATTTGGAATCCTATTAATGAGTTTGAATGATGTTGTTTATTAGTTCTTGTTTTTATTTATATTATATTTCTCAATGTTTTATAGGTATCAGGTAGGTAATCTTGGTTTAAAAAATTGAAAAAATATTATATCTCTTAGGGGTTTAAAAATGAATCTATTCCAATATAATTTTGTAATTAACAAGATCTAAGCTTCTTCGGTCGGGGCATTACATGAAAAACATAAAATATAATATAGTTTTTGCAGGATTCATTATGGGTATAAAAAATTAATCCAATAACATCAAAAAAAATATTTATAAAGTATTATTATAATTCTTTTCATAGTTTCCTTTTCGGTAATATATTACAACACTTATAGGTCATTATGATGTAATCATAAGTACCTTATTTTTATAACATATTTAATTTTTAGACATAAATTCAAGTGTCTTGGAAAATAATATAGTTCTCATAATTAGATTAATTGAATATCATTATTTAAAAAAATAATTTTAACAAAATAATAATTTTAAAATAAGAATTTAAAATACTAAATCAAAACACTCATTTATTGCGAAGTACTAGTATTTTTATAATAACAGCTTTCTAAACCACATTAATATTACAATTGACTTCATAAAATTGTATTTTCATTTCTATTTAATATTTATTTATTTAAAAAATAATTTTTATTTAATATAATATGTTTAAAAAATTCATGATATTAGTAAATAGAGTTCGTTGATTGAAACTATATATTTCCAAAAAATAAAATATGTGTTTAATCATATCAAAATCTAATTTTTATTAAACATCTTATTTATTCATTATAATGTAACAAAAAAATATAAATATTATTCTTTTTGTATTAAAAATTAAAATATAAAATTTAATAATATTAGGGTCTAGAATCATATATCTTTAATAAATGAGAAAATTCCATATATGATAGGTGTGAGCTAGTTTTATGTTAATAATGGGTTGGTTTGGTGATAATGGATTGGGTCATAATCTCCATTAGCATAAACCACACTTATAAACAGTTTCCCTTAGTCAACTATTATTAAATATATCATTCTGATTGGTGAGGGGAAATTCCAAGGGATGATATCTCCCATGTATGCTCTAATAAATTGGATTCATAGGGTACAATCCTCCAAATGATGGTCGTTTATTTCATGGTTTCTATTAGATAGACTTTATCATAATCATTAACATAATAATATTAATGGTATCATTAGAAATGATATGTAACCAATTAATATTAATCATAATCGTATTATAAATTTGATAGACTATATAGTTGTATAAAATAACTAATGTAGTGTTTTTGTTTTCTATAAAATCATTCTTGAATTAAGAATTTATTAATTAAAAACTAATTTCTTTTATAAATGTTCATTTCATTACATATTTCCCTAATAATCAACCCTGAATCACACCTGGTAATAAAGATAAAATGAATGGTAAGGCTACCAAGTAAGAAAATGATCCCTCATTACCCATAATTTGAAAATAAAAATTATACTAGATACATAATTGTCATTTCCATATAAAATGTATAACCAATTTCAATGGAGAAAGTTTATGAATAATATTGTCACCAACTACAAATATATGATATTTCCAATATTAATTTCATAAATACTCATCATTATACGTGGTTACCTTATATTTTGTTGCATCATCATTACCTTCTCATGTATTTGTTTTTTTAATTTTATCCCACAAAACATTCTCTTACCAAATACATCCCAACAGGTTTGTGTTTCAAATTTACTTCTATATAAGGGTATAAATGATGACATCTATATAAAAGAATGAATTTTTTTATAATAACTTAAAATAAAAATTTATTTTGATCCGAAAATACATGATAATTCAATTAGGAGGCCCAAGGTACAACTTCAAATGTCTATTGTTTTCACTACTATAGTACATCTGGTTAAGGATGAAGGTATAAACAGAATTCTAAACACGTTCCAAATGACATATGAGGTTCTATCAAAAAAAAATTAAATAATACTAGGATCATGATTAGATATGATATACAGAGGTACTACATAAAACCATAATATATAACAAAAATATAGAAAACATAGGTGATATAATGATGTACTATCTTGAATTAGATGAAAATGTTTAGATTAATCAATTGATCAGTAATTAAAAAAATGAAATTTTTACCTTGAGAGTTATTTTTCAATAACACCATAAATATCATTGATATATTATCCTATTTTCATTTTGGAACGTGTAAATATTGATGTATCCAGTTTGGTAGTTGTCATTTTGCTTTAAACTATTAATAATACAACAAATCATGGTAAAATAAAAAATATATTATTATCATTCATCTGGAAATTAATATTTATGTACGTAATAAAAAAATAGTTCCATAAGGATGAAAAGAAAATATATTGTTGTGATTCTGACAAAATAATTATTTCTTCAACTGAATGTTTTTTATTCTGAACATTTTTCCAAACACTACAACATAGCCCTGTTCAAATTTGAATTCTGGAAACATTCATTTCTTTTCAAATTCAATATTTTCTTGAAATATTTGATCTTTATTCAAGAAATTACTTATTAGTTCTAATATAGATGATTTTATTCCCATATAAACCAATAAAGAAATAGTTTTTGTACATATAATAGTACTGAACCGAAACTCCATGAATTAGGATCTAAAATAAAATCCTTACATTTTTGGCTTTTATACTGATGATGTTGACCCAATTTTTTCTTATGAAACATTAAAATGAAAAACATATTGTATCACTAACATAATCAAGGAACTTTTTGCGTTTAGTGTTCAATAATTTTAGGAAAAACACATACATAAAAAATTAAATTGATTTCAAGGGATTATTTTCCATACTATTCCAAAAATTTCATATTCTATATTTTGTTTTTAACATCACATGAAAAATTCCTCTTGTTAGAAACCATTGTAGAAGAAAATAATTTAATTATTATTCTTCATAATGAGGGGAATATGAATCATAAGAAATGTGTTCTCAAATGCTCAGTAAATGTAAATTCAAGAATTACCAATTGAATGTCACCAATGATCATAAGAATATAATATGGGTATTATTATATAATAAGATTAAATGATCATATTATATTAATATTCATAAAAAATACTTTTATCATCAAACAACAAACTTTTCATAAGGCTTTACCAAAAACATGAGTCATAAGATTGAACAATATTGAGGCATCTGAGGTCAATAATGGTTAATGTAATCATAAAATCTATTGAATTAATAATTAAAATATGTTTTTATCTTAGGAAATTATATTCGTAAAACCTTTATAAACTGTAAAAACAATACATCCAACTGTAATTATAATTAACAAATTTATTGGAGAAATTTCTGGGTGTTCCGATCGTATAAGCTATATCAGGCTCACGCATTAGGTATAATGGGGATCGACTATTTATAAGAAATGTGAAAGAACCATAACATTATAAAAGTAGATATAAACTTCTTCTCAATATAAATTTTTTGAAAAGATCAATTATAACATTCATATCAAGATTAACCCATGGAAAATAAATGGGTTCAATAATAAAATCATTAAAACATTATAAACATGTAAAATATATGAGTTTGATAATAATCTATTTGAAATAAGATTAACCCCTATACATGAAATTTTTCCCCTGAAAATCACTTGAAACATTCATAATCATTCTTGATAATGAATAAGGATTATATTATTTTAACAAATCTTATTGGGGTAAAAGTAAAATCTAAGGTGGTAGATATTGATGAATTATAATATCATTAAATAATCAATAAAAAGATTTATTATGAAATTAAAATTTTCAATTTTAGATAAATCAATGAATATCAACATAGATGGAAAACGTTTTTTAATGATAACATGATACATTAATTGAGAAAAATATCCTTCCCTTTTGAAAAAACTCTTTAAAAGAACAATGATCGAACATTAATGGAAAAATTCCCAATAAAAATAAAATTTGAAACAATAAAATAATCATTTAAAACATATAGTGGTCATGATTGTGGGAAAATCCATTCATGTTGAAAAGGTTAAAAATAAAAAAAAGTTTCAATCATTTTATAAAAGAGTCAATGTGACCCACTAGGGAAATACTAGAAAAGGTATCTAATAAAACCATTTAAATTAAGGTAAAATATATCTAAAAATATATTTGAGATAACATTTATGTATATAAAAGAACAATTCTAAAATGATTTTAAAAAAACAAATTTGAATGTGATAGTTTCCAAATATAAAAGAATGTAACAGGATTATTGTGACTTACAAAAGTAATTCATGAAAATTCAAAAATTTATAATGGAAGGAATGAAAATTATTCATTTGAAACACAATTGTAAAAAAATTATAACAAAATATTTTTTTCTCAGTATAATAATAAATATTGTTTCCTACAATTTTACCATTAACATATACAATCCCGAAAAAATATTATCTCTAGATGCCTTTTAATAATTTGTAATTCGTCAATCATAGGACCCATGAATGAATAAATATAATATATACATTAAATATTATAAAAATAATGATTTTTAAGACATAAATCTTCCAAGGGAAGTGGATATATATCATAAAAGATGATAACTGTGAAACATACCATATGTCTCAAAGAAGACAATTTCAGACATGTAACACTTATATTTATTATAGAGTTAATGAGTGAATTAATAAATTAATAAATTATTTTCATCACATGTAAATCCCCATTATTAATGTATAAATATAACATAATATAATAATAAATATTTACACGGATAATAAATGAATAAAAATGATAATGAAGATGTAATATAACCCAATGAAAAGAAACTAAATTATAAAATTATTTTCAACATGGTAATTTTCAATTAAAATCTCCATATATAAAATAAATAAAATTTCAATATAAAATCAATGAAATATTATTTCATTGTGATATTATCTTTAAATGGTTCATTAAATACACTATATAAATTATATTAAGTATATAGCATAAAATATGAATCGAAGAATGGAAATTGAGATGGAGTCCTTTATGTCTAGTCCAAACATTACATTTATTTCCTTTAACTAATATATAATATTGATAAATAAATTATTTTATTACATATTATCCCTTTCCATTATTAATAAATAATACATAGATTTTTTATTTTATTTATTTTAATTTCATATTAAAATACATAATAATCCAATTCTCAATTAGGTTTTTTGGTTGTTTGGTTCATTAATTCAAAACTGATTAAATGTATAGATCAAGGTTGAAGAGGAAATTATTCAATAATATCTATAATGATAATAATTAAATTATTATAATACATTAATAAATTATACATTGAATACATATCATCAAATATGTTTAAAAAATAAATATTGATTATAGTCTTGGAGACTGTTGGCCATATGTACACATGAGAAACGTATAAAATTTCCAAAAATAAATACAGAAGGGAGTTAACTATTATTTCATACATTATTATTTATAATTTTTCTACTAAATATAATAATATTTAATTAAATTTATTTATTTATATCATCAATGTGATGTGTTTATGGAAAAAGAAGGAGTTGTTAGTTTACACATATGGATGAATGACATTTTCATTTTTTAGTGAGTGGATTGGTTTGAAAGTAAATGATAAATTATATTTTATTAATTGGAAATATCTCATTAATATCCTAATTATTTCAAATATATCACATATATACATAAAAAATATATTTTTTAACTACCATTTAATATGTAATTGAAAATGAATCACTTTACTTTGCATGGGGATAGTTCACCCTACACATTAGTGACACAATTATATCCCCAATGACATGATGAGACATAGGTTATATGTGATATATAAATTTAAAAAGTATAATTATTTGAATAATATTATATATATATATATATCATATAAATAAATCATTATAAAATATTTAAGAACTGAAGATGAAAAATGAATTACATAACTTCCTAAGGTGATATTCCATTGTACACATAAATGATATAATCAGTTCCCATTTGATGGAAGAGGATATATATTTATGTTATTACATTATTGAAATATCATATTAGTTTATATTAGATACTATTTTTAGTATTTAAACAAAATTAATGATGATTTTAAGGAGGTGAAATAAGAAATAATATAAAACTCGTCTGTTATGCATGATACATATTCTTCATAAAACATCCATTATTTGTCAACAAAATTGTTAATAGGATGAATTTATTATAAAATAAGGGTTTATAGTTCATTTATATAGAATTAATAATTTAATTTGTTATGTTAATGAATGATTCAAAAATATTTTAATGTTTGACGGGGAGAGAAAACCGGTTGGACTTTCATAAGTGAGGTATGTGTAACACGTGTAATTTTTGAAATGAAAATAAGTACAGATACTCTCCACATAATAAAAAGATCCAAAATTATCCATTAATGATTATTCGAGATGATAATGTGAGAAATATTATATTTGATGTATTATATATGTGATATTATGTCAGTTTAACACAAATATTTTTTGTTTACACACCAGATAAACTCATTATCTCATGTACCATGAAAAATAGTTTAATTGTTCTATAAAGGTCCAGGGGAACAAAGTAGAAGTCGGTGGGTTGGATATATAAAAATTTTAATCACTATATATATTGAACTTTTTCACTCTGATGACCTGATCCCTACTTCAATATGACATTCACACTTGAATTAAATGGAGCTTGAAAATAAATAAAACACATACCTCATTACAAACCAGAGAATTATAATCTGTTTCCTAATCCTAGAGACATCTACATGAAGGATTCCAAGATGAATCCGTCAATATTTTCCACATATTATCCAATGATCAAAACAATAATCTTTCATCAAATTTCGTGTGCTATCATAGAGCTATGCAGAATCCTTTTACATCACGTCGATCAGCTCGATCATGTCCCTCCGATCCATAGAATGATCCGTGGATCATTATCCCAAAGAGATAATCTCTATCTCTATAAATTAGTAGTATATAGATTGGATATCATTTTTTAATTTAATAATAGTGCACGTAATGATCATATGCTCTTTCTTATATTGTGTGAGTCATTGATACCTTGAAAGGGGTCCCCTACCACTTGAAATAGAACACCCAATATAATATATATATATAATTCTTAGGAATTAAATTTCTTCATAATTGTTTTTTAATTTTATCACATTTTAATAATAAATATTTTAAATATTTTAAATGTTAAAAAATTTCATTTATGTCGACTCGAAACTCTTCCTAATATTTAAAAAACATGAATATTAAAATAATATTCATTCGTAAAATATTTTTATCATATTTACTAAATACATTGTGAATACATTTAATAAATAAACTCATCAAAATTATTTTATAACAAATAAATAATGAATATATTTATTCATTAGTGATTTTTAACCTGTGAAATGTCCATACCCTATAATGGGGAACACCGTGGCCCATATACCAATTTATCTAAATATTGAATATTCTTCAATAAACTATTTTGTGTGAACCACTAGACCTTATCATGATTGATGTGAATAGTATTCACTGACAAGTATTATAGTCTTACAACCCATCGAGGACTCTAAAGAGATATGGAATACTAATATTTACAACAAACATCCTATGAATATAAACTATGCAATATAATCTCTTGCCTTCATTGATATTTTATAATGAATGCTTCATAGTTGTGTAATCTTATTTTCTGTAATTATTATTTGTTGATATAAATGTATATGATTACCCTTGAATGTCATGTACAATAACATAAAAAATCATTATCATCCTCATCAATCATACTAGAGATAATATTTCACCATCTCGGAAGAGAAAATCATATATTGATCATTTATCCAATGGAATAGCCCTAATGACATATAAAACACAATATACCAAACCATGATTTAATTATCATTTATTTTTTGTTGCATCAACATATGTGATCAAATGTAACACATTGATAATGATCACATTTTAGGAGACCAATAAAAAATTTTATAGATAGAAACAACCAATGACTCCTAAAACTTGTGGTGTTCCTATTGCTGGCCATATCATTGTGATCGCAACCATAAGAGATCCCACCAAGGGAACTTCATGTGATGAAATATCAACATATATGTGATCCCCTTACCTTAGAGTAAAAATCAACTATTTTATGTCGTAATTATGTATTTATATCATAAGACATATGTTTATGATCAATGGCACGATATCTCAAGGCTCAAATTATAGCATGGGATCTACTATTACATTTTCATAAGACAATTATTCTATAGAAATTTCAATTTAAATTGTTGATGCAAGAATGTATACATTGTAATTATAAGTGTACATCAACCGTATCTCATTGAACATATGAGAATGAAATTAAAAATTACTATGCATTTTGGTTTAGTGCTCTAATTATTAAAAAAACCCTATTTTCACAAGACCAAATGGTTTAACCCTCATTATACACTTCCAATTATTAAAAAAATGTTTCTTATTTTTTATGACATTATTTTCTGGGACATCCATGCTTCTTTTGTGCATTTATTCATCTATGTGCGACCACATTTCCTTGGGTAAAAATTCATAAAAGATATAAATCCCAAGTGTACTTATTTTTTTCAACATAAAAACAAGAAACATTTTTATATTAGAGTATCATAACTTAAATTATGATAATACTTAACAAACATGTTGAGATTCTAGGAAATAGAACACACCATTTCATATTTGTAACTACCTTCATGCTACCATATAATAGGAAATAGAATCAATATTTATAGGTACAAAAACAACTTTCTAGTATGATAATGCATCAATTATAACCTTTTCCTAACTATGATATAATATCATCATGATCTATCGAAGGATAATTTTTAACCCCTAAAACATGTATACATTCCTCTCTACGTAATACATATATTTACTTTCTTAAAATCACTACGACTATTGGATAGTTCTAACAATATTCATTATAGTTAGCATAAATATAATTTATATTTACCTACCATAATGTATATGCTGGTGATATCACTTCTTGTACATTTCAAGGAAAATGTGATTGATCCATTTGTGATGAATATTGAATATCAACTCACAACATTAATCTCATCCTAAAACATTTCATGACTTCATAGAGTGATATTTGCCATTTTACATTGGTAAATTTTCTCTGTCGGAATGTTTCATGCTGTATTCTTCAATACATTGTTAATACATATAAAATTGACTAGGTATAAGAATCCATATGATCTACCTTAGTAGATTTTATTACCTAGAACTTGTGTTTATATAATATTTTTTTATCTATAGTATTTATTCATTCCATAATAAATTTTAATATGAATGGTTGGTTCAAATTTGTTACCATATATATTTCACATGGAAAATAATGTCAATCCCACTAACCTATGCTAGGAACAATGAAAATATTCACTCCAAACGAATATTCTATAAAATTGAATCATTCATTAATCAAAAACAATATTTTGGTAACGTTCACCCCATATTGTAATTTTATGACGTTACCATCCATTTCTGGCTCCATTTTGTAGATAACTTCCATGATTATGCTACATGAAATAAAATTCTCAAAAAAATTATCATAGAAAAATCTAAATGACAAGTAAAATTCAATGGAATTTTGATATAATTACATGTTATTACCAGACATGAATTATTATTACTGATCTAGTACCATCCATGTATAATCTCACTTGAGTACCCATCATAGTATTCAAAATAATAACCCTATATTATTTTATAAACAGTATTCATTAATGAATTTGAATTGATCTTTTCCATTTAATGTAATTTTACATATACTACATACATGTAGTAAATATTATTCATGATTAATAATGATCACCATCCATGGTGAATATAAAAATCTCACTATGTTTTTATCCTTTATGTGAATCATGTATCCTTAAAACATTTTCTATCTATATGCACTTGTGGAATCTATTCCTATCCCAACCTAATACACATATTCAGAATTTTCAAAACCAGAATCAATATTTTTCCAACTATCTAATGTAGATATTTGAACCATTTTATAGAAATGTATTTATTTCATTGAATATAACTTTTATACCATTGTGGTTTATGTAATATCATTATAATATTTTTTTGTAATTATTATTGATGACCACTGTTTTTTTTATTGATTCTAGATTGTATATATCTTAAAAAAATTATTGCAATTAAAGAAATTTTAATATAGAATAAGATATTTCTATAAAAGTTTTACTCATATGACATACATTTTTCAAGATATATGGAAAGTACTTATGGGATATCTATATTCTGTGCATACCATTAATTTAAAAGGATTATTAATCAAAACTAAATTTGTGTATTCATTGATAACACATAATGTGTTTAGATAAAATGTGTAAAAATACCATACTTGTGACATCCTTGTTATCCAATTTTTGGGTAACCAGAAAAATAATTATATTTCCACAACTAGGTATATGAGTATCATATTTTATAATCCTCATTTAGGGAAAATGATTGATGAATAACTAAAAAACCCATTGACTATTCTACTACATAAAACAGTCTATTCGTGTACTATAATAATGTATATGTATGCCCAAAAGTCACGTAAGATTAATGTTTTGGTAATACTAAACAAGTTTTCAATTAAAATTATTTTCATAGAAGTACAAAAGGCATTCGCTTCACATTGCTGGCTTAGGAACTAACCTTTCTCAGCCACTAGGAGATCAGACCTCACTTCTTATTACATTTCTATATTTACTTGGTCATTGTATCAAAATAATCATGTGTTATAAGAATATTGTATTAAATACACAACAATTTTTATGAAAACAATACGAATAATTAATGAATATCATTGAAGAAGAAGTAACTAATTGAGTCTTTGATTTAGCTCATTGTTTGTTAACATCCATTGATTTCTTTTATGACATAAGATGCAAAGAATTTATTTTTTAATAGAAAACCTCATTTGAATGAAGGAAACATTTAATTTTCTTATTGGATCCATCTTTATATAGACATTACCACCATGTATTTCATCATTTTCACTATCATATTTAGATATTATACTTTATTTAGGCTCTATTATACATAGAGAACCTTACATAATAGGTAACGAATCATTTTAGACAAACTAGCGTAAATGGGTAAAAATGATATGTGGATGTGATCTTATTGAAAGACAATGATCCAACATTAAAATTTCACATATCAAGTGTAGATGTCACCTATTCATATTTGTGCTTCTATTTCACCTAAAAAGTTTATAAGAGATCAGACTATATTTAAAATCATAAATTTACCATTATATTATCCACAAATGACATTGGATAATGATTATTATTCTATAGAATAACCATAATATATTTCATAAAAGAGTATCATATAATTATTTTAACACCCTAACTCCCTGAGGTGGCATAGATGGATTTGGGGACTCTAGCACCAGCGATTTTATATATCATATTATTGTGCATTAGATCCATTATTACTCTTTGGAAAATTATTTTGGATATGAAATTAACATTATACAATATCATAATTGTGTATCCTATCGTAATTCATTCCAATTTGTACAGAAATTGCGTCTATAGAATTTTAATTTTATCTTGACTACATATTTAAACCTTGTCGATTAATTAAATCATTTAATATCTCCCATTATTTTGTCAAATTATTATTGCCCTCTATACTAGAATCGGAATACTATGTAATTTGAGTATTAATGTTGTAATTATCAGATAATTGTTCCTCATAGTCTACTTGTTTTTTCTATTCCACAACATGGAGAGTTAAAGGTATGTGTTTGACAGGCCAACGACATTAACACATGGATCCTTGATCAATTGAGTGAATAAACATCTTCTTAAATAAATAATTTTATTTAATCAACATTTTCATATGAATTTTTAATAATATAGAAATAAATATTCATTTAAAATAAACATCATTCATGTTTACCCATCGTTATCATAATAATTCCATAGTAGTATGAGGTACCCTCATTTATGGACAATAGACCACCTCAAACATGTAGTTGTGTTAAAATTAAAATGACAGAAGGCGTTTGTAATTTAATATTTACATGATGGGTTAAATATTTATTTTAACAAATGTATTCCATTTTATTTATTTTTTATACCATGTTGTCAGTCTCACCAATTAACATTAATATAATAATATTCATCTATTCTTTATGTATTTTCTCTTATTTGTTATTTAATGTGTTTTGTGCTATCATGAAAATGCATGGAATAATAATAAATGTATCATGGAAATAAATTATCCAAATAATACTAATATTCTAATATCATTTGGTATATTTATACTAAATGTATTACAAATGAACTTGTGGTGTCATACCTAAATACTAGCTTGAATTATGATGCAGCTCTTCCATATCAAGTGTGTCCACATTTCTTCGATATTTCACCTCAAATTTTTAAGGACTATAATATACCTCATATTTTCCATAGTATAAAAATACTTGCACATAGGTGAGGGTGTATCACGAGAAAAAAATGAAGATAATTAACCTTTATCAAGTAATTATGACCATTATACATATTAAATGAGGAAAATGATGGTGTGGATGAAATATTATGTAATCATAATCATCACTGTCATTAATCTTCCCCTATGGCATGTGTCATGACTACACAAAGCACGAAATATGTAGGCCAAGGGCTAAAAACAAGCCCTGCATAGGAATACCCGAAAAAGAGAAGGCATTTTCATTTAAACCTGTACACACACACTAAGCTCAAAATTTGGAATGTAAACACATAGTAGACCACAACTATCATTGAGGAAACTATTGGGTGTACAGTACAAATAGAAAGTACACGGGGCCAGAATACAAGCCAAAAAACAAGAAGGAATGTAAATATGGCATGATCCATCAGTTTGAGACCCTACCTAATGGGTAGCTGAAGGGTATATAACTATTTTGGTATAAGTACACTCGTCCATCACGTTATGCTGAGAACCACCTGTTCTCAGACCACAAAGGACTCTGTAGAAATGTCGATCACCTGAATGAGACACGACACGTGTGGGTGGATACAATGAAGGGGTGAGAAACACAATACTCAGTAGGCACCCAAAACCACAAAGTAAAGACCACAAAGAAAGACCATAAATTAAGACTAGATCACACTAGGTATAACACAATGTATAGAAAGTAAGATTACCAGTCATAAAGCTTAATGATCATGTACTGCTGAGGGACTCATCCCGGATGAGTCACTGAGGTTCGTTCGTCTACTGAACCACTTTGGCCTACTCAACTACTAGACCACTGAGGTCCCTCGTCAAACCTTCATGGCTCATCTATCCATAGGATTCTTTCTCTACAGTGCACCTGATTCTAAGAGAATATACACCTCAAGAAATCAGTATTATATCATATTCCACAAAAACTCAATAATATTACACTCAAAGGACCATCTTACAAGGATCCCAATTCCATAGAAGATCTGCCATAAATACACCCAGTCTGAATGTTATATTCATTTTAGAAAACATGTACTGGTTGCACTCAAGCCTGATTCGGCCTGGACTGACTGACCCGACCAACAAATCTCGAGGGTCCCCCATGACCCTACCTATTTCAGATGACCCAACCTAACCTAGTTTGGTTAGGTTAGACATAGTCCGGCCAAGCCCAGTGTCAATTACCATTGGGAATTTTTGGAACCGGCTTGATTCAACTATGGGTCCAGCCCGTCGGGTCTCCCAAAAACCCTGTTCTCTTCCACTTCATTCTGACTTTTTTGAACCAGTTCTAACCTACCATGTTTCCTAGCATCCGAGATTCCCATCTGGACTAGATCGCATCAGCGAACCGATTCTTCTCCAGCCCAGGCCGCCCAGTGACTCATTTTATTCAGTCGACCTGGCCCACAATGGTGTGCCAGTTTAGGTTCGGGCCCAAAGTCTTGCGGGCCTATGGTTCGTGCAACAACACGGCCTGCTAAGGCCATATTCCTCATACAAATTTGGTCCATAATGCACCGCATTCCATCGTACTCCACAACCCACCCCATGGGTCGCTGCCATTAATGCATTAGAAGAGATCCATTGGATCCCTCTATTGGATACCAGACCTAATTAGGTCATTTGTTTTCTATCTAGTGAGTACCTATAGGATCCTAGGATCATTATTGTCACTCATATTGGATCAAAGTTTCCTCACTATCAATACAGGGGTCCGGTCCTGATATACAAAAAACACCCTGAATAGTGGGATTCTTGCCTTTTTTGTGTCATCCTGATCCCAATCTGGTGAAATTCATAAATAGGTTTGAAGGATTTTTAAAAATCTAACATGGATCTAATTTCCCATCTCTCATTTCATGTAAAACTCATTCACATATTAACAAACAACTCTCATATCAACCTATTAGTGGGTTGGTCCATGTTAATTGTTTTATAATGAAGTAATGTGAAATAAAATAATAATAATAAACCCCTACCTATATAATAGGTTCGGTCATAGGAAGGCATCACCACTCTTATTGATTCATCCAAAAAATTCCATGATCCATCATTGAGGGAGAGATCTCTTAAGGATGAGGGGGAGTGAACAAGTTGTTGGTGATCATCATTTTTCATTCATCGTTTCTCAATGGTGCACCTCCTTAAAATCAGAGTGATTTTCATGATCCATCATTATTCTCCAATTTCTGTTAACCCATTAAGTTGAGAAAATGTGTTATTGTGTTTCTATTATGATGAGTTATCACCATTAGGTTTTTCTATTATGAAACAAAATTTATGTTATTTTGAAATAAAGATTCATTATATTCCATCATTTATAGAAAGAAGAAATTGTCTCGTCACTTCGTTGCAGCAAAACTATTTCAAATAAAATAATCATTTTTTGATTAATCTATTTTTCTTTAAAATTACTGAAAAATAACTTTTTTCCTTCAACCCATGCCGTTCAAGGTTAATCGCTTTATAAAAAAAATCAACTCTCTGATTTCAATAATGACATCATTTTTTTATCCGGGAACAGGTTTATAGGTTATAAAAACCCACATTCATGATTATTTAATGAACATTAAAAATGGTTCAACAATACATTTCATCCACTCTAGTCCTCGAAGTTGTATTCCGACTCAATGCCTTGTCTCGAAATTATCCTAGTTAATTTTATAAAAAAATAATATGAAATTGTAAGGTATTACATTTCCACCACTTTTAGGGATTCACGTTCTCATAATCCAAAATAATGGATAATCAAACAAATGGGGGGACTGAGCACGAATATAGGCCTCCTGCTACCACATTCTCTCCTTGAGATTCTCGTACTTCTAATGACCATGCACTAGTGGAATCGACCATCCAAGAAGGATCCTCTCCTACTGATTCTCTATCTCCACTGGGTTCTCTGAGAATGTCACCGAATCAACAATCTGTAACTCACTATAGTCTTTGATGTAATATGGTTCAGGCACACATCTTTTTATTTAGGATACATGGACGATTTCATGAACCCTCTCTAAGTATGGCAGGAGATCCATGTGGTATGCCACCTCACCCACTCTATGATGTATTAGGAAAGGTTCAATGAACATAGAAGATAACTTTTTTCCACAACCATATCGACATATCCCACATTATAGAAAATACTATCGGAATATATGGTTCCCCAACTCAAACTCCAAGGGTCATCATCTTCTATCATCAAATGTAATCTTTCGTCTATGTATAGTCATTATATTCTCTCAGATGACCTGCACCTTCTCAGTGATATCATGTACCATATCTTCAACCATGAGTGTTGACTCCCCTTGGTCTGTCAAGCATAATGGTGACCTAAATGATCATCTATACTGTGACATGAACTATGCTATACCAATTGTAGAGTGGTAGCTATTGTTTTACACAAACACCACCATTGTATGCGGTCTTCCCAACTACCACCAAAATCTAGAACACAAGAACGATGAATGTTATCCATGGTCTGTATAGTCATCAATGATTGGCCATCCATATATGGGTGAAAGTATGTGCTCAATCCCAACTGAGTCCCAAACACCTCCTACAATCCCTTACACTACTGGGATGTAAATTATGCATCACGATATGAGAATATCATAGATGTTACTCCATGGAGTTGAACTATCTCTTGCACAAATAGTCATCAAAACCTCTATATTAATCCCTTCTCTCAAATGGGTAGGATGTTGGATGACAGGGTGAGTCAATCTATGATCACCCAGATGGTATCGTGCCCCCTGAACATATGTGGTAATCATATCATTAAGTCCATCGATATCTAATCCAAGGTCCACTCTGGTACCCTGATGGGTTCTGTCAAAATTGTTGGAACCTGGTGATCAGGCATCACATGCTGAAAAGTGTGGTATCTCGATACAAACTAAACCACTTCCTTCTTAATCCTTGGCTACCATTACTGATGTCGGAGGTATGGGTACATATTTTCCGCACATTGATGTGCTGCCAAAGGGGATTTACTGAACTCCATCAATAACTCCTCCCTCATCAATAGTGGTATTATGGTATGTCCTCTAAAAATGATGATGTTCTCCCTACCATTAAAATATCCATTAGGGGATGGTCATATGGACATCATGAAACATGTAGTCTTGCAGGTGGCATTTCTGAGTTGTGATTGTCTGAATTAATATATGAGTGGAAGGAAAACTACTATAGATTGAAGAGTATATGTATTCTCTCAATCCACAATGGATATTTAAAGCGATTACAACTACTCTGAGTCCTCATTCAGTAGATGTGAAGTAAATCTCCAACTATGAGAATCTACCACCACAATCCCCTTCAGAAGTGTATATATTATCTGGAATTCATAGTCCTAGAGAATCTCTAGCCAACGTCGGTGTCTCATATTCAGATCCTTCTATGAAAATATATACATGAGAGTCTTGTGGTTATAGTAGATGATGAATCATTTTTTCATAAGGTAATGTCACCACATATTCAATGAAAAGACAATGGCCACCAACTCAAGGAAATGAGTCGAAAAGTTATTCTCATGCGGTCTCAATTGTTTT
Organism: Viscum album; assembly: GCA_963277665.1. Classification (NCBI taxonomy): domain Eukaryota; kingdom Viridiplantae; phylum Streptophyta; class Magnoliopsida; order Santalales; family Viscaceae; genus Viscum; species Viscum album. The sequence continues at coordinate 932,751,784 of OY728140.1, forward strand.
GAGACATAAGCAATCACTAATTAATCATGCATGAAGACAAAACCAAACACGGTTTCTGATGTGTAACAGAACACCACGTAGTCGGTGCGCTCCTCTAGCAGCCTCCTGATAGGAGTAATCATCATGCTCAACCTAAGATGTTGATAGCCTTACTGGATTCCTTCATTACATGGGAATGGTTTTCCCTTCTTTGTCAATTCCATAATGGGTGCTTCCACCATTGATAATTCAGTTACAAACCTATGATATCACACATCCATACTGAGGAAACACTTCACTTCAGTAACACTCTTGAATGGTTCCCAAGAACGAACCACCTTGATCTTCACTGGATCCACCATAACACTTTCCCATGAGATGACCTGTCCCGGAAAGTGGAACTTTTTTTTACCATTACACACACTTTGAGAGATTTTTGTAAAGAATGTTCTCTGAGAGTGTGTCCAGAACCATCCTCAGGTGTATCTTGTACTCCTCCTAGGACACTGAATACACTAAGATCTCAACAATGTAGTCAACTATATACTAGTTTGACTATTATTGGATGATCCTATTCATGAGTCCCTTGAACATTTATTGGGTGTTTATAATGCCATACATAATCACAATGTACTCGTAGTGGTCATAGCGACCCTAAAAATCTATCATTGATATGTCCTCATCTTATACTGAAAGATTTTGATTACCGAACCTAATAACTATTTTAGATAACTATCTCGCACCCTTTAGCTGATCGAAGAGGTTATCAATCCTTGGTTGAGGATTCTTGTTCTTCATGGTCACCTGGTTCAGGTGTCATAAGTCAACACATAAAGTCATGTTTCCATCTACCTTCATGTAAAACAATATTGGGGCTTCCCATGTTGAAAAAATGGGACTATCAAACCCCTTCCTCTACAATACCACCATCTATATCCTCATATCATAGAGCTTAGTTGGATCCATCTGATATGAAGGAGTAGATTTTAGTGTCATACTAGGGTAATGATCAATGAAGAAGTCTACCTCTCTGTAAGGAGTTAGTCTGTAAAAATCCTCTTAAAGACGTCCTTGTACTCATCTACCACTATAGGGAGCTTTGGAACCGTCTCATCCACTGCCCCAAGGTTCATGCTGGCCAACTGATGATTAATTAGATTTACCCTCCTATGTGTGAGTCTATCCCATGTAGCTCCATTATTTTACTCACTGGCGAAGGAAAACATGTTCCCATCTCCACGGAAACAACACATTGATGGCCTAAAATAGCCGATCTGAGCATAAAATGTTTATATCTAGTCCATACCAAGAATGAAATAATAAGGTCTCAATGCCACTACTAGGATTACCAAGATGAATCCATCGCATCTAAGAGTAAACTCTAACTTTTTTCACAAGCATGTGCATGTCGAATCCTCTCCCATATGAGTCTCAAATATTAATGATCAATCCATGTACTCTATCAGAATTTATGAGCTCCGAACATGGTTTCTAGAATAGAATGTGTGACTGGAATATGTGTTTGTAATAAATACATCAAATATGGAGAAGACATAGATCATAAATCATTTCATCTATGGGATTTCAGGACCATAGGCCTTGATTTTCTAAAATATTGCCCGACCAAGTCCCCCAACTCTAGGAGCCCATGGTGTCCGACCAGGGGGTGGTGGTGGTGGTATCATGTACCTACACCCACCTCCTTCCTCTTTTACCGCTCCTCTTCCACGTTAATTTCCTGGAAGACCACTAAGATCATATCTCTAAGGCTACCTTAGTGGACCATCAACCATTATTATGTCCCCCATGCGGTGTGTCCGGATTTCCTAAGCCATGTTCCACTGCTCACCACATTTTTTTTCATAATCTTATCCTCTAATAACTCCATATAAACAGGGATCCTCGTACCACTGACATTGAGTAATGGGGTCATCATTTTAATGGTCTGTCTCATTTGGGACTCTATGTCATCTTTCGGCTACCCACCACAGATGACTCAGCTGTAGGTCACCCGTTGGTAGCTGCCTCTATCAGTTCCTGTTCTGTGAGGAATCTCTCCACTTGTAGTGCTCGATCTCACACCCCAGTATGTGTAGGGATGTTGAGGGAAATCGTTGATGTTATGACCACCCATCTGAGTCACTTATCAAAGGTATTGGAACTAAACAATTGTCCCATACCAAAACATTAGAGTTAGGGGAGAGCTATGTGAACCTCGTAGTGTACTCTGCCACTATCATGCTACCCTGAGGTTGGTGAGTAGCTCTAGTATGTGCACCGAGTGCAATGTTGTGGGGAATAACTCCTCCCTAAAGGATTTCAGGAAGTCAGACCAGGTGGGGGTAACCTCTACATGGGGATGGTTCGTCACAGTCCACCACCTCCCATCGGAGCCATAGAGATGGCCCGCATCTAGAGCATCCATATGGTCAAGTGGCTTCCTCAGTAAGCAGTGGACTAATGTCACTTCCTCCAGCCATTCCTAAGTGACATGAGTATCTGTCTCACTAATGAACCAGGGAGGTGTTTGACTCTGGAACTCTTGTAAGGCACTAAGCCTATGTGCCACCTCTACAGGTAGCTCTAGTAGTAACTGCTGACCAGCAGGAGGTGGTAATGCTGGTACACCACATGAAGCTTCATTCTTGGGCAACGATCCTTGTATTGAATCCCCTTCTCTCTCTGGACCATATCATGGTCACACACTAGAATCCTGGCTGGTTTTCTATATGGAGGCATCCTGAAAGAGATCATGATTTAACATGATTAATATATTTTACCTATTAATCATACTTTGACATGCCAATATCATGATAAAACATTCAAATATTCTCACAACAAGTGTTTTAATATATTGAACCGAAATGAATTATTCAGGGTACTTATGTATGCATATATCAACCGCTACAACAACACTGGACTCCCTTTCTTGAAATACTAACTCAAAACTCATAATTCTATTCCCCATAAAAATTTACAGATTTTTAGTTTATAGGTCGACCAAAACACACTTTGATTCCACTTGGTCATGACCTGTCTCCCACGACCGATGTCGTGACTACACCAAGCCCGCCTTCCATAGGCCAGAGGTTGGAGACTAGCACGAAGATATAATATCACAAAAAGGGAAGGTATTTTTCTTTAATCCACTACACACACCTACATCTCTAACTGTGGAATGTAAACACTAAGTAAACAAAAACTACCACTGAGAAAAATATTATGAATACAGTACAAACTAAAATTACAAGGGGCTATAATACAAGCCGAAAGCCACAAAGTAATGTACAACTGCCACATGCATCTTCTCGAGACCCTACCTAAAGGGTAAGTTAGGGGAAGATACATATAGCTATAGAAGTATTCTTGTGTTTCCCATATCACTAATCACCACCTAGATTTAGACTAAAAATCACTATGTTGAAGAGTTGATCACTTGCTCGAGACACAACATATGCGGAAGATTACCATGATAGGGTGAGTTACAATATACTTAGTAGGGACCCAAAACCACAGAGGAAAGAGCACAAATCAAGACCAGAAAGAAAGGCCACAAAGAAAGATGAGTTCAAACCAGGTATGAATCATTATATAGAAAGTAAAACTATCAATTGTAAGGCTAACTCATCTTGTAGTTCTGAGGGATTCATCCTCGATTAGTCATTGAAGTTCACTCAGATACTAGACAAATAAAGTATGATCATCAACTAGACCACTAATGTCCTCTCGACATATCATTCATTTCACAACCAACCATATGATTCTGTCATTCTAATGCCGGAAATTCCATGATAATGTACTCCTCAAACAATCGGTTGTATCCTAATATCCATGAAAACTCACATAGTGTATACCCAACATACCATCTCGTCACAGGGTTCCCAACTCCATAAAAATGCATCAACTACATGCACTGTCTGAAAGATATTTTCTGTTTTAGTAAACAATGACATCTTACCCCCGACCCTGTCCCAACCTGGTTAGACAAACCCAACGAATCTACCCAAGGGGCCTCGCATGGCCCAGTGCAATTGGGCTGACCCGACCCAACCTGTTTTGGTCTGGGGTGATCTGTTCTAAAATGGCCCAGTGGCCAGGCCCATTTGTCCTGGCATCACCCATCCCGGTTCAGTCATGGGTCTAGTCTGCTAGGTCTCCCAACTACTGAGTTCTAATCTAGTCTGGTTCAATTTAATAGGACCGGTGCAGACAATCCTTGTTGCATAGCTTCTAGGTTTCCTATCCTGCCTATCTCGCATTGTCAGGCCACTTTTTCTAGAGTTGGGGTCCCCCAGTTGGCCAGTTTATTCAATAAAATTGACCTGCATTAGTGTGCCAGATTAGGTCCATCCATATTGTTGCGCAGGCATCTGGTTCGAGCAGCCACATGGTCGGATGAGGTCGGCCACTTCCCCCAACATAAGGATCAACATGGACCATGTTCCACTAAACATTATGACCCTCTTCCTTCAACGCAGCACCCGATCAGTGTTACCCCACTCCTCTACACTACTACATCCCCCGCTGGCGGTGGACTCTGCCACATCATCACACCGTAGGGGCATCCCGCCTCCCACCCACGACCACCACCGAGGGGAATCAGTCATGCTCTATGGTTTATTTTTCATCTTGTCAGCTACTCTGGGATCCTAGGATTATTTTTGTCACTAATATGGTTTCAATGTTGCCTCGTCTTCATTCGGGGGGTATCGTTCATGAATAACAAAAGAACACCCACAATAGAGGGATATGACCCTTGTTCATGTCGGAACGATCACTCCACATTAGAATTCATAAAACTCATTGAGGGATGATTAAGAATCTAAATTGGATCTAATTTCCCATCTCTCATTAGAAGAAGAAATCATCCCAGCATGAAAAAATGCCCTACAGATCAACCTGTTAGTGGGTGGTCTGAATTATTTGTTTTAGAAAGAAGGAACGAGAAATAAAATAACAATGAATAATTACCTACCTATAGAATATGTTTGATCAGAGGAAGGATTCATCGCTGAAGGTGATCCATCCATGAAATCCCTTGAACCATCATCAAGGGGAGATATCTCGAAAAGGAGGGGGAGTTCTCAAAGTTTTTATGATAAATTTTTAATGGTCATTTTTCATCACCAGTGAACCTCTAGAGAGTCAAGATTTATTTTCACGATATAGCTCAATTCTCTAATTCATGTTATCCCATTAAATGGAGAGAACACATTGCAACATTTTTATTACACTGAGATTCTTCCATTATGATGTTTCGTTATGAAATAGCATTTCTGTTATTTTGTGTTGCAGCGTCGTTACATGACATCATTTATGGAATTAAATAGTATTTTCATCACTGCATTGTATTGAATTAATTTCATATAAAATAAACATTTTATGAATTTGTTTATCTTTCCTTAAAACGTAAGAAAAATATATTTTACCCTCGACTCGTGTAGGTAGAGGTTATACCCTTCTTAGGATAATATAGATACTCTATATTCAGTAGGGCCTTCATGTATTTTATTTGGGAACCAGTTAAAAATTTATAAAAACATACTCACAGGATTCTTTAATGAACATTAAAAATAGTTCAAAAATACATTAAGAACACTCCGGGACCTATAATCACATACTGTCACAAATAAATGTCTTTAAATAACACAATTTCATTTAAAAAAACATGTAATTTTAGGGTATTATAATCATATGTAGAAAGTAAAATAATAATAATATAGACATATATGGTTGATGATCATAACAAGTGAGCAAGTATAATTAAAAGAAATATTAAAATTAAAATTCATTAAAATTTGAATTTTGTAATTCATTAAATTATATAATTTATTTAAATTTATATAATATAATTCTATTTGGTCTCTTGCTAATTAAAATTTATTAAAAAATATTAAATTGATATAATAATTTAATTTAATAACCAAACTAATATTAATTAATCTCAATATAAATATATTTAAATTTAAAATATTTTAATTTAATATTAAAAAAGAATATCTAGTATCAATGAGTTATGATTTTATGAAGTTATTGGGGGTTCCAAAATCATACGCATGCCCAATATGGGTCAGGCTGACCCCGTACGGGCCCATACCGGGCTAAGAAAACCCCATGTTGGGATTTTTTAGGTTAGTAATGTTACTCCCTAACCCTAGAATCCTAGAAATAGTGCCTTATATAATTAGATTAACTTATATACAAGATTTAAATACCAAGGGACTGAATAGTTTAGCAGTTTGGAAAAAAATATAACACACAACATACCCATAATAAATATGGAAATAAAATAAAGCATTACATTAGTAAATCATCAACATCCTGGAAACACATTTAATGGATTCTCCTTCATAACATATGCAATGAAATCAAAATATGGGTGATATCAAATGGTTAGTATGGGTTTGTAGAGAAGAATCATTAATGATTCTGTAAGAATAAATCCATATGGAATGGAAATTAACTATGAACACATGTCATTTAAATAACTAGTTAAGGCATAATCAATATGGAAATATTAATAACTAAAACTCCTATCATTTAGTCAGTAAAATGATTATCATTTTCATCCATATATTTTATTATATGAATTTATCACGGATAATAAAAATGATAATTTAAATATCTATGAAGTACATTCTTTATTACTAGGTGTCATGTCTCATGAACACGAGAACATATAACATTACGACTTTTCACATGATGGTTATAACTATAGGTTGAAACGGATTTACATTAGCTAATGTATTTGTATCCTGAGAACATATCAATTTATCAAGAGGTTATATAATGTCTAGGGTCTACATATCATCACATGTCAATATAATATCCGATCTCAAAAAATATATTTAATTAATAAATAATGTTCCTTATAAAATAATAATATTGAATAATGGGTATAAATTTATCAATATATTCCTAGAAAATAATATAACTATCAATATAAGCACTATATGTAAAAATTAAACATAGATTATGCATTAATAATTTCGATCAATAAAAAATGTGGATATTTATGAAAATTCACAAGAAAAAATTATTATATTAAATTTATTGTATCTTGAGAATGTTAACAATCAGAAAAGTAAGTGAGATTGAGAAGATAATTTTAATGACATGGTAATTTTCATGATAAACCACATGGGTGTGAAAATTCTAAGTGGAATGTAAAAGAACGTGAATTATTAAAGAATAATGATTTTAATATATACGGGGGAAGTATATACTGCGCATTAATGTGAATTGGTTCATAATAACAATTATGTATCAATGAAATGTGATATTAAATTTTATGGGGGAAGAATATACAACACATTAATGTGAATTGGTTCATAATAACAATGATGTATCAATGAAATGTAAATTGAGGCAAAATCACTTTCAATGATTTTGCTTTTGGGTGAATATCAAATAAACTCGTCTGTAATTGTTTTAGGCATGTTAGTGACACATAAAAGATCCATAATAATATTTATAATATCATATATTTTCTTCTTATAATATTTTATTACCTATTTTTTTAAAAAATATTATTATTTTCACTATGTTTGGTATTAATTGTCTACTATTTTAGGTAGGTTTTGACTTGTTACATGTTATTTATTTTAATTATATCTTGATTTTATCATATTAATAACTTTAACCATGATTTAAATATCATATATATTCATTATATTATAATTTATAATAATTCATCAAAAATTTAGATAGGAAATGCAATGCACCGTTCAAGGAGATGGTAGGTCGTACCTACACATGACAACTAATTCCATTTCATGGTCATATTTAAATAATTATCATTAAATGATATTTAATTAAATTATAATTAATTTATCATATTTATGTCTTATATGTTACATATTTTTATTTAATCAATTCACAATACAATCCTTGTATAGCGTGATGAAATCACATCCCATTGAGGAGGTGGTAGTCCACACATCCACAACCGAATTTATCATATTCCCACAAATAGAGTTCAAAAAATTATGTGTTATATAAAAATTATAGAATCATAAATACATTATAAATATTATATATGTAATATATAAACTATAAATACATTATTATTCAAACCATGAAAGGTGGTAAATTGAAGAACCAGAGACATCGGTGTGTGAGGATATAGCCTTCCATACACAAAAATGATAATTGCATATAACATTAGATTGATGTTACTAACAATGTAGATTGAAATATTATAATAAAATAATATAGTAATATTGAAGATACGTATTTCATTAAATTATAATTAAATTATATAATCTATGGTGTAGAAAATTAAATTAATAAAAAGTGATTATTGGAAAACATTACTTCTTATTCCGGTAAGTTATTTTTGATTACACCAAAATATTTCTTTGATTTGTTTTCTTTCCATATTAAGGCTTATAGGATGGGGGAAGAGGTTTTATGGTACTTATTTGAAATGATATTTTATAATCAAAATGACTTTAGATGTGTGAATTATTGGGATGGGTGAGTGCCTTTTCATATTGGAGGAGTTACATTCATTAAATTTTTTAAAAGGGAATTCCACATATGTTTTCATTGTATAATGTGGCACAAATAATGGTCCCAATGATAGAAAATGGATTGCGGGGTATATATCATAATATTAAATGACATTTGGAGAATATTCAAGGTTATTTTAGTTATGAAGATTTAGGTTTAGTCCGTTTGTTATGCATGTTTTTCACTTAGTCGCTAAAATTTATTTTAAATACTTTTAAAAATATTTTGGCTAAAAAAAGTTGAACCTAATTGAAAAAATAAATTATTATTATTCCAAAAATGGAATCCATTATTTATTAATTCCAATAATAGAAATGGAATAAAATTATCTAAAATTAATCATATAGAAAGAATGAATATTCGGGTCTTCAAAATTAAATCATTGAATACTTAGCTATGTTTTCATATACAATTTCAAATATAAAATTATTAAAATGACATGGATTTGATTAATATATATAAAATTGTACCAATAAATATTTAAATCCTATAAATATGTAATTTATCATTCTAATTTAATTAAAAATAATAATTTTTTAATTAGAATTCATTAATTTTAATTATTCATCAAAAAATAGAACTTCACAAAAATTACTAATAATTCACCCAGAAATAATATTGAAATTTTTATTTTAAAAAATAATTTTTATTTTTACATCTTAAATTAATAACTGTATAACTGTTAATATTTAATGTAATCGAACCATTAAAAAGTGGTAAAATATCCTCTCATGAAAACAATAAATTTTGAAAAATAAAAGTGGATTTATTTTTATCATATGACAATAAAATATATTTTTTTAATAAATAATATTTTATTTAGAATATTAAAATATATATATCAATAATATAATTAAATTTTAGTAATTAACTTAATTTACTAATATAAAACAGCATTGAAGGATAAAACACTTTTTTTTGGATAAAAATAATTCATTTTATATTCATTTGTTTTTTATTTTATTTTATAATTAACTGGTAACCATTGAATAAAACTATATATTTTCATAGGATACTTAATATTATTCGTAAAAAAATTGAGAGTTATTATATAATTTAATAATAAATTTATATAGTAAGATTAAGTCTTCTGTGGAACAAAATCCATCAAAAAACCCATCGCTAGAAATAAAAGCTAAAATAAATGTTTCATGCATAAAAATATATAAAATATGTTAAATATGTTTTAAATTGGAAATTTACATTATGTTATCAAGATATTTTATTCTCTTAGACACATGTTGTTGTTTATAAGGAAGTCTATCATATACAATGTCCTTGTTTTTGTGTTTAGGGGTGTTACATTCTTCCAACCATAAGTAAATTGTATCCTTGAAATTTGACCCTAATCTCAATAATAAATCGATTTATATTTGAAAATAATATTGTTAAAGAAACAAAAAAGTAAATAGTGTTAAAAAATATTATTAATATGATGTAAAATGAAATTAAAAGGTCAATATATAATTAGGAATTCAAATAAGATTACATTACTGAAAACATGGATGTTGAAGAGAATTATAACTATTGAGTTTTGATGAAGAGTGATAGGAAACATTTTAAAATGAGTGTTTATGGCCAAAAAGACATAATCAAGCCTTGTGAATGTTTTCGTTTATGTCATCAAAAAATATGATAATAGATTTTGGATTCAAGAAAATATTTATAGAGTTGATTAATTTTTTCACTCTATAAGGATATAATAAAATATACCTTTTTATAATTACAATGCTATACTTATATTGAATCTTTAACATCTTATAATCCATCTATTAGAATAAGGTAGATCATATGGTGATGTAATACATTATACTCTTAAACCACATCTACTGATAAACATAAACCATTTTCGAAATTGATATCCATTTCAAAAGGTTATAATAAAACACATTAATACCATTTTCAATGTATTTATCTTTATCCTAATTATATTGTACATATATTTAATATATCTATCCAAATTCATATAACACAAAATTATTATCATATTAATGCGTATCGTTCCTTCATCCATCTGTTTTCAAAATGTTTAACTTTCTAAAAAACCACTTATATTGGTTATTTATACCTATCAAAACATTATTATAAATAATTGATTAAAATTAAAAATAATAATTAAACATTAAATAATTCCAAAAACCATAATTCCATCAATAACATACTTTTAAAAAATTATCCAATGATCTAAATACATAAGAAAATTATTTTTTCCACTTCAACTATATAAATAACATATGATTGACCATGATCCATTAGATTTATCTGAGTTATATTCCCTTCAAATTTTGGGAATCCATTTCTGCAGTGCACCATATCCGTGACATTGTAATAATTAATAGCACTTTGCCTTATTTACATTGGATTAAATTCCATTGAGACCTTTTTATATAAACATATAAAAAAATCCCAATCCATTGAAACATTTCTCAAGATGATTCTTTCTAAAGTTATCATATGTTGGAAAACCCATCATTCCATTCACATTGGTTGACACATTCCATTTTTCATGGTGTTATGAATACCTATTTTTATCATATATTCTTTTGAATATATAGGATAGTGATAATTCCATAAATATTTTAATGGAACATAAAACAGTCTATTTATATGATACAATGTTTTAGAAACCATCTCTTTTCATAGATTTGGATTAAGACTTTCACAGATGATTTCAATCAATCACATTTGGTTTTTATGTAATCCACAATATACTTAGAAATCCTTGTAATGGCAGCTTTATAATATGTAACACATTATTCATCTTCATTCTTTAATCAATGGAACATTCTATTCGTCTCATTTTTTGACCACGAGGGGTGTATTTATTGATGTCAGCATCCCTAAAATGTATCCATTCAATGAGTTCTATTTCCTCACCATTTATTCTATTTTGGTCCAACGTCCACCATTGATCATCATCTTTAGTGCGATAATAGAAGGAATTCATAACATTTTATATTTCAAGGCATCCCAATGTGATGATTATCTTATCAAATAACTTCATCTATTTCACACAAAAAATTTGATTAGTTGTCCAACTAAATGATTAAAGAATATTTCTAATAATGTGATTCTTTATAAGATATTATCCTTTTGGAATAGGTTTATCCATTCGAGAAAGGTTATTTTTCATTACCTGATTATGTTTCCTCAATAATTCTATAATTTTCATTGACCCAATACTAGATTTATTAGTTTTCTCATGTCATAAATCTCTAAATATTTCATGATTATTGATACCATTTTTCCTTTTAGGAACTTTTCAAACAATGGAACATAATGGATTATTTTATAAAATTATGATATTTGTTTAATTATAAAAATGGCATAACACGTGACATAAATTGAAATAAATTCATCGCTAATATCATAAGCGTAAACATAGTTTATATGGAGATACCCTTACATTCAAATACGTCATATTGATTTGTAAATAAAACATGATTTATCCTAATAATATCCTCCTGGAGTATCAATCTATTTGTTTATTGTGACCAATTTTCATGTTCCAGGTTATGCTTGAGTTTGGAAAAATACACTTTTTGGAATTGTTTTCCCATAGGTACGTATGTACAATAAGAAAGTCCACTTGTAGTATTTAGAAGGGTATATATTGGTAGTAATACCCATTTAATGTATAACTAAACAAAATTCTATGAGTTTTTTCAATACTTGTCATTAATTTATATAATTGGTTTATAATACGTAATATATGTTTTCTAAATCTTGTTTTGAAGGTTTCTGATAAAATGTCTTTGATAAAAACTGTAAAGCTCAGACCCTAGAGGGATAGAGCCAGGGGATTACTTCCATACATTGGTTCAGATAAAATATTGAAATTCAAAGGTATATGATGGGTTTTTAGTTTTGATAACCAAATTAAATACATGATTCCCATAATGCATTGGTAATAGAAAAATCATAACATATGTAAAATCATGGAATCATAGAAGCTCACTCAAGGGATTTCTATTCATAACACGGGGAAAATAAACAATAGAAGGGTGAGATCAAATGATCATTTAGGGAATGAAATGTGGAATAAAAAACTAAATAATAGTAATTAATAAACATAGAGAGTTAAATAACTAAAAACACATTACATCTAAATAAATGGATAAGGCATAGTCAATATAGAATGGTATGTAACGGAAAAAAATTACAATTTTCAATCAACTGTGAATTAAGTTCATCCATATATTTTATCTTGTGAACATATCATGGGTAATAACTATGATAATTGAAATATCTCTGAGGAAAAATCCAAATAATGTGGTTCCATTTTTGATGAACATGAAGACATATACTGTCAAGACATTTCACAAGATGTGTTAAAACTATGGGTTGAATCCCATTTACATTAGCAAACATATTTTTCTCATGAAAACCTTTTGATGCTTCTAGGGTATATATAATGTTCGAGCCCCACCCATAAATTCCTAAATAAATAATTATTTATATTGATCAATAAATTTTATAAAAAAATCTTCCATATCAAATATCATTATTGAATAAAGGATATAGATTCACCAAAAAATTTCTCGTTAAGTCAAATAACTATCAATGTGAACATCATACGTAAATATTGTATACAATTTAGGGAATAATAATACCAATCACCATATAATGTAGATATATAATTATATTTTAATGGAAAAATGTTTACAATAATGTTATAGTTTCAAGAGAATGTGACCAATCACAAATGAAAGTGACATTGTAATGATAACATTGGAAACATGGTAATTGAAAAGCTAAACACATTGGGTAAGATATTTAAAATTGAAACATAAAATAAAACTAATAATGGGAGAATAATTATTTCAAAATTTAAATGGGATTTATTGACACCACATTAATGTTAATTGTTCGAAAACAAATAAATGTCTCATGGGAATGTAAATTGAGACTAAATCCCTGACAATGCATTTAATTTTTGGTGAATACCCATTAAACTCATGTATAAAAATTTTAATACTATTATTAAATTATATAAAAACCATATTAACATTTATAATATCATATATTAGCTTCTTATAGTACCTTAGTACTCTTTTTTAACAACATTTCTTTATTTTCGCTATTTCAAGTGTCAATTGCCCAATTTTTTAAGAACGTTTTGACTTCTTACTTGTTGTTCCTATTAATTATATTATTATTTAATCATAAAATTAATTTAATCCCTAATTTAAATAAAATATATATTAAAAATATATTTATTTATATTAATCATTAAAATTTGGATACAGGAAATTAAATGCACAGTTCATGCAGAACGAAGGCCATATATATGAATGAAAACTTAATCCACTACATTATAGTATTAAAAATGATAAATAAAATAGATTTATGTATATTATAATTACATTAAAATAAATTTGTCATATATGTCACATATATTTATTATAACCCTATCAAATTCATTCCATGTATAGTGTGAGTGAATCACATCACTTTGAAGAGGAGGTAGTCCACACGTCCATAAACGATGTTGTCATATTCCAACAAATAGAGTGCATAACGGAATATGACATATTAAAATTAAATTATAATATATAAATTAAAAAAATATCCTATGAAAACTATAAATCAATCATTATTCCAAATATAATAGGTGGTATATGGGAGAACAAATGACATCGATTTAGGAGGAGGTAGCCTTCTGTACACAAGAACGATGATTCTATATCCCATTTGGTTGATTTGTGTGAAAGTATAGAAATTAATAATGTATTAAAAATTTATAATAATTATTAAATTTATGATATGGTAAATTAATTATACAAAATAAATCATTGGGGGAACAAAAATTAATGAAATGTGATTGTTTTAAAGTGTTACCATTTATTCGGGTAACTCATGTTGTTTTATAACAAAAGTATTTCTTGGATATATTTTTTCCCAAAGTGAAAATTCTAAGATTATGAGAGAGTATTTTGGAGATCATTTAATCTGATTTTTTTGTGATCCAAATGGTATGAGATGTGTTAATAAATGGGAGGGGTGTGTGGCTTTATAGTGGAGGAAGAGTGGCATTCCTAAAAAATTTTGTAATGAGAATTTCATCTACATATTTCCAATTCCAAATGGCTGTAATGATGATCCAAATTCGACTAATCAGAGAATATGTATTAAATATGAATTCAAAATTGGTTTTTGACAACTTTATAGGTCTTTTTGGGTTTTATGATTTTGTTTCACTCCATTATTATGCCAATTTTTTCTTAATCGTTGTAAATAATTTTAATCACGATTAATAATATTTTTGGTAAAAAGATAACATTACCTTCTTAAAATTTCTATTTATTCTAACTAAAAATATGAAAACTATTTTTGCATATTCTAATCACAAAGTGGGAAGCAAATATTTTTAAAATAATCCCACTAACGTGGTGATAATGCTGGTTTTAAAGTAAAAATTTCATATGTGTTCTATGTTTTTATCTCCAATTTCAATGATAATTAATTCCAATCACCTAAATTAGATTAATATATTTTAAATTATTTAATTTATATTTAATTCCAATAAAATTTAAATTTATCCTTATATTTAAATAAGATGAAAAAGTAGTTTTGAATTAGAATTCCATATTTTTTGTTATTCATCAAAAAATGAAAATTCACCGAAAAATATTAATACCTCAACATAAAATAATTTTTAATATTATATTAAGAAAGTAAATATTATTAGGTAAAATTAATTCTATGTAATTTATAAAATTTTGATTTAATGTAGGGGAACCATTAAAAGGCAGTAAAATAGCCTCTTAAAATAAATACAATGTTAAACATAAAACAATATATATTATTATCTTATACCAATTAAATATACTTGATGAATATAAAAAACAATTTTTTGAATATAAAATATATTATTTTAGTTAATATAATTCACTAATATTATTAAATTTAATTTAATAATGTAAAATTCCATTGTAGCATAATAATAGTTGTGTAAAAAATCCTTACCTTTATGTTCATTTGGTTTTTATTTTCATTTTTAATTTATTGAGAACAAATGAATTATATTATATATTTTCTTATTTTAGATAATCATATGAAAATTTTTAATTAATTAACTACGAGTAATATTTAATATCAGTTGTATTAGGTAAGATTCAGTCTTGCATGAAACACAAGACATAAAAAAATCTTGTTGACTAAAATGAATGAGAAAAGTCAATGTTGTGTGCATTAAAATGTATTTAATAGATTGAATATATTTAAATTAAGAAAATATATAAATTAATAGGATATTATATTCCCATATTCTCTTGGTGTTTGTTGTTATACATGTTATCAAATATGTTGTCATTATTTTTGAATTTCTAGAGGTCAAAAAGAAGTCATGCATGAACCCCACCCTGGTTGTCGGGGTCTGCCTAAGCCCATCATATTGTGGGTTAGGTCATACTGGACTAGTGAATGTGTTGCTTGAAAAAAATGGAGTACCTAAAATGGTGGAAAACATTAATTCATTCTATTGATGAGGAGAGTGACAGTCGTGCTTAGTCATCTGAGGCGGAAAGGATGATCTGGGCCAGGTTCCAGATCTGTGAAGGACGTAGGAAGCCTAAGGGATTTCGGATGATTACATGATTCATATGAGCTTATCTATGTAGTGGTAATGATTCCAAATGGACTTCCCATATAGTGTAGGCCGCGCAGTGACCTCACAGTGGCCAGTTGGGAATGGATTTATCAAGTGGTGTGGCCAACCAATTAAGGTGGATTTTGTTTGTTCATAATGGGGAGGCCAGTCGACAATGTTGTGTGACAAGGAATACTATAAGGTGGTGGAATACATAGATCCTTATGGTGGAAGTAGTTCTCGATGGTGACGTAGGAAACAAAGGGAACTAGAGAGCTCGCTGCTTGGGAGGATCCCTAGCTGGAATGTTCTCCATGGGTGGGTTATTATTAATAAAAGGAGGCACTGCAAGATGTGAAGTTTCCTATTAGTGTCCTCTTGGATTGTATGGACATGAAGGTGGTATTAAGTATCTCCACTCTCCAATGGGTGGTGGTGACTGTCATGTAAGGTAAGAGACAAAAGATGACCATTGTGGAGGACTTCCACAGAAATGAAAAAAGTGGTTGCTTCTTTCCCGAATTTTTTCTTTCCAAATATCACACAGATCACCAACAGCCAATATTTTGTTATTTTATCTATTTTATAGACTAAAATCAAGTCTCTTCCATTTGTTTTGAAAAAATTATCTAGAGGTTATTTCATATACATTTATTATTATTATTATTATTAACAATAAATTTAAATAAAAAAATAATAAGAATGATTATTATCATAAAATTTTCACAATATCGATGAAATAATAATTAGTTGCAAAAAATATATTTATGTAATAGAGAGTCTAGATGGTGTAATGGTTATCTTATGATCATTTATATGGATAATTTAAGGTAAAATGAGATATTAATACAATATCCAAAATCAAACTTGTGCAGTTGAATTCAAGAAGAATTTAATATTTTGGATGGTCGTAACATCACCATCTAATGTTGGATTGACTCAGAACCTGTGGAATTGAGGAGGAATGAATTAACTTTACTATATATAATGAATAATAATTTATTATTCGATTATAAAATTCATTAAATCACACAAATTCCAATTTTTGGTACTGGGGTGTGCAATGGAAGCATGTGGGATGGAGATTTAAATTTTTTCTGGATCAAATAAACAAAACATGTTGTATCCAATGACCCAAAACCCATTATATTATGCTTATCAAAAATAAAATAAATGGTAAATGGTAATAAATTAAAGGTAAAACTCTTTCTTAACGGGATTATTATCAACTATCAGTCACCTCTATAAAATGATTCATAAAGGATCAAATGAAAAATCAAACTATACTATCCACACAAGCTTTGAGAATCCATGACCTCATCGTTTTTTGAAATCAAGGTGCCACTGTGGAGATCTGTTGAATCCTACGACATCACAATAATCACCTCAATGCACTCCCTTAGATACATTGATGGATCACGAGATCAATCGCTAAGAGAGAGACTCTCTCTCCCTAAATTGGGATGAGGGAGAGGTTCTCATTTCTGAATGCTTGAATAGTCATTGAATAAAACCCTCGTACTATTTGTATATTCAATGGTGATAACACTCAGAAAGGGTTCACCAAACCCCAGAAATAATGTTTCTAGTTAATAAGAAATATATAAATAATAATGATCACTGAATCATACAATAAATTTTATTTATATTTTATCACATAAATATATTGTATATATTAAATATATTACATGGTAAACCAGCCTAATTTAACACGACTTGAAATTCCTAATATTATTATTAAAACACATAATATTAAAATAATATTCATTATAATAATAGTTTTAATGTACTCACTAAATAATTTTTTAATACATTCAATAAATAAATTCAACCTATTATTATATACTTGAATAATGAAGAATTTATTTATTCATTGGTGATCAGTAACTTGGAAAATTATCAGAAGTCACGGTGGGTCCGTCCATGTCTCTTATATCTATTCAACTTAATATGGAATATTCTGGAATAAAAAAATGTGTGTCACCTTCTATGCCTTTATCTCGATAGTAGTTAATAGTATCCATAGACTAGAAATGGAGTCTATAAACCCATCAAGGCTTCCAAAAGTATTTTTAATAATAATTACAAAAACAACAATCCTATGAACATATGTTGAGTAATATAATATCACTCTCTTTCGATGTATCTTAAAGGAGGAAACACCCACATGTCATCATCCATTATTTAATTATTATTTTTAATCTAACATGATTGATTTACCATAAATTACCTTGACCAAAGAATTCTGAAATTACTGTAATCCTGATCAACCAAACCCGATATATTACTTCCTCAACTCAAATGTGGATAAATTGATTCTTGAATATTCAAACAATGCCATAACACTAATGAAACATGCAACACAAACTAAATTACCTAGATTTTGTTAATATAGTTTTTTTCCTTGAATCACAGTACATGAAAAAATGGAACATGTTGAAAATATTCTAAAGTTAGGTAACCATTACAGATATTTGTATATATGAACAAACGATAACACCCAAAACACATGGTGTTATGATTAGTGGGTATGTCCTAATGATCTAAAATACTTAAGATCAAAAATTACATAAATCATGGTAAGAAACCTCAGAGACTATGTCCCCAAAAAGACAAAATGTTAGGCATTAACGATGTCCAGTCAATATGATTCATCTTGACTGTATGACATATATATTTGATCAATGTCATATTATCTCAAGGTACTAATTATAGTCTAGGGTCTTTTATTACCATATTATATGATGATTAATCAATTAAAATATCCATTTAAAAAGTGGACTTATAAATATCTAATCTATAATAGTAATTGTACACCCAACATATCTCACAATATATATGAAATGTCTATTGAAATGTACTATTTATGTGGGTCTGGGAAACCCACTATTAATACATTTTCAATATTAATTATAACCAAATTTTTATTTGACCATATTATATAATAAAAATTAATAAAATAATTAATAATTATTTCAATTTATAAAAATAAATTCACACAATTGGTAGAATTTAATTTAAAATAATACACTTATTTGAGCTGAAAATCAGTTTTACACCATGCTTATTTTCTAAAAAAAGATAATTTTATATTAACTCTATGATTAGTAAAAATATTTATATGAATTAAAATTAAAATTATTGCATATATATATATATATATTAAATTTCATTTAAATCATTACTCATTATTAGTTTTTTAATTAATTTAAATGGAGAAACATTATGAAATTTAAAAAATCTTCCAAAAAACACGTTTTTAAACCATAAAATACGATTATACTAAAATTGGGTAAAATATTGATTAATATTTAAATAAATGTATTAAATATAACTAAATAATACTTATGTATCATGAAATCAGATTTGGAGAAAAAAAATTAATTTTATATTAGTCTATTTATTACAAATATGTGACTATTTTACAAAAAAAAAATTATCTCCACAATTCACTGAAATTTCAATATTTTTAAAAAAATAATGAAATCACACTTTATGTTAATTTTCATATGATAAATTATAAATTATGGTTTATTTTTTATAATGAACCAACCAGTGATACCATATATACCCACACCCATGCTAAT
The DNA here is from genome assembly GCA_963277665.1 of Viscum album. Lineage (NCBI taxonomy): Eukaryota > Viridiplantae > Streptophyta > Magnoliopsida > Santalales > Viscaceae > Viscum > Viscum album. The sequence continues at coordinate 932,771,455 of OY728140.1, forward strand.
TTTCCACTAATCTAAAGAGCGTTCTTTATCTCCACAGGCTAGTGATAAGAAGATGGGCATCAATAAAACACCATTGGCATTGAATGGGTATTAAATATTAAAATAATTTATTACCCAATTGGACAATAATTTAAAAAATTAACCAATAAACACATATCAAAATACAATGAGATATTAACAAAAATGAAAGAAAAGCATAAAAACAAAACTCGTCTCCTGGGGGTCCATGACCAACCACCATGTCCCAAGTCATCCACCCGTGTTCGCCCAAGACGGAACCCAAAATGGTACATGAGATCAGAAACATGTGTTATAATATCATAATGTGATTCAAACACCAAAATATAAAATAAGGATATTATCTAATATCCCTAGTTGGATTACACCACAAATTCTATGCAGTTACTTGATTAGGTAATACCAATATTCTAAAATAGAAGTAAAAATAAAAGAATATTATAATTTGTAGAAAAATATTATTTTTAAAATTTAAAATTTATTTATCAAACAAATCCTAAAAAAATATTACATCCCTATATAAAAACTAATCATTTCCTAAAAATATCTGAAAACCAATTCACAAGTTAAACAGAAATAATCCTGAAAAGGTGAGAATATGAACATAATATGGAATGATGAACCAGATTCAAAAAAAATATTTACATTGAATAATAATGGTAAATGAATCAAGAAATGAATCTATAGTTCCAAATAATTAAAGTGAAGTTGTATTGTATCAATAATCCCATTTATCAATGTCATTTATATTACAAATATATGATAGTGAGTCTACATTAGAATATATAATCAAATTACCACATGAATAATTGACTAGACCAAATGTAGTATCACATGTCTCAAGAAAACAAGTTTGACGCATAACGGCTTTCCTATCCACATGTCCACATCTGGAACCCTTTATGTTCTCTATGTATCAAATAGAAGGGTGTGATTATTCAAGTGATTAGTATATCTATGACATCCAATTTATATATCAAGGTTCCCATGTCTAGTCAAAAGAAGGGGTGATATAATCAAGTTATGAGGATCTGAAATGGATCATTATCATGCATGGTAACTAGAAAAAATTATACATCCCAGTCTCACCACCAAATTCCCTCAATGTCAATAATAACTTTTGTAGCACCCAATAGTGGTATGTAAAATAATCATTAATGTTACATTATGTGATTATAACAAGAGAGGATCACCATAATGTTCCAACCAGCCCATCCAGAATAATCAATTCAATTCAAATCATTTTAAAAAAAATTCAAAATCCAAAAATTGTAACCTTACCCTATTTATTTTCCAAATCATCATTATAATATTAATTCATCCTTTTAAAAAATAATTTATAAAAAATAATCCCTAAATAACATAATGAAAGTATTATATTTTTAAATGGATTAAATATATTTGAAAACAAGGTTTTACACCCTTTTTTGAAGAAGATGAGTCATTTATTTCATGTAACCTAATAGCACTAATTTCAAAATAAAGGTAAAACAATTCAAAGGGGGTTATTGGAAATTAGATAAATTAAAGTATTGAATAACATTTAGAAAACCAGAAATAGTTCAAATCATTTAATTCTAATTAAAGAGGTTCATTTTATAAATAAATATCCAGTTAAATCTCTGGACTACAACCATAATATCTATTAAATGGGTTTAAAAAATTAAAACATTCATTGAATAAAAAATACAAAATAATTGAGAAATATAAACATTATAGAAATTATGTTCAGGCCAGGATCATTTAAATGATAAATTTGCGAATGAATCTTTTATGATTAATCTCATTTGTAAATTACATAGAATACATGTAAGAAATTATGATACCCACATATGTGAATTTATATTAATCTAATTAATTAAAATATACAAAAAAATAAATAAAACACCAACATGGAAAATATAGAATCCACAAGAAATGCATCTAAAAAGTGTCACCTTTTATGGGGAACATTAGATCTATGAAGGTATACTCTAGAAAAGATATAATAGATCGATGATCAATAATTCAAAATAAATCAACAATGATTCAGAAGTATATGATACCATTTAGAGAGAATGAATGAATAAGAGATAATATATCAAATATCACAAAGCAAACAACATACCAATGAGGATCACTACTTCGATTCACAATGAAATGAGGTAGGGAGAGAAAAACAATTTCTTGAGTGATCCCAAAAGAATAAGGATTGGAATTTCACTGATTAAGAGTAGTTTTTTACCAATAATTGGTATTTAGTGAATTTTATTACTATTTTTTGGGAATTTAATTCTTGACCAAACGTTTTTTATGTAGGTTACATGGTTAGTACTAATCATATTCCCAACAAAATCCACTATATGTGTTTCATGGTTTTTCTGTCACCCATATTTTAACTATGCTCTAACAGTTCAACCCCCATCCTTCTAGGACACATAGTTTCTCTAACAGTTCTCATGTCATATAAAAAATATAAACAGTCCCATAAACAATCAATTTTTTTAAAACTCGAGAAAATACCCACCAAATGATCCAATCATTAGGTACTCAAATCAGTGCTTCAAAACACATAAAACAAGTTAACATGATGTTATAATCTCCCAGACATATGACTTTATGTACATATAATGCATCTAGATTGAATGATAGAACATGATGAAACAATTACAACTACCACACTCATCTTGTGAGAATGAAGGAATGTGAACAAGAATAGAGACCCACCCAAAGGATAACAACACATGAAAAAATACAAGATAATCACACCAATATCATCATTTGTCTCTATACAATCAAAATACTATTGACTTTGAGAAGGTATATCGACCATTTTAGGATTCACCAAAATAGTGTCACATAATAAAATCATGCCCCTTAGTCCTAAAAGAGAGACTTAAAATATTCTTCAATGACAGAAATATTTGATTAAACATAAAAAATAAGGGTAATGAACTGATATGGATTTATTCCTCAGTTCTTCACTCTATAAAAACATTGTATTTCCAAAAATGAACCTCACCCCTTGATGAGCACATCAAATCAAGTGAAATCACCACCCGGTGTATTGTCTATCAAAAATAAACATCAGACTAGTTACTTTACTTCATTCCCACATTCTATCCATGTCCATTAAAAATATATCATGAATCATGGTCCATTAACAATACATCACTACACTCTCACAAGGGTGATCATCCAATATAACAATATTGAGATGTAACCATCATGTTCAAACAAGTGGAAGTCATGTATCTATGAACAAGATATTAAGTAAATTGAACCATTATCAAATGATACTCAAGCATATGGTTTAAAAAAACAATCCAAAACAAGTAATATATAATATTTTACACTCCTACATCAGAAATAAATGGTTTGATCAACATCTACCACATTCCGTATCTAACCAGCAACACCCAAAACTCATCTTCAATGTGAAAATATTCACTACAAGGCCTTTGTGTGGAGTCCTATTTTTCTTAGTCATTGGCCCCCCCTTATTTTGGATGTGATAATCCCAGATGAATCATCTCATTACTATATTACAACATAAGATAACATTATAGATGACCAAAATGGCCACACCATCCTAAAACCATTGGAGACATAAAAATTAATTCATAGAATGGACAGGTTCTGTGGACAATAAACACATGATAGTCATCTAATTTTGTCAAGCACATCATCCTTCTATATCCAAAAATGTGAAATTCATCCATGCATGTTTCATTACTAGCTTGATATCAAATAAGGGTGCCTGATTGTGCAACCCTAAATAAGAGATCAACCCATCCAAATGAATTATTGTTAATAAATATTGTTTCATACCTTTTATAAAATGCATATCCTTAATAAAATCATTAAAAATACGATTTGGTATGAAACATACCATATTTGACTATTTCATGCAATACTCCACAACTGTTATCCCCTATTTCCCAAAACCCAATAACTCAATAACATTCACCTTAATATCATCCCCATGATACTTTTTCTGATTTTAAACATAAATGAATAATTCCCAAGACATTAATTCATAAATTAAATACTTTATCATAACATTCCACCACCACTGGATAGGTCCCTAAAATAATGAATTGATAGACTTTACCCACATTCTATCAAGAGTATTGAGAGAATACTAAATATCATCATCTTATTCCATCCACATCAATGCCTTAAGAGACCAGTGTTTTCCTTTATAAGAAGGTCGACGAGAATCCAAACATTTATGGATAAGAATCAAAGGATGGAAGATCTTTGGCTACCCCACTGAGTATGGAATCTTGGAAGTAAAAAAACGTTAGACACCGCCACTAGAAACATGACAAACAACCTAGAGGACAGAAATATTTGACAAAAATTATATCATTCTTGATGTAATTTTTAGGATAAATTTATGAACATCACAAAATATTGGCATATAAAATAATGAGTAAAATAAAATGAAGAAAATATAACAACTTTTAATCAATCCACAACCACATTATCAATTAAACATTTGTTCCAAAACACACAACATTTCATTATTATAAAACATTACTCCTTCTTTAAAAATTATAAATCTTGATATAAATCCATTAAATATTAAAAAATCTTTATATAAATTGTAAATTATTATATCATTTCATAATAATTCAACTACTATCCAATAATCAAAACCAGTAACATTTAAATCCATTATAAACAAAACATTATAGTTAATTAAATATATTACCACATCACATATGAGTTATTTGTAAAAACAATTCCAATCCAAAAATTACATAAAACATACTCGTTTATAATTGAAAAAATTTATAAAATAACTAAAAAACCCCCATAATATGAAGAAAAATTCAAAAGTGATTTAAAATCATTAACAAGGGACTGAATTTGAAAGAACATTATAAGATAATGAAACAATGCATATACATAAACCACATAACCATCCTATGATATTTGAAGTCACTTATAAGGAAATAGATATGGATTAAACTGTAGAACCAAGTTGTATTTTTAAAATAATTATTATTATAAGATGTTAAACGAACCACCAACCTCATATCTACTCATGGGTGGATTTCTAAACCATTCACATCGATTCATCATAGTATACCATATAATAAAGAGATGGTGCAACTATGGTCATCCTTTTATTATGTTTCCAAAACTAATAAGATATTCCCAAATAATATATATATTATTATTGTAAATATAAATCTCAATTATCATTAGGAAACCAATAACTCAAAATAAAATACTCATGTCCCAAAATTATGGTTGAATCAAGTCTCATCACGAGGAGGTGGTCCAAAGAAATCATTCCTAAACAATGTCTTGATTCCTGACACATTCATAATATAGTTTCTACAGTTAATCATACAACATAAAACATGGATTTCTAATTAAAGTACTCTCATTTTAGTATATACCTTCTCGATCAACATTTTAAAAGAATAATCCTAATATATTATATAAATTGATATCTGGGATGATTTTCCTATAACCCAATGAGCATTCCTAATGTCCATGATCTATCAAGATGCACTTGGGAATCAATAGAACATTGTTGGGAATTATTTCTCCAATAAGATATTATATTTATAATATTCACTATGAAAGCATCATTTTATATATAAATCAATTAATATATATCAATGTAAAATGAGATGGAAATAAAAGTGAAATAAAAATATAACAAGCCAAACCCATCCCCTGAGGGTCCATTACCACCCACCATATCACATGTGACCCATCCTTTATCTCCCAAGAAAAAACACTTAGTGGAAGATGTGATCACAAACCCCTACTTTAATATCAAAATTGGCTGAAAACCCAACATGTATATGAAGGGTGTTGCCTATATAGATTAGAAGGATTCCACTAAAAATTTTATGTATTTACTTAAAAAGGTAATTAAAATTTCCTAAAAGTGGAGTAAAAATAATCCAGTATGTGGATTTTATTAATAAATAATATCCTTAGTTTTTAAAATTTATTTTTCACACTATAATGGGAAAACATTCGGCTTCATCATTTAAAAACTAAACATTTTCTTGAAAATAAATGAAAAATATTTCATAATCTAAATTAAGAAAATCAATAAAAGGTGATAATATGCATTTGATATGTAAAGATGATAAAAATTAAATATAATAGATATGGTTTATAAGGACAATAAATTAATCATGTAAGTAATCCCATGTTCCAAATAGTGATAATGAATTCTATCATGTGTCGTGTATAATGTATATGGATTTCCTTGGTATATCTTATTTATGATATTCACTCTACCAGGTTTTGAGAAATGTTTTGTTTTAACTCTGATCCAATAAGATTTTCTATTTTGGATGGTTTAAAAAGATATTTTTTCAATTTAGGACACACATCTAGTTGGAAAATTTCATGGGGTAAGAAATTTTTCGTGTGGATTGGTTGTTTTAAATTGTGTTTTTAAACACCCATAATTATCCATAGCGTTGGACATGTCGAACTACAATCCACATATGGACTATGGACAAAGTAGCCTCAGAAATCCATGGTGGAATTATTTGTGTGTCAAAAAGTTTTTGGATTTCACAATATTAACTAGTTAGTGTCTATGTAGTATTTTCAGGGTCGGGGTTGTTAAAGGCCAGTAATGCCATCATGGGAAAGCCCTTCCCTTGGTCAAAAATGTTTCAGGATTCAAAATGGCCAAATATTCTACTGATATTTTTTGAATTTAATGTTCTTCTTGTTGGAAACACATGTTATTTGAGGTATTATTAATACAAATTGGACTTTTTTTACATTATTAATGAATTATGTCTCATTCTATTATTTGTTCCTAGAATCTATATGATCCTAGGGTTATTATTTCGTAGGAATCGATGGTGGTTGTATTATACTCATCCTCATAATTATTGAACTTGTGGAATGTTCATACCCTATAAGACATAGTCTTATTTCTAATGATCTAGACCCTTTGGAATCTTGTATTTTATGTCAGTAGTAATTGTTTGTTAGGGTGATGGGTTTTCATCCTTATAAAGAACCTATATAAATCATTAATAGTGGTTGTTATCTATTTTTTTGGGGTAATCCTATAATCCTTTAATAGTTTTAATCTTGAATATAGTCTAGATCCCATACATTTTGGATTGTAATTGGATATTGGGACCCCTGACATGAATTTTTATCTACTACCACAGAATCCTAGATTTGGAAATGTCCCTTGGAAAATAATAACATTAATCTTGAAACACGTGTGGCTGTAAGTATATATCATTTCTATCCTATAGATATTGGTGTTTGTAATGGTTGTGTGGTGTTCATGTATAGACCTTGAGACCTCTGATTGATGCATTTCACATGTGTTGTGGATATATGGACATTTAAGACATATGATTGATATGATTAATTTGTAGATATGTGTTTTCATTATAACTCTTACTTAACATGATGTGACTATGAAAATCCTTATTTTCCAATTTTATGTGAAATGTGTAGTTTTTGAGTATCATCTTTTCAGTGAATGTGTTGAGCCAGAAGGGTTGGTTACTCGGTTAAAGAGGGAGTGTGGCTTACATGATTTATTATCATAAATCTATGTGATATGGTTGACATTTTATGTCATAGATTTCCCCAATTTTTTTATGATTTTGTCAATTCATGACGTGTGGTAAAATTGAGTTCGTCTATTAATGGTTTTTATGATTATACATTTATGGGGGATGTTAATAGCTAATCAGTTGACTAAGTATGTTTTCACAATGTTTAGTAATTCCCCCTCATAGATATGAACTAAGTGGATATGATCTTTATGGAACCTATAATTTTATATATAGTTATTTTTACATATTTATTAATTATGCATTGATTATTTTAATGATATAGAATTTGGTTTTTCATGAACCTATGTAAATAATAGTTTACAGTTTCCAATATTGTTTTATACTCACTCCCTACATGGTAATATCGGTTTACATGTAAATTTTGTGATCAGGGATCCTGTAAATGAAAGGGGCCAATTGTGGCCAAATAAATAGGATCTGTAGGTAGGTACGATATCATGTAAGGATGGAACATAGTCTCAGATGTTTTATAGCATGTTACTTATTGAAATCCCCCTAATTAATATATTGATACAATACATGTGTGGATTTATTACATTGGATTTAATTGTGTGTTTTTCATGATTGTTATAGGATGATTTGATAATATAATCCCTTGTGATTCTATATAATTGATGGATTATTTATTGTATTTAATCTATTATATTTTTTTAATCCATTCTTATCTAATTTGGTTGTTAAATATCAAGGGTACAGTCCGCCAATGATTCATCTCAGGACCTTGTAAAGAAACGGAAGCCTCTTGTGTGTAAGGACACATACAAATGATTTTTTAGCACTTCATCCTAGACATGATAATTCGGTTTGATATGTTACCAAATGGTATTTGATCAGTCACCCAGTTCATTTATCATCCCATGATTTGGGACATGGTTGAGAAGAAATATGGTTATTGGGGATCAGGTAGGGAAATTATAATATTTTATATCTAGCGCTATATACTGAACATCTACTTTCCTATGAATGTTGTATTTATTTTCATTTTGGTTATTATAACGATTAAATTTTTTGAATTATGAATATAAATATTATTTTCCTATAAAAATTTATTGGAATTTTTCTAAAATAAAAAATCGTGATTAGGTTAATACAATTTTATTTCAAAAAAATATTTTAATGTTTCGTTGGGTTCAAATAATTAAATCTTAATTTTTATTTTGATTAGTGTGTTGTTGTTATGTTATTTCAGACAATTAATTACACAATACTAACAATAAATTGCATATTGTGTATATATGGTTCTAAGAAATGTGTAGTAACTGGATACCTGGATTTTTCCATGGGTAGTGTTGTGGGGGCTTTTCCTTATGTATTTAGATAGCCTCTCTGGATGAGTCTCTTGATGATTTTATTTTATTGTATTTCTCATACTATATTTTATTCCTAGAATATCAATTTGAGTTTTTAAATGATATTGAATAGTAATTTAAGAACATTTCCCCTCAAAATTGTATTTTCGAATCACGAACGACTTTTATTTAGATTTATCATTCATGGAGGAATTCCACTATTGTAGAACATACTATATAGGAGGTGTATTTGGGAATGCTCATATATCTTATATATAAAATTATTTAATATAACCAATATAACACCATCTCTTCCTACTAGTTCCTTATCTAGGTGAGGATCTTAATGGACAATAATCGACTATCCTCTTGGAATCTAGCTCTATATTTTCCTTCCCTTCAGTGGAACAAATGACATAGTGAATGTTTCTATTTATAAATTACAATACATTATTTTATGCATAATAAATAATCATATAACACTACATGGATCTTGAAGTCTGGTGTCTTGAATGTATAGGTATATAAAACTAAAAACATGGGACTAAATAAAACATTTATTTAATTAATCATTTTAAGGTTTTCCTATCATCCATTATGCTCATACATCCTCATAGCATAACAAAGAGATAATAGGAACAATGATATGAGCTAATATCCTAGTAAATGAAAAATGTACTAATAATGCTTTAGAACATTGGTTGGATGGCATGACATAATGATTTGAAGAGACAAGGAAAATGAGAAATAATAACATATAAACATGGGATCATATAAACATGGAGTCATAATAATATTGTATCTACATAAAACATGTCTTCATTATTATTCAAGGCTCGTTGCACATAGAGGATCCTAAGTTATGGAAAATAACCACGACCGTTGCACATGGTCGCACATGTCAAGGCTAACAACAAAGACCTTTTTTCATAACTTCTCATGAGACTCAACATTACCCAATGTAACGAGCCGAAATTTTGAATAAATCTTGTTTCCTAATTTTGTGTGTTATTTTATTTTATTTTTATACTCATAAAAAACATTTCATTTGGTAACATGAATATAATTAAAATGAGACCGTTGGGTTTTGACTGTTATATGACCATTGGTCAATATGACCGCTGGAAAATAAACGTTTAGATTATTGTCTCTAAATACAAGTAATCATGGTTAATTAATATAGAAAGAAGATTCGATGGCCTCGCCCAGTAGTCTTGGACCGATTGAAGCCCATCTAACAGAACATGGGAAAGAGGTAGAACCATTGGGCTTTGCTCTGGACCAAACCCAAGCTGAACATCATCGTGTGAGGCTAGAACGGGATCGCCTTCGCGAGAAGATCAAACTGATAGAAATTACTACTCGTGCGATGTTGGCCGATCCTCCCTCGGATTCTCTCACCTTAGCACACCTTACACTTAGGTCCTATGCTGGTGTGATAAGGGGCTATGTAAAGAGACCGTAACTGCCTTGTGTAATCCTTTGTTTTAAATAATAAATGGGATTTCTTCTTATGATGATGTTTATGACTTTTTAAATGTCCGAATAAATATAATAGGCATATTTTTGGTGAATTTTAGAGAAAGTATATTTTAAATAAATGTTTATGTAAACCTTAAATAATTAAAAATGTGTAATGATTTTCAAAAAATGGTCTTCTACAATTATGTTCAGTATGAAATTTAGAGTCTAATAAGATCAACATAATTTTTGATGAATAGTAAATTATGAATAGTGATTTAATGCTTAGGGTTAGTAATGTGACTAAATGGATTAGTAATATCACTTAAAGAAAGTATTAATATAATCTAGGCACCTTGATTAAGTAATGTGATTCAATAAAATGGTTAAATAATGGTTTCATAAATTATTATTAATGTATTAGTTTTTTCGGGTGAATAGTGTTTTTTAAATACAAAATAAATTAAAAATATTTAGAAAATTATTTTTATAAAATGGATTTCATTTTTGAACTCAGAGAATCGATATTATGTTAAGGTAAATTTTGGGGTTTTTTCTAAAATAATGAATTTTCTGTGAATAGTTTATTTATTTAAAAAATAAATTAAAAAAAATTAGAAAATTATTTTTATAAAATGGAGTTCATTTTTTAAATCAGAGAATTGATATTTGGTTAAGGTGAAATTTTGGGATTTTTCTGAGAAAGTTGAATTTTCAGTGAATAGTAAACGTACAGATTTAGGGTTTGGGTATGTTTAATGACATCATAACAGTGTCATGATGATGTCATGAGATATTTTATGGGGTGGCCAACCAAAGGTGATGAATTATTGTACTGGGATCCCCATGTGGCCTAACTTTATGGGAAATATCTTTGGAGAGCACATGGTTTTGAGAAACCCACTTATGAGGTGTCCCTTGGCCATTAATGCCTTGTCCCCTCACTTTCCCTATAAATAACAAGACATTATCTCATCCTTTGGACTCCAAAATCATTCTCAACGAAGTTATGGTCTCCTTACCTCCCAAGGAGTCCTTCCAAGGTTCCCCAAGCCTTCAAGGTCCAAACCTTTGTGTTTTAAGAGTTAGATTTTAAGGTAAGGGATCTGACCTCTCTTTTTTTTCAAGTAATATCATTTATGTCATTTCCTTTATGCTCCATGTTATTATGTTAGAGGATGTTATTTTATCTTCATTATACTTTCCTTTTTATGTTAATATGATGAGATACCCCCTCTTACTTTCATCATTTCGTTTTATGAATGTTTATGTGGTGCCGTTAGGCTGCCGAATTTTTAAGGGATTCTTTCACCCTTCTCATTCTTTTCAAAGATCTACTTTCATGTCATGTATTTCAAGATCCTTTTAATTATGTTGGGGTATGATATCTATATCTATCATACTTAACTCTTATGTTCACATTATTAGAGACCCTATTTGATCTTTTCAAATCATTTGTGTTGATGTTTAAGTGACGTCGTTAGGCTGCCGAAATATCATAAGAGAAATCTTATTTTTGTCTTACTTTCATGTTCTTCATTTCATATGGTAAATCGTTCAAATTTCATTACCATGTTCATATATCCTTCATATTATTTCCCTCTACTGTTTTATGGATCATTTATGAATTTTTGACCCATGTCCCCTCTCTTTTCAATGTTTTCTAAAAACCCGAAACATAGCCGTTATGCTGGAGAATATTCATCTCAAAATGCCTCTCTCTTTTCTCAATAGTATCTTATGGTATAAAGTGAATACTAAATGCTCTTATTTCTATATGGGTATTCACAGATATATCAAAATTTTATATTTTAAATTCAGGGAATTACATACATGAGACCCGCTCTCCCCTTCTGTGGGTTTTAAAGTGACGTAAAGATCATGTCTTTAATCAATTTTTAAAACGTTATGATTATGAAATGAAACCCATTTATTTTATTCTATATGGGTATTTATGAAATTTTTTATGTTGATATATGTGGCTCACATGATAATAAAGGAAAATTTATGGGTGCACCCTGATAGCGCTCCAATGCATTGGGTAATGATGTAACCACTCAAGATTACAATTTTCACGATATCTTGGTGGATAACCTTGGTAATTTTCAAATGACACCTTGGGGATGGACCTTGGTGATATGTTCATGATTGTCTATGTTATATGATGTAGCCACATCTTAATTTTTTGATAAATGTTATTTTTATTATGATATGCCTCATGATTTCTTTCTCATACCTTAAAGTTCTTTCATGACCTTATTGAAGTATCTCTAGTTCACATGTAAAATTTTCCCCTTGCTTCCTTTACTGGGCCTTCTGCTCACCCTTTCTTTTGATGTATGTCCCCAGGTTATGAGATGCAGTAATGAACCTAGGATTAACATGAGGAGAAGCCTTTCAAGTGTTTAAGAATAATCTTTTATGTTTTCATGATTTATGTTCCTGGTTTGCAAGACACTAAACCGTAAATATCCTCAGTTTTGTAAAATGAAATGAAAGTTTATGTGATAAAAAGGTGGGATGCTATAGTTGGTATCAAAGGATTGTTTAGTTATTTGTGGAAATTAGGATATGAAAACTTTAGGAAGAAGCCTATAGAAAAGTTTATATATAGGAAATCTTCTTGGTATTTTGGTGAGTATTGAGTAATGGGTTTCCAATAAAATACATCCATGTCTGGATACGAGGGAGGCTCCACCAACATCGCACGGGATCGCCTTCGCGAGAAGATCAAACTGATAGAAATTACTACTCGTGCGATGTTGGCCGATCCTCCCTCGGATTCTCTCACCTTAGCACACCTTACACATATGTCCTATGCTGGTGTGATAAGGGGCTATTTAAGGAGACCATAACTGTCTTATGTAATCCTTTGTTTTAAATAGAAATTGGGATTTCTTCTTATGATGATGTTTATGACTTTTTAAATGTTTGGATAAATATAGTATGCATATTTTTGATGAATTTTATAGAAAGGATATTTTAAAAAATGTTTATGTAAACCTTAAATAATTAAAAATGTGTAATGATTTTAAAAAATTGGTCTTCTACAATTATGTTCAGTACGAAATTTAGAGTCTAATAAGATCAACATAATTTTTGATGAATAGTAAATTATGAATAGTGATTTTATGCTTAGGATTAGTAATGTGACCAAATGGATTAGTAATGTGATTTAAAAAAAGTATTAATATAATCTAGGCACCTTGGTTAAGTGATTCAATAAAATGGTTAAATAACAGTTTCATAAATTATTATTGAAGTATTAGTTTTTCGGGTGAATAATGTTTTTTAATTAAAAAGTAAATTAAAAATATTTAGAAATTATTCTTATAAAATGGATTTCATTTTTGAAATCATAGCATCGAAATTATGTGAAGGTAAATTTTGTGGTTTTTTCTGAAAAAAATGAATTTTCAGTGAATAGTATATTTATTTAAAAAATAAATTAAAAATATTTAGAAAATTATTTTTATAAAATGGAGTTCAGTTTTGAAATCAAAGCATTGATATTTGGTGAAGGTGAAATTTTGGGATTTTTCTGAGAAAGTTGAATTTTCAGTGAATAGTAAAAATACAGTTTTAGGGTTTCAGTATGTTTAATGACATCATAAATATGTCATGATGATGTCAGGAGATATTTTATGGGTTGGCCGACCAAAGGTGATGAATTATTGTATTGGGGGCCCCATGTGGCCTAACATCATGTAAAATATCTTGGGAGAGCACATGGTTTTGAGAAACCCACTTATGAGGTGTCCCTTGGCCATCAGTGCCTTGTCCCCTCACGTTCCCTATATATAACAAGCCATTAACTCATCCTTTGGAATCAAAAATCATTCTCAACAAATTTCTAGTCTCATTACCTCCCAAGGAGGCCTCCCAAGGTTCCCACAAGCCCTCAAGGTCCAATCCTTTGAGTTCTAAGAGTTACATTTTATGGTAAGGGATCTGACCTCTCTCTTTCTTTTCCAGTAATCTCTTTTATATCATTTATTTTATGCTCCATGTTCTTATGTTATAGGATGTTCTTTTCTCTTAATTATAATGCCTTTTTATTTTCATATGATTAGAGACCCCCTCTTACTCTCATCATTTTGTTTTATGAATGTTTATGTGGCGCCGCTAGGCTGCCAAATTTTTAAGGGATTCTTTCACCTTTCTCATTATTTTACATGCTCTACATTCATGTCAAGTATTTCAAGTTCCATAAAGTATGTTAAGGTTTGATATCTATATCTATCATACTTAACTCTTATGTTCACATGATGAGAGACCCTATTTGATCTTTTAAAATCCTTTATGTTGAAGTTTAAGTGACGTCTTTAGGCTGCCGAATTTTCATAAGAGAAATCTTATTTTTGTCTTCCTTCCATGTTCTTCATTTCATATGGTTAATATTTAAAATATCATTACCATGTTCATTTATCTTTCATATAATGTCCCTCTACTTTTTTATGTATCATTTATTAATTCTTCACCCATGTCCCCTCTCTTTTCAATGTTTTCTAAAAACCCGAAACATAGCCGTTATGCTGCATAATTTTCGTCTCAAAATGCCTCTCTTTTTTCTCAAAATTATTTTATGTTATAAAGTGAATACTCAAAGCTCTTATTTATACATGGGTATTCACATATATATCATAATGTTCTATTTTAAATTCTGGTATTTACATACATGAGACCCGCTCTCCCCTTCCGTGGGTTTTAAAGTGACGTAAAGATCATGTCTCTAAAGCAGTTTTTAAAATGTTATGATTATAAAATGAAACCCATTTATTTTATGCTATATGGGTTATTTATGAAATTTTTTATGATGAAATATGTGGATAACATGATAATAAAGAAAAATTTAAGGGTTCACCCTGATAGCGCTCTAATTCTTTGGGTTATGATGTAACCACTAGAGATTACAATTTTCACGATATGATGGTGAATAACCTTGGTAATTTTCAAATGCCACCTTGGGGATGGACCTTGATGATATGTTCATGATTTTCTATGTAAAATGATGTAGCCACATATTAAATTTATGAAAAAATTTATTTTTATTATGATATGCTTCATGATTTCTTTCTCATGCCTTAAAGTTCTTTTCATGACATTATTGAATTATCTCAAGTTCACATGTAAAATGTTTCTCTTGTTTCCCTTACTGGGCCTTATGCTCACCCTTTCTTTTGATGTATGTACCCAGGTTATGAGATGTTGTAATGAACCAAGGATGAACATGAGTAGAATCCATTCAAGTTTTTAAGAAGAATTTTTTATGTTTTCATGTTTTAAGTTCCTGTTTTCCAAGACACTAAACCTTAAAGATCCTCGGTTTTATAAAATAAAATGAATGTTTATGTGATAAAAAGGCGGGATTCTATACCCAATGTATTGAATCACTATATGGGCACAGCAGACTTAACATGTTCATGAATATTCTTTCCATTTAATGAATCATATATAATCAATCATACATAAATATATCGTACCCATGGAATGAAATTGGTATCATAATCATGTCATATAACATAATGAATCGGGGTATCACACCCTAGTCCATGAAAAAAACGAAATTATATCAATAATGGACATTAATAAGTTATAGTTGGAATATATCATTATAAGTGATTCAAAATTGATGTAACAACAAGTAAAAGTGTTTTTATGAAACATTAAAATTAAAAAAAATTAAGTGTGGTTTCAAGAAAATATCAATGATAAAATAAAAAAGAAAATAGAATAATATTTTATATAAATCCCAAAGTGAACCATGGAAAAATTCATGATAAAAAATAATTTTTTGATAAATATAATGGTTTCTTAAAAATATATTGTACATTGTACATTAAATTGGGTTAGAAATTGGGATGTTCCCTTAAAACATGTTTTCTTATCATGAGGTATTGAGGAGGGAATAAAATAAAGCATGTATATCCACGAACGATAATGATTAATTGATCATGATAAATTAATTTGTAAATATAAACATCAATAATGATATTTATTTAAATATAATATTGGATTTTATTTCGGTAAAAAACTGAGTATGATTAACCCGATGGAATAATGGTGGTTCGGGTAGAATCCCTAACCATAAGTCCGATGGTGTTATCCACATGATATTAATGACCTAAATAATAAAATTAGGTTCGTTAATTAATAATTCCATAACCATTTTTATATTTCATTTATTTAGTATATCCTTATTGAGTTAATGCATATCTTTTTTGATAGGTTATAAGTGCCAATTTCATTGTTTGGGTCCATTTGTTTTATGATAGGTTTACCTATATATATGTATGGATAATAACAAAAAAATGATAGTCCCTACTAGAATTAGAATTATAGTTTATTATTAAACATCCAAAATGTTACATGGTTGTAAATTTCATTTGGATAATTGTATTGATGGTGAATAATAATGTAAAACTATAGTGATAGCCTTTTGGGTTAATTGGCCGTTTTTAATCACAGCCAACACATTCTATTTTTAAATCCAAACCACATGCTCAAAAAGATTTAATATCCATATATGAGTCATAAAACATATTTTATATTCAATTTCAAAAATGAAAATGGTTTAATGACATTAATTGAATCCAATAATGAAAATTCAAATCCCATTATCCTTAGATGTGGTAAATTAACACATCTCATATGGGGTTTTACTACTAGTATAAAAGAATGGTATAGGAGAGATGATAATAAATTATTACATTATCTGAAAACCATTCTAGTACATATACGGTACTGGTGTTTTTATGTCATTTGGATGAGGATAGGTAAGGATATAAAAGAAAAATGAGGATCTTGAAAGGAATTTAAAATAATTGAAAATAGGAATTTACCTCTTCAGTTAAGCTTCCTTGAGAGCCTCTTAAGGGGGGAAGATTTTGTATTTTTGGAGAAAAAGGTATGTTGGAAATGAGGGAGGATATTGGGGAGGATATTGGGGAGATATTTGACCATAATTAAGGCAAGGCACAATGCTTGATTGTGTTGAAGAGAAGAGGGGAGTGCAGGTGATTTTTATAGTGGGGGAGGAGGGTTTTCAAAATATTTTATTCAGTAGTTTATTATTTTTCAATAAGAAAACCAATAGTAATGATTCTTGTAACCAAAAAACGTAATATGTTCTTGTGAGTTTAAAATCAAGGTTCATACATCATCCATGACACAATAAATATTTTATTTAACATATAATTTATATATACTATAAATATTATAGATTACTAATCGTCAAAAAATTATGTATTTTTGAAATATTCATAAAAGTCAACCTAACTGCTTTTCTATGTGTTAAATCCATGAATGAAAACGTTTTTTCAAAAATAATGTTCCATGAATGATTAATTTAAATTTAAATTTAAATTATAATATACATTAAATATAAATATTTTAAAACTCTAACTGATTTTACAATGCTTTCAAAAATTACATATGGTCTTATAAAATTATTATAATGACAATAGAAATAAAATGGTTAATTTATGAACAACATTTATGAAAATAAATTTTCATATAAACATATTAATTATAATTTTTTATTTATGACTTACAAATACCGTTAAAATTTTATTATGGTCATATTATCAAATATAAGATTCCTAATTTTTATTTATACAATCATCATTGAGGTTAATATTGATTTAGATGATTTAATATTCATAAGGGTATGTTACTATTCATAATGTTAGGTCACTATTCACCAAAAACTATTGTTTTTAAATCGGACTCCAATCATATTACTGATCGCAACCGTGTATGTCATATTTTAAAAAATTAAACTACAGGTGTGACAATATTATGTGTAATGATAACAAAGTAATTATTAATTCATTTAGTTGTGATTTTTTGTGATTATATGACATAATTATAAGAAGGGAAATATCCATTTATAAAACATTGGGTTGTTACAAAATTCCATTGTGATATTGAGTACTCGATAAAATATATTAATAAGATATTTTACTCCGTCGATACTAAAGATGATAAAATGGTTAAACAAAATAGTTTTATACTTATGGGACCATCTAAATGGTTATGGGGAAATATGATTTATGTAAGAAAATTTCATAGGCTGGCCGGGAAAAATCATAGTTCCCCATATTGAATAATTAATTCTTAATATTATAAATCTGGATCATTCATAGGAGTTCATGGAGAATTACATGGGGATAATATTGATATATTCCAGTTTGACATGATTTATCAAGATTATTACAAGATCTACTTTGATAGAAATTAATGAGATTCATATCTCTAGGAACATGAGATTCATCTTGGTCCCATGTTGAGACATCGTGTTAGGATTAAATATTCATTATTTATATTTAGGTGATTCACATGGTTTTGACTATTGACATAGAACTTTTGGTAGATAAAGAGAAATGATTTATTTTTTAAATAAGTCTAATGACTACTAGATCATTCATTACTTCAAAAAAAATATTTCAATAATGTGAATAGTAAATTAGAAGACATGCACTAGTGTGTGTAAGGAATAAATGTGATCCTTTTTTTAGAATTGTTAAAAATTTAATATTCACAATTTAAATTTAATAAGAGAAATGATTCCTTTACAATTTCTATTGAAGTGATGTTATTATTGATTTCTTAGTAGAACATCAAAGATATATATGTGGGAATAAATCTAATTTAGATTTCATCCATTATAGTGATGTTTTTGGAAATAAAATTATTATATTTTAGAAAGTGAGAACCTTATATTTTCATCATGTGCAAAAATTCTACCATCATTTCATTAGAGTATTTTTATCATTGTTACCATTACATTGATTATTTAGTTTGGAATATAATTCATGAATTGTGTGAAATATATATTTATTCAACATTTCCATATAAATCCTATCGAGTAGAAATAGAGAATAAAATAAACATATGATCATGATTTTATGGATTTAATAAAAATAGACACATAAGTTAAGGATCTTAGGTGTAATTCTCTAATATGGTATACAACAGACAAAATCTATCTATATACTAAAATATTTTTGGACCAATTCATGTTAAAATAAGCATCTATTAACATGGATTGGGAAAAAATTGATCAGAAATGTGAAACATGATTGTTTGAAAAGGTTGATATGTGGTCTGCACACTATTATCTCCATTACCTAGAAGATAAAATAATTATATCAATATTTTGGAGATGACATGGGCTATATGAGTATCTAGTTATTATTTTTCATATAACTATTCCTTTTATGTTGTTTACATCCATTATTTAGATGAATATTTATCTGTACATGGAATTGATAATCATTTTGTTCCTTGATGAAATCATGATTTTAATAAAGTCTTCAAAATCATATAAAAATCCCTTGAGTTTGTATTTTGTATGCATTGATCAAATAAATGTTTTTCTAAGATCTTAATACATCATTTATTCATCTAGATGGTGACTTCCCTAAGTAATATTATTTAAGAGTGGATATTTTATATTGATTTACAGAAGTTATATATATTTATTCCTTGGGAACAACCTATGAATGTGTTCATGATATAGTTATTTTTTCTATTTTTTGATACTATAAGAAGTTCATCAATGAATTTTCACATTTTTTTACAACCCCATTTCCATAAAATAAGATCTTTTAGATATATTTCATAATTTTTATATAAAATATTATTTACAAAAAATTAAACAACCTATCAGTATTGGAAGGAAATATACATAAATATATTAAATTTTCAAAATACAGCATGAAGACATTAACAGAAAATTTTTATCCCTTCGATAATATCCTTTGAATATACACATATTTATCCTCAAGGATTCCTAGGGAAGTAAAATAAATAAATACCATATTATTTGATTAGTATTAATTCAAAAAATGAGGAGGGATATTATAATAAAAATATGTTGTAAGTGACATAGCATGAATGAATAAATAATATGGATAACTAATTAAAAAACAATAGGATATGGTATCAGGAATTAGAATTTAAACAAAGATAATAACAACAATTTATATATTAGTGATTGCATTCATAATTCCTAACATCAATAAAAGTTCTCAAGTACTTAATAGAATACACATTTATTATATAAGGAGAGGTATACACTGTAACACCTATTTTATTGTTTTATGATATCTATTAATAAATCTATAGGCCATATAATATTGGGTCTCACTCATCGCCTTATTAGGTTGAATTATTTCAAAAAAAAATTCAAAAGGTAAATTTCATACCATTCTATTAAAAACCTCAATCTAAATAAAAAATGTTGTTAACTCTATAATAAAACAATATAGCAATTATTTTCTCCCAAATTAAATTGAATTATGTTTTTGTATAGTATTACATCCCATATTGAACTTAGAATATGTGGGTATCATCAATTTATCAAGATGTAACTTTATAAAAGATATATATTGTTGATGGTATATTCAATTTAATCGGTTATCCAAGGATGATGGTAATTTGTTTTAATAGTTTTAATACCATTTTAATTGATCTGTGGTAGGGGAAAACATCATCATTATTTATAAATAAAATGTTAATATTCTACATAATATATCATATGAGTATCAACCTTGGTTTACATATAATTCATACATGATATTCATTAGGGTGATGATTGAGTCAATGGTCAAACGTAACATTAAGGGGCTATTCCCCAAGATTCATCTATGCTATGGAATAATCCACATTCAAATATATAGATGGGGAATTATTTACAGTAAAACTAATTTTTTTACATTACCTAGAATTAATTCATGTTTTCTATCATGGGAAAGACTAAATTTTAAAATGTTATTGGTAGATCTAGAATGTAATGAATATGATTGATGGAATGAAATATTGACATTTAAATCCAATATATTTCATTTTTAATATAATATATAATATTCAATATAAATTAGTGGAAGCCACAAAATTTATCATGTGGTTAACATATCCTGAGTCATAGTAATGAAAATTGGGAAATATAAACCTGACATATTTCTTGGGTAAAAATTCAATCAATCCCTCTTGGGATAAAGAGATTAAAATTGATCATAAAATACCATGAACAATGTAATATCATGATATAACATATCAAATATATATTATATAGTCTATATAAAGGAAATTAGGTACATATTACAAAACATGTATCATATAGATGAATTTGAGAATGAAAAACTCTTACATATTCTCCAAACATCCAAGAATGTACATTAAACTCCCGAATCACAAAAAATATATATTAGGAATTTAATTTATAAAATTTCACATATCGATTTACATTTATTATCTTCAAAAAGAGTGATTATCATTAAGAATTCTACCTATTTTTTCTTTTGGATTGTTATAATTTAAATCATTTTTACTAGTTTCATGATATTGGTGTTTTTTATTAAATCATCATCCAAAGAAAATAATTAATAGGTCATTAATTTTACTATTATTTTTTAATTATATTTATTTGTTTTATTTACAATTCAATTCATGATTTTTAGATTTTTATCCTTGATGATGAAATTGAAAACAACAATGTTTCAGTGATTCTTGAATATCAATGTGTATTTTCTTAATTAGTGATAAGCATATTTTTATAATATATCAATGGTAATAAAAAATAATTATTATTATCCCAATTATATTATATTTTACAACTAATATGGTAACATATCCATTCATGATATTAATTTATAAAATCATCCATTCATGTTGTCAAACCGACCCATAACATGAACATACAATGATTAATAGAAGTATATGAGTTGATTTAGTAACAATATAATTACACCAGAAGAATTATAAAATCAATAATTATTTTTTAGTTTGAAAATTTATAATTATATTTAATTTATAATAATAATAAAATGAAATGAATCAATTACATTACTTGAATAATGTATTTTCATTTCATTTGGATTTTCTTATCATATTGAATTAATGATCATTATTTCTATATCATATCATTAATAATTTATCAAATTTTTTCATAAAAATACAAATAGTATCATAAAAATAATATTTATCAATTACCCTATTCTAATTATGATACATAAAATAAATATATGTAACAAAGAGTAGAAATTTATTGTTATAGAGGGAGTATTCCATAAATACACGTGATTGGATGATTTATTTTACATTGAATGGAATAAATGATAATTATGTGTTATTATTTTCATAACCTAAAGAATTTATTAAATATAAAAATTATGTATAACTTTTTTTTATTGAGAAAAACCTTTTCTGGTGGCGAGGAAAACAAAACACATTATGTTATGGATACAGTAGTCCCCACATATGAACAAATAAAATTTTATCATTTATTATGGGGTATGGAAGAGGTGGTTATTGGTTTTTTACACAATATAAAGATTTATACAATAGATATTTAACTCATCATATGTAATTAGAAATATTTATTAAAGGAGAAGAAAAAGGAAATGATTTTAGTGGAATGATTGAACTTATGTTTAGAACTATGGTTTTCTCTTGGAGGGTTTAGTGGAGAAAAAGGTTATAAGTTAATATATTCTAAGGAAAGGCATATAATAGCTAAATGAAATTAAATTTTATAAGAATTATACACTATTTTAACGAGAAATTATAATTTTTAGAGTTTTATTAGAGTGGTGGTTATTAGAACCTTTTACAATTAATGAGAATGAAACTGGATAAATATTTCATCCTAGTTAAATTGTAGAACATGATAAAAAACATTTATGACTCAAAATATTGATAATAAATGATTTTATGGTGAGATAATTCAAGTATTCAATCAAAGAATAATTTCTAGAATTGTTTTATCATGATTGAATAATTCACCCCTTGAATTATTACTTATACAATTTTATTTATCACTGAAATATCAATATTTTTCCTTAGTAATTGTCCCTTTAGGCCTAAAATAAAAAGGATATTATTAAATTATTTTGATATTAGATTACAATTTTGAAATACATTTTATAATATTAAATCAATTAAGTTTATATATTATGATTTTGAATTAGTAAATATATTATTCATTAAATCAATTCGTGTGAAAATGTGAGATAGGATTTAAAATACAAAATATAATTTTTTAAATTTATCATAATATTTGAAAGTGTATAATTTTAATTATAAAACATATATATCCGAGATAAGTTTTTTTGGTTTTACCTTATGATTGTATCCAAGATATTCAATAAAAATCATGGGTTTTATTAAAAATTTTATTTACACTAATCACCATAATGTTAATATTTTTGAGAAATAATAAAGAAACTTCTTATTATAAAATAATTGTGATTATTTAAATAATGTTGCTTAATTTTTGAATGACTTATTACATTCATAAATTATTTTGTCAAATATACTCATAAATAGAGGCTCTATAGCATTTGAATTTTGGGATAGTTTAGGCTATGGTGTTTACCTTCTACAGTATGGTCTCATTTATTACATTATCCATTCCCATAAATAATTACATACATGAAATATTCTTCTATATCTTCTATTGTATTAATTTTTTATTCCTTCCTCATATACTCTTTCAGATCCCATGTTTCATATTCTAGTTTGTGATTTCTCTAAAGGGATTTAACAAATCCATTTTTTGGGTTCTACAATACATGCTCTTTGGTGTCAAGAAAATATAAAAGCTCTTCATTATAATACATGTCATGGTATAACTTAATTCTCATAGATTTGAGAAGATGTATCTCATCTAGATTATATTTCATCAAGATTGAAATATGGAATATGGATGATAATTTTGAATGGTTTGGTGACATAGTCAATCAATAAGCGAAAACTCCAATTTATTATTTTATTCCATAATTCACAACATACATATTATATAACTTACCCTTTTACCAAATAATACAACTCCCTTAAAATGTGGAACAAGTAGGAATACATGATTCACCATATGAAATTGGATTTATATCTTTCTATTATCTACATATCTCATTTTTCAACACTGGGATTCTTTAACATTTCCGTTAATAGACTGTGCAAAAATAATCATCTCCTCTACAATATTTAAGAGGACTATATTATTATGTCAAAATTCATCCCAATGGGGTTGTGTATAGAATATCATCCAATTGAATCCCTCATATTGTTCCATATTGATTATCTAATCAAATTTGTTATTATATAATAATTATATAAAGTTAAATTCTAGTCCCAACAACATTCAGAGACAAAATAACGAGACATAAAAATGTATTATAATGCTTGTACAATATTATTAGAACACACATAATTTTTTGAATGATAATAAGTGAATAAATTTATTTCTATTTTGACATCCCATTAAAGAACCATCCAGATATTCAATATTGTCTGAGGGTCACCAAGCGATGCAATCTATAGGTATTATACATTATTTCATATGTTTTCATTGATATAGGACTGGTTAAGTAACATAAGTTTTTGATATTATCATATCTCTATAAAATGATCATATAGAATGAGTTGACAAAAAATGTACCATATATCATTATTATTCATTATAGTCATCTGAATCCTAATGAAAATTTACATATTTGTTTTATCCCACATCAATAATAGGTTTATGAGAATTTTTCATGTATCTCTTATGATTTTTTAATTCTACCATTACATTCAGGAATATTCAAAATCTAGTCACATAGTCCATAAGTAGATACATTATAGTGTACGACTAGAAAAATTATCCTAAATATCTAATCTTAATTTTTACCAGGTTGTACAAGAAAATTTGTGAAATTTGATTCATCTAGAAGTTTCCCCTCAATATCTTGCATGTTTGAACACATATACCAAATCTAAATATCAACACTCATTATCTACCTAGGACCTATTTAAATTTCTCAACATTTCCTACTATAATATTCCTTTTTAACTCTTCACCATCCTTATTTATCTTTCTCAACCTTTCTATTAGGGAATGTTTATAAATTTTGTAGAGAAGGTTTGTTTTGTCCTATTTCACAAAAATAAATGTACCCATTTTTTAATAGTTCTATGTATTTGTTATCTGAATTAATACACTTAATGTTAATAATTCTATAGTCCTTCTGTCTCAATGGATAAAACACATTATTTACCATTCAAGGGTATCAATGTATTGATAAATCATAAATAATGGTTAGTTCCAACCATCTAATATCCATCATTTTGAGCTCCTCCTCACAAAATACATAATTAAAACCTTTTTTATATTTATTAACTTGTAGTATAATTCAATATAGATGTAATTTCTCTTTAATTTTAAAATCAATGAGTATATATTTCATATCAATTTCTTGAGTTGGAATACATTTGTTCTGGGATATTCAGTTGTCATGATGCACATGCGTCCACCTTATCATTTTTCATAAGTTAATAACCATTTAATCTCTTCAATATATATCTATATACAAAAATTAATTTATAATGATACAACTCTTTTTTACATATGAATTAGTTCAAAATATTACGAAGATTAGTTTTTGAAGAAGGCACTGAGAGATCTTGAGATTTCAATGCCTAGTTATCCTAAAATTATTTTTTTGAAATAAATTAGCATCACATGAATGATATTATGTTGACAATTTAGAAAAATCATAATATAGGTGGTTGTATAGAAAATCTTATTCCACCAATGAGTTTTGAACATGAGTTTTATATAAGGTATGGAAAAATTCTTTTTGTTAGTGCGATTTTGGCTTGAGAGCCTACATGGGAGAATAAGTAAATAAATTTATTTATATTTACTTAATTATTTAACTAATACCCTAACATAATAATAACAAATATATTAAATTTTATACTTAATATTTAATGTTAGTCTCATAACGAAATTTTTTTTGAGAGAGCATTGGGGGAGATCCGGTTGATATTTGGGAACATTGTGCCATCAATATTCATCGATCACGCCGACAATAGACACATAATACCATTTTTAATCTTATATTGATCCAAGAATCAGTAAGGTTATTTATCTTTTTTTTATTTTTTACTCCCTTTTATCCTTATCATATGTCGATTAATACCAAAGACATGAAATGATTATTGAATCAAATATAGATTTGTTTATGATAGGTTTATTTGTTCATTGATTACATTATACATTGTCTGTATAATTATTCAACAATAGTTCAAGTCCAAAATGATGAAATACCATGGATCATTCCTAAAATATTATGGATTTTTTATTTATCCATCATTTCATTGAATGTTCAACATGAGAAATTTATTTTTCCCGTGGTTCGATGAAATTCCATGTTTTCAATGGTTGCATGAACATGATTTTGTGCATATGATTCATACAATGGGAATTATTCCTAATATAGGATTATAATTAGGTGTAATGGTGAATGATTATTACGTTATGGGGATCATGATAGGATATCCATTTATGTTCATCAAATATTAATGATGCTATTATAGATGGTGTGTGTACATGATTCTATGAGTGTTTCAATGACAATATCCAGACAATCTATGATGATGTGGGTTGGATGATATAATATCCTTGTTTATGTGTGATATTTGCGGAATATGAAGATTAGATGGGAATTTAGGGGAAAAACCATGATTTCTAGAATATCTTGGGTTACACAGAATGTAGTTTGGAATTACAAGCCCTATGGGACCCCCACCCCACCCCACAACATTGGATTTTACGAATAAAGGAAAATATAAGAAATTGTGTGAACTTGGTAGAATGTTGTGTGACCCATGATATATACTCTTAATTTATCTATGAGGATACACTAGATCACGTAGTCTGTGATACACATACATAAACACATTTCATTGGATGTTCCCTATACTAGGTCATACAGGGTTTACATGGGCATGGAAAGATTCACCCAGGATAGTACATGGGCATGACTAGATGTATCTAGGCATAGATATAGAACTAAAAAAGTATCGTATGACCTACACAAACTTTGTATACCTACCTAAATGTCGCGAGGGTTTAGGTCTACATTACATGTGAGGAATGGCCATAGAGGAACACTGGCGGTTGGCTTTGTAGACTATTTACTCCATTATACATGTCATGGACAACCATTTATAGTTTTTTCTCCATAATTTAACATAATGGTCCAATATAATTTGTCTGTGTTCCCATGGACCACCATCTTGAGAATATATTTTTCAATTATGTCCATATAACAGTATTACGATTACCTATGGAAGATGATTCTCAAAAATATTTTGTGTCGTCCCTGTGTGAAATTATAGTGTGATCCTCTGTAAATTTTGAATGACAAAGATGGGGATTGTGTAATCAACACGAACTCCTTGTGTGGGGGAATTTATCTTTCATCTAGATGGTCATTTGAGTAGACGTCATGAAATTGTTGGTATAAAAAACATACATACCAGGTTGATCCACATAGGGTTTGTAGTGTCCCCCACCAGTCTTGGGTGTGATCTCCAATTTGAGTATCTGGTTATTCAAATACAATTTAGTTTTATTGTACAAGGCACAAATATCATGAAAAATCCAATGTATGTATCTAAAGATAAAATGGGTCATGGAGTGGGTTCTCATTGAATTATCATGGCCTATTAGCTTTTAGCATAATAATGTGGCACTTACATTTGTTGATACCATCTAGAGGAAAGGATTCATTCTTTAGAAAATATCCTCATTATTTATGCATTGGCTATTATGTCTTGTTATGAGATGACTATTACCGATGTTTTCTTTGGAGTTATTTTAGGTTGACCTACTAGGTGTTTTTATATTCACCTCTACATGGGGTATTCAAATACGTTTCATGTATTATGATGATAACAGACCATAATAAAGAGACATAGAGGGACCATGACCAGAAAATCATTGTGGAACAGACTAACCAGGGTTAGTTCTAATGATTTCATTGATAATATACCTCTAGTACTTTACTACATTTCTTGTTTTAGGATAACTTTGGTTTGATTGTTTTTGGACTTTTTTCCATTATGTTTTTATCATAATCTGATTTTATGATTATAGATTTATGCATGAATGGAAATGAATTTATTATAAATATATCGATTATATGCTGTTTTAAATATGTGTATGTGTATATTTTCATTTGAATATGGCCTACCATTTCTGTAAAATTTCTAATCGTTACTTGTCGTTATCCCCTATCCTATTGGATGTGGAATATGAGTAGTCATGAATAAGGCCCCATTGGGCTTCATGGCGATAGAGTGGTATTAAATAAGTCAGCAATACCTTTGTACTATAGACATTGATATTGATTTCCAGTTCTGTTTACATTTTGGTAGGATTTTATGAGTTTAGATATTAGCCTAAGGACTACATTATCAGTGTAGAGACAGACATGTCAATTCATTGGAACTCTGATAACCTACTAATTGACATAGTATATAAAGACACTGGTTGTAGAGAAATCATTAGTACATGAATCATATATTAATCATTTGTGTTTTCCATTTCATTCGTTAGTTATCTTACCAAATATAATCTTTAACCATGATTCATATTTTTTATTTCATGATTCATTCATGAGGACAAAAATCTAGGATTTCACTTCCTAATCGTGGGGATGATCCCCCAATTGAAGAGTCTTTAGTAAAGGGGTATGTAATAGAGCTAGTAATTTTTTTTAGTTTACCATATATACCATTACCCATATAGTTTAAATAGCACCTATAATGATGGATGAGTATGAACATAGTATGATTTTAATACACGAGATCATGTGGTAGTGAACTCCCATGATTGGGGGAAATACAGACCCCCATTGTATCTAAGGAATTGATGGAGGTAGTCACTAGGTGTTTCCAAAATGTGAGGATTTCAGTATATGAGATGAAATGACTCATAATGGATCTTCATCAGGTCCTTTTTGGGATATGGCAGAGATTTGTTTCTCATTCACATGATGGTACCACTCTATGTATGTTAGAAATTGAGAATCTCATGAGAGAGTAGTTTTCTCTATACACATTGAGTTAGGTGCACATTTAGTAGTTTATTCACCTACAATAGGGAGTTGTGGACAATGTGGAGTATTCAGTGAGTTATATTAAACTATCAATGCACTCTATAGATGTGTTTTGGGACTCTTTCTTCATATAACATACATATGTGTCGGGGTTATTCTATTATATTAGGGGTTTAGTGATATCTCTATTTCATCCCACTTATTATGGAGTGATGGAGTGGGCCATAGTGGTTGATATCTTCATAGAAAAAAACTATCAAATAGTGGGTACTGGTGTGGGGGCGCATAGGATCTAATACCACAGAAGTAGATAAATGATGATTGTAACATGGATTATAGAATGTTAAAATTATTAGGATATAATCCCATGATAGATGATTAGTGTTAAATGGATTTCAAGATAGCTCATGTTAGACAGGGGAGAGGCCTTGTTTCTCTTGTAACTATCGGGGAAAAATTGCATTGGAATATTTTTCCATAATATAGTAGATTATGATACCATTATGGAACATCAAATAAAGACATATAGGTAAGACTAGGGAGGTCAGTAGTGTCGTATATGTGCAAGTAGGGCTAGTAGAGTAGCAGGAGGTGGTATGAAGATTGTCCAATTACCACCAGCACCTCCAAGTTGTTAACATGAGTCTTAGGGAGATAGTGGTATGAGGCTCACAGATCCACAAGATATATATCCAATGACCCTTTCACTATAGGGAAGATACACGGTATGTATGAGTCTCATCTACCATATATTTAGTATTAATAGACATATGTGTGAGTCAATCCATTATTTCCCCTTCTCTACTTAAGAAAATCAAGATTCTAGTTGGGGCTCTGTATCGACCCTTGAACTTAGAAACACTGACTGGTTCTGACTCTGTGATTGAGCACTTTTTCAAAAATCATTAAATTACACTTCATGTTGGGAGACTCATATAGGATCTATTTATATCAGTGATTTTGACATCTTAATACATTTTATTTATGGACAATCTATTTACATTTGATACACATATTGAATTTTTTAGAATATTTATGTGGTGTGTTTGTAGAGATGGTATGATATTTTATCTTATCATTGAAAAGGGAACACGAATGGAGTTAGAAAATCTTGAGAATAACTGATTCTAGTCAATTATTCATATGTCGGATAGTATGACGCATGGATAAGTGGATGTTATGGGATACTAATTCCATGAGATGGTGGTAGAGTATGAGGATGTATTTACAATGGATTTGTCAAGATTACCATCCCACCTATAGATATAAAAATTAGATGAATTAAAACTCAGTGAGGCCACAATATCAACAGTGGTATATTGGATGGAACACATAGAGATTCAAGAGATGAGGTTGTAGTTAGAGGATCTCTAGGATAATTACATCATGAGACTAAGTGTTTCCCCCCGGGAAGACCCTATGTTTCTCACTGAGACGTTGGATGAGTGATTCAAGATATCTTTCTATTATAGGTTCTTAAACCATGTGACCTTGAATAATAATTATCCAATACTTAGGATTGATTAAAACATCAATCAGTTGAGAGGGGAATGATGGATTTCGAAGAATCCACTCAGATCAAGTTATCTCCTACAACGAGTAAGGGATGAGGATATAATAACGAAAACCTTTAGATAATTATAATTTCAGTAGGAGTAATTTTTGATTCCCATTGGAATGAATAATTCAAATCAGTGTTTATAGTACTCATGATCCATATATTTTATCATTTATTAGAATGGATTCTAGTGGTCTTCATAAACGATATCAAAGTGTACTAAAACATTATGGAGAATCATGTTAGACACTTCAGGATGGTCTTAGAAACATTATTATATGAACAACATTATTGGAAGCTCTAAATGATTCAGGTTTGGATTTGATAGTTCCTCTTCATGAGATATGTCATCGTAGAAGCGGGAATAGAAGATGACTAGAAAAATGATGTTGTGGTGCAATATTGGTATCCACCCAAGAATGTTATCAAGGTGTAGATTTTCCATTAGTTATATTGATATTATAAAAGGGATTTATAAGATTTATATAGAGTTTAAACACCCTTGATAGCTTTTTCTTTAAAGGGGAATCCATTAATGTGTACTAAACAGTATCATCAATTTTTTATGGAGTTTATGTAGGAATTGTTGAGAGATCACAAATTGATATTTGAAAAGGATGGTTCTAAGTATGTGGTGATATTTGATTATATTGGGACCAAATATGGTTTTATCCAATAATAGAGGAAGACCGTGATTACATATGGTTTCATGATGTTGATATCGCATTATGAAAACTACATAACCCAAGATATTTAGCTAGTAAATGTTTTCTTCACCTTGAAGATGTGGTGAATCTTCCTTAGGGGTGATATCTTTATCATCTAATATTATCAAAAGATTATTATGTATATATTCTCTCATAATTATCTTAAATTTTTATTATTATGATGTTTACAGTTTCTCCATGACTTTAGGATTTTATATTCTATTAAGAATGAGAACATGGTGGGAGATACTCTAACCACAAGATATTGTTCTTAGTTGTTGGTTGATGCATTAGACCAGTTATCCACATTGTATTTTTACTTATTATAAATAATGTATCTTAATATATTCAATTTATGGTTGTGACACCATAAATTTTATAGTGTGTAATGTATTTTTAGAGTGGAGATACCGACTGTGAGAGCATATATACATAGACATATAGTAAATGATCTCCTAATTGATTATCCGAATGCGGGGAGTGAGTTATCCTTTGAAATATATGGATTATTGTACTAGTAATTTTATGGTGGAGTGATGAGGTAGTTTCATGAATCCTCTTTTTTAGTACATCCATGTATATAATATATTTTCCATCTCCTACAATATTAGTTTTGGTGTCTATGTAATTAAGAGTTGTGTTGAAGAGTTCGTCTCTCAATTTCTTGCTAATCCAAATGTGACTGATCAGAAATAATTTATAGTGGTTTATCTCAATAAAATTATATTATAGAGTAATATTATTAAGGGATATCCATGGAAATTCGGATTGGGTTACCAGAAATGTCTATGAGAAATGGTGTTATATGGGTCATTGTAGACTGGCCCAAAAAGGTTGTCGCCTACTTAGTCACATGATAGAATATTTCCGTAGATAGAATGATAATCTTGTAAATTCAAGAGATAGTATGACTCTATAGTATTCTATAAAATAGTAATTCCAAACTTGATTCTATCCTCAAATTTCAATTATATAATGGGTTCTAGGAGGGTTTTGGTGACTCCGTTTCATTCAAGAACAAAATTTAACCCCAAAATGATGGTTTGACATAGCGGTCCATTCAGTTCTTGGAGGACCCGATACATGATTTAATTATATATTTTGGCCATATTTGGGAGGATCAACTACTCTTGTTGTTGTTTACAAACAACAAAAACTACAATTTAACCATTATAACGGATCTATTTAAGGCCTTTCTTGGGTGATCCAATAAGTCACCACTCATTTGGATTTCTCTAGGTGACATAGAAATGACATTCCCAGAGATGGTGTGATCTATTATAGACATGGAATAAAACATTTATTATAGGATGATGACTACATTTATACACCAAAAATCATATACAATGTGGCGAAATAGGCCATTGCAGTTCGATGAGAGAGATAATGTGTTCTTCTGGGTCTCACATCGATTTTGACTATGGTGAATTTTCTTGGTCAAAAGAATCATATAGATTCAATTGTAATTTCTAGATAAAATATAGAGTTAGATAGGTGGAATACCTTGTACCTAGACCTCTATAGTTTTTACGGGTTCGCACCATTTTCTACGTGTCATAGTTGAGGTGGTTTGGGCATGACCCATCACATGTCGTCAACTAAGATGAGTATGTCATTAGGGATTAGGATAGCTTTTCTATATACTTAGAAGATATCGATGATCAAAAGGAGATGATCCCTCATGGGAAAATTATTCCTCTAACATGTATATAGTTGCATCACATGAATATTCCTGATATCACCTTCGAGTTAGAGACCTAGATAAAATCGTCGTACCCTCAACATTTTGAGTAGTTGTTTTCGAATAAATATGAGAATCCATTTGGCTGGGAGAATGTAAATACTATGATTTTTAATTTTTTAACATTAAAATAGTATATGTAATATTTTTTGATCCATGATATGGGATAAAGTTATATTCAATGGTCAAGTTATCATGAAATATATTAATTAAATATGTTAATATCATTTGTGTAAAATTTTCTTAAAAAAATTGGTGTAACTCCTAAGCATAATCTCGAATAGAATAGTATATGGACCCAAATTTGTTTAGTGTATTGGTTTTTCCCTAAAAATTATAATGTTTGATTACATCGAGCGCTGGGCTTGAGAGCCTATAAGGGAGAATAATTTAATAAATTAGATTATATTTATTTAATTATACAATTAAAATAATAAACTAATAATATCATAAATATATATATATATGATACTATTTTTAATGTGTTGGGATACTAGTATAACCTTGAAAATTGAGATAGTGAATTGGAGGATATGCTGGAAATGGAATCAGATCATACTGAGATAAGGGATTGGTGTGCGAATGGAGTTTGTGTGTCTTGACAACAATGACAAACATGACCTTAATTCATCACTGATCGATCCAAACACCATGTATTATTTTTTTAATATCCACCCCATTATTTTATCCCAATAAAACATAGATCGATTACACAAACCAAAATTGATTCTTTCATCAATTGTAGGTTTTTTCATTGGGTTTATGTGTTTGTTTTTTTCCTATTATATTTTTTAATTCTGTAACAACATATTGAGGTAAAACTGAAAAATGTATTATTTCTATTTATAAACTTAATTGGTTTATTTATTTATACTCCATTTCATTTCACATTCATTATGAACATTTTATTTTCCTCTCAATTCAATAAAATTTCAATATTTGATCTTTATGAGATTATTCTTCAATGAAATGGAACAGTAATGTGGTTATGACTCCCGATTGAGGATGTGGTTGAGATAAGATAATTAATGATTATGATAGGGGTATAATAGGACGGATTAATCTTATATATTAATCATGTATTGATAGTGAGAATACAAAAAACATGAGTGGATGATTCATGGGTGGTTTCAAAGGTTGGATCCCAGCGAGATGTAATAACAATGGTCATCCATCCATGGATCCTAGTTTTGAAGCATTAAATATAGTAGAGACTTCACAAATGTGGATTTTTGGAATATACCATGGATTTTGGGAAATATTGGGTTAAACAGAACGTAATCATGAATTGCAGGTAGTGTAGGACCCCTTGTGCAGTGCTATGGTATTCGTGGAGAGAAAATTGAAACATCTCGTGTGACCCTGGACACATGCCATGTGACTCGTGCTATATGCTTGGAATATATATTTAAGGATATATAGTCACCTAATTTCAATGATTAATGGAAACTGTAAAAGTATATGGGTGGATTTTTTCACTCATACAAGTCCAGATGTGCGTTATCAATGTCGGTGTACATGGGTTAGTACATGAGCTTGGCCAGAAGTACCTAGGTATGGGTTGACATCACAATAAGTGTAATTTATAACATTTAGAATACATGTATACTTTCATACACAACATGTATATTAAGAATTACATGACATGTGAGTAA
The DNA here is from genome assembly GCA_963277665.1 of Viscum album. NCBI lineage: Eukaryota > Viridiplantae > Streptophyta > Magnoliopsida > Santalales > Viscaceae > Viscum > Viscum album. Next base: position 932,806,357 of record OY728140.1, read on the forward strand.
TCACCATAAGGTCATTCTATGGGTTGGAAAGACATGTCACGTACTCATTAGTACATGTCATGTAAAACCATTGAGGGTTTTTGGAGATCTTCCTTTCATCATCATTGAACATTAGAGATTTATTTTTTCACATTGAAAATATAATTAAGGATATATTTTTGAATTACATACACAACTATGGATTTGGCTCCCTTATTAAGGATGTGTCTTAGATAGAGTATGAGGTGTCCCTCCTTGAGAACAATGTGTGATCCTCTACCATTTCCTCTTGCAACATTGATGGGGTTTGTGGAAACATTGTGAACTAGTATCATAGTTTTTTGGTCGACCATATTGTAGTCCATTTCATTTGGGTTTGTGATAACATTTTTATATGATCCATTATATTTTTGGTCGATCAAGATTCGGTTTATGGTATGCAACAACATTATGGGATTGGATCCATTATCTGAGTATCAGGGTCTTCATAAACTAGTAAATATTCATATGTTGGGCACCATAATGATAAAAAGGATGATATTATCTATTTATATTATGGCACAGTGAATCAATTCTCCCTGATGGAGCATGACCCATAATCATCTATAAGAATCTTCTGGCTGGCAGTTTGGTTGGGACATCTTAGAGGATCAGTGTCCTTCCAATGTATATATCAGTATTGTTTATGCATTAAAGTATATATATTATTTATGATATAATAATTATAGATTAAATGTTTTTATTGTTTTCTTGTTGTCATACATTGTATTTTTATACTCACTAATGCTTTGGATTAGCACGTATGTGTCGTGTATTATACAGATGACTCGTGATTTCAAAAAAAATATAAGGTCCATGATTCAGAAGGGATTAGTGCTATAGAAACACCAATATGTTTCTAGTGTTTTAAATGATATAATAATGATTTTAAGGTATAATTTGGACTTTTTTAGTAACCTTTGGCGGGGTTGTATTTTTCTGTTTCATCCAATACCTTGTTTTCACACTCTAATTTCAGATCTACAGACATTTTCATTCATGGTTGTTAGTTTTTTTCCATATTTTATATTATAAGGACTTATATATTTCATTTTGTGCATATGAATATTTTTATAAGGCCTCTCATGTCTGTGATAGGCATACTTTGATCTAGTCTCTATCCCCTAGCCTACTGGAGGTGGGCTTTGGGTTCTCATTACTCATGCCGCATTAGGAAAAGTCATTAAAACTTACACGATGTTAATGTAAATATAGATTAATTATTCAATTTCCTCTTTATATCTTCAAACAACTCCTCACATTACAATGACCACATGAATGTACTCATTTTTTATGAGTTCATTGGTTTTCCAGCTGAGAAAATTCGTTAAAAAAGCTACCAGTAGTATCATGTTATTCCCTTTAGTCCTCATATATTGGTTATGTTCATTAGTGTAGTCCATTAATTTATTTTGTTTGAAGGGTCAACAAATATTTCATCCATGGATAAAAAATTTCCATAAAGAGAAACTTCATTGAGCAAAAATTTTCACATATTATACATCCCATAATGTTATTTTATTATGAGGGTCTGTAGATTTATTTTCATAAGACTCTAATTATCCTCATATATCTTATATTATATCAATATATCATAACTAAATACCACATATTTTTTCTCATTATAATACATGAATAAAAAATTCCATAGATCCATATTATCAAACTGAGTATTAGTTAATACAAAAGGAATATACTCATAATGTTCCTACATTGTACAAATTTTTTTCTTTAGTATATCTTCATTCTTTAACCTTATGCGACTGAATCTATAGTGATGATCAATCATTCAAAAGTATTGTACACATTCAATTTGATTCCAGAATTCATAAATCAAGGGTAAATGAATCTTATTATTTATAATAATGGTAATAGTCTCTATATAATATATATAAAATCATAATTACTAGTCATACTTTTTTATGAATAAAATAATGGTTTCCCAAGAAAAAAAATTGGGTAATATAGGAAACTTATCTCACGACTCATGATCCTATTTCATCAACAAAAGAAAAACATTTTTATGAAATTCTAAATGAAAATAAAATATTATAATTGCCTTAGGAATGTTGTCAATAGAGAACATGACTTCATGAAAATGTAGATAAAAATTTATTTCATCTAGAAAATCATAAGTCATTTTTTGGATGTCTAGTACGTCCTATTTTTCTCTTATATATTCTTTATCCATAGACCACGCTTGATCTTACTATCATTTGAAAAATTCAATAATGATAGCTATTGGGGAGGGTTTATGATTTTATTATAATATTAAATCTCTCCCCTAAAAAATTATTGTTTATATAACCCTTCATATATAATATTGTTCATTTTCTAGTCGTAATATTATAATAATGAAATATATTTAATCTTTCCATGATATTGAATTATATAATAGAATTAGAATTCTTTTATCTTGAGTGTTCCCATGAAATCATATGGTTCTTTCATATTAATTGTTTAATATAATCATGTTCCTCTAAATATAGTCCAAAGGGTCATAATAAACATTATATGATACCAATAGTAACAAAATAGACTCCATAAATGCATAATTGATAGTTATATTTTCATATTCATATATAATTGATGAGTTATCATATAACACTAAAAATTTTTATTTATAAAATACTAGGATGGTAAAAACATAACATTTGAACACCTATGATGCATCGTGATTAGATTATGAGAACAATATTTTCTCTTTGATAATATTATTGAAATTTAAAAATATTTTGGAAACTATGTTTCCTAAGAAAGGGAAACCAATATTTTTAATCTCAGATTCTCATTGAAGGGTAGTATACAATATAATCTATTATAACATAAACATGGTATAAATTATATTGAATTAATAAATTAAAAACATTAATCCTTAATCAATTGAAACATAGACAATTTTATATCAATGTTAATAAATGAAATCAGGGACAAAAATGATCATTGATCACTTACTAATGGTATGCATAATGTTTTATTCAATATAGTTCTTCATGTACTTCTTCCAAGATACATAAATGATATGGGCAGTGGTGTACCCCAAAAATCATTTTGTTTTCTTGTTATTATACCTTTAAATGCCTCATGTGGCTCTATAATTTTTTTCTCCATAAATATCCTTATGAAGGATAGTGCATTAACTATTAGAGTGAACAATATGTTTCATTACATTTTAAATGTAACATCAAGAATGCTAAAAAAACATGGGCATCATTATAACTAAAAAAATTATAAAAAAGAAATCCTTTTTTAAAGGTGTAATATGGTTCTATAGGATAATATCCATTAATCATCAATGATATTGTAGGGTAATGACAATGTAAGAAGATGTATAATAATCAAATAAATATATTGGTGAAGGTAACATCAATGTGTGGGGTTATACAATGAATGTATAAACTGGGATCATTTTTTACATTGGTTTGAGACTTGGTAAATTCTATAAAAAACCATCATCATTTTTAATGAATATTTTAAATATTCCAAAGTATATCCCCTAGGAGTGTCTATCCTATTTTACAGTAATAGGCCCACTCATTAATAATTGGTGGGATGACAGGTGAAATAATAACCCAACCATTTTCAAATATTTTACCCCTCAGTTTATCAATTAAATACTCTTATCCACTTTCCAATATCAATATAAGGATGCATTATCGAGGAAACTATACATAATTTTATTTAATGAATAAATATTATGTGTATACACCTATAGATAATCTTTTGAATTTCAATAGTCTTTGTAAATTATGAATCAAAAGAATATGATTGAGGGAAAACAATATTGGCCGAAAAATCCATTAAAATTCTTATGTAATATAGATAAATGCACACAATTTCATTTTATGCACCAAAAAAATAAAATAGGAGGTTAATATAAGATGATTACTATATCATGAATGTTCAGATGAAGGACCACACATGTGTATTGGGTAGAAATTCAAATGAAACAGCTTAAAATATAAGTAAAATATTTTATATTAAATACATCTATATATGGAATCTAGTGATATAAAATCTCTTATATATTTAATATACACCACATAAATGATATTAAGTGCATAATACAAAACATGTCTCAATGATTTGAATTTGAAATAGAGGAACCATACATATTTTCTAGAGATAATTGAATATACATTTACCTCTTCTACAAAAAACATATCGTTATTAATCACTTAATTTAAGACCAAATACATACCAATAATCATTTATATTCTTTATAAATAGCAATTCTCGATATGAATTAAATATATTTATAATATCAGGTGTCACGACACGTCCCCTGGGGCCCGTGTCGTGACAACCCCAACCCCACCTTCAATATGACAGGGGCTGGCGAATATCACCGGAAAGGCATATCCCAAATACCAAGAAGGAATTTCCTCTAAACCTGTCAAATAAAAAAATGTAAAAAGAATGATACAAGAACAAGATAAAAAATAAAGTAAATATAGTGTGTACAAAATATAAAGGGGCAGAATACAAAGCCAACTGTAAAGTACGTGTAAAACTGAAAAAGAACAACTCATGTGATCAACTGTCAAGGACCCTACTAGAAGGTTATGTACAGATCTCGAACAGTCATCCATGTGGATCGTCTCATCCAATGTCCACCTCTAATCAGCCTCCAGTCTGGTACCCTTGACCTCGATCAGTGTGGTCTATTATCTGCACAAGACAGAACAAGGTTCAGGGGTAGACCGTGGAGTGGTGAGTATAACGATACTCAGTAGGGACCACGAGACCACCATAGGTCTCTTATAGTTCCAAAAAGGAAAATCCACAATGCACGAAGAAGTGGTAATCAACAATACTTATGTATATGCCCATACATATACCTAAGTTATCAGCATATAAAAAGGTGACACCAAAAAGTTGTCAGAAACACATTTGTAACTCCATGAAGGTAAAAGTACCACATAGGTAATACGACGAAGGTAAAAGTACCACACATGTTACACCATAAAGGTAGAAGACCTAGATCATGCAGGTATTAGTGATGTATAGGTGTAAAGATGATCAGAAGCGAAGCTAGATCATATTATTCTATCAATGGGTACTACAGCTGATTATTCAGAGTCTGACCCACACTTGATCGATAGGTAATAACCCCCGCAATGAACCACAATGTATTTGACTCACCAATGATCAGTATACGCTGAACCACACAACGTCGTTGAACGCTAACCAACACAAGATCATTCCCACATAGGAACGATATGTGGGGACCTGCAAAGGATTGTTGAGAACTAAACCACATAGGATCGGACCCACATAAGATCGGTTCTGAACCACATAGGATCGCTCAGTACTATCCTTCGTATGATCTCTCTCCAACCTCTACCTCACTGCCGGCCATTGGATTCCCGCTAATAGAACGTTTCTGAGATCCACTCATCAGGACAACGATTAAACCTCAACTACAACGCTGATCCAAAAAAAGTATACCAAAGATCTGTCATGTCATAAGGGACCTAATGCGACAGACATCATGTCAATAAGACATATGTTGTTTATGTTATTATCATTTCCTCTAAGAGGGCGCAGATGGATTTGGGGTTCAATCCAACCTGGCCATACTCCATCGTTATCCAAAACTCTAGGGGATTATTCCAAAAGGACCTTCTCGATTCAAGGATAGTGGTTCCATAGATGGTTCATCAAACAGACACCTGGTTGACATGATATGGCCACAAATTCATATATGGGTCTAGATGGTCTTATATCAAGTCTGACTTGGTCAGACCGACCTGGCATCGGCTGACCTGACCTAGTCCGGGTTCAGACCGATTGGGCTGGGTAGTGGCGGGTCCGGCCCACTGGTCTATGGTCCGGCCAGGTCTGTGAACAGGGCGGCTCGGCCTAGCCCACTGGGCGCGGCCCACAGTGGTGCCCATGGTTGGGCGGCCCACCGTGGCGGGGTCCACACTAGATGAAACCCGGGGGAAGCCGCCCCCTGGAATTCCGAATGGCCGGATGCCCGTTTGGCCTCCCTGCTGGCATGTGGGACTGCCAGAGTGGTCCCACTCATCTTGACGAGACTGAGCGATTTCCCAGTCGGTTCTCCTCCCTATGGCGTGGTCACGTACCGCTGCTCCACCCATGGGAAGATAGGTGTTGGACACCCTCGAATATCCTCCTTGGAAAAGTGGCCTCAGTCTCCGGCTCTAACGGCATGGACGCACGTTGTCGCTATGCCATGAGGTCAGTCGTATTTCGACCGCCCCTGCTCTTCCAAGGCCAATGGGACACGGCCTCCTACTCAACGGGCGGTGCGGAAATGTGTTTCCCTACCGCCTCGTGGCGGGAAGGCATGCCCGCCGCTGTCTTCTATCCATCGAGGCCGACGAGTCGTAGTCTCCTTCGACGGCGCAGTTGCGACGCCGACGTCATCGTGGCCCATGAAGAACATGTCAATTTGAATGTGTCGGAGGAATCGATCCATGTTCATTCAGGCCACTCCCTCTGCGTTAAGTCAGTATTAGGTGGTTCAAATATTGAAATAATGATTCATCACGAATAATAAATTTAAAGAACAATTTCCCTACAATGTTTGCTCATTGGTGATGTCCTGAGGAAGAATATGATGTCGATTAAGGGGGACGTCATTGTTTGTCACTCCCACAACTCTCTTTCGAACCACACTCCAATTTCAACGTTCTTGATCCAAAGGGTTGTTCTTCATTAGAGAATAATTCTCCAAAGGTTTCCCCATGCTCTCCTTAGCCAATGATTCCCCAACAAAAAAGTGAGGAGAAAACTTTAATTAATTCAATTAAAGTTGGCACATTAAATCAAATAATATGGCTCATTAATTTGAGATTCATTAATTTGGGATTATTCCAAAGGAAAAATCATATTAAATGATTAGGTTTTAACCTCGTGTGGTCCCGACATCCATTATTCAAAATAGACTTTTCAAAAAGGAGAAAAATGTAAATTACATTATTTTTTCTTCTCCCACGAAAAATTGAAAAACTAACATCCACCCTCGACTTACTGAGGTCGAGGTAAAGGTCTCTTTAATGGAATATCGACGTGGTGAGTTCAACAATTTCCTCAGATTTTAATTCCAGGCACCGGTTCAAATGTTACAAAATGATGCTCATACGTTTAATGAACATACCCGAAAAAAGGTTCATAAATTCATTTTTGGCATAATGATCCTCAGAATCAAGCACCGTTACTTTTTTCAGACTCATAAAAATCCCATATAATACAAAACATTACATGGAAAAATTAGGGTCGTTACATTCTCCCCACCATAGGGCTTTGCATATCAAAAAGCCACAACACAAACTAGGGAAACAAGTAGGGATACTGATCATGTATCAGAGCCTCCCACTCCCTTGTGCTCTCTTAGAGGTTCCCATTTTTCTATCATATGTGTAGTAGAGGTAAAAATCTCCCATGTAAGACTCTCTCCGGTCGAACCACAATCTCTACTGGATCCTCTGAAAAATGTCACCCCATCATCGATGTCCATCTTTCCCTAGACAATGTTGTGTGAAGGAACATGTACATATTTAATCAACTGGGATACGTCGAAAACATAATGCACCTTGTGCATTTAAGGGGGAAGTGATAAGTGGTATGCCACATTGCCAGCTCTACTGAGGACCTGAAAGGGTCTAATGAACCTCTGTTAAAACTAGCCGACCTGACTAAATCTCTGAAAACCCCATCGAGGTTAGACTCATAAAAAGACATGTCCACCATTCTCGAACTCTAGAGGTCTCCATCTCTTGTCAGCATATGACTTTTGCCTAATCTATGTAGTCTTCATCAACTCTTGGATGATCTGCACCTTTTTCATGGTAGCTCGTACCATCTATGGCCTCATGAGTGCGGACTCCCTTGGGTCAGTCCAGCAAAAAGGTGATCTACTTAGTCGACCGTACAACACCTTGAATGTTATTGTACAGATTGTAGAGTTATAACTGTTTATGCATTCAAAATCCAATAATGGAAATTTATCCTCCCAGCTGCGGCCGAAATCTACGATACATCCACGCAACATGTTGTTAAGGGTCTGAATGGTCCACCTTATCTGGCCACCCGTCTTAGGATGGAAGGCGGTGTTCAACCGAAGTTGTGTCCCAAATGCCTTTTGCAACTCCTTCCATATCTGTCAAGTGAATCAAAGATCATGATCGAAGACAATCATATATGGAACTCCATGAAGCAGTACAATCTCTTTCACATAGAGGTGTCCCAAGATCCCTATTGATCCTTTCTCTCTGATAGGTAGGAAGTGGGATGACTTGGTGAGTCATTCAATGATAACCCAAATGGAATCATGACCCTTGGAAATGTGTGGATGTCCTATCACAATGTCCTTGGAGATTCTATCCCACTTCCACTATGCCACCTCTAGTTGCTGAACTAAGCCCGCCAGAACCTGATTCTCTTCATTCAATTTCTGACAAGTGTGGAACCAAGAGAAAAACTCTACTACATCATTCTTCATTCTCGACCACTAGTGCTGATGCCAAAGGTCATGGTACATCTTTTCCACTCTTGGATGTAACGCTAGAGTGGATGTATGAAACTACTTGCACATTTCCTACAGTAGTGTCACTGTTACCAGAGTACTTCCTCTAAAGAGGTTGACATGCTCCCCACATTCATTAAATCTAGCAGGTGCATGGCCTGTGGATATCTGATCACGTCGAGCCTTGTAGTCAGTGTCCCCAAGCGGCGCCTCCTTGACTCTCTTAAGGAGTGGAAGAGTGACTGTCAGAGACTGAAGATAAGCTCCTCCATCTCAATCCATGTAGGATATATGCAAAGAGGCTTCCTGCTCTGTCGCCTCACTTAACTACTGTATACCAGATCATGTGCTTAGTGAATCTTCTACTACATTCCCCTTCCAAAGAGTATTGACTATCTCGAAGTCATAATCCTTGAGGAACTCAAGACAACGCTGATTTCTCATGTTCATGTCCTTCTGAGAGAAGATATACCTGTTAATATTGTTATCAGAGTAGACTGTATAATGTTCACCCATCATGTAATGTAACCAAATAATCAAGGCAATGTCTAATACTACAAACTCCAGGACATGGGTAGCATAGTTCTTCTCATATTTTCTCAGTTGCCAACAAGAATTTGTGATCACTACTTTCCCATATATTAGGACACAGCCATGCCTGGTCCCTGATGCATCGTAGTAGACTACGTACCCTACACCCTCCTTCGGTAACCTCGAGATGGGGGCACTCATCAGTCTTTGCCTCAGCTCATAAAGAGTACGATGACATATCTCCGACCACATGAGTGGTATCCCCATCATTTTCAATGCTTATAAGGGTACCAAAACTCTGGAAAAGTTAGGCACAGACCTCAGGTCGTAACTGGGAAATCCCTGGATTCTCCAAAGTTCCATCACACTCTTGGGGGGCTCCCAAGAAAGTGCAGCCTCAATATTTCTGGGATCCACTGAAAGTCCATCCTTTGAGATGATGTGTCCTATAAAGTGGACCTCTCATATCTAGAACTTGAACTTCGGGAGACAACCATAAATGTGGTTCTCTAGGAGTGTGTCCATAATTATCAGCAAATGATTGGAATTATCCTCCTATGACATTGATAATATCAAGACGTCATCGATGAAGACTAATACAAAGAGATTGAGGTATGGCTGGAAGATCCTGTTCCAGAGTCCCATTAACACTACGAGGGAATTGTTCATGCCGATTAGCATAATCCCGAAATCATAAAATCCATACCGACATTTGAATGCCATCTTCTACACATCCTTGTCTCGTTCCCTGAGTTGGTGATATCCTGATTTGAGGTCTATCTTCCAAAACCATCATGATCCCTTTATCTGATCAAATGGATCCGAAAACCTTGGGAGTGGATACTTGTTCTTCTCATTCACCTGGTTCAGGCACCGATAGTCCACATAGAGTCTCAAACTACCATCCACCTTCTTGGATAACAAAATTGCGGATGCCCAAGGAGAAACACTTGGCCTAATGAACCCCATACATTGCAAGTCCTCCAACTATACTCTCACCTCTCGAAGCTCCATGGGAGTCCTCCGATATGATGGGGTATATATCGTTGTTGTCCCAGGGTATAAGTCAATATAAAAGTCCACCTATCTGCGGGGAGGTAGACTCAATGCATCATTTTGGAAAACATTAGCGTACTGGTCCACCAATACAAGATTGATTTGACTCCCTACATCAACGACTATGAGGGTAATGCTAGTTAAAAGATTCATGATTGTCTACACCCACCTCTATGTAAGTCCATCATGTGCTGTAATGGTACCCTACTCACCGGTGAAGAAAACCCTAGTCCCATCAGTGCGGAAACACAACACATTGCACCAAATAACATCGATATGGGCATGGACCATGGATAACCAATACATACCCAATACGACATCATAATTCCCCTACGTCATTCATTTAAGATCCCAACCGATGCCCTCTCTTCCAAGAGTAAGCTCACACTACAGGCACCATTGTGTAATCGTCGAATCCACTCCTATTGGAGTCCCTAGCCATATGGATTGAGCCATCAGCTCAGAAGTATCTCTGAACTCCGAATGAGGGTTGTGGAAATAAATGACTGAATGAAACCTGTGTCTATAAATATTGTACATAGGGTGGAGAAGACATAGGTCATACCTTGTATCATCACTAGATAGCTGTGGTCATAGGCCTCAGATTCATATAGCTGAGCTCTTCCCTGTCCTCCCACTCCATTTTGTCGGGGTGGACCACCTGGAGGTGGTGGAAGTTGAACCTCGCATCGACGACCACCGCCTACTACACGGCCCACTCCCCTTACACGTTTACCACCTGTCTGCGTACCTCCTCGATTGAATCTTCACCTCTGCCCAGGTGGTCCTTCGACCATCTGATAGTCATCCGTATGGCGGGTCGAGTAGTCGCAATCCATGTGACCCAGCCCGCTGCATGAGTAACACTATTTGTCCCTTGCCTATCCTGGTCTTTCTGGAGATCCCCACACCACAGACCATGTATCCTGCATTCGTCCACCTGTAGGACTCGTCATCTTTGACCATTGCATCATTTGTCTACTACCAGCTACCGATGAGTCTTCTACATGCCGTATGGTGGTGGGTATCGTTGTCGGTGACTTCATAGCAAGGAATCTATCCACAAAGAGTTCTCTCTATAAAAATCCTTACCTTCATTGGGATGCTAAGAAATTCCTTTGAGGCTCTAATCTCCCATTTGAGCCCCTGATCGAACGTTTGAGACCTGAAAAAGGGGTCTCATACCATGTCAGTGGATTAGCGTGATAGATCGGTGGACCTCTTGAAATACTGAGGCACAGTCATGCTACTCTGCTGCAAGTGGAGAATCTCATGTATACACACTGAGCATAGGTTCATTGGGAAGAACACTTCCCTAAAATGATTCTCGATGTCCTCCCAGATGAGAGTGACCTTGTCGTGAACATGGATCATCAAACTCCATAATCTGTCCACTTATGCCTGAAGAAGATCGGAGGAAAGGATGACCATGAGATCAGCTGGTGTCCCTACCAGTTGGAAAACTCTGACCACGGACTCCAGCTAGTCCTCAGCTACCTATGGATCCATCTCTCCCTGAAACCACGGTGAACTCTGACACTAGAACTGGTGCAACACACTCAGGTGGCATGCATCCTCTGCTGCTAGGCCTGGTGGAAGCGGCTGCCAAATGGGTATTGGTGCAGCTTGTACCCCACCTAATGTTACAACTTCCATAACGGAGCCCTGCACCAAATCCTCATCGATTGGTGGGCTATCATCAAGTACTCAACCTAGAAACCTGGCTGGCTGTCTGCGTGGAGGCATACTGAAATGAAACTGGCTTTCCACCATCATTATTTTATACCTTATGAGCTGACTGAAAGACTTCACATTGAATACATTTCAAAGACACACACAAAATAAGTGTTTTCTTATACTTAGTCGAAAATTATAACTCAGCGTCCTGGTGTATGGATACATCAGCTTCCGCACCAACACTAGACTCCCAAAACTGAAGGCCACACTCATTACACTTAACAATTTTTCCGAGTCAAAATATCATAGTTATAGTTCTTCGATATAACTAAATTCCTAGGATACCAATATTTTACGACCCGTCCCCCGTGGCCTATGCCATGACTACTCCAAACTCACCATCTATAGGCCAGGGACTGGTGACTAGCACCGAAATGGTGTATCCCTGAATCCGAGAAGACTTTATCTCTAAACTAGTAAACTCACCCAAACAATGAACACAGAAAGAAAGAATCCCAAGATAATCTATAAAGTAAACATGGTGTTTCCATAAAGTAAAGGGGCCAGAATACAATCTCAACTAGAATGTACAAGTAAAACTGAAAATGATAGCTCATGTGATCACCTTCTAAGGACCCTATCTGAAGGGTAGGTACAAAAATCGAACGATCATCCATGGGAATCATCTCGTCCCATGTCCACTCCAATCAGCCTCCAGTCTGGTGCCCTCGACCATGATCAGCGTTGTCCATCAACTGAACAATACACCACAAGGTGTGTACATAGCCCATGCAGGGGTGAGTATGACGATAATTTGTAGGGACCCCAAGACCTTCATAGGTCTCTTAGTGTTCCACAATGGAAAAAAATGAACGAAGCAGTAGTCATCAACAATACTTAGGTATATGTACATACATATTCCTATGATATCATGATATAAAAAGGAAACACCACAAAGTTTTATATACCACATAGGTAACACGAAGAAGGTAAAATTACATGACAAGTAACACAACAGAGGTAAAAGTACATCACAGGTAACACCATGAAGGTAGAAGACATGACTCGCATAGGTATTAGGGATTTGTAGAAGTACATATGATCAGTTGTGAATCTAGTTCATCTTATTCTGTCAAGAAGTACTACTGTTGATTATACAGATACTGACCCACACAGTATCGATAGGTACTAACCCCCGCAAAGACCCACACATGATCTGTCCCACAGAGGATCGGTATAATCCCACCCACCTAGGATCACTGAGCACTGACCCACATTGGATCTCTATGCGCTGACACACATAAGATTCCTGAGTACTGACACACGTAGGATCTTATGCAGACTGGATTTGAGCTGACCTAAATAGGAATGCTCGATTCTAACCTCGATATAATCTCTCTCCAACCTTCGCCTCATTTCCAGCCACTGGATCCACGCTAATATCATATTTGGGAGAACCGATCCTCAAGCCATTAGTCGAAAATAAACAAGCAAGAAGTTCTTTAAAAATGTATCCCAATGGTCCATCACGTTATAAGGGACCCAACACAACACACGACATGTCAATCGGACACCTGGTCTGTAAGTTATTAGTATTTCTGCTCTGAGGGCCCGGTTGGATTTGAGGTTCGATCCAACCCAGCCATACTCCAACATTATCCAAAACTCACATGGAGTATATCGCAATTATCATCTCGATCAAAGGATTCTGGTGTTATAGAAGGTTTATCAAATAGACCCCTGGTTTTCAAGACATGGCCATAAAGAAATATCTGGGTCTAGATTGGCCCATGTCTGGTCTGACCCGATCGGTCGATCCAGCCGCACCTGGTCTGAGTCCAGGCCACTTGAGCTGGGCCGAGGTGGGCCAAGCCCACGGGCCAGCGTCTGGCCTGGCCCGTGAAGGGGGTGGCCCTGCCCAGCCATCTGGGCATGGCCCGCGGTGTAGCCCACTTTGGGGTGGCCTGCCATAGCGGGGTCTGCCCTAACCCCAACCTGGATAAAGGTGCCCCACCTCAACTGGTATTCTGAAATGCTCGATGGGCGTTCGGTTTCCCTGATGGAACGGGGAACCGCCAGAGCGGTCCCACTCAGCATGCTGAGGCCGCTTGGTTTCCAGACCGGATCTCCTCCCAGTGGCGCAGTCGCGCACCACTAGTCCACCCGTAGCCGGCCGGGTGCCAGCCACCCTGCGGTCTCCGCCGCGGCCAAGCTGATGTGGACTCCAGCTCCAGTGGCGCAGACGTGCGCCCCCACTCCTCCACTTGGCCAGACGGATAAAATTCACCCCCTGATCTACTGCGCCTGACTGGTCGCGGCCTCCTGATCAACCAGTGGCGTTGATGCACGTCGGCCCACCTCCTCACTACCAGTCGGCATGCCGACCTCTGTCTTCTCACACTACAGCCGACGGGTCACAGTCTTCATCCGCAAGATAGTTTCTATTATTTCGTCATCGCGGCCTACAAAGAACATGTCAATAATAATGTGGTGGAGGAATCAGGTTTTGTCCATTAGGCCTGCAACCTCCACGTTATGTTGGAAGTTGGTGGTTTAAATTTTGAAACAATGATTTTTCACGAAGAATAAATTTAAAAAACAATTTCCCTACCACATTTTATAATTGGATGCGTAGTGAGGAAGTAGATTATGCCGATGATGGGGGGCGTCGACATTCGTTTCTCTTGTAGCTCACATCCGAACCACGCTCCAACATCAACGTTCTTGATCTGTAGGGTTATTTTTCATTTGAGAATATTTCTGCATTGGATTCCCCATGCTCTCTTATAACAACGATTCCCCAACAAAGAAGTGAGAATACAACTTTCATTAATTCCATTAATGTTATCACATTAAATTAAATAAGTTGGATCATTAATTTTAGAGACATTAATTTGGGAGAATTATAAAGGATAACTCATATTTAATGAGGTGGTTTCATGCTCAGGTGGTCCCCACCTCTATAATTCAAAATGAAGATATCAAGAAGGGAAATAAAAAAGTTAATTATTTTATTTTTTCTTCTCCCACATATAATTGAAATACTATCTTCCACCCTTGACCATCTGTGGTCAATGTGAAAGCCTCCTTAAAATAATATCGACGTTGCTAATTCAACGATGTCCTCATATTTTAATTCTGATCACCAGTTCAAAAGTTACGAATCACTGCTAGAGCGTTTATTAAACATACCCAAACAAAATTCATAAATTCGTTTCAAGCACACCAGGCCTCGGAATCATGCACTGTCAATTTTCACAGACTTGTAATAATCCTATATAATAAAAATAATACATGGAAAAATCCAGGTCATTACATCAGGAAATTATAGTTTTGTCAATTTATTATAATTTCATAATAGTAGTATCCATTTACATTTATCATAAAATGATATTATTCAAATGGGTATTAAAAAAAATTATTGACGATTTTTAGTTATCTCTTATGGGTAATATTACATTCATTATTGTTTCTTGTGTTTTTATATACGTTTTTTTATAAATTCGGAAACAGTTAGGTAAATTTTTTTCAGAATGCGATGCAAAGGCGACATCGTGGATGTCGCGTTTGCTTTTCGGGAGAAAGGAACAACTGCGGATGCCGCCTTGGCACTTCCAGTGAAGATCAATTGTGTGGCGAAGGCAGCACCCTCGGTGCTACCTTTCTACATGATGACATATGAAAGGCAGCGTCGTGGGTGCTGCCTTTAACCAGGCATCATTGCAAAAGGCGGCCCCATGGGTTCCGCCTTCACCTTCGCACCCTATAAAAGGGTATCACCCCCTCCCCTTGTCCTCATATCCAAACACCCATTACCTCTCATTTTCTCTCTTTTGCGGGATTTTTTTCCGTTTGAAGTTTAATGATTTCTTTTAGAGGTATTTTTTTAAATTTAATCTTTTTATTTCGTTGAATTGATTTTCGTTAATTTTTTTTTAAATTTAATGTTTTTTATTTAGTCGAATTGTTTATAGTTAAATATTTTAATTCTTAAGTAGTTTAGATAGTTTTATTTTTTTTAATTTTATTGGTTAATTAGTTATATATATTTATGAATTATAATTATCGTTATTAAAAAATAATTTAGGATTCATTTAATGAAATTTTGGTAGAATAATGCCTATGTTATCTAAGCAATCAAATCCTTGTCTAGATACAAAGAAGTTAATGTGGCTCTAGCACCGATATACGTAGGTGTAATACCCAGAAGCACCAATTTGAACATGATTCAAACATGAATGGGGGCACAATAATGGGACTTGTTGCATTTTGGTTTTCCACTCCCTGGGGATATGCTTAAGTAATGAATATTTCTTTATAAACTACTAAAATATCTATGAAAAGTAATGATAAATTGAAAATTTAGTAATGACGTTGACAGTTATTATTAGGAATGATTAATTATAACTTAATTAATAAATAACATCGAGATAAAAATAAAACTACAGTTCAAATGATATTAAATAACATGGAGATAAAAAAACATGGAAGTAAAAACATGGAGTTAAAAAACATGGAGTTAAAAAACAACATGGAGATAAAAAAATGAATATAAAGTGGAAATATAAATAACATAGAGTGAATAAATAAATAACAACATGTTTCAAGATTCTGGCCTTTCTTGTAGTGAATTGGATATCAAAATTTCAAAAGACCCATGTAACAACGGGTTTTCTGAAATTTTAATATCCAATTCACTGCGAGAAAGGCAAGAAGCTTGAAACATAGTGTTATTTATTTTATAACTCTATGTTATTTATATAGTAACGCTACTTTGTTATTTATTAACTAATTATTAATTTATTAAGGAATAACTAATTATTAAATAATAATTAACTAATTAAAATGTTTACTAAGAAATATCCTAGTTTAGGAAATAAGATCTTTTAAAATTTAAGTATCATTGAGATTGTATAGTTTAGTTGTAATAGTTATAATTTGAAAGTGAGGTAATTATACTAAGTATTAAAAATAATTTGGATTAATAAATATTCTTTTGGTAACCATCATTCTGAATGTCACATACATTATCAAAATCTTGATCAGAAAACATTTTTTATGTCGAGCATAATGTTTGCCTGTGTGTATGGCTATGGGGAAGTTTTTCAAACTGAGACTGGACCTTCTTACAGTACACAACCAATAACAATGGTTAATGAAACTGATTTTGTAACCCTAAGTGACTTTCAAGACATAAATCATGGCTCATTAAATCTATGGCACGACCAAAACATCAATTCAATGAGTTATAGGAATTTTTAGTCCCCGTCAACATTGTGGCATCTAGCTTGTCCATTGGTTAATGATACGTAATGGATCCAAACAATTAATTTGTTTTCTCAATGGTGGGATGGTACCATGATGGAGTTATATGTTGATTTTTCTACTGTACAACAACAACATCCAATTTTAAAAAAGACGTAGAATTGCAAGAGTCATTGAA
Source organism: Viscum album (assembly GCA_963277665.1). Taxonomy (NCBI): domain Eukaryota; kingdom Viridiplantae; phylum Streptophyta; class Magnoliopsida; order Santalales; family Viscaceae; genus Viscum; species Viscum album. Next base: position 932,823,579 of record OY728140.1, read on the forward strand.
GATAGTCAACCCCATGAAGTTGAGACTGTTCTAAATGATGCAGAAGAGGAACAGCTACTTGATATCTTAGATATAAAATTTAACCTAACATCTGATGAGGAGTTTCATAATAATGAAATAGATGGTGATAATAGTGCTGATGAGGAAGGAACAACGAATGTTTCGAGAAATTCATTATTTTTACAGTAGGCTTGACCTACAATAAATTTTCTGTTGTTCTTTGCATCTTGGTCAGAAGCAATGACACATGTGCCTGAATTTTAAGATAATGTTATCACATCATCAACTGAGTTTCCCAGAGTTCTACAAGATATATTTAGTGATATTGACAAAACATTATATGTTGAAAGGAATTTTCCAAGTAAAGATGCATTAAAAATTACTCTAAAGAGATTTCACATTGAGAGTCAATGTAGCAATGTAGTTTACGAATCAGACCGTAGAAAATATTCCATACTTCGTGACATGTATGGGGATGATTGTAGATTTCGATTGAGGGTGATTCCGGACATTGCATTTGGAGGTTGGAGAATCTCGAGGATTAAGGTGGCTCATACTTGCGTTCAACCAAGCCTCACACTAGATCATACCTCATTGGATGAAGAATTTGTGTCATAAATTGTTGTTGAGATGATTCGAAAATGTCAAGATATTCTAATATCCCTTAGGAAAAAGAGGATTCAACAGAAATTCAGTTACATGATTTCCTACAATATGGCATGGATGGTGAAACTGAAGGTAATTATGAAGGTCTATGGTTATTGGGATGAATCATATCGGGTGTTGCTGCAATTTCTATCCATATTGAGGTATAATAACCATGTTATCTTCCATATAGATACAAATTAACATGTGTCTCATGATAAATGACTTGATCCAACTCGTGTTCAACATCATCGGTTGTTCTGGCCATTCCTTCCATGTATCTCCGCATTTCATTTCTGTAAACAGTTTATTCATATTGATGGAACATTTCTCTATGGAAAATACAAGGGAGTATTGTTGATTGTGGCAACCCATGATTTAAATCACTCACCTCTTCCTCTTTCCTTTTCAATTGTAGAGAATGAAGACTATGAATCATGGAGTTGGTTTTTGGCATGTATCAGCAACCATTTTCCCAACATTAGGGGTGTTTTTTTGATATCTCATTGGTATCGAGCAATTAATGAGGAAATCAATGCGGACCAGGATACATGGAGTTACCCAAATGCACATCATCGGTTATACATTAGACACATTTCAAGAAACTTGCATTAAAAATTCCACAACGAACTGATGAAGAAGGAAATCACCAAACATGGTACTTATTGTATTTGATATTTTTTTGTATATCAATATAATGATAAATTCAAAATATGTGAAATATCATATATTATGTGTAGCATATGAGTTAGATCAATGATGGTTTGAAGAACGTTTTGAACAAATCCTTCAGGTTAATGAAGAATGTTAAGATTATATGATGTGAATTCCAAAATAAAAATGGGCATTGACATATGATGGGGGGAAGAGGTATGGACACTTGACCACAAACATTGTAGATTGCATTAATGGTGTCTTCAAAGGGATTCACAGGCTACCTATAAATACCCTAGTTCTGGAGACATTATATTGTTGTGTAAAGTACTTTATTGATAGACAAAAACTAGCATTGGATGGAATACATCAAGGGCTAACGTACGTAAGAAATTTTCAATGAGGGATTAAAAAGAATATTGAAGAAGCTTCTGGATATCAAGTCTACCTATTTCGATGAGAAGACTCTTGATTTTATGATCAAGAGAAGTCAAACCCCACCACAAATAGCATTGCTGAAAAAATGGTGGTATTACTAGAAATGAGGCAATGCCAATGTGGAATCTTTCAGGACTTACGGTTTTCATGCTCACACGCCATCGCAACATGTGCCTATGTTAACATATCATGGGGAGTATATGTTAATCTAGTGTACTAGATTAAGACCATTTCCAACTGTTATACTACACCATGGACACCTTTTGGTGAGTTTCGTTATTTCCCAATGCCTAAAGGTCAGCAAATAGTTGTACCTGATATGAATCGGTTTCATCCCCGTGGGAGACTGAAGGCCAGCAGGATGCGAAATGAGATGGGCTGGCCTCAAGAACAAAGACAATGTTTGAGAAGCACCATATGTCATCAACAAGGTCACAATCGGAAACGATGACCTAACATTGTTTGGTCGAGTTCAGACTCTAAGCCACAATGATGTATTTTATTTATTGGGAGATTCTCATATTTTAAATTTTATGTTTTTATCTCTTCCATTTACCTCAGTTTTCTAACCCCCAAAACTGAAAATCATACCAATAAACCCAAAAAAATCTTTTTTATATCGTAATGCTATCATTCTGAACCATAATCCTGAAAATCTTTTCTCCAATCATTAACCTAAATCATAAAACGTTAAATAAAATCCAAAATCCTAGATCCAAAAGGAAAAATGTGAAACCGTAATCTCTTCCTAAAATTGAAAAGATGAACCATAAACACAAAAACATATTCCCTTTACATAGTTTTTCAAAACATTATGTGATTCAGAAAATAATAATCAAACCTGTAATCATGTGGACAATCATATATAAATTATAAATAAAATTGTTTTCTAATAAACATATATATAACATAGACAGATGATTTATATATATATAAATATATAAAACCATATCTTACAAAACACCCAATTCTATGTAAAATCATATCTTAATCAACATTAGTAATATGGTTTGAAAAACATGAAGAAATGACCATTTATTTAGGTAAATAAAACATTGTGAATATACATGACATGTCTTCAATTCTACAAATCATAAAATTTTACTGATCCTGATGTTATATTTTCAGTTTACACATAAATCTCATTTCATTTGTTTATATGCAGATGAATGACCCCATACTACTTAGTTAGTAGGCTACCCATTGTTCAGAGGTTGTGATTGAGGGTGGTCCAGATCGATTGATTAGGGTGCATCGAGCACACCATTATCATCACACAGAGCTTCATCCTTCCATTATACCATACTTCTGTCGTGCTGGCCTTTATGGTATTGCGGTATCCGATTTTACATTTGTATACCATCACCTTATAACTGCACTTGTGTAGAGGTGGAGACCAGAGAAACACACATTCCACCAACCTGAGGGAGAGATGACCATTACCCTCCAGGATGTGGTTGTGCTTATTTTCCTTCCTATCCAGGGGACACCTGTCATTGGATCCACTCGGGCATCCTGGCCTAACCTTGCTCAGCGCTTGTTAGGAATTGACATTTTGTCCGATAGTAGTGCTACCGATGGATTATCGATATCCATGCCTTGGCTGGAGTCACATATTCCACTTTTTGTTGATGATGTTGATGAGCATACGGTGATGCGTTATGCACGTGCATATATATTATGACTTATTGGAGGTTCCATGTGTATGGATCATTCAGGGATGAATGTGAACATGATGTATCTACCCCTGGTAGATGAATTTTATTGGGTAGGGATGTATAGTTGGGGATCCACGTGCTTGGGATACACATACAGAGCATTATGAAGGATAACCAATAAGTGGTTCACATGTCTCGGGGGACGCGTCATCCTTATTCTGACGTGGGCATGGGAACACATCCCTACATTCTGTCTTGAACTTACTGAACCGCTGGTCAAGATGGCGGTGCTTCATGACGTTCCACATAGACGATGTTATGATCAATCCTTTCTTTTTTTTTCTGATGATAATACAAGTTATTGAATTTAATTTCTAATTATTTATCACTATCAATGTTGTATTTTATATGTGGTGTCAGCGACACAATTTACATGCGGTTACGAGACACGATTTGGACATATACCGGCTCAAGTTGGACTTTCTATTGCCCCATAAGGTATGAATATACAATCTATAACTATCTAACAAATTTAATAATATCACTATTTTTTTAGTTAAGAGTTTTTCTAACAAGGGTAATATGTTATTTTATATTTCATGGGTTCCCTACTGGTCTATTATAGACAAGTTGCCTCCATACTGCATGGTTGGTATTGACGATGTTATGACTATATTTCCACTCATTCACTTTCATATTGTTGAGTGGCACCAGCTTGACAGAGTGATGTTATCGTTTCTCTTGACTTATAGGATTTCATTAACGCCTATGCAGACAGATTATCTTCATGCGATGTAGCTGATAGGGAGGCTGGATGGCGACTGGCGTCGAGTGCATGCTTTATTTCTTGAATGTTGGCATAGACTCGTAGAGTTTCATAATAATGGAGTTCCTACGATGTTGTTCTCTCTTTCCGCGCAATACGAGTATGAGAAATGGTATAGACTGAAGTCTATAATGTATCTTACCCGAGCCGAGAGAGAGATGCATATGATTGTAAGTCAATTAATTTATATTACAATGTTTATTGAGTTAAATTCTAATTCATTTTTGATCTATTTATAGGAGAGTCACACATACAGTCTTATTTATATAACTAATAAGGATGAGGATAGATTCTTCGGCCGGGAAGCCGTTCATGCTAAAGCGTTAGAGCTGATGTCATCTGTCCAGGTGTTTACTAAGAGCATCTTCGAGCATCCGGCACCAAGACAGCCGGTTCCTGCCACAGAGGATGCTCCTCCAGCAACTGTTGGTGCTGAGGATCCATGACCAGAGTGACATAGACATCATTTTCCTACACGTCCGGCCTCACCAGTTCCACAGTCAGAGGTCAGCCCTCTAGTAGTCCAGTCTGAGCCGATGCATGATGTGCCTCTGCCATCATGGGATCCATCTTTTTTGATGGGATATCCTCTGTTTCCTCCATCGTGGGGTCCATATGGATTGCAACCTTTGGGTCCAGAGTCATCGAAAACTTGGGGTCCAATCCCATCATAGAGTTGAGGTATAGTTCCACCACATGATATTTTCCCCACTGCAATGATGTGAGGACCTTCTACCATCGAAGTGGGAGAAGGATCGAGAGGGTAGTATGAGGAGGAGTTCAAATTTTCTCCCATTGGCAGGGAGGTGGAGGATATGATAGTTGACATCCCAGCGCCTGAGTATCATCACTCTCCGAGTCATCAGACTCCCCAGAGATCTCCTCGCGGACGTCCTATTACTAAACAACCATTTGGGACAGGATCTCCTCAACATTGTCAAATAAATTGATAATTTATGTTCATTTATATGTTTTATGTATATGGAAATTAAAAATAATTTATAAGCTTTCAAAATCACTTACCTAAAATTTAAAAATGTTTCAAGTTCATCATAATGAAATCCTATAAAATATAAACCATATGACCGATATAAACGAATCATTATACATTGATTAAACATATAATAAATTGTTGAAAACAAAAATCATTTCATAAATAATGTTCATGAAAAATAATTTATAATATTTCGAAACCACGTACTTGAAACTTAAAAATGTTTCAAGTATGTGACTTTGAAAGAATATAAAATATGAACCATAAGACCAATATAAATGAAACTTTAAACATTGATTAAACATATAAGAAATTATTGAAAACAAAAATCATTTCATAAATGATGATAATGAAAAATAATTTATAAGATTTCAAAACCACCTAACTAAAAGATAAAAATGTTTCAAGTACATGACATTGAAAGACTATAAAATTTATACAATTAGACCAATATAGGCAAACTTTAAACCTTGATTAAACATATAATAAATTGTTGAAAAAAAATCATTTTATAAAAAAAGTTTCTGAAAAATAATTTATAATATTTAAAAACACCAACTTGAAACTTAAAAATGATCAAGTACGTGACTTTAAAAGTATATAAAATATAAAACATAAGGCCAATATAAACAAAACTTTAAAAATTAATTAAACATATAAGAGTCAACCCCATATCAATGTGATGCATGGTGTTGCTAGTATCAAATACATCTATAATATATGATGAATGATAAAATTTTATATCTCCTTTAGTGGGAAAATGAAATCCATTCTTCCACACACCATGTCCATATCCATATCAACATCCGCCCGTATAAGGGTATGGTGAATGATATGCCACATGAAAAGCTCATATATTCCCATTCCTCCAAATACCAACCCCTTCAATACCACCATGCATCCAACCATCATAATTTACTCCACAATTGTCACCCCATTTCCCCAGGCGCAGTAGATTAGATGAAAACAGCAACGATTCCACATAGCCCATTGAACTCTTCATCACCAAATCTTTATAATTTATCATCTTCAAAATTCTACAATAGGACCTTGTTGATCTATCCTTTCCAAACACTCACATACAAGTATACTATAAAACTAAAAACCAACAAATTTTCAGGGAAAAAACCTAAAAACTTGTTTGTTTTTATGTTTATAGTATACTTGTATGAGAGTGTTTGGAATGGATAGATCAAGGAGGTCATACAGTAGCCTTTTGAAGATTATAAACGATAAATATTTGGTGATGATGAGTATGATGGTCTATGTGGAATTGTTGGTGTTTTAATCTAATCAACTGTGCCTAGGGAAATGGGGTGATAATTATATAAGAAAATATAATGGGTGGATGCATGTGGTGTTAAACAGGTTTGTATTTTCTAGAATGGGAACAGATGACAATTTCATGTCGCATATCTTTCATCGTACCCTTACATGGCTGGTGGAAGAATGGATTTCGTTGTCCCATGAAATGAGGTATAAAATTTTCTCATGCATCAATGATTATAGATGTATGTCATACTAGAGACATTGTGCATCACATTGATGTGGGGTTGACTCCAATATGTTTAATGAATGTTTAATGTTTCATTTATATTAGTCATATACATTATATTTTATAGTCTTTCAAAGTCACATACTTGAATCATTTTTATGTTTCAAGTAGGCATTTTGAAAGCTTATAAATTGATTATCATAAATTTTTTTTATTAAATGATTTTTGTTTTCAACAATTTATTATATGATTAATTAATTTTTAATGTTTTGTTTATATTGGTCTTATGGTTTATATTTTATAGTTTTTCAATGTCACGTACTTGAAGCATTTTTAACATTCAGGTAGGCGGTTTTGAAAGATTATAAATTATTTTTCATCAAAATTTTGTATGAAATTATTTTTGTTTTATAAAATTTCATATATGTTTTATGATTGTTTAAAGTTTTGTTTATATTGGTCTTATGGTCTGTATTTTATAGTCATTCAATGTCACGTACTTGAGACATTTTTATGTTTCATGTAGGCCATTTCGAAAGCTTAAAAATTATATTTCATGAACATTTTTTATGAAATGATTTTTGTTTTAATAAAATTTCTATATGTTTAATGAATGTTTAAAATTTCATTTATATTGGTCTTATGGGTTAGATTATATAGTCTTTTAAAGTCACGTACTTGAAACATTTTTAACTTTCAAGTAGGCAGTTTTCAAAGCTTATAAATTATTTTTTCTAAACATATTTTATTAATTATATATAGAAATAAATATAAAAACCAAAAAAAACAAAAAATTAAAAATAAATTTTCAAAAAGGATATTTTTTTACAATTTTTTTTATTATATATATAAATATAATTATAAACAAAATAAAACAAAAAATTAAAAAAAATTAAAAAAATATTAATTTTTTTGTTCGGTGAAAGGCGCCATCCTCTTGAAATTTTTTCATTAATTATATATATAAATAAATATATAAACAAAATAAATAAAATATATTTTTTTGTTTGGGGAAATGAGGCATCGCGGGTGTCGCCTTTCAGCAGCAGGGAAAAGGCGGCAACCATAATGCCACATTTCACCCGAAATGCAAAGGTGGCATCGTAGATGCCGCTTTGCACCACATTTTGAATTTTTTCCCTAACCATTTACTGCAAAAAAAAATTAAAACATAACAAAAACATATTTATCCTCAAGATGAAATTTTTAATAAAATTTGTTTTAGTGATTCTAGATGATAAATGAAAATATTAATTATTATGTACTAAAATGATGATATAAAATCATTAGAATAAAAAATATGTAATATTTATTCAATTTCATTATATTATTCTTGTAATTATATTTCTATACACATTCATGATATTAATTAATATTTTAATTCCTTTTAGTTGTCAAAACGATCAAAACATGTACATATCATGATAAATGAAAAAATATGAGGTGATTTAGAATCAATATTATTTCACTATTAAAAGAATGATAAAGATCAGTTTTTTTGTGATATATCTTAACTGAAAAGGAATTATTAGATGTTTTTAAGGATATGACTATATTTAATAATTTGAATAAAATATTTTCTTCTGAGTATGATTATGTTAAATGATTTGATTAATGAAATTATTTGTTATATATTAAATTAATTCATTATTAAAGTTTTTATAACCATAATATAATGATAAGATAATAATATTATTTATCCATCAAACCCTTTCCCATGACCATCCATGTATGACATTAAGAACAATAAAACCTTCAATATAGGTGTTAGTGCATACATACACATGGTTGCTAATTTCATTTTCTATATATTGATTCATGAATATTATATTTTATATTATTCTCAAAAACCAAAACATGGTATAAATATAATAACTAAATTAAAATTTTATTGTTAGGTATATCAATGCATGGAATTTAAGGAAAACAAACATGTAATGTCCTGGAGCTGGCAGTTCATACATACACATTATTATCATTTTAACATTTATTGGGGGTGAAGGGTAGAGGTTATTATTTTTCCCCACTAAAAAAATTAATTATAATATATATAATATATCATCATGCAAAATTGGGAAAAATATGTAATTGGAATGGAAAATGTGAAATATGTTTTTCAAAACATTGAACTTACATGGGGAAATTTATGTTTCTCTTTGGGGATTCCCTATAACGGAAGGGCTTAAGATAATATTGAATGAATATATTATTATAATAATTAAATTGTAATCTAGGGGATTAAAATAGGGTATATTTTTTGAATGAAACTAAACATTTAGTGTGTTACTGAATGTGTTGTGGTAGAAACCATTTATTAGAGTGGGCAATGAATTTTTTTAATATATTAGAACTAAATATAATTGATGAAAAAGATAGACAATTTAAATGCTTCCAAATATATAAAAACGTTTAGTAGGGGTAAGATAATTTCCATAATATTCAAACCACTAAAACCTAGAATTTTATTATCATTGATAAAGTCCTATACCAATTGAGTTATCACTTTTACCATTTCATCTTATAGTGTGGGAACTAGTTTTTAACATAATAATTTATCATTTATTCATAAAAATAAAATGGTACATTTAACATGATTATGATTTATTAATTATAAATTAAAAATCTTTTAATGTGATTTTAAAAAAATTTAAATATTTTAATTTTGAACTATTATATTTATAATTCTCTAAAACAATTTCACTGAAAAAATTTGACATAATCATTAAATTATAAAATAATTTATTATATGTTAATCATTATACTTTAGAATTTATTATTTTACCCATAAAACATAAATATAATAAATTTATTTTATTTTATTTTATTTTATTCTTACATCCTTGGGACATAATAAAAGTCACAAATTTAACAAAAATGTCATTTTTACTATTCATATATTAATGAATATTTTTAAAAAAACCTAAAATTTTAGTATAAGATAAAATCCATATTAGGAATTCAAAAATAAAATTTATTTTTTTAAAATAAAATTCTATCATTCAGGATTTGATCCTTACCTTTTGCAAAGGAGTCATGGGTATCATAGTTTGAAAATGCATAAGCTTCTGGTTATCAAGAATGGATAATTTATATATTAAAGGATTATTCTGATAATGGTTTTTTAAGTTAAACTTATTGTTTACATTATTATAAATAATGATTTTAAATGAACCTTTATTTAGATATGTAGATTATTCGGACTCTTTTAGTGTGGGATTGGTAGATATTCTATGGAAAATTAACCTGGTAGTTTCTTATGGGTCACAATAACTATGAACCAATTCGTGGGAATTCCATACAAATGTCCTCAAGTAACCTAATTTATATTGTAAAATATTTTGTTGATGACATTACATATTCGGTGAACTATTTTTCATATATATTAATAACACATGATTTTGATTTAATTTCTCATAATTTGGATCGATTCTTCATTAATGGTATTATGTAATGTTAATAAAAATGTTTTAATTTGATTTTTTTTATTTTAATGGGTAATGGAATGTCATCATAAATGATCATAGGATGAAGATGCATGATCATAGAGAGGGAACTTCAAAAAATATTTAAGAAGATTATGTCGATGATTGAAAAATGAAACATTGGCATGACTAATGATTAGTGAGTAGTATCCTATACACCCATAGAAATTATATCCTCATTTGAGGGATGTGTAATGTCTAATATGAAAGTTTATATATGTCACCTCATGTTTCGTGATATATTGGTGGTAGATAACCCCATTCAGTTATGAACCTTGGATGTAAGTCTTGTGAATTATGTCCATGGAAGAGCATTAGATATTTATTCATTGAGATAGGAGATAATGAGGGACATTCATGACTCCCAATTTTTAGTGAATCTAGGGTGTAATAAGATGTTTCATGAAACATGATGGTGAGTATGGTTTCCTAACATGATGAAAGGTATTTTAGTCTTTTTATCTCTTATCTTTACCAACCATAGGTTCAATATTGAGAACCAATGAACTTGTGGGTTTCTTCAGCCACTCCGGTTACTATGTGGATGTTGGGTAAGGTGATGATGGAAATTGAAAATGGATTTACAAGACCCTTAGAGTAAGTGATTATGTATGGTTTATAGTGGATATACTAACCCATGTGTCACTGTTGTTATTGATTAGAAAAACAAATATAGTGAATGAGATTACAAGGATCTTGGTTTGAGAGATATTAATACTACACAGTGCACCTTCATATATAGTTTCTTATATAGAAACTAATTTTCCATTGATTTTTTATGGAAGGTCTACCATAAGCTGATGAGGACTCAGTTGAAGTTGTGTATGACTTATGATCCCTAGATAGATCTAACATTAGTGATAATGATATTTATAGTATCCCGCCTCTTTATCACATAAACTTTCATTACATTTTACAAAACCGAGGATCTTTAAGGTTTTGTGTCTTGGAAACCAGGAACATTAAACATGAAAACATAAAACATTCTTATAAAACACTTGAATGGCTTCTCCTCATATTCATCCAAGGTTCATTACTGCATCACATAACCTGGGGACATACATCAAAAGAAAGGGTGAGCAAAAAGCCCAGTAAGGGAAACAAGAGAAACATTTTACATGTGAACATGAGATACTTCAATAAGGTCATGAAAAAAACATTAAGGCATGAGAATGAAATCATGAGGCTTATCACAATAAAAATAACATTTACATAACTTGAAGATGTGGCTACAACATTTAATATTGACAATCGTTTCATTTCACCAAGGTCCATCCCCAAGGTGTCGTTAAAAATTACAAAGGTTATTCACCAAGGCGTCGTTAAAAATGGTCATCTCTAGAGATTAAGTCTTTACCCAATGCATTGGAGTGCTATCAGGGCACACCCTTAAATTTTCATTTATTATCATGTGAGCCACATATATCATCATAAAAAATTTCATAAATAACCCATATAGCATAAAATAAATGGGTTTCATTTCATAATCATAATGTTTTAAAAACTGCTTTAAAGACATGATCTTAATGTCACTTTAAACCCACGAAAAGGGGAAGCGAGTTTCATGTATGTAAATCCCAGAATTTAAAATAGGAAATTTTGATATATATGTGAATACCCTTGTATAAATATAATCTTTGAGTATTCACTTGATAACATAAAAATAATTTTGAGAAAAGAGGGAGGCATTTTGAGATGAAAATTATGCAGCATAACGTCAACGATACATGGTTTTAGAAAACATTGAAAAGAGAGGGGACATGGGTCAACCACTCGAAAATGATACATAAAACAGTAGGGGAACAGAATATATAGTATTTAAGAACATGGTAATGAAATTTGAATGATATACCATATGAAACGAAGAACTTGAAATGAAGACAAAAATAAGATTTCTCTTATGAGAATTCAGCAGCCTAACGACGTCACTTAAAACTTCCCAAAAATGGATTGACGAGATCAAATGGGGTCTCTCATAACATGAACATAAATGATCAGTATGATAGATATAGATATAATAATCCAAAATAATAAAAATGAACTTGAGAGACTTGACATGAAAGTAGATCTCGAAAACGAGAAGGGTTAAAGAACCCCTTAGAAATTCGGCAGCCTAACAACGCCACTTAAACTTCAACAAAAATGAATTGATGAGACCAAATAGGGTATCCCATAATATGATCATAAAATATCAGTATGATAGATATAGAGATCATACCCCAAAATAATAAAAATGAACTTCAGAGACTTGACATTAAAGTAGATCTTGAAAATGAGAAGGGTGAAAGAACCCCTTAGAAATTCGGCAGCCTAACGGCGCCACTTAAACTTCAACAAAAATGAATTGATGAGATAAAACAGGGTCTATAATGATATTATCATAAAATATCAGTATGATATAATTTGAGATCATACCCCACCATAATAAAAAAGAAACTTGCAAGACTTGACATGGAATTAGAACATTAAAAGGAGAAGGGTGAAAGAATCCCTTAAAAATTCGGTAGCCTAACAGCGTCACTTACACTTCAACAAAAAATGAATTGATGAGATCAAATAAGGTCTCTCATCATATGAACATAAGATTATATTATGATAGATATAGAGATCATACCCCAACATTACAAAAATGAACTTGAAATAATTGACATGAAAGTAGAACTTCAAAACGAGAAGGGTGAAGAACCACTTAAAAATTCGGTAGCCTAACAACGCCACTTAAAACTTCAAAATACTGAATTGATGAGAAAATGGGGTCTCTATTCATATGATCATAAAAGATAAGTATGATATATATAGATATCATACCCCAACATAATAAAAAGGAACTTGAAATAATTGACATGAAAGTAGAACTTCAAAACGAGAAGGGTGAAGAACCACTTAAAAATTCGGCAGCCTAACGTCGCCACTTAAAACATCAAAATACTGAATTGAAGAGAAAATGGGGTATCTCATCATATGATCATAAAAGACCAGTATGATAAATTTAAAGATCATACCCCAACATAATATAAAGGAACTTGAAATAATTGACATGAAAGTAGAACTTCAAAACGAGAAGGGTGAAAAACTACTTAAAAATTTGGCAGCCTAACTGCGCCACATAAAACATCATAAAACGAAATAATGAGAGTAATAAAGGATCTATCATTATATGAACATGAAAAGGCCAGAAATATGAGTATAAAATAACATCCTTTAACATAATAACATGGAGCATAAAATAAATGACATAAAAGAGATTTCTTGAAAAGAAAGAGAGAGGTCGGATCCCTTACCTTAAAACATAACTTTTAAAACTCAAAGGTTGGGACCTTGAGGGCTTGGGGGCACCATGGGAGGACTCCATGGGAGGTAATGAGACCCGAACTTTGTTGGGGGAGAGTGGGAAGTCGAATGGATGAGAGATGGCTTTCTATTTATAGGGAAAGTGACGGGACAAGGCATTAATGGCCAAGGGACATCTCATTAGTGGTTTTGGAAAAACCATTGGCTTGCCCATGGTATTTGCCCATGGTATTTGCCACTTGGGACACCTAATACCTTATCTTACTATTCATATGTCGACCATATTTATTACATACTTAATACATCATTTAATGATGTCATTAGACACGCATTACTTAAAAACTGTATTTTCACTATTCATCGAAAATTCAACTTTCTCAGAATAATCCCAAAATTTCACCTTAACCAAATATCAATGATCTTATTTCAAAAATGAACTCCATTTTATAAAAATAATTTTCTAAATATTTTTAATTTATTTTTTAAAATAAATAAACTATTCACCGAAAATTCATTTTTTCAGAAAAAACCCCAAAAATTACCATAACATAATATCAGTGCTCTGAATTCAAAAATGAAATCCATTTTATAAAAATAATTTTTTAATGTTTAATTTTTAATTAAAAAACACTATTCACTCGAAAAAACTAATACTTGAATAATAATTTATGAAACTGTTATTTAACCATTTTATTGTTTCACATTACTTAATCAAGGTGCCTAGATTATATTAATACTTTCTCTAAGTGAGATTAGTAATCCATTTGGACACATTACTAATCCTAATCATAAAGTCACTATTCATAATTTTCTATTCATAAAAAATCAAGTTGATCTTATTAGACTCTAAATTTCGTATTGAACATAATTTTAGAAGACCTTTTTTTGAAAATCATTACACATTTTTAATTATTTAATGTTTACATAAACATTTTTAAAATATCCTTTTTCTAAAATTCATAAAAAATATGCATACTATATTTATCCGTTTATTTAAAAATTCATAAACATCATCATGAGAAGAAATCCCAATTTTTATTTAAAACGAAGGATTACACAAGGCAGTTACAGTCTCCTTACATAGCCCCTTATCAAACCAGCATAGGACCTAAGTGTAAGGTGTGCTAAGGTGATAGAATCTGAGGGATGCTCGGCTAACATCACACGAGTATTAATTTCTATCAGTTTGAAATTCTCACAAAGGAGATTTTGTTCTAGCTTCACACGATGAAGTTCAGCTTGGGTTTGGTCCAGAGCAATGCCCAGTGGTTCTACCTCCTTCCCAAGTTCTGTTAGATGGGCTTCGATTGGTCCAAGACTACTGGGTGAGGCCATCGAATCTTCTTTCTATAATAATTAACCATGATTACTTGTATTTAGAGACAATAATCAAAACGTTTAGTTTCCATCGGTCATATTGACCAGTGGTCATATAACTGTCTAAACCCAACGGTCTCATTTTAATTATAATCATGTTATCAAATGAAACATTTTTTTTGAGTATAAAAATAAAATAAAAAACACATAAAATTAGGAAACAAGATTTATTCAAAATTTTGGGTCATTACATTCTTCCCTCCTTAAGAAATTGCGTCCTCTAAATTTTTAAAATTGGGTTTTGAAATTTCTTTGAAAGTCCCACATCAGAAAAGGAGTCAGTAAAATTATTACTTTAAAATAAAGAAAGAGAAGTACAAAGGTCACCCGAGTTAACCCATACTAGGATTCCATGGAGGAAAACATGGGCATGGAAGAAAAACAAAGGGTAAAGTTCTGGGGGTGAGTGATAGAGAACATGATTAGGAGAAAGTTAACCATAAGAAAATCCCAAACTTATGATGTGTGTAAACGGTCTTTGATTACCTAGTAGGAAACGTAAACCAACAACGTTTTTGTTTTACGTTCCTTTTCATAATTTTGAGGAATTCATTTACAACATAAAACATAAACATAAGAATATATACCTATCTTCATGTAGAGTTTCATCCTTTAATATGTTTCTACCCAAAAATAAGCTTTTCTCCAAACTATGAGCATTCAAAACTACTTGGTCTCATAAAAACACAAGAATCATCTTCATAATCCACAAAAGATTAACTATCTATTTCATCTATCTTTAAACATTATCCCAAAAATAGAAAGGGTAAGGTAAAACAGCTCTTCAAAAAGAAATAATCCCATAGGAATGGAAACTACTTTTAAATCTTCAAAGTTCCATGGTACTACCCAAAGTTCATCATAGTCCATTCCATAAATAACGGTCCTTAAAATTGCTCAAAATAAACCAAACTAAGATTGAAACCCAAATACAAGAAGGATTTGATAACATAGTCTTCCAAAATAAACTTCATTGTTCATCTCCAAACAACATCAACCACTCCTAACAACTTATAAAAAAATTATCTAACCTAAACATATTTTACCCAAGATAGGTTAATCATTCCCATAAGTAACCTAAATTACTATAAGTACACCTTAAATTCATCGATTCTTCAAAATATAATTCAACCTTAACCCTCAATGAAAATACCATAGTAATCTATTTACCTCGATCATATGGTGTCCCTAAAATAGTAAACATCCTCCAAAATAATAATCATATTTTAATCCCCTAATCATCCCTGTCATATTAATATGACAATCGTCGCATTTCCCATCACATTGGTTGTTGGGACATGTTCTTCCATTTCCCACCATTAACTAAGAAGAGAAAGAATAATTAGGGGCTTAAGTACTTAGCCAATAATCATGACAAGGAACTGAAAGAATATAAGGATAACTTTTAGAAGAAAAGTATACCCTAACTTGTGATCCCCTAGGTTCTCATCTAGGTTATCAAAGATCATATATTCTTATGTGAATCTTTATTTTATTTTATCTTTGTTCCTTTAACAATGGTTCATACTAAGCTTATGAATTTACCGAAGCATATCCCCCGGGAGTGTCGTAACCAAGAGTGCAGCAAGGCCCATTGTCGTGTACCAGTTCCCGTTTGTGTCTAGTTCAAAGCGGTGTTTTCGGGTTTTACCCCTATGTACATCTGTGCCAGAGCCACCTCTACCTGATCGTATCCAAACAGGGATGTATTTACTTGGCAACCCCTTACTCAATATTCATCAAAATACCTGGAAGATTTCCTATATTTAAACTTTTCTATAGGGCTATTCCTAGAGTTTTCATATCCTAATTTCCACAAATAACTAAACCATCCTTTGATACCAACTATATCATCCCGCCCCTTTATCACATAAACTTTCAATACATTTTACAAAACTGAGGATCTTTATGGTTTAGTGTCCTGGAAACCAGGAACTTTAAACATGAAAACAGAAAACATTCTTCTAAAACACTTGAAAGGCTTCTCCTCATGTTCATCCTAGGTACATTACTGCATCACATAACCTGGGGACAAACATCAAAATAAAGGGTGAGCAAAAACCCCAGTAAGGGAAACAAGAGAAACATTTTACATGTGAACATGAGATACTTCAATAAGGTCATGAAAAGAACTTTAAGGCATGAGAATGAAATCATGAGGCATATCATAATAAAAATAAAATTTTCATAACTTGATGATGTGGCTACAACATTTAATATTGAAAATCGTTTCTTTTCACCAAGGTCCATCCCCATGGTTTCGTTAAAAATTACCAGGTTATTCACCAAGGCGTCGTTAAAAATGGCCATATCTAGAGATTAAGTCTTTACCCAATGCATTGGAGCGCTATCAAGGCGCACCCTTAAATTTTCTTTTATTATCATGTGAGACACATATATAATCAGAAAACATTTCATAAATAACCCATATATCATAAAATAAATGGGTTTCATTTCATAATCATAATGTTTTAAAAACAGCTTTAAAGACAAGATCTTAATGTCACTTTATACCCACGAAAAGGGGAAGCGGGTTTCATGTATGTAAATCCCATAATTTAAAATAGGAAATTTTGATATATATGTGAATACCCTTGTATAAATAGAATCTTTGAGTATTCACTTTATAACATAAAAATAATTTTGAGAAAAGAGAGAGGCATTTTGAGATGAAAATTATGCAACATAACGTCAACGATACATGGTTTTAGAAAACATTGAAAAGAGAGGGGACATGGGTCACCCACTCGAAAATGATACATAAACAAGTTGGGGAACAGAATATATAGTATTTAAGAACATGTTAATTATAAGGCCCCAGCCTTAAACCTTACTTAATCTTGAGTTATTACAAGATTACACATTGAGGATCTTTTCGGGTTTAGAGTTTTAGAGAATTAGATCATAAAACGTGCATTACATTCCACATATAAACAAAGTGGTTACATAAAGATAGTATTCTTCATTCCCATAAATGGAAACACATTTAAAATAAAACATGGATTCTTTCTTGACACATCCTTAACTCTATCATTTTATCATGTACCTTTCCCTTGACCTGTGAAAAACATTTCAAAAACTTGGGATGAGAATAAAAACTCAGTATGGGTTATAAAAACATGGAAAGGAAACATGGGTACATACATACATAAGAGTGAAATCATACTTTACCCATAAAACATAATCACTTTAACATACCTCATCAAATCATGAATAAATCATAGAAATCATAAGACATAAAGGTAACTTGAGGCATTCATAACATTCTTACGTAGGGAGTAACCCTCTTGGTTACGTTTGGAATACCCATCACGGTATATTCCCTAAAATCTATTCAGAGAAACCTTAACGTTTCACTCCTTCGCGTTACCCAATGAATTGGAGAGCTATAACGGGCTCACCCGCCCATAGTTTATCACGGAACCACCCATCTTCATAATAATGCCCAAGAACCATAACATAATCATAACACATAAAACATGCATAAAGGAAACATAAAATTTCCACATTTCAATCACGAGATATAAATACAACACATTGATATAAAAACATTATGAAAACCATTTTCAATACTAAAATAAAAGAAAAGTAAAACATGGTATTTATTTTTCTTTTAAAAAGAAGGTATGGCTTGTAGAGGAAGCCGAAACTCAAATAACGGTCACGACGGCGGAGAAGTCGTTGTCGCCGCATACGTACGCCAAAAACATTACCTTTTGTCGTTTAGTAAATGCTTTGTATAAAAAAGATTCCTTTTGAATAAATGTAAAAGTCAAAGGGGTTTATACACCGTATAAAAGAAAGTTGTGTATAAAATAAAATATGCCTCAATGAAAGGAGATTGAGACAAAGTCCCATACCTCGTATCCGACTTGACCCGACCGTTATTTAATCTCCTGAATAATAAACTTGAGTTAATCTCTACTTTCTTATGAATCTTTTTCAAGTTCATTATTCCTTTTATACCATGTTATGAACATCATGTAATCAGTTAAGTTAATAATTTTCATTTTGTCGGTATTTGGTTCTTAAGTCAAAAATAGACTTCTTACACTTACATGTTGTTAATTTGGTCAAAGGTTCATTATATCCAGAATGGTATTCATGATGTAGATATCATATATGTCATATATATCCAGTACATACATGCATTTATAATATTAAATAATCATTTAGAGGTAAGAAATGAAATGCACCGTTCATGGAGACGGTAAGCAGTACGTACGCATGAACGCTACATTCATTTCTATTTCGTATTTTATAGAATGGAATCATAATGATATAAAGGAATATTATAATTCCAGTATAATATCATATATAATATCATAGTTCCATCCTTTATATGTCCCACATATGGTATTTAACGAATCAAATCACTTTTAGGGGGCGGTAGTCCGCACTTCCTAAAATGAAGATATCGTGTTTACCCATAATGGAAACCATAAAGGTATGCCCAAAATGAATAAAACAGAAGCTTAAGGAAAACCGAAACATATTATATATCATATATAAAAATAGTGACATCATAATGGCCACCTTTGAAGGTGTTAAATGAGTGTTGAACAATCATCATTTCGGGATGCAGAATTTCACCATCCACGGAAACCGTATGTTCTTTAACCATTTGATGTAGTTGTGTGAGAGTGTAGCTCAAATAAATCTTATAACAACATCCTAGTATATTGAAGATACTGTTATTTTTACAAAGGAAGTAAATAAAAAGAGTTTAGGGGGTTGGAGAAGCAAAATAAAACAAATGAACATGAGAGAATGAATTACCTTTAAAAGTGTAACTTCTTTTGATTTGAGCCTAAAGGCTTCCTTTGAAAAAATTCTGCCCAAAGGAAATCCTCTAGGATGAGGATATGGATTTGGAGAGAGCAAATGGGCAGGGGTTGGCCGAGCAAAAGGCTTTAAGAGTGTGTGAAATGAGGTAGAGGTGGGGGCCTTTTATAAGAGGAGAGGAGGGGCACTTTTGGAAAGTAAAACAATATTACATTATTTGAAAATGTGTTTCGGTTTTAAAAGGTCCCAAATTGATATATGTCGTGGATAAGGTGATAAGGGTTCGAAATCCACCCATCCAATAAGTTTTTGACATGTGTAGTTCATAGATAATACATTATAGTTCCATTTTATTTTAATCGTTAAATAATGATGTCATCAATGCATCATTATGATGTCATAAATAATTTAATTTATTTAATGTCTAAATATTATAAAACAATTACTATGATGTAGGAAATCGTTTTAGCTTTCCAATGAATATTTATAATCAAAAATATGACATGTATAACCCTACGTACAAATTGTTTTAGTAAAACATATCATGTTTGTGTCAATTTTACTTTTCCATTAAATAAAAATATATTATTGTCATTTTCCAACTAAAGTGGCTCCATGGGATCCCCAAGTTGGCCCATGGCTTGTCTTGGTCGGCCATGACTCATCCAATAGGTGTAGGACAAGTGTCATGGTGTTTTCACATTCTTATAATATCATTTTTACCTTAAACTACACTAATTACCACTAATCGCGATTAAAAACTTAATAAGTTACTATTCACCAAAAAATTATTTTTATCCCATTGAACCACATTTTACTTCTTAATGACAACCATTTATGTCGGATTTTCCAAATTCAATACACATTAGTGGTAAACTTTCATTTAACTGAAAAATCAGTTTGCTTGATTACCACTTAGTGGTTTCACTATTCATCAAAAATTGAAGTTTTTCAGAAAATTACCAAAAATTCACCCTAAGATATATTTGATATTCCGAATTCAAAAATGAAGTCTATTTTACAAAATTCAAATCATATAAGTCACATTAATTAATTTAATAATTAATTCCCGCTGCCAGAGCAAATAACGTGTTTTTACAAAACAATAAGTATCAAAAGATTGACACCAGTTTAATTCTAATTTCAAAGTGAAATTGATTCCAATGACCACCATTGGATGAAATGGTAAAAATATATTCTAATTTCACTCCAAAACCAATTAAAAACATAATCTAATCATATAAATAAATTGGATTAAAAAGAAGTTTTGATGTAAAATGCAGTATTTTTTCATTATTCATTAAAAAATGAACATTGTCAGAAAAATACCAAAAATTCACACAAAGTAAATTTTGATGTCCCAATCATAAAGAATAAGTTTATTTTGACAAACATAGTTTATAAAATTGTCAAATATAGATTTAAAAATGGTTTTCCATCAAAAGGTAGTAAAACAATCTTTTAAGAATATTAGTGTATTTCATGCATAAGATTGTATTTATTTTCATTTTAAGCCTCTAAAACACTATATTAATCATTAATAGACATAGATAAAAATATATATTATTCATTACTTACTTGGGATGTTACATCCTTCCCCCCTTTAGAAAATTGCGCCCCCGCAATTTATTTACTTATCAAATAAATGGGGGTACTTATCCCTCATTGCATTTTCAGATTCCCATGTTGCCTCTTCAATCATGTGGTTTTTCCACAAAACCTTTACCTAGTGAATCACCTTATTCCATAAAACGTGCTCCCTTTGGTCAAGAATCTGGACCGGTTGTTCCTCATAAGATAGGTTCTCTTCCAGCTGAACTACCTCTGGACTCAAAACATGAGATGGATCTGGCATATACTTTCTCAACATCGAAACGTGAAAAACATTGTGTACCTGAGATAAATTCGGAGGTAAAGCCACTCGGTATGCAACTGATCCAACTCTCTCCAGAATTTCGTATGGCCCAATGATCCTTGGACTCAACTTTCCTTTCTTACCAAATCTCATCACACTTTTCCAAGGAGAAACCTTGAGAAAAACATGATCACCTACCTCGAAAGATAGATCTTTCCTCCGGTTATCCGCATAACTCTTCTGCCTGCTCTGAGCTGTTTTCATGTGTTTCTGTATCAGCTGAACTTTTTCTACCATCTCTTCTACCAATTCTGGTCCCATCAACTTCCTTTCACCCACTTCATCCCAGAAAGTTGGAGTGCGACACCGCTTCCCATATAATACCTGAAATGGTGCCATCTGTATACTGGAATGAAAATTGTTATTATATGAAAACTCAACCAAAAGAAAGATGTTGGTCCCAACTTCCCTGATAATCCATAGAACAAGCTCGTAGCATATCCTCCAATGTCTGAATTGTTCGTTCTGACTGCCCATCTGATTGAGGATGAAAAGCTGTGCTAAAATTTAATTCAGTACCCAACGACTTCTGAAGGCCTTTCCAAAAGTTAGAAGTAAACCTGGGATCACGATCCGATACAATAGAGAGAGGAACCCCATGTAACCTGACTATCTCTTTAAGATACAAATGGGAAAGTTGATCAAGAGAGAAAGTATCTCGTATAGCAAGGAAATGAGCAGATTTGGTCAAGCGATCAACAATAACCCAGATTGCATTATTACGTCGATATGTCTTCGGTAATCCAACAACAAAGTCCATGGATATATTCTCACATTTCCACTCTGGCACTGGTAAAGGATGAAGCATCCCTTTCGGTAACTGCCGCTCTGCTTTAACCTGCTGACAAGTCAAACACTTCACAGTAAAATCAGCAAGATCTCTTTTCATTCCATCCCACCAGTAATACTCCCGCAGATCTCTATACATCTTAGTACTGCCCGGATGAACTGAAAACGGAGAACTATGAGCTTCACATAACAAATCTCTCTTCAACTGTGAATCACAAGGCACACACAATCTCTTCCCAAATCTCAAAACACAATCCTTATAAATGTTGAATTCCGGCAAATTACCTTTCTGAACCAGCTCTACCCTTTTCTGCAACTCACTGTCTTGCTTCTGTGCTTTCTTGATTCTATCTGATAGAGATGATTTCATTGATACCTGATACAAAACAGAAGGACTTCCTGCACCAACAACTTCTATTCCAAAGTTCATCAAATCCTTAGCCAAAGGATCACGTTCCAAACACAACATTGTTAATGAAGCATTACATTTTCGACTCAGAGCATCAGCCACTTTATTTTCTTTTCTCGGATGGTAATGAATTGTACAATCATAATCCTTGATTAATTACAGCCATCCCCTTTGTCTCATGTTTAACTCTTTCTGAGTGAATATATACTTTAAACTTTTGTGATCAGTATATATTTCACACTTTACTCCAAACAAATGATGCCTCAAAATTTTTAAAGCAAAAACAACAGCAGCTAATTCCAAATCATGTGTAGGGTAATTAACTCATGAGTTTTCAACTGTCGTAAAGCATAAGCAATTACCTGATCATTCTGCATTAGGACGCAACCAAGTCCATTCAATGAAGCATCACTGTATATAACAAACTCACCATTCCTAGAAGGTAGTGCCAAAACTGGAGCATTCACCAATATTCTTTTCAATTCCTGAAAACAATCATCACATTATTTTGTCCAGATAAACTTAACACCCTTCCGAGTTAGCTTAGTCATTGGACTAGATAACCATGAAAAATTTCTAACAAACCTTCGGTAATAGCCCGCCAAACCAAGGAAGCTACGAATCTCGGTTACATTTGTGCGTCTTGGCCATTCTTCCACAACTTTTGTTTTTGCAGGATCAACAGTTATTCCATCTTTAGAAACAATGTGACCAAGGAAAGAAATTTGTTGCAACCAAAACTCACACATGCTGAATTTCCCATATAGTTTCTTTTCTTTTAAGGTTTGCAAGATAACTCTTAAATGTTTTTCATGCACCTCTTTACTTTTAGAAAACACCAAAATATAATCAATGAAAACCACCACAAACTTATCCAAGAACTCATGGAAAATTCTATTCATTAAGTCCATGAATACAGCAGGTGCATTGGTTAGCCCAAAAGGCATTACTAAAAATTCATAATGGCCATATCTCGTATGGAATGCGGTCTTCGGAATATCTGCCTCCATTACCTTCAGCTGATGGTACCCCGATCTCAAGTCAATCTTTGAAAAAAAACTGAGCTCCCTGGAGCTGATCAAACAAATCATCGATATGAGGCAAAGGATATTTGTTCTTAATAGTGATATTATTCAAGGCTCTATAATCAATGCAAAGTCTCATAGAACCATCTTTCTTTTTAACAAATAAAACAGGAGCACCCCATGGTGATGTGCTAGGTCTAATGAAACCTTTCTCTAATAAATCTTGCAATTGCTCCTTCAACTCTAAAAGTTCAATTTGTGCCATTTGATAAGGGGGATTTGAAATTGTCTTAGCATCAGGAACTAAGTCAACAGTAAACTCAACTTCCCGATCTGGTATTATTCCAGGCAACTCATCAGGAAAAACATCAGGATACTCACTTACCACTGGCACGTCATTAATCTGAATAGTTCCTTTATTTTAACGACGTGTGCAAGGTAACATTCTTTTCCATCTTTTACAAGTTTCTCGGCCTCTTGATATGTTATCAAAAGTAAGGGTTCATTCTTGTAAACAAACTAAAAGTCTTTCTGAAAAGAAACTTCTTTAGCTCTACAGTCAATCTTAGCATGGTAAATAGAGAGCCAATCCATACCCAGGATAACGTCAAACTCTACTAGAGGTAGAACAATAAGGTTTGCAAGTAGGTTCTTTCCACAGATAAGGATATGAAGATTCTTATAAATTCTTTTTGCCTCGACACTTCCCCTAGGTTTTTTTACCAAAAGTTCAGCAGTCATTTCTTGAGATGGTATTCCCATTTTACTAGAAAAGGTTTCAGAGATGAAAGAATGTGTAGACCCCGAATCAAACAACACACTGGCATAATCTGAAAAATCAAACAAAGTACCTGATACAACTTCATTTGATGGCCCGACATCTACTGAAGTAGTTGCAATGGATTTCACCACCCCTTTCTGCTTGTAGTCTAACTGCTTCCCATCACTCAAGCTCCTTGTCAGACACTCGTTTGCATAGTGACCCATCTCATTGCACTTATAACATTTCACTAACTGTAAATCAAATTTGTTCTTACCTTCACCTTGATCCTTTTCAGTGCAATCACGAGCCTTATGTCCCATATTACCACATCGGTAGCACTTCCCAGAATTCAGAAGACATTCCCCAGCATGCCTCTTGCCACATTTATCACAAAATGGAAACTTAGTTCTCTTACCATCAGACTTTTTTTGAAGAATTCTTACCTTTCTCCTGCCACCTCGGTCTCTTCATCGGCTGGTTGTTATAGAACACTTGGTCATCAGCAAACTCCATTTCAACCTTCTCAGCACATCGAACAAGCTTTTCATAACTTTTAAACTCACGAGAAGATAATTCCCTTCGATATTTTGGCATTAATCGTGAGTAAAAACGATTGATTTTACTATCAAGGTCCCGGATAAAATTTGGAGCATACCTTGCCAATCGAGTGAACCTTTCTTCATAGACAGTCACTGAGTCTTCCTCTTGCCTCAATTCCAAGAATTGCTTTTCCATCTTAAGTCGAACAACCTTAGGAAAATACTTCTCAAGAAACATACCTTTGAATTCATCCCAGTCAAGAGCATCAATCTCATCGGCGTCCCTGATATTTTTAACCATAGACCACCACTGATCTGCTTCACCCTCCAAACGGTAAATAGAAAGACTAACCTTTTGATTGTCTGAACACCCCATGACATCAAAAATCTTCTCCAGTGCTTTAATCCACCCTTCAGCTAGAACAGGGTCAGATGATCCTCTGAATGATGGTGGATGTTGCCTCATGAAATGTTCCACCACTGACATGTTCCTCTGCGGTTGATCTGGCTGATCTCGTGCATGGATACCACCGCCATTTATCACTTGAGTCAACTGCGCCATTACTGCAACAAACTGTTCAGTTCCAATTCCAACCATTTCTGGATGCTGATTCGGAAGGTTATTTCCTTCTGTATGCCTTCCTAGCACTGCTTCCCTGTTTCCTCTACGGAAAACCATTCTGAACAAACATGTCTTAGATGAAGCAACATGGTAATCTTTAAATGCTATGTCATTTCGAAAAAACATATTTTTGGATAATCATTTAATAGAATTCTAACTCCTAAAGTTATCTAAACCGACCTTTGATACCAACTATAAGGCCCCAGCCTTAAACCAAACTTAATCTTGAGTTATTACAAGATTACACATTGAGGATCTTTTTGGGTTTAGAGTTTTAGAGAATTAGATCATAAAACTTGCATTACATTACACATATAAACAAAGTGGTTACATAAAGATAGTATTCTTCATTCCCATCAATGGAAACACATTTAAAAAGAAACATGGATTATTTCTTGACACATCCTTAACTCTATCATTTTATCATGTACCTTTCCCTTGACATGTGAAAAACATTTCAAAAACATGGGATAAGCATAAAAACTCAGTATGGGTTATAAAAAACATGGAAAGGAAACATGGGTACATACATACATAAGAGTGAAATCATACTTTACCCATAAAACATAATCACTTTAACATACCTCATAAAATCATGAATAAATCATAGAAATCATAAGACATAAAGGTAACTTGAGTCATTCATAACATTCTTACGTAGGGAGTAACCCTCTTGGTTACATTTGGAATACCCATCACGGTATATTCCCTAAAATCTCTTCGGAGAAACCTTAACGTTTCACTCCTTCGCGTTAACCAATGCATTGGAGAGCTATAACAGGCTCACCCGCCCTTAGTTTATCACGGAACCACCCGTCTTCATAATAATGCCCAAGAACCATAACATAATCATAACACATAAAACATGCATAAAGGAAACATAAAATTTCCACATTTCAATCACGAGATATCAATACAACACATTGATATACAAACATTATGAAAACCATTTTCAATACTAAAATAAAAGAAAATTAAAACATGGTATTTATTTTTCTTTTAAGAAGAAGGTATGGCTTGTAGAGGAAGCCGAAACTCAAATAACGGTCACGACGGCGGAGAAGTCGTTGTCGCCGCATACGTACGACAAAAACATTCCCTTTTGTCGTTTAGTAAACGCTTCGTATAAAAAAGATTCCTTTTGAATAAACGTAAAAGTCAAAGGGGTTTATACACCGTATAAATGAAAGTTGTGTATAAAATAAAATATGCCTCAATGAAAGGAGATTGAGACAAAGTCCCATACCTCGTATCCGACTTGACCCGACCGTTCTTTAATCTCCTGAATAATAAACTTGAGTTAATCTCTACTTTCTTATGAATCTTTTTCAAGTTCATTATTCCTTTTATACCATGTTATGAACATCATGTAATCAGTTAAGTTAATAATGTTCATTTTGTCGGTATTTGGTTCTTAAGTCAAAAATAGACTTCTTACACTTACATGTTGTTAATTTGGTCAAAGTTTCATTATATCCAGAATGGTATTCATGATGTAGATATCATATATGTCATATATATCCAGTACATACATGCATTTATAATATTACATAATCATTTAGAGGTAAGAAATGAAATGCACCATTCATGGAGACGGTAAGCCGTACGTACGCATGAACGCTACTTTCATTTATATTTCATATTTAATAGAATGGAATCATAATGATATAAAGGTATATTATAATTCCAGTAAAATATCATATATAATATCATAGTTCCATCCTTTATATGTCCCACATATGGTATTTAACGAATCAAATCACTTTTAGGGGGCGGTAGTCCGCACTTCCTAAAATGAAGATATCGTGTTTACCCATAATGGAAACCATAAAGGTATTCCAAAAATGAATAAAACAGAAGCTTAAGGAAAACATAAACATATTATATATCATATATAAAAATAGTGACATCATAATGGCCACCTTTGAAGGTGTTAAATGAGTGATGAACAATCATCGTTTCGAGAGGCCGAATTTCACCATCCACGAAAACCGTATGTTCTTTAACCATTTGATGTAGTTGTGTGAGAGTGTAGCTCAAATAAATATTATAACAACATCCTAGTATATTGAAGATACTGGTGTTGTTACAAAGGAAGTAAATAAAAAGAGTTTAGGGGGTTGGATAAGCAAAATAAAACAAATGAACATGAGAGAATGAATTACCTTTAAAAGTGTAACTCCTTTTGATTTGAGCCTAAAGGCTTCCTTTGAAAGGATTCTGCCCAAAGGGGATCCTCTAGGATGAGGATAGGGATGTGGAGAGAGCAAATGGGCAGGGGTTGGCCGAGCCAAAGGCTTGAAGAGTGTGTGAAATGAGGTAGAGGTGGGGGCCTTTTATAAGAGGAGAGGAGGGGCACTTTTGGAAAGTAAAGAAATATTACATTATTTGAAAATGTGTTTCGGTTTTAAAAGGTCCCACATTGATATATGTCATGGATAAGGTGATAAGGGTTCTAAATCCACCCATCCAATAAGTTTTTGACATGTGTAGTTCATAGATATTACATTATAGTTCCATTTTATTTTAATCGTTAAATAATGATGTCATCACTGCATCATTATGATGTCATAACTAATTTAATTTATATAATGTCTAAAAATTATAAAAAAATTACTATGATGTAGGAAAGCTTTTTAGATTTCCAAGAAATATTTATAATCAAAAATATGACTTGTATAACCTGACTTAAAAATTGTTTTATTAAAACATATCATGTTTGTGTCAATTTTACTTTTCCATTAAATAAAAATATATTATTGTCATTTTCCAACAAAAGTGGCTCCATGGGGTCCCCAAGTTGGACCATGGCTTGTCTTGGTCGGCCATTACTCACCCAATAGGTTTAGGACAAGTGTCATGGTGTTTTCACATTCTTATAATATCATTTTTACCTTAAACTACACTAATTACCACTAATCGCGATTAAAAACTTAATAAGTTACTATTCACCAAAAAATTATTTTTATCCCATTGAACCTCATTTTACTTCTGAATGACAACCATGTATGTCGGATTTTCAAAATTCAATACACATTAGTGGTAAACTTTCATTTAACTGAAAAATCAGTTTTCTTGATTACCACTTAGTGGTTTCACTATTTATCAAAAATTGAAGTTTTTCAGAAAATTACCAAAAATTCACCCTAAGCTATATTTGATATTCCGAATTCAAAAATGAAGTCTATTTTACAAAATTAAAATCATATAAGTCACATTAATTAATTTAATAATTAATTCCCGCTGCCAGAGCAAATAGCGTGTTTTTACAAAACAATAAGTATCAAAAGATTGACACCAGTTTAATTCTAATTTCAAAGTGAAATTAATTCCAATGACCACCATTGGATAAAATGGTAAAAATATATTCTAATTTCACTCCAAAACCAATTCAAAACATAATCTAATAATATAAATAAATTGGATTAAAAAGCATTTTTGATGTAAAATGCAGTATTTTTTCACTATTCATTAAAAAAATGAACATTGTCAGAAAAATACCAAAAATTCACACAAAGTAAATTTTGATGTCCCAATAATAAAGAATAAGTTTATTTTGACAAACATAGTTTATAAAATTGTCAAATATAGATTTAAAAATGGTTTGCCATCAAAAGGTAGTAAAACAATCTTTTAAGAATATTAGTGTATTTCATGCATAAGATTGTATTTATTTTCATTTTAGGCCTCTAAAACACTATCTTAATCATTAATAGACATATATAAAAATATATATTATTCATTACTTACTTGGGATGTTACATTAATGAAATTTGAATGATATACCATATGAAACGAAGAACTTGAAATGAAGACAAAAATAAGATTTGTCTTATGAGAATTCGGCAGCCTAACGGCGTCACTTAAAACTTCCCAAAAATGGATTGACGAGATCAAATGGGGTCTCTAATAACATGAACATAAATGATCAGTATCATAGATATATATATCATAACCCAAAATAATAAAAATTAACTTGAGAGACTTGACATGAAAGTAGATCTCGAAAACGAGAAGGGTTAAAGAACCCCTTAGAAATTCGGCAGCCTAACGGCGCCACTTAAACTTCAACAAATTGAATTGATGAGATAAAATAGGGTCTCCTATCATATGATCATAAAAGATCAGTATTATAGATATAGAGATAATACCCCAAAATAATAAAAATGAACTTGAGATACTTGACATGAAAGTAGATCTTGAAAATGAGAAGGGTGAAAGAACCCCTTAGAAATTCGGTAGCCTAACGACGCCACTTAAACTTCAACAAAAATGAATTGATAAGATCAAATAGGGTCTCTAATGATATTATCATAAAATATCAGTATGATATATTTAGATATCATACCCCAACATAATAAAAAGGAACTTGCAAGACTTGACATGGAATTAGAACTTTAAAAGGAGAAGGGTGAAAGAATCCCTTAAAAATTCGGTAGCCTAACGACATCACTTAAACATCAAAAAAAATGAATTGATGAGACCAAATAGGTTCTCTCATCATATGAACATAAGAGTCTAGTATGATAGATATAGATATCATACCCCAACATAACAAAAAGTAACTTGAAAGAATTGACATGAATGTAGAACTTCAAAACAAGAAGGGTGAAGAACCACTTAAAAATTCGGCAGCCTAACGACGCCACTTAAAACTTCAAAATACTGAATTGAAGAGAAAATGGGGTGTCTAATCATATGATCATAAAATATCAGTATGATAGATATAGATATCATACTCCAACATAATAAAAAGGAACTTGAAAGAATTGACATGAAAGTAGAACTTCAAAACGAGAAGGGTGAAGAACCACTTAAAAATTCGGCAGCCTAACGACGCCACTTAAATTTCAAAATACTGAATTGATGAGAAAATGGGGTGTGTCATAATATGATCATAAAAGTTCAGTATGATAAATTTAGAGATCATACCCCAACATAATAAAAAGGAACTTGAATGAATTAACATGAAAGTAGAACTTCAAAACGAGAAGGGTGAAGAACTACTTAAAAATTTGGCAGCCTAACGGCGCCACTTAAAACTTCATAAAACGAAATAATGAGAGTAAGAGGGGATCTCTCATTATATTAAAATGAAAAGGGAAGTAAGAGGAGTATAAAATAACATCCTTTAACATAAGAACATGGAGCATAAAAGAAATGACATAATAGAGATTTCTTGAAAAGAAAGAGAGAGGTCGGATCCCTTACCTTAAAACATAACTCTTAAAACTCAAAGGTTGGGACCTTGAGGGCTTGGGGGAACCATGGGAGGACTCCATGGGAGGTAATGAGACCAGAACTTCGTTGGGGGAGAGTGGGGAGTCGAATGGATGAGAGGATGGCTTGGTATTTATAGGGAAAGTGAGGGGACAAGGCATTAATGGCCAAGGGACACCTCATTAGTGGTTTTGGCAAAACCATGGGCTTGCCCATGGTATTTGCCCATTGAATTGGCCACTTGGGACACCTCATACATTATATTACTATTAATAAGTCGAAAATATTGATCACATACTTAATACATCATTTAATGATGTCATTAGACACCCGTAACTTAAAAACTGTATTTTCACTATTCATCGA
Organism: Viscum album; assembly: GCA_963277665.1. NCBI lineage: Eukaryota > Viridiplantae > Streptophyta > Magnoliopsida > Santalales > Viscaceae > Viscum > Viscum album. Next base: position 932,854,872 of record OY728140.1, read on the forward strand.
AAATTCAACTTTCTCAGAATAATCCCAAAATTTCACCTTAAAAAAATATCAATGCTCTGATTTCAAAAATGAACTCCATTTTATAAAAATAATTTTCTAAACATTTTTAATTTATTTTTTTAAATAAATACACTATTCACCGAAATTCCATTTTATTCAGAAAAAACCCCAAAAATTACCACAACATAATATCAGTGCTCTGAGTTCAAAAATGAAATCCATTTTATAAAAATAAATTTTTTAAATTTAATTTTTAATTAAAAACACTAATCACTCAAAAAAACTATTACTTGAATAATAATTTATGAAACCATTATTTAACCATTTTATTGAATCACATTACTTAATCAAGGTGCCTAGATTATATTAATACTTTCTTTAAGTGAGATTACTAATCCATTTGGACACATTACTAATCCTAATCATAAAATCACTATTCATAATTTACTATTCATCAAAAATCACGTTGATCTTATTAGACTCTAAATTTCGTACTGAACATAATTGTAGAAGACCATTTTTTGAAAATCATTAGACATTTTTAATTATTTAAGGTTTACATAAACATTTTTAAAATATCCTTTTTCTAAAATTCATAAAAAAAATATGCATACTATATTTATCCGGTCATCTAAAAATTCATAAACATTATCATGAGAAGAAGTCTCAATTTTTATTTAAAACAAATGATTACACAAGGCAGTTACGGTCTCCTTACATAGCCCCTTATCACACCAGCATAGGACCTAAGTGTAAGGTGTGCTAAGGTGAGAGAATCTGAGGGAGGCTCGGCTAACATTGCACGAGTAGTAATTTCTATCAGTTTGAACTTCTCGGAAAGGAGATTCCGTTCTAGCTTCACACGATGAAGTTCGGCTTGGGTTTGGTCCAGAAAAAAGCCTAGTGGTGCTACCTCCTTCCCAAGTTCTGTTAGATGGGCTTCGATCGGTCCAAGACTACTGGGTGAGGCCATCGAATCTTCTTTCTATAATAATTAACCAAGATTACTTGTATTTAGAGACAATAATCAAAACGTTTAGTTTCCAATGGTCATATTGACCAATGGTCATATAATTGTCTAAAACCAACGGTCTCATTTTAATTATAATCATGTTATGAAATGAAACATTTTTGTTGAGTATAAAAATAAAATAAAAAAACACATAAAATTAGGAAACAAGATTTATTCAAAATTTTGGGTCGTTACAATATTTTATTAGAGGATATCATCTAGGCATGTGTTACAGATTTCATTAGCATGTTGGATAATAATTTACTACTAATAATATTCTTATACAACTATAGTTACATGTTTTTGGTTAATATTGAATCGTTTTATGAAATATATATTCATAAATGATATTCATTACTACATTGGAATTAGTTGGTTGAGTCATTATTCATTAATCCATATATGGTGTTGGAGATCTAAAAATGGGTGAATTGGATTTAGAAGTGTATGTTTACTTATTAGATAATATATTATTTATATTTTGATCGAATTAGATAACCATGAAAATTTATTATGGTTTTACATGTTTTCTTTTGGGTGACCCCTCGGTTAGAACATCCTCAATAGTGGAGGTAACAAAAATTAATAATAAAATTTGATAGATTTTTTGAAAATGTTGAACATGTACGGAGGATAAAATATCATGTAGACCATCCCTTATTTTATAAATGTATTTATAATATATTACATGTGTCTCATTATGGGAATTATTAACTTAATCATATATATCTGGTCAACACTGATGATGATGATTTGGAACTATATGTACCACATGTGGAGTGACCATTTAAGATTTTCAACCAAATAGTTATGGTGTTATGAGTAAATAATATTCCAATTTTCCGTATAATATGGTTTCATGAGTGAATATTTGGAGAATCATGAGATATAGAATCAGATATTGAGGAATAATTTCTTCATGTTTTTTCAAAAATATCTCTAGAGACACTTCTCCATGACAAGAATATATTATAGGGGTAGATTTGTTATACCCATGATTTTACACTTTATATTAATTTAATTTTTTCATATATCATAAATGGTTTTTGTGAACCTTTTGATCAGTTAACCTGCATCCAATATTTCTGTAATGTTTTTTGTTTCTCAAAAAACATTTTTTTTTTAAATTTCATGATACACCACCAATAATACCATGATGTGTACTATTAAATTCTCAACCTAGAGAATAGTAATATGAAATGATTTGTTTGATTCACATGGTTAATGGAATAATCAAGTGTGTGGTTATGTGATCCACCTAGATTTGATATATCTAGTATCCTCACCATGCCATGGTCAAAGGAATAGTGATTCTAAAATGGGCTTGGTTTTGACACCACACCCTAGTGAGGTGAAATTATGGTCTTTGAAGGATGGGATTGTTCGAGGCCCCATGACCATGGCGAGAATTACCATTACATTTTGGAATGATTTTATTTATATAAAAATCATTGTATTACCCATCATCATTTGTAGATTTATTATGTTTCCTAGAGAAAATTCATGTGATATTTATGAATGATAGTTTTATAACCTTTTAGCATAGTTTTATCCTTATTAATCAAATAATCCTCTACCTCATATAATTTTCATCGATCCAAATGAATCTATATGTCTCATCATTTATGAATATGTTATTTTAATGCTTGTGAATTTGAGGCATTGTCATTCTTCACAGTCCAATCATTTCACATCCATTTAAAAATATCAAAAAATAGAAATAGTTTCTTGTTCATTTTGATCATAACTCATAGGTATCTCAAATTCTATATCATTAGAGTCCATCTCCAGGGGTAAAAATTTTTATTTCATAAATTTAATATTGATCAATAATTGAAAGTGGTTTTTTTCATGTATATTGATATGGGAATCTCATATTTTCATGATCGCCTTTTAGAAGCACATTTTTTTTACCCATATTAGATTTTGATTATAATATAATCTATGAACACCTGGCATGTGGATTTGTTCTGTTGGTGCATATCCTATATTGGGGAATCGAATCATAAAAAATCCTTACATGTTTTCAATTATCTTGAGTTATATATTCTTTATCAAAGATTCCCTATATATATGAGTGTTTTGAATTTTTATAGGAAGTACTTGTGAATCCCATGAGTACTACTACTGATTCATTTTGAATTTTTGATACATTTGTATCCCTATGAGTGTTATAAATAAAAAAATTCACTCATTAAACTCTATTTGATATATGAATAATTATGAACACATTAGGACTATGAACATCCTTATTTTAGAGTTTTGTGTTATAGGTTTAGTTTACCTTTCTTTTCATTTGTGGGACCATTCTATGTTGCATGAGACATCAACTCCCTAAGTTAGGGAGTGTTGAAATTTTATGGATTTCTCCAAATGTGTGATATTGTGTCAAAATATGATTTAGTGGGGTTCGCCTTGTATATGATATTGGGAAAACAAATTATGTTTTTTTAACACGGAATTAGTGTTCTAGTCAACATGAGTATATAAATTAATGGAATTTGTGTCTCTCCCTCTGATGTGATATAGAAAAATATTTACATGGTTGAGAACATCGAGAAAACAAGTGACACTCCCTCTAAGATGGATAAAGAAACAAGTAGGGTAAGCCTCTAAGGACCCAAAATATATTTTTATATATATATTTACCTTTTGTTTACTATTATATAAGTAATTTACATGGAATTCACTTATATATATTTTTAACTTCTATTTATAACTATTGAAAACATTCTACGAGATTTTATACTAAAACAAATCAATAGATTCTAAATGTGATTCAAGATTTTCTATTTTGAGATATGGTAAAGGGAATGTTACCTATAATGAAATCATGTCCAGGAGATCTATGGTGATGTGAGGCATTGTTATGATGGTCCTAATTCTTGTATTTTTTACTACATGATTCATAGTTTTCTACCTCGTTATTAGTTAATTTTTTAACCTCATATGGGGACCCTATAAAGTGTATTTAGTTTAGTGATTGAAATTTAATTTTCTTATAGAAAAGGTTGATATTATTATTCATTAACATTTTTTATTTTCTATTATTTATTTACCTTATCAAATTTCATTATTAATATCATTATTTATTCCATTATAATATCAATTAGTTTTTATATATAAGGAATATTATTCCCATGAAGATTTATATTCCCTTATCTAATGTCAAAATCCCCCTGCATGCAAGTAGGTGAACATGAGGTTATGTTGCACTTTATCCTAGACCTGATGATTCATGTTGTGGTGTTACAATGATGAACATAATCAAGGAAAATATTTTTCAGAATTATGAATGTTACAATCAGTGTTTTGTTAAAAAATATGCATACTAGACAAAACATTAACCAAACTGAAATATAAAGGGAATAGATACATAATTTTATGTGAATGAAAACAAAGTTTTGATGGGATAAAGTATATATTTTTTAATGAACTAGTATTGACAATACCTTTGAAATCTAAAATGTTTGTAATATATTATGTTCCATCAATAATATAACTAGGTTTCCCCAGTATATAGCCTGATGTTGTGGTTTCTTATTTCGGATGTAAATTGAAGATCCCTTAAAAAAACTACCCAAATCGAGACCATGGTTCAAAAACAATATATTTTCCCTATAAATATGGAGTCACTGTCTATATGGGAAATTATAAAACATATAAATATAAATATATTTAGTTAAAGATTCAATTTTAAACAATTAAACATTATATAAATAATATGGTATAAAATACTCATGGATTATGATTTCTCAATACACTAGGAAGGAAGATTTGAAGTCTGATGGGATGAGTATAAGTTATTATTGTTTTAGATCTACGTTGATTTTTTAAATGATATTATATTTATGTATTTAGTAAATTTGTATATGGTATTTATTAGGAAAGGGAAAAATCATTCAATTACAATAAAATTCATAAACCATATTTAGTGAAAATGATAGAAAATTAATTCAAGTATGACATGGGTTTACAAGTGAATATTAAAAAAGTGAATGAATCAATTTTTTTTGAATTAATATATATTGATATAGTGTTGAAAATTAAAAAGATTATATTTATTTTATCCCCATTGTTGTATAAAAGGGAGATACTTGATTATTTCATAGATCAAATTTATCGATACAACCTAATTGTATATTCCTTAGGGATTTAAGAAGACATATCTAGTTCAATTTTATGTACATGAAATTTTGAAATATGTATCGAATTTCAGGAATTTCTAGACAGTAAATTGAGAAATCAAATATCTCAAGTTTTTCATGTTACATATTAACATATCTATACTGATGTTGAAAAAAATTACATTGGAAATTTTCCTTCATAAATTTAAATACTCCAAGGAATAACTTTTCAATATGGGTGATTATTGATTTCTATACCATGTCCAAGAATTTTCATGAAATGATGGAAGATTTAACCCTCCATATCCCTACCCACATCTATACAGATAATATTTTTAGACATAATCGTTCTCCCCTATCAGTTATATTTAATCATGATCGATGGTATACATCAAAGCTATAGAATATTATTCAAAACGCTCTCAGTAATGAGATATATTTTTCCATATCCAATCATCCTCAAATTAAGGGGATGTATAAAGCCGTATTTAGACATTTAAATCCATGTATTAGTCATTATTACATGCATTTAAAGTAACAAAATATTATTACCAAACTATAGTATAATATTTAAATAGTAATATTTTTCATTTTAAAATCTACATAGAACTATTTAATGAGAGATATTGGATGTGATTACATATTCTAAAATATTGGGATTCAGTTGTATAATGAATTCTAATAGGGCATTAAAAAGAAGGAGAAAAAAATTAAGACATAGAAAATTGAAATTATATCATGGAAACTCAAATCAATAATAAGAGATATGATGATAACTAATGAAAGGATATTTTTCGAAAGTGGGGTTATTTTTTCATAATGGTGTATCTATTGAAAGGATTTTTATGATTTGTTAAAGTGGAGAAGATAATAACTCAATTAATCAAGAGTTTTTAAATTTTACATAAAAATTTAGTTGTGTATTGATGATTTTCCATGACAACTAAACACCCTAAGGTACAAACAATATTCACTAATTATTTATTTTGTAAATAAATTTTTTCTAATTAATATTATATCCTTGAAGGGTATATATTTGGAACCAAACATGTCATTTAATTGAGATGTTTCTAACTTATGAACACTATAAAGAGAGGGTTACATAATCTGGAAACTTGAATTTCAATGGTTCTATAGAGGAATCAAAAAATAAACATTGAAACATAGGATCATGAAGAATCTATAAATAATGTTTACCAACATATTAATAGTAATTGAACTTTATCGCAATTTTACAGATTTTATTTTACAATGAGGTGAATGAAATATCCATGAATTTCATCAAAAGGCATATATAAACCATTACTATGCACATTATTTTTTTTAATGAATGGGATTTTATTCGTATTTATTTAACATATTACTAGTAATTTTTTTTAATTTTAACTTTGTAATTTAATATAATTTCTAGATTTATGAAATATATATTGAATGTGGATGATTGTTTTAATTTTTTAAAAATAGTTTATTTTTGTATGAATAATGAAAAATACTGATTTTCCAAGTATTGTCCCCTTTAGGATAGTCTAATGATATAATATAAACGATAAATTTAATTTCATAAAATTTTATAAATAAAATTCATCCTCTAAAAATTAATAAATGCATCATTTTGTAAGGAGGTTTTACGAAAAACATGCACTGCATTGGTTATTGTGGAATATTATTCCCTTTCAGATTAAAAAGTCCAATAAATATTATAACCATTTTTTGTATATCCATTAAAAAATGATCTTATAATTAGTATACATATATTAGTTTATGATAATTTTCATTGATACATATAATTAAAATGTTGGACATGACTATTAGAATCATACACTATGAAGCTCATTTATCAAAGCAAACAAGGGAGATAACATTTATATGATTTTACCTTGTCTAAGAGAAATGACTGATTCAAAAAAATAAGAATATGATAAACCAATTTTTGTGGAGTATCATGCTCATTAAAGTCATGAACCCAACCATGTATGTTGAACTACCCCAATAATATATCACTGACACCCAATTTACATTTTTAGTTTTTGTTTGTGTAATAATGGGACTTATATTTTGACACTAACATCATAATGATGTATAATTAATATTCTATCATTTAATGATTATACTTATTACTTAAGGATTTAACATTATAGATGAATGAATATGGAGATTGGTGAAAATTAGATTCCAATGTGAAAAAACCAGAAATTTATTTTATTAATATGAAATTTCAATAAATTTATTAATATAAAAGAAATCTTGTTTTTTCAATATAAATTATATTTTAATAAAATAATACTATTAAATAATATTTAGTACATAGAGTTGATAATTTAATTTTATAGAGTGAAAAAAATTTAGAGGCCATAAAACTATGCTTGTAAAAAATTAGTATTATTTCATAAATGTGGATTTTGAATTAAAATACTAATTCACAAAATAGTTATAAATTTATTATATATATTATGATATGAAAATAACCCAGAATAATGCCATATGTTCCATAATAGTTATATACAACCAAATATATATTTTCCCCTTAATATAATTTATTTTACGTTATTTGATTACTTTTATGAATCCTCTAATACAAATAATATATTTTATGGTTTGAAGATTAGTTTTTTAACTGCATGATTCAATTCCATATAACAAAGAGTAATATTATAATGAGTTATGTTCAAGGAACTATTGGATAATTTTAACCACTCCCTTTTTGTATAATCCCTTGGAAAACCCCATTGAAAGGTTTGTAGTTTTTGATTACATTGTTATATAGAGGTCAAAACCTATGTTTATTAAATGAATATTTAGTTTTCTTTTATAAAGCCATCAAAGATCCCATTTCTCTTAACTAAAAACCCATTGAGCACAACCTTACTCTATAAGTTCCTCTCTAGATCCACCCCATGGTTCCTCCAACCTCTCATGATGTTTTTTCCAATGATTTATGAAACACCTACCATTATTATTATTATTCAAGAACCTCCTTTATTATATTCCTCTTCAATTTCAATTCCTAAAATTGGGATATCTTTTTATAATTTTTTTGTATAATCTTATTCATTTCCAAATAATCGGGTATCAATTTTATATCTCATAAAATCAATTTATGATTATTTAATTACTTCTATTATGGTTTTGAAATTTCAACATGATTTGTCATGTAAAACGATTATGAAGTGAATTCACATACCGATTTCCACTCAATAATTGTCAAATATAAGTACATATACTTCATTTCTTATATTATTACATGTATGTAACCTGTACTCCTTAATCAAGGGGTTAATAGAGATGAAGGAAATTTGTATGTTATATGATCTCTCTGTACGCCAAAATTTGCATTTTAGAGTGGTTTAAACCATCGTTAAATTATTGTGAGATGGTTTTGGAAAACCACCACTAAATCAGGTGTCAACAATTAATTAGAAGGGGTTTTTAAACAATCACAGAATGATTTGGCGGTGGTTTATTTCATTTAGCGACAATTTAAACCGTCTCCAAATCAATTTATTAAATTTTTTTCATTTTTTTTAATTTTTTATTTCTTTTTTAGTACATGATTTATTTATTACTTAATTATATTTATTAAATATTAGTTACTATTTATTATTTATTTATTATTTATTATTTATTATTTATTATTTATTATTTATTATCTATTAATTTATTATTAAATAATTATTATTCATTACTTATTTATATATTTATTTATTTACATTATTTATTTACTTAATAACATTACATTATTTATTTATTGACTTACTTGTTTACATATTATTAATTTAGTTATTATTTATTATTTGTTATTTATATTTGTTATTATTGACATTATTTATTTTCATACTTAATTTATTTTTTTATTTTCATATTTTATTATTATATATTATATATTATTTAATACCTATAATTTATTATTTATTATTACTATACTCGTGTCCATCTCCATGAACATGCTCATGTCTACACACAGGTCGATGCCACATATATAAATTTTTTGTGGGGTTAGATTTGAACCCCTTACCTATAGCTATTTCTCCAAAGACATTACTACTCCATAAAACTCTTCATGTGGTCAATGAATCGAATTTAATATACTTATATATATGATTATTAATAGGAAAAACAAATAATATAAAACAAATAGATGCACACTAAATAATTATTAATCAATAAATAATAAATAATAATTAATAATCAATAACAATTAATCAGAAATCAAAAATCAAAAATTAATAATTTATAATTACTAATTACAAATTAATAATTTATAAATAGAATATTAATCAATACTAAATAAAGAAATATAATATATGGAAATAAATGGTAAATAAAAAATTGTAAATAAAAAATAGTAAACAGTAAACAATAAATAGTAAATAATAAATAGTAAATAGAAAATAGTAAATAGTAAGTAATGAATTGTAACTTGTAAATAATAAATAATAAATAATAAATAATAAATAATAAATAATATATAATATATAATATATAATATAAAACATATAATATATAATATATAATATAAAACATATAACATAAAACATATAATATATAATATATAATATATAATATGTAATATGTAGTAGATAATATATACTACAAAATATATAATACTTATTATATAATACTTATTATACAATACCTAATATATAATACAAAATATATAATACATTATATGTAATTCATAATACGTAATATATAATATATAATATATAATATATAATATATCACATATAATATTTAATATATAACAGTTAATATATTATATATAATATATAACTTATAACTTATAACTTATAATATATAAGTAATGTATAAATAATAAATTAATTAAAAACATAATATAATATAGGATAAATAAATAATTTTTTTAAAATGTCAATAAATAATAAAAAAATAATTAATAATAAATAAATATTTTTAAAAATAAATATTTATAATTTATAATTAATAACTAAAAAATAATACTAAATTATAATTGATCATTTATCATTAAGAAATAATAATTCATAATTAATAATTAATATATAAAAATTTATAAATAATTATTAATTGATTAAAAAATTATTAATGAATAATTATTTAATAATTAATAAATAATTAATATTGTATGAATAAATAAATAAATAATAAATTAATAAGAAACTAATAATAAATTAACATTTAGTAAAATAAATAAATAAATAAATAGTAAATAATAGAGAACAAATAATTAAAAACTAAATAAATAATTAAATAAAGAAATAAAGAAATAATAAATTTAAAATTAATAATAACTAATAATTAGTAATTGATAAATAATAATTATAATTCTTAATTAATGATTATTAATTATTAATTTATATTTCAGATTCATTATTTAATATTTAATAAAAATTTGATAATTAAATAAATAATAAATCATTAAAAATTAATTAATAACTAATTAATAAATTCTTAATAAAGAAAAAACAATAAATAATAAATATATAAATAATAAATGAATAATAAACAAATAATAGTAATTTTTTAATAATTCAATAATAAATTAAGTTTAAATAACTAATTTATGCGTAAATAGTAAATATATAATTAACAAAATATAATTATTAAATAAATTAATAAACAAAGAAACAAATAAATATATTTATCAATAAATAAATTTATAAATAATTAAATAATTAAATATATATATTAAAGAAAAAATTAAAAATAACTAAATTATTTATAATAAATAAATAAATTTAAAAATATTCAATAAATATTAAATATTAAATAATTAATTAAATAATTCATTAAATAATTAATTTAACAATAAAATAAATAAATAGGTCCTAAAACGTTAAGAACATCTTTAAACCATAAAAACAGTAAAATGAGCATAAAATCTGATTCAAGAATCATTTTTCAATGCCACAACTACTCAAATCAAAGATCATGAAATGAGATTTGATATGATATGTAGTACAAGATGAAAAATTAGATGGATCAAATGTTATAACAGTTAGAATTTTAAAAATTCGGTGTCTCTAACTAAAACAACTATTTAAGAGGCCTTTTGTTCCTTTATGGATGAATAAAAAGGGTAAACTACTCAAGGAGATGGTACCAGACCTAAACAACATAGAGCTCATCACAAGCTTCGATTTGAGATCGGGTAGAGCCCAAACGGACAACCAAAATTAAATGTTATGGCCCTTTGAAGTTCGAGTTTGATTTTTCACATTTGAAATTTGAATATATTTTTTCCTTTCATTATAACATGATCTAAATTTTACTTGGTTTCAACTCATTTGATAATGTTTGATTTGAATGGTTGTGGACCTGAAATAGACTCTCAGATTAGATGTTATGGTCATTTGTTGTCGTAGCCCATTTTTTGAAATTTTATAATATTTTCTTTCAGTTTAAAAAAATTACGAACTATTAATTATAAATATTTATTACATGAAACATTATAAATAATTAAAATTATATATATTAAACTATATTTTGTTGTAATTAACAGCTAATAAATAATTAATAGTTAATAATTATTTAATAAATAATGTTTCTAAATTTATGGATCAATTTTGTGATAGTTTTTATAAAAATAGTTTCTATTTTGTGGTGGTTTTTTTAGACATGCAGCCAAAAATAGTAAAATTTATTGGATGACATTTTAAAAAATTTATAAAAAATATTTTCCAAACATTTAGGGGTGGTTTTTAAAACTATTGCTAAAATACTATTTTCTTGTTGTGTATGTGTCACACTTATTCATGTTAATGATATGATTATGATGGGTGAACTCAAATAGTGATCTAATTCATTGGGTAATGTTTTGATCTATGGATATTACATGTATTGATCATGATAGGTTTTCCTAAGAACACTATGTTGTGATTTATTACAGTTTTACCTTTACTTATGACTATAATGTGATGTTTTATGTTTTTTACACATTCCTATTTTACATTAATACTAGCATTTTATATCATGCCTCTTTGCTCATTATTATGATTCTGAACTCTTATGTTACATTACTATACCTCCTAGAACATTAATTTCATTACCCTATATTGGGGTGTGTTTTTTCCCTTACATGGCTTTATAGCTCACAACAATTTTATATATTTTCACTAGTAATCCCACACAATTTTAAAATATCAATTGAAATTTACTTAATGTTAAGGAGGAATTCAATAATATTTTTATATTATTTTATCATGTTGTTGTTTTATGTACCTAATTCCCAAATAAACTAAACCCCATGACCATTTGGTATTGTTTTATATATACCTTTATGTATCAAATCATTAAATAAAGTGTATAAAAGATATGGCATGACATAGTTAGTGTTATTGAAGGGTTTACTTTCTTCGATCGGGATTAGAACACCTTCGTGATAGCATTAAAGATTTGTATAAACATAAGAAAACTTCCAAAAATTATGTTAATGTATAAATTAAGTGGTTTCAAAAATAATAAATCACTGATTGGATAATAAAAATGGATATGGATCTAGAATATACGTAACTAGGGGTAACAATCTGGAAAACTCAATATTCTGCTAGACACAATTGAGAAGAGATGAATAGTATCATAGCATAATATACACATAGTTTGATAGTCCAAATGGATATAATTTGGTAAATTTGTTTGTACAATATGAAACATTATGTTGGGAAAAACATTCCTTTAAAATTTTAGGTTCAGAAAGAGATTATGAATAAGATACATAAAATCCTATAAATTCATATGTTATGGAACATATTTCATTTATGATTTATCAATTTAATGATATTAGTTTCCTATTTATGTGTTTAATAATTTTTAAAAAAATCATCCTATATTTTCAATTTACTCTAGTTAATAGTGGAAAATATAAAGAAATGAGTCAATGAAAAATGGGAGGTGTAACGTGATCAATTCCCAAATGATATGCTCTACGAAATGGGAGAAGGAATTAAGAACTATATGAATATAATTTCCCAATGACTCGTGTTTTAATCCAAAACCATGTTTAAGAATATTTCTCAAATAACCCCATAAATATAATTTTTCAATTGATACCATCATTCGGCGTAGGCTCTGACATTAAATGGATATTTTGATCCCATAATAGTTGAATAACTGATCATCTCCATTTAAAATATCATTTATGTCCTCCAATTATTTGAGAAACTAATGGTAATAATGGATGATTTTTATATAGATGTTGAAGCAGATCAATAGTGGAAATTGGTAATAAATTCAAACCCTGGGGAGGATATCAGAATGAAAATGTGGAATTAATTTTTGAAACTAATTTTCAATAAATATCATCTGTATAGTTTCCAATGAAAAATGGAGAGGGAATTTAGAAATGTTATGAAAAATAATGAAAAATATATCATAGAGTATGATGTAATTTTAGAAATACATATATTATTAGGCTACATTTTTTTTATTACCATCACAGTTAATGTTGAACACTTCTTTGGTTGAATAATGTTCATTCTATGAATTAACCTTAAAATTGTGTTCTTTGATAGTTTTTGTGAAACTATATGTTGTGTTCTAAATTATTAAATGGTTATCAGTGAATTCAAGGGTCTCAAAGGGATAAGAAGTATAAATTGGAATTGATAGGGATAAATATAAAGGTGGTTAATGATTTGAACATCCCACTTTTCAATAGTGTGAGAAGAATAAACTTGTAAATTTCATGATGTTGAAGAAGGAATGATTAATGTGTTAAAAGGAAGGGGTCCTTGTTAGCTATTTTCCCAAAGGGAAACCCCCAAATTCAGTGGAAGAATTGAATTATTTGGTCAGCCCTCATCCTACTGTCCACTGATTAAAATGTAGGGAACAAGGACTCTATGATAACTACAATCAAAAGATAACATTTTTCAGAGATAATTAACTCTAATAACTCCATATATATGAGGGGTGAGCATATTCCATTATAGATGTGTATATGGATTATAATAATCTAGTGGTTACATATATTCTTGTTATTTATTAAAGTATTTAAAAAAATTTCTAGTAATATGAATTGTTTTGTATCTCTCATGTTTAGTAGAACTATTCAAAACCCACCAAAAGCATTGAAGTAGATCTCAATGTGAATAAATATAATGAGTTAATTATTCTGTCCAAATTATATAACTCCTCCCTTATCCACATATGTGGGATAAACATTCCATAGAACCTCAACATAACCTGATAAGAATAATTTGATATTATTCCTAGTATGTATTTTTTTCCATATATATAGCCAACATAAATTTATGTGGGATGGAAATCACCGTTCATACCATGAATTGTCCAATGATTCTATATAAGTTCATGGAGGAGGATTAATCTCATTTGGTGTTATCATCATAAGTATAGATATTAATTCCCTATGAGGGATATTACCGTAACCAATTTATTGAAAATGAAGAAAGCTCATCATTGACGGAATGCCAATTGTTAGGGAGTTTATAGATGTGTTTCCTGGTGAATTACATGGTCTTATGCCTAAATTGGAGTTTAAATTTTTAATTGAACATATACATGGATATTTTTCCAATATACAACACCCTATATACAATGGATATTTTTGAACTATAGGAGGATACAAAAGGACAATTGAAGCATTATTTTATAAAGGTTCAACAATTCCATGTGATTCGCCATGGGGATAAACATTCCTCTTTATTATGAATAAGGATTGGTGAATTCAAATATATATTGATAATCATGATATCAAAAACATCACGATAATGATTAGTTATCCTCTGGGACAAATTGAAGATTTATTTGATAAGCTATGTGGAGCCTAGTATCTCTCTATGATAGGACTTATATTGGTAGATTATCAAGTAAAAGATAATAATTAAGATATCCCCAATAATCATTTTCATAGAAGTAATGAAAACAATGAGTTCATAGTGATTCCATTTAGAATCAATAAATCTCCAGAAATCCCCATATAAATGATGAATATTGTCTTTAGATATTAACCCATAAATTTTTTAGTAGAATTTATAGATTATTTTATTATCTACTCTAAATGGAAGGAGGAACATGGTGAGAATTTGAATACTATGTTGGGGACCTTTGTGAAAATAATATATGTATTCAGCGTAGAGTATGTTCTAGTTACGACTGAAGAGATTAGAATTACTATGTAATTACATCATCAACAAAGAGATTACTTTGGATTCTTCAAAAACAAGGTTAATTAAAAGGTTTTCAAGACTGACTATTGTGGACTAAATTTATACTTTCCTTGGATTTTCTGGGTACTATCATCGATTTGTGTGAATATTCACATGATTTTAAGGCCCCCAAACGAACCTTAGTTATAAAGGATTCATCCGTGTCAAGAATAATGATTCTAAGGAAGGTTCTAAATTTGGGAAGAAGAGGATTTCTATAAAACCAATAATAAAATTATCCACTAATAGATAATATTTATGGATCTATAGTGATGCATCTAAAAACTACATTGGTTGAGCACTCTTCAAATATGATAAAGTGATATACTATTCATATCACTAATTAATAATCCATGAGAAGAACTACATAAATATTGATCTATAATTATGTAGGTTGACCGTTTCATTAAATATCTAGATGAATTATCAATATATGGGGAGGTTTGATATATATAATGATAAAAAAATACTCATGTATATATTAAAAAATAAGGATCATAATATGAAACAATAATAGTGGTTATATATGATAATGGATCACAACTGTTCAATCCATCAATATACTAGGATGAAAAACAATGTGGAAGATGATCTGAATAGAAAGGATCCCACAACTCAATCAATGATGAATATTGAAATGGATCCAATATCCATGGACATGAATATGATGGATATGGTAAAAGTAAAAGGATTTATATGCAACCATTCTCAAGAAACTAAATAACCATCAAATATAGAGAGGTTCATGTAGCAGAAAAAGAAAAAGAAATTCACCAAATAAGGTATAAATTATTTTATTGTTCAACTTGGTTGAATATGGAGTTATAATGTTTTGAACCAAGATATATTCCCCATAACATACCTAAATGAAGTGGTAACATATTGATGATGCACAAAGGATACCATTCCCTATTTATCTCATAATCAATAAGATGTATATATATGTGATGAAAAGTTTCTATTTGGACAACCTGAAGAGACATATTTTAGAGATTTTATGTTGATGCTTTGTATTCAATCAAAAAAATGTAGAGAATAAATATATATGAATTATGAAACCATACACATTACCAGAATGGGGATGGGAAATCATAACCATGGATTTTGTTTTTTAGGACTCCCTAGGATACCTAAAGGACATAATAATATCATCGTGGTAGTCGAATACCATTCCATATATATTTAATTCATTTTCATTAAAGTGGATTTCCCCCATGACCAACTCATGATGATCTAAATAAGACACCTGGTATGATATCATGGTGTGTAACACTATATTGTATCTTATTGATATACATGGTTCACCATGGGGGTTTATAGGATACTTCAGTAACTGTATGATTCCAAATAGTGCATCAACCAAGCATATAACAATTAATTGGATGTGTAGTATAAAAGTACCGTTCAAACTATAGAAGGTATTCAGAGAACAATTTCAATGGATTCCATGGATTTTAAGATAAATACCTTCCCCTAGTGGTGTTCTCACGCAACAATAGATTCTATTATATAATTCAAATGGTACCATATGACTCTCTATTTTGGAAGAGGTTTCAGAATCAAAAATTTTAGAAAATATTGTACAGTTGAAGCTGGTGGGTCCTTATATTATCCAAATTTAATCAAAGATGGTTCAAACTATTCATCACCACATGAATTCTATAAAATCTCAATAGAAATGATATGTAGATAATCATCAATGAGACATGGAGTTTTTGTTCAATGATAATGTTTTGCTTCATATATCTCCATGGAATAAAGTCATTAGGTATGTGATGAAGTAAAATCATATTCCTAGATACAACAAACAATTCAGGATCCTTAATCAAATTGATTTATTGTCCATTCAACTAGAAATCCAGCCTTCCAATCTCAGGTACATTGTCTTTTTCATGTATATATACTGGGAATGTGCATTCCAGATGCCTCACATTTACTAAATCAATATTTTTTACCATTATAAAATTATAGTTCATCTAATGATTTGTTTTTGATGATCACAGATCATAGAGACAATGTTTTAATAAATAACATAGCACAAATTTTAAAAATGTTGTTGTAGAACCACATGTTTGATGATGAAAAATCAGAATTATAAGAGGTGATGAAACATAAGTACATCATATGTATTAGTGTATGAAATGGAAATTTCACTGGAGATGTTTCTAATAGGGGGAATAATGTAATAAACTAAACGTTTATAAATGAAATTTATTCCCTTAAAATGAAAAAAATCATCATTTTTAATGAATTTATAGAAAACACGTTAACTAATTTGGTTATTTTATAATTTTATATACTATCATATTTGAAAGGCTGTTTTGTATGATAACTATTAAAAATATATCCATTCAACACTGATCACACGATTAGTATATAAATAAATATATATATATATGTATATATATATATAATTTATATTATGTATTTAATTGATACTAATGAACGCATCATTTTCCTTGACTACTATCATCATATTGTATAAATATAATTTTTTGGATATTTAAACCGAGTTAAAATCTAAAGGATTTTACGTTGACCAAGGAAAAGACTATATTCAATAACTAATGCATGAGTGAAATAAATTTTGGGAATAGTCTAAGAACATCAATTCGTGACCGAAACAATGTTCGTCGAACCATGCCAAAAAATATCACAGTCACACACCATACATAGAGGGAATTAACCAATGTATCAAATGGTTACATATCGTGAAAATAATAGATAGAATGTGTATAAATTATTTTATATGATTTAATGATTAAATTTATATGTTATTTAATTTTCATTATAAATTATTATATATTATGCTTAAAAAATTCAATTTCAATACGACAAAACAAAAGTTGTATTTATTTGGAAAAAATAAATTTCAATGAATAATTGTTTTTTGAATAATAAATGAATTATTAAAATAAATTATATTTTAATGAAATATTTTTATAAATAGTACATATAAATTATATTTGAAAATTAATTTTTATGAATTCTGATAAAATCTATATAAGGGTCATAAAATTGTTTTTGTGGAAAGGGTATTTAAAAAAAAACATTGGATTCTTGTTTAAAAATTTTCATTTCTCATTTTGTGAAACTAATTTCGATAAAATATATATTATTTTGGACTATGAATATTGAAATATTATAATGTTGAATTTTTCATAATTTTCAAAGACAAAAAGTATTTCGAGTAAAAATTATATACATTAAAAATAAATTGTATGTATAATATCATCATAATGACATAAAAGTTATGTAATTTATTCCATAAAGGTATCAAGTCAAATATATATATTTACACTTCAATATAATTTTATTTACCATTATATTATTATTTTTATGAATCCTCTCTAAATTGACCAAAACCTATAATATATTTTGAGGTTTTAAAATCATTTCATTAAGAGAATAAATCACTTACATATCACAGAAGTTAATATTATAATGATTTATGTTCATGTAAATATAATATATTTAAGGAAAAATTAATTTTTTAGAAACCAAGGGAAAACAATGGGAATGTTTTTTTTATTATATAATTTTATGGTGTCTGAAATCAATTTTTTTCAATAATAAAGATACACCTTATAGTTTTATATATAATCCCATATATGCTTCCATTTATCTTCACTAAATGACATTTTATCATGACATTAATCTTCCTACACTTTTATAGAGCCCTCCCATGGCTGCCAAATTCTCTTAACAAGCTCCTACCAATTGTTGGGAAACACCCACTCTAGGTAAGGCATACTCTCTATCTTTTATTTATTCAAGAATCTCCTTAATTTTATTTTTTAAATTACAATTCATAATATTGAGATATGTTTTTACACATACATAAAATTTTATATTCAATTGAAAAATTTATTATATTCCCATTTCTCTCTCAAATATATATTTATAAATCGTTATGCACTTTCATTATAAGCCATATATTTCAGTACAATTTTCCATGCCAAATTATTATGATGTGATTTCCTACACCTATTTCCATTAAATGATATCCACATATGTGTACCTAGTATTAATTGATTTGGTACATTAACTATATAACCCACACATAAAAATTAAAATATCCAGACTGTTTCAAGATATGTGTCATTATTTTCTATAGTTATTCTTTGTCCAGTTGAGTACTTTTTGTTTCTACTTTTACTAGGACTTTATTGGATGAAATTTAGGAATTTTTTAGGGGATATGGGTGGTTCATTATTGGAGAACTATGTTCCCAACCCATGTACACTAACCTACGAAACTGTGTAACACTTGACAGAGAAGAATTAAATATATAGTGTATATAGCTTCATGTCATGCTCTCTATTAAGATAAACCATGCACCCCATTCCCTAGATTAGGAGCATAGATATGGAACATGGTTAGGGGTGACCATGTTCACCATGCAGGGAACTATGCATATATGAATCCAATCCCTTGGAAATTATTTTTTATCCCAAACCCCCTTATATTAGTCCCCAATCACCCATAATCCATCCCAATAACATTTCTAGGATTAAAGCCACCACGATAGATTCCATTCCTTCTCAACCTCCATTTTAGGTCAATAGATTGGGGTTTTAAGATCTAAACCTTCCAAGGTATGTGTTTTCTATCTATTAGATATATAAATTTCCAATTCCTCTCCTAGATAATAGAATGATATTAATCCATTATTTGATCAAGATATAGATATGGGATTTTAGATCATGATTTTTTTGATAATTGATCAAGTTATCAGATCATGTTTTGTTCTTCATAATGATTTATATTGTTCCGCTTAAAATTGATTATATCCATTATGAACCCTCCATTTTCAAACATGAGTTATGTGGTCTATAATTCAAATCTAGAAGTATTGATTTCAATTACATGTGCATAAATTTAGAATTTCAATTAGATGATTAGTAACATTGATCTTACCTTAAATCAATTAATTTGTAAAAATAATTAATTAAGGTATTGTAAAATTGTGATTGTTGAATTTGAGTAATTAATTATAGAATTAATTATGGGGATATTGGTATTGTTTAATTGGAATAATTAACTTATGAATTAATTATGGGGATATTTAAATTATTTAATTTGATTAAATATTTTTTGAATTAACTATTGGAATTGATGTGATAAATTAATTGTTGAATTAATTAATGGTTATGTGTAATTAATTAATTTTTGAATTAAATAATTGGATTATGTGAATATGCAACTTTACATTAGATTAATTAATTTTGTAATTAATTAATGGGTGGTTGTGGTAAATGTGATATTGTGGTCCATGTGATCTATGATATTATGATATATGTGATAATGGTTTAATGTAATAATGGAATTTAGATATGAATTGAGATGATGAATGGTAACAGTACATTAAAATATGAATTGAGTTGAATAATGGTAAAAATGGAATGAATATATTGATTTAGATAATGAATTCTAACAATGTAATTTATATTTTAACTAAGGTGATGAATGGTAACAATGGTATTCAGATATGAATTGAGATGATGAATGGAAAAATTGGAATTTAGATATAAAATGAGATGATAAATATTAAAAATGGAATTCAAATGTGAAAAAGTGATGAACGGTTACTATTTTATTAAAATTTGAATTTCGATGATGAATGTTAGTAATTTAATTTTGATATATTATATCCCTTATGGATATTTCAAAATATAGAAAGGTCTAAAGCATGTATTAAGAGTACATGTGTCCTCAGGAACGTAGGGGTTAGGTGGTTAAATAAAGGGTACTTGAATAAATTTAAATTGTTTTTATGTTTTTTTACTTATTCTTTATACAAATGCATACATAGTTTTGGTTGGATATTTTTATAGACATCAGTAGTTGTTTACTAATGAGTTTTACGCACACCATACTCTGGCTTCCTAATTCCTAACTAAATTGATTTAATGGTTGCATGATAGGTAAAAGGAATATCACTATTTTAGATTGATGAGTCAAGATGGAGCATGGATGGGGGAACCATGAATAGGGTCAAGATCCACATGGGAGTTTTCAATTTCACACATTTCATTTCTAATTTTGAAACTTCATAAATAATTAGAAGGATGTATTTTTCAACTTTACTTATCTATATCATATTTCTAGTTTTGGTCATCTTGTGATACCAGTATTGTTTTGGTAATTATATAATTTAGTTGTTATCTTGTTGTTCTTATTTTTTTTATTTTTTTACTTTCTTCTTACTCTGATACAAAGGTTATAGTCTCCCCTTGATTGATATTGGATCCTCTCTACTATTCATCATTATATTACCATTGAGGAGGTGCACCTGAGGTAGATAACGAACTAACAAGGGTAACCAATGTATGAAACATTGGTCAAGATGTTACTATTTCGTATCAGATCCATTTTATATTTTTTTATTAATATTTTTAGAAGTAAGAGATGATAATATGATGATTTAGTCCATGGTTATGATATCATGCATTGGAATAACTAACCCATATACATGGGAGAACCCATGTACCCATTGTTGGATTTTTGTTATTGTTGTTTTCTGTTTCAGTTGTATAATATTCACCTTGTGTGATACACTTTTCATTTGATGTAAATATATTTATTGATATTTACTGAGATTTGAATCATGGATGAAAATGGATTAAGATTTTCATCTACATGAATTATTTTAGCCACTCATGTCTTTTATAATGGAATTTTTTTCAACACACAAGAAAACAGGTTTTTGTGTATGTGTTTTAAAATTGAAATGTTTTCCTTTCGTGTGTAATTGAAATGGAAAAGCTTTCCTAATGTGTAAATAAAATTGATTTATTAAAAAATATAAGAATAACTATGTGTCTAATGTGAATATGATTAATGAGAATGATATTACCCTTTTTTACCATAACTTATACCTATGAAAATTAATGGTAGTGATAGTTCCTCATTTTTGACTGTGTAGTGAGGTTTGGGGGAATGAATTACTATATCTTGATGTAATTTTCCTCATATAAAAATGTGTTAATGGTTTGTTGTGTATCTGAAGATATTTGTTTATAAATGTAGATATATTCCTCGATGAAGATTCATGTTTAGAGGATTCCATAAGGACAATGCTAGAGATTCTCCTCTACCATTGGAACATTAGGCACTGATTATTCGAGGTTAGAAAGAATAATAGATGTTCTGTGAGATAATTTATCAGTTCTTGAAGTATACAGATGCATACAAAGAGAGTATTATAAAGAGAATGTATAATTTAATATGGGATAATTAGATTCATCACACTCTAACATTTCATAGAGAATGTGAACATAAGGTGGAAGAGTTATAGATTGAGTCCATATAGAATATATATGAACATTTGGATACTTATTATAAGAAAAGTGAAAATTTTACTACATACATGTTGTGAGGATTAGTGAGGCGTTGTTGGGATACTGAGGCATGAAAAATTTATTTATACATTATTCCATAGTATAAATTTTTGGAGAAGTTCCTGGAGATCATTTATCTATATATGTTGAGATAGTAGAGAGCGAATGAGTTCATGTGGAAAACTCTGGGACGTTTTTTAGTGATGAAATTTTATTTTCTCTTTATATACTTGTAGTTCTTTTTTCAATCCCTAATAAACGATGATATAGATACCCAAATGCATTTCTAAAATTGGAATAAATGTGAGGCCATGAACGAAGTTAACAAAATTATGTTAAATAAGTTAGTGGAGGTGGTGGATTAGGAACTCCTAGCTATCAGGAACGAGAAGAATGATTTTAGTTCAAGACATATGGTTGTTAATGAATGATCATGATGATTTTCATATTATAGAATGATGAAATGATATAAGAGTGTTATCTAGGGGAATATCATGAAGAGTGGCTAGGGGTAAGGATCAGTTACTCCAAATCGTACAACAGTTCATTTCCATTAGTGTGGTCGGTCTATCCCCATTCATAGAAACGATCACAGACCCCCATTAGAGTCCTCATCTTGCAATAGGATAGTACATCTACTAAGGTCATGTAGGAACCTATAATTTATGGGTAGTTATGGAGGATCTAGAAAAAAAATACTGTGGGTAGGTGATATACTATGTTATATTAGTCTAGACACTAGAGTTCTACTAAATGTGGTGTTAGATTCATTAGAAGATGCTCTTTTAGTAAAGACAAATTCTATCAGTATACTAGTGAATCTTAGAGGACACATATTGTATCACAAGGAAGAGGGGAATGATAGTTTCATGTCATTCAACCTACACATGAGTATAGTGACGCTATACCAACAAAGGATAGAGGTACTATTATTATAGATTCTATGTTATATATTTCCTAATTCGATAAAGGTTCATCCTAATAATTAATATCTAAACAACAGGAAATTTTTTTCCCCGATGATTGAGTTTGTGAGTGGGTTTGTCATAAAGGTATACTATGGGGAGTACAGTTGAGTGATATCAACTAATGCATAGGGAGTTCTCTGAAGGATGGGGAGGGAAAATTTATATGGGATCATTAAATTCTTAAAATGTAATTATTTGACATAATTTTTGTAATTGACCGGTTAGTATTATATCTAGAAAACACACATTGTTACCGAAGGAGAGTGAAATTTACATCTCCATAGGGTGAAAATTAGATTCATCATGTGGAATCGGATATATTGGAGGCTTATGAAGGGCCAGTTCGTCAATATGTAGGGGAGATTACATCCCAAGTTTCATGTCTATTTTTTGATGATGGGGATATGAAATAGGTTGTATTCTTACCCATTGTTGATAAGATTCATGATGTTTTATTAGAAAGCAACCCATAACTACAACCTGAGAGATATGTGGAATTTATAATTTATATCATGTTGGGGTATGAGATAGTTTATATTCCATCACATAGAAGGGAAATTTAAAAAATTCAAGAGCATAATACTAATCTAAAGGAGTTAAAGGGTGAGGTATTTAATGATTTGGGTATGTCACTTTCGGAGTCTGTAGTCTTCTCTACAAAGAAGGGTGACACAACCATGATCTTCTGTGTAGATTACCATTTGTGGAAGTGAATGATAGTGAAAAAAAATTATCCACTTCCATGAATTGTGGATCCTTATGACTAGTTTATGGGATCTCCTATTTTCCCAAATATTGAATTGAGATCAGGTTATCATCAGTCAAGAGTTCGACCTTTTGATATACTGAGCACTAATTTTTGAAGAAGGTATGAACACTATGATTTATTCATAATTCCATTTACATTAAATAATTTACTACAATTGTTTATGGACTTCATGTACCAAATCATAAATCCCAACTAGACATTTGTTTTTTTACTTTTTTTTGATGAAATATTTGTATACTCCAAGACAAATGAAGATCATTCCCAACATATTGACAATGTAATTAGTACACTGATAGATCCTCAACTAAATGAAAACATATCTAAGTTTAATTTTTGGATCGATCACTCACACTTTTTAGGTTACAAAATCATTGAGGATGGTGTGTATGTAGACCAATATAATTTCTAAGATATTCTATCTTGGGAGAATCCCAATAATGTATTCGATATTTACAATTTTCAAAGGTTATCAAGATATTATCAAAGGTTTATCCATGAAATTTATTGTTTTTGAATAATATATTATGGATATTCCAAGAATGGGGAAATGATTTAATGGTCATTAGGATGTGATAATTCCTTCCATGAGTTCATGAAGTATTTGATGAAGGAAAAAATCATGAATCAACTATAGTCAAGTTATGAGTATACAGTGCTCTGTGACTATTTTGGGAATAGAGTCAGAGTGTTAATAATCTAGGGAGAATTATTTTTAGTGTACATGTCTCGACGGTTCACTCCACATGAATGTAACTACCCTAGAAACAACCTTAGTTTAGATGGAAATGTTTTTTATTTGACGTGATGGAAACATTACTTATTTGAAAAAATGTTTAATATGTATACATTCAAGATATCATGAAGTATATCTTTTTTAGGGAGATTTATTTCAGCAGTTTAGGAGGTGGTTTGAGTAAATGTTGATTCCAATCGTGATATAATATATACGAAATGAAAGGGGAGCAGGGTTGCTGATTATTTTATTTGGAAAACTCAATAAATACAATTTCATGAGTCTAGTGTTAAGTGGAAGATGATGGATTTAATAGATAATGAGGGTTTTTGGTTCAAAATAGTCAATATAAGAGGACTCTCATTTTAATTTCATTTGATTATACACTTTTGAGGTGGATCAGGGACACACAGTATGAGGATATGGAATGTTTTACCTCTAGGTAAATCCTTGAGGTTGGGGAGTCACCATCATATTGAACTATATAAGTGTTCATGTATGATGATAAACCATTGAATAGGTGAAGGATGAGAATCAATGGAATAATGTTTTGATACATCCTTTTTCCATTTTGTATTGGAAGGGGGATGTTGTGAATGGATTTTTTGGTGTGTCAGCTAAGGACAACACAGAACAATGATGATATTTTGTTGATAATAGACCATTTTACAAGGGTTGAAAATCTCATTCTTGTAAGAGATACTTTCACAGTAGACTAGTTAGGTTAATTTTATGCTTGGGAGATGGTATATTTCCTTAGTGTTCCATGGAGTTCTGTTTTAGACAACTACTCAAGTTTCACTTCACACTTATAGTTGTGATTATTGAATGAGCTTATTAAATTGGATTTTTTGAGTATGAATTTCTACCCATAGATATATGGGTAGTCAGAGAATACTATTGAAGTGATTCTGGAGTTATCTTTGGAAGTCACCTTGATTTTGGTGGCTCTGGACAGAAGCATCTAACTTTGGTGGAGTATGACAATAACATAAGTTATCATGAAACTATACATTTTTCACCATGTGAGTCACTTTATAGTATACCATGACAATTAAATCTATAATAGATAGAGGTAAGCGAGTCATAACTATAGGCACCATGTCTCATTCATGAGACATAAGAGTAGGTTCCGAAAATTTGGAAGCGTATGTTTACAAGTCATATTAAGAAGAAGTTGTATTCTTGTACATTTCAAATACCAAAAGCGTTTACACGGAGTGATCATGCAATCCTTCATGTGACGCATATATTGGGTCACTACAAGATACAATGACATTAAAAGTTAGCACTCAGGTTCATCAGACCATTTGAGGCTATGGAGAGAATCTGTGTGATGGAATATCGATTTTCTCTTTCACAGTGATATATTTCTATAAACTATTTTCTATCTATCTCAACATAATCAGTATCAACTAGACCATTATAGTGTGATGTATGTGGATGATGTTGAGCATGGGATAGATGTGTCCTTTGCAGAGAATTTGATTCTTCTCTTGGATGACAATGATAAAGTGTTACAAGAATGACCACACTGATAGTTCATGTATTGTGGAAACACAAGAATGTGTATGGGAAAATATGGGTGAGATAAGCATATATATGTTTTTAGTGGCCCAATATTTTTGAATTGGAATCTTAGGTGTTCATGGGAGTATATATTGATAATGATAAGTCATATGGTGGGGATATTTTATGATCCTGAATTTTCACTGATACGTCTCTGATTTTTTTAAATCTATACTTTTTGCTTTTTTTTGTTACTTTTTGTTTCGATAATCAATTGCAGAGTTTTGGATGATATTTTATAATTTTGGAGAGGATATGGTGAGTGGATGGTTGGTTTACTATTTTCCCAAATTGTGTACCCTGCCATAGAAAACTGAGAAAACCCTAATATATAGAGATTTCAGGATTGGAACATGGATTTTCAAATAATATAACTTTATATGAATAATCCATAGGCCCTCCCTAGAATAGTTGTATGGTTTTGGAATACGGTTAGGGGAAACTGTTCACCCAATGTAGGAAACCATGTGTATAAGAATTAAATCCCAGTAAAGTTAGTTATAATATCCCAAAACGCCCCTGTAGTAATTCCTAATCACCCATATTAAAACCTAAAATATTTTTTCAAATTAATGTACCTCAATGATGGATAAAAATACCTACCAAATTCTATTCATGGTTAATCAACGAATATATTGAAAATCCCGACTTCCCCTATTATGTGATTTCTTCAAAATTATATATCTCTACCCCTCTCTCTCCCTCTCATATTACTGAATAAATATTGGATATTTATCCAATTTTATTTGAAGATGTTGTTTTATGAATATTTTTTTTGAAAATGGATCTATGATTCAGATCTAGATCATGTTCATCATCATGATTTCTGTTATTCTCCTTCAAATTGGGTATATTTAGTAGTGATTGTTCATCGTCAAGCATGAATTATGTGGTCTATTATTCAAATACCAAAGTATTCATTTCAATTATATGTATTTAATTTTAGAACATCCATTATATTATTAGAAATTGAGTTAATTAATTTAATTATTTTTTCATTATGATATTGTAAAATCAGGAATGGTGAATTGGAATTAAAAATTTTCAAATTATTGATGGAGATATTTGGATTTTTGAATTTGGACAATAAATTGTTTAATTAATTATGTCAGAATTGTTATTATTTAATTGGATTAATTAATTGCATAATTAATTTATCGGATTTTTGTTGTTAATTAACTAATAAATTATTTAACAGGATAAATGTGATTAATTAATGAAATGATTTGAATACAAAATTGTATATTGTATTATAAATTTTTCAATTAATTAAGGTGTTTTTATTGCAAATATAATAGTGTGGTACATGTATTTTATGATATTATGATATTGTGATATATGTGATAGTCATGAATTATTACAATAGAATTCATATACGAACCGAGTTTATGAATATTAATAATGTAATTCATATAATAATTGAGATTATGAATAGAAAAAAATAGAATTAAGATATGATTTATGATGATTTATTGTAACAATGCAATTCATAGTTGAAATATGTTGATGAATGGTAACAATGGAATTTTGATAAATATTTAGATGTTTAATTGTAATAATGTCACTCTGATATGAAATGAGATGATGTTTAGTAACTATGGAATCTATATGTGAAATAAGACAATGAATGGAAACAAAGACATTATAATGTGTATTGATATGATGAATGGTAACAATAACATTCATATATTGGTTATCTATTTGGGATAGTTCAGACTCTATCTCGAACTGAATCAAGAATTAAGAGTAAGGGTGTCATCAATACCACAAGGTATATGTTGTCAAATAAAGAGTAATTAAATAAATACTAATTGTACCTTTATTTTTTATTTATTATTTTTGCAAATGTATACATAGTTTTGATAAGATTTTTTTTTGATTCTATTTCCTATGGCCTACTGATTTGTACAGACACATAATTTGGGCTACCCGACTGGTACTCGAATATATTTCCTAGTTGTAAGAGATTTTAATAGAAAATGCAAAATGTTAAATGGCATATTTGGGATGGGAGAATGGATGAGGAAACTAGGTTTATTGTCAGGACCATGTTCGGTGTTTTTAGTGTCTTCCTTTTGGGTATGAATTTTGACACATTACACATACTTGGAATAATATATTTCTCTACTTTATAAATGGATATTGTATTTTTAGTTTTGGTAATCTTATGATACTATTATTGTAGAGACCCGTATCTTGACGTACATGGACATTACATTACTTTTGCGGAATACTTAGTACATAACAAAAACACACACACAAGGATCGTAATAGTTTAGTGTCTTTGGAAACTCGGAACGTAATCTTCTAATCGTGGTGAAAGATCTTCAATATCTCCCATAAAGATCTTCCTTTTTTTTTACCTATAAACCTTTCTTTATATCCTGGGGAAAAGAAAACATAAAAGGGTGAGCTCAAATGCTCAGTAAGGGTAAACAAAAGAAATATCAATCACATCATATACAAAAGAACATAGCTTTTTTGGAAATCTTAACCTGCAAAAGAGCTCATAATATCATAACATGGGATAAATCATAGAAGTGAAAATGAGATCCCCATAATCATAACATAAAACTTGAAACTTTTTGGCATGCACACATAATCATGGAAAATCATTTCTTGTTAGTCATGACTCATTGCCAAGACTATCTTAGTGGACAAAGTCCCTTTCTGAACCGAGTTCACTCCTCGTTTCAGTCCTGTATCACTGAACCGAAATAACCTTCCGTTCCAGCCATGTCTATCTCATGAGATATAAAATCATTACCCAATGCATTGGAGGGAGATATAGGTCCCACCCATCTTATAATGAATCCTTTCTTATGTGTGCCACATAATCATAAAACATACATCATCGCATAACACATATAACAAAAATGGGATTCTGGAAACATCATGACATCATAAATCAATTCATATATGATAAAGGAATTCATAAACATAATTCCATCACAACATAGTCAAACCAATGTAAAAATATGGATAGAAACAGAACCCTTTATTATCTTAGATGGAAAATAATTTTGATAAAACACTTGAATTGAATTCTTGAGGAAAATATCCTTTCTTCTTCAAAAACATTTTTCCTTTCATAACATGTCATACAACTTTAAAATAAAAGAAGTTGATTAAAAATAAACTTGAAAACTTGTAAAGGAAGCTTCTTTGAAGTAATGTTTTAAAAATCCATTCATGCCGTATAAGTTAAAAAAAACATTCTTCGTACTTTTGTCGGAAAAGTCAAAAAGTACCTCGTACGGAAAAACGACAAAAGATTCCTTTCATATTCTTTACTAAAAACTAACCTAAGGGTAAAATTGGATTTAAACTATTTCAAGTGGATGGAAACTATATTTCATATTGAGGGAACATGGATGTGGATGATAAAATACACCCCAGTAAATACTTACGAATAAACAATCTCGGATAAAAATGAGATTGTGATATTTCCCTTACCTTAGGTCCGACTTGCTTTGTAAGTGTCCGAACCTCCTGTATAATGATTTAAATCATGTTATTGACTTATTAAAGAATCATATTCATTGTTATGATATCATATATGGTTCACTTATGACATTATATTACCCGTTCTTTTGTAAATTCCATGTTGAAGAAGCGTTTTGGGTAAAATCGTTTCATTTATCGTAGGTGTTTTGACTTGTTGTTCTTGAAATCATTATTACTTATATCATGATTTACTTACTTCCAGAATATAAAATATGATTTATATATCATATATATTCAGTATATATATATATATAATAGGTAGATAAATAAAATGAAAAACACTGTTCATGGAGACGGTAGTCCGTACGTACGCATGAACGTTGTTTTCCTTTCCTTATTGTCTTGAAATGGAAGTAAGTAGATGACATACATATGTATATATATACATAAATCCAGTAGCTTTATAATGTCATATATTTCATTATTATTTCTTATATATACATTATAATCATTCTTAAATGGTTAACATGGAGAATGAATCTCATCGCGTCGTGGAGACGGTAGTCCGTACGTACGCACGAGCGATGATATCATTTCTATAAATATTGAATTGAATTGGAGTGGATTATACAATATATCAGAATCAATATGATGTTGTAATAACTATGTATAGTTATTCTTTACACCATTATACCCATCCATGTAAGGTGGTGGTGGAAAATAGATTACACCACGGCGTGGAGACGGTATTCCGTACGTACGCACGCGCGGTGATTTCTTTTTCCATAGGATGGATAGATGGTGAAATAAGGATGTTTCATACTTATAATAACATATCAGTATATGAGTGATACTGATGTTATTACTTCATAATGAAACAACATAATAAGAAGAAGTGGAAGAAGAAATAAAGATGAAAGAATTGGTAACGGTAATTACCTCTTCTTTGAAGCGCCTCTTTGAGACCTCCTCTTAGGGCACTAAAATTGGACTTTGAGGAAGACCAGAACCTCTAGGATGTTGCTAGGGAAGTGGAGAGGAGAAATTGGCAGGGGTTGGCCGAGCTTGAGTGCTCAAATTGGTGTGAGGAGGAGGGGGAGGAGATGTCCTTTTATAGGGGAGGAGAGGGGCACCTTAGGAATATCTCAAAATATTATTTTATATTAAAGTCAAAATCGGTTTATAATGGTTCCAAAGGGTCTTATTTCGAAGCTAAAGTGGGGATGGGTCGAAATCCTATCAACCAATAAGATTTATACAAGTTTAGGTTCTTATTTTAACCTTATCAATTAGATTTAACTCTAAGTTAAATAATTTAACTTTTACCGTGTCTTTTTGTTTTCTTTCACTATATGGTTAATACACTTACTATAACATGCCAAACGAACCCCAAATTGTATATTATTAATACATATATCCTTATCTAAGTCATTTGGCCGAACCTTAGATTTTTAGGAATAAAATAACAATTAATAATATAATATTTGATTTAAAAACTCTTTTGTGTCAATTTTGACACTATTTGATATATGATTTTTTTGAAAGTCATAACAGAATTATATGTTCGAACCAAGTTGATTAAATCAACAATAATATATCATAGTAACCTATAAAATTAGTGGAATTCATAAAAATTCTCAAATTACATTTATTTTGGTGTTTATAACATCAATTATGTCAATATTTCATAAATAAGATAATTATTGAATCATCTTTGTGTCATAAATTAATTATATTATTTTATGTCTAAAATTTACAAATAAAATACCATCATTTAGGAAATCTTTGTATATTTCTAATGAATATTTATAGTCGAATTTATCTTATGTATAACCCCATATTAAAAATGATTTACTTATTAAACTTTGATTTTAACTATTTTAACCCTTCTTTAAATAAATTAATAATAAATGTCCTAATCTAATCCAAGTGGGCCTAAATGGTCATATTTTATTCCTAAGTTTGTTTTTGGTCGAATTACACTTGTCCAATAGAATTAGGACATGTGTTAGGGTAATATTAATATCATATTTACCCTTAGTTACCCTATTTACTATTTACCGTGGTAAAAAAAAGTAAAAAGTTACTATTCACCAAAAAATTATTTTCATCTCATTGAATCACATTTTAGTCCTTGATATTAACCGTGTCTCTCGGATTTTCGAAATTCCATTCACAGAAGCGGTAAAATTAAGTTTTATGCAAAATTCAGTTTTTAACCTACCACTTAGTAGTTTCACTATTCATCAAAAATTGATGTTTTTCAGAACAATGCCAAAATTTCATCCCAAGCTATATTTCATATTCCGAATTCAAAAATGAAGTCTATTTTACCAAATTCATAACATAAAAGTTGCATTAATTAATTTTATAATTAAATCCCGCTGTTAAAACAAATAGCGTGTTTTTAAGAAACAATATCTATCAAAAGATTGACACTTGTTTATGTCTAGTTTAAATGTGAAATTACATCCAATGACCAACATTGTATTAAATTGTAAAAATATATTCTAAATATACTTTAAAACTACTCAAATTAATAATTTATCACTATTAATTATTTCGATTAAAAAAGTTGTTTTTTAATTATAATTTAGTAATTTTCACTATTAATCAGAATATGAAAGTTATCCGAAATGTACCAAAATTTCACCTTAGGCTAAATTCGATACTCTGAATCCAAAAATGAAGTTCATTTTGAAATATAAGATTTACAGAATTTTAAAAAGTGGTTATTACTATTCATAACGGCTTGTTTTAATAATATTTTAATAGCATATCATTGTTTCGTGAAACTCAGGATTACGTACCACACACGCTATCGAGGAAGGTTGCGATTGCGTGTAATGCAAGGCAAGTCAAGGATGCGTGTTATGCAAGCTCCTTTTGGTGTAGCGTATAAAACAAGACATTAGTAAAATAAAAAAGAATATTTTTCATAAAATCTTGGGCTGTTACATTCTACCCCCCTTAAAATGAATTTCGCCCTCGAAATTCGTCGGGGTTATAAATGGTTTACTATTCGAAAGTTTCTTTAATAGAAACCCACATCGTAAAAGGGAATACCAAAACTTGGCTTTAAAAACTAAAGTATGAAATGTAATGATTACCCAAATAAACTAATCACTGGGTTTCCACATAGGTGAAAATATGGATATGGAAGAGAAATCTAACCGTCATGTTCTGATGGAGAGTGGTAGAGAACATGGCTATGGAAAAGCCAGTAATCACAAATCCATAGATTTGTGATGATATAAGGTACCATCTGATTCATCAGGTATAAGATCACTAGGAAAACATTTTTTTGGTTTTCAAGATCATTTCCCTAAAGTTGAAAATTTTCTTAGAATAAATACTTACTTTATTTTGGTACAATCTCACTTTTGTTCGTGCCTTGAACAATTTCTACTTCATCTCTTAAATAAATGAAGTTGAATTTATTATTCGTGAAGTGTTAGCAGATCATGTGATAGAATGACGAGTCATTCCATCTGTCTCAAACAAAAGGTTAGTAAAAATTATATACATAAGTCGATCTATAGTGAGATTAATCACATATGGTTTCTAAAATGGACTTATACTTCATATATCATACTGCTTAATATAATAAAACTAGTTTCTACTAAACAGGGACTTCCTGTAGGTCAGTGGTAGGCGATAAAGGCCAGTCGCACTTCGGTTGTGGGTTCGATTCCTACAGCCTTGTCCGAAGCGATGGGTTGTCGCCCGTCCTGCAGGTTGTCTTTTTTTCTAAAACTACATTACTATAACATCCCATCAATAATATCAAAAAAAAACTTCTATCAATAATCACTTATGTCCAACATAATCCATTTCAATCTTTAGGCTTATCCATAATACTGCAGTCCACTCTCATAACATAGTGAAAACGATTACCAGAGATTTAAGACCATCGTTGATCCCCATATATCATAAGATATGTCTTGTTGGTCACATTCCAAACATTCAAAGTCCTTAATCGTGTATTCTCTTGAATACCTTAGTGAAAACATGAGTGCAGTTAAAAGTTAACACTTTCCACATACCAAAATCCTCAAAATTCTATATACTCAAACCATGATATCACTTAGTCCTTATATCAATCATGAGCTCATGAATACTATTAAACATTTCATTTTCTCGTCTTCATTATGCGCATATCATCTTATTTCCAAAAAATATCTCAATCACTTTGAATACCACATCAATAAATATTGCAATACTCAATGATACAACATTATTTTGGAATCCCATTACATAAACAATTAATCATTCCACCACATCGTTGTCATATTCAACATTGCCAATAGTGATCGCATGTGACTTCCCTTTGTCCTTTGCCTTCAGTGGTTGCTCATGTTGATCATCACTAACCCTTGGATTAGGGCAATTATTAGCATAATGCCCCATTTCCTTTCACTTGAAGCATTGAAGTGTTGGTGGTGCGTTCTCTGCAGTGTTTTCTTTATTCACATCATTAGAAACCCTTTTTCCATTACTACGACACTCAGCTGCTCGATGACCTTCTTTTCCACACTTAAAACATTTTCTAGTCCCTTTAAGACAATCTCCACCATGCTTCTTTCCACACTTTGTGCATAAGGAAACATTCATCTTCTTTTCACCATTATTCTGAGATTTCTCCTTGAACTCCATCTTTCGTTTCTTGTCAAAACCATGAGATGGATATGTAACACCAAATTCCATTTCTACCTTGATAGCACAACGCACAATTTCTTCATAGCTACTGAAGTCTCTTATAGCTAATGCCCTTCGAAGACTTGGTTTTAAGCCACTGAAAAATCGATCAACTTTACTTTCAGGTTGGATGATAATTCCAGAAGCATACCTTGCAAGTCTTGTAAAATTTGCTTCATAGGTACCAACAGATTCATCGTCCCTTTGCTTCAGTTCAAGAAACTCTTTCTCCATCTTTGTTCGAAGAATACGAGGGAATTACTTACTGAAAAACAAGTTCTTAAACTCGTCCCATTCCATGGACTCAATTTCATCTCTTGGCCTCGTATTCTTGATAAGATTCCACCATTGATCAGCTTCACCTTCCAAACGATATACTGCTAAGATGACTTTATCATGATCAGAACATTGAAGAACTGAAAATATCTTTTCAGTAGTACTGATCCATTGTTCAGCCACAAGTGGATCAGAAGACCCACTGAAAGAAGGTGGACGTTGCCTCATGAAGGACTCAATAGAATATTGTTCCCTTCTCTGCTCATTTGGAAGTCCAGAATGATTCATAGCTTGTGTAAGTATAGCAATAAGATTTTGCACTCCATCTCCCATAACATTTGTTTGTTCAGGAGGGCAATCATTGCATTGTCCATTGCATTGATCAACACGGTTCCTTCGGGTTCCAGCCATCGTCTAAAACCCAAAAAGAATAGTGTGAGAGGAAAAAATCATGATAGGGAAAACAACATAATAAAGGGGGAGTACCTTCAATATCCAACATCTTAAGTTTAATTCTATGATCGTTAGCGTAATTCTATTACTATAACCTATACGTATACTTATCCCTAGGGACATCCCTAGACATACCTTAGAAATATCTCTAGGGATCTCACTAACGTTTTCGCATCCTAGTTTCCAAAGGTTGACTAAACCTTTCCTTTGATACCAACTGTAGAGACCCGTATCTTGATGTACATGGACATTACATTACTTTTGCGGAATACTTAGTACATAACAAAAACACACACACAAGGATCGTAATAGTTTAGTGTCTTTGGAAACTCGGAACGTAATCTTCTAATCGTGGTGAAAGATCTTCAATATCTCCCATAAAGATCTTCCCTTTTTTTACCTATAAACCTTTCTTTATATCCTGGGGAAATGAAAACATAAAAGGGTGAGCTCAAATGCTCAGTAAGGGTAAACAAAAGAAATATCAATCACATCATATACAAAAGAACATAGCTTTTTTGGAAATCATAACCTGCAAAAGAGCTCATAATATCATAACATGGGATAAATCATAGAAGTGAAAATGAGATCCCCATAATCATAACATAAAACTTGAAACTTTTTGGCATGCACACATAATCATGGAAAATCATTTCTTGTTAGTCATGACTCATTGCCAAGACTATCTTAGTGGACAAAGTCCCTTTCTGAACCGAGTTCACTCCTCGTTTCAGTCCTGTATCACTGAACCGAAATAACCTTCCGTTCCAGCCATGTCTATCTCATGAGATATAAAATCATTACCCAATGCATTGGAGGGAGATATAGGTCCCACCCATCTTATAATGAATCCTTTCTTATGTGTGCCACATAATCATAAAACATACATCATCGCATAACACATATAACAAAAATGGGATTCTTGAAACATCATGACATCATAAATCAATTCATATATGATAAAGGAATTCATAAACATAATTCCATCACAACATAGTCAAACCAATGTAAAAATATGGATAGAAACAGAACCCTTTATTATCTTAGATGGAAAATAATTTTGATAAAACACTTGAATTGAATTCTTGAGGAAAATATCCTTTCTTCTTCAAAAACATTTTTCCTTTCATAACATGTCATACAACTTTAAAATAAAAGAAGTTGATTAAAAATAAACTTGAAAACTTGTAAAGGAAGCTTCTTTGAAGTAATGTTTTAAAAATCCATTCATGCCGTATAAGTTAAAAAAAACATTCTTCGTACTTTTGTCGGAAAAGTCAAAAAGTACCTCGTACGGAAAAACGACAAAAGATTCCTTTCATATTCTTTACTAAAAACTCACCTAAGGGTAAAATTGGATTTAAACTATTTCAAGTGGATGGAAAAGATATTTCATATTGAGGGAACATGGATGTGGATGATAAAATACACCCCAGTAAATACTTACGAATAAACAATCTCGGATAAAAATGAGATTGTGATATTTCCCTTACCTTAGGTCCGACTTGCTTTGTAAGTGTCTGAACCTCCTGTATAATGATTTAAATCATGTTATTGACTTATTAAAGAATCATATTCATTGTTATGATATCATATATGGTTCAATTATGACATTATATTACCCGTTCTTTTGTAAATTCCATGTTAAAGAAGCGTTTTGGGTAAAATCGTTTCATTTATCGTAGGTGTTTTGACTTGTTGTTCTTGAAATCATTATTACTTATATCATGACTTACTTACTTCCAGAATATAAAATATGATTTATATATCATATATATTCAGTATATATATATATATATAATAGGCAGATAAATAAAATGAAAAACACCGTTCATGGAGACGGTAGTCCGTACGTACGCATGAACGCTGTTTTCCTTTCCTTATTGTCTTGAAATGGAAGTAAGTAGATGACATACATATGTATATATATACATAAATCCAGTAGCTTTATAGTGTCATATATTTCATTATTATTTCTTATATATACATTATAATCATTCTTAAATGGTTAACATGGAGAATGAATCTCATCGCGTCGTGGAGACGGTAGTCCGTACGTACGCACGAGCGATGATATCATTTCTATAAATATTGAATTGAATTGGAGTGGATTATACAATATATCAGAATCAATATGATGTTGTAATAACTATGTATAGTTATTCTTTACACCATTATACCCATCCATGTAAGGTGGTGGTGGAAAATAGATTACACCACGGCGTGGAGACAGTATTCCGTACGTACGCACGCGCGGTGATTTCTTTTTCCGTAGGATGGATAGATGGTGAAATAAGGATGTTTCATACTTATAATAACATATCAGTATATGAGTGATACTGATGTTATTACTTCATAATGAAACAACATAATAAGAAGAAGTGGAAAAAGAAATAAAGATGAAAGAATTGGTAACGGTAATTACCTCTTCTTTGAAGCGCCTCTTTGAGACCTCCTCTTAGGGCACTAAAATTGGACTTTGAGGAAGACCAGAACCTCTAGGATGTTGCTAGGGAAGTGGAGAGGAGAAATTGGCAGGGGTTGGCCGAGCTTGAGTGCTCAAATTGGTGTGAGGAGGAGGGGGAGGAGATGTCCTTTTATAGGGGAGGAGAGGGGCACCTTAGGAATATCTCAAAATATTATTTTATATTAAAGTCAAAATCGGTTAATAATGGTTCCAAAGGGTCTTATTTCGAAGCTAAAGTGGGGATGGGTCGAAATCCTATCAACCAATAAGATTTAGACAAGTTTAGGTTCTTATTTTAACCTTATCAATTAGATTTAACTCTAAGTTAAATAATTTAACTTTTACCGTGTCTTTTTGTTTTTCTTTCACTATATGGTTAATACACTTACTATAACATGCCAAAAGAACTCCAAATTGTCTATTATTAATACATATATCCTTATCTAAGTCATTTGGCCGAACCATAGATTTTTAGGAATAAAATAACAATTAATAATATAATATTTGATTTAAAAACTCTTTTGTGTCAATTTTGACACTATTTGATATATGATTTTTTTGAAAGTCATAACAGAATTATATGTTCGAAACAAGTTGATTAAATCAACAATAATATATCATAGTAACCTAGAAAATTAGTGGAATTCATAAAAATTCTCAAATTACATTTATTTTGGTGTTTATAACATCAATTATGTCAATATTTTATAAATAAGATAATTACTGCATCATCTTTGTGTCATAAATTAATTATATTATTTGATGTCTAAAATTTACAAATAAAATACCATCATTTAGGAAATCTTTTTAGCTTTCTAATGAATATTTATAGTCGAATTTATCTTATGTATAACCCCATATTAAAAATGATTTACTTATTAAACATTGATTTTAACTATTTTAACCCTTCTTTAAATAAATTAATAACAAATGTCCTAATCTAATCCAAGTGGGCCTAAATGGTCATATTTTATTCCTAAGTTTGTTTTTGGTCGAATTACACTTGTCCAATAGAATTAGGACATGTGTTAGGGTAATATTAATATCATATTTACCCTTAGTTACCCTATTTACTATTTACCGTGGTAAAAAAAGTAAAAAGTTACTATTCACCAAAAAATTATTTTCATCTCATTGAATCACATTTTAGTCCTTGATATTAACCGTGTCTCTCGGATTTTCGAAAGTCCATTCACAGAAGCGGTAAAATTAAGTTTTATGCAAAATTCAGTTTTTAACCTACCACTTAGTAGTTTCACTATTCATCAAAAATTGATGTTTTTCAGAACAATGCCAAAATTTCATCCCAAGCTATATTTCATATTCCGAATTCAAAAATGAAGTCTATTTTACCAAATTCATAACATAAAAGTTGCATTAATTAATTTTATAATTAAATCCCGCTGCTAAAACAAATAGCGTGTTTTTAAGAAACAATATCTATCAAAAGATTGACACTTGTTTATGTCTAGTTTATTTGTGAAATTACATCCAATGACCAACATTGTATTAAATTGTAAAAATATATTCTAAATATACTTTAAAACTACTCAAATTAATAATTTATCACTATTAATTATTTCGATTAAAAAAGTTGTTTTTTAATTATAATTTAGTAATTTTCACTATTCATCAGAATATGAAAGTTATCCGAAATGTACCAAAATTTCACCTTAGGCTAAATTCGATACTCCGAATCCAAAAATGAAGTTCATTTTGAAATATAAGATTTACAGAATTTTAAAAAGTGGTTATTACTATTCATAACGGCTTGTTTTAATAATATTTTAATAGCATATCATTGTTTCGTGAAACTCAGGATTACGTACCACACACGCTATCGAGAAAGGTTGCGATTGCGTGTAATGCAAGGCAAGTCAAGGATGCGTGTTATGCAAGCTCCTTTTGGTGTAGCGTATAACACAAGACATTAGTAAAATAAAAAAGAATATTTTTCATAAAATCTTGGGCTGTTACAATTATTTATCTAGATAATAAATCATTTGGTTTTTATCAACATGTTGTGATTGTATATTTATTTTCTGATTTGGTATTACTCGGATAAAGTGTGTACTATCTCCCCGTGAGTTATATTAGAACCTCATTACTATTCGGAAGCCTCTGATCATTGGGGATGCACAGTTATGGTCATGTAGTGGACGAGTATAAGGAAATTGTGGGTCTCACCTGATTTGAGACATTACAATAATCATGGAATTAATATATATGAAATAAAAGTTGAGGTTATATAATGTATACGGAAAATATATACATATACATGATTTTCTTATGACGGTTGCACCCAGATATAAATCAAATGAATTGAGAAATATAATAATTTCATGAGATTCTATTTAAGGTGTACGGGATGTTATCATAATCATACTATGACATTATTTCTTGGTATTTAAACACAAATTATGCTTATGATTCCATGTTTTATATAATTTCAATATTACTATGTTTCCTTTATTCTAAGATGTTATATCATGACCCATAGTTTATGATCATGATTTTCTCCTCTTATGATACATTTTTATTCCAGTTGGATCACATGTAATTATTTACCATATGTAATTATTTTTTATTCCCTTTCTATTATTTATAGCTCACCCATTTCTTCTGCAAGCCCCTAGGTTATCCCTTATAATTTTAAAAGAGAAATTAAACTTTAGGGTAAGATATGGAATTCTTTGAAAATATTTTTATATCAATTTAAATAGTTGTTTTATTATGTAATTATTTCAAAAAGACACTAGATATCATAATCTTATGAGATTGTTTTATGTCATCCATTCTGTATTAAATCTTGAAATAAAGTGTATTTTAGATATATGTTGTCATATTAAATGTTTTGAAATTTTTATCAAGACCAAATATATATTTAATAAGTAATAAAATGAATTTATAAATATATCACTTATGTTGTATATCAATCAGTAACAATTTTGAAATCTATGTCATGTTGTTAGCCAAATTAGAACAGTTTGGATCATTATTTATATTCAATTAATTATAATATATTTTTTCTTTTGGTTTGGTTTCAATGTAAAATTACTCTCTGTATATTAAATATAATTCAATTAATTCTATGATCATCAAAACATTACATTATTTTAATATAAATTTATTTTAATTATTAGAAGGTATTTATTTCTATTTTTTTCATCCATTATAGTAAAAATGATTCTTCTAAAATCAAAATTCTCAAATTCAAATATTTTAATCCTCGAATGTGGATTTCTCCATTTTAATCAAGGGGTTTACATTTTATGACGAGGTTACTTTCAATTTATTTATAATGAATAGTAATTATGGTAAAAATTTATCACCATGGTAATTGTTAATGAGGTAACAAGGGGGATAAATAAAAGGTATGTGATTTAAAATATCATATTAATTTTCTAAACTATTATCTTAGTGTCTTAATTAAACTAATATTCATTATATATTCTCAATAAATCATTGTCGTTCCACTCTCACCTGTGTAAGAGTATTATATTAATATAAATTTTAGGATATTTACTTGTGTGAAACTATGGTCACTAATAAAAGGAATGTCCTCTCTTCACTTGTTCACATAAATATATCACAATATATTTGGGAAAATCAACCATAATCCTGGAAAAAGTCTTCTACCCTTGTCCTAATGGTACTAGTATCCTAAAAATTCAATCCTAGGGTTCATTATGGTGTAAGACAAATGAGGATGTCCAAAAAAGACATAGAAATCATAACTGATTTCTTTCCTGATTATTTCATATTTTAACTCATTGATACACATCATAAAAATGATTATATAATTAAATCATAATTTATATTATAATGAAATGTTATTAATTTTATGGAAAATATTATTTTTATTTCCATCTCTATCGTTTAATAAATGAAAACATTGCTCGTATGTATGTACGAACTACCACCACCATGAAGAGATGTAATTTATTTTCCATCACCACCTTATACAGTTGGTTATAATGATAAAATCAATTAATATATATAATATTTTTGACATATTTATGATTTATCATGGTAATATATTATATACCTTTTACACTTCCATCCAGTGTAAAATTATAACATTGTTTATGTGTACGTGTCAACTACTACATATAATAAGTGATGTTCATTTATCATTTATAATATATATGGTTGATAAAAAGGTTGAATGGAATAATTAAATATAATATTTATATTATGATTAAATAATACTAATCATTTATCTATAACCTTTTTTTATCCATTTAGTTACTAAAAATGTCTTTCATGTGTATATGTAGACTAATGCCTCGAAGAATTAATAAACTGTATTTTTCATGATTTCATTTTTTCATTATATTTTATTTCAGTTATAAGAATAAAATATAATTTCATTAATAATTTTCAATAGATTATAGTGAGTTAATAACATTGACCACGGCTAGTTACCAATGTTATTTTGGGATTTTTAACGTAAATCCTCAAAACATCTAACAAGAACATAACCAGTTTAATTTATATATATATATATATATATATTAATTTTTAATAAAAGATATAAAATCGATCATGATAAAGGAATAATGTTAAAAATAGTTTCTAATAATGTAAATTAATTATATATGTTTATTATATTGGGTATTTGAACTTGTATTACCATGAAAAAATCATAAGTATCAGTTTATCCAACAATCTCAATTTAATTTGAGACTAGTTATGTTTGAATTTTTATTAGGTAAAGTTAAATAATATTTCTCTAAAAAAATCAATATAAACAATTCTTATCTGGTAATATATTGTCTTTAAATGTTTTACTTTCATTTTCCTCTCTAATATAAATAAAATTAACAAGACATTATTTTTATGAAAAAATTACCTTTTTTCTCGTTTTGTTTGGGAATATTTTTCATATATATACTTGTTATCTATAATATTTTAAAGAATTTTTTTAATAGTATCCAATAGTTTTTAAATTTTTTTTTCATGAATAATTAAATTTATTTACTGTGTTTTAAA
This sequence comes from Viscum album, assembly GCA_963277665.1. Lineage (NCBI taxonomy): Eukaryota > Viridiplantae > Streptophyta > Magnoliopsida > Santalales > Viscaceae > Viscum > Viscum album. Next base: position 932,897,871 of record OY728140.1, read on the forward strand.
AATAGGCTTCTTATAATTTTTCAAAATAGGTTTTTTTAAATACAATAAATATAATATGTTTCTAACATTTACCACTAGGGTCGATTTTCCCAATATAATGACTATCATTTTCATTAAAAAAACATTTATTATTTTCATTGGATAATTTAAATAAAATAAATTTTCTCATAATAATAGTTATTTTTACATAAATATTTATCAATATAAAAAAATATTTTTTCATGATTTCAAATAAGTAGTCAAATTTTATTTAAAATAGGCTTTAATCTATATGAACATCCTCTGTTTATTAATTTTCATTGAGAGTGATATAATCTAAGGATACCATCCACATTGTTGTTATAGATGGATTATTATCATGCAATATCTATATAAAATACATAAATAATGAAACATGATAGGGTAGAAATTTAATACAAATTATTATGTTTTTTATGTAATTTGTAGTCAATTTTTTATTTCAAATGATTAATGAATTGGACATTGTATGTTATTTTCATGGAGCGTTTATAGAATTTCATGAATTAGTATGTCTTTTGATAAAAATTATTTTATGAATTTGGAATATTACTTCAACATATATATATGATATCTTCACACAAGGGCATGAATGGAAGATTATGATGCCCAAATTATGAATTATATCTGAATGAAATTAGTAATTTTTATCTCAGTGATTTTTATGTTTTATGTAATTATTATATATATTCCATATTAATGATATTAGATATATGAAAATTAATATTATTTATTATTTATTAAATACTATTCAAATTGAATTTGTTCAATGATAAATTCTGTTATGTGATTTCCCTTACTATGAATCTGATCAGACCATTTATTATTGTTGCCATTCCAATGTGTAAAAAGAAGTGATATATGAATTATTTAATGGATATAATAGATGTAATAAAATACATCACACTATGATTTGAATATGTATTTAAATATTTCATAAATAATGTGAATATATTGTTTGTACAAAGTCATTGTAGTGCACTACACTGTTTGATAATTTCATTTGTTTTCAATTTTATATTGTGCTAATTAGTCATCTTACCTGCTGTTTTGGGTTGGGTTTTTACATAGATTTGGATGTATTCTTTATCAATATCACTAACCAAAATTTAAAAGATAATTATTTTTCATAGTTAATTAATTTTAATTCCAAAAAATTATTATAAATTAAAAAATCTCAATAAAATGAAAAAAATATATAATGTGACATAATGGTGGAGATGTACATCAGTGATTATTAGTGATCTCATGGGTCTAGTGGAAATATATTCGGCATATGATTTGTATTAGAAACTACAAATAGAAATAAATTATAGAAAATTTAACTACTCACATGTCAATAATGTTGGAATAAGAATCCTAATAACTTCCACAAATGTTCATTGGATTTATTTAAGTAAAACTACAGTGGAACGGGGGATATGATTTTCAAATATATATGATAACTTCAACTAATAGATGGATGAAATAGGTGTTCTACATAATCATCCTTTAATAGTATATTTAATCAATATTAGGAGACATTGTTGTTATGTATATTAATAAACTATGAAAATGATCATTAAACATAGTAACCATTAATTGTATCTAATTTCTTGGTCACAAGGAAGAACATACACTACTATAGTCAGGGACACTAAAAATAAATACATGATGTGTAAATTTTTTTTACTCATTCATATGTAATAAATTTATTCTACTATTGAAGTAATAAGCTTAGGTTTTCTCCTGAAACATAGATTATTAATTATTTAATTGGAATGTGCTAGGTCTATAAAAAGGGTAACAGAGTAATTAAACTACAGTGAATGACATTTTGATTCTTTTGATACAATTATAAATTCCTTTTACACATAAAAAAAAATTGGTAGGTCATGATTCAGGTTGGTGACCACAAGGTAGTAAAAAATAATCTAAGGTTGGGATATTATCACAATGATGATGAATAAAACATGAAAGGACTTAGACTCTAACAATATAGAATATATATTAAATAATATACATAAAATATAACTATTATATAATATTAATATATTTGAATATATTAAAAGTATATTAATTATTCCATTAAAAACAACTATACAATGATACAACCCACAATAAAACCAATCATACAATCAATACACCTAAATTACCCCACACTGTAGAATATTTGTGTATAAAGGAAGAATCATATCGTTTTATAAGGGACACTTGAGAAAAAGTATCATGTGCCACCATGTGATATAAACTCTTGTAAAAGGGATTCCCTGAAAACCATCTCTACTAACTACCACCATTCATCCTAAGGAATAAAATTTGTAAAAAAAATCTAAATCTACACTATGTTTTGAATTATAGTAAAAATACAAACTTTAAGAACACCAAGAAATTTACAAAGCTTTTCACCTGGGATATTGTATGATTTTATTTATCAATATCTTGAGATATTCTGCTTGAAGATGAGACTTTAGTATATTTTATTTTTCCAATCATATAAACCATATTTATGTTTTCTATATATTATTAAAAAAATTTACTCTATTGTACTACTGGTTTCCTATGGTCTAGTGGTTTTATAATTTGTTTATTATTTTTGGGATCATATTTAGTATATTTATACTAATACATACATTTTACAAGTGATTGCATATGTTGTGTATTTGATGACGTTTCACAATTTGGAGATTGGAATAGTGATCATGGAGATGTACTTTTCTATGTAGATCATATGTTTGGTAACAAATTTTGTTAATCGTTATTCATATTATTTTTTGTAAAATCATAAAAAAAATCACATAATATTGTGAAAATAAGGTGGTTTTTCATAGTTTTTCATTCAATATGTAGATGGTTTTTCCATTTTTAATATTCATTCCAAATTTTCATATATATGATATATTCACTGCAATTCATATGCTACAGATATATTTAACCTAATATAATTGAATCATAATTCATATAATTGTATACTCATTCCAAAATGGTTTCATTTCATATATTATTACATTTTTAATGGATGAAACGAATTTAATATTCAAATAGTTAGATTTCATTAAATAATAAATACATGAATAAGTGTATGTTGTAACATTTAATATGGATGACATGATTCATTAAATGGAATCCATTATTATTGGATATATAATGAGATTTAATTCATCTATTTGTAAACATATTTTTATCTTCAAACTCACCATGAACGTTTTCATATCATTAGTTGATCGTCACCATTAGCAAATATATATTAATCCTTCCAAGTGTACTTGTACCCTTTTATTGAGATCGAGATCTGTAACTAGGTGTACCAACATTATATGTTGGAGGCCATTGTATACAAGCACTATTAACATTATCTTGTTTTGTCCATCAATTTTAAAATTTTTATCTTGTGGTAATATAGGTGCCAATTTTCTCATTATTATTTATTCGAAGATGATTTCAAAAAATATAGATTCTATCTATTTGGTTTTTACATTCACTTACATGTCTATGTGAAATATATCAACAACCATATAGTGGTATCATATGAATGGTTTCTTCGATGAACAATCATGTTGATTTTATTTTTTACTAAAGTAAACATATCACTAATTAACAAATGGGAATAATAACTGTAGTAAATGTATATGAAAAATAATATTTAAATTTTATATTTAAAATAAAATTTCACTAAATTATTTATTAATTTTTTTATTAATTTTTATAAAATTGTTTATAAAATAGGAATAAAATTAACAATATAGGATTAGTAAACTTGCTTAATTGTATTTTTTATAATATATAAATGTATTATTATTACCCTTATTTATGAAAATACATTATTTTTTTCCAGAATGATTTAATTAAAAATTATCTTAGATTATTTATAATTTTTTTTAAAAAATTATATTATATTTTTAAATATTCATACAATTTATTAAAGTATGATCTCAATTTATTTTCAAAAAAATGTTTATGGTTATAGGATAAATAATAACATTAATATATACTTGGTTAATAAAGAGTTTATAAATCATAGTAGATTTTATTATTGGAATACTTTAATTTCTAAATATTTTATCAAATAATTATTGATACAATTTTTACATTAATTATATAGGTTTTTCGAAATCATTCATTAGTATAATATTAAACATGTTAAATATAAATAATTAAAAACAACTTCTAAAAACATTATTGGTATGTCTTCTGAATAAAAAATAAAATATTTATTTAGGAATCAACACATGTAATTTAGGAAGGGTCCTAAATTTTAGAATAATATAATAATATAAATAAGTTAATATTTAAAATTTTCCAAAGTTCATAAATATATAATTTGAATTAGTTTTAATTAAAAGGGTCCTATTTTGACTAATAATCATAATTATTTTAGAAAATAAATAAAATATCTATTTATAAAAAAATTCAATTAAGAATAAATAACATTATGTAGAAGTTTTTTATAAATAATGAATATTTCTAACGCATTTTTTCGAAATTAATAAACAGTGTATATGATAAAATAATTTATGATAATATGTTTTTAGTTAATAGATTAAATGTTTTTAAAACATTTTTTATAATTATGGATGTAATAAGTAATAGTTAACAATATTAATATGTTATTCAAAAAAATTTGATCTATAAATTTTATAAATCATAATTAATGGTAGTGAACACTTTTTACTTAACATTTCCTTGAATATTTGAAATATTTAAATACATTCCTATTTTACATTTTTAAACTATGTTATAATTTTTTCATAAAAATCATAAAAAATGTCAAAATATAAATTGGATTTATATATAAAAATATAATTTTTTTTCATAATTTAATATTTGGAGAATTTCCAAATTTAAAGGGGTCATTATTTAAAAATGTTATAAGATATTATTTATTGTACATAAAAAAGGTTGTTTTCATGTTTATTTGATCAATAACATAAATAATAATATTATATTTTATATTTTATATGAATCAATTCATATTTTATTGATTATAAAAGTTTTTAGATTTAAATTTATGAAATATCCATAATATTGGCCAATTTTTAAGTGGTTTATATGTTTTTTATTTATTTATAGTTATTAAATGGTTATATCATGTTTAAATATTCAAATTCATCATTTATTTAATTTATATTCCTTAATTTATTCATATTTATTAATATTTTATATTATTAATAACTATATTTTAATTTAATTGTTAAAATACTCCTAGGAGATAAGCACATTCATTACATGCTAGTTATGACTTCCTAAAATAAAATTTCATACAAATTATCCTTGGTTTATAATTGATAGCATTATCCTAAATTTATTTTTTGGCATATTTTATTAAAATATGTTCTTAGAAATATAAGGAAATGAATTATATAATTTTTAAAGTCTCATATATTCAATATAATTAATTTTGAAACATTTACCGGTCTGGAGGATTATTCCATATTTTATAAATCTGAATTGGATTGGATATCTTTATTTCCATTATTAATCATGTTAATTCTATAACAATCATATATCTCAATGGATTTATAAGAAAATTTTAATAAAATTATGCAAATAAATCATTACGATAAATATTAATGATTTTGACTTTTAATTTCGGAAAAATAACACATTATGTTGTTTGTGTAAAGTGTTTTAGACATGTGGGGTGTCAGAAAATAAATTTTGTGGTTATAAAGGAGCTTCTAGAACAAAATTGTTAAAATAATTCATACAAAAAATTGGAAGAAAACATTATATGATAATAATTATATTAGAGGTAAAATTTGAGAATTTAATATGAATATTTTTTATATTAAATTTGCGATACACTAAAAATGTAATGAATAAAATAAAAATCATGGTATTCCAACCAATGTGAAACTTTTCATGACCAGTATCATCTTAATAGGTATTATCATGATTAACATAGTTTCCCATGATTATTCTTTGTGTGGAAATAATATAATAAGTGAATTTGGATTATCATATTGAGTAGTATGATGATTACCGTGGTTCCCATTGATTTTTATGTGTCAACATGTCTTTGATGTTTCATTGAGTTTCACTAGCTGGGAAACCCTAACAGTATAGAAATAAGGGAGTAGAGTTGAGTAAATCCATATGACGAATCTGAATAAAGAGTTATTCTATTAATAAAACATGAATAATAATTGTTTTCAAGGAGATTATTCCTTGCATAACTAATTAATTGATGAAATGAATTCTATAAAAGAATCATTCAATTGTAAATATAATACATTTCCCACTTTATAGTTTTTATTGAAGTGGTCATCAATTATAGTGGGATCACTATCATTATTATTCATTAATAAAAATACGTAAAAAGTTGATATTTATCATAAGAAAACGTTTATTTTAAATAATTCATCATCCTAATTCAAATAACATTAAATTAGTCCAAAAATATGAATATTAATGTATAATATTACTAAATAATTCAATTAACATAAACTAATAATGCTAAATAAAACACTTATAAGTTATAAAAATACATATTTCTGAGTAACAATGGATATAAATTTTTCAACAAATGAATCTCGATTTATATGGTATAATATAATCATTCAGTTAAGGTTTTGATAGAGTTTGATTTATAATGAATTTTTTTGAGTCTCTATGAATGTATTAAATATTATTTTTCATATCAAAAATTTAAGGAGTGTTAGTCTCTCCTAATCAATATGATTGGATATTTCTAATGATATTAAAAATAATTTAATAGGATAGTTACAATAAAAAACTAGTAATTTTAATAAAACCTTATTGGTCATAGAAATAAATTCAATGGGTTTGAAAGATACACGATATCGACCGTATTATTTTTAAGAGTTTTAAATATATAAAAGGTCACAAATAGAATGGTTTCAATGATTATGTCATGATTTAATAAAGAAAATGTGTTCTTACGTTAATAAAACGATTTCTTCCATATTGTACGAACATTTCAGATGATTTATATTATATCATTTTTCTCATAATAAGTTCTTATAAAAAACAATTCTCTAAATAATATTTGAAGCGAATATTAATTTTCATATTTCATGATTTCTGTCATTCTATAACATGCTTCAAGACAGTATAAAATGGATTTTTATATTTAATAATTTATATATATTCTTATGATCTAAATGAAATGAAAATATTATTATGATCAAGAATTATTCCCACGATATTCCCATGAATTGATAATAGATAATCTAGGCATACGATGTCTATATTTTGGAAATATAATGGCTATACAAATTTGTGAATTAATTTAGATGGAAGATAGTGTAATGTTTCTTCAAGTATCTATAAAATATTATAGAAACCAAGGATAGTGTGAAGTAAGGATAATAATTCTATATTTTGGTATTATAAAGAATCATAATGAAATTTTTAGAAAAATCATAAAATTTCCATGTAAAATGTTAATTTTATTGAATGTTATTTTCAAATTTTTATGTGCGTGTTATTTAGAATGTACATTTTTAATGTTCTATAAATATATAGTCCATAAAAATAAAGGAATAAATTGATGATTTCATAAATTTTAAACAATGTGATGATGCTAATAAACTGTATATCAATGATTTTAAGGTATGACTTACTCAGATGAATCTATGAAAAGTATTTGTATCATAAAATGGAATCTATTATATGATATGAATTGTGTTACATTTAATGAAATTCTGTTATAAATTAAATTGTATGATTAATTTCAAACACATGTTTTATGATTCATTGGATTATTTACATTTTTATGAGATGAATATTTTGATAAATAATTTATTCCTCGATAATGTGTATATCTAGTATGTTAAAATTAGGGGATATTTGTCCCTACCACAAATTAGTTGTATATTTAATTAAATGATTATTTAAAAAATTAAAAAATTATTCCAATCACATAGAAATCCATATATGATATTGATATGGTAGTTTAACTATTAAATACTTATACTAATATGAAATAAGGGTTATTTTGAAAACACAAATGGGATTGCGTATTGTAGTTGAATATTTTCTGAGAGACTAGTGGTATTATCATTGGATTAGAGATGTTAAACGTTAATAATAATTTTACATTTTATATCTTAAAATTTTAAGGATATGTGTTGGTAAAAAAAATAATGAGTAAAATTTATTTAACAACAAAATTCAACATCATTATTCCCTAATAGTTTATACTAGAAACAGAAAAAGTGTATCCCATGGTATCCTAAATGAGTTTAGGGTATTTATTTTAAAAAATGTAAATATTAATATTAATAACCATGAAATTGGGGGTATTACTTTGTGCTAAAATTTATTTTAATGTGTATGTAATTTGATAATGTAAATAGATACATTATATATATAATATTTCAATGATGATGTTAATTTTAATGAGTTCCATCATTGATAATAATGTACATTGAAATTTTTTATGTATACAAAATTGGTCACATCATAAAAATTGATGTTTTAATGATAATAAGTTTAAATATTTTCGAGGAGATGAAAATTATGGATATGTATCCAATTTATCATAAATATTCAAACATTTTTTGTGCATATATATTACTCATTATGATTTAGTGGGGGATTTTGAAGAAAATCTCATATGGATATGATGGGAATTCTTCGTCGATGTAAATCTTAAAAATATTACCACAACAAACATATGAGGGATCTAGAGAATAATTGAATATTAAACACTTATAATATTGTTTGTAATGCATATAAAACATTCTATTAATTATAATAAAGGAAACTTCTATTTTTTCATTCACTAATGTATGTTTTAATTTAGATTAGAAGAGTGATGGAATGAAAATTTTACCCCCTTTCTACCGTTGATTTGTTACCCTTAATACATGACCATCATAGGGTATTATATATTTTCATTTCATGTAAATAATATCTTGAATTTATTCATATAATCATTATAATGGTATATTTGTGTTAAACAAAGAATAGATTCATGATGTAATATGTACAAATATATTATGTAGGCTAAATATAAAAATATATTTCACAATTATTGTCATATAATTATAGATATATATGGGTGTATATTTATTATAAATACATCTTACCTATGGTTGGTGAGATACCTATAATTATAACCATTTTTCAAAGATACCATACAATCTTAAGTCAAAATTAGAACATAACTGATCTAGGGGTTGCTTGGGATTTTGTTAATCAGTTCAATGGAAATAATACATCCAATATGGGATTATCCACCTATATAAAAATTAAATAAATGTTTCATTTGAGTGAATAATACATATTAAATTAATATCAATATTATTTTTTCCCATATGATGTTCTCAATAACTTTTATGAGGGGTGGATGATGTAGTCGAATATTATGTGAATCTAATTAGATGTTTATATTAACATGGTCCATTTTTAAGAAAATAAAAAAATATGATATTAATATACTATATTTACATGATCCTTTTCTGGTGGTTATTCAACATCATTGATAAATAATAATACAGTTATACATATAATGTATATGAAATATTTAGTGGTGGAATTGATTGTATGTGGATATGGGTATATTTGTTAAATATCACACTATACCCCATAGTAGCATGAGTGACACTAATAATTTGTTATATGATATTAATTTCTAACAACTATGATATAGTTATTTCATATTTTTTTAATTATTCTAGTGGTAAATCATTTTTAATTATGTATTAGTATAATTTAATTAATGATATAGATTTTTAGATTAAGGGAGTTTGATCAAACCATAACCGAACCAGTATTTAATGGATTAAAAAAGGGTTGTGATGTTTGGAAAACATTCTGGACATATTTTAATAGAAGTAGAATAATATCAGATATATACACAAAAATAAATGCGATACAAAAAATTTGAATCAAATTTAATATAGGCATAACACATGCATTTTCCAAACCACTTCTATGTGGTTTCATTTTATTAATAATACCATATAAATGGAATAAATATATTGAATATTAAATAATTATAATTACACGAATTAATAAAAATGAGATTAAATGTAAAAAGAACCATCAAATAGCACAAGACATTTTCACTAAATGAAACATTTCCTGGATGGTTATAATAACGAATGAGATCCCTTCTAATGGAAACATTAAATATTGTTGCATGCCTCTCTAAACTCTCTTCCCTTTAGAAGCTTATTAATCACTTTATATGATGATTAAAAAACATATTTTTGTGTACTGGATTTATATTAATTTGTTCTTGATCTATAGGGTTGTGAACTGATGTCAAATAATTGAGGAATTTCTCTAATATTCATGTGATATTCATCAAATATACTCTATAAAAACATTTAATATGAAAAAATCTAACATTTTGGAACACCTTTTATTTTCATTATTTTTGAAATATTGATTTTTCAAATTCCATATCATATCAATTTGGTTTTTAATTATAATTCCATATATATATTATTTACATCGTGTACATAAATAAATATATATGGTATTATTAAATATTATGGGCTTATGAATAGTGGATATGTTGTTATTAATAAGGATTAGATTCTTAGTAAGGAGTTGTTAATACATTTTATGGATGTTTTTTAAGGAAACGATCAATTGATATAGTATTCACATATTAGAATAATATATTTCTTCTCTGGTGACCATAAAATAATTAAATTGTGTTTCTAGATATATATATATATATATATATATAATGCGTAATTTTATTAAATCTTTGTGACAACCGAGTCCCGGTGACAGCACAGTCACCCAGCCTTAACATGGTCATCGGGTCCTGGCCCACGAGGTACCACTAATTGCCCAACAGACACGTGGGGCCCACCCCCGGGAAAACTCATGTGCCTGAATGGGTCATCTGACTAATTATAGTCCCCATAGACCAATACATGTCCTTTCCAGTGTGCTTTGTCCTCACTCACACACACCCTAGGAATCTTCCCTGGAGGTCACCCATTCTGATCACTACTCCAGGCCAAGCACGCTTAACTATGGAGTTCTAATCAAATAGGCTCCCGAAATGGAAGGTGCACCTTGTTCACATGAGTCATATCATTTTACCATTTAACCCTTTATCATTTGGGGGTGTTACAATCTTTCACTATAAAAAACCTGACTTCTTTGATATCATTCATTTTAATGCAACAACATGTATAAATAAACCAAGATACACTATAGTTGGTATTATTTAATATTATAGATATATTTATCCATTTTATTAGAGAATATTAATAAGACTAAATTAATTATGAAATAGTATTCTATAAAATGAATTAATTGGATTTTAGATGGCTAGAATTTGAAAGAAAATCATTCTTAAGGTAAAATGAATTATTTTGTAAGAAAGATATGTTTATGAACCCAATTTACTTTATTCCAATAAATAAAATTTATTTATAATTCTGAATTATTTTTTAATAATTTGTTAAATAATATATTGAATAAAATATTTCAATATTAAAATAATACTTTTTTACATTTATGTAAATAAATGTAATCACGGTTTTATACTTAAAATTAATTTTGTAACAAATGGTTCTTAAAGTGACACATTATTTTCATACAAGAATATTATATATATTTATTAATGATAAATAAATTTCAATAAAACACAATTTATGGGTTTATCTTTTTAGTGTCTTTATAGACTAGATACACAGTCTTCTTTATTTCAATAAGGGTTATCAATATCACCCACAATGATCATCCCATATAGTAATCCTCACAAACAAACCCTACATCATGATTTATTCATAGCATTGGGATGGAAAACATAAGAGAGGGTGAGCTCCAAAATTCAGTATGGGTGATATAGGTATATTTAAATCAGTAACCATAAGAAATCATAAGAAATGTATATGTGTATGAGATCATGAACATAACATGAAAAACTCATACCCAACCTATTAAATATGGTAATGATGGGTCATGGAATTAAACATTATAATTTCAAAATATATGATTCATACGTGTGATAAGTCATCATTAATCAATCATTATATATATGTTCAAATCATATAATTGGTGAGCAATCATAGGTATAGAATCCATTTCATATTCCAAGGTTATTTTCTCAGAATATAATGTCATAGTTGATCATAAATCAATACATATTTTCTCTATCATTATTGAGCAATAGTCATCTCTTGTTTACAATAGTTGATCCTATTAAACAAAGTGTTTGTCATCTTTAATCAATCACATCAAATAGATTCAATATTGGATCAATCACATCCTTTTGTTTCCCAAATAGGATCAAGATGATTGAAAAGTTTCCCACATAAGATCATAGTCATCAAATGTTTTCCTATAGTGATTTAATCACATCGACATTTTTCCCATATTGGATCAAGGAAATCGACTTCATTATTATAGTAGATCAAAAACATCATTTTGTTTCCCATAGTTCTCTCAATAGATATATAACATTAACTAATGAAATGGATTTCTATATAATTCTAGTCTCACTCATCTCATAATAAAAACCATTAATATGTGTGTTATAATATCATAAAACATTCATCATATCATCATATCATAACCCATGTAAGGATTACTAGTTCCAAAAATATTTCTACAATTCATCATAGTTGAAATCATAGAAAACAATGAGATTTCATTAAAATATCACCATCATAATCATACACATTATAGAGAATGAATTTGAATTGAAGAAATTTATAATTACCCATAAAAATAAATAATGTAAATTTATATTAATAAATATAAAAAAATCAATTAAAAGAATATTTGGAATATTTCATGATGAAAATACCATTTTAATTACTAAATCACTAATTTAAATTCCATGTGATTATAAAATATTATGGAAAAATTTTATTGAACCAGAGTAACTGAAACATGTAACAAATTTTATAAAGCATTGAGTGGTCATGATGGTGTTAAATTCAAATAATTGAGGATATGTTAAAACAAATATTCCGTTAAAATTTTTAGTAAAATGTCAAAAGTACCTCATTTGGAAAAAGAAAAGATGATTAATTGATATTTACATATAAAATAATAACATGTTTAAAATGGATTTAATTAAATATGATATTATAATAATACAATTTTATATTCCTTTTAGATAAAACATGAACATAGGAGAAAATATATTTTTAAACGAATAGAGAAATAAATACTATTTTACATAAAAACATTCGATTGATATATTGATTAATTAATGGGAATTAATTGAATGGAAAAAATAATTCTATTTATATAAAAAGAGGATATAAAATTAAATGTATTTATAATATAAAGATCAAATGATTTCCACATTGGAAATCTAATTAACAACATTGTCGCTGAAAATGGTGTTGAATCATATATCCCTTACCACATTGTGGGCATGTGAATAGTAAATCACATTCATGAATAATATAAAATGAAACATTAAATAAAATTAAATTAAATATATACATGATATAAAACTTCAATATTATGCCATATACAGAACACAAAAGAAACACGTTGTTATTATAAACAATTTCTTCCTAAAATAAAAGTACAACTAGAAATATTTTACCTCATGTTTGAAATGAATTTAACGATATTTAACCTCATTAATTATAAATATAAATTTATTATAACTATACAACATTTTTTGGTACCTAACTATAATATCATATATGATTGTAAGAACTTGGATCTTTGTTTCAGGTATGTTTTTCCTTTTCTAGTCGTTTTTGAGAAAAAGAGTAAAATCTTTAAATTTTCCAAGTACATGACGTGTAATTTATTAGTACACTTTGTGTGCCTTGTTGCCTATCTTGGCCGTGTGTTGGCCATGTCCGGGCCACACACACGTTGTGTAGGGGTGATTTGGAGGCCGCTTAAAGCACGTTTTGGAAAGTCTATGTACACACCATGTACCCCGGAAGTACACGTCGTGTAGTTTCTTTTTTTTTATTAAACGCCTCGTGGTCGTGCCTCATCGACGGAAACGTCTTCTTCTTAAGGTTCTTCGACCGAGAGCATCCCATATGGCCGCAAACATCCTCTAATCCCCTGAGCCACTCTCTGCTTGCCAAATTGACTATCGTCGATTGCGTTGGAACCGCAGCGGTGAGCTCTTCATTCTTCATGAGTTTCATTCCTTGATTTTCCCTCTTTCTCAAGATATTTTGGGTTGAATGTTTTACACGTTTTCATAGATCAATGTCGTTCTAAGGAGAATCAAGCCTTGTGGTCAATGTATATTGATCTCCTAGCATCTAGGTAGGTGGTGTGTGCCTTACCTTGTGAAGTCTTTGAGTTTTATGCACAAATTCCACCAATACTAGTGAATGGGGTATTGCGTGTTTACCTTTTTGACCCTATTATTTTCCCGCCTTTCTTTTGTGCTTCTGTAGTGGTAATTTGATCTTGGGTGAGGATAATTTGTTGTTCATGGATGTTTTTCCATGCCTTATTTTGTTTATGACCGTTGGGTCTTGTTAGACTTTGGCCATTATACATGTTTTCCATTCCTTGTGACTGTAGGATGGATTGATATTTTCTTGACAGTCTTGTTATGCAGTATAAGGATTTTCCAAGTAGCTCTATAGGTGTAATTTAGTTATCCAAGTAGCTCTATAGGTGTACTTTGGCCTTATAAAATTATTATTCACTATATGGAATAGGACTATGAGAACATGATGTTGTATACTATATCGGATAGACAGAGTGAGCTTCCTAGAGAGCCTTAGAGGTTATAGAATAGAGGGGATAGACTGAGTGAGCTTCCCGTAGAGTCTTGGATATTATAGACTATAGGAGGGTAGAGCGAGTGAGCTTCCTGAGAGAGAATTTACTTTGTTTGAATTTCTTTAAAAACCATTCCAGGTTAGAGAAGGAATTGATTGAGTGAGATTCCAAGAGAGTCTATGATTGACCTGAGACTATAGGAGGAATTGACCGAGTGAGATTCCTCAGAGAGTTTCTAGACCATGGGGCTATAAGAAGGTTAGACCACATGATCTTCCTTAGAGAGTTTCTGACTACTATAGACAATAATGGAAATTGACCGAGAGAGATTCCCCAGAGAGTCTTATAATTTTCATATGACAAACCATAGGGGTTATGATGAGTGCACTACCTAGTGGGTTGTGGGTACTTCATGGATAGGACCGGAGGGGTTGGCTGTGAGTACTCCCCAGAGGGGTTCCTGTTTTAGTTAGCTGTTTGATTCATTACTGCTTATTGTTCTGTGGATTGATTACTTTTTTATATCATCCTATTACACCTCACTGATTATTTCCTACTGATTGTTGTTACTGTTTACTGCTTACTGCACTATTACCGGCCATATACAGACTTACTGTTAGGCACATATCTTCGGGTGGTTGCCTACTAGGATTTAGTCTCACACCCTTTTGGGTCAAACTTTTTGGTCCCAAATAGACTATGTTCTTGCAGGTATAGATAAAGGCAAGCGCTTTTCGACTTCTGTAACTTGATTACTTCAGAGTAGGAGATCATGGGACCAAGATTAGGCTTGCGATGTTGAGGAGCTGTTATTATTTCTTTTGTACTTGTTTGGGTATTGTTTGTATTTCCATCATTTTGATCTATTTGGCTGTTTTCCTCGATCTGTATCATGCATCGTTTCATATATATATATATATGTGCTCTAGTGGTTTATTGTTTACTCTTCGTTGTTTGCTTATGCATTGTTGTTGGATATTTACTGCTTCCTCTATTGCATGTTTTGATTACATCCACTGTGTACTCTACCAATGTGGGAATAATTTTCCCAATATCACACCCAAGGACCTCACTGCTTCTCGGCAGCCTCTGTTGTTTGGGAAAATGTTCCTGAGGAAATGTGACCAACCGGGTAATGGGGTGCCTCTGGGTGGCATTCAGAACCAGAAAATTACAAAGTTGTATCAGAGGAATTATTTTCACTTGATTTACGGTTTGGATCCTTTTTTCAGGGATAAGACGGATTTGCTACTTGGTAATAAGCTATACCCGAGAGTAGCTAACCCTTGTACAGGGAAACTCCAAACTAACTTGTTATTAATATTTTATTATTTTGAGATGTTACAATTGATATGATTTCACCTAGAGTGATTCACATTCCTTGTGTTGTTATTTTTATTACTATTGCGGTTCTGTTTCTATCGTAACCCGATGAGATGAGGGTATTCCATCTCATGAATCATACAGGAACTTGTTGGAAATCACATTCCATACATTCTTTCCGTGCCATCTAGGGTGCATTAGAGATTTCATGTTGTTGTGATAGACATTGTGTAGATTATGCATGCTGTTGTGATAGATGCATTGATTGAATCATTTTAGTTTGATTGAGAAATTTTTTGTATTATGCCTTTCTTAACTGAATTCCAAATTTTCGTTCATGATGTGTTTTGGGCCCTCAAGAATCGAAACATGGTGGATCATTGACTTTTTTACCTTGTATATGATATTTAGAAGATTCCAAGATTTGATTCGCCTGGAGTATGGGTCCTCATAGATCGGAATTTTTCACCTTCATACTTATTTTTCAGTGTTTTCTGGGCTTCGGTGCTATTTATGAGCTACATCTCGGAAAAACCCAGAATACACGGCGTGTACTTGACTTCATGCCATGTAGTTTCTAGCCGTTTCACTGACTGTGTGAGGAAAAACACGGGGTGGTGAAAAAAATTTCAGGAACAAGCCGTGTACGGTAGGTACACACCTTGTAGTAGTGAGTTGTGTACCCGGCTGTGTCACTAACAACACGGGCCAGGGAAGCTCGTGAAGTACACGCCGTGTTGGGTATAAACACGCAGTGTAGTCTTGTCCTAGGTACCCTTCCATGTCACGAACAACATAGGATAGTGTTATCTCTCCTATACACACCATGATTGTTCGGAACACACCGTGTAAGGATCAACCATGTATCCGGCCGTGTAACTAACAACACAGGTTGCCAAAACCTTGTCTTCTACACGTCGTGTCCTTAGTAAACATGCCGTGTAGTCTAGGGTTAAGAAGACCGTGTGGGTTAGCTGTGTAAAGAGACTCATACAGGAGACTGGAGTGCAAGTACACGCTGTGTGTGGGGACAACACACCGTGTAGTCTGTGCTGTTACATGACCAGAGGTGGTAGAAGTACACGCCCATGTGTCTGGCATAAGAGGATATGTCATGTAGTTTTATACACACCGTGTAGTCATGTTTAGTAAAAATGTTTGTTTTTTTTCTCATGTTCCCATTTTGTACTCGTGTGTTCGTTGTGATTGATAATCATGATCTAAGAAATTCTTTGATCTTTCAGATCAATGTCACAGAGACATCCTCCGATTGTAAGTCAGCTTCCAGATGGTGACAAAACACCGAATATGGCTGATCAGGGGAATATTGCAGATCCTCCTACAGTGCCAGCCTTGGAACCAGCCGTTATACCTGTTGCAGGTGCTGATACGTAGTTCAGGGAGGACTTCCTAAGGATGATGCAGACCTTTCAGGGAGCGTCGCCTCATGCCCCATTGATGGTCGAGTTGAAGCTGGTTTTCCAGTAGCATAATCCTCCTTTTATTCAGGGGATGGAAGAACCCATGCTATAGAGTCATGGTTAGAGGCCACACTGATGATCTTCGAGCATCTGGAGATATCTCTAGAGAAAAGGGTAAATCATTCAACTAATATTCTCCGAGACACCACCGTGAGGTGGTGGGAGGTGATCACATTGTCAGGGGCCAGCAGAGTATGACTTGGAATGAGTTTCAGCGCATCATCTATGATTAATTTTATCTAGATACCTTGAGGTCTGACTGATCCCATGTGTTTTTGATTTTGGAGCAGGGTACACTCTTTGTAATGGAGTACTTGTCTCGTTTTACCGAACTGTCGTTCTTCACGCCGATTCTAGCAGGTGATGAGTTGTCCCTTTCTAGGAAGTTTGAGGATGGTCTCTGGTAAGAGATTCGTTCCTAGGTTGATATCTTCAGGTTGAATTCGATATCCTCTATCATCAACTAGCCACTGATCACTCAGCGCAATCTGACAGATTCTGGAGCAGTGAGCCAGGGCTGTTCGACACCCAGAGTAAGTGTTCCTCCCACTAAGAGTAGGAAGTTCCCCAGGGAGTCTACTAGATGAGACCAACGTTGGAGGAATGTATCAAAAAACATCCAAATTTTATGATAACATTCTGGTAGGAGTGGGCATTCAAGGCCTTAGTGTCAGAGAAACCTGATGGAGTGATGATCTTGCAGCAAGAAGGGTCGTCTTCATGTTTTTGTCAGATCATTAAGCCTACAGCTGGTGGTAGTTTTTCTTCTATGACCCCGCATACAATAGATATATCCCCAGTTTCTCAACAGTCTGGGAATTGGAGTTATTAATACCGTTTGGGCCGAGGTGGAGGTTGTAGCCATGGTGGTCAGTCACTAGGGTACCAGCAACAACAGAGTGGATCAGCTCAGAGTGGTCAACCAGGGGCGCAGGGCCACGATACATGCCATACATTTGCCGTGGAGTTGTCCTATCAGGAATAGGATCTCGTACCTTCTATAGTTAGAGGTATGATCTTAATGGACATAGTTTTATCTTCATCCCTTTTCAATGCTGGTGATTATCATAGCATTATCACTTTTACTGTTGTGGATAGCCTTGAGCACTATATCTTTTCATCTGCTAACATGTTGAGTCTTGACTCACCGTTGGGAACGAGGAAATCTAACATAAGTTAGTGTAGAGAGTGCCCTCTTGATATTTCATGGTGTCACTTCATATGGGGTATCTATGTCCTAGAGATGACAGGCTATGATGTCATTCTCGGTGTGGATTGGTTAGTACCCTTCCAAGAATTCGTCGGTTGCTATCACCGCAGGGGGAGTTTCATATCACCAGAGGGAGGATATTTTTTCATAGAGGCCAGTGGGAGGTCCAGGCGGGTAGAGATGGACCATAACATCATGGGTTAGGAGGAGTTACAGCCTAGACTGCCAGTATTTATCTAGATGTCCAGGGGACTTCCCAGATAAACATTCCTCTAGTTGTTGATTGTTTCACGGATGACTTTACAGAGGATTGTTCAGGTTTTCCTCCAGAGCGTTAGGTATACTTTTCTATTGATCTCGTTCCAGTAGAGGCACCAGTGTTCATTCCTCCTTATAGGATGGATACACCTGAGTTGTAGGAGTTCAAGAAGCAGTTGGAGGAGTTGCAGGCAAATGGTTTCATCTGACCCAGTACTTTTCCTTGGGGTTCTCCTGTCCTGTTTGCGAAAAAGACAGACGAAACCCTTAGGCTTTGCATGGATTATCAGAATCTGAACCAGTTGACGGTCATGAACTGATATCCCTTTCCAAGTTTTAAAGACTTCTTTGATCAGCTTCGAGGAGCCCAAGTGTTCTCAATGATTGATTTGAGATCTTTTTATCACAATTTTCAAGTTATACCATCATATATATCTCTTACAGCCTTCAATAGAATATATGGTCTATACGAGTATACGTTCATGCCATTCGGTCTCACAAACGCACCAGCAGTTTTCATGGCACTGATGAACCGAGTGTTCCATCCAAACATGGATTATTTCATGGTGGATTTCATGGACAACATATTTTTATACTCTCATACTCCACACGACCATGATACCCATCTTGAGATCATTCTATGAACACTGATAGAGCATCAGTTATATGATAATCTCTTGATATTCTGCATTTGGATGGATCATGTTCACTTTTTGGGTCACGTTATCTCAGAGGCAGGGGTACCAGTAGACCTAGAGAAAGTGAGGGTTGTAGTTTCCTGGGAGCTGCAGAAGAATGTCTTTGAGGTGCGGAGTTTTCGAAGGCTTTCTGGATACTACAGAAGTTTCATACAATACTTTTTATGCCTTGAGGCACTGCTGAAAGGTCTGACCAAGAATGGGGTGAAGTTCTAATGGTCATATTTTTGTGAGACAACCTTTAAGGTTCTAAAGAGGAGGATGTCTTTAGCACTGATATTAGTCTCTCCAGAGCCAGGCCAATGCTATATAGTATAATGTGATGCTTCAGGTGTCGGACTGGGAGCTGTGCTTATGCAGGGAGATGAGGCTGTTGCTTACGGGTCTCGACAGCTTAGCCGACACGAGAGGTACTACCCGACGCACGATTTGAAGTTGGCAGCTGTTGATAATGCGTTACACTGTTAGGGACTCTATCTTTTGGTAGAGAACATTGTGTTTTTCACCGACCACAAGAGTCTCAAGTACATCTTCACTCATCCTGATCTGAATCTGAGAAAGCACAAGTGGGTTGAGTATCTTCAGGCTTTTATCATTGAGCTCGCCTATACACCGGGAAAGGGAAACGCAGTGGATAATGTGTTGAGTAGGAGAACTCTGATTTAAAAAGTTCATGAGGCTAGCAGTGAGTGACAGCTTATGGATCTGTTCTCTAAGATGCACTTGGAGGTGCACGATAGACAATGACAGACTTTTCTATCTTTTGTTGTTGTTACCTCTAACCTTTTGGATCGGGTACGGATGAGGCAGATATCAGACTCAGAAGGCCAAGTGCAACAGGAGAGTGTGTGAGGAGAGGACCCTCTTCCTGGATGGATAGTGGGCGAGGATGAGATCTTTCATTCCCAGGGATGCATATGGGTGCTAGTAGAAAACAACAAGGAGCTGATGCGGGTTTTTCATTCTTCTGTTTGGGCAGTTCATCATGGCATCCCCAAGATGTATCATGATCTACACCTCCAGTCCTGGTGACCAGGTATGATGAGAGATGTTGCTACTTTTTTCATGATATGTTCTACATGTTAGCAGGTAAAAGTAGAGCATCAGCGAAAAACATAGATTTTGCAGCAGTTACCCATCCCTGAGTGAAAGTGGAACGATTCCGCGATGGACTTCGTGACCTGGTTAGCAAGGTAACCTCGAGGGAGTGATGTTTTTTGGGTAGTCCTCAACATGAATAAAAAGGTTTCTCACTTCTTTCTGATCAAGGAGACCTTTAGTGTTGATGAGCTGGGGCAATTGTACATCCAATAGGTTTAATTTTATGCATAGAGTTCTACACTCCATTTTTTTAGATATGGTTGTGTGTTTCACTTCTCGGTTCTGGTAGGGAATTCAGAAGGCTTTGGGTACACCAATAATTTTTAATACAGCATACCATCCCCAGACAGACGGCCAGTTTGAGCGTATGATCTAGGTGCTGGAGGATATGATCCGAGCATGCAATCTAGACTTTGGAGGTTCCTGGGAGAAACATATCCCTCTTATGTAATTTGCCTATAACAACAGTTTTTAGGTGACTATTCAGATGGAACCTTACGAGGCATTGTACGACATGCCATGCTGAATACATTTGTGCCAGCTGGAGGCAAGAGAGGCTGCGTTGCTGGGACCTCGTCTTGTTCAAGAGATCTCATAGCAGATAGAGTTGATTCAGAAGAGGATGGCTATAGAACAGTCTTGACAGAATTCTTATGATGATCAGCGGAGATGAACTCTATAGTTCGAGGTCGGGGATCATTTTTCCTGCATGTCGCACCGAGGTTGGGACACAAGAACATTCAGATACAAGGTAAACATTCACTGCGGTACGTCAGGCTATTTGAGGTGTTGGATTGAGTTAGGCAGGTAGCCTATCGGTTGCAATTACCCTAGTGGTACTGGGATATTCACGACGTCGTCCACAATTCTCAGCACCAACGTACCTTTTCAGACCCCTCTCTTGCCTTTTAACCAGAGGAGGTTGAGCTTAAAGAAGATGTGTCATATGAGGAGCATCCTATCTGGATTGTCAATCGTCGTATGAAGGTTCTTCATGGCTGTTCTGTTCCTATGGTATGGGTGCTACGGGAACACGGGCGAGTACATGACAAGTATTGGGAGAGGGAGGCAGATGTACGATCGTAGTGGTCGGAGTTGTTCGAGGTTTCTTCTTCTACATCTCTCTAGGGAAATTCAGGGACTAATTTCATTTAGGGGGAAGTTTGTAAGAACCCATATCGTCATTTTAGGAATGTTTTTGTCTTTTCTGGTTGTTTTTTGAGAAAACAAGGAAAATATAGAAATTTTCAATGTACACGTCGTGTACATTATGAGTACACACCGTGTACCTTGTTTCCACCCCATGCCGTGTGTTGACCATGTCCGAACCATACACACGGTGTGTAGGGGTGATGTGGAGGCCACATAAATCAGATTACAGAAAGGCTACATATAAACCATGTACCCCATAAGTACATGCTGTGTAGTTTCTTTTTTTCATTAAACGCACCAGGGTCACACCTCATTGACGGAAACATCTTCTTCTTTAGGTTCTTCGACCGAGAGCACCCCGTACGACCGAGAACATCCTTTGAGCCCCTGAGCCTCCATCTATTTTTTGAATCGATCGCCATCTATTGCATTGGAACCACATCGACAAGCTCTTACTTCTTCTTTAGTTTCATTTCTTGATTTTCCTTCTTTCTCAAGATATCGTTGGTTGAACATTTTTTGCGTTTTTGTAGATATATGTTGTTCTAAGTAGAATCTAGCATCGTGGTCAAATTATATTGATCTTATAGCATTCAGGTAGGCTGTTTGTGCCTTACCTTGAGATTACATTGAATTTTATGTGCAAATTCCACCAATACTCGTGATGGGGGTATTGCGTGTTTACTTTTTGACCCTCTTGTTTTCCCGCCTTTCATGTATGCTTGTGTAGAGGTAATTTGATCTTGTGTGAGGATTATTTGTTGCGCTTGGTTTTTTTCCTTGCTTTATTCTTTTTACAAAATTTGGGTCTTGTTATCCTTTGGACGTTATACCTATTTTCCATGCCTTGTGACCGTAGGATTGAATGATATTTTCTTGACATGCTTGCTATGTTTTAGACTAAGTATCCAAGTATCTATATAGGTGTACTTTGGTTAGCCAAGTATCCCTATAGGTATACTTTGGCCTTATAGAATTATTATGCACTGACTGGCACAAGACTGTGAGAACCTGGTATCAAAGACTATAAGTGATAGACCAAGTGGGCTTCCAAGAGAGTCTTGGACACTATAATCTAGAGGGGACAGACTGAGTGTTCTTTGCAGAGAGTCATAAATATTATAGACTACAAGAGGGTATACCGAGTGAGATTACATAGAGAGTCTTTTCATTGTTTGAATTTATTTAAAAACATGTCCAGGCTAGAGACGGAATTGACTGAGTGAGCTTCCTTAGAAAGTCTGTGATAGACCTGAGACTATAGGAGGAATTGACCGAGTGAGCTTCCTCAGAGAGTTTCTAGACCTTGGGGATATATGAGGGTTATACCGTGTGACCTTCCTCGGATAGTTCCTGACTACCCTAGACTATAAGGGGAATTGACCATGCAAGTTTCCCCAGAGATTCTTATAATTTTCGAATGACCAAACCAGAGGGATTATGCTGAGTGCACTGCCGAGTGGGTTGTGGGTAATTCTTCGAAAGGACCAGAGGGGTTGGCTGCGAGTACATCCCAGAGGGGTTCCTGTTTTTGATAACTGTTTGCTTCATTGCTTCTTGTTGTTCTATGGATTGATTATTGTTGTATGTCATCCTGTTACTGCTCACTGATTACTGAATACTATTTACTGTTTCTGTTTACTGCTTACTGTACTATTACCTTCCATATACTCACTTACTATTAGTCACAGATCTTTGAGTGGTTTCCTACTGGGATTTAGTCTCACGCCCTATTTGGGTCATGATTTTAGGCCCAAACAGACTATGTTGTTGCAGGTATAGATAAGGGTAAGGGCCCTTCAACTTATGGCACATGATTAATTTGGAGCAGGAGAGCATGGGACCAAGATTAGCCTTGCGTTGTTGAGGAGCTTTTATTCTTTCATCTGTACTTTTTTTGGTACTGTTTGTATTTCCAGCATTGTGACATGTTTGGATATTTTCCTAGATATGTATCATGCATATTTTCATTTATATACAAATGTGCACCAGTGGTTTATTTTTTAGTCTCCCCTATTTTCTTGTGCATTGTTGTTGGATATTTACTACATCATCTATTGCATGTTTTCTTTACTTCCGCTATGTAGTCTTCTAATGGGGGCATAGTTTCCCCACTATCACACCCAAGGCCCTCACTTCTAGTCGGCAACCTCTAGAATTTGGTGAAATGCGCTTAAGGCCATGTGACCAACCGTGTACGGGGTGCCTCAAGGTGGCTTCTGGAACTGGGATGTTACAATAATAAACTTATATAATTTCAACTCCAATTTATTAATAATTCTATTATAAAATCAATATTTTATACTTTTACTTATTTCTTTTTTCATGATTACATCGGTTAGGTAAATCATGTCCATTTAATTTGATAACAGGTCCATCCTATATGAATAGATAATCATGATAAAATTTTAATTTATAATAACTATTTACATATTTATATACATCTTAAAATTATTGAGATAAAAAATTAATTACAATGCTCATGTAGATAGTAGGTCATACATATGCGTGGACACTATTTTAAATTTTGTGTGGATGAGACTATATATCGTTAAATGATACATTACCTTTCTATAACCAATAATTTATAATATATCCAATACATTCCTTAAATATTTCATGTTCATCTTCTAAATTAATATTAAATTTAGAAAAATTCATAACACTTCATATGGATGGTAGTCCACATTTTCGGACGTGAATAAATATCATTTTCCAATAGATTTGAATATATGAAGGTAAATATGATATAATTATTATAGATGTATAATTACATCATAAATTTCATAAATTAAAATTAAACCCATTATAATAACAATTTATTAAATATGGTGATAGAAGATGAATTGTATCACAATGTGGAGATGGTAAGTCATACATAAACATGAGTTTTACGATTACTTCCAATTTGATTGAAATTATGGTACATAAATGTAGTAAATTAATAATAATAACAATTTATTAAAATTTTTACATCAAAATATTTATTTTTTCATGAATATAATAGATTTAGAGGATGTATTATAGTTGAAAATTAAAGGATGTTGGGTTAAAGGATTACTACTTATTTGGTATCCCACCTTTGGATTCCTTATTATGGATTCATGGAATGGTATTAAAAGAATAAAAGAACCTATAATTAATTTCCATGGATGTTTAGAAGTAAATTATTAATGCTTTTTTTTGAGATAGAAGTCCCATGGGGGTGTAAATAAGGGATATGGTAGTTACTCTTTTATAACTGAGGGGAATGTCTCTCATTGAATTTATGATAAGATTAAAATATAATAAATTAATTTTACATAGAAATCCTTCCAAAATACTTGATATTCTAAGATAATGTATCATTTGTATGAAATAAAATTGAAAAATAATATTTGGACATGTTTATTTGGAAATTTAAAACATGAAATTTTTTTAACCCCTTAGATGTCAAATTTTTATCATAAATATGGTTATGTTTTTATATTTAATTTGAATCATAATTTTCCAGATAAGTTAATAATTGTTTCATAAATGGATGAATGATGATAATGTGTACCATATCATAACACCTTACACAATTTCAATTTTTTATGGTTTTAAAAATACATAAATAAAATATTATATTTGTAAAAAATAATTCGTGTCAATTTTTTTACAACAGGTCATCAATATATAGGCAAAATGAAAATATAATATTTTAAATAAGGGGAAAATATTGTGTATTCATCTATAAATATTTCTCAACATTATAACTCACTCATATTATATTACAAAAATATTAATAAAATAATTTTTCATTTTTTATTAATTATATAAATATAGTTTCCTTATTTCGTAGTTACTATGAAAATAATTTTATTATTCTCAAAGTAACAATTTTTGTTTTTCTGAATCCTTTTTCTGTCCACATGTTAGCAAAAAATATAAAATTTAAATAAAGGGAGTGAAATTTAGAGAAAAATCATGAATTATAATATAGGCCATTTTTATGGAGAAGTGTTTGTTAAGTAAAATAATTTATAGAACAATGTGAAAATGGTTTAATTACCTTTATCAAATATAAATTATGATGAATAATTATTACCTTAGAACTTAATTTTAATCTAGGTTAACTCGAATTTTCTTTTACCTAGGTGATAAAATTTACAACATTTATTATTCCTGGTTCCTAAGAATAATGGGGAAATATTTACTAAATTTAATAATCCTAATCCTGAATAAATGATCCATTTTTAGGATTAAATCCTTAAAATTAGTGAAAAATATTTTAATATTAAAATTCAAAATGAAATAGAATATCCGTTTTTAAAAAAACCCATTTTATATATTAATATATTTTTATACAAAATTCAACCATAACATTTATTACAATGAACTTAATTTAAATATTCATAATAAATAATATCTTTTTTTATTTGAAACCATTCTTAAACAGATATCTACTTTGTATGTTCTTGAAAAAAATATTATTTTCAATAAAAATTAGTATTTTCTCTTATCAACATAAAAATATATATTGTAATAATCACAAAAAATAACCACATACTAATTAATATATATTTATATAAATAATATTATTACTATTTAAAATTATAATTTAGGGAAACCAGAAAAATTAATGTTATTATTCACTAAATAAAAAAAATTAAAAACAATTTATTTTGAATAATAGAGTGACTCACAAAATGATTTCTTACTTTCTATGTATTTATAAAAAAAATATAATTTTATTATATATTTTTATACACCAAAATTTAATTTCTATGTTATATGATTCATAAAATAATAATATTTCATTGATTATTTATTCATAGTGTTCCATGTTGTATGTGTTATTAAACCATGTGGACATTGAAAATCATCATTGGTATCATTCTGTCACACCATTTAATAAATTTAATTTACAAAATTTTAATATTTTATTGGTAATTAGGGTTTTGATATTTCAAAATTAATTTCTAGAAAACCTAAATCGAAAAAATGGATTAAAAATGTTCATCATAAAAATAGTTGCAGTGAAAGAAATTTGCATATAAAAACGTATAATTATGTCTCCAAAAAGGTGGTCATTAGTGGGAAGTTAAAATTTGAAAATTGGGTATAAAAATAATGACCATAGTATAATATTGAGTGTTTTAGAACATGTTCAAGATAAATTTAATGACCACAAAACACGAAATTAATGATTATGAAATGTCCTTAGATTCATCTCAAATGATCTAAAAGTATAATATATAATTTCAATATACATTTTTCTATTTTTCTATTTTTTTTAATATAATGATATATAACATGAGAAAATACAAATATTAAAATTTCATCCAAATCATAAGTAATATTTCATCCTTAGTTTATGATTCATTCAATTTATACATCAGTTCTTACACTAAAAATGGATATTCAAGAAGAATTTTTCATTCCAAAAGAAATAATATAATCTTTTAATATGGAAATATGATATTTAATTTTATTTTAAAACTACTTTGAAATAGATATGTTAGAACCACAAAACTAGTTGAGGGAAAAAACAACTAAAATCAAATCACCATCAACCCAAATTTAGATTTCAAAAATCAGAATTCAAATTTTAAAATTCAAAATAAAGGACCATCAAAAATAAATGATCGTGCCGCGTGGCCAGTGCAATGAACCTGAAATAAATTCCCGAACATGAAGAAAACTATTATATAAACTTATAATATTCTAATCACCTTAATCATTGAATATGAGAATCCATGCCATATAATCCCAAGAGAACAACAAAAACAATTTAGTATGTTCCACATGGACCAATGAAATCTACAAGAGAACCACATCCCAATCAAACTTTGTACAAATTTTTACAAGACCAACATGGAGAGTAGAATATGAACATTTTTATAAAGATAATATGGATGTAGAATTAGCCTGAAAAATATGAAACACCTAAGCAATGATTGTTATCTCTATTGAAGCCATTCTATGATAGCACCATGGTCTCCTTCTATTTTGATTTTAATTTATTGACATTTCAAAATCATTATGTTTATTGGAAAAATCTCCAAAACATTGCAATCATAACCATAAAAACCAACACATCATTTAAATTTTTCATAAAATCTATAACCGAACACAAGTTTTTTCAT
Organism: Viscum album; assembly: GCA_963277665.1. Taxonomy (NCBI): domain Eukaryota; kingdom Viridiplantae; phylum Streptophyta; class Magnoliopsida; order Santalales; family Viscaceae; genus Viscum; species Viscum album. The sequence continues at coordinate 932,925,865 of OY728140.1, forward strand.
CTAGGATGATTAACTATAACAACTAATCAAAATCATCAAGAAAAAAATGGAAATAATAACAATATGTCAGAAGCTAGACAATATAAAAATTCAAAATATAATGAGGAAAAATACCATTAACTATTTGAAAGAAACCAAATTTATCAATATACCATAATAAAAAAATCATGTATGTCAACAAATAATGAAAACTAATACCGTAAGTTAGAACTAAAGCAGTATAAATCGTATATTTTTTAAAAAAGATATATCAAACAACACATCCCAAAACCACCAATGAGAGACACTACATCTGACAAATATAGAGGCTATTTATATATATTTTTGAGAAATATAAGATTTTGAGATGAATAAGGACCTTTGTAGTGAGCCACATTCGTAGTGAGAAATTAACACCCGGTTAGGATAAACACATATAGAGTAGAGGGGAGCAGTGATGAGTGAACAAACACCAAAACACATGAAGATAAAGGCCCTATAGAAAAACATGGACACTTATTGAGAGATACCAATACAATAATTTTATTCATGAATGAAAAGAACGTCTTGTAAGTGAAAAAAGAGTTATGGAAAAAAAGGACAAGTATTCTGCATCATATGATGTTTATCAAATAAAAAATAATTTTCACCAGTTACCCATCATAATAAATCATATTTTAGCCTCAATAAAAATAGTTATTGTTCATTTTAATCCATTAAAAATTATTTAACCATAAAACCCATAAAAAATATGTATGAAAAAAATTAAAAATTAAAAATTTTTCCAAAAATGCTACTGAATTTTCAAACCCAACATTACATTAATCCCTACAAATATTATTATCTCAAAATATCATATCCCAAATTTTCGAATAACATGATAGTTTATTCTCAAAAGACATCATAATTATATATATTACTATAATAATAATATGAAAACATGTTTTCTTCCACATATTAACTCAATAATTGATTATTATATAAAATCATATATTATAAAATATATTAAATACATCCAGAAATGTTGTAAACTCAATAAAATATAAAATAATCAAATTTTTCATCAAATCTATTATTAGTTACATGGTCATAAATACTTTACCATTTATGTTATTAATAACCTATTAATCGTAGATAAATATTTTTATTTCAAGCTTGAGAATATATTAATGTTTATCACTCTCTCAATCAGATTATTTTCAAATAAATTTCACCTTACCATTAAATCAATTATCATGGTTATCGATAATAATCAATATGTGATTGAGAATTATTATAGAAAAACCATTTCCGAACAATATTTATATTATTAAATATTATTATTACAAAAATATCATTTATTATAATACCTCTACAATATAATTCTCTAATTATAATACATAAACATATTAATCATTAAACATATTTATTTGAAATTAACTTGTATTAATCAATTTATTCATTATCATCTTCTTTATTTGTTATAACATTCATATACTCTTCAGAAATAGTAAAAAAGCTAACATGTACAACCTGGTTGACCAACAGCTCAATCTTAATCCTTAAGATATTGATCAGCATAATTATAATATTTTTAATATTGAATATATTTAACCAATGATTATACCTTATGAAAACCATTATGATCATCCATTTACTTTACCAAACTTTTCAATTTTCACTTTTTATTTGTTTCTCAATGTCCTAATTTTCCAAACCCAAAACTTCTTTTCATTCCATGGTGTCATTTCGATGTTTTATTCTTCTGAAATACTTAACATGTATGAAAATAAATCCTCTTCCCTACATGGTCTTCTTAAAACACTATTTTTCATTTATTATTTGTGTCAATAAACTCACCCATGATGAGATTTTTTGTCATATAGTGACATATATGATTATACATAAATACGTGGTATTACATTGAAGATATTATTTCACATGGTTTCTCATAAAGACAATAATTCAATTGTCTATAACATTTACTGTTAATATAATTCCCCCACATGAAAATAAAATACTAAAAAAAAGAAAATGCTTAATTTTCTTGATACAATAAAAATATTAAACTACTATATATTAATAAAATAACATTCTTAGGTTGTCCAATTTTGGAAACCTTTTGTTTCATATATGGGACATTATTTTTAAACTACGTAATACATGTTCATTAAATAAATGATATTATCATATATATAGTCATTTCCCCATGGTTCTCACCAATGATTTTACATCATAATCTCTACGTACTAACTAAATATATACTCTAATAAAATCAATTGTGACCAATTATTTTTATACATTAACGTCACAACTTCTTAGATTAATATTGTCAAAAATTGACAAATAAACTCATGATTACTATATATTTTTAGTGTATTTGGAATGTAGACACAAATAAATATGATTTTATGAAATATCATCAACATCTATGAATATTTTCATCCCACATATCACTCATCATAAAAACAACATACACAAACCAATATTTATGACATGGGTAAATGAAACATAATATAGGGTGATCTAAGAAACTCAGTAAGGGTAAACAAGAGATATAAATATAAAAGATAATATAGAATGTAAGTTTAGTATATGGGTATGTGATCATGGAAATAAAATAAAATGTTTATAGTCAATCAATTAAGGTTTATAATCATGACCCATTGAATAAATAATTATCATTTTAAAAGGCATGAATTATAAGGATTAGAAACTATTCTAAATCAATCATGAACTATAATTTCATGTCATATATGTGTGGAAAACTCAAAAGTATAGAAATGTTTTTTTATGTTTGAAATGGCCCGGACCTCTCTGACACATTCCTTTGTCAAATAGAAGGCCATTAAGTGTTATGGAGGGTAAAATGGACTTTTCCCACACTTTCCATAATTTTGTAACTAAAAATCATGTAGTGTGAGTACACGTCATGTACCCCCTCTCCGGGTATACCCCATGTTGAAGTCTGTGTCCTTACCATGTGAGATAAATGAGTACATGCCATGTATCCCATACTACACGTCGTGTAGTACCTCCGCACGTACGCGTTACCCTCAAATCGTGTGTTGACCAGTTAACGACCATGTGCCGTGTTGGAGCAGTGTCCTTTTCATGTGAAATAAATGAGTACATGTCATGTATCCCACACTACATGTCATTTAGTCCCTCCACGCGTACGCGTTACCCTCAAACCGTGTGTTGACCAGTCAACGGCCGCGTTCCGCATTGAAGGTCATGTTGGAAGCCGCGTGGTGACCATGTGAAATGGCCGAGTACATGCCATGTACTAGTAAGTAAACATTGTGTACTTTTGTGTTCTCTCCTATAAAAGGAGGGGTCCTCTCTTCCTTTTCAACTCACTCCACTCCTCCCCATTCCCTTGAGCATAGCTCTCCCAAGAGACTCGAAGGATCTTTTCCTCCATAACTTCTTAGTCTGAGTTCCGATTTACGATCCGTCAGTGGCCATGAGATCTTGACGATGAGGAGGAAATTCCGATCCTGGATCTGTTGTCTTCCCTTCAGCCTTTCCTTCCCAGCTTCCACTCGAGGAGGTTTTGATGGGATTTGACAGAAGTGACGGACACCGACGAACGTCTTTTAATGTTAATCTGGGGGAGCATTGTGATCAGAACCTGTGCACATAGGGATCTTACCTTCATCTCTCTAAATTATGCATCATGCAGGGTGGGTGTCCTCTTGTTTACATGAAACACATTTGAACCGGTTTAACAAAGATAATAACTGGCTTATATAATGGGTATAGGATGTTTGTGAATGTAGTTACATTATTTATATCCTGTGATATTATTTTGTGAATTGAATAGGCTTATGCCTACTGAAAAAATGGTCGTTAAGGGCCTTTGCTTGCGAAATTAAATGCTTCCCTATCTATATAGACCGTTTATGGATGGAAACTATTTGGAATTTGGGAATTGGTTAATCACATAATGTTTGCTGATTAAAGGAATAAAAGGAACCCTTGTGTGATCACCCTGGTTGAACAAAACTGAAATAATAAACATGTGGGTGATGTTCAGGGGTTTTTTATGTAGATGGAGTGTTTTTTGGGTTGTTGTGGATCGGGTGAGCAGAAGGGCTGCTGTTAGCTTGACTGTGGGTTGGTGTGAATGCTATGTTGGTGGTTGGTAGCGGGGCTATAGGGATGGGTTTGAATTTGAACGAACTATGGGTTCTGAATATTAAATAAAAGTGGAAGAGTTAATGAATGGTGTGGCATGGTAGTGGAACGGGAATAATAATCAACGAGGTTGGATGGTTAATAAAAATGTACTTGTTTGTGTTGCATCTATTTTCCTAACAAGATTTGTAGATGCCAGGGATATGTTTTACGAACTATTGATGTGGTTGGTTGTGGATATTTTCCTAGTAGTTATGGAAAAAATAAAATAATAGTATTGAAATGTGAAAACCAAAATGAGGTTGGGGTTGTTTGTTGTATGCATGCTTCGTAGTAGCATTGCCAAGGCACATGCTCAGTTTCTCTGTTTAGAAGCCATAGGTTGGGTTGTGTGTTTTGTATACATATATATATATGTATCTTTGTGTTTTGTCACACCCCACCCATGTTGAGCACATAGTTTCGAACACTCCCATTTCATGGGAGAGGGTGTTTTCCTTTTAGTTACTAGATCATTCATGCTCCTTCTTCGATAGTATGTTATGTCTTGAGGCGACCTTATAGATAAGTCTCTTCAGGTAGGTTTCGATTGGGATGGTATTAGCCCAAAACAATTCGGGCAGGTTTGCTGTTTTTTCCCAAGAATCATCGAGATGAGTCCAAGGTTTTTTCGGGCAGGATATGCGGTTGTGAGGGCCAGGTGTGTGCGGGCGGGATATGCGGTTGTGAGGCCCAGGTATGTGCGGGAGATTATGTGGTTGTGAGGCCCAGGTGTGTCCGGGCAGGAAGAGTGTGGTAGTGTCAGGACATTTTCCATTTGGAAGAGTAGATAACTAGTGGGAAATGGTGCGGGGTACCCAATACTCTTGTTCTTATATACTACTACTACCTGTTGTTTTGTGTTTTGGTGAGCGTGGCTGGTGAGGTTGGGAGGTTATAATTCCTTGATAGGTTTTGGATTCTTCTATTGTTCTCACGGGACATTAGGATGTGTCCCCACTTGTTCACGATAGCTTTAGGTTTCCCTACTCAGTATACTTGTATGATCACGCTACCTTTACTTTCAGGTTTCCGAGAGGACTAACAGGGCCATGTGGGACCCTACTAATTGGGACAGTTGGAGTTTTTGTTGTAGTTGCTGTAATCTTGTTTTCTTTTGGCATTGTACTTTTGAGCTTTCCTGTACATGTACCTTATTTCAGAACTATTTAAACATGCACGTGGGATTTTTTTGGTTTCATTTACTTTTCTTTACTTTCGTATTATTTTGGTGATTAACTCATGAAATTTCCCGGTCTTAAATAAATAAGTAGGTTAATGCCTCTCATATTGTGAAAAACTCATTCCCTTGGTGCTAGTCGCCACTCTAGGGCCTACTGGAGGCGGGACTCAGGGGTTCATTATCTCCCTTCAACCATTTCCAGCTCAGGAGGGGCATCTTTGGTGGGAGGGGGTCATGACAAAATGGTATTAGAGGTGATGGATTAGAGATAGAATGGAGTTTGGAGTTCATCACAATTAAGATTTCATGGGATGGTAGGGAAACAGTGTTTGCTGATCTTGGTGTGTGAAATAGGCCAAGGACGATCGGCTAGGGCACGAGATTTTAAGGCCCCCCGTGATCCGATGCAAGGACTGTGAGTCGAACGAATGACCAAGTGATACTACATTGAATTCAGGGTAGAGACCCTAGGGAAGTTACATGCATCATCATGATTGTGTTTTACGTGATTTGGGTGTTTATGGAAAAGAATTGAAATAAAAATGATAAAATAAAACCTTGAGAAATTTCCTTAATACTTGGGGTTAGGTGATAGTTGTTTACCGTAAATCTATGGCACCAGGACATCGTCCCTGGGTGGCTCAGACATCCGAGACCCAGTAGATTCAGGTGGTAGATCATTTGGGGATTGACCGCGAGGAGGAAGATAACCAGTGACAGAAGAATCTCTGTTCATTCCAGTGACAAACCCTCTAGAAGTACGAGGGTAGTACTTTTTATATGGAGACGGAGGTGTGGCTTGAGGAGCTATGGATCACATTTACTTTCACCCTTGCTCTGAGGGAGTAATGGGTTCCCATAGCAGTCAGTCAGCTGAGAGGTACGACACGTCAGTGGTAGACGCTCTACCTTGGAGAGAGGACATAGATAGAGGGTCTGTGGGAAAACTTTGAGAAGGAATTCTGAGAGGAATTTCTTTCTTCCAGGATCAAGGCGGAGAAGCGGTATGAGTTACTCTACATTCAGTAGGGGAGTATGTCAGTACAAGAGTTGGGGATCAAGTTGAAAGATCTCCTACGCTATGCTCAAGATCTCTTTCCAGATGAGGAGCCTCAGGAGAGAGGTTTGGAGGAGGCGCTTCGTCCTTCGCTTCAGTATGTTGTCACCCGATTCACTCTTCCGACGTACTTGGAAGTATAGAAGAAGGCAGAGGTTATAGAGATGATGCACTCACAGGGAAGTGATCCACAAGAGGGAATCTAGCCGGGTTCGTCGAAGGGGAAGGCAGTCAGCAGCAGGTCTCCTATGACAGGACCTTCCAGATTCTGGCTAGTAGGGAGAAGGCCTCAGCAGTTCTAGTTCAGATCTTCGGTTCCTCGTCCCTTTATCATGAGCCCAGGACCGAAGTATTTCTCTTGTAATGATTTTGTGCACATTCAGAGTCAGTGCCTGACCCGAGCTCAGTATTTTGGTGTAGGGCAGGTTCAGCGCCCTCTTTTGCAGCACTAGTTGCCGGTGAGGCCCTTCAAGAAGCAGTAGGACCCTGGTCCTCTGAAGGCATACATTGCAGGAGGAGGCCAACCTCTGGGTTCTCCTCAGGGACCTCGACCAGGACGTGGTCGGGGAGGCGGTCGATATCAGAGAGGAAGAGCATCTGGGCATGGACAGTTGCACGCATCATATTTGACATCTCTGGAAGGACCAGAGGTGGTGCGAGGTAAGATTTTCTTATTCTTCACTCTCATTTATACTTTTTTCAATTCAGGAGCATCACACTAATTTGTTGTACTCGGTCTAGACAATTATTTTGTTCTAGACGTCGAGAGACTTTCCGTACCAATGGTGCTTAGTACACCAGTTGGAATCCAGACCAGGGTATCTTGTGTTTTCTGGGGATGTTGGCTGATGTTGGGACCGCATTGATCTAGTGGGGACCTTCTTTTTATACAGATGCAACCATACGATGTCATCCTATGCATCAACTAGTTTTTTTCTATTAGTGTCGTTATGGACTGCTTCTGAATAAGGGTTTTGTTCTCCGACGTGGACGGGCAGCATGTATCTTTTGTTAGCGAGAGGAGCAATCAGGTGGGAAGCCGACATGTGAAGCCTCACCTTTCCTTGTTAGGTGTGTTATCGGGTGTTTTAGATGATACAAATAAGATTGATGTACCATAAGTTGTTGGGGAGTGCCTCGATGTTTTTCACGAGGAGTTTGTTACTATACCCCCCAGACGTGACATTGAGTTCGGGATAGACTTACAGCCTGGTACCTGTCTAATTTCGATGGCCCCTTATGGGATATGACCTTCAGAGTTGCGGGAGTTGCGAATTCAGATTGAAGATTTAATGGAGAAGAGTTTTGATCGACCGAGCGGGTCACCATGGGGTGCTCCAGTTTTGTTCGTGAAGAAGGCAGAATGTGGTCTCAGGCCATGCATAGACTACAGAAGGATGAATCAGGTAACAGTCAAGAACTTTTACCCCCTTCCAAGGATATATGACCTCTTAAACCAGCTGAGGGGAGTAGGTTGGTTTTTTATGATTGATCTACGATCTGGATATCATCATCTGAGGGTAAAGAATAATGACATCTTGAAGATGGATTTCAGGTGCAGGTATGGGCACTTCGAGTTTGTAGTGATGTCGTTTGGAGTTATAAATGAACCAGCTATGTTAATGGGACTTATGAACCTTGTCTTCCGAGAGTTTCTGGATCGGTTCGTCATTGTTTTTATTGATGACATCCTGATCTACTCAAGATCAGAGGGGAGCACGCTGAGCATCTCAGGGAATTCTTGGAATTCCATCAACACCACAAGCATTATAGGAAATTGTCAATGTATAAGTTCTTAAGAAAGAAGTATACTTCCTTGGGGACGTAGTGTCTCATCATGGAGTGTAAGTGGACCCATCGAAGGTAGAGGCAGTTGTTTCTTGGGAGGCAGCCAAGGGCATGGCAGAAGTTCGTAGTTTCTTGGGGTTGGCATGTTACTATCAGAGGTTCGTTTCAAACTTCTCTCGAGTTGCTGATCCATTGATGGATTTGACTAGAAAGAACATGGTCTTCCAATGGAGTGATCAGTGCCATAAATCTTTCGATTACCTAAAGTAAGAGTTGGTCAGTGCTCCCGTACTGAGGTTTCCAGAGGAAGGGTTGTTGTAAGAGTTGTTTTGTGATGCTTCTGGCCTTGGCTTGGGGTGCGTACTGATGAAAAAGAAGGGTGTGATTTGTTATGGGTCTAGGCAGTTTCACCCTTACGAGTGTAACTATGCCACCCATGACCAAGATCTTGTAGCCGTAGTTTTTTCATTGAAATTGTGGCGACATTACCTCTTTGGGGAGCGCTTTGTTTTCTTCTCATATCACAAGAACATCTATTATATCTTCTCCCAGCATGACCTGAACATACGAAAGCGGAGATGGGTTGAGTTTATCCAAGACAATGACTTCGAGATCTCTTAAACTGAAGGTAAGGGTAGCTTTGTGGATGATGCCCTTAGTAGGAAGTCGCATAAGGAAGTGGTTCGAGAATCTACGGATGCTTGGAGGGCGATGGGAGAGTTGGATGCCTTGCACATGGATCCAAGGGTTGAAGGTGTTAGAGGGTGTTTGTTTCAGATGATGGTACAATCCTCCTTGTTGCAGCTGGTGGAAGAGTCTCAGTGGGGAGACTCTGAAGAAGAAGTAATACAGAATCATATCGATCAGGGAAACGCCCCAGAAGGATGGTCAGAGGACAGCTGACATCAGATGCTTTTTCATGGAAGGATGTTTGTTCTATAGAATATGGGTGGGGGAGTTCTCTGTGAGTTCCATAGCTCATCCTTGGTGGTACATCCAGGGGTTTCAAAAATGAACCTTGGCCTGAGGGAACAGTTTTGGTGGTAGGGGGTGAAATAGGCAGTGGTGGAGTTTGTGGTTAAGTGCCTAGTGTGTCATAAAGTGAAAGTTGAACATCGTCTTCCCAATGGTTTGTTTCATATTTTAGATGTCCCCGAGTGTAAATGTGATGACATCTTAATGGAATTAATCATAGGACTACCTAGAGCATAGGTTGGTTATGATGCTATATGGGTAGTGGTGGGTCGACTGAAGAAATTAGCTCACTTCTTAGTAATTAAGGAGTCAGGTCCGGTGAGTACCTTAGCACAGAGGTACGTAGACGAGTTGGTACAGTTTCCTGGAGTTCCGAAGACTATCATCTCCGATCAGGATACTCAATATACCTCACGATTCTGGAGGGGTTTATAACATGCTTTTGGCACCCAACTATGCCTTAGCACCACTTTACATCCCCAGACTGATGGGCAGACAGAGTGGACTACCCAGATGTTGGAGGAAATGCTGCGAGCATGCGTTCTGGATTTCGGAGGGTCATGGGTAGGACACTTTCCTTTATTATAGTTTTCCTAAAACAACAGCTTCCACTCTACTATTATCATGACACCGTTTGAGGATTTGTATGGAAGACCATGTCGGTCACCCATTTGCTGGGCAGAGGTTGGTGAGACAGGTGCTCTTGGGCCAGAGGTAGCTCAAAGAACCACAGAGAAAGTCCAGCATGTGCGTCAGAGGATGAAAGCGGCTCATGATTGATAGAAGTCTAATGCTAATCATCGGAGAAGACCCTTGGAGTTCGAGGTGGGAGATCATGTGTTCATGAAGGTTTCCCCTCAACGGGGGCAACAAAGGATTGGGAAAGTGTATAAGCTCTCCTCTAGGTTCATCGGACGTTTCGAGGTACTGAGGTGAGTCGGTGAGGTGGAATATCAGCTAGCCCTGCCACCTCAACTGGAGAAGTTTCGTGATGTATTCCACGTCTCCCATCTTCGTCAGTACTTGAATGACGACTCTCATGTTATCGACTGGGGATAGATAGATATGGGAGACGATGGGACCTTCGGGGAGCGGCCAGTCAAAATCAAGGATCGTAAAGAGAAGGTGCCCGGTGGACAAACCATTCCCTTGGTTCGTGTTTTGTGGAGGCATGGCGTCCTCAAGGAGAGAACTTGGTGGCGAGAGGCTCAGATACACTTTTAGTACCCAGAGTTGTTTTGAATTGTGTTGTGCTTTATTTTTCTGAGCTTTTTTTTGATGTTATACTCTGTACATTTGATTTATGGAATGCATGGCTTGTCAGTTGTGAGACTTTTGATTCCTTGTTCTCTGGAAGTGTGTAACATGTCTGGATGTGTGGGGAAATGGAAAACCCAGATCCTTAATCGAGACGCATTAATGAAGATGCCATTGAACCCATGTGGGAGAGTCAGTTCCGCCTAAAGAGGATAATATCTTGACATAGGAGAAGGAATTTCCCCAAACCACGTGTTTGGGCAGTGTGTTGGTTATGTGGTGTTGAGGGAAGTGCATGTTGAAAAATCCTAATGTATGGAAGTGGGGAGACCCAATTCTTAATCGAGATGCAATAATGAGGATGCGATTAAACCTGTCCAGGTGGTTCAGTGCCACCTAAAGCGGATAATATTTCGACATAGGAGAAGGAATTCCTAACACATATGATTAGGGTTGTTGGATGGGTTCATGTTATAATGAGAGACCTAAGTGGTATCTTGTTGGGTTCCACTAGGTTGGATTTTGAATTCTAAAGGAATTGAATGTTATAAGAGGTATCTGATGTAATGGCCCGGACCTCTCCGGCCCATTCCTTTTTTCAAAAAGAAGGCCATGTAGTGTTCTGGAGGGTAAAATGGACTTTTCCCACACTTTCCAGAATTTTGTAACTACACGCCGTGTAGTGTGAGTACCCACCGTGTACCCCTCGTCGGGTATACCCATTATTGAAGGCTTTATCATTTCCATGTGAGATAAATGAATACATGTCGTATATCCCATACTAGATGTCGTGTAGTCCCTCCCTATGTATGCATTACCCTAAAACCATGTGATGACCAGTCAACGACCGTGTGCCGTGTTGGATCCATTTTCTTGCCGTGTGAAATAAGTGAGTACACGCCGTGTATCCCATACTACAGGTCGTTTAGTCTCTCCCCACATATGTGTTACACTCAAACCATGTGTTGACCAGTCAATGTCCGCATTCCGCGTTGAAGGCCGTGTTGAAAGCCGCGTGGTGACCATGTGAAATAGCCGAGTACACTCCTTGTACTAGTATGTACACGCTGGGTACTTTTGTTTTCTTGCATATAAAAGGAGGGGTCCTCTCCTCCTTTTCAACTCACCCCTATCCTCCCCATTCCCTCGAGTAGAGATCTCCCAAGAGACTCAAATTCTCTTTTCATCCATAACTTCTTCATCCGAGGTCCGATTTACGATCTGTCAGTGGCCACATGATCGTAACGACAAGGAGGAACTTCTGAGCATGGATCTGTTGTCTTCCCTTAGGCCTTTCCATCCCATCTTCCACCCAAGGAGGTTTTTCCAGGATTTGACAAAAGCGACGGACGATGATGAAAGTCTTCTATTGTTGATCATGGGGATCGTTGTGATCAGAAACTGTGGAGGTATGGATCTTACCATCGTCTCTCTAAATTGTGCATCATGTGTGGTGTGTGTCCTCTTGTTTACGTGAAACACATTTGAACTGGTTTAACAAATATAATAATTGGATTATATAATGAGGATGGGAAGTTTGTGAATGCAGGTACATTATTTATATCCTGTGATATTATGTTGTGAATTGAATAGGATTATGCCTAATGAAAATCATGGTTGTTGGGGGCCTTTGCATGCACAATTAAATGATGCCCTATCTTTCTAGATCGTTTATGGACGGAAACATTGTGGAATGTGGGAATTGGTTAATCACGTAATGTTGGATGATTAAATGAATAAATAGAACCCTTTTTTGATCACCACGGTTGAACAAAACTGAAATAATATACATGTGGGTATTGGTTAGGGTTTATTTATGTAATGGGAGTGTTTTTCGGGTTATTGTTGATTGGGTGAGCAGCGGGGCTGCGATTATCTTGATTGTGGGTTGGTGTGAATGCCATGTTGGTGGTTGGCAGTGGGGATGCAGGGATGGGTTTGAATGTGAACGAACTATGGGTTGTGAATATTAAATAAAAGTGGATGAGTTAATGAATCGTGGGGCATGGTAATGGAATAGGAATAATAATCAATGGGGTTGGATGGTTAATAAGAAGGGACTTGTTTGTGTTGCATGTGTTTTCCTAACATGATTTGTAGATGCCAATGATATTTTTTACGATTGATTGATATGACTGGATGTGGATATTTACCAAGTAGTTAAGGAACTAATAAACTGACATTATTGAAACGTGAAAACCTAAATGGAGTTGGGGTTGTTTGTTGTATGCATGATTCGTAGTAGCAGTGATGAGGCACATGCTCAATTTATCTTTTTAGAAGCCAAAGGATGGGCTGTGTGTTTGGTATACGTATATATATATTTATCTTTTTGTTTTATCACACCCCACCCATGTTGAGAACTTAGTGCAGAATAATCCCATTTAATGGGAGAGGGTGTTTTCCCCTTGGTTACTAGCTCCTTCCTGCTCCTTCTTCCATAGTCTGTGATGGTTTGAGGTGACCTTACATCTATGACTCTTCAAGTAGGTTTCGATTGGGATGGTATTAGCCCAAGACTCTTCGGGCTTGATTACTATTTTCCCCATGAATCTTCAAGATGAGGCCCAGGTGTGTGTGGGCGGTATATGCGGTTGTAAGGGTGAGGTGTGTGCGGGTGGGATATGCAGTTGTGTGGCCCAGGTGTGTGCGGGCGGGATATTTGGTTGTGAGGCCCAGGTCTGTACTGGTGGGAAGAGTGTGGTAGCGTCAGGACGTTCGACGTTAGGAAGAGAAGCTAACTAGTGGGAAATGGTGGAGGGTACCCATTAATCTTGTTCTTATATACTACTAACTAGTGGGAAACGTTGTGCTCAAGCATAGCTACATCCTGAAATCCATCTACAATTCGTTCCACAACTGAGATGTGAATCATGAATCTCAATCTGAGACTATTTTTAAAGGGACACCATGAAGCTGAACTTTATCCTACACGTATAGGCATCCCAAGAACTCTACAGAGCTCTATTCCCTCATAGCTAGGAAGTGGGGAGACATGGTGAGTCACTCAATTATCAACCAGATGGAATCATCCGTCATAGACATCCGTTGTAGGCCTGTCACAGAGTCCATCTATATTCCATCCCACTTCCATTCTAAAACATGCATTGGGTGAGATAATCCCCCAGGAACCTAGTGCTCAGTCTTCACATGCTGGCACATAAGGCCTCGAGAAAAGAATTCTTCTACTACCTTATTCATGCATGACCACTAGAACTGCTTCCAGAGACAATATTACATCTTAACCACAATAGGGTATGCTTCCAAGGGGGGTTTATGAAACTCCCTCAAGACATCCATTAGAAAACCCACTGGTACAATAGTTCATCCTCTAAAAACAACTACATTCTCCCCCACAATGAAAATATCCATCAGTAGCATGACCTCTGGATAACTGAGCATGTAATGTCTCCCAATCAACATCTCCCAGTTGTGCCTCCCAAACTCAATGTAAGAGTGAATGGGTGACAACCATCGACTGAAGGTAATCTGTGTTCTCTCTATCCATGAAGGATAACTTTAAGGTGTCTAGCTACTCTATGGCCTCACTCAACTATTCTAAGCTCAACCTTCTGCTAAGAGTATCTCCACCATGTTCCCCTTCCATGGAGTATAGATAATCTCAAAATCATAGTACTGGATGAACTCTAGCAAATTCCTTTGCCTCAGATTCGGATCCTTGTGTGTGACGTTATATTTGAGGCTTTGTGGTCAGAGTAAGAGAAACAACAGTCACCCATAATGTAGTTTTTCCAGATTTTTAATGTGAATACTACCACTGCCATATTCAGATCATGGGTCACATAGTTCTACTCATGTGGTCGTAGTTGGAACAAACCCTTAACAGTTATCGACTATCCCTGCATCAGGACACGTCCAAAACCAATCGTTGATGCATTGTACAATACTATATACTCAACACTATCCTATGGAAATCTCAAAATCGGAGTGCTTTTCCAACCATGCGTCAACTACTCAAAATCCTACTGTAACTTCTCTATCCACATGAAGGGTTTCCCCATCCGAGTCAAGGTAGTCATCGATGCTGACATGTGGGAGAAATCAGGAATGAATATTCAGTAATATTATGTCAACCCTAGGAAACTTCAAACCTACATTACAATTTGAGTTGGCTCCCATGCATGCACGACCTCCACCATGTCTTGGTCCATAGCTACTTTATCTCTTAAGATGAAATTTCCAAGAAAATGGACTTCCATAATCCATAACTGACACTTCGAGAGCTTCCCATAAATCTGGTGCTCTCGGAGTACATCTATAACCATCTACTAGTGTCTCACATGCTCTTCCACTGACACTAAATAGACAAGGATATCATCGATGAAGACCACTACGAACTGGTCCATGTACGACTAAATGATATGATTCATATGTTCCCTGAACACTGTGGGGGAGTTCTTCATCCCAAAAGGCATCACCAAGTACTCATATTTACTGTAGCATCATCTGAAATTATCCATCTATATATCCTCGTCCTGTACTTGTAACTGGTTGTATCCTATCCGAAGTTCAGTCTTCAAGAACCACTATTCCCCTCTCTCATGATCAAAGACGTCGTTGATCCTTGATAGTGGATACTTTTTCTTTACCATCACCTGGTTTAGGTGCTAGTAATCCACACACAACCCCAAACTCCCATCTTCATTAATGGAAAAGAAAACTAGTTCTTCCCTGGGGAAAACACTGGGTATTATGAAACCCTTGATTTTCAAATCATCCAAATGCACCCTCAGCTCATGAATCTCTGCGGGAGCCATCTGATATGCTGGTGGGGAAATCAGTGTCGTCCCAGGGTGTAAGTCGATGTAGAAGTCGATCTATCATTGGGGAAGTAGTCGTAGAACATCTTTGGGATAGAAATCCCCGTACTCTGCCACTACAGTCAGGAATTGGAAGGTCATGAAATTTGTTGCTCCGAGTGTAAAAATTTCCAGCTCATGAGGGATCAGTTTCACCCTCCTACGCATGCCCCCATTCTGTGCTTCCTGTGTCTCCTTTTCAGCAACAACTGAATACCACATCCCATTGTTGTGGACACACCGCCCTCATAGTCTAAAGAATACAGTCTAGGGAGAAACCGAAGATAACCAATCCATACTGAGAATGACATTGTAAGGCCTCGACGCTGTCACCAAGAGGTTCCAACTGAAACTATTGCATCTAAGGGTAAGATCACACTATCTGCAATGGTGCATGATCATCGAGTCTCCTCCTGTAGGTGTCTCCAAGCATAAGGTTCGATTCAATGACTCTACCAGAATCTCAATTTTTCACACAAGACATGTGGTGAGGAAATAATGAATGGAACTTGTGTCTATAAGTATGGAATCTATGGTAGAAAAGACACAGACCATACCTTTGATCATCTCTAGTGTTCCTAGGTCATACGACTTGACCTCGTGCAGCTGTCCCCACCCCTATCTCCCAGCTCTCTGAGCCTGGTGCAGACCTCATGGGGGCATAGGTGAAAGTATATCAAAGTGTCTACCACCACATGCACCTCTCCCTACTCCTTTTCCACATCTACCGCATGGTGGGATATTCAGATCCAACTTCTGCCTCTTCCTCAGTGGTCCATCCACTGCCTCCCTGTTAGCAGATCGATGGGTCAGAAAGTATCTAGAATGATGTTCCATAACATAACATGTGTAGAATAACCTCTCCATAGGATGATGGTATCCAGCCTGAGATCCATGGATTATCGTTCCCATGTCCTCAGTCCTACTGTGATGTATCCCACATCCCAATCTCTATGCCTAACATTGGCTCTGTGATGCCAAGGTCTCTGCACTTGTATGCCTACTAATGACTATCGTCGGCTATCTTCACTACACCAATAATCTCTCGATCACCAAGTGTAACATCCCAAAATGATAAAGGGTTAAATGACTAAATGATATGACTCATGTCAACAAGGTGCATCTTCCTTTTCGGGAGCCCGTCTGATTGGAACTCCACAGTTAAGCGTGCTTAGACTAGAGTAGTGACCAGGATGGGTGACCCTCTGGGATATTTCCTAGGGTGTGTGTGAGTGAAGACAAAGAACACTGGAAAGGACATGTGTTGGCCTGTGGCGAATGACATTAGTCATATTACCCGTTCGGGCACGTGGATGGACCCTAAGGTGGGCCCCAAATGTCTGCGGGGAAACTAGTTGTACCTGGTGGGCCAGGACCCGACGACCATGTTAAGGCGGGGTGGCTATGCTTTCACCGGGACCCGGTTGCCACATTTGGTATTAGAGGAGTAACCCATCCTTAAGTGCGCAGTGCACTGCCTGGGTTGAGATGTAGGGCCCACAACGAGGGCGTTGTTCTCTAAAGGGGGGGGGGGGTGATTATAACATCTCCAAATGATAAATGGTTAAATGAATAAATGATATGAATCATGTCACCAAGGTGCACCTTCCTTTTTGGGAGCCTGTCTGATTAGAACTCCACAGTTAAGAATGTTTGGCCTGGAGTAGTAATCAGGATGGGTGACCTTCTAGGAAGTCTTCCAGGGTGTGTGTGAGTGAGGACAAAGAACACTGTAAATGACATGTGTTGGCCTGTGGGAAATTTCATTAGTCAGATGACTCATTCGGGCACGTGGGTGGACCCTAGGGTGGGCCCCACGTGTCTGCGGGGCAACTTGTTGTGCCTGGTGGGCCAGGACCTGACGACCTTGTTAAAGGTGGGGTGTCTGTGCTATCACAGGGATCCAGTTATCACATTTGGTATCAGAGGTGGAACCCAGCTTTAAGTGCTGTGGACTGCCTGAGTTGAGATGTAGGGCCCAAAACGAGGGCGTTGTGCTCTAAAGGGGGGGGGGTGATTATAACATTCCCAAATGATAAAGGGTTAAATGAATAAATGATATAACTCATGTCAACACGGTTCACATAACTTTTTGGGAGCCCGTCTGATTAGAACTCCGCAGTTAAGCGTGCTTGGCCTGGAGTAGTGATCATGATGGGTGACCCTCTGGGATGTTTTCCAGGGTGTGTGTGAGTGAGGACAAAGCACACTGTAAAGGACATCTATTGGACTGTGGGAAATGTCATTAGTCGTATGACCCGTTCGGGCACATGTGTTGACCCCTGGGTGGGCCCCACGTGTATGTGGGGCAACTGGTGGTACCTGGTAGGCCAGGACCCAACGACCATGTTAAGGCGAGGTGTCTGTGCTGTCACCGGGGCCCGATTGTCACACCAAGACTCACTCGAGAACTCCAGTATAAGTCAAAATGCATAGAGGAATGAAACTAGAATGGATGTCCTGTCATAGACCTCGCTCGATGGTTTGAGCACTGATGTACTTGTCCCTGACCATATCTATCGTTTTCCAGGCGAGGTTGTTGAACCTTGATGAATACTCAGCCACTGTCAAACTAACCTACTAGAGCTGAAGAAGATCCTGGATATGCACTTCTCTCAGGGACCTAGTTGTCACATTTGGTATCAGAGGAGGAACCCAGCTTTAAGTGTGGTGCACTACCTGGGTTGAGATATAGGGCCCACAACGAGGGCGTTGTGCTCTAAAGGTGGGGGGTGGGGTGATTGTAACATTTCCAAATGATAAATGGTTAAATGACTAAATGATATGACTCATCTCAACAAGGTTCACCTTCCTTTTTGGAAGCCCGTCTGATTAGAACTCCACAGTTAAGCATGCTTGGCCTGGAGTAGTGATCAGGATGGGTGACCCTCTGGGATGTTTCCCAGGGTGTGTGTGAGTGATGATAAAGCACACTGTAAAAAACATGTGTTGGCCTGTGGGGAATGTCATTAGTCATATGACTCGTTTGGGCACGTGGGTGGACCCTTGGGTGGGCCCCACGTGTTTGCGGGGCAACTGGTGGTACCTGGTAGGCCAGGACCTGACGACCATGTTAAGGCGGGGTGTCTGCGCTGTCACCGGGGCCCAGTTGTCACACCAAGTCTCACTCGAGAACTCTATTATAAGTCAGAATTCATTGAGGAATTACACTAGAATGGATGTCCTACCGTAGACCTTGATCGATGGGTTGAGCTCTGATGTACTGGTCCCTGACCATATCTATCGTTTACCAAGCGAGGTTGTTGAACCTTGATGAATACTCAGCCACAATCAAACTAACCTACTAGAGCTGATGAAGCTCCTGGATATGCACTTCTCTCAGCATAACTTGGGAGAACTCCTCCCTAATGAGTCTCTCAAACTCTGTCCCTGAAAGAGTCTCCTCTTCGTGAGTATGTGTAGTTAGGCTCCACCATTGCCTTGTCGAACGTTGATGAAGGCTCTCTCCTATGATCACCATCTGGTCTACTGGTGTCCTCAATATACGAAGAACTATAGTCACCAACTCGAGCCAGCCCTTAGACATCTTAGGGTCTGGATATCCTCGGAAACTGAGGGGTATCTCTTTTTGGAACTCATGGAGCACACTCAACTTTCACCCCTCGTCTATTTGTACAATATGTACCAAGGGCTGCTCCACTGGTGGGGTAATAGCGGGTGAATCACATGGAGGTAATGTCTAGGGAACTATTCCATGTATCAAAGCATCATCACTAAGGGGGTCATCTACATGATTGAGCTGCTGAATCCTAGTGGGTATGCGTCCCAGACACAACCTATTAAGAAACATGATGTACCATGGTGAAGGTGCATCTCTGGATAGCTGACACAAAGGACATGAAAAACACAACCCATTCTTATATGATGCATGTACCATTCTTTTTCTTCCTTGCAAATAGTGTTTTCATTTACCGAGTCGAAAATAAGGTTATCAGATTCATGGTGTATGGATATGTCAGCTCCCCACATCGACACTCGATTCTATGGCATGAAATCCAAACCTGAAACACATAACACTATTTCCCCAAACCAATATCATAGTATCTTGGTCATAAGGTAGAACCGACAACTTTTTATACCACTATGTCTCTACCTGTCCCAGTGGGGAATGCTCCGCGACTACGTAAGACCGACTCCAATATGCCAAAGGATGGTGACTTGCACTGAGTTCACATATTACTAACATGGGGGAGATTTTATATGTACCCATACACATGCACATGTCTCCAAGCCCTCAAATGCTGAAACATATGAACCCCTAGGAATTAAAATTAATCCATACAATCGAACACTACCAAAAGTGTACGATTGAAAGCAAAGAACTGAATGTAAAAAGGGCCAGAATACAAGCCCAAAAACAAACACAGTCTGGAAACTATAAAGTCCAACCTGTAACACAATGAGGTACTGGGACTGCTACTTGTAGCCGTAGGAACACCACAACTTGTAGATAACTCAGAATTCTTGGTCCAGTCCGGGTTCATAGTGGACTCCGACAAAAGGCCGCTTGTCTAAACTAGACACATAACATGTGGGAGAGTCTCGTGCATGGGTGAGTATAACAATACTCCTTAGGGTCCTCGAAAACCACAAATCAAAAAAAGAAAGAAAAATGTATTGTCAGATCTACACAGTATATGTATACCGAACATATAACAAGAGAAACACAATCGAGATATACTCAAAACCCAGAAGAGTAGACTACAGAGAATTCACACCACTTCATACCTATGCTATGGATTCAGTTCAAATATTTCACAAAGCACACATCTAGGAGAACTCAATCTATGAGTGTGAAAGCTTTGACGGCCTCCATCCAAGAAGTATAGTTCATCAGGAATATCCATCAGATATAGATACACTCATTAAGGGTGAAAACCCTCTTGAGTGGGAAAAGATCATGATACACAAGTGAGGATAACTATCAGGGCCTTGGTGGATACCACAAATCATCCATATTCACATGCTAAGTAGAGGATTAATGTTTTGTATGAATAGTCACATCGATACCTGAGTCCACCTAGGGTAAAAAATGGATAGATGATCTTGCTCCAAGTCTCTCAGTAGGATACCTAACTCTATATCTGAATGTAATGCCGAAGGGATTAAACTCATGTGGATGGAAACAATACTTGACCGTCAGGGGAATAAAAAAATGGGATCTAACACAAACAAAACTTATCCACAGAATGGTGGAAAAGAGTATCAATCCATGTTCAAATATATAAACATCATGTTCAATGGGTCACATGATGTGTCTTGTGACTCTGGGTACTACTCATCTGAATAGGCCCGAGTCAGAACAAACTTGTAGTGTTAAAATATATGTAATATTTTATATAGCACTGACCACACAGCATGTCCATGTAACAGTGGTTACTTCCATGTATGATGATGAGTGTCTGTAAAAGGTTTCAACCTGTGTGTGCCATCCTGCGTAACCAGAACACAGGTTAGCCTTTGCAGGTGTCATGATCTAGATGTGTTGTTGAGCACACGACCATGTACCCACCTTGTGTCTGTGTATCTTTTGTGATACATGCCGAGTAATGCGAAGATGCTTCTTCTATGACACCTATAGAGTACAGGCTATGTCGCGAAGCCATGTAGTCATTCCCGTATATATGTATTTCCAAAAATACATTCCAAGATTCAGGTTAGGTCCCAAACTTCGTGTGATAGGGGTCACATGTCGTATGATACATCTTTGTCTCCCGAAACCATATCTACTACCGCTAGTACCTCATAATGTGTTATTCGGGATCCACACAATGAATTTTTAAAATTTTGAGAATCGTAGGTTCTTCGTCCAGTGCATTAGGTATTTTTCAATCCTTCGATCCGACCGCCTTATCACCGTGAAACTCGAATGTTGAGGTCACCCCAGCACCACGAAGCTGATTCCGATGGTTATAGTCCTCTGGTCAGCGGCAGAATCATGATTTGATTCCTCCGCTCGAAGAACGCTCAAGGAACTATTCCAATCAATCCAAGATGATTCAATGTATGCCATCGTCATCGCACATCTTTAAGGTCATCACATTGCCCGATCTACGATTTGGGATATTTACATTGCATAATAGATGAACAAAGATCCATTGTTCGTAAAACCTCGAAGAATGTAAAGATAGTGGTTAAAAGAGGGGGAAGAAATCAAAACCACAAAAAGAGGAAGGAACCTCCACCATCGTTCATCAAGGTGTTGATCTTATCCATATACAAGGATTATGTAAAAGTAATCAAATGATAATCAAATAGCTATCATATCAATTTCCTGAATCAAACCCTAAAAGAAACTGAAAATAATAACTCTCTCGCAAGAACACAAGATCTACGGGTCATCCTACTAAGGGGTTCATCCACCTTTATTGTTTAATCCAAGAAATGGAAAAATAAGAATCGAATTAACAACCCCCACCACGATTTAGTCAAGGAACAATCACCGCGTTGTGTTCTTTGGAAATGTTTTTCTAATCCGGGATGTGTCGATCGATCATGTCGTCATCGTGCACCAACAGGTTCTCCTCTAAAGCTCCAACAGAAAATTCTAAATTCACTGGGTTATATGGCTAAACCTAGGAACATACCATAAGCATGTATTTAATGGGTATAAATTAGGTCATTGTGCAAAAAAAGAAAACATTTCAAATAAATTATTTTCCAATTTATATTATTAACTTTAAAGGTCCAAAAAATAACCTTTCCAGCTGACCTGATTTGGTGGATGTTAGGTCGTTCCCAAGGTAAAGCCACTTCTCTGAATGCAATGGTGCCCTCAAATTTCTGGTTTGGGAGCTCCTTTATATTTTATACCACTTTTTTAGGAAAATCCCACATGCGCATTGTTGAATGTTTGATTTGTTTAAAAAATTTATTCCAGACACTCCGAGCCTCAGAATCGCACATCGTCAAAAGTTATGGTCTAGAAATAATTCCATATAATATTTAAAAAAATAAATGGAATATCCGAGAAATTATATAAATATACTTTAGAAATATAATTTCATTATTATAAAAAAACCATTAATATTAATTCACAACATTATTTTTCCCATATCAGAACACATTATAGATATTTTAAAATTAAGGGAGTGACATTTATATTTTTTGATACTTTATATATTATATAGGTCATTTTCATGAACTAGTGTACCTTTAATAATAAATTTTTGATCCTATGGTTACATGGATAGAATCCCATTCATTTAATAATAATTAATATAAAAAATTATGACATTAAAATTTTTTCATATCCTTTGTAATCATGATTTACCCTTTTCTTGGGTGAAAACATTCACCATGCATAAAATTGAAAATGTCTTAAACTAAAATGCACACATTTATCAAATTTTTACCTAATAATTCAAAACAAATAATCCATAGTTTAGAATTTAGTTTCTATAAGTTGATTAAATATGTTTTAATTAATTTTTCAATATGAAACGAAAACCGTATTATTTTTAAATATCATTTTAATCACAAAAGTCGATTAACTCCTACAGAATTCCTAAAACAATTAGATAAATACTAATTTTTTTATTAAATATATATTATTCAATTCATTAATAAAATTCATAGATATTTATTAATTTTGTTTATTATAATTAAAACACATTTCATACATAAAATATGTTTTTCTGAAAAATATTTCCATTAATTTCAAATATTGTTATTTTCAATTATAAATATTTTAAAAACAAAATAATTGTTTTTATTTATTTTTAAAACATAAAAGTATCATAATTCACATACACCAACTCATAACCACCAATCCAATGGCAATACAATTAATGTCACATTAAATATTAATATTTTAATATTATATATCAATTTATTTAATCTCAGTGTTTCATAAAACATCATCTATCTAGGGAAAAAATAATAGAGAATAGTGTTAAAAAATATCTACATGTGACATATATCATAAAATGTTCCAATGATTTATCACATATATTTTTATGATCATGGAATTTTATTTTTTTTCATTCATTGTAGTTATGGTTAAAAAGTTACAATGTTTCTAATTGTTTATATTACAATCTATTTTTTTCTAGAATGTCTTATCTAGGTTTCCATTAAAGGAAAAGTTTGGTATATTATCCATTAAATTATATATATTCAATTTTAATTGTTTAATGTTATAATTTTTATATATAAATAAATCTTATGTCACTATTTCAGTTAAAATAATCATGGAAATGATATTAATGGAAACCCAAACTTATTTCCGCTTTAAATAGAAAAAATGTTCTTCCATGTACATGATATTCAAAAAAAATTATAAATGACCATATGTAGACATATTTTTTTTTAAAGATCATTTTGAGTACATTCGAAATTATATAAAAATATTAAAAAGGATCATTTCTTATTGTTTCATAAATAATACGTTTCGATATTTAAAAAAAATGAAAACCATGTTATTTTAATGTATATGGAATGAATATATTATTTAACCATTAAGACCATTATTCTATTTTATTAATCCTTTATATTTATCAATGGGTTTTTAGTATAAAAAATTTCATAAAAGAATATGAGTTTTATTAATTGTATATATAAGAAAAATTAAATATTATCATGTTTTAAATGAACTGTTTGAAATATATTTGAATGTTATTTTTTATATATTTGAACAAATTTTAGTAACTAATAAAATTAACTCAGGATATAATCTTATGATACTATTCAATTACACCCAATGAATTATTTATGATGATTTTGAGATAGATTTTATAGAAACCCATTATTTATTAATTGATATATGATACTATAACGGTTTTGATAGAATTTATAAATCTATGTGTTTTGATTCATGGTATTGTACATATTCTATATTGATGAATGCTTGAATGAGGAGTGAAATTAATCATATTTGATTCATCATATTATATATGATGTGTGGGAAAATTATATCCTTCCAATGTATATTCAAATGTGATAGAGATAACTAGAGGGATGTTACTTTTAAATGATGAAAATTTTTTGTTAATCCAAAGAGATGAAAAATTTAACAGATTATAAGGTATTATTACATGATGATAGGTTATTGAATTTATTGTTTACTCATAAGATATGTGGTAATTATCTTGTCTTGTGATTCCATGATGAATATATGATTCCATAATATCCCAATACAATATTTCATGGATTTATATGATTTCTAATTTATCATTTACTCAAGAATTTTTATTTACATTTCTAATGGTTATTTAATTATTTCAGTCTTCTATTAAGATAAATTTTATATCCCTATCTATGTAATTAATATCCCTGTTTTGATTGGTATGAATATTTTTGTACTATGATCATTCATATTGATTATGTTATAATAACATTATTATCATATTGTCCTCACTAAAAATATTAAATTTTTGTTGTTTTGTATACCATTATTAATAATTTGATCGAAGACTTACTATACTCATATTCATAAATTTATCAAGAACGTTGTTGTAACATCTCACCCCAAATCATAGGTTATATAGGATTCATAGGAGCCAATAACTCTAGCTGACATATCCAAGACAACTCGAATGGAAACATATTTCAAGGGATTTAGAAAAAATTATGGGATAGTTTTACCCATAGAAATAAAACATCATATCAAGAAAAAATTTAAACAACCAAAAATTCTATATAATTCTTGTTGATATATATTAAATATCAATGGTAAAACCAAATATACAAAAATATCATACTACCAAGTGAATCAAGGAAGATCAATCATAAAATAAAGATAGATGGAATTAATTTATGATACCAATGTAAAATCAAACCATGATTCACCAAAAATAGATCCATGATCCGACATACCAAACCTCAAACACAATATACATAGGTATCACTTGAGAAGTAAGATAACATTAATTTTCTCATGTAATGGAATTTAAAATTTCAAAATGCATGAAAGTACCCAAACATGGGATGATTATAATATTGAATATGAAATACAATGACACTTATCCACACATATAACATTTACATGAACATGTTGTCCAGTTTTATATACTATTCATTACAAAATTAAAGTAATATAATCAAAGGTAGAGAATATAAAAATAGTTTATCAATCAAATACTCAGGCATATATAAATTAAATAAATCAATTTTCACTTCTTTCGTTCCTATTACAAAACCAACAATGTATCCCTCTCTAAAAAACACATATCCTGGAAAACTATTAGTTCCATACTCATGATTGGTCTCCTTTCATACACCCTGTCATCACAATGTGACAAAAACACATGTCCCATTTCACCATATCCATAGAGAAAAAACTCTATTTCAATAAGGCCTAAAAATTCAATATGAAATCACACAACCATGTATTCCAATACAAAATTCCAAATAAAATCATTCCACATAAAACATGTTTTTCTAATTAGACCATTTCAACGTAAATAATATATTAATCTAATCAATACCATTATTTTGAAAACATTAGATAAAATCATAAAGAAAGAAGTTTTCTAAAAGCCATTCCAAATCCCATGTTCTCAAATCATCTATCAAAAATGTTTCCTTCAATAAATATTACATAATTTTCATTGTAATATTATTTAAAAAATCAAATAAAAATTTAACTACATGTTCTATAAAAGGTGGAGAACAGAGAAATAGTCAACCTATAAGTGGATGACTATATAACATCCACTTGAAAACATCTATATTTGAGATCACAACAGAATATCATCATTCAATCCCAATAATATATTACCAAAAGCATCATATACAATAGAACCATATATACATGATTATATGTAATGATATTAGTGGATGAATATTATAAGAGTTAAATATAAATAGAATAAATTGAGTCATATTATTGATTCTGAGTATCCAACACATATTCATTCATTAATGTAACATCCCTATTTGGAAATAAAAAAATCTTGTAGAAATTGAATTTTGGGTCTGGTGGTTGGGATGTTTTTAATAACTGATCATCAGAACATATTTTTGATATTCTGAACACTACAATGTGTTTTTATGAATATAGATTAATTAAATTGAATTTCATTGAATAAAAATTTGAAAAAATAAATAAAAGTTTTAATAATAATAATAATAATAATTATTATTATTATTATGTTTTTTTATTTTATAAATGACCCTGAGGTCTCTCCTTTTCCCCTTCCACAAGTGTGTGGAAACCCCCCCCCCCCCACCCCTCTAGTGTGTGGTGACCCCCTCTCCAGAATCACAGTCCTTTCGGTAAATACAACACATTTTATTTCGATTCATCATTTATCTAGAAAGGTAAGCCTCCTCCTTCCATTTTCTCCTCATTTCTAGCTGTGTTTGGGACTCTAAATAATCCCGTATGGTTAATCCAAACCAATAGAGTTAGGTATAAACTAAATATTGTTTTTTCTAAAAAATTAGTGTGTGTGGTGCCTCTCTATGGACCCCTTTATATGTGCTCTGGCATCCTAATTGAGGGAAATAAAAATTCTCTTTGATTAGGTTCATTGTCTTTATCTTTGGTGATGTTTTACTCTTGATGATTTCTAATGGATTGTTTTATTTGTGTTCATGTAGTGTTTTTGAGATCCTAGTATTTATCTATAGTGTATTGGAACTTACAGTGTGGTTTCATGTCTCCGAAATGAAAGTATGCTCACATTGTATGAATTAGTAGGCATATTTCTATGTAAACTCCACACTAATATGTGTATTCATCAAAATAAGTGAATATATATATATATATATGGGTATATATGCTCTTATATATGATATGAAAATTAATATGCATGTGGGTGGAGACTAATGTATTCATTAATCATGTATGTACAATCTCCTTGCATATATTCATGGCCATGTAGAAATATAAATCCATGATTTGTATCTTTATTAATATGTAAAAGTACATTTTCTTGAATGGGGTAGGAGAAGATTCGATTGGTCTCGTTATAAATCATAATATGTAATGTGTTTTCCTTGTATTTGTCTACTTCTTGTGGTAAGGTATCATTCATTTTCCATTTAAGTTAAATAATTCATTAATTAGTTTCATAGCGCACTTTTATTAGATGCTAATTAATATAGTGATGTATTTCAATTAAATTTCTGTGAAAAATGAATTGAGTATAAATCCAGAATGAAGTGTTAAATGTGATAAGTTGTATTTATATATGCAATGTAACATTTTTATAATAAATCCACTCCAAATTATGTCTTCTATATTCAATATAAAAAATGAGGAGTATAAATTTTATCTTACATACTTTATTGTCATGGTTCTTTGTTTACAACTAGATGTTATGTTTGGAATATTGTATGTTGAGACATGGTTGTTATTGAAGTTATGGAATGTGTTTCCCCTTTTCCATTATAAATGTTCGTATAACCAATGTACCTTATGAGTATATATCTTGGACACTCCATTATAATAGATTAATGGACCAAGATCCTTATAAAGTCTTCGCATGATTTTCAAAAATAGAATACCCATGTGGGAATTTTCCCAATTTTCCCATGGTAGATTCTAAATACTACTTGAGAATTAACATGTAATTTTTTGTGACTTCTTTAACATAATGGAATTAATTTAATGGAATAGATTTAAATAATGTCCTGACATAATTATATATTTTTCATGAATTAAATTAAGTTTAACTTATTAAGTTGGTATAATCACGCCTCTTGTTATGATTAAATAAGAAATTTTTTTGTAAAATTTTTCAATGATATGACTTGATAATATTCAACAATATTCTTCATAGAGGTTTAGTTCCTTTAAAAGAATGGATTTGGGTGGTCTGAACTGAATCCCTTATTTTAGGAATTAATTATATATTTATTATGAAATAATTCATATTTTTTGGAATTCCACGCACGGACAAATAAATTTAACAATCTATATAAAATTATAGTTGTTTATTTCAAATTGCCCATTGGATCCCTTTAGGCCTATGGGAATGAAGACTCAGACCTGTGGCAACCCGATTGGTGTGATAGCCTTATAAATTATTTATTCCCAGTCTATTTGACATTAATGACCAATAATAAATTAGATAACATATTCGGTTTCTGACATAGAATCATGAATTTGAATAATAATAAATTGTGTGATTTTTTGGGTAGAATAACATTCCCCAGTCTTGTTATTTAATATATTAAAAACATATTGTCAAATGATTAATTAAAAAGGTATAAAATAATTTTGATGATATTTAAGAACTAGTAATAATATAATTACTTTGTTTTATAGGTCTTAATTTTTATAAATTGACCTTTTGGTCAGATGATGATAAATATTTTATGTTTCATACTAGAATTTTGATTTTACATGGGAGATTTTGATCTTATATGATATTGATGTGATTGATAACTAAGGTGATAATACTAATTAGAATGTTGTGATAGTCTATAGGCGACTCATATATAATTTGGACACTTGAGGAATTTGTGCATGTTCGTTCATACTGCTTGAGGGAAAATAACACATGTACATGATTCCTCATAGTAGAGTATATGATTTTATGTGATGTCTCATGACTCATGATTGGTATTGATTCTTGTGGGATTTGTGAATGCTTTCATACTGCATGAGGCCTTGGATCATTAGTACTAAATTCATTTGTATGTAGTATATGATAACAGTGGTTGACTTTGGGGTAAAATCATTGTCATATAATGCCTAAGGACGAGATTCTAGTTATGTCTAAAGTCATATTTTGGTTAACAAGAGGGACAAATCATAGTTTTGCATTAGGGGGAGATTTTTTTTAACAAGGGTATGCTATTTTAGTTATGAATAAAGGTGAGGTTTTAGTTATCATGAGCAAAGAGGTTATATGATTGTCGTATATTTGAATTGATTCATCCCTCACATGAAAATATTCAACCAATTTGATTGATCCTTCCAAATGAATGAGGATCTACCCACATACATAGATATCCACCTTATGAAAAAACATGTGGTATATTATGAGTGTCCATTTAGGATCCTATTAGATTTTTCTATTATTTTATTTTTTTATCACATTTCATTTATAATGTTTTTTAACTAGAATTTATTATTAATTACAATAAATGTATTTGGCTAGACAATCTGGGAGCCAGCTTTCAGATATTTATATCTCACAGCTTGATTCGGCACTGTTTGGTAGTGGATTAAATTTTTTTTCATCTAGATACCTATATTCATTTAATGTGTTGTGTTTTGTACATGGGTTCATGGTATCACATGACCAAGATCTTCCTCATGATGCTTTAGGAGATGAAAATTTGGCTTTTCTTTTCTTTTGTATTTTTACTACTTGTCCTTGTAGTATCATCTATCATACAAGATTTTTTGTAAATTTTCATGGGTCACTTTATTCAGTAATTATATTAGTATTCTATATCTTGACATTCACTTATTTACTACTTCATCTATTATATGTTCTTTATAAACTATTAATATATTGTTTCAATCTGAATATGAGGGTATAGTATCCCCACTAAATCTTCTTTACGCTATCAACTCTATTTGGAATCCTATGGAATATGGGGTGGTGTTATAGATACCATGTGACCCATTTTTCTAGCCACCATAATTGTGGTGAGATAGATATGGACATTAAAATAAAAAATCACCATTCATATAATAGTGTATTAGAAGGGATTCTAATGATGAAAAACGATTTGGAGAGGCTATGCGAAAAGAAAAAAACGATATTTATTTTTAGTAAATATTGAGATAGAAACTCATTTTGGTAGTATTGACTACATGACATATGGATTGATTGTATGTTAAAAAACCATTCCATAACTATGAACATGCTACTGGACAACTCATATAGTGTCACATGGATGTGTTGTATGGTTTCACTATCAATTAACCATCCACAAATTTACATTGGAAATTTACTTGGGGTTCATGGTTGTGCTACTTGGTTTGGATAAATTATGTTCCAACAATGCGTATCTACAATCCCAAAACTCACATCTCTCGTCATTTCATAGAAAAATTTCATGGTTTCCCATACATATTCTCATGATTGCTACCCTTAAAATCCATTCCAAATCACTATCAATCCCTATATAAACTTATAAAAATAAACCTAAAAATTTTATAACATAAAAATAAATAATATAATGAAAATTTACAGGAAAATGGGGATGTTACATTATCCCTATAATGAGATTTTCTTTCCTTGGAATATTGGAGACTGATGTTTCTTTTGATGAGCTTAAACCACTGTCCTAACCATTTTTTCTAATATTCTTGTACATCTCCTTAAATATCACCACGCTATCATAACCCACATAAAAAACTAATAAATTATAAATGTAATGGTATCCCATTCCAATCAAAAATAAATATTATAAAATTATCTAATGAAGCATATATCTTAAGATCAATATCGTCTCATCAAATGACATAGCTAGAAAAATGATGCTTTGTCTCTAATTAAGATAAATGAAAAACATAATTTATGAAAAATAATCATAAATTAATAGAAAAATAATAATAAATATCACAATTCAATTCAAGTACCTCAAAAGGATCAATGTTCATAAGAATAAATATTCCTTTCATTGAAAAATAGTGATGTCCAAGCCTTGGAGTGATTCACTAGAAAAAATGGTCACCCACATGAAATGGTAATGGTAGATGTTGGGGAACCACAGATAATTCCGATGTACTCAGAGTCATAAATTTTCTCTCTCATCTCATCTAAATATTCTCTATCAAATCAGGTAAAATTATATTCCAAATAAGATAATTATCAAAAAATTTCCCACCAATAAATTTGTTAATGATATGGATGAGCATACAAAGCCACTAATTGGATCCATATATATGGGTTATTAGTTAGTATCATTGTGCATAAACTATAATAATAGAATATGATCCTATAAGAGACACTAAAATCCATTACACAATATTGAAATTTGTATTCCAAACAATTTCATCTTCATAATTGATTGACCATTCATTTTAATATGATATGTTTTTCTCATCATCAACTAGGATCTATGATTTTTATTCGGGGATTTTAAAAATTGGGATATAAACATCCGGTCCTAGTGAGGTAAAATTTAAACATGTAATATGTGAAACTATAAAACATCTCATAGGTATATTTTGGAAAATTATTCATTCATATTAGATTCCAAAATATGGATTAAGTGAGACAATTTTGTGCGATTTACATAATCAACAATATGGAATCATATTTCAGAAATATTATTGGAATTATGATGATATAATCGATATATTTCAACTCCTATATTCACATGTAAATATTTAAATACTGCAACATACATGTTGGCCATTGGTGTTCCTGCTTGACCTATAAATGGGCGAGGATATTCCAGATAAACTTTATGAATTTTTCTTTCATATTGTCCCTCCAATAGAGGTTCTCATTACCTTATACATATTTTCAACGAAATGATGAATGGAATATATCATATGAACATATCATGAATTATTATTTCCAAATATGTTTGAGGAACCACTCTATATTCACTAAAACATAAAACTATTCTCCAACTAGATTCCATCCCTAAATGGTCCTCTCACCAATGAGTTTTGACCACATAGTTATCAATTCAGCATCAAATTTCTAGGAACCATTATCCTAATCAATGAAACCATGAAGAAATAAAATAGGAGAGAAAACCATAATATCACCATGATTAACATAATCCAATTCAATACCCAATTATTTCTATATTTCATCTTTTTAAATTGAATAGGTGAATCCCCTGAATACGTTCTACATTGAATACATTTTTTTTCCAAATCTTACAATTTTCCAAATTCAACTAATTCAATTCTATAAGATATCACTAAAACAGTTTTGGTGCCTAGAATGATACCGATCATAAATTCCATTACATTTTTGAGTGGAAACCATGTGAAATTTATGGGAAATACATCTCAAAATTTGGAAACTATGGTTGGAATGTCTCTATGTGTGATAGTATAGGCATATGACAATTTAACTACTACCAACATGTATATTTTTTTTCAACCACAGGTACCAATGGATCTTATCTACATTTATTCATATCCTAATCCCATTTAAATCAATTCAAAACACTATGTGATGTTGTAAAACTCACATTCTAGTAATTACATTCTATGTGCGACTTGAAGGATATCATCCAACCCATTTATAAAATTAGATAATATATGTTCATCCCAAGAATATATAAATTAATAAAAAATCATCCATGATATATATGGAACATGATAAATAATTAATTTCTCAAGACACCCATCATCCAATTAATATATTTGATTTTCCATATTTTATTTTTAGATATTATATGGATTTATTTTGAGATGAGTCATGGATACGCCGTGGGATTTTACGGCTTGGGGTGCCCATAAATTTTTTTAAATAATATAAAAATATAAAATAGAATAATGAACTAGTTTTCTAGAAAAGGTTGAATAACATGTAAATGGGTTCACAAAACAGAAATCTGAGGGCACTATTCCAATCAATGCAGTTATTTTACCATAGTAAAGGCCTAACATAGAATGAAAAAACCAGTTTTGAAAAGTAACATTTAGGAATTTAAAACAATAAAAGAAAATAATTTTTTTAATTAAAGCTACAAAATGAGTCTTCGATGATTCCTTTTTGATGATCCTTTTAAATTGAATTTAGGGTTATCCTCATAACATTGGAATTCTAATAAATTGTAAAGAAAAAACACCCTCTAATACACACTAAAGGATATAATATCAAATCATGGGTCATAATTATAATGGTTTTAGAGGATATCATCAATGCCGATAAAGAAACCACTCCATTGAAATACCATATCCACATCATGGTAGGTTATCTTTTTTAATTTTGATTTACTATTATTGAATTCAATGAGGAATTATGACGATCCCATGAGTAGGGTTATCCTTTATTCAAACATTCTTATGGGATGGTCTTGATTGAGGGGTTTTAACATGAGATATGTCTTTGTGATTATTTCTTCTTCATTATATGTTCTAACACAAATAAATTGTGGACAATATGAGAAAAGGATAATTTTCATTCATATGTGAGTTATTGGGATTCTTCTCCCCCACGTTTATAGTATTTTTCAAAATTGGTCCCTTATTGTTGCAAATTGAATTTATGGGATGCTCCAAATGTAATCTTACCACCAGAGTCATGGTAAGATGAAACCAAAGCTGGATCTATGCTTCTCTAAACCCGAGGATCAAAAAGGAGATTTGTTTTCAGACATTCGACCAGAGGGGGAAGAGTTGATTCCAAGAGAATCAGTTGTGGTGGTGAGGGGTGCAAGTGTGTGTGTGTGGTGGTGGTCATGGTATAGAGTGACAGTGTTGTGTGGGATGAGGTGGCTGTTATGGAGGAACCAAGATGTGGTGTGGTGCCATGTTGCATTTTAAATCCATGGAAACTAGAGAAAAACATGTCGACTAGACTATGAAATGGGCCAACATGTCCAAGAGGACCAGGTCAGACCCATGATACTATACCAGGACATAGTCGTCCAAGATGCCTCAGAGCCATAGTATGACTGACCGAATGGCTGTCAGACCAGCCAATTTGAGAGCCCATAGACCACTTCCATTATTTTCAAATGCTCATAACATTCAAACTACATGTCTGTTATATGAACCATAAAAAAAAATTGGTAGCCTTCAATAAGATGTTCTGTATTAGATATCTCATGTAATGTTTTCTATAAGGTATATATATGACCTAATGTCTTATAGAGTAGGTTCTCAGAAAACGATCATGGTTTGAGTGGACTCATGTAGATGGTTGTGACATAGAGAATTTGTGTCTCATAGAGACTATGTGACTCCCAAAAACGGTGTGTCTTATAGATACATTGTGTCTCATGGAGACTATGTGACTCTAAAATATTATGGGTCTTATAGAGACTATGTGTCTCATGGAGGGCGTGTGACTCCAAAAGAATGTGTGCATTACCGAGATAGTGTGTCTCATAGAGACTGTGTATTAAATGG
The DNA here is from genome assembly GCA_963277665.1 of Viscum album. Taxonomy (NCBI): domain Eukaryota; kingdom Viridiplantae; phylum Streptophyta; class Magnoliopsida; order Santalales; family Viscaceae; genus Viscum; species Viscum album. The sequence goes on from OY728140.1 coordinate 932,960,061, forward strand.
AGAATATTTTTCTCATTGAAGAGAGTATATCTAGAAATTCATGATATATGGGTCGTGATAGTATATCATAATAGATATATATATACTATTCCATCATGATATTTCCTATGTGGTATTTCTTTTGTGGAATTTCATTTAATGTATTTCTTATGTGGTTCTTCCTTTGTGGTATTTCCATTGTGATATTTCATATTTTGTATTTCAATTGTGGTATTTACATTATTGTATTTTATTTTTGGTATTTAATTTGTTGTATTTTTTATGGTATTTTGATCATTGTACAACTTGAGTGGTATTTTGATTTTTGTATTTTAATTGGGGCATTTCATTTGTTTTATTTCATTTGTGGCATTCCATTGTGGTTATGGTTGACCTTACTGATTAATGTATTACTAACCACATCATGGTCTTGGTTGCACCGCCTTTATCTTTTTCAAACAACCAAACATTTTATTGAGTCCAGGGAGGACCATAACCAGATAGATCGTTATGAGTTTAGGTAGGCTGAGATACACCTATGATTTTGAGATTCAATCCCAATATTGTTGTATATTGGTTGGAAATTTTGGTTTATATAATTTTCTTTTTGTGGTATTTTATTCTCCCATAGTTTACATTACTACACTTTATATTCATGTCATACTATATTGGTTGGGATATAGTGTTTGAATGCATTTGTTAACATAGTGTTTTTGTACATTTTAGTATTTATGTCATGGTGCTGTGTGAATATGTGCATGTACTTATTCAAATGCCAACCATTTTTTTGATAATCCCTCTCGTAGATAGTTATAATCCCCTGGCCTATTTTAGGTGGGCTTGGAGTAGTCATGGTATGATCCCCTCTAAGATGGGTTGTGACAGTCTGGTATCAGAGTAATGTTGGTTCTACCTTAAGACCAAGAGTATGCAATTTTGGTCTGGTGAAATAATATCAATTGTTTCATGTTCATATTTGAAGCTTTGGAATCCAGTTTTGGTTTTGTGGCTGTCATATCCACACACCTAGATATTAATTTTTTATTTTTGTCTTGCTATATGATAAACATGGTTTCTAGGAAAAATAATTGTACATTAATCCTATAGGTATCGGGTTTGTTTTCCATTTAGTCCTTCAGTCATCTCTCTATATATAGTCTATTAAAAATGGTATATGTTATTTTATTATATGATTCATCTACACATACATTTGAACATGACTCAATTTCCTAATCACGAGGATCTGACTAGTTATGAGGCATCATTACACCATCCAATACGAGATATGGCACCTTTAGGTGGTATTTCGGTGATACATCCTCCTATTGACAGACAATTACTACTATAATTACAAGCTAAGGATACATACAGACTGGGTGTGTTGCACAAGTTCTTGATTTAGTGACCTCATAGGTTTTGGGGTGTTCCAGGCCCCAAGGTAGCTGAGGATTGGCTGGATTTTGTTTCACCTGTCCCCTACCTTGTGAGGAAATCTTCTGACTAGATGGAAGTCATTTCTGTGGGTCTTTATCATGGGTCAGATTGATGTTGAAGGAAATTAGTTACCTAGAAACATGATTTTATTACTCTCTCATGGGAAAAAATCAAGCTTATCTTCAAATAAGCGTTATTTTAGGCAACATTCTGACTAGTGCACATAATAGATATTGTGAATCTATAGCAAGGTAGTCTGACTATGGAGGAGTACTTAGTGAGGTTTAACAATCATTAATGTTACTCCTTTGATATTTTATGAGACTATATATTTAATAATCAGACCAATGATAATAGATTAGTTGGGGGATTAAGGAATCTGTTATATCCCTTATCATTCCATCTTGTGATGGTGAACAAGAGTAAACTCTACAGGTGGATAGTCTTATTGCAGAGCAGAAACTGGTGGTTGAACCCACCATTAGACACCATGTAGCAAAGACCTTTGTAGTAGGTAGTCAATGGCAGTCGCAGGGACCCATGCATGTCATAAACATTGGAGGATGGTCCAAGGGAAATAGATCAGTTGTTAGGTGCTCCCAAGGAGACTCAAATCTACGGAGGGACAAGTTGTGTTTCACATGTGGTGGTCAGGGAAATATGGAATGAGATTACCTGAATAGTCATACAAATATTCATGATATGGTCAAGAAACCAATTATTTAGAGGAATATGGTTGGGGAGGGGGGTATGTAAGGTGGCAGATGGGGTAGAGGAGAATGCATGGAAGAAGGAGGTGGGAGGAGGTTCGACGTACTACCCCCTCCACCCCTTAGTGGTCCACGATTGGCTCAAGGCCCTAGTGGATAGAGACAGGGACAACTTTAGGTGATGGGGTATTATGAATCTGAGGTTCCTTTAATTATTAGACGTACGATCTATGTCCATTCTACCATATATGCAGTTTAAATTGACATAGTATCCATTCATCATTTTCTTTCCACAAACCTTGTTTTAGACATAGAGAGTCTGTTTAAACAATAATTCAACTCTTACACTTAGAGAATATTACGAGAGATGATATTATGATAACACATTGGTGCTGATAGTGTGACCTTACTATTTGAGGTGAGAGTTTCAGTTGTGATCTCTTGGTAGTAGTGTTGAGACTTTACTATTTTGTTATTGGTATGGATTTGTTATCCACAGTCCATGATTAGATATACTATTTTAGGCATAGAGTGTTATTTATATGTATTGATTGGACCATGTTCTAATTTTTTGGTTTAAGGTAAATCCATACAATGAAGGATGGACTCAATCATAATAGGGTGCAACCAATCACTCATCAATTGGATAGCTTGACCCTCAGTGCAATAAATCATATGATTCATCTGTGTCCAACAGTGGTGGAGGTGTATAAAGAATTATTTTATGAAGATTTTCCATAATTACCTCCCCCTAGAGAGGTGGAAATTTTCATTTATCCATACTGTAGGATGGAATCAATATATACACCTATAAATCAGATGGCTCTCGTAGTGATTTATGAGGTGAGATTACATTTGGATGACCTGTAGAGGAACGTATTTGTGAGACCCATTGTTTAACCCTTGGTAGCCCTGGTTTTTTATCATAATGGTAGATGGGATCATGATGTTTTGTGTAAACATTAAACACCTAAACCAGGTGGCTATGAAGAATGATCATCCACTATTGAGGATTTATGAACTCTTTGATTAGTTCATAGGGGAACAACAGTTCTCATTTATTGGCATTAGATATGGAAAGAACTAACTTCAGGTGTAGGATTAAGATATAATGAAGAATGCTTATAGATTATGATATAGAAACTATGGATACATAGGGATTATTTTTAGTGTGGTGAAATCCCAAATAGTGTTTGTGAGACTCATAGAAAGGATCTTCTAGCCTTAGCTAGATCAGTTTATTGTCACCTTCATTGATGACATCTCAGTGTATAAGGAATCTAAGGAGGAGCACATGAGAACGTAAGGATAGTACTAGACACACCCCCAGACAATCCATTTAATGGGAATCCATCGATGTGTAAGTCTTGTATTGGGCAGGTCCATTTTCTAGGGAATGACATTTTAGAGGCTTGAGTTAATGGGGTTACAATGAATATTGAGGTGGTTCATTCTTGAGAGATACCCAAGAGAGGTACCGAGGTGTAGAGATTCATTAGATTGGTTGGGTACTATAAAATGTTTGAAGCGAACTTTTCTATTGTAACGACATCTTAAATGGATTTGACATGAATGGTGTAGAATTTTGTATGGATAAAAAAGTTTTAGCAGGGCATTCGGTTGTTTAGATAGACATTGACGAGAACACCCATTATTAGATTTCCATAAGTGTATTATATGTACGTCGTGTTTTGTGATTCATCAGGAACCAGGCTTAGTTGTGTCCTCATATTGGGAAATGTAGTGAATTTCTATAGTTCATTTTATTTGAGAGCACATGAGAATTACTACATGACCCATGATTTTAAGTTAGTAGTGGTAGTCTTTTCATTGAAGATGTGGCGATATTACTAGATGGGCGAGTGGTCTATAATTTATTCGAAAAATAATATTATCATGTATATATCCTCTCAGAAGGATTTTTAATTGAGATAGAGGTGATGGCTAGAGTTCCTTTAATACTATGACTCTGAGATTTTGTATACTCCTAGAAAAGGGAATTTGGTGGATGTTGTTCTCATCTTGAGAACCATTTTATAGTTCTGAATAAGTCATCAGAGTAGTTTTACACATTCCATAGATCCTTTGTGGATGGAAATGGAGATTCTTATCGTCAGTCGATGGTTGTCACCACTCCACTATTACAGTGAGTCTGGGAGACAGAATGTGGGGATACATACAGTGAGACTCTAAATACTCATATATACATTGGTAATGCCCCTTTTTATATTTGAAAGGTGTGGATCACATCATTCTTATCAGAGGATGAATAATATTACATATGGTGTTAGACATGGAGGGCTTGATGTAGTTTCATACATCCCCATTAGTGGTACATCCTGATTTGGTGAACATGTACTTGGACATATGGCATAAGTTATGGTGTCCTGGAATGAAGAATGGTTTTGTAGAGTCTGTTTCGTGATGCCTCAGATTTTATCTAGTGAAGTCTACAAACTAGGTTCTAGTATATTTGACACAACCCCTAGAGGTGTCGAAATAGAAGTGAGATGGCATAAAGATGGATTTTATGATTGATTTATCATGTAAATATAGGGAAAATGATACGATCTGGGTGATCGTTGAACTACTCACCATGTCATCCCACATCCTAGTTATTAGAGAGTAGAGTTTAGTATACAGCCTATCACACCTCTATGTCTAGGAGATAGTTCGACTACAATGAGTTCCATCGACTATATTATTATATTTTGATGATCTATTTACATCCTAGTTGAGGAAGGGATTATAAGAGGTGTTCGGGAATCAGTTAATGTTGAGACAATGATTCACCCATAGATGTATGACCATAATGAGTGGATCATTTAGGTTATATAGGACATACTATGTACTTGTATAAAAGTTTTTTTATGTAGTTGGTTGGATCACCTACATCTGGAGAAGTTTTCATACTACAAATGATATCATTCCACTATTGTTATGGAACCCATTAAGGCCTTGTATGGGTAACCCAACATATCACAACATTGCTGGATGGACCTAGGATATTTATCACTCATGGGATCAGAGGTGGTGTAGGAAAGTACATAAAAGGTGAAGGTCTTTTAAGAGAAGATGAATACTACACAGATCTATCTGAAATCATGTGATGATAGGTGATAATGGCCTTTGGTGTTCATGGAAGGATACCAAAAGTTTTTCAGGTCTAACCTTGATGTGGAATATGAATATTTGGTCGGCGCGACAAGCTATCTCCAAGGTTCATCGGCCCATTCGAGATTCTATGTAGATTTGGAGAGGTGGAATCCATCTTGGATCTACCTCTTTAATTCGAGTTGGTGCATGAAATCTTCCATGTGTTATAGCTAAAGAGGTACATGCAGGACACATCAAATGTCTCTGACTAGTGTTAGAGAGACATTGAAAATAGTTAGATTTTTACTGATTACATGATGTAGATCATCGATCGACAGAAGAGGACCAATCATGGGTGGTTGATTCCTCTATTTTGTGCCTGGTGTCGGCCCAGTAATCTCTATGAGAAAACATGGGATTAGAAGGATCATATTCATGCTCAAAACCATATTTTGTCTGAGTATCCATTTTTTTGTATTTTGAGGATGTTAATCCCCAAGGTGGGGTGAATGTAACATCTTGGAATTTCAATATATTATATTGGTAGATTTTTTGGATTTATTTCTTGACCAAGGGATAAGACGATGTGTGATTACTAGGCTCAAGGTTCCCTAAACAATTTTTTGGAAAAATTTAAAAATATAAATTTGCATTCACATACAGTTTTCCAAAAAAAAATTGAATTACTTCTAAACATTTTCTTGATACATAAATCTGAGGGCACTGTAGCGTTCATAGAAAATACATTATATTAGGTGAGTCCTAATGTCGATTGGCATGATTCAGTAGTGAAAATTAATTTTTGGATTACATGATGATGAAAATAAATTAAGTTTTATTATAATTAATGTAACTTGATGATGCCGCAATGTTTTCATTTTAATAATCCAATATTAGGAAATTCAAGGTTATTACCATAATCCTAGAATTCCTTATAAGTATTGATAAATAACCCACTCTAATGTGTTACCATGGATTTAATATAAGATCATGTATCATCCAACCAACGACGTTGGAGGATCTCATCAAGGATGATAAATTAACTTCTCCCCGTTAATGATTGATGAAACTCCAGGAAAGATGTTTGTTTTCTTCAAGATTTCTCGTTCATAAATTCAATAGTAAATAAGAACAAACCAATAAATCAGATGATATCCAGTTCGATCATCCTTTTAGGATGGGCCTAATTTTGTGGTTTTAAATAGATGTATATTTTTTATTTCATCTTAGTCTTAATTATAATGATAATTAATTGTGGCTGATATTAAAAAAGTCCCACGATCATTCCTTTGGAAATTCATTTTATTATTCTCATCCCCATTCATTGAGTTAATAAATATTGGAAACTCGTGGTCATAGCATGAATTTCCGAGAGGTTCGGAATGTGATTCGTCTTCTAAATTGGTTTTAATACTAAACTGATGTTGGATCAATGTCTCTCCCAACCAAAGGATCTTATAGGAGCGAACTATTTATATATTTGTGCACAAAAAAGTATTAGTGGCTCATGGAAGAGGTGGGGGTAGTGAGCAGTGACAGAGGAATTTCATGGTGGTTATCATAGTACATAGAGGTGGCACCCTATGAGACATGAAGACAACCACATAAAAACCAGTGGAGCATGTGGCTATGAAGAATGTGGATGTGGCATCAAAACCCATGGACCAAACACAATAATGGGTGGGGTTAGGTGATCATGTCAGTCTAGAAAAGGGGGCTAGGGCTTACCGATGTTGGTTGGCGTCAGTAGGATGGGTTGACCTAATGGACTGAGTCGGACCCAATGGGTTGGGTCAGACCCGAGCTGTCAGACCAGGCCATGGTCGACTAATATTATTAAATAACATAGCAGATGGGACATGTTAGACTGTCGTAGTATCACGAACTTCCATTGTACGGTTAGACATGGGATCAGTTAGAACAGGTGGTCGACCATGGAGGTTAACTTCTACGGTTGGTGGGCCAACCACTTAGTCAATCCATGAGTTGTTGGACCCCCTCCTAGATCATTAAATGCCTGTAAAATTCGAACCATGTGTCTATATGAAGAACAATCTATGATGTTGGTACCCTAGATATGAAAAAGTTCATTTGAGGTATCCCATGTGGTGTTTTACGGATATGTGAATATGACGGTATGTCTTGGGTAATAGTTTCTCCCAGAACAAGCATAATTTGAGTGGAATCCTTTATATGGGTGTGAAATAGTGACTGTGTGTCAAATACAGACTATGTGACTCCCTATGAATATCTGTCTTATAGATAATTTTTGTCTCATGAAGACTATGTGACAACCAAATATCATTTTTCTTATATAGTTTGTGTGTCCCATGGAGAATGTGTGACTCCCAATGATTGTGTGTCTTCCTGAGATTTTGTGTCCCATGAAGATTGTGTGTCTCAATTCAGAGGTTATATCTGTATATTCTTGATATCTGGGCCATGTAAATATATCTTTAAGAAGTTTACTATTCTATTTTTTCATGGTATTTCCTATGTTGATTTTTTTTGTATTTCCATCCTGGTATTTCCTACGTGGTATTTCCTTTGTAGAATTTCCTTTGTGTTATTTCTTGTGTGTTATTTCTGTTGTGGTATTTAATTCATGGAACGTCCATTTTTTATTTCCATTGTAGTATTTCATGTGTGGTATTTCATTTGGGGTATTTCATTAGTGGTATTTCTTATCTGGTATCTCTTTTGTGGTATTTAATTTTTTTTGATGGGGTACTTCCTTTGTGGTATTAATTTCATGTTTCAGGGTGCCTAAATTGATATTGTTTTACTCTCCCCTGCACAAGATTTTTTTCACATGTCATATTATCTACATATGAGTGACATTATGATAGAGTCCAATGAGGATCAGGACAGGACAAAGGATTGTGAGATTAGACAGGCTGAGGTGTTCCAATGAAATTGGGAATCAGTCCCAAAACCTTTGTTTACATATTGGACATTTTCATTTATAGAATTTTCTTATCGTTAGATTTTATTTTTGAATACGTTACTTCACTATATATAACATTTCTATCATACTCTATTTTTTGGGATATCATGTATGAGTGCATTTGTTTACAGAGATTTTTTACATATCAGTATTTGTGACTTGGAGATGTGTGCGAGTGTACATGTACATAGGAAAATGCGTCCCATTTATGGGATATAAACTATCAATATTACTCTCCAACACTTAAAGTATTATAATAAATCATGGGGTAGTTGTGGCATGGCCCCTTCAAGGACAGCTCGAGAAAATCCATGTGGTGTTTTTGGTTGCAAGACACAATCCATCATTTATACCTAAAATCCAATATCATTCACAATAGGAGAAGAATGAATAAATTGAAACTCAACAATCCTAAACAAATATTTCATGAGAGGATAAATCATTAGAATAAGACCGTAAATAATTAAATTTAAAATTTGATACTCTATATTCACCTTCTTAGCACCATTATGATTTATACTCACACCTATATTATCCATAATTTCTTAATGATATTTCATTGATTAGGGAGTAATTATGTTTCTAAATTCACCATTGATCACTCGGTAATGTCAAAAACAGTTTTTTAGGGTGACATAAACCTTAAATAACAAAAAATATGGGATAATTGAGATGCTTTACTAGTATATTCTATAAGAGTCATGCATTCAAAACACTAGTGATATCTCATATTTTTTTATTATTCTGATATGATTTACGTGTTGTTGTGCAATAACTCTTCATATTATCAAATGATCCACATTGAAAAAAATAAATTCATTGTATTTTTCCAAAGAGAAAAGTTAACATATCATGTGGTTTTGTTATAATATGTTCTACCACCTTGGAAATAGGTTTACCTATTATAGTCATTCCTAGTATTAGAGTTTCCACATGTTCTCATGTGAAAATACATACTTCCTCCATTTGGATTTCACAAAATATCAATATCCACCATTATAGCTCTATAAAGATTAAAAATATAATCCATAATATTGTGGAAAACTATTATAGATTGAATAATATGTCATATTCAATTCTAAATGATTTATTTCATCATGGATGAACTATATGCAAGTTCTAGAGAAAATCAAACAGAGTACATAATCATAGCTGAAAATTGTATCACCAAAATTATTTTTCCATAAATATTAAATAATATAACTTTCAATATTTCATGAATGTTTTTGGATATATTTTTTTATAATACATCAATGTCCTCCCATGTTCTTGTTTCATCAACTTTATCATTGAAATCTAATTCCAACCACTAGCATGGATGAACCTCTAAAATATTAGTTAATAGAGTTTCCTTTTTCTGGGATTGTGTACCATATAAATCACAAAAATTGTTCATTCTGTTAAGACACAACAAAACTTTTTTCGGTTTGAAATTGAAATGGATGATTGGTGTTTTTTATTTTTGATGCTGAATTTAATGATCCCGATTTCGTAGCACAAAAATTCAATTTCACATATCAAAAAAATTGGATAGATTTCAATATGTTCTAAAAGAATTTGTTGGTTCAACTATATAGTAGGTTTATCCAAACCTTATATAACCTCTTTGTAATTATTTCAATAAAATATACCCAATTAAATTATCTATTACCATGAAAACACCTTTTGTTTTTTACTCACTACCAATTTAAGGATTATAATATTTCAAATTAACAAATGAAACAATTATCTAATACAATTTTTAAGTTTCACATAAATCAAAAACAATTATAAGAATATTCTATAATTTGAAAAACACATTATAAAAAATCCAATCTTATAGGTATGTATCATTTATAATTCATGATATACTACATGCATTTTATAATGCAATGTTGATGAGATAACAATACACCAAGAGGTATCATTAAACACATTTCCCCCCTGAACACTTGGGAAACATGATTCTCTTCATAAATATATTAGAAATATCATTCGATATTTTAAATTTCAAATTCTAATATTCGTAGAACCATGTCACCATTTTAAAAAATATGGATATTATAACCTTACATTGAAACAAATTGTAATTTCACCCCATAAAAAATTGGCTTGAGGGGAGGAATATGATCCATTATCCTTATCTGGCATCGCCAGAACACAAAATTATAGTAATAATTTCAATGATAGTAAGGTAACATAGTTGTTTTATTATCACTATATAACCCAAAAAACATTTCCAGGTAAAATATAAACAACCAAACATATATATTATGCATGAGGAAACAAATTATAACTCAACAGTAATAAAATAAAACAATGATATCAGAGTGGAAGTGGAAACAACTTATATCAACCAATAATGTCCATATGAATGAAAAAACCTATAAAAATTAGAGTCATCTGAATAATTACCCAAAACTCCAATACCACAAGACGTTCTGATGGAATTAAAATATATCACTAGATATTTACAAAAACATTCAATTTTTTATGTCTTAGTAAAAATAATTTCAAATACATCAAAGGTAATAAAAATTATTCAATATAACACTCATTAGGAAATCCCCAGAAGCATCCAAATTACTTCATCTAGGAAAAGAATATATTATCACTTTTTAGAAATTAACATTTATAAGAAAAAATAAATAAAATTATTTCATGAGAATATTACAATAATTTATCACAAAAAAATTCTGCAATTATAATTTATTAAATTATGAACAATTACAATAATGTTCTTCCACTATAAAAACCCAATCATGTATCTTATGCTCACACTATAAAAATTCATGTCAAGAGACAAATCTATACTCAATATAAGTCTCTCATCCTCCTCCATGTCATTATATTGTGACACATCCCGTGTGTCATAACACTAATGGCACTAAGAACTAGGTCTATTTCAACAAGGCCATATACAAAATAAAATGATATCCAATGACCCTATATCATAAAAAATTATTCCAGATACATTTATAAAATATAATTTATTCCATACCTTTTTGAAATTAATAGAAATTTATTATTGTATCAATCCTAAAGAATAATTTGAAGACCATACTTCTAAATTATGAACCAAGGGGTTCTCGAAAATCTATATCAATTATTGTATTCTAAATTAATATAAAATGTTTACATTTATAATCCCTTAATATTTTTCATAATAATCAAAAGAAAAAATTCATTAAAAATATGAATTCTTGTTCTAGAAGATTTTAATAAAAGATAAAATCCACCATCCTTTCCATGGATGATGTTAATGAAGAAATACCTTAAGAAACCTATTTATTTATTATCATAACATATTCTCATAAATTTTGTTGAAGAATAAAAAATAATAAACAATAATGGATTTGATATCTATTTATAACATGTTATTTTTAACAATTAAGTTAATGGAAATTGAGAAGATCTAAGGAAAATAAGAAGAAAAGAAGGATTAAATTTTACTAATTAGATATAATTCACTTTGATCTATAAAAACTCTTTATATATCAAAGGGAATCACCATGGATGCTTCGAAAGGAATGAGAGATTGAGTGCCTTGGAGAATTTAGAAAATAGTAGGCTTTGATGGGTAAAAACTAAGTTAAACACTCAATTATTGAGCATCAAACACTCATCCCTGTTCTAGGTCACACTAATAAATGAACCATGGATCAAATATTCATATTTCACTAAACATAATTGATTTCTACATTGTTATGATCCATTTCGTAACCATTGTTTTAGTAAACTCACACAATATTTCCCCAAAAACTCTTCTGTCAAACCATTTGTTGGGAAAATTTCTCAATTTTACCTTATCTAACTCGACTTCCACAACATTAAATACCCTTCCCAAACTCTCCATAATTTAAAAAATAGTCAAAAAACAAATCCAATGTATTTTATTGTGTGGAAATACAATATTAAATGGTAATGTACCTAGATATAGGGTGTTAAAAAAGTTATGTAATATATTTGTAGAAGTGTTTCGTCTATGTTATTATAAATATGTAACATAGATTATGAATGTATATGCAATGTGGAAAATAATCACGTAAAGATATGAGTATTATTTTTTAATAGTTTATAAAATTTATTAAAAACATGAAATCTAATATTTAGTTGTAATTTAAGTTATATAATATTTCAATTTCTTTTAGTATGTGTTAGATAGTTAAAATTGGGTCACATATATCATTATTAATGCTAAAAAGAGTATTATTATTTTTCAAGAACTATATTTTGGTGTGTGGATGTGGGGTTTTATATTATATATCAAAGTAGATATTATATAACTTAGGATAATACAATTTTTTCACATGAAGTTATCTTATGAGTTAGGGATGCCATTATGAGTTTATATGTTTAAGGATCAGAAGTTAAAATGAAATAAAGGAAAATGGTAGGTTTTAATTAATGTGATTTTAAATTGATTGATAATATTTTATATTATTGTTTTTATGATTTATGTATATTTAACCCTAATGATTAATGTGAATGATTATTTTAGATGAATTATATTACATTTGTTGGGATGTAAGATGAATCATCTGAGAAACCTTGTGACGTCAAAACATTTCTTATGACATTGAGGAAATTGAGGTTCATTTAGATATATTGTTAATTATATATGAAAAATCTTTGTTCAACCGTGGGTGTTATTGTAAACATTTTTGAGTAAAATGTATTTTTTATTCATATGGGGAAATATTCACTATAGGAATTATCATAAATTCAGTTAACCAGTTAGTTTTGAGTAATGATGTTCTTAATATATATTCATTCGTTTATTTGTATTAATTAACTAATGGATCTTAATTCTATTAACCTGCCATTAATGTGATCTGGTAAGTTATTCCCTCTTTCTATGTTACCTTTTTTACAAAGGGTTTTTAAATGTTGTTTTATTGATTTTATAATGGCTATATAGGAATTTCATATTCTGTAACTAGGTTACAAGACTTATTATGGTCACTAGGTGAATACCATTAAATTGATTCATGCTGTGAATGCGTACTCAAAGTGAAAAGGAATTAAACAACATGTTTTATTTTAATGTTGAATTTTAATTCGAGGGGTCTGATTTTTCAATATACATGAACACCAATGATTTCACAACATTAATGGGAATTACATGTCATGTTGTTCCCCAAGAATGGAATTTTTACGGGGATGTATGAGTTTGAGTTCTTATTTAGGCCTCCATATTTCATTTTCTCTTGATCAAGGGTTCTTCTCTAGTGATTATTGGAGACACCTTTCCTATCAGATCAATCTATTCGACATTAAATCTTAATTATAGTTTTTGTGAATTTCCCCACATGGGTGGACATTCCAATTATTCATATCCATTGATCGATGTAGTGGCCTTGAGGTATGTTATCAGATCATTTAGACTTGAATTGAAATTTCATCATGTTTTCTACCAGATCAATTGTGTGATCTCATTACAAATGCCATTCCTTTGTTGGTTGGGGTGAGTTAGGTGTTCATTCATTAGTTATATGAATTTTCTCAGTTCTACCGAACCCCTTTCTAAATTTAATTTATCTTCAATTGTGTATTTTATTCTTGGGACTTTTTTGACATCGTTGAGTTTTTATTTTTTCTCGACCTCATTTCCAGAATTATCGAAGTTAGTTTTTTGGTAGTTGGTTCCATATATAGTCTATTATGATGATCCATGATGATCCTTATTTATATATATACTTATAAAATGAATTTTCAGGGTTTTTTGGTGCGTTGAAAACATTTTTTAAATGAAAAATGGGTTTCCTTGTTTTCCTAGAGCGATGTTCTCACTCTATCTTTTGTTTCTCTCATGCCCTTCTCTCCATCTCTGTGCTAGCACTACGGTCTTCTCCTCTTCCTCCTCTTTGTGCTCTAATCTTACATTCCTCGGATTCTCTCCAGGTTAGATTGGGATCATGGGATATTCTGAGTTTTTGGGTGAGCAGTTTGGTGGACGACATAGTTCAAGGCGCTACTGGGGTTGACCTTTGATCCTAGGGTTTCAGTCCCTCTTACATTCTGGTTTTGTCCCACATTCTTTCATTTCTCCAGATGGTGACTTTCATTCTCTCTCGGTCTCTTTCCCTTCATTGTGTTAGCGTCTCAGTTTTATTACCATTCTCCTATATGCGCTCTGATCATGTGTTCCTAAGTTTCTATCAAGGTCGGTTTTGGAACATGGGATTCACCGAGGTTTTGGGCATGCGGTTTGGCGGGCGAAATATTTCCAAACACTTTGGAGTTGGTCCTTCCTCCTAGGGTTTCAATCCCTTCACCTTTTATGGGTTTCTTCCCACTTTCTTCTTTCATGTTCATGAAAAAATTTCTAGTGGTGGTTTTTGGTGTAAGATACAGCATGGGGTTACGTTGGATGATGTTCGATGTCATGATGATGGCCAAAATCATCAATGTTTGTTTCGAGTTTTTGGTCCTGGTTTGGTGAATCGAAGATGGTTTTTAGTGGTAGTGATTGTAGGTGTCCCATATATGGTGTGTGGTCTGGTGATTTAGGGGGGATTTGATGTTCTGGTGTGGTATTGAATAGCAACGATGATGGTATGACGAGGGAGGCTCTGTGAGATGATGGTGACAGTGAGAAGGTGGTGGTTGTCGGTGAAGAGGTTGGGGAGGATGATGACTCTAGTGATTGTATGACACAACAGGGGTGATGGTGCTGTGATGATGGACGATGAGGTGATGATGGAAGTTCTCAACAGGGTTTCTTGGGATGCTCGTGGCCCACGTTTCATGTATGAATTTGAATTTTTATATTTAAATCTGGAATTTGGGATATGATTTTTTATGTAATGCATTATGAGGGTGATGTTTGGTGTTGTATCCTAGTTATTTTGTGGTTCCCACTTACCAAAAGGTGGCATTTGAAAATGACACAAAATGTATTTGGAGGAAGAGATCTTCTCATGGGGATTTTCTATGTTTCCTATGCTCATTGTTCTATGGGACTGATATTGACATTATTAGGGGGTTTAATAATAGGGATATTACTCAAAATCCTATTCATATGTTCTTGGAACATGATTGTGCACTTGATTGATTGTGGTAAAAGTAGTCATCTATTATGTCCAATACTGATCCTTGGTGTTGATACATTTGTGTCGGATTTTTGTTTCTTTAATTTGTTGTCTTAGACATGATATGCTTGAGTATTATTATGATTTATTATATGGAAAATGTTCATTGAAATTGATATAATTTATTTTTATAGAATATTGAAAGAGGGAAATGTTTACCATGTTTTCAATTGAATAACATTAAAAATTATTATGTCATGTTTTATTAGAAATGGTTATACATTAATTGATATATAATAACTATTATGGAAAACCTAAGTGGTAAACTATTGAGAATATATTATCACCCCATGCGCACCCCATTGTTGGTTCATAGACCATTGTATTTCATCCAGTGAAGGAAATGTAATGGAACCATTTTGCGGTGTTGAAGTTTCGTGTCACCTGAGTTGGGTCGATGGTGGTTAGATAGTGGGAGTTTGTCCACACTACCACTTGGTGTAGCAATTTTGTTATGGTCCTTTTCTGTTAGACATTTCTCTTTGATATTTTTTCTATTCATACATATTTTATGTTTCCAATTTATTCTTAAATTTATGGAATATTTTTATTAGATTTCCATTTTTATTCATGATCCATGTATATATATAGATTTTATGATTTTGTTCATGTGGGAAAAAAATTTCCATCTTGTTTTATTCAATGCCAATGAACATGTTGCCAGCTCGGGGGATTATGAACACCCATAGCGTATGTGACCGAATGGGTTTGGTGGTGGGTTTGAGGGAAACTCAGGTAAATTTATTAAAAAATTGGTATCAAATTGTTGTTTGTCCCTCAATGTTCCTATATGTGGGCATCTATTATTCTAGATATGCGATTTCAGGGACTAGAGAGGTATGTTTCGATATGAGCCAGGCTATATCTTGTCATGATGAGACTCAGGATTCCATGGGAACATGGGATATGTGTTTTCATGTTGGATTATTTGAAATCTCAATTTATACTTATGGTTTTTCAGGTTTAAATAGATATTTACTTTGTTTTCTGATCATTCATTTTTTTCGATGTGCTAATGTATGCCTCCATGGTGCTATCCTTGATATCCTCTAAAGGGTTATGTTTATATTCTTTAAGGAAATATTCCAGTTGATTTTAATCTCATAAATAAAATAACACAGGGAGTTCATGTTGATGATTAGAATGTACAACGTGTTCAGAAGGTAGTTGTTGAGGTATAACCAAAAGCTAGGGGAGATACATATCGATCTCATGAATCATTTCATGAGAAGACATCATCCTTTAACGGAATTAAGGAACCTAAATATGTGGACGAATCATGGATAAGATCAATCAAATCATTTAATGATTTTATACACATGATAATATCAAGGTTAAGTGTGAAACATCCACACTCGAGGGTTCCGATAAGCGATTGTGTGATTCCATATTCCATGTAGAGGGACATTAGGACTAGTATTTGAAGTGTATAAAAATATATTATTCCAAATGTTTTTTCTAGTATCACTATTACAATAAAAATATGTGGAGTTATACTCATTTCATTAGTGAGAGAGTCTAGTGTCGTTGTACAATAACTCATTTGCTGATCTTGTCTATTTTACTCCAAACATCGTAATGAATGATTATTTGAAGGCTAAGAAGTACATGAAATATTTATGATAATATATCATCTCCCATTTATTTTTATAATATATTTATATTTTTTCAGAGATGGTATATAAATCTATAATAGATATATTAACATGGTAAGAGTGTTTAACATTTAAACCACTTATCTTCCATTCAGAGTCACTTTTAGTGGCATACATGGGACTAAGGGGATGTAATAAGATCATCATAGAATAAGGGGTGATGGGTCTTAGTAATTGGAATCCTCTTCACCATATTCTATATCTAAAAATGTAAATCTGACATGATATTAGTGTGTACTGGTTTGACACACGAGTTGATCATGTCCTATGCTATAAAAGACACGTAACATATGTGGACATGTCTTGAACCAGCCTGGGTATCCCGGTAACTCGGTAACTAGGTCAGCCCAAACAGATCCTGAAGGGTGTTCCCGATACCCATGGGTCCGAGAATAGGACCTGGCTTCAAACAAACTGAAAGTGGGAATGACTTTTCAACCAAAAATACAGAAGTGAAATAAATAAAGCAGTATTTATATCAAAAGGTACTACATTGGATGTAATCTACGAAAAGATAAAAAATGCATTATCTAGCCAAAAGTACTAAATACCAAGTACCAAAGAAGGAAAAAATATCCCATGTCCCTAAGGATATAACAGACTAAGTACAGGGTTTAACAGTTGGATCCACCTAGAATATATCCATTCCCCTTACAAAATCTTGGTAATATATAATCTATATACCCCTGATGTTACAAGTTGGGTGTGATTTAAAAATACAAGAAGTGGATCACTGTGGTTTCCATATCATACGCCACTAATATATTATGAAAATTAATTTTTTTCAATTTAAAAGTTAAAAGGTTTGTAGTTTTAAATAATATTTAAACAAATCATGTTATATAGATCAAATGATGAAAAATTCTTTATGAAAATATTTACAGTTTATGGACTATTTCTAAAACAGTTGATTAAATATAAAAAGATTACATAAAACATAATATATAAATTTTATAAATCATGTAATGATGTTTTACAAAACTAGAATACATTTATATGTCATGTATAAAAACTGAGCAACATGGCCATCTCGTAAATAGGTATGATAGTTCCAGGGTATATGACTCTACACTCTCTAGGTGACCACGATTTTATTTATAAAGACACTTACATTGGACAATGGTTTGGGAGGAATCAACACCATCCCAAAATGGACGTGACCTATTGTATTTATGTTCTAAAATGTTTCATAATCATAAATTGTGTGAAAATAATTCAGAGACTACCTATAGATCTCCAGGGTTCTTGAAAAATCAATGATGGTAAATATATTTCAGACTTTATAAAATTTAATTAAATATAATTACCTTAATTTAATATTTAATTATTAATTTAAATCCATAATAGATTTTTAAAACATTCTTTTTAAAAAAGATAAAACCATTGGGTTTATATCAAAAATTATTAATCTATTTACACAATTTAATAAATTCAATCAATTATGTTTCAAAAATTAAAATGCACAACTCAATTGAGACCATTTTATTCTCTGTTTAAAAAAAATCAATGGACATGGGGGTTTTCCTGAATTTCATTTCAACACTTTTTCAAACCACTGAATTCACAAGAATCACCTTCCTTCCTCCAAAAACCCAACTCTCACAATGAAACACATCTACAAAATGAAGGCGTAGAAGACCATGAAACTCAACATAGAAATGAGATCCAGAATCCTGGAATATAGATTCATTAATTTCAAGATGATATATTGAGCCCTGAGGAGGGGAAAAATAATGGAACATGAAAAAGGGAGAATAATTACCTAGGAATTCAAAATTTCAACAAAACTACGATATAACACCGATGAATATTCTAGAAAGGCTTGCAGAGCTCCAATATCCTTTGGGGAAGGATTTTTATTGATTTAAATGGAACTATAGAGGAGGATAATATAGGTTTTCATCCATACATCATATATATAATTGGTATTTGGGGAATTAAACGACGTGTAATCCTAATACATGTAATTAAATAATTAAATTATGTAACCACTGAAAACCCCTTCTCCTAGAATTCATTAATGATATTTATTTAACTCATGATGATTAAATATTGTTCACATTGTGTTAATTTAGCAGTGTGAACCCTTCAAAGTTCCAACGTAGCAACCATTACATTTTATGTAACCTAGTTACACTGTGTGTTGCCCTTCTTTATCCTATATAAATTAATGGTTACGTTTGAGAGTCCATGAAATCATTTACATCCCCATTATTGGTATAATAAGAATTCATTTTAAATCCTACTAAGTCAATGAAATGTAAAACCCAAAAAAATCATAAATATGTACCAATCATATTAGTAATTGGATGTTATAACCTCCCCACCAGAAAAAAATTATTTCCTCAAAAAGATTATGGACAAACTTCAAGGTTAAAAAGGTGAGGCTGATGATCCCTCATCAGTTCCTTGTGTTGTAACATATCATTATTATCAAAACCAGGATTTCATATCACTAAAACCAATTTTATCATCCTCTAATGATATAACATGGTCATAGAATCAACTACCATGAACTACAACTAAGTCAAATATAAATTTGGTTCAATCTCAATATCACTCCAGCTCAAAACATCATATGAATCAAAGAGATACTTTCTCTGCTGTGATACATAGAATATATTATGTATCATCATAAACCATGGTGGAAATTATAAATGGGATGAATCAATCCTATACTTCTCAATATCTTTAAAAGGTCCCACAAAATGAAGAAAAATCTTCCCTTGACTCCCAACCAATTGATGACCCAACCGGGGTGAAGCATTCAAGAACACATAGTAATCAATAGAAAATTCCAATGGTCTACAGTGGAGATAAATATAGGACATCTGTTGGATTTTCAATATTAACATTTTTCGATGAATTATCATAATAATTTATGTTTTCACCTAAACAAAAATTCGTCCAAGCGTGGAACTGTCGGAAATCTATGACCAACACAATATAGATTTACATGGATGCAAATTTAGAGCCTCATAAGAATATATAATTAATGCATACACATAATTTTTCTTATAAAAATACTTATCTACCCCCAAGGGATTAGCTCAAGCCCCAGTGATGTTGATAACAAAATAACATAGAATATCATTGATAATATATATCTCTCACTTTGCCTTTCCAAATGACTATAGATAAAAGTTCTTTCTCCAATAGACACAAGATCCCAATGCCTCATAAAGGCCTCTCCAAAAGAGATATGTGAACTAAGGATCCCTATCAGAGACTATTTCATATTGAAGTCCATGAATATAGACAATCTATTTCACATAGAGATTTCACAATTCCTCAAATTGGTTGTATCACAATTGGGTATGAATTTATTTGAATTTTTTTAGACATTTGATCACAACCCATATAACATTATTTCCTCTCTGGTTATGAGGAAACACACCAAAAATTCCTTGGAAATCATATCCAACATCCATGTTGTGAATAGATGTGGACAATGTAAACTTGATGGTTTTTTATTCTCGGTCTTATGCTATTGGAATGTATAAGCATTAGAAAGAAAGACAGCAATTACCCATCTAATTATTGGCCACCATAACTACCACTACATGTCATTTATCATCATAGTGGTTCACGGGTTCACAACACACTAAGAATTATGAAAATCTATCATTACATATTTCTTTGACACTAATTAAACAACGAAGTGATATCGATATCCTTGAACACCAACTTTAGAGAACAACCATTGGGAAATTTTCTCCCCACCATATAGAGAGTCTATAAGGATAATAAATTCATCATCAAGCTATTGATCATCCAGAATCATCTTGAGAAGAGACTATTTTAACAAAATTATATCTAAAGAAACTTCATCCCCTGATTCGTGGACTCCAACATGTAATTGTGAAAAAAGAGCCATTAATTTCCACTCTACGATATATTATATCACTATATGGGTTGGATTATTCATTCCCAATGCATGTGAAATGAAATTATCATTCCCCACGATGTAGGATATTTCAATGTAGAATGATTTTATATATCTCAACCAACTCCTTCACAAGAGATTAAAATGCTATTGAGAGTAGATATATGTCATGATTTTTTGTTCTGAATATATATCAAATCATTCTCGATAAGGGTAATTCTTCAACCTATTATTTAAATTCATTATAGCTACACATTCAGGGACATTGGTAAGATAATTTTCTCACTAGGAATAAGCTAACACTATCCATAGTCAATGACATTATTATCTCACATAAGAACACATCCCAAGCCTAAACCTGATGCATCATAGGAGACTACATAGCCATTCCATAACTCTAGAAGAGCCAACATTGACCTAATAGTCAATAGGCATTTCATCTCAATAAAAGAACTCTGACATTAACCATTCCAATCAAACTTCACCCCTTTCAATGTTAAATCATTCATTGATGAATCCAAATTTTAAAATCCCCTCACCAATTGATGACAATATCCAACTAAGACCAAGAATCTAAAAATCCTGAATGAATTTTGTCGTTTCTCACAAGTAATAATATATTTACACTTATCATTATTGACTTATATTCTTTATTCTGACACAATTATTCGCATGAATTTCAATCTTGAATATAGATATCATACAATGAAATCATGGAATATAGTCAGTGATTTTCAACAGAATTAGAAGCACTCGTAGATGATCTGCATGATCTTCCATAGACATGGAGTAAATGGGGATGTCACCCAATAATACTATGATAATGGTATCCTGAAACATGTGTAAAATCATGTTCATCAATGCCCTGAAAAGAGGATAATTTGTTAGACCAAGGGGCATAATTTAGTAATCATAATTGTTTTACCTATATCAAAATGAACTTCTTGTAATTGTAGTTTTCTTTATCCTCAACTAATGGAAGAAACATGAATATAAATATTCAATAATCACTTCTCCCTATAATATGATAAAACAAGTCATCAATCTGTTGCAATGGATAATTGTTCCTCACTATAATTCAACTGTTATTTCGTTAGTCAACACATAAGAGATGAGAACCATTATATTTCTTAGCAAATATAACTAGTTTCTCCCAAGGTTAAACAATTAGACATATAATGAAATTATCATAAAGATCACCCAACATGGACTAAAGATCTTTCAGTTCATCTGGTGACATATGGTAAGTGGTAATTGGAACATGTTGAGTACCATGCATTAATTCAGTAGAAGAAACATCCTCCCTTACATGTGTAAAACGCAATAAGTTATAATGAAACACATTAGGAATCTTTATGAAACATGATGGTGATAACCACCCAATGATTCCTAATATAGATCAAATAAAAACATTGATATTACCTTCCCCAACATTGGATAAGAAGGTCAAGCCTTGCTTGGCCTTGTGTCCCATTCTCCTTGAATGATAAGAGACACACTAGTTGGTGTAGTAAGGTAGACACATCGAAGATAACTAAAATCATGTATTTATTGGAAATGTGCCAATCCATTATGAAAATTAATTCAATAGGTTTCATGTTAATGACTAAAAAACTCCAAGACATCTCAAAATCTGATATAGAGAAGACACAAGAAAGATTACAGAGACCCCCCTCTCGCTTCATTATAAGGGATGTGGTAATATCTATTGCACAAGAAAAGTTATTTAAATAAAGATTTAGTATATTAATAATACATGTTGTAGTAAATGTTTGAGATGAACCAGTACCAAATAGAGAAGTCAAAAATGATGAAGATACATTAATGGTACATCTCATAGTTGATGGATTAATATCTACTTCTTATGGAGTCTCTTCCACTATGTGAAGTAGTTTCATTGTAGATAATTTGGATATTAAACTGTTATAAATGAATCATCATAACTCATTATAGATTTAGGTGGATCTAATGATCATGTTCTACTATGTATAGTAGAAATGATATGGAAAATATCAATATGTTCCATGAATGTCTGTAGGATACTTAGTTTATGGGTGCCTCCCTAAAAATCTCCATTAAAGGAATTATATTTCCACACTAATAGAAAATCAACAGAATTTTTCATTAGCACTGTTAGAGTAAAGGAATGGAACTTTCATCGAGAACTACTAAGATAATCATTATTCTTCTAGTTTTCCATGAAGTAACACATACTACCACTGGGTGAAAAATGAACTCTAATCAACCCTATATTTATACCTTGGTCTGTCTCAACCATCACTACCTTATCCAGCACATCAGCCTATGTGGGTAGCTTTATAAATAAAATATGTGAATAGATATCTGATCGAAGACCCAACTCTAACTGTTGATCCTCCACCCTATCATTAGATAAAATCATAGATGAAAAGTGCATGAGTTCAGTAAATCGATTTTGGTACTCAGTCACGGTCCTTTCATATTGCTTGATCTTGAAAAACCCAATTTCATTGGATTAAACCATTGAATAAGTATATAATTGGTCATTGAAAATAACTTTGATGTCCTTCCACTCTAATTCCATTTCTTTTCTATCACCATTATTTCCCACAATCACATACCGAGTCCCTCCATCATGATATTAGAACAATTCACCTTGATGGTAGATACCCAAACATGACGTACATATACATTACATTACTATTGAGGAATACTTAATAAAAAACAAAAACAGATTCCCAAGTACCATATTAGTTTAGTGTATTTGGAATCTCAGAACAGAATATTCTAATCATGGTAAAACATTTTCAACATCTCCCATAAAGATCATCCCCTTACGTTTTCTTACATAAAATAATTCTTTATATCCTGGTGAAAATAAAACATAAAAATTTGGAGCTAAAATGATTTGTAAGGGTAAAAATGGATAATATAAAAACAACCCATATACATTTGAATGTAAAAACATGAACATAAAATCTAAACATCAAAATCTTGAGCAAAGACATAGAACATGGTAGTACAGAAGTCATAGATCATAAAGGAACCTTTATCATGATAAATTAGCATGGGGATAAAACATGTAATTGTGGAAAAAAATTAAGTACGTGATATGATTTCCATAGTATCCAAGGTATTTCTTCCAACACCATCATAGTGGACAATGTCAATTACTGAATCAGGTTTACATGTCGTTCCAGAGCTATATTACCTAAAAGGATTTACATTCCATTCCATCCATGTCTATCTCATGAGATATAAATGTTTACCCAATACATTGGAGGGAGATATTGGTCCCACCTATATCATATTGAAATCATTCGTACATGTGTCACAGAAAAATCATAAATCATTCATCATAACCCAAATAATAAATTGGGTTTCATAAACATCATAACTTCCTAACATATACCTTATAAAAATGGATATTATTTAATCATAAGAAAAATAAAACCATGTAAATAATAGAGACATTATACATGAAACATAAACATACTAAATAATTTCATCTTTGATGGGATAATGTTTTGATAAAACACTTGTAATGAATTATTGAGGAAAATATCCTTTTTCTTCAAAATCATTTTCTTCAAAAAAATTTCCATGTAATTTTAAAATAAAGGGATTTTATTGGAAAAAATAATGAAATCATGTAGAATAAGAATGATGAAAATAAGGTGTTATGAAACCGTAAAAATCTGTTCATGTTTTTTAAGTTAGAAAAACATTCTACACGTACTTTTCTTAGAAAATTCAACAACTACATCATTTGGTAAACATAATAATGATTCCTTCCATTCGTCGTAGTAAAAGTCAAAAAGTGTTAAACATGACTTTAAACAAACATGGAATAATAGTAAAAATGTTATGAGAATATTGTTTTTTGAAAACATGGACATTAATGATAAATATATCCCCAATAAATAGTTACGAATAAATCATCTCGGATAAGAATGAGATTAGAATAATTAGCCCTTACCATAGGTCCATATTTTTTTGTATGTGTCCAAAACTCATTTATAGTGAGTGTAAACATATTATTAACTTGTAATAGAACCACAATAATATTTATGATATCATATATGATTCACGTATGACTTTATATTACCCGTTCTTTTGTCACTTCAATGTTAAAGCAGCATTTTGGGTAAAATAGTTTCATTTTTCGTACGTGTTTCGACATGGTGTTCATGATATTATTACTTATATCCGGATTAAATTACATACATAACGTAAATTTTTTTTATATCACATATATTCAGTATATATATATAATAGTTAGATAAATGAAATCAAGTACACTGTTCATGGAGACGGTAGACCGTACGTACGCATGAACATTGTTTTCATTTCCTTATTTAATTGAATGAAAGTAAGTGGATGAAATATATATATATATCCAGTAGAAATATTAATTCATATATTTTATGATTATTTATTATATATATACTTTATAATCATTCTTGAATGGTTAACATGGGAAATGAATCTAATCGGGTCGTGGAGATGGTAATCCGTACGTACACACGAGCGATGATATCGTTCCCATAATTATTGAATGATATATAAGTGGATTATATAATATCTCATAATTATTATCAATTTACAATAATGATATATAGTTCTTCTTTACTCTATTACACCCATCCAATTAAGGTGGTGGTGGAAAACAAATTACACCACGACGTGGAGATGGTATTCCAAACGTACGCACGCGCGGTGATTTCGTTTTCCATAGGATGGATACATGTGGAAATAGGGTTGTTTCATATTTATAATAACATATTAGTATATTATGGATACTTATGTTATTAATTTATTATGAAAAAACAAAATAAGAAGAAGAACAAGAACAAATGAATTTGACATAATCGGTAAAAGATATTACCTCTTCTTCGACGAACCTCTTATAAACCTCCTATTAGGGCACTAAATTTTTTTTAAAGAATACAGGGACCTATAGGATGTTGGTTGGGAAGTGGAGAAGAAAAATTGTCTGGTATTTGCTGAGAATGAAGGCTCAAAAATGGTGTGAAGTGGAGAGGGAGGAGGCACCCTTTTTATGGGAGGAGAGGGGCACCGTTGGAAACCTAAAAAATATTAATTGATAATAAATTCAAACTCGACTTAAAAACATCCAAAAATGACAGAATTATAATATTATATGAGATAGGGTTTTAATATCATCAAAAAATAAAATTTAGACTTGTTTTATGTTTATTTTAAACCTTATCATTTTGATTTATCATTATTTAATCTATTTAAATTTATTTGTGGTAATAATATTAAAAATTTTGAATTGTAATAAATACATACTTATATGTTGTCATAATCCCATAATTGTATAATCTATAACCTTTGAGACCATATAATTTTAAATTTGTAATTTTTAAATATTTTTGTGATTTTTAAATAATTTAATAATGTGTTATTTTTATAAAACACCAATGGTGTAAATTTTTTACACTATTCATTTATTTGTATTTGAATACAATACTCATGGAAAATATATTCGAAAAAACTTTAATAGGTTCCTAACATGTCATATTTATATATTAAATCCGTGGAGCACATTAAATATTTCATATAATATTTATTTTAATAACTTTAGAACAATTTATTTGATATTAAAATCAATAAAATAAATTATACATCACTATTGTGTCATCAATAATGATAATTATTTAATCCATAAAATTTTTAAACAAATTCTCAGGATGTTGATAATTTTATTAGATTTCTGTTTACTATTTATGTTTTAAAATTTATTTAGTTTATCATTAAATTAAAATTATTACACTTATAAGATATAAGAGAGTGACATGTTGTAACTTTCATTGGTTTTTATAATGATTACATCATATTCATGGTAATAAGTCCATTAAATGAATCTGGTACAAATGTTAGCGGATATGGGATGAGTTTTATTCATCTAATATAATTTTTTTAGGTGTTAGTGAAATTTTATAATTTTATTTTTACCCTTAATTACCTAATTTACCTATAACTGTGGTAAATAAAATTTACCGTAGTTACTATTCATAATGCCAAAAAAGTAACCTATTAACATAATTTAGACCTACTGATTCCAAATATGGAACCCATTTTTTCAAATTCAAAACAAATGAGTTTCATTAATAAATTTAAAATTAATCCCGTTGTCGAAAAAACTAGTTTTTATTTAAAACATTTCAAAATATTGAAATGTTTTTACCTATGAATTCAATGTAAAATTAATGATAATGACATAAATTATATTAAATGGTAAAAATATATATTTTTTTACTTTAAATCAATTCAATATTATAATTTAACCATATAAATTATCTTGATGAATAATGTTCTTTTTTTGTAAAATTTAGCGTATTTTTACTATTCATCAAAATATGAACATTATCAAAAAAATATCAAAACATTATCCAATGTAAATTTTTATATCATGATTCACAAGAAAAAAGTATATTTTGTAAAATTGAAAATAAAAAATTGGTAAAAATTAGATTTAAAATAGGTGCGCCATCAAAAGGCATCAAAACAACATTTTTTGAAAAATACTAATTTTACATGAAATATTTATTTTGTTCTCATACCATGATCTAGAAAATGTGTAAGAAAAATGATAATGTTATAAAATTAAAAATGTGTTTAATACTATTCATAAAGGCTAGTTCATAATAATATTATAACAATATATTATTGTTTAGTGAAACTCGGTATTGCGCACAACACAGGCTATTGAGGAAGGTCGCTCTTGCATGAAACACAAGCCAAGAACAGTGTTTGCGTATAATACAATTTAATATAGTGTTGTGTACAGTGAAATCTAATCCTCGTGTAGTGTAAAACACAAGACATCAATTAAAAATAATATTTCTCATAAAATATCGTGGTGTTACATTCTACCCCCCTTAAAATGAATTTCTCCTTCGGAATTCACTTGGGTTATATTCCTTTTAATACTTGTATGTTTATTTAATTGAAACCGACATCTTAAAAAGAATACTAAATTTAATTTTAAAAACTAACGTATGAAACATAACGGTTACCCAAATTAACTCATCATTGGGTTTCCACATATAAGAGCATGGGAGAAAATACAGATATGGAAGAGAAATCTAACTATCATGTTCTAATGGAGATTAGTAGAGAACATTCCTAGGAAAAGCCCAGCAATCACAAATCCATAAATTTGTAACGATCTAAGGTACCATTTAATTCATCTGATATGAGGGTACTATGACAACATTTTTGGTTTTAGTGATAATTTCTCTAAAGATGATAAATATTTTCCCAAGGAAAAATACTTGCTTGATTTATGTGTAATATTATCATTGGTGATTCCATGAACAATATACACTTCAACTCATATTGAATTAAATGAATTTTAATTTTTCATTCTTGAGGTGTTAGCATATCATAAGATAAAATGATGGGTCATTCTATCTGTCTCAAACAAAAGGTTAGCAAAAGTTATCAAATATACAAAAGTCCATCTATGGTGAGATTAACAATATATGATTCCAAAAATGGACTTATATTTCATCTATCATACCACTTAATAAAATAAAACTAATTTCAACAAACCAGGGATTTTTTGTAGGCCATTGGTTGGCGATAAAGGCATGTTGTACATTGGTTGCGGGTTCGATTTTTGCATCTTTGTCCGACGCAACGGGTTGTCACCCGTACTATGGGTTGTCATTTTTTTTAAATCTATACTATCAAAATATAATAAAGTTCTAGACATAAACAATACTACCTGATGTCCAAATTAATCCATTCCAATCATTAGGCTTATCCAAAATACTTATGGCTAATTTCATAGTATAAAGAAAACTATTACTTCAGAGGTCATATACAAATCATGTGATTACCATAATTTATCCCCCATATACCATTAGATATATCTTGTTTGTCATATTCCAAATATGTTAATACCTTAATAATGTATTTTCATTAATCATGAATTAATATAGAACCTTATTGAAAACAATAATGCTGTGAAAAGTTAACTCTTTCCACATAACAATATCCTAAAAAATCTGTATACTCAGACCATGATGTAACATTGTCCATATATCAGTCATGAGCTCATTAATACTATCAATCATATTATTTTCTCTATATCCCTTCATTATGAGCATATCATCCTCTTTCCACAAATATTTCAATCAATTTTCATTGTTACTGGTACCATACAATTATTGAAAACCAATACATAGATATTCCAATATTCCATGATACTATAAATGATATTCCACAACACTATTTTGGAATCCCATTACACAAACACATTTTCATTACACCACTTCGTTTTCATATTCAAAATCACTAATAGTGATCAAATGCTAATTACCTTTATCATTTTCCTTAAGAGGTTGTTGATGTCGATCATCATTAACCCTTGGATTAGGGCATTGGTTAGCATAATTCCCCCATTTCCTTTTACTTTTAGCATTGATGTGTTAGTGGTGTGTTCTATGTAGTATTTTATCTATTCACATCATTAGATTCCTTTTTCCCATTACATTGACACTCACCTGCTCGATGATATTCTTTTCCACACTTAAATAATTTTATAGTCCGTTTAAACAATCTCCACCATGGTTTTTTTTCAACACTTTGAGCATAAAGAAACATTCATCTTCATTTCACCATTATTTTGAGATTTTTCCTTGAACATAATCTTTAATTTCTTGTCAAAACCATATGATGGATATGTAACACCGTCTTCCAGTTCTACCTTGATAACATAACATAAAATTTCTTCAGATCTATTGATGCCACTTATAGCTAATGATCTTCGGAGAGTTAGTTTTAAGACACTAAAGAATCGTTCAACTTTACATTCAGGTTGGATGACAAAGTTAGATGCATACATTTCAAGCCTTATAAAATTCGCCTCGTATATACCAACAAGTTCATCGTCCTTTTACTTATGCTCAAGGAACTCCTTTTCTATCTCGTTTGAATACGGGGGCAGTACTTATTGAAAAACATGTTCTTGAACTCATCCCATTCCATTGATTCAATTTCATCTTCGAGCCTTGTATTCTTAATTAGAGTCCACCACTGGTCTGCTTTACCTTCTAAGTGGTAAACATCAAAATTGAATTTTACATGTTCTTAACAGCGAAGTATGGAAAATATCGTTTCAATGGTAATGATCAATTGTTCAACAAAAAGTGGATCAGAATACCCATTGAAATAAGGTGGATGTTACCTCATGAAGGACACAATAGAATATTGTTCCCTTCTCTACTCATTTGGAAGTCCAGAATGATTCATAGCTTTTGTAAGTATATAATTACGATTTCTCACTCTATTTCCCATATCATTTGCTTGTTCAAGAAGACAATCATTTCATTTCCTAGTGAATTTATCATTAACACGGTCCATTCGGGTTCCAGCCATTATCTAAAACCCAAAAAAATAGTGTGAGTGGCAAACATCATACTAGGAAAACAACATAATCAAGGGGAAGTACCTTTAATATATAACATCATAGGTTTAATTCTAAGATCATTACCATAAATGAAGGACTACAACATATACGTATACATAACCTTTGGGACATCCCTTGACATATCTTAGAAATACCTCTAGCAATCTCACTAAAGTTGTCACATCCTAGTTTCGAAGGATAACTAAACCTTTGCTCAGATAACAACTGTAGACACCCAATATTGATTTACATAGACATTACATTAGTTATATAGAATACTTAATACATAAAAAAACAGATGACCAAAGACTGTATTAGTTTAGTGTCTTTGGAAACTCAGAATAGAATCTTCTAATCATGGTGAATGATCTTCAACATCTCCAATAAAGATCTTCCCCTTTTGTTTTCGTACCTAAAATAATTTATTATATACTGGGAAAAAGAAAACATAAAAAGGGTGAGCTCAATTTCTCAGTAAGGGTAAACATGGAGATTATAAAAACAATCCATAATCATTTGAACGTAAAAATATGAACATAAAATCATAACATCAAAATCTTGATCAATGACAAAAAAACATGGGAGTACACAAGGAATAGATCATAAAGGAACATTTATCATGATAAATTAGCTTGGGTATAAAACATGTAATTGTTGAAAACCATTATGCACATGATATGATTTACATATTAGCCAGGTCATTGCTTCCAATACCATCATTGTGGACAAAGTCCATTACTGAACAAGGTTTACATGATGTTCCAGTCCTGTATTACGGAACCAGATTTACATGCCATTCCAGCCTTGTCTATATCATAAGATATAAATAATTACCCAATGCATTGGAAGGATATATAGGTCCCACCCATCTCATATTTAAATCATTCTTATGTGTTCCATAAAAAAATCATAAATCATTCATCATAACCCAAATGATAAAATGGGTTTCATAAACATCATCCCTTCATAAAAAAATACATATAAAACAAATGGATATCATTTCATTATAAGAAAAATAAAACCATGTAAATAATAGATTCATTATATTTTAAACATAACAATATTAAATAATGTAATCTTATATGGGAAATAGTTTTCATAAAACAATTGACATTAATTCTTGGTGAGAATATCCCTTCTTATTCAAAATCATTTTCTTTTCACAAAATTCCATGTAATTTTAAAAGAAACAATTTTTTTTGAAAATAATCATGAAATAATGTAGATGAAGATTCATGAAAATAAGGCATTATGAAATAGTAAAAATATATTCATGCCATATAAGTTATAAAACATTCTTCTCATACTTTTTCTGGAAAAGTCCAAAAGTACAGTCTATGATAAAAAAAAAGAAAGATTCCTTCCATTCCTCGTAGAAAAAGTCAAAAAGGTTTAAACAAGACATTTAAAAAACATAGAAGAATAGTAAACATTTTATGAAAACATTTTTTTGAAAACATGGGCATTGATGATAAATATAACCCCAGTAAATACTTACAAATAAGCAATCTTGGATAAGAACGAGATTGGAATAATTAACCCTTACCTTAGGTCCAATTTCTTCCGTATGTGTCTGAAACTCCTGTATATTGGGTTTAAAAATTTATGAACTTGTAACAGAACCATTATAATATTTAAGATGTCATATATTATTCAGTTATGAATTTATATTACCCGTTCTTTTGTCAATTCCATGTTAAATCAGCATTTTGGGTAAAATCGTTTCATTTATCAGACGTGTTTAGACTTGTTCTTCTTGATATTATTACTTATATCCTGATTAACATACTTCTAGAATGTAAATAATGATTTATATATAATATATATTCAGTATATATATATATATATATATAATATAGATATATGAAATGAAATACACCGTTAATGGAGACGGTAGACCGTACGTACGCATGAATGATATTTTCATTTTTTTATTGAATTGATTGGAAGTAAGTAGATGATATGAATATATATATTTTTCTAGTAGTATTATTATGTCATATATTTCAGGATTATTTATTATATTAATATACTTTATAATCATCTTGAATGGTTAACATGGTGAATGAATCTCATTGTGTCATGGAGAGGGTAATCTGTACGTACGCCCGAGCGATGATATCGTTCACATAATTATTTAAAGGTATTTGAGTGGGTGATAGAATATTTAATAATTATTATCGAGTTAAAATAATCATTTACAGTTATTCTTTACACAATTATACCATCCAAGTAAGGTGGTGGTGGGAAACAGATTACACCACTGCGTGGAGACAATATTACGTACGTACGCAATCACGATGATTTCGTTTTCCATAGGATGGATAGAAGGTGATATAGGGTTATTTAATATTTACAAAAAAATATCATTATATGTGTGATACTGATGTTATTACATTATTATGAAACAACAAAATAATAGAATGAATAAGAAGAAATGAATTTGAAAGAATCAGAAAAGGATATTACCTCTTCTTCTACGAGCCTCTTTTAAACATATTATTAGGGAACTAAATATGTTATTTGAAGAAGACCAGGACCTCTAGTATGTTTTTAGGGGAGTTGAGAAGAGAAATTTATAGGGGTTTTCCGAACTGGAAGGCTCAAAAATGGTGTGATGGGGAGAGGGAGGCGGTGCCCTTTTATAAGGGATGAGAGGGGAACCTTTGGAAACATAGAAAATATTAATTTATAATAACTTCAAAACCCACATAAAAACGTCCAAAAATGTCTCAATTCGAATATGAGATGAGATAGGGTTGTAATCCCATCAACCAAAAAGATTTAGACATGTTTTAAGTTATTTTTAAACCTTATCATTTTGATTTATCCTTATTTAATCTATTTAATTTTTTTGTAGTAATAAAATTATAAATTTTAAATTGTAATAAATACCAACTAATATATTGTAAATTTCCCACAATTGGATACGTTATAACCTTTTAGAACTTATAATTTTTTATTTTTTATTTTTAAATATTTTTTTGATTTTTAAATAATATAATAATAGGTTATTTTTAGAAAATGTCAATAGTGTCAATTTTACACTATTCATTTATTTGAATTTAAATAAAATACACACCTAGAATATATTCAAAAAAATATTTAATTTGTTCTTAACATGTCATATATATCTAGAAAATTCGTGGTGCAGATTAAATAGTTCATATAATATTTAGTTGAATATTTTTAAAACCATTTAATCGATATTTCAATCAATAAAATAATTTATACCTCACTATTGAGTCATCAATAATGATAATTATTTAATCCCTAAAAATTATAAATAAATTCTCATGATTTAGATAATATTATTAGCTTTATTGTGACTATTTATTTTTAATGTTTTATGAATTTTATCACCAAATTAAAATTACTACCCTTATAATATATAAGAGAGAGACATGTTGTAACTTTCATTGGATTTATTAATAATTACATAATGTTACTAGTAAAAAGTCCATTAAATAAATAAATTATGAAGCATAATAGATATAGGTCAACTTTCATTCATAAAATATAATTTTAGCAGGTGTTAGGGTAATTTTATAATATTATTTTTACCTTAATTACCAAATTTACCTTTAAGTGTGGTAAATAAAATTTACCATAGTTACTATTCATAATGCCAAAAAAAGTATGCTATTAACATAATTTGGAAATACTGATTCCAAATATGGAATCCATTTTTCCAAATTCAATACACAGAAGTTGCAGTAATTAATTTAATATTAATCCCGTTGTCGAAAAAAACAGGTTTTTATTTAAAACATTGCAAAAGATTGAAATGTTTTTACCTTTGAATTCAATGTAAACATAAATATAATGACATACATTATATTAAATGGTAAATATATTTTCTATTTATACTTTACAACTAGTTAATATTATAATTTAACCATATAAATTATATTGATTAAAAAAGGTGGTTTTAATTTCTATTTAGCATAATTTTACGATTCATCAGATTATGAACGTTATCAGAAAAATATCAAAACATTATCCAATGAAAATTTTTATATCCTAATTCACCAGAATAAGTTTTTCTTAAAATACAACTTATAAACTTGTTAAAAAATATATTTAGAATTGGCTCTCTATCAAAAGGCGACAATACTGCATTTTTTTAAAAATACTTATTTTACCTGAAAAACTTATTTTGTTCCCATACCATGATCTAGAAAACGTGTAAGATGAATTATAATGTTATAAAATTCAA
The DNA here is from genome assembly GCA_963277665.1 of Viscum album. NCBI lineage: Eukaryota > Viridiplantae > Streptophyta > Magnoliopsida > Santalales > Viscaceae > Viscum > Viscum album. The sequence continues at coordinate 932,994,484 of OY728140.1, forward strand.
AATTTGTTTAATACTATTCATAACGGCTAGTTTATAAAAATATTATAACAATATATTGTTCTTTAGTGAAACATGGTATTGCGTACAACACACGCTATTGAAGAAGGTATCTCTTGCGTGCAACAAAAGCCAATAATAGTTTTTGCGTATAATACAAGCTAATATGGTGTTTCATATAGCACATGCTAATCTTGGTGTAGCGTACACCACAAGAAATCAATTAAAAATAATATTTATTTTAAAATTTTGGGGTGTTACCATGATCATGTATGAGGTCTCCATGAACTCAAATAGATGTTCTATCTTGGCCAACCATTCATAAGTACTTCGATAATCAGTGGAGACATTGAATACTAGTTTATTTTAGTGAAGTAACTCTTGATAACAATTTCAATGAACATCTCCATAGATTCCACATTTGGAACCTAAACAGGTACTAGTGGTGGTGCCAATTCAAAAGATTGTACAATTCCCCTCAACCACCTCGACTAGATTTAGGTCTACTTTAGGCTTATCTCATTATGGTTCAGTAGTAGATTCTACATCGATCTAATTAACACATATTTTGAGAGGCTAGATGCTACAAAACATCAGAACAAAACAATGAAGAAAATAGTTAATACTCATACATTTAAACAAGTGAAGCATAATCCTGACTAATAGTCCAAAAAGACATGAATTTTACTCTATTCAAATCAAAATACGGAATGTCCTATAACTAATCCACATGATTTCTTTCTCTAACCACCCATGGTGACTTAATGTTCATTGTTGTGAGAGATGTCTAGGAACTCAATCACAACTACTTTCTATGTCCCAACATGATTTCACAAAGGAATACTAATTTGAAGAAAAATTATCAACCATCATGTGATACCAATTTTTCAAAAACCCACCTGGGTACCCTAGTAACATAGTAACCAATCCATCCACGACCTATCCCAAATGGAATTCTCAATCCCTATGGCTAGGTGACATGAAACTGGCATCATACAAATTAAATGTGCGAATTATTTTTCCACTAACAATGCATAAGTAAAACAAAGAGTATTCATAATTAAAGATACTTCATTGGGAGTAATGTAAAATAAGTCATAGAGGAATTAAAAATCCCAATATACTACAACCAATATTCCAAAATATGGGAAATATCCCAATTCCCAAGGGGCACAATTCAAAAAGTGGAATGCTTAATAGCCAGATCCACCTCAATAAGATGTTTTCCACATGCTTGAATATAGAAGGAAATAATCTACGAACACCAAAAGGCAAAACTAGGGTGTGAGATAAATGACCAGAAGGGTCTCACCAAGGACTCCATATTAGATTACAATAATAGATTATGCAAAGTAATACTCTCAATTTTATAATAAATAATTTTGTAATTTTTATGGATATTTAAATAAATCATGTAATATAGTTAAAATGTTGATAAAATACATTAATCAATGGCATTACAAGTGATGGAACAGTTCTAAATAATTGAATTAAATATTCATATATATATATAAATGTTTATTTAAATATGAAAGGCATTGAAATTATTTTAACAACATTGTAATATATTTATATCTTAAATATAAACAAATGAGAATCATGGTAATATGTTGTTTTATGTGAGCCTCATGACCTTCACCCTATACTCGTGAGGGACCTGAGAACTATTCATGAGGTAACTTTATTCCAAGAGCTTATCAGTTTGTTTTATACTATTTTTATTGGGCCTCATGATGTTTCATATGTTTCTGAACTTCCCATTTTGGTTTTGGAAATTTTTGATGTCTTTTCAGATGATTTTTTTAGACTTCCTTCAGAGGGAGACATAGAGTTTATGCTTAACCTAGTTACAGATCCGCGACCGTGTTCATAACTTCTTATCGTATGAAACCATCTGAGATTAATGATTTCAATATTCATATGGATAACCTATTGGAAAATTGATTTTCAATCCCTAGTGTTTTTTCATTGGAAGCCCCGTTTTAATTTTCTATGAAGGAATAGGGTTCACTCTGGTTGTGTGTAACTATCAAAATATGAACTGGTTTATATTTAAGAAAAAAATATCCCTTTCCTTGTGTGGATTATTTTTTGATCATTTATAGGTTTAAAAGTGTGTTTCGTGGATTGATCTCTAGTTTAGTTATCATCATAATAGAGGTTAGAAGTCTGATATATCGAAAATAGATTTTATTGGTAGTTTTGTCTATTAGTAATGTCTTATGATACCATTTGATTTAAAAAAAGGCTCATGAAGTTTTTATGGTTTTGATTACTATGATTTTCTATTAAATATTATGAATATTTTGTATTAATTTTCATTGAGATATTCATGTTTACATAGAATCCGAGCGGGAGAACGACCACCATCTGAGTTTGCTTCTCAAAATTTTGTAAAGTAACAGTTTTTATTGAAATAATTCTAAATGTAGTTTCTAGATTTCATAAGTGGAGTTCCCAGGAACATTATTTATGAATATTTCTTATCAGTAGATTTTTATAAGGTGAAGGATTATTTTTCATTGAAATAACCATGGAATTTCATTGAGAACTAAGGCTTCCTCGGCCTTCTAGGATAATACCAACAAATGTTTATGGTTTTATCTATGACTATGTCACCATTAACTACACATACCATGAATGCAGTGAAATTAACCTATGATTAAAAGTGGCAGTCTTCTTTTGATGAACCCAACTAGTTTTTAACATTGATTCTATTCTAATCTGATCTATGCTTTGTAAAGGGTGCATTATTTTCTAATTCTTCTCGTACTTTTTTTGTGATTCCTACTGATTTCTGGTGGGCATGTGGTAGCTTACAGCTCTAATCAGCTTCATCTTCATGAAAGAATTACCATACTCATTATTTAGTGCGTGTTATAGTTTCTCATAAACTTAACAATTTGTGACACATTCTTTTTAGTGAATGGTTCATAGTCATTTATGATCTTAAGGGTTTGAGTTAAAAAAATTATAGAAATATTTTAATCTTAGATAGATACAGTGGTTACAATACCTTCATAACATTGACATTGATATCACATACACATTAGGAGTGGGAAATGTTACCACATTTGCTCTTATAAGGAATGCATTGTCGTATGTTATTCTATAATAAAAGAGAGAGTGGATCCTTATGGGAATTTTCACTCAGTTTCAACTAGATACTCAGGAATATGTTTTAGTTATGATTCTAGCCAGTGATTAGTTATCATAACATATCATATATTCTAGGTTGCAGACTTTTTATAAAGATGATGAGTTCAGGGAAACATGATAATGGATTTATGATGGTGAGACTATTTCTGGTTGTCCTCTCTCTTAAAATGATATTATCTACATTGGGATGTAGTTTATCATATCAATATATGTGTGGAGTTTAGTGTTGTTTAATTTCAATTGATATTTATTTTATGTCAATACAAGAACTATAGAGATGTATTACGACATGCGATGGTGATTGTAGTGGCCTGGTACGAAGCATGACAATATAAATTATGTGTCTCATTATTATGACTTCCAACAGTTAACGGTATAGCACTAGAAAACCTCTATTTTGATTTAGTCTCTTCTAATAATATAATGGAAATTGGATGATTTATCCCTAGATTTGGATGTTGGATTACTATGTACTCCGGGAGGGAGAAATGTTCTCTTGGTAGTTGTTGATCGGTTGATGATGACTTCTCATTTCATTGTGATCATGGATACCACTAAGGGTGATGATATGTTTAGGTTGTATGTGTAGGTGATTGTGAGGTTACATTGTAGTTCTTCTGATATTGTGTAAGATAATGCACCATGGTTTACATCTTGGTTCTGGAGGAGTCTTTATGAGGTGATTGGATCAGAGGTCTTATTGATCACAACATAACATCGACAGACATAAAGTTAGATGATTCATATCATACCGATCCTAGGGGATATGCTTCGTGCCTATTCCATGTACTATAGTGGTTATTAGGATATCCATATAGCACTAGGTGAGATTGTTTATAATAATAGTTATTAGTCATCAATCAGAATAGACCCCTTTAAGGAATTGTATAGTCACCTATTCAGATCAAGTATTTATTGGGATGTGGTCGGTGAAGTATCATTGGTTGGACAGGTTCGGTCTTGAAGAAATCAGGGAATATTTATGATGTATAATGAAATCTGGATATATCATATAGTTTATGTAAATCATATGTTGATTGGAGACATCTTTCTTCAGACTTTTTTCATTTGGTGACTAGGTTTTCTAGAATATTTCTTCCATGGTGGGTCGTTGTCGACTTGGAAAACATGTAATTATGCCTCTAAGATATGTTGTACCATTTGAGTTCACTGACAATTTGGGTAAGTCTTCCTATCAGTGAGAATTATTTGATTAGTTGATAGATATTCATGATGTTTTGCAGATATCTTATCTTAGGAAGTATCATCCAGATCCCACTCACATTCTGAGGAAAGGAGAAATTGATTTATAACCATAGGTTTCGATTATGGAGAAATCAATTTACTGCATTGGATCTCAAGTTAAATTATTTTTTGGGGAGTTAAATCTATTGGTCGATGTTCTATGACATCATAGATCTGATTCTCATAAGACATGGAATTGTGAATAATTGATGATGGTGTGATGGAAACATCTTTTTTCATATATTACATCATCTGTATGACTTCACAGGGATGGAATTTCATTAATTTGGGTAGTTTTTAAATTCATTATACATTTATTGGTTAATTTTATATCTATATTAAAACCACTTTTAGGTGTGGGGTTTTTAAATGTTTTTACTAGGTTTTATGCTGTCAACATAATAATTTCACATTCTGTAACTAGATAAAATGTTTTTTAATGGTCATTGGGTGCATTCTATAAAAAGTATTCTTCATGTGAAAGTATACACAATATGTTGACATATTACTTTTCATTAGTAACGATATGGTCATATTTTAATAAGATTTTGATGTGTTTTTGGAGTACTTTAACTCTATTTATTTCACGAAATGTAAAGCAATTACACACCATGTAATTCCCCTTGAAGTGTACTGTTAGGGTGTTGAATGGGATTGAATGCCCATATCAGACCCTATATCTCTTTTTCTCTCAATCAGGTGTTCATCTATTGTGATTTTGGAGACACCATTCATTTTGGATTGATCCGTTTTACATTCGATCTTCATTGATGTTGTGGTGTGTCTCTTCAGTTGAAGGTCCATTCAAATTATTCATTTCCATTGAACGCAATAGTTCTATTCAGTTTTGTTATCTGATCTATTGGTCGTAAATTGGTGTTTCTTGATGCATTCTTCTAGAAACACTATTCGATCTTGTTCTAGAGGATATAGCATTGTTGGTTATGGTACGGAAAGTATTCATTCTTGAGGTATGTGAATTTCCTCCTTTCCAACAACCACAATTGTCTAAATTGAATATATCTTGAGATTTGGATTGGATTCTTGGGTCATTGGTGACATCGTTGAGTTTTCGTGGTTGGTTGACCCCATTTTGGTCATGTGATACCTGATTTTTATGGTAGGTGGTTCTATATGTAGCTTATGTTGATGAACCTTATTGTTCATTGCTTTTATATTAACGTGTAAATTTAATTTTTATGATTGTCTGGTGTGAGATTAAATGAACTTATATAGGAAAATATGATTTTTATGATTGTTGGTAAGTTGAATGGAAATAACGATTTTTAAAAGAATTTAAATGGATTTGTGAAATTGTTTTGAAGTGGTTCTCAAAGCACTAGAATGTGTTATCCAAAGGATAACACGGGTAACCTTGGGTACATGGGTGGAAGGTTAACAAGAATACACTATCTAAATTTATTTTTTCATTATCTGGAGGTTTTCCCCTATGGAATTTTTTATTTTCCTTATCTTGTTGTTCTATAAGAATTATCTTGAAATTTTAAGGGGGTATACACATTGGTTATTCATTTTTTCCAAGGCATATGTTTGAGGAACTAGATTATGCACAAAAATGATTATGGTAAGATTAGTCTGCTAGTATGACATAGAATGATCCTTGATGATATTACATGTGATTATGTTTTTTGGTACTTGGATTTATTGTTTTATCCTTGATATATATATTTTTCTTCTAAAATATGATGTGGAAAATGTTCTTTGATGTTGGTTTATCTACTTTTTTTAGAACTATGAAAAAGGGAAATGTTACCATGTTTTCTATAAACCTTATTTACGGATTATCATGCCATGTTTTATATGAAATCACCATACATGAATTTCTATACCGATACATGTTATAGAACACCTAGTTGGGTTCCTATTGATTCTATTATCCCACACCCTATGCACCCCATTAGTGTTGTGTGGACAATTTTATGTTTTACATATTAGGGAACAAAAATAAACCACAGTGAGGTGATAATGTTTCATTTAACTTGGAACAGCCCGAGATTTTATGAAAAATATTATTTTTAATTTTATTAATGTATTGTGTTGTACGCTACACCAAAAGGAGCTTGCACAACACGCATCTTTGACTTTCCTTGCATTACACGCAATCGCAACCTTCCTCGATAGCGTGTGTAGTACGCAATACTGAGTTTCACGAAACAACGATATGCTATTAAAATATTATTAAAACTAGCCGTTATGAATAGTAATAACCACTTTTTTAAATTTTAGAAATTTTATCTCTCAAAATGGACTTCATTTTTTGATTCGGAGTATCGAATTTAGCCTAAGGTGAAATTTTGGTACTTTTCGGATAACTTTCATATTCTGATGAATAGTGAAAATTACTAAATTATAATTAAAAACTACTTTTTTAATCGAAATAATTAATAGTGATAAATTATTAATTTGAGTGGTTTTAAAGTATATTTAGAATATATTTTTACAATTTAATACAATGTTGGTCATTGAATGTAATTTCACATTTAAACGAGACATAATCAAGTGTCAATCTTTTGATAGATATTGTTTCTTAAAAACACGCTATTTGTTTTAACAGTGGGATTTAATTATAAAATTAATTAATGCAACTTCTATGTTATGAATTTGGTAAAATAGACTTCATTTTTGAATTCAGAATATGAAATATAACATAGGATGAAATTTTGGGATTGTTATGAAAACATCAATTTTTGATGAATAGTGAAACTACTAAGTGGAAGTTAAAAAACTGAATTTTTCATGAAACTGAATTTTACCGCTTCTGTGAATGGAATTTCAAAAATCCGAGAGACATGGTTGATGTCAGTAAGTAAAATGTGGTTCAATGAGATGAAAATAAATTTTGGTGAATAGTAACTTTTTACTTTTATTTACCACGGTTAAAAGTAAATACGGAAATTAAGGGTAAGAATGATTTTAATATTACCCTAACACATGTCCTAATTCTATTGGACAAGTGTATCTCGACCAAAAACAACCTTAAGTGTAAAATATTATCATTTAGGCCCACATGGATTAGATTAGGACATTTATTATTATTTAATTCAAAGAAGAGTTAAAAGAGTTAAAATCAAAGTATATTTACCAATACATTTTTAATATAGGGTTGTACATACGATAAATTCGATTGTAAATATTCATTAGAAATCTAAAAATATTTCCTACATGAGGGTATTTTATTTGTAATTTGTAGACATCAAATAAGTTAATTTATTTATGACACAATGATGATGCAGTAATTATCTTATTAATGAAATATTGACATAATTGATATTATAAATACCAAAATAAATGTAATTTAAGACTTTTTATGAATTCCACTAATTTTATAGGTTAATATGATATATTAGTGTTGATTTAATCAACTTGGTTCGATCATATAATTCTGTTATGACTTTTACAAAAATCATATATCAAATAGTGTCAAAATTGACACAAAATAGTTTTTAAATTAAATATTATAGTATTAATTGTTATTTTATTCCTAAAAATCTAAGGTTCGGCCAAATGACTTAGATAATGATATATATATTAATTATAAACAATTTGGGGTTCGTTTGGCATGTTATAGTAAGTGTATAAACCATATAGTGAAAGAAAACAAAAAGACATGGTAAAAGTTAAATTATTTAGCTTAGAGTTAAATCTAATTGATAAGGTTAAAATAATACCCTAAACTTGTCTAAATCCTATTGGTTGATAGGATTTTGACCCATCCCCATTTTAGCTTCGAAATAAGACCCTTTGTAACCATTATAATCCGATTTTGACTTTAATATAAAATAATATTTTGAGATATCCCTAAAGTGCCCCTCTCCTCCCTTATAAAAGGGCACCTCCTCCCCCTCCTCCTCACACCAATTTGAGCCCTCAAACTCGGCCAACCCCTGCCAAAATCCCTTCTCCACTTCCCTAGAATAATCCTAGAGGTCCTTCTCGTCTTCAAAGACCAATCTTAGTTCCCTAAGTGGAGGATTCAAAGAGGTGTTCCAAAGAAGAGGTCATATCCATTACCGATCTTTTCAATTTCTTTCTTCTTCAAATTCTTCCTCTTTAGTTGTTTCATGATAAAGTAATAAAATCATTATTTCTTATATACTTATATGTTATTATAAATATGAAACAACTCTAATTAACCTTCTATCCATCCTACGGAGAAAGGAAATCACCGCGCGTGCGTACGTACGGAATACCGTCTCCACGCCGTGGCGTAATCTATTTTCCGTCACCACCTTAATTGGATGGGTATAATGGTGTAATGAGTAACTATACATGATTATTATAAAGTGATATTGATACTGAAATAGTATACATACACTTCCACACAATTCCACGACCATGGGAACGATATCATCGCTCGTGAGTACGTACGGACTACCGTCTCCATGACGCGATGAGATTCATTCTCAATGATTAACCATTCATGAATGATTATAAAGTATATATAATAAGTACTAATGAAATATATGACATAATAATGATACTGTATTTATGTATATTTATGTCATCTACTTAATTCCAATCAATTCAATAAGGAAACGAAAACAGCATTCATGCGTACGTACGGACTACCGTCTCCATGAACGGTGTATTTCATTCCATTTATCGATATATTATATATATATATATATATATTCTGAATATATATTATATATAAATAATGTTTTACATTCTGGATATATGTAATCATGATCCAAGTAATCGTATTAATAATTAAAGTTAAAAACACGAACGACAAATGAGACGATTTTACCCAAAACGCTACTTTAACATGAATTTACAAAAGAACGGGCAATATAAAGTCATAAGTGGACCATATATGATATAATAACAATGAATATGATTATGGAATAAGTCAATAACATGATTGAAATCATTATACAGGAGTTTCGGACACTTACAAAGCAAGTCGGACCTATGGTAAGGGAAATATCACAATCTCATTTTTTATCCGAGATTGTTTCTACTTTGGCATTTACTGGGGTGTATTTTATCATCCACATCCATGTTCCATCAATATGTAATATTTTTTCCATCCAATTACAATAGTTTACATCCAATTTTACCCTTCGGTGAGTTTTTAGTAAAGAATATGAAAGGAATCTTTTGTCGTTTTTCGTACGAGGTACTTTTTGACTTTTCCGACAAAAGTACGAAGAATGTTTTTTTAACTTATACGGAATGAATGGATTTTTAAAACATTATTTCGAAGAAGCTTACTTTACATGTTTTCAAGATTATTTTTAATCAACTTATTTTAGTTTAAAATTGTATTACATGTTAAGAAAGGAAAAGTGTTTTTGAAGTAAAAAGGATATTTTCCTCAAGAATGGAGTTCAAGTGTTTTATCAAAATTATTTTCCATCTAAGATAATAAAGAGTTATGTTTATATCCCTATTATTACATTGATTGTACTATGTTGTGATGGAATTATTTTTATGGATTCCTTTATCTTATATGAATGGTTTTATGATGTCATGTTGTTTAAGAATCCCATTTTTATTACATGGGTTATGCAATGATGTATGATTTATGATTTTGTGGCACACATAAGAATGGTATCATTATGAGATGAGTGGGACCTATATCTCCCTCCAATGCATTGGGTAAAGATTTTATATCTCATGAGATAGACATGGCTGGAACGGTAGGTTATACCGGTTCAGTGAAACAGGACTGAAACGAGGGTGACTCGATTCAGAAAGGGACTTTGTACACTAAGATAGTCTTGGCAATGAGTCATGACTAACAAGAAATGATTCTCTATGATTATGTGTGTATGCCACAAAGTTTCATGTTTTATGTTATGCTTATTGGGATTTCATTTCACTACTATGATTTATCCCATGTTATGAAATTATGCTCTCTTTTGAAGGTTAAGATTTCTAAAAGTTATGTTCTTATTAATATGATGTGATTGATTTTTCTTTTGTTTACCCTTACTGAGCATTTGAGCTCACCCTTTTATGTTTTCTTTTCCCCAGGATATAAAGAAAGGTTTTAGGTAAAAAAAAGAGGGAAGATCTTTATGGGAGATATTGAAGATCTTTCACCACGATTAGAAGATTACGTTCCGAGTTTCCAAAGACACTAAACTATTACGATCCTTGTGTGTGTGTTTTTGTTATGTACTAAGTATTCCTCAAAAGTAATGTAATGTCCATGTACGTCGGGATTCGGGTCTCTACAGTTGGTATCAGAGGAAAGGTTTAGTCAACCTTTGTAAACTAGGATGCGAGAACTTTAGTGAGATCCCTAGAGATATTTCTAAGGTATGTCTAGGGATGTCCCTAAGGTTAAGTATACGTATAGGTTATAGTGCTAGAACAACGCTAACGATCATAGAATTAATCCTAAGATGTTAGATATTGAAGGTACTCCCCCTTTATTATGTTGTTTTCCCTAACATGATTTTTGCCTCTCACACTATTCTTTTTGGGTTTTAGACGATGGCTGGAACCCGAAGGAACCGTGTTGATCAATGCAATGGACAATGCAATGATTGTCCTCCTGAACAAACAAATGTTATGGGAGATGGAGTGCAAAATCTTATTTCTATCCTTACACAAGCTATGAATCATTCTAGACTTCCAAATGAGTAGAGAAGGGAACAATATTCTATTGAGTCCTTCATGAGGCAACGTCCACCTTCTTTCAGTGGGACTTCTGATCCACTTGTTGCTGAACAATGGATCACTACCACTGAAAAGATATTTTCAGTTCTTCAATGTTCTGAACATGATAAAGCCATCTTAGCAGTATATCGTTTGGAAGGTGAAGCTGATCAATGGTGGAATCTTATCAAGAATACGAGGCCAAGAGATGAAATTGAGTCCATGGAATGGGATGAGTTCAAGAACTTGTTTTTCAGTAAGTACTTCCCTCGTATTCTTCAAACAAAGATGGAAAAGGAGTTTCTTGAGCTGAAGCAGAAGGATGATGAATCTGTTGGTATATACGAAGCAAAGTTTACAAGACTTGCAAGGTATGCATCTGGCATTATCATCCAACCTGAAAGTAAAGTTGATCGATTTTTCAGTGGCTTAAAACCAAGTCTTCGATGTGAATTAGTTATAAGATACTACAGTAGCTATGAAGAAATTGTGCGTTGTGCTATCAAGGTAGAAATGAAAGTTGGTGTTACATATCCATCTTATGGTTTTTGACAAGAAACGAATGATGGAGTTCAAGGAGAAATATCAGAATAATGGTGAAAAGAAGATGAATGTTTCCTTATGCACAAAGTGTGGAAAGAAGCATGGTGGGGATTTTCTTAAAGGGACTAGAAAATGTTTTAAGTGTGGAAAAGAAGGTCATCGAGCAGTTGAGTGTCGAAGTAATGGAAAAAGGGATTCTAATGATGTGAATAAAGCAAACACTGCTGAGAACGCACAACCAACACTTCAATGCTTCAAGTTCAAGGAAATGGGGCATTATGCTAATAAATTCCCTAACCCAAGGGTTAGTGATGATCGACATGAGCAACCGCTTAAGGCAAAGGACAACGGGAAGTCACATGCGATCACTATTGGCAATGTTTAATATGAAAACGATGTGGTGGAATGATTAAGTGTTTATGTAATGGGATTCCAAAATAATGTTGTGTCATGGAATATTGGAATATTTATGTATTGGTCTAATGTGGTATTCAAAGTGATTGAGATATTATGCGCATAATGAAGGGAAAACGAGAAAATGAAATGTTTAATAGTATTCATGAGCTCATGATTGATATAAGGACTAAGTGATATCATGGTTTGAGTATATAGAATTTTGATGATTTTGATATGTGGAAAGTGTTAACTTTTAACTGCATTCATGTTTTCACTAAGTTTCAATGGGTATTCAAGAGAATACATGATTAAGGACTTTGAATGTTTGGAATGTGACAAAAAACATATCTTATGCTATGTGGGGATCAACGATGGTATTAAATCTCTTGTAATCATTTTCACTATGTTATGAGAGTGGACAGCAGTATTATGGATAAGCCTAAAAATTGGAATGGATTATGTTGGACATAAGTTAGTATTGTTTAAGGATAGAAGTTTTTTCGATATTATTGATGGGATGTTATAGTAATATAGTTTTAGAAAAAGGACAACCTGTAGGACGGGCGACGGCCCATCGCGTCGGACAAGGCTGTGGGAATCGAACCCACAACCGAAGTGCGACTGGCCTTTATCGCCTACCAATGACCTACAGGAAGTCCCTATTTAGTAGAAAATAGTTTTATTATATTAAGCAGTATGATATATGAAGTATAAGTCCATTTTAGGAACCATATATGATTAATCTCACTATAGAATGACTTATGTATATTTAATAACTTTTTCTAAGGTTTTGTTTGAGAGAGATGGAATGACCCATCATTCTATCACATGATCTGCTAACACTTCACGAATAACAAATTCAACTTCATTTATTTACGATATGAAGTGGAAATTGTTCAAGTCACGAATAACAGTGAGGTTGTACCAAAATAAAGTAAGTATTTATTCTAATTCAAATTCTTTAACTTTAGGGAAACGATCTTGAAAACCAAAAATGTGGTCCTAGTGATCTTATATCTGATGAATCAGATGGTACCTTAGATCGTCACAAATTTATGGCTTTGTGATTGCTGTCTTTTCCATAGCCATGTTCTCTACCACTCTCCATCAGAACATGATGGTTAGATTTCTCTTCCATATCCATATTTTCACCTATGTGGAAACCCAGTGATTAGTTTATTTGGGTAACCGTTACATTTCATATTTTTGTTTTTAAATATTGGTTTTGATATTCCTTTTTACGATTTGGGTTTCTATTAAAGAAACTTTCGAATAGTAAACCATTTATAACCCCGACGAATTTCGAGGGCGAAATTCATTTTAAGGGGGGTAGAATGTAACAGCCTGAGATTTTATGAAATATATTCTTTTTAATTTTATTAATGTATTGTGTTGTACGCTACACCAAAAGGAGCTTGCACAACACGCATCATTGACTTTCCTTGCATTACACGCAATCACAACCATCCTCGATAGCGTGTGTAGTATGCAATACTGAGTTTCACGAAACAATGATATGCTATTAAAATATTATTAAAACTAGCTGTTATGAATAGTAATAACCACTTTTTTAAATTTTAGAAATTTTATCTCTCAAAATGGACTTCATTTTTTTATTCGGAGTATCGAATTTAGCCTAAGGTGAAATTTTGGTACTTTTCGGATAACTTTCATATTCTGATGAATAGTGAAAATTACTAAATTATAATTAAAAACAACTTTTTAAATCGAAATAATTAATAGTGATAAATTATTAATTTGAGTGGTTTTAAAGTATATTTAGAATATATTTTTACAATTTAATACAATGTTGGTCATTGAATGCAATTTCACATTTAAACCAGACATAATCAAGTGTCAATCTTTTGATAGATATTGTTTCTTAAAAACACGCTATTTGTTTTAACAGAGGGATTTAATTATAAAATTAATTAATACAACTTCTATGTTATGAATTTGGTAAAATAGACTTTATTTTTGAATTCGGAATATGAAATATACCTTAGGATGAAATTTTGGGATTGTTCTGAAAACATCAATTTTGATTAATAGTGAAACTACTAAGTGGTAGTTAAAAAACTGAATTTTTCATAAAACTGAATTTTACAGCTTCTATGAATGGAATTTCAAAAATCCGAGAGACACGGTTGATGTCAGTAAGTAAAATGTGGTTCAATGAGATGAAAATAAATTTTGGTGAATAGTAACTTTTTACTTTTATTTACCACGGTTAAAAGTAAATAGGGTAATTAAGGGTAAGAATGATTTTAATATTACACTAACACATGTCCTAATTCTATTGGACAAGTGTATCTCGACCAAAAACAACCTTAAGTGTAAAATATTATCATTTAGGCCCACTTGGATTAGACTAGGACATTTATTATTATTTAATTCAAAGAAGAGTTAAAAGAGTTAAAATCAAATTATATTTGCTAAAACATTTTTAATATAGGGTTTTACATACGATAAATTCGATTGTAAATATTCATTAGAAAGCTAAATATATTTCCTACATGAGGGTATTTTATTTTTAATTTTTAGACATCAAATAATTTAATTTATTTATGACACAAAGATGATGCAGTAATTATATTATTAATGAAATATTGACATAATTGATATTATAAATACCAAAATAAATGTAATTTAAGACTTTTTATGAATTCCACTAATTTTCTAGGTTACTATGATATATTAGTGTTGATTTAATCAACTTGGTTCGAACATATAATTCTGTTATGACTTTCACAAAAATCATATATCAAATAGTGTCAAAATTGACACAAAATAGTTTTTAAATCAAATATTATATTATTAATTGTTATTTTATTCCTAAAAATCTAAGGTTAGGCCAAATGACTTAGATAAAGATATATATATTAATAATAAACAATTTGGGGTTCGTTTGGCATGTTATAGTAAGTGTATTAACCATATAGTGAAAGAAAACAAAAAGACATGGTAAAAGTTAAATTATTTAACTTAGAGTTAAATCTAATTGATAAGGTTACAATAATACCATAAACTTGTCTAAATCCTATTGGTTGATAGGATTTCGACCCATCCCCACTTTATCTTATAAATAAGACCCTTTGGAACCATTATAAACCTATTTTGACTTTAATATAAAATAATATTTTGAGATATCCCTAAAGTACCCCTCTCCTCCCTTATAAAAGGGCACCTCCTCCCCCTCCTTCTCACACCAATTTGAGCACTCAAGCTCGGCCAACCCCTGCCAAAATCCCTTCTACACTTCCCTATAATAATCCTAGAGGTCCTTCTCTTCTTCAAAGACCAATCTTAGTTCCCTAAGTGGAGGATTCAAAGAGGTGTTCCAAAGAAGAGGTAATATCCATTACTGATCTTTTCAATTTCTTTCTTCTTCAACTTCTTCTTCATTAGTTGTTTCATGATAAAGTAATAAAATCAGTATTTATTATATACTTATATGTTATTATAAATATTAAACAACTCTAAATAACCTTCTATCCATCCTACGGAGAAAGGAAATCACCGCGCGTGCGTACGTACGGAATACCGTCTCCACGCCGTGGTGTAATCTATTTTCCGTCACCACCTTAATTGGATGGGTATAATGGTGTAATGAGTAACTATACATGATTATTATAAAGTGATATTGATACTGAAATAGTATACATTCACTTCAACACAATTCCACGACCATGGGAACGATATCATCGCTCGTGAGTACGTACGGACTACCGTCTCCATGACGCGATGAGATTCATTCTCAATGATTAACCATTCATGAATGATTATAAATTATATATAATAAGTACTAATTAAATATATGACATAATAATGATACTGGATTTATGTATATTTATGTCATCTACTTAATTCCATTCAATTCAATAAGGAAACGAAAACAGCGTTCATGCGTACGTACGGACTACCGTCTCCATGAACAGTGTATTTCATTCCATTTATCGATATATTATATATATATATATATATTCTGAATATATATTATATATAAATCATGTTTTACATTCTGGATATAAGTAATCATGATCCAAGTAAACATATTAATAATTACAAGTTAAAAACACGAACGACAAATGAGACGATTTTACCCAAAACGCTACTTTAACATGAATTTACAAAAGAATGGGTAATATAAAGTCATAAGTGGACCATATATGATATAATAACAATGAATATGATTATGGAATAATTCAATAACATGATTGAAATCATTATACAGGAGGTTCGGACACTTACAAAGCAAGTCGGACCTAGGGTAAGGGAAATATCACAATCTCATTTTTTATCCGAGATTGTTTCTACATTGGCCTTTACTGGGGTGTATTTTTTCATCCACATCCATGTTACATCAATATGTAATATTGTTTCCATCCACTTACAATAGTTGAAATCCAATTTTACCCTTCGGTGAGTTTTTAGTAAAGAATATTAAAGGAATCTTTTGTCATTTTTCGTACGAGGTACTTTTTGACTTTTCCGACAAAAGTACGAAGAATGTTTTTTTAACTTATACGGAATGAATGGATTTTTAAAACATTATTTCGAAGAAGCTTACTTTACAAGTTTTTTTTAATCAACTTCTTTTAGTTTAAAATTGTATTACATGTTAAGAAAGGAAAAGTGTTTTTGAAGTAGAAAGGATATTTTCCTCAAGAATGGAGTTCAAGTGTTTTATCAAAATTATTTTCCATCTAAGATAATAAAGGGTTCTGTTTATATCCCTATTATTACATTGATTGTACTATGTTGTGATGGAATTATTTTTATGGATTCCTTTATCTTATATGAATGGTTTTATGATGTCATGTTGTCTAAGAATCCCATTTTTATTACATGGGTTATGCAATGATGTATGATTTATGATTTTGTGGCACACATAAGAATGGTATCATTATGAGATGGGTGGGACCTATATCTCTCTCCGATGCATTGGGTAAAGATTTTATATCTCATGAGATAGACATGGCTGGAACGGTAGGTTATACCGGTTCAGTGAAACAGGACTGAAACGAGGGTGACTCGATTCAGAAAGGGACTTTGTTCACTAAGATAGTCTTGGCAATGAGTCATGACTGACAAGAAATGATTCTCTATGATTATGTGTGTATGCCACAAAGTTTCATGTTTTTTGTTATGCTTATTGGGATTTCATTTCACTACTATGATTTATCCCATGTTATGAAATTATGCTCTCTTTTGCAGGTTAAGATTTCCAAAAGTGATGTTTTTATGAATATGATGTGATTTATTTTTCTTTTGTTTACCCTTACTGAGCATTTGAGCTCACCCTTTTATGTTTTCTTTTCCCCAGGATATAAAGAAAGGTTTTAGGTAAAAAAAAGAGGTAAGATCTTTATGGGAGATATTGAAGATCTTTCACCACGATTAGAAGATTACGTTCCGAGTTTCCAAAGACACTAAACTATTACGATCCTTGTGTGTGTGTTTTTGTTATGTACTATGTATTCCGCAAAAGTAATGTAATGTCCATGTACGTCCGGATTCGGGTCTCTACATAACTGGAGATGGGTATCTAGGGGTGTGATGGTTAGTGTTCATCAACACATTCATATGGAATGCCAATTTGGTGTTGGTCCTTTGAGTTGAACTTGTTTCATTGATATTTTGGATACTTTTATTGTTTTTTTATTATTCTATCTTCTTTAAGTTATGGAATATATTTATTTAAATTTTTTATTCCTTCTTGATTTTTATTTATATATATCATGTTTTCATCAGGTTGTGGGAAATCGTTCCCCCTAGTTTGTTGTTCGATGCTTTGGTGCTTTTCTCTAGACCATTGGGATCGAGAACGTTGATTTGGTATGTGACAAAAAATGTTGGGTTCTAGGGTTGTTGGTATCTTGTGTTTGGTAATTGAAATTTTCATGTTTTGGGAATATGAAATATATTCCTTGAATATTCATTATTTTTAATATGGACTGAGATATAGGTGTAAAAAAAATAGATTAAGAAACCATGGATGAAATTTAAATTATTGATTTGAATAAATGAATAAATAATTTTTTTTCATGTTATCTATCTTAATAGTAAATAGATCCCTCGCCATTAGATAGAAGATCATGTTAATCATCATTCACTATTTTCTAAAAAACATTTAAAAGGAATTTATTACTTTTTAACAACACATTGATTAATTATTTTATGGTCATTGACATTCCCATTATAATTCAGTTTCATGCGATCAATGTTATTTACCATTCTACATCATTGTTATGAAATTACATTTCACTAAACCTAAATTTTTTTATAATAATAATGTACATATCTTTTGAAAAAAAAGTATTTCATTATTCAGGATGACCCTTATATTTCAAATTCCATATTTTCAAAATGAGGTTTTTTAAACATTTTACGATATTGGTTTTTAATATTGAAATTTTCAAATATTAAAACCTTAAATTACCATTATTAGGTTCAAATTATATATATTTGATTTACTTATATGGGGATAAAAAATGAAACAATATATTAATGTAAGACATTGTACGGTAATGTAGAATACATGAAACATTAAGCATTAATGGTTATAAAATATTAATATTTAAATATGATGATTAATACCTATATATATAATTATTTTTTATGAATGGAAGTAAGAAAATTTAAATATTTATATTTTCAAGTAATTAATTTTTTTAAATAAAATCTATGAAAAGTGAAATGATTTGTCATTAATGTAATTTTCTCCTTCAAAAATATATTTTTTTATATAATGTTTTTTTATATTTCTTGGAGTATATTATAAATAATTTTCTTCACATTGGTAAATTTAATGTGATAAATATGTTAAAATTTTATAAATTATCACATCAAAAATGTCATTGGATTAATTTTATTTATTTTTCTAAAATTATTTACTTTTCATTGAATAATGAAAAATTCCGAAGTTTATTGAAATGTCATTTCTGTTCACTTAATAAAGAAAATTTAAATTCCAATTTTTTTTAAAAACTTACATTAATCTAACATGAGTATATTTTAATTTTATATAATATAATTAATTACATATTAATATTTAATAAAATTATTTTTTGTACAAGATCATATTAAGAATAAAAATGAATTTTTCTAAAATACTGTTAATTTTTTGTTTTAAGTGGTTATATTAAAATTAATTTTTTATTTTTATAAGAATTAAATTTTATAAAATTGAATAAATATTTTTATTTAGTTTTCATATATTTTATAACAGGAACCATTTATTTTATTTTTATATGAATAATAACCATGCTAAATATTTGTCACCTCAATAAAGGTAAATCATGTAGTCAAGGATAATAATAATGTCATATGGAATTAAAAGAATATCTTACTAATACCCTATTTTCATTAAATAATTTGAGTTTAACAATCCACATCCAATGTTCTATATCATGGTATCATTGTTCAATTTTTCTTTTTTAATGACCAGAATATTTATTTAGTAATTAACATGTAAAAAAATTCAGTCTTTTTGTTTTAATATTTTTATCATTTTCTAATAGGGATAAAAACAATATATGTACCATTATAAAATTTTAATTTAAATTTGAATATTGTTTGGTTGTTAAATGTTTTTTTAATTTTTTTTAAAAAAATAGAATGAATTGTTGTGATAAAACAACATAGTTCTTGTGCATTTAGTAGAGAAATATTTGTAAAAGATATTTTAAACATTGAAAATAATTTAATTTGGATGAATTATTAAGTTTAAAAATATACAATAGGGAAATATAATTACTTTTTTATGTTAAAATATTATTTACTAACCCCATTACCACCATAACTTTCATAATATAAAATTGATTGATTTTTCCTGACAAATTCATTAGTGGTTCCTTAGGTAAAGAAATTTTTTAATAGGTTAAAAAAATTTCATATAAATCTTATATTTAGAAAAATAATGGAAATGGTTTAAATATCAACAATATTCCCAATTTGGGTAATCTTTCCTATTATAATAACTCACTTATCACCTGACGTTTAAAAAAATTGATATCTTGGTATTCTTCTAAAGGGTTAATTAGGGAAGAAAAAAATTTATATGGGTTAAAAACCAACAAAACATGACTAAATTTTAATATATGGTATGATTTACTAACATCCATACCCTATACAGTAAATATATATATATATATATTCAACATTTATGGACATTTAAATTATAATTTTTTAATACATTATTTAATTCTGGGTATGCCCCTCCCCTTACATAAAAAGGGTTCCACCCCTCCCATCTTCCCCAAATATCAACTTCCACTTCGCTCAACCAACCAATTCAAAAAAATCCTTAACAAAATAATTTTATAAATTATATAGTTTCTATTATTTAAAAAATTCATACCCTAGGTCCTATAATGATTTATCTAAATGAGGTTGTTCAATGTTTTAGTAAGGTATTATACTATGTATATTCATATTACATCATCTTCTACATACATAATTTCTATCCTAAACATTCCAATATAATAACATGAATGTTTACCATATACTGAGATATAATTATGGTAATGTAATAACATTATTCTTCTCTATTCCATTACATGGGAAACGAAACCATTATTGACGCATACATTATAAATACCACATAGAAAAACTGATGATTTTTTCTCGTCACCTCCTTTAATGGATATTTATAACGTAGAATTTATCTTATATATATATATATAATACATATTTATCAAATGATAAATATAAAATATAATACTTCCTCATGTTACTAAATTTTTTAAAATGGATTAGATCTACAAATATACGTACTGACTAATGACTCTATTTAGATATATAACTAATCTCTCTAAAATCATGGCTCATGTATGACCGTTGATATGTACATAATTAATGTATTCAATTTTAATAAAATGATATTTACATTAAAAAAGTTTATATTTTATTTTACTTCATTATTTTCTATACAAAAAATACATAAAGAGAGAATCATGTGTTTATTTGGACAAAATCTTCATGCATCAATATATTTTGTTTTTCATGACCACATTAGTGGGTGATGGTACAATTTTATATGATTTAAAATAAATATATTTATCTATTTTTTAATATTCTATATATTATTGAATAATGACCCTTTGACCATGTTTAACCTTTTCATATAATTTTTTAATTATAATCATACCATTATAAAAGTAGAAAACAAGGATAAAAATGATTATGAAATTTAAATAAATAAACTAAAATGTTAAATTATATATTAATAGTATGGGAAAAAGTTATCAAACATTTAATTAATATATTTTATTTTCATACAAAAGAGTTAATGGTAATATCTAGAATCAATGTAAGGGGTTTCATGATTATGAATAAAATTATATATGATTATATTATGTTGTATTAGCACTTTTTTATTTGGTATTATTATTTTTACACATAGTCTCTCAAATCATTAGTTCCAAAACCAGTGTCATGGTCTTCATAAGTGATATTCTCACAATATTATATCTTTGAGATATTCTTTATGATATGTACCTACTTATGTTTATGACGGGTGTCTAATATCCCTTCAATATATATTATCATATATATATATATATTATTATGTGAATTTTATATAATATATTATTTGAAGTTATTTATTAAATGGAGATTATAATTCACAAGTTACCATTGAGGTATGGTTTTATGTTTCAATCACATATCTTTTTAGGATTTCCTTTTATAAATTTACATTTTTGTAATGATTATTGATATTAACATTTAAACACAGTGCGTTTTGTTTTCCACTCATTATTAACAGAATTTTAAATAATCACTTCTTACATTATCCTTTGTTCATTAAAATTATTGATAAAATGTTTTCAAATAAAAATTCACCAATTTCTTTATTTTTCAATGAAATGTATCATTCACATCCATATGGTTTAATATTGTTGTACTAAAGTTATTCCATATACATTAGATTTTCAAAAAAGATCATTTTTACTGACATTTACTTTATTTAAAAATGTTTAAAGTGAGTCTATCTATGAATTTCCCATATAAGTAATTTCTTATATATTATAAACTTAAGGAGATAATGTTTCAGTTTAGTGTATAGAACATAAATAAATTTTATCACTACATTGATTTTTCAATGATTTATTGATTCCATTAAATATTTTCCTTGATATTTTAAAATAAAAGGATTTTCTAAATATATTTTAATTATATAAATAAAAAATTATGAAAGTAAAATGATGTTTTATCGTGTTTTGAAATCAGTGATTGAAGTATATTTTAAATTTAGTTTTAAAATATGTCCCAATCCATTAATTATTCATATGTAAAATAGGTGATATGATATTACGATTGCAGTCACATAAAATATATGAATTGTATACGATTATATTTATAGTTTTTTCATGAATATAATATATTTTTCATGTTGAAATATTTATTTTACCCTTCTAATGAAGTGAAAGAATCTATATGTTTTATTCATGATATGGAATATATAAATTATTAGTGAATTTGTTATTGGGGAGTGAACCCAAATCATTATGGGACACTATATGATATATGATGGATGAATTTTGCATATAACTCAAATAAATTTTTTTAAGGGAATATAGAAATGTGGAAGGAAATTACTTTAAAAATATTATTAATTATTACTGACCCAAAGAGATGATGGAGTGAAATGATTGTAAGATACTCCTAATAAGTGAAACAATTTATTAGGTACTAGTCACTCATAATAGATATTTTAATTATTAGAATATGTGTTAATTGAATTCATTTTTTTCCATGGTAACTGAAAAAAATTCAATGATTTATATTAGTTATAATTGATCTTTTTCTCGAGTAAGGTTTTCACAAATTTCATAAATATTGTCATATAATACATTTGTCATATATTAAATCTATATAACATAACTCTTAATTCATCATACATCATTTTAAGTGTAACATTCCAAATAATTAATGAATAATAGATATTATTATCTATGTATATTTATGAATTAGATAGTGTTTTAGAGGCTTAAAATGAGAATAAATCAAATCTTAAGCATGGAATACACTAATAGTTTTATAAAATATTGTTTTACTGCCTTTTGATGACAAACCATTTTTAAAAAAATATTTTGACAATTTTATAAGCTCTATATGTCAAAATAAGCATATTCTTTATGATTGGGACATTGAAATTTACTTTGGATAAATATTTTTTTATTTTTCTGACAATGTTCATTTTTTGTGAATAGTGAAAAATACAGCATTTTACATCAAATCTGCATTTTTAACTAATTTAATTATATTGTTAGATTATATTTTTAATGAGTATTAAAGCTTAAATAGAATATATTTTTACCATGTAATCCAATGGTGGTCATTGGGATTTATTTCACTTTAGAATTGGGCATAAACAAGGGCCAAACTTTTCATAAATATTATTTCTAAAAAAACCCGCTATTTGTTTTGACAATGGGAATTGTTATTAAATTAATTATTGCAATTTCTGTGTTTGGAATTTGGTAAAATGGATTACATATTTAGAATCAGAATTTCCAAATTATGTAATCAAGACTCTTTTGTTTTTGGACATTATGAATTGTAACGATGATAATTATCTTTAATTATCTTGATTAATTAGTAATCGGGTAGTTAAGGATAATAAAATAATATCATAATAATACAAAATGACGCCAACATGTTTCTTAATGATACTGGTTGTGTCATTGACGGCCATGGGATTCCTTCTGCCAAACATGAGGACCCCATGGAATCACTTTTGTGTGATAATGACTTTTATCTTTTTATTTTTTTTAAAAATTTAAATATAACAAAGAATTTATCACCTGAGTAAAACATTTTTAATGTTTTGTACATAAAAGATATTGTTAGGTCCACAATGCTGAATTCCATGAGAGGGTGGGTGAATCAAGGTATGACAATTTTTAAAATTAATTCTCGTTTTTATCTTGTTTCACTGTTAAGAAAAACTCTCTTCTCTCTCTTTCCTGTTGCACAATGTAAATAGAAAGTAAATCATTCACAAGACACATCAATTTTTACTTGGTTCACCCTCACTGGGATACGTCCAAGGAGCATAGGCCGACAAGTTTCCAGTCATACCAAATTCATCTAATCTTCACTAGCTGTGTATAAAAGGATCGAGTTCAGTCACTCTGTCCCAGGCACACTGCCTTTACAAGATTTAGGGTCAGCTCACTAGTTTTCCAAGGGTCACTCCCTATCTCTCTCTCTCTTTGGCTCACTGTCAGTAGAGAGGATCACCTTCTTCCTCTTACTTCGCTCACTGCTCTAGAAAGGATCCAATAACAGTTCATAGACATGTAGGTCTCTTCATTTTCAAGAAGGAATGCATCTTCCTCAGTATGTAGATGCTCTGTTGAAGTACAAATTTCACCCTTAGATGAATATATCTTTGCACCGAAGGTATCGGGCAAACTCCCAGCATCCACACAGCCCGAAAATCACTGCTGGAAATAAACCTTACTTGGAGAGAAAGTCAATCTCGGCGTGCAAGTATCGGAGTGCAAGTCACAACTGGCACACATGTTTTCCTCAACTATTTGCACGACTCAAGCTTCTGCAACTCCAAACCTGCACGACTCACTTCCTTCCTCGAATAAACCACCTCAGGCATGAAACTAACAGTTGGCGCGCAACTTCCAATACTGGCACGAAAGTCCCACTTGCATGACACACCGCCACCTGCACGACAGGAGCTCTGAATCTTCAATGAGTTGAAATCCGGCGAAGAATCAGGAGGGGTGGTCCAGTATTTATAGGCAATTTGACCACCCTGCACGACGGCGCACAAGTCAACCCTCGGCACGCAAGTCTCGGCGCGCAATTCTCTTCCCCTGCAAGTCACATGCATGGCCTACTTCCAAACATACGCGAACCTCTTTCCTTTGCCATATTTTGATCTTCTGATCTTGAAAAACCATAGGCCCGCAAGTTCTCAAGCTTTAAAGGCATCAGCACGCAAGTCTCTTCACGGCGTGAAAGTCACCTACGCGACACCACCAATACTTGTGTGACACTTTACCCTTCACCATATTTTGATGATCTAATCTTGAAAAACATAGGGCGCACAATTTTCCAAGCCTTCATGTACACGGCACGCACATCATTTTTCCAAAAACCACTTATCTTCATTTTTCAATTTTAAGGCCCAAAAATTTGGCAAACACTGGAAAATGACACCACCTTGTATCTGTTCTTTTTTATGCCGCCTCCAGATCATCTATTCCTTTTTCGATGATCTTGAACCAAACATGGATCGTTGACCACAACTATTGAACTCAACATTCCACCATCAAATCCTCTTTGTCAACAAATATTTATGTCATCTTTTTGCTTTGTCAACAATCAAGAATCAGATGTCCACATTTTCAAAAAACACAATCACATCAAAAATTCTTCAATGATTCCATGAGGTATTTTCACCCAAAAATATACTCCTTTGGGTTTGTTGACAACTCTTACTTAAAAAGATATATCGTTACTTCTTCAGCCACCATTCGCGTGTCGCGATTCTGATAGTGATCAAGGATTTACTCAACACATACTCTAATCCCACATGAACAATGCTCGACATGAGAAACAAGAGTATATGAAATGTTCATCAATGAATCACTTAATCTCTCACACCCACTGTTGACAACTAACTAATACCAATTGTTTCCGAATGGATACCAATTTTTTGAAATGTTCTTACCACTTTCCAACACCACTCTTCTACTTTTATCACAATCCTCATATGTCATGATATCTATTCTTTGATCGATCACTTCTAGCATCGTTAGATTTTCTACGATCCCCCTTTCTGCTTATAGCTTCAACACCTCTTTAGGCTTCTTTCATGTGTTGTCCAAGCTAAGCTGTGGCTAAGCACGTTGAACTAGCTTCAACTACCCCAATCTGGCTGCTCCACCTATCAGCTTCTCCCCCTATCTGGTTGCTCCACCTGTCAGCTTCTCCCCTTATCTGTCAATATTTCTTAATTAGCCACACTGTCTCCCCCTTGAACAATAACTATTTTATCTTCCTTTGTCAACAAACCCAACGGTTACTCAATTGAAGTCTGGTACAGAGTAGATAACACATATCATCACATTAGGGAAATCACATCATACCTTGGTGAGAGTGGGGTGATTCCACATCCACACTATTTCAAGTGCGGGGAGTTGACAGAAATCCCAGAGCTAGACGATGCCCCTCAAAAGCATCCCTGGGTAAGACCTTTGTTAGAATGGATGAAACCTATAGCTCTGTAGTCACATACTCCAACTTCACGATTCCGTTCTCAACCTTCTCCTTGAAAAAATGATACTTTATCTCAATGTGCGTTGTCCTTGAGTGATGAACGAGATTTTTGCTGAGATTTATAGCACTTGATGTAACACCCCAGGTAATTAAAGAGTATGACATTTTCACATTTATCCATATTTTTGAATAAAATATTAATATAACTTTATAGGGGACGCTATGCTCAATGGCGTACCTAACACGCAACAATGAGTTTCTTGAGAATCTTACGTTGCACTCTAATAAAAAAATATTATTATTTTAAATGGTAGTTAACGCCTAGCTGTTGTGATGGAAGGAATGAATAGAACTAACTAAAAAATGATTATATATTTTTGTCAAATATTTTTACTTTTTCCAATAAATGTTAGAGGATTAAAAATGTGAATGAATCCAATTTTAAGCGTTAACATTCTAATATTCTTTAAAAGGTCGATTAACCGCCTTTTGATGGAGAACCTCTTTTAAATCCACTTTGTGACAATTTTATGTCTTATATTTGACAAAATAAAATTCTTCTATAGAATCGGGACATCAAAATTTACTTTGTGTAAATTTTTGGTATTTTTCCGAAAAAGTTCAATTTTTTATAAATAGTGAAAATTGATATATTTTAATTCAAAACCTCATTTTAATCTAATTTATTTATATTATTAGATTATCTTTTGAATTGGTTTTAAAGTTAAATTAGAATATATTTTTACCATTTAATCCAATAGTGGTTGTTGGAATTAATTTCACTTTGAAATCGGACTTAAACTAGTGTCAATCTTTTGATACATTTTGTTTCATAAAAACATGCTATTTGTTTTGACAGCGGGAATTAATTATTAAATTAATTAATTCAACTTATATGTTTTGAATTTTGTAAAATAGAAATCATTTTTGAATTCGGAATATCAAATATAGCTTAGGGTTAATTTTTGGTTATTTTCTAAAAAACTTCAATTTTTGATGAATAGTGAAACCACTAAGTGGTACTTATAAAAACTGATTTTCCGTTAAAATGAAAATTTTCCTTCTTTGTGTTTTGAATTTCAAAAACCAGACATATATGGTTGTCATTACGAATTAAAATGTGGTTCAATGGGATTAAAATAATTTTTTGGTGAATAGTAACTTATAAAGTTTTTAATCGCGATTAGAGGTAATTAGTGTAGTTTAATGTAAGAATAATGCTTCAATAAAATGAAATGACCTAGAAAAATTTCCTAATGTCATTGGATGTGTCATCGCCGACCATGAAAATCCATGGGTCAACTTGGGGACCCCAAGGAGCCACTTTGGTTGGAAAATGACATAAATAAATTTTTATTTAATGTTAAAGTAAAAATGACACAAACATGAGATGTTTTACTAAAACAATTTTTACGTGGGTTTATAAAAGTCATAAATTTGACTATAAATATTCATTGGAAAGATATAAAGATTTCCTACATTATAGTTTTTTTTTATAATTTTTAGACATTATATAAATTAAATTATTTTTGACATCATGATGATGTAGCGATGACCTCATTATTTAACGATTTAAATAAAATGGAATGATAATGTAAAATCTAAGAACTAAACATATCCAAAACATATTGGATGGGTTTATTGTAACGCCCCGACCCCAGCTACCCAGAGTCGGTGCATTACTTCGTAACATTGGCATGATCACAAAAGATCAAGTCTCGAAAGACCGATTAGTTTAGTAGCCTTGGAAACACTAGATACATTCGTAAACGTTACATTACATCATAAAGTGAAAAACTAAAATAACAAAGTATCCATAGTCCACACTCATATCCTCTTCTGACTATCCCTACAGGTCATTCATAAAATACTTCTTCACATCCTGGAAAACATTAAAACATTGAAAGGGGTGAGCTCAGATGCTCAGTAAGGATAACAATAATGCGGAAGCTTTCATAAATAAACATTAACATTTAAGGCAATGTATAACTAAAACAAAAGCCTTTTAAACATGAACTTCAACATAATATGGCAAAAGTAAAATGAGATAATGCCATTCTCTTCTTCACATGGATATTCTACTG
Organism: Viscum album; assembly: GCA_963277665.1. Taxonomy (NCBI): domain Eukaryota; kingdom Viridiplantae; phylum Streptophyta; class Magnoliopsida; order Santalales; family Viscaceae; genus Viscum; species Viscum album. The sequence goes on from OY728140.1 coordinate 933,022,791, forward strand.
GTCGAATAATCACATGCAATATCAATAACCACTTTCATAATGAGGGAATGTATAATGCCGGACATTCTGAAACATTTTGTCAAGGCCTTGGCCAAGACGTCTAAAATGATTAAGGCCTCGGCCAAAACCATAAATCAAATTGGGAAAGGGCCTCGGCCAATTCCAAGTCTAGTTGTCTCATGAGACCTACCGATGCACCGAGGAGCTATAACGGGCTCCACCCGTCACTTATTAAGTCCAATACATTCCTCATATGAATAGGTTTAAACATATCATAAACCATAACATAATTGTATCACATAAAACATGCATAAAGGAAACATAACATTTCCACATTTCAATCACAAGATATCAATACAACACATTGATATAATAAAAACGCTTTCAAAACCATTTTCAATACCAAAATAAAAGAAAGTTAAAACTTTGTATTTATTTTTCATTAAAAAAATGATGGCTTGTAGAGGAAGCCGAAACTCAAATAATGGTCACGGCGGCAGAGAAGTCGTTGTCGCCGCATAAGTACGGAAATAAAAACATTCCCTTTTGTCATTTAGCAAAATGCTTCGTATAAAAAAATTCCTTTTGAATAAACGTAAAAGTCAAAGGAGTTTATACACCGTTTAAAAGAAAGTTGTGTATAAAACCAAATATGACTCAATGAAAGGAGATTGAGACGAAGTCCTTAAAAAGATCATTTTTAAAATAAAATAGATCTATTATGTGTATTCACTATAGTTACACATAAAGAAAGTAAAAATACAAAATAGGACATAATAATATCATGACATAATTTGAAAGTAGGAGATTAACCCAAAGAATGGAAGTTGGGTTAAGAAATTCCCTTACAAATATCATTTAAATAAAATATATCTATTATGTGTATTCACTATAATTACACATAAAGAAAGTACAAATACAAGATATGACATAACAATATCATGACAAAATTTGAAAGTAGGAGATTAACCCAAAGAATAGAAATTGGGTTAAGAAGTTCCCTTACCTCGTGTCTGACTTGACTCAACCGTTCTTTAACCTCCTGAATAATAAACTAGAGTTAATATATACCTTATTAAGAACCATTTTCAATTTCATTATCCTTATTATATCACTTATTACAATGATATGAACATTATGTAATTATTTAAGTTAATAAAGGTCGTTTTGTCGATCTTTGGTACTTGAGTCAACAATAAGCTTCTTATAATTACAAGTTGTTTATGTGGTGAAATATCCATTATATCCAGAATTATATTCATGATTTAGATGTCATATATATATTATATATCCAGTATATACATTAATTTATAATATTACGTAACATTTAGAGGTGAGAAATGAAATGCACCGTTCATGGAGACGGTAAGTCGTACGTACGCATGAACGCTACTTTCATTTCAATTTCATATTTAATGGAACTAAATCATAATGATATAAATGTATAATATAATTCCAGTATAATATAGTGTATAATACCATTTACTCCATCCTTTATACATCCCACATATGGCATTAACGATTCAAATCACTTTGAGGGGGCGGTAGTCCGCACTTCCTAAAATGAAATTATCGCGTTTTACCCATAATGGAAATCATAAAGCAAGCCATAAATGAGAAATACAGAAGAATAAGTAAAACATAAACACATTATATATCATATATAAATATAGTGACATCTTAATGGCCACCTTTGAAGGTGTTATATGAGTGTTGAACAATCATCGTTTCGTGAGGCAGAAATTCGCCATCCACAGAAACCGTATGTTCTTTAACCATTAGATGTAGGTGTGTGTAAGTGTAGCTCGAATCATTCTTATAACAACATACTAGTATATTGAGGATACTGGTGTTGTCACAAAATAAATGAATAAAAAGAGTTTAGGGGGTTGGAGAAGAAAAATAAAACAAAACAACATTAGAAAAGACATTACCTCAAAATCGGGTAACTCTTTTTGATTTGAGCCAAAGGCTTCCTTGGGAAGAGTTCTGCCCAATGTGAGGCTTCTATGAGTAAGGGAGGAATGTTGGGAGAGTATTTGGGCAGAGGTTGGCCGAGCCAAATGGCTTGAAAGTGTAAATGAGGTGGGAGAGGTGGGGGCCTTTTATAAGTGGAGAGGAGGGGCACTTTTGGAAAGATTGAAATGTTACATTATTTCATAATGCTTTTCGGATTCTAAAGGTCCCACACTTATATAATTAGAGGCTAAGGTGATAAGGGTTCGAAATATCCTCATCCAATTGGCTTTGGACAAGTGTAAGCCTTGGATGTTGCATTATCTTCCCATTTTATTTAAATCATTAAATAATGAGGTCATCACTGCATCATAATGATGTCATAAATAATTTAATTTATTTAATGTCTAAAAATTATAAAAAAAATACTATGATGTAGGAAATCTTTTTAGATTTCTAATGAATATTTATAGTCAAAATATGGACTTTTTTAACCCCACATAAAAACTATTTTAGTAAAACAACTCATGTTTGTGTCAATTTAATTTTAACATTAAATAAATATATATTAATGTCAGTTTCCAACTAAAGTGGCTCCATGGGGTCCCCAAGTTGACCCATGGGTTGTCTTAGTCGGCCATGACTCATCCAATAGGAATAGGACAAGTGTCAAGCTCATATAATATTATTAAAACATTGTTTTTACCTTAAACTACACTAATTACCTCTAATCGCGATTAAGAACTTAAAAGTTACTATTCACCAAAAAATTATTTTAATCTTATTGAACCACATTTTACTTCTTAATGACAACCATGTATGTCGGATTTTTGAAAATCAAATCACAGAAGTGGTAATATTTCATTTAAACGAAAAATCAGTTATTTAACTACCACTTAGTGGTTTCACTATTCATCAAAAATTGAAGTTTTTCAGAATAAGGCCAAAATTTCACCCTAAGCTATAATTGATATTACGAATTCAAAAATGATGTCTATTTTAAAAAATTCCAAACATATTAGTTGCATTAATTAATTTTATAATTAATTCCCGCTGTCACAACAAATAGCGTGTTTTTAAGAAAGAATTTATATCAAAAGATTGGCAATTGTTTATGTCCAATTTCAATGTTAAATTAATTCTAATGACCACCATTGGATAAAATGGTAAAAATATATTCTAATTATACTCTAAAACCACTCAATAGTATAATTTATCACTATGAATTATTTTGATTAAAAAAGTTGTTTTAAGTATTTTTCACTATTCAAAAAATTTGGAAGTTCTCGGAAAATTACAAAAAAATCAACATAGGCTAATTTCAATATTAGGAATACAAAAATGAAGTCCATTTTGAAATATAAAATTTCTATAAATTTAAAAGGTGGTTATTACTATTCATAATAGCTACTTTGATTAGTTGCGGTGTGTTAGAACTCGAACTTGCGTACAATGCAAGCTATTGCATTATTGAAAGAGAGGCGTATCATGGAAGCTCGGGGTGTTACATTCTCCCCTCCTTCAATAAATTGCGTCCTCGCAATTTGAAATTTTTCTTTGAACATAAAAGGTTGAAAAGAGAAAATACCTTTGAGGAAAACCCACATCGGAAATAAGATTAATAAAATTTAGCCTTAATAAGAGGGAAAATGGAAATAAGAAAGTCACCACCAAATTATGATCTCGATAAGGAGAACATTGGTGGCAATTAAAGACATATAATTGGAGGAAAAACGTAAATATTTGTAGGGAGTGATTGAGGTCATCAATCACAATCAACTGTCAAATTGAGGGCCTCAAACCTTCAATCTATGTTGATTTAAAATATCATCAGTTCAACAAGACATAAGGTATTAGGATAACACATTTTTTGTTTTAATATCCCTTTACTAAAGTTTAAGAATTAATTTATTCATTGAATAAGAGATAGGTATATATATATTTATGCTTGACAATTAGTGTTTCAACCTTCAACTCATCTTTCACTCAAAAAGATAATAGAACTCAAAAATATTATTATTATCCTAATTGTATAAGGTTCCAAATGTTAACACATACCATTTAGATTAGTAAAATTATATTGTAATAACCAGGGAATTCCTGTAGGCTAGTGGTAGGAAATAAAGTCCTGTCGCACTATGATTGTGGGTTCGATTCCTGCAGCTTGGTCCGACGCAACGGGTTATGACCCACCCTGCAGGTTGTCCTTTTCCTAAAACTATAGTATTATAATATTCAAAAATAATCTTCATAAATTTTTAACCTTAAACAATACTATCCAAAGATCAACTTAATCCACTCCAACCTTTATAGTTATTCAAAATACCTCTGTCCAGACATTCTCTAAAAGGTCTCTTAATTCCAAAATCAATTTATCAGATTCCCCAAACAAAGAAAAGTTTCTCTTATTGTCACATACTAAAAATATGATTACCTTAATCATATTAAAACCTTACTGAAATCAACAAGTACTGCAGTACAATCCTTATATATATATCACATTATTCTAAAAACCAGAATATAATCCATGAGTCCAAAAGCACCAATACATTAGTTATTCTGCTTCAACTGTAGTCACAGCATAAGATTGGCCTTGATCCCTTGGCCTTTTCTGAGGTAAGTTTCCTTGACGCTTAGGACATTAATTTGCATAATGACCCATTTCTCTACAATTGTAGCATTCAACTTTGACAGCCTCTTTCTTTCCCATGCAATCACGAGCCTGGTGACCCTTTTCTCCACATTTATAACAAACCCCCATTCCTTTTAGGCAAGTACCAGGGTGATTCTTCCCACAATTATCACATAATGGAAAATCCTTCTTTCCATTTTTCCCATTATCTGTCTCTTGTTCCACCGTTCTCTTCTTCTCTTGCTTTACTTTGTTGTCATAAGACTTAGAGAATTCCTTTTCTGTCTTGATAGCACACGAGACAATATCTTCGTATGATGAGAAGGATTGTGATACCAAAGCTCGACGGAGAAATGGTTTTAACCCATCAAAGAAACGATCAATCTTACTCCTTGGGTTACGTATATAATCGGCAGCATGCCTCGCTAACCTTGTAAAGTTAGCCTCATACTTTGCGACATTCTCATCCTCCTTCTGCCTCAGACTCAGAAATTGCCTTTCCATATCTGCTCGATGGTCACGAGGAAAGTATTTTTCTAAGAAAAGATCTTTGAACTCCCTCCATTCCATATTCGATACGTCATCATCTTCCTTTGTGTTTTGAATCAGCGACCACCACTGATCGGCATCTCCAGTGAGGCGGTAAACTGCCATGACAACCTTCTCCCTTTCACTACTCCCCAAGGCATGGAATATTTTCTCTAAGGAATTTATCCATTGCTCAGCTACTATAGGATTTGTACTCCCATTGAAGGTTGGTGGTTGTTGCCTCATGAAACGGTCTAGCATTGATCCTCCACGTTGCGGATCAGGGTGCTCCATACGAGTAAGGTTATTATTCATAACCTGAGTGAGTTGTCCAAGTATGGTAATAAGTTGATCAGCACCAGTTGTATCTCCAGATCCACAATAATTATCTTGATCAGGAGGGCAATCCCTACACGGAGTTCGTGCATTGATACGGTTTCCATTCCTTCTACTAGGCGCCATTTCTAAACAATGGCATAAACTAGATTAGTTTATGAATCAAAATACATAATTCCATACTTGTAAAACACTTTACATAAATTGAACTATTTATGGATATAATCCATAATCATAAAAAGAAATGTTTTCTTTGAGGAAGTATATACTCATAACCCTTCATAGTGGTTTGTAAAGAAAATGAGAATTATCCTAAGCATATCCCCCGGGAGTGTCGTAACCAAGAGTGCAGCAAGGCCCGTTGTCGTGCACCAGTTCCCGTTCGAGTCTAGCTCAAAGCGGTGTTTTCGGGTTTTACCCCTAGGTACATCTGTGCCAGAGCCGCCTCTACCTGCTCGTATCCAGACAGGGATGTATTGCTCGGAAAACTCACAAAATCTCTACAATAACAAAATTATAGGAAGTTCTTCTATACTAATCCTCAAAGTCTATCTTTGGGCTATGTGCTCTAATCAGAGTTTATCTAAATCTAGATTCCAAGGTTAGTACTAAACTGCCTCTGATACCAACTGTAACGCCCCGACCCCAGCTACCCAGAGGCGGTGCATTACTTCGTAACATTGGCATGATCACAAAAGATCAAGTCTCGAAAGACCGATTAGTTTAGTAGCCTTGGAAACACTAGATACATTCGTAAACGTTACATTACATCATAAAGTGAAAAACTACAATAACAAAGTATCCATAGTCCACACTCATATCCTCTTCTGACTATCCCTACAGGTCATTCATAAAATACTTCTTCACATCCTGGAAAACATTAAAACATTGAAAGGGGTGAGCTCAGATGCTCAGTAAGGATAACAATAATGCGGAAGCTTTCATAAATAAACATTAACATTTAAGGCAATGTATAACTAAAAAAAAGCCTTTTAAACATGAACTTCAACATAATATGGCAAAAGTAAAATGAGATAATGCCATTCTCTTCTTCACATGGATATTCTACTGGTCGAATAATCACATGCAATATCAATAACCACTTTCATAATGAGGGAATGTATAATGCCGGACATTCTGAAACATTTTGTCAAGGCCTCGGCCAAGACGTCTAAAATGATTAAGGCCTCGGCCAAAACCATAAATCAAATTGGGAAAGGGCCTCGGCCAATTCCACGTCTAGTTGTTTCATGAGACCTACCGATGCACCGAGGAGCTATAGCGGGCTCCACCCGTCACTTATTAAGTCCAATACATTCCTCATATGAATAGGTTTAAACATATCATAAACCATAACATAATTGTATCACATAAAACATGCATAAAGGAAACATAACATTTCCACATTTCAATCACAAGATATCAATACAACACATTGATATAATAAAAACGCTTTCAAAACCATTTTCAATACCAAAATAAAAGAAAGTTAAAACTTTGTATTTATTTTTCATTAAAAAAATGATGGCTTGTAGAGGAAGCCGAAACTCAAATAATGGTCACGGCGGCGGAGAAGTCGTTGTCGCCGCATAAGTACGGAAAGAAAAACATTCCCTTTTGTCATTTAGCAAAACGCTTCGTATAAAAAAGATTCCTTTTGAATAAACGTAAAAGTCAAAGGAGTTTATACACCGTTTAAAAGAAATTTGTGTATAAAACCAAATATGACTCAATGAAAGGAGATTGAGACGAAGTCCTTAAAAAGATCATTTTTAAAATAAAATAGATCTATTATGTGTATTCACTATAGTTACACATAAAGAAAGTAAAAATACAAAATAGGACATAATAATATCATGACATAATTTGAAAGTAGGAGATTAACCCAAAGAATGGAAGTTGGGTTAAGAAATTCCCTTACAAATATCATTTAAATAAAATATATCTATTATGTGTATTCACTATAATTACACATAAAGAAAGTACAAATACAAGATATGACATAACAATATCATGACATAATTTGAAAGTAGGATATTAACCCAAAGAATAGAAATTGGGTTAAGAAGTTCCCTTACCTCGTGTCTGACATGACTCAACCGTTCTTTAACCTCCTGAATAATAAACTAGAGTTAATATATACCTTATTAAGAACCATTTTCAATTTCATTATCCTTATTATATCACTTATTACAATGATATGAACATTATGTAATTATTTAAGTTAATAACGGTCGTTTTGTCGATCTTTGGTACTTGAGTCAACAATAAGCTTCTTATAATTACAAGTTGTTTATGTGGTGAAATATCCATTATATCCAGAATTATATTCATGATTTAGATGTCATATATATATTATATATCCAGTATATACATTCATTTATAATATTACGTAACATTTAGAGGTGAGAAATGAAATGCACCGTTCATGGAGACGGTAAGCCGTACGTACGCATGAACGCTACTTTCATTTCAATTTCATATTTAATGGAACTAAATCATAATGATATAAATGTATAATATAATTCCAGTATAATATAGTGTATAATACCATTTACTCCATCCTTTATACATACCACATATGGCATTAACGATTCAAATCACTTTGAGGGGGCGGTAGTCCGCACTTCCTAAAATGAAATTATCGCGTTTTACCCATAATGGAAATCATAAAGTAAGCCATAAATGAGAAATACAGAAGAAGAAGTAAAACATAAACACATTATATATCATATATAAATATAGTGACATCTTAATGGCCACCTTTGAAGGTGTTATATGAGTGTTGAACAATCATCGTTTCGTGAGGCAGAAATTCGCCATCCACAGAAAACGTATGTTCTTTAACCATTAGATGTAGGTGTGTGTAAGTGTAGCTCGAATCCTTCTTATAAAAACATCCTAGTATATTGAGGATACTGGTGTTGTCACAAAATAAATGAATAAAAAGAGTTTAGGGGGTTGGAGAAGAAAAATAAAACAAAACAACATTAGAAAAGACATTACCTCAAAATCGGGTAACTCTTTTTGATTTGAGCCAAAGGCTTCCTTGGGAAGAGTTCTGCCCAATGTGAGGCTTCTATGAGTAAGGGAGGAATGTTGGGAGAGTATTTGGTCAGAGGTTGGCCGAGCCAAATGGCTTGAAAGTGTAAATGAGGTGGGAGAGGTGGGGGCCTTTTATAAGTGGAGAGGAGGGGCACTTTTGGAAAGATTGAAATGTTACATTATTTCACAATGCTTTTCGGATTCTAGAGGTCCCACACTTATATAATTCGAGGCTAAGGTGATAAGGGTTCGAAATATCTTCATCCAATTGGCTTTGGACAAGTTTAAGCCTTGGATGTTGCATTATCTTCCCATTTTATTTAAATCATTAAATAATGAGGTCATCGCTGCATCATAATGATGTCATAAATAATTTAATTTATTTAATGTCTAAAAATTATAAAAAAAAATACTATGATGTAGGAAATCTTTTTATCTTTCTAATGAATATTTATAGTCAAAATTTGGACTTTTGTAACCCCACTTAAAAACTATTTTAGTAAAACAACTCATGTTTGTGTCAATTTAATTTTAACATTAAATAAATATATATTAATGTCATTTTCCAACTAAAGTGGCTCCATGGGGTCCCCAAGTTGACCCATGGGTTGTCTTGGTCGGCCATGACTCATCCAATAGGAATAGGACAAGTGTCAAGCTCATATAATATTATTAAAACATTGTTTTTACCTTAAACTACACTAATTACCTCTAATCGCGATTAAGAACTTAAAAGTTACTATTCACCAAAAAATTATTTTAATCTTATTGAACCACATTTTACTTCTTAATGACAACCATGTATGTCGGATTTTTGAAAATCAAATCACAGAAGTGGTAATATTTCATTTAAACGAAAAATCAGTTATTTAACTACCACTTAGTGGTTTCACTATTCATCAAAAATTGAAGTTTTTCAGAATAAGGCCAAAATTTCACCCTAAGCTATAATTGATATTACGAATTCAAAAATGATGTCTATTTTACAAAATTCCAAACATATTAGTTGCATTAATTAATTTTATAATTAATTCCCGCTGTCACAACAAATAGCGTGTTTTTAAGAAACAATTTATATCAAAAGATTGGCAATTGTTTATGTCCAATTTCAATGTTAAATTAATTCTAATGACCACCATTGGATAAAATGGTAAAAATATATTCTAATTATACTCTAAAACCACTCAATAGTATAATTTATCACTATGAATTATTTTGATTAAAAAAGTTGTTTTAAGTATTTTTCACTATTCAAAAAATTTGGAAGTTCTCGGAAAATTACAAAAAATTCAACATAGGCTAATTTAAATATTAGGAATACAAAAATGAAGTCCATTTTGAAATATAAAATTTCTATAAATTTAAAAGGTGGTTATTACTATTCATAATAGCTACTTTGATTAGTTGCGGTGTGTTAGAACTCGAACTTGCGTACAATGCAAGCTATTGCATTATTGAAAGAGAGGAGTATCATGGAAGCTCGGGGTGTTACATTTATTTAGAACCCTTATCACCTTATCCTCGAAAAAAATCAATGTGGGACCATTAAAATCCGAAATGCATTCTAAAATAAATTATCATTTATTTACTTTCCAAGAGTTCCCCTCCTCTCCTCTAATAAAACGCCCCCACTCTACCTCCTTACCCACACTTCAAAAGCCTTTGTCTTGACCGACCCCTGACCATTTTGTCTCTACACATCCATATAAATATCCTTGAAGCCTCACTTTGGGAATACGTCTTCCCAAGTAAGCCTTTGAGCTCAAACCAATGGGTGTTACCCGATTTTAAGGTAATGTCTTCACTGGAGTCCTTTTGTTTTATTTTTCTTCTCCAACCCCCTAAACTCTTATTATTAATTTCTTTTGTAACAGCTCCAATATCGTAAATATACAAGGATGTTGTTATTATAAGGACTTGAGATACACTTATACAAACCTTCGTCTAATGGTTAATGAACATACTGTTTATGTGGTTGGCGATTTTCTGCCTCACGAAACGATGATTGTTCCATATTCATTTAACACCTTCAATGGTGGACATTAAGATGTCACTATATTTATATATTATATATAATATGTCTATGTTTTACTTATGATTCTGTATTTTTCATTTATGGAATATCTTTTATGGTTACCATTATGAGTAAACACGATATATTCATTTTAGGAAGTGCGGACTACCACCCCCTCAAAGTGATTTGATTCATTAATGACATATGTGGGAATTATAAAGGATGTAATTAGTGGTATTATATATGATATTATACTGGAATTATAATATACAGTTATATCATTATGATTCCATTATATAAAATACGAAATAGAAATGAAATTAGCGTTCATGCGTACGTACGGTTTACCGTCTCAGTGAACGGTGCATTTCATTTCTTACCCCTAAATCATTATGTAATATTATAAATATGTGTATATTTTGGATATATATGATATATATGATACACAAATCATGAATATAATTCTGGATATAATGAACCTTTGACCACATGAACAACATGTAATTCTATGAAGTCCACTTTCGACTTAAGAACCAAATGTCGACAAAACAAACATTATTAACTTAAATGATTAAATAATGATTATAACATTGTAATAAGTGATATAAAAGTAATAATGAACTTGAAAAAGGTTCTTAAGCAAGTATAAATTAACTCATGTTTCTTATTCAGGACGTTAAAGAACGATCGAGTCATGTCGGACCCGAGGTAAGGGATCCAACCTCTCTATTTCTTTTTAAGTACTCTCATTTATGTCATTTCTTTTAAGCCCATCTTTATTATGTTTGGGGATGTTCATTTATATTCCTCATACATTAATTTTTATGTTAATATTATGGGAGACCCTGTTTGATCTCAGAAATCCATTTTTGGAAGTTTTAAGTGGCGCCGTTAGGCTGCCGTGTTTTCGTAAGGGATTTTTCATCTCACTTTTATTCCTGTGGGATTTATGCTACATTATCCACCATTTCCTTTGAGTGGTGTATGTACTTCCCATTATTATACTCTTTTTTTAATATAATTTCATTTATGGGTACTTACATATTCATTGTATGACCCTTCTTCAATGGGGTGTACGTTTCCAAAGTTACCCAAGTCGGTAAGTGAACGTTTCACCCTCCTCTTTTTAAAAGACTTATTTTGTTATGTCTTTTAATTCACATAATATTATGTTGGGATATGTTATCCTATATTTTTATTAATGTAAATTTTATGTCCAAGTGATGATATACCCTTTTTATCTCTCATCAACTCATTTTATAAGTTTTGAAGTGACGCCATTAGGCTGTCGAATTTCTTTAAGGGAACTTCTTAACCCACTTTCAATTCTTTGGGTTAAACATCTAATTCTTTATTTTTTTTAAACCAAGATTATGTGTGGAATCTCTATGTTGTAGTTTCCACAAACCTTTGTGTGGATATACTATTTCTACACATAATCATCTCATTGATAAATTCTTATGTCATTTAGACGGACTTGTATCGGAAATCATAACTCAATCTCATTTCATTGAGTTAAATATATATGTCATTGGTTTTGTTTTTCCATGATTATGTGTGAATGAACTCTGATTGTTTTTCACTTAATATCCACATATATTTTGTGTATTCTTATTTGTCACACATAATCATATAATTGATTTATCCTTAATATAAGGATATCGACTTTGTAAGGGACTTCGTCTCAATATCCTTTCATTAAGGCATATTTAGTTTTACACACAACTTTCTTTTATATGGTGTATAAACCACTTTGAATTTTATTTTTATTCAAAAGGAATCTTTTTATACGAAGCATTTTACTAAACGAAAAAAAGGAATGTTTCTTCTAACGTACGCGGTGACAAAGACCTTTACCGCCGCCGCGAGTATTATTTGGTCTTTGGCTTCCTCAACAAGCAGTAATGTTTTTTTAAAATGAAATAAATACCATATACTCTTTTATGTATGTTGGTATTGAAATTTTTTTTTATAATGGATTTGTTATGTCGATATATTTATGTTATATATTATTATTGAAATATGGAAATGTTTTCTTTCCATTATATTTGTTTAATGTCTTATGATTTTATAATGGTACTTGGACATTATGACGGGTGGTGCCGTGAATACCAGGACGGGTGGTTACATTATAATCTCCAATGCATTGGGTATGGAAGTCGGCCGTATGGCTATTCTATTAAGTATGTGTGGAATTCGACTGTATGGTTATTCCATTTATGGATATTTATATCCCAAGTTACATTTATATGTTATATGTTATTTAATATGGGTTTTATGGTAATCCTTTGGTTACAAAAGGGTATGTAATGATCTTTTATTCAGTGAAGAGTTTTTACTACTTCATAAAGGTGAAATGTATTACTTTGGTAAAGCACTCATGGTTTACTTGTTGTTTTTGAAAAACTACTAGTTTTCCTTCTTTGTGTATCCTTTACTGGGCTTCTTATGCTCATCCCATGTTTTTGAAATGGTTTTCACTGGTCTAGGGAAAGTTTCATGATGTGATGATAGTGTTAAAGAAGTGACAAGAAAGAATCCATGTTTATTTTAAATATGTTTTCGTTGATGGGAAGAATGAATACTGTCTTTTATGTAACCACTTTTTTTAAAATGTGGAATGTAATGCAAGTTTCATGATCTAATTCTCTAAAACTCTAAACCTGAAAAGATCCTCAATGTGTAATCTTGTAATAACTCAAGATTATGTAAGGTTTAAGGCTGGGGCCTTATAGTTGGTATCAAAGGTCGGTTTAGATAACTTTAGAGGTTAGGGTATTCTTTAAGCATAAGTGGCATTACCATAATGGTTAGGAATTCAGAAAGAGTCCTAGTTTTAGATAAAGTGAATGAGTAAGTATATCTTAGTGTTTATCTTCCTCATTAGTAGATGATGGTTTTGTTGATATACTCACATTGACCTTTTTGGTTTTAGTAAATGGCGGGATCTAGCAGGCACCCAAGTAACAGTGGATGTGAATGAAACAGTGTCAGTTTTTTGAGCAAGCAACTGAATGATATGGGAGCTGCAATGAGAACTCATGTGTTTATCCTCAACCAACTATCTGGAGTCATGATTGACCACCTAAACCTCAGTTATTTCTATAAGGCATCATATATACGAGAAACAAATCCCTACGGAACTACGGGTAAAAATCAAAAAGGTAAGTATGTTCAAAAACCGGTGTGCCAAAGATGTGGAAAGAAACACCTAGGAAAATGTTTCAAAGGGACAGAAATATGCTATATATGTGAAAATGAAAGTCATAAAGCAATAACATGCCATGGAAAAAGGAAGCATCTAGTTGACTCGAGGAAATGGAAATAAGTTCTTTCTGAGGTATCAATTGAATGTTTTAAATGTGGTGTGCATGGTCATTATGCAAACACATGTCCTATGAAGAAGTTTCGTGAATGGGATCACCAAGATCGTACAAATATTCTTCTACCAATACCTAATGCCATTCTGATTGAGGATGAAGAAACTGACAATGACCAATCAAAGGTATCGATTATTTCATAACTATTGATTTCCTATTCTGGAATCATAGGATATGATTCATGATTTTGTTTGTAGGAAATAAGTATTTCAGAATAAGTTGGAATGGAATGATAAATGGATCATGCATAAGGTTGAATGATTAAGAAGTCAACATATAAGGGCTTCAAGAGTTATGATGAAATTCTTAAGAGTATTAAGTCTCTTATGATGATGGGGTTACATTAGAAGACGTTTTATAGTATGTGTAACCCTGATGTTTAATATATGAAAATTTTATTCAAGGAATAGTTATCTATTCTTTTGTGGACATAGTTATAAAGAACCATTTGGGTTTATATGATCCTTACTTTTGAGGTAATTATGGGTTAATATATGTTATGATGGAAGTGAAAGGCATGGGATTAAATTGAGGTTAAATTATGTTATGGTTATTTTTGATGATTTTATCTCTCTTTGGGAATGATTTGAGAATTATATAGTTTTGGAAAAAGGAAAACACGCAGACCGTGTGACAACCCGTTGCGTCGGACAAAGCTGCGGGAATCGAACCCACAACCATAGTGCGGCTGGTATTTATCACCTACCACTAGACTACTTGAATTCCTTGGTTAGTTTGACTAATTCTTTTTAGTTAGATGATTTTATTAATTAAGAGTAAGTTGATTTTGGGTTATCTATGTAAATTTATTAACCTATAAAGGAGGATATATGATTAGGTTAATTACTTTTCTATACGAGACATTAAGAGCAACTGAAGTTGTTTGTAGATAAATGTTACGATTAAACTTGGAAGACTATGTGACTAAATCCTTCAAATATTTGGGTTTCAATATTAGTTTGGTTTACTTTGAAGAATTTTTGTGGACAAATTGTTTATCGAATGGTCCTCGTTGAACATTGGGTTTTGTTGGAAAAAATTTCGAGATTTAGAATATATTTTCTTTTTATAAAGGGGTTTCCTTTTCTGGATTCTCTGATCTTGTACTAACCATTTTGGTTTTGGTTTTGGTTAGAGTCTAAAGACATGGGAAGTATATAGTTCTCTATTGTGGATTAGGTGATTCTATAGAAATTGATTATAGTACTCTTAATGCAAACAAGTCTTCCTAAATACTCGTCTTTTGGAGAAAATATGAGTTTGATTAAGGAATCTAGTAAAAGTTGAAAGTCAACATGATAAGTGATTATGTTTCCTTATGAATAAATTACTCAATAAAAAGTAACTTAAAACAAAAATTTTGTCTATTAACTTTTCTTAATGGGGAATCGAATACCGTTTAACCCATCACAAGTTTGTGATTTTCTTATGGTTAACTTTCTCCTAGACATATTTACTATCACTCCCCATCAGAACATGACCCTTTTTTTTTCTTCCATGTCCATATTTTCATACTTGGACTCCTATTATGGGTTAACTCGGGTGACCTTTGTAGTTATCTTTCATTTTTTAAAGTGATTTTTTTACTGACTCTTGTTCCGATGTGGGATTTCCAATGAAGTTTCCAAACACAATTTTAAAATTACGAGGACGGAATTCCCAAAAGCGGGGAAGGATGTAACACCCCAGATAATTAAAGAGTATGAAATTTTCACATTTATCCATATTTGTGAATAAAATATTAATATAACTTTAAAGGGGACGCTATGCTCGATGGTGTACCCAACACGCAACAACGAGTTTCTTGGGAATCTTACGTTGCACTCTAATAATAAAATAATATTATTTTAAATGGTAGTAAACGCCTAGCTGTTGTGATGGGTGGAATGAATAGAACTAACTAAAAAATGATTATATATGTTTTTCAAATATTTTTACTTTTTTCAATAAATGTTAGTGGATTAAAAATGCGAATGAATCCAATTTTAAGCGTAAACATACTAATATTCTTTAAAAGGTCGATTAACCGCCTTTTGATGGTGAACCACTTTTTAAGCCACTTTGTGACAATTTTATGTGTTATATTTGACAAAATAAAATTCTTCTTTAAAATCGGGACATCAAAATTTATTTTGTGTAAATTTTTGGTAATTTTCCGAAAAAGTTCAATTTTTAATAAATAGTGAAAAATGTTGTATTTTAATTCAAAACTCATTTTAATCTAATTTATTTGTATCATTAGATTATATTTTGAATTTATTTTAAAGTGAAATTTGAATATATTTTTACCATTTAATCCAATAGTGGTCGTTGGAATTAATTTTACTTTGAAATCGGACTTAAACTAGTGTCAATCTTTTGATACATTTTGTTTCATAAAAACACGCTATTTGTTTTGACAGTGGGAATTAATTATTAAATTAAATAATTCAACATATATGTTTTTAATTTTGTAAAATAGACCTAATTTTTGAATTTGGAATATCAAATATAGCTTAGGGTGAATTTTTGGTAATTTTCTGAAAAACTTCAATTTTTTATGAATAGTGAAACCACTAAGTGGTACTTATAAAAATGGATTTTCCATTTAATTTTTTTTTCCATCTTTGTGTTTTGAATTTCAAAAATCTGACATACATGGTTGTCATTATGAAGTAAAATGTGGTTCACTGGGATTAAAATAATTTTTTTGTGAATAGTAACTTATTAAGTTTTTAATCGCGATTAGAGGTAATTAGTGTAGTTTAAGGTAATAATAATGGTTTAATAAAATGAAATGACCTAGAAACATGTCGTACTCTCATTTTATGTGTCATGGAAGACCAAGACAATCCATGGGTCAACTTGGCGACCCCATGGAGCCAATTTGGTTGGAAAATGACATAAATAACTTTTTATTTAATGTGAAAGTAAAATTGACACAAACATGAGATGTTTTACTAAAACAATTTTTACATGGGGTTATACAAGTCATAAATTCGACTATAAATATTAATTTAAAAGATAAAAAGCTTTCATACATCATAGTATTTTCTTATAATTTTTTGACATTAAATAAATTAAATTATTTATGACATAATGATGATGTAGCGATGACCTCATTATTTAACGATTTAAATAAAATGGAATGATAATGTAGAATCTAATAACTACACATGTACAAAACCTATTGGATTTGTGTATTTAGAACCCTTATCACCTTATCCTCGAAATAAATCAATCTGGGACCATTAAAATCAGAAACACATTCTAAAATAAAGTAACATTTATTTAATTTCCAAGAGTGCCCCTCCTCTCCTCTTATAAAAGGCCCCCACCTCTACCTCCTTAACCACACTTCCAAAGCCTTTGGCTTGGCCAACCCCTGCCCATTTTATCTCTACACATCCCTATCTGACTCCTTAAATCATCACTTTGGGCAGAAGTCTTCCCAAGGAATCATTTCAGCTGAAACCAAAGGGTGTTACCCGATTTTAAGGTAATGTCATCACTTGAGTCCTTTTGTTTTATTTTGCTTCTCCATCCCCCTAAACTCTTTTTATTCATTTCTTTTGTAACAACTCTAGAATCTTCAATATGAAAGGATTTTGTTATTATAATTATTCGAGCTACACTTACACACACCTTCTTCTAATGGTTAAAGAACATACTATTTCTATGGTTGGCGATTTTCTGCCTCACGAAACGATGATTGTTCCATATTCTTTTAACACCTTCAACGGTGGCCATTAAGATGTCAATATATTTATATATTATATATAATATGGTTATTTTTTACTTAATATTCTGTATTTTTCATTTATGGCATATCCTTTATGGTTACCATTATGAGTAAACGCGATATGTTCATATTAGGATGTGCGGACTACCACCCCCTCAAAGTGATTTGATTCGTTAATGTCATATGTGGGACATATAAAGGATGTAATTAATGGTATTATATATGATATTATACTGTAATTATAATATACCTTTATATCATTATGATTCCATTATATAAAATACGAAATTGAAATGAAAATAGCATTCATGCGTACATACGGCTTACTGTCTCCATGAACAGTGCATTTCATTTCTTACCCCTAAATGATTATGTAATATTATAAATACATGTATATTCTGGATATATATACGATATATATGATACCCAAATCATGAATATCATTCTGGATATAATGAACCTTTGACCACGTGAACAACATGTAATTATAAGAAGTCCACTTTCGACTTAAGAACCAAATGTCGACAAAACAAACATTTTTAACTTAAATGATTAAATAATGTTTATAACATGTTAATAAGTGATACAAAAGTAATAATTTACTTGAAAAAGGTTATTAATCAAGTAGAAATTAACTCAAGTTTATTATTCAGGACGTTAAAGAACGATCGAGTCCAGTCGGATCTGAGGTAAGGGATCCAACCTCTCTATTTCTTTTTAAGTACTCTCCTTTATGTCATTTTTTAAGCCCATATTTCTTATGTTTGGGGAAGTTATTTTATATTTCTCATACTTTACTTTTTATATTAATATTCTGGTAGACCGTATTTGATCTCATAAATCCATTTTTGGAAGTTTTAAGTGGCGCTGTAAGGCTGCCGAGTTTTCGTAAGGGATTTTTCATCTCACTTTTATTCCCGTGAGATTTATGCTACATTTTCCACCATTTCCTTTGAGTGTTGTATGCAATTCCAATTATTATACTCTTTTTGTAATATAATTTCATTTATGGGTACTTATATATTCATTTTATGACCCTTCTTCAATGGGGTGTACGTTTCGAAAGTTACCCAAGTCGGTAAGGGAACCTTTCACCCTCCTCTTTTTAAAAGACTTATTTTGTTATGTCTTTTAATTCACATAATATTATGTTGGGATATGTTATTATATATTTTTATTAATGTAAATTTTATGTCCAAGTGATGATATACCCTTTTTATCTCTCATCAACTCATTTTATAAGTTTTGAAGTGATGCCATTAGGCTGTCGAATTTCTGTAAGGGAACTTCTTAACCCACTTTCAATTCTTTGGGTTAAACCTCTAATTCTTGATTTTTTATACCAATATTATGTGTGGAATCTCTATGTTGTAGTTTCCAAAAACCTTTGTGTGGATATACTATTTCTACACATAATCATCTCATTGATAAATTCTTATGTCATTTAGATGGACTTGTATCGGAAATCATAACTCAATCTCATTTCATTGAGTTAAATATCTATTTTATGGGTTTCGTTTTTCCATGATTATGTGTGAATGACCTCTGATTGTTTTACACTTAATATCCTCTTATATTTTTTGTATTCTTATTTTTCACACATAATCATATAATTGATTTATCCTTAATCTAAGGATACCAACTTTGTAAGGGACTTCGTCTCAATATCATTTCATTGAGGCATATTTAATTTTACAGACAACTTTCTTTTATATGGTGTATAAACTACTTTGACTTTTATTTTTATTCAAAAGGAATCTTTTTATACGAAGCGTTTTACTAAACGAGAAAAAGGAATGTTTCTTTTAACGTACACGGTGACAACAACCTTTTCCTCCACCACGAGTATTATTTGGTCTTTTGCTTCCTCAACAAGCCGTAATGTTTTTTTAAAATGAAACAAATACCATATACTCTCTTATGTATTTCGGTATTGAAAATGGTTTTAATAATGGATTTGTTATGTCAATATATTTAATTGATATATTGTGATCAAAATGTGGAAATGTTTTCCTTCCATTATATTTGTTTAATGTCTTATGATTTTATAATGGTACATGGACACTATGACGGGTGGTGCCATGAATACCAAGATGGGTGGTTACGTTATAATCTCTAATGCATTGGGTATGAAAGTCGGCCGTATGGCTATTCCATTAAGTATGTGTGGAAGTCGACCGTATGGTTATTCCATTTAAGTATGTTTATGTCCCAAGTTACCTTTATATGTTATGTGTTCTTTATATGGGTTTTATGGTAATCTTTTGGTTACAAAAGGTTAAGTAATGATCTTTTATTCAATGAAGAGTTTTTACTACTTCATAAAGGTGAAAAGTATTACCTTGGTAAAGTACTCATGGTTTACTTGTTGTTTTTGAAAAACTAACAGTTTTCCTTCTTTGTGTATCCTTTACTGGGCTTTTTATGCTCATCCCATTTTTTTGAAATGTTTTTCACAGGTCAAGGGAAAGGTTCATGATGTGATGATAGTGTTAAGGAAGTGTCAAGAAATAATACATTTTTATTTTAAATATGTTTTCTTTGATGGGAAAAATGAATACTGTCTTTTATGTAACCACTTTTTTTAAAATGTGGAATGTAATGCCAGTTTCATGATATAATTATCTAAAACTCTAAACCTGAAAAGATCCTTAATGTGTAATCTTGTAAAAACTCAAGATTAAGTAAGGTTTAAGGCTGGGCCTTATAGTTGGTATCAAAGGACGGTTTAGATAACTTTAGAGGTTAGGGTATTCTTTAAGCATAAGTGACAATACCGTAATGGTTAGGAATTCAGAAAGAGTCCTAGTTTTAGATATAGTGAATGAGTATGTATATCTTAGTTTTTATCTTCCTCATTAGTACATGATGGTTTTGTTGATATACTCACATTGAACTTTTTGGTTTTAGTAAATGGCTGGATCTAGCAGGCACCAAAGTAACAGTGGATGTGAATGAAATTGTGACAGGTTTTTGATCAAGCAACTAAATGATATTGGAGATGCAATGAGAACTCTTGTGTTTATCTTCAACCAACTATCTAGATTCATGATTGATCACCCAAACTGTAACACCCCGAGCTTCCACGATACGCTTCTCACTCAATAATGCAATAGCTTGCATTGTACGCAACTTCGAGTTCTAAAACACCGCTACTAATCAAAGTAGCCGTTATGAATAGTAATAACCACTTTTTAAAACTATAGAAATTTTTTATTTCAAAATGGACTTCATTTTTGGATTCGGAATATCGAAATTATCCTATGTTGAATTTTTGGTATTTTTCTGAGAACTTCTAATTTTTTATGAATAGTGAAAAATACATAAAACAACTTTTTTATTCAAAATAATTTATAGTGATAAATTATACTATTTAGTGGTTTTAAAGTATAATTAGAATATATTTTTACAATTTTATCCAATGGTGGTCATTAGAATTAATTTAACATTGAAATTGGACATAAACAATTGCCAATCTTCTGATATAAATTGTTTCTTAAAAACACGCTATTTGTTGTGACAGCGGGAATTAATTATAAAATTAATTAATGAAACTTATATGTTTGTAATTTTGTAAAATAGACATCATTTTTGAATTTTGAATATCAATTATATCTTAGGGTGAAATTTTGGCATTTTTCTGAAAAACGTCAATTTTTGATGAATAGTGAAACCACTAAGTGGTAGTTAAATAACTGATTTTTCGTTTAAATGAAATATTACCACTTCTGTGATTTGATTTTCAAAAATACGACATACATGATTTTAATTAATAAGTAAAATGTGGTTCAATGAGATTAAAATATTTTTTTTGGTGAATAGTAACTTTTAAGTTCTTAATCGCGATTAGAGATAATTAGTGTAGTTTAAGGTACAAATAATGTTTTAATAATATGAGATGAGCATGAAACTTGTCCTACTCCTATTTTATGAGTCATGGACGACCAAGACAACCCATGGGTCATCTTGGGGACCCCATGGAGCCACTTTATTTGGAAAATGACATTAATATATATTTATTTAATGTTAAAATTAAATTGACACAAACATGAGTTGTTTTACTAAAACAGTTTTTAAGTGGGGTTACACAAGTACCAATTTTGACTATAAATTTTCATTAGAAAGATAAAAATATTTCCTACATCATAGTAGTTTTTTATAATTTTTATACATTAAATAAATTAAATTATTTATGACATCATTATGATGCAGCGATGACCTCATTATTTAACGATTTTAATAAAATGAAAAGATAATGTAAAATCCAAGTCTTAAAATTGTCCAAAGACTATTGGATGGGTATATTTCTAACTCTTATCATCTTATCCACGAATTATATAAGTGTGGGACCTTTAGAATCCGAAAAGCATTGTGTAATAATGTAACATTTCAATCTTTCCAAAAGAGCCCCACCTATCCACTTATAAAAGGCCCCCAACTCTCCCACCTTATTCACACCTTCAAGCCATTTGGCTCGGCCAACCTCTGCCCAAATACTCTCCCAACTTCCCCCTATTACTCCTAGAAGCATCACTTTGGGAAGAACTCTTCTCAAGGAAACCTTTGGCTCAAATCAAAAATAGTTACCCGATTTTGAGGTAATATCTTCTCTAATGTTGTTTTGTATTATTTTTCTTCTCCAACACCATAGACTTTTTTATTCATTTATTTTGTAACAACACCAGTATCCTCAATATACTAGGATGTTGTTATAAGAAGGATTCGATCTACACTTACACACACCTACATCTAATGGTTAAAGAACATACGGTTTCTGTGGATGGCGAATTTCTGCCTCACGAAATGATGATTGTTCAACACTCATATAACACCTTCAAAGGTGGCCATTAAGATGTCACTATATTTATATATGATATATAATGTGTTTATGTTTTACTTATGCTTCTGTATTTCTCATTTATGGCATACTTTATGATTTCCATTATGGGTAAAAAGCGATAATTTCATTTTAGGAAGTGCGGACTACCGCCCCCTCAATGTGATTTGAATCGTTAATGCCATATGTGGGATGTATAAAGGATGGATTAAATGGTATTATACACTATATTATACTTTAATTATATTATAAATTTATATCATTATGATTACATTCCATTAAATATGAAATAGAAATGAAAGTAGCGTTCATGCGTACGTACGGCTTACCGTCTCCATGAACGGTGCATTTCATTTCTTACCTCTAAATGTTACGTGACATTATGAATGAATGTATATACTGGATATATATCATATATATGATATCTACATCATGAATATAATTCAAGATATAATGGATATATCACCACATGAACAACTTGTAATTATAAGAATGTTATTTCTCACTCAAGTACCTAAGATAGACAAAATGACCGTTATAAACTTAAATAATTACATAATGTTCGTAACATGGTAATAAGGGATATAAAATGAATAATGAACATGAAATAGGTTCTTAAGTAAATAGGAATTAACTCTAGTTTATTATTCAGGAGGTTAAAGAACGGTCGAGTCAGGACAGGATGCAAGGTAAGGGAATTTCTTAACCCAACTTCCATTCTTTGGGTTAATCTCCTACTTTCAAATTATGTCATGATATTATTATGTCTTATTTTGTATTATTTATGTGTACCTATAGTGAATACACATAATATATCTATTTTATTTTAAAAATTATCTTTTTAAGGACTCCGTCTCAATCCCATTTCATTGAGGCATATTTGGTTTTATACACAACTTTCTTTTATACGGTGTATAAACCTCTTTGACTTTTATGTTTATTCAAAAGGAATCTTTTTATATGAAGCGTTTTACTAAACGAAAAAAAGGGAATGTTTTTATTTCCTTACTTATGCGGCGACAACGACTACTCCGCCGCCGTGACCATTATTTGAGTGTCGGCTTCCTCTACAAGCCATCATTTTTTTAAAGAAAAATAAATACAAAGTTTTAACTTTATTTTATTTTGGTATTGAAAATGGTTTTGAAAGAATTTTAATTATATCAATGTGTTGTATTGATATATTGTGATTGAAATGTGGAAATGTTATGTTTCCTTTATGCATGTTTTATGTGATACAATTATGTTATGGTTTATGATATGTTTAAACCTATTCATATGAGGAATGCATTGGACTTAATAAGTGACGGTTGGAGCCCGCTATAGCTCCTCGATGCATCGGCAGGTCTCATGAGACAAACTAGTGTCTTGGCATGAGGCCTTGACAAAATATTATTTGTGGTCTTGGCACGAGGCCTTGACAAAATCTTATTTGTGGTTTTGGCACGAGGCCTTGGCTACGTGGTTATGATAGTCTGGCATTATGCATTCCATCATTATGAAAGTGGTTATTGATATTGCATGTGATTATTCGACCAGTATAATATCCATGTGAAGAAGTGAATGGCATTATCTCATTTTACTTTTGCCATATTATGTTGAAGTTCAAGTTTAAAAGGCTTTTTTTAGTTATACATCGCCTTAAATGTTAATGTTTATTTATGAAAGCTTCCGCTATATTGTTAACCTTACCGAGCATCTGAGCTCACCCCTTTCAATGTTTTAATATTTTTCCAGGATGTGAAGAAGTAATTTATGAGTGACCTGCAGGGGTAGTCAGAAATGGATATGATTGTGGACTATGAAGACCATGTTATTGTAGTTTGTTTACTTTTTTGATGTAATGAAAGACTTATGAATGTATCTGGTGTTTACAAGGCTACTAAACTAATCGGTATTTCGAGACTTGATCTTTTGTGATCATGCCAATGTTACGAAGTAATGCACCGACTCTGGGTAGCTGGGGTCGGGGTGTTACAGTTGGTATCAGAGGCAGTTTAGTACTAACCTTGGAAGCTAGATTTAGATAAACTCTGATTAGAGCACATAGCCCAAAGATAGACTTTGAAGATTAGTATAGAAGAACATCCTATAATTTTGGTATTGTAGAGATGTTGTGTGTTTTCCGAGCAATACATCCCTGTCTGGATACGAGCAGGTAGAGGCGGCTCTGGCACAGATGTTCCTTGGGGTAAAACTCGAAAACACCGCTTTGAGTTAGACTCGAACGGGAACTGGTGCACGACAACGGGCCTTGCTGCACTCTTGGTTACGACACTCCCAGCGGATATGCTTTGGATAATTCTCATTTTCTTTATAAACCACTTTGAAGGGTTATGAGTATATACTTCCTCAAAGAAAACATTTTTATGGATTATATCCACAAATAGTTCAATTTATGTTATGTATTTTACAAGTATGAAATTATGTATTTTGATTCATAAACTAATCTAGTTTATGACATTGTTTAGAAATGGCGCCTAGTGGAAGGAATGGAAACCGTATCAATGCACGCACTCCGTGTAGGGATTGCCCTCCTGCTCAAGATAATTATGGTGGAGCTAGTGATACAACTGGTGCTGATCAGTTTCTCACCGTACTGGGACAACTCACGTAGGTTATGAATAATAACCTTACTCATATGCAGCACCCTGATCTGCAACGTGGAGGATCAATGCTAGACCGTTTCATGAGGAAACAACCACCAAACTTCAATGGGTGTACAAATCCTATAGTAGCTGAGCAATGGATAAATTCCATAGAGAAAATATTCCATGCCTTGGGGAGTAGTGAAAGGGAGAAGGTTGTCATGGAAGTTTACCGCCTCACTGGAGATGCCGATCAGTGGTGGTCACTGATTCAAAACACAAAGGAAGATGATGACGTTTCGAATATGGAATGGAGGGAGTTCAAAGATCTTTTCTTAGAAAAATACTTTCCTCGTGACCATCAAACAGATATGGAAAGGCAATTTCTGAGTCTAGGGCAGAAGGAGGATGAGAATGTCGCAATGTTTGAGGATAACTTTACAAGGTTAGCGAGGCATGCTTCCGATTATATACGTAACCCAAGGAGTAATATTGATCGTTTCTTTGATGGGTTAAAACCATTTCTCCATCGAGCTTTAGTATCAAAATCCTTCTCATCATATGAAGATATTGTCTCGTGTGCTATCAAAACAGAAAAGGAATTCTCTAAGTCTTATGACAACAAAGTAAAGCAAGAGAAGAAGAGAACGGTGGAACAAGAGACAGATAAAGGGAAAAAGGGAAAGAAGGATTTTCCATTATGTGATAATTGTGGGAAGAATCACCCTGGTATGTGACTAAAAGGAATGGGAGTTTGTTATAAATGTGGATAAAAGGGTCACCAGGCTCGTGATTGCAAGGGAAAGAAATAGGCTATCAGTGTTGAATGCTACAATTGTAGGGAAATGGGGCATTATGCAAATGAATGTCCTAAGCGTCAGGGAAACTTACCTCAGAAAAGGCCAAGGGATAAAGGACAATCTTATGTTGTTACTACAGTTGAAGCAGAATAACTAATGTATTGGGGCTTTTGGACACATGGACTATGTTCTGGTTATTAGAATAATTTGATATATATATATAAGGATTGTACTGCAGTACATGTTATTTTCATTAAGGATTTAATATGATGAAGGTAATCATATTTTTAGTATGTGACAATAAGAAAAACTTTACTTTGTTTGGGGAATCTGAGGTTATAATTGATTTTGGAATTTAGAGAACTTTTAGAGAAAGTCTGGACGGAGGTATTTTGGATAACTATAAAGGTTGGAATGGATTAATATGATCTTTGGATATTATTGTTTAAGGTTAAAGCATTTCTGAATATTATTTTTGGTATATTATAATACTATAGTTTTAGGAAAAGGACAAACTGCAGGGTGGGGCATAACCCATCGCGTCGGACAAAGCTGCAGGAATTGAACCCACAACCATAGTACGACAGGCCTTTATTTCCTACCTCTAGCCTACAGGAAGTCCCTGGTTATTAAAAAATAATTTTACTAATCTAAATGGTATGTGTTAACATTTGGAACCTTATACAATTAGGATAAGTATAATATTTTTGAGTTCCGTTACCATTTGGAGTAAAAGTTGGGTTTGTGGTAAAAATTTATTAACGAATGAAAGTATACATAACAAGTATGTATATTCCCTTATGTTCTTAGTAAATATCCTAAATAAATTCCTCAACATTATAAAAGGTATCTTAAAACAAAAATGTTGTCGGTTAACTTTTCCAACTGGGGATTCAATGACCGTTTAACCAATCACAAGCTTGTGATTTTCTTGTGGTTAAACTTTCTCATAATCCTGTTTTCTATAACTCTCCACCAGACCTTGATGGTTTGTTTCTCCTCCATATCCATATTTTCATAGAATCCTAGAATGGGCTATATCGGGTGACCTTTGTACTTATCTTGCTTTCTTTTAATGTTATATATTTATTAACCTTATTTCTGATGTGGGTTTTCCTCAAAGGTATTTTCTCTTTTCAACCTTTTATTTTCAAAGAAAAATTTCAAATTTCGAGGACGCAATTTATTGAAGGAGGGGAGAATGTAACACCCCGAGCTTCCACGATACGCTTCTCATTCAATAATGCAATAGCTTGCATTGTACGCAACTTCGAGTTCTAAAACACCGCGACTAATCAAAGTAGCCGTTATGAATAGTAATAACCACTTTTTAAAATTATAGAAATTTTATATTTCAAAATGGACTTCATTTTTTGATTCGGAATATCGAAATTAGCCTATGTTGAATTTTTGGTATTTTTCTGAGAACTTCTAATTTTTTATGAATAGTGAAAAATACTTAAAACAACTTTTTTAATCAAAATAATTTATAGTGATAAATTATACTATTTAGTGGTTTTAAAGTATAATTAGAATATATTTTTACAATTTTATCCAATGGTGGTCATTAGAATTAATTTAACATTGAAATTGGACATAAACAATTGCCAATCTTTTGATATAAATTGTTTCTTAAAAACACGCTATTTGTTGTGACAGCGGGAATTATTTATAAAATTAATTAATGCAACCTATATGTTTGGAATGTTTTAAAATGGACATCATTTTTGAATTTGGAATATCAATTATAGCTTAGGGTGAAATTTTGGCATTTTTCTGAAAAACATCAATTTTTAATGAATAGTGAAACCACTAAGTGGTAGTTAAATAACTGATTTTTCGTTTAAATGAAATATTACCACTTCTGTGATTTGATTTTCAAAAATCTGACATACATGATTGTCATTAAGAAGTAAAATGTGGTTCAATGAGATTAAAATATTTTTTGGTGAATAGTAACTTTTAAGTTCTTAATCGCAATTAGAGGTAATTAGTGTAGTTTAAGGTACAAATAATGTTTTAATAATATGAGATGAGCATGAAACTTGTCCTACTCCTATTGGATGAGTCATGGACGACCAAGACAACCCATGGGTCAACTTGGGGACCCCATGGTGCCACTTTAGTTGGAAAATGACATTAATATATATTTATTTAATGTTAAAATTAAATTGACACAAACATGAGTTGTTTTACTAAAACAGTTTTTAAGTGGGGTTGCACAAGTCCCAATTTTGACTATAAATATTCATTAGAAAGCTAAAAAGATTTCCTACATCATATTAGTTTTTTATAATTTTTAGACATTAAATAAATTAAATTATTTATGACATCATTATGATGCAGCGATGACCTCATTATTTAACGATTTTAATAAAATGAAACGATAATGTAAACTCCAAGGCTTAAACTTGTCCAAAGACTATTGGATGGGTAGATTTTGAACCCTTATCATCTTAGCCACGAATTATATAAGTGTGGGACCCTTAGAATCCGAAAATCATTGTGTAATAATGTAACATTTCAATCTTTCCAAAAGAGCCCCTCCTCTACACTTATAAAAGGCCCCCACCTCTCCCACCTTATTCACACCTTCAAGCCATTTGGCTCGGCCAAACTCTGCCCAAATACTCTCCCAACTTCCCCATATTACTCCTAGAAGCCTCACATTGGGCAGAACTCTTCTCAAGGAAACCTTTGGCTCAAATCAAAAATAGTTACCCGATTTTGAGGTAATGTCTTCTCTAATGTTGTTTTGTTTTATTTTTATTCTCCAACCCCCTAAACTCTTTTTATTCATTTCTTTTGTAACAAAACCAGTATCCTAAATATACTAGGATGTTGTTATAAGAAGTATTTGAGCTACACTTACACACACCTACATCTAATGGTTGAAGAACATACGGTTTCTGTGGATGGAGAATTTCTTCCTCACGAAACGATGATTGTTCAACACTCATATAACACCTTCAAAGGTGGCCATTAAGATGTCACTATATTTATATATGATATATAATGTGTATATGTTTTATTTATGCTTCTTTATTTCTCATTTATGGCATACTTTATGATTTCCATTATGGGTAAAACGCGATAATTTCATTTTAGGAAGTGCGGACTACCGCCCCCTCAAAGTGATTTGAATCGTTAATGCCATATGTGGGATGTATAAAGGATGGATTAAATGGTATTATACAATATATTATACTGTAATTATATTATAAATTTATATCATTATGATTCCATTCCATTAAATATGAAATAGAAATGAAAGTAGCGTTCATGCGTACGTACGGCTTACCGTCTCCATGAACGGTGAATTTCATTTCTTACCTCTAAATGTTATGTGACATTATGAATGAATGTATATACTGGATATATATCATATATATGATATCTACATCATTAATATAATTCTGGATATAATGGATATATCACCACATGAACAACTTGTAATTATAAGAATGTTATTTCTGACTCAAGTACCTATGATCGACAAAATGACCGTTATAAACTTAAATAATTACATAATGTTCGTAACATGGTAATAAGGGATATATAAGGAATAATGAACATGAAAAAGGTTCTTAAGTAAATAGTAATTAACTCTAGTTTATTATTCAGGAGGTTAAAGAATGGTCGAGTTAGGACAGGACCCAAGGTAAGGGAATTTCTTAACCCAACTTCCATTCTTTGGGTTAATCTCCTACTTTCATATTATGTCATGATATTATTATGTCTTATTTTATATTCTTTATGTGTACCTATAGTGAATACACATAATATATCTATTTTATTTTAAAAATGATCTTTTTAAGGACTCCGCCTCAATCCCCTTTCATTGAGGCATATTTGGTTTTATACACAACTTTCTTTTCTACTGGGTATAAACCCCTTTGACTTTTACGTTTATTCAAAAGGAATCTTTTTATATGAAGCGTTTTACTAAACGACAAAAAGGGAATGTTTTTATTTCCGTACTTATGCGGCGACAATGACTTCTCCGCCGCCGTGACCATTATTTGAGTGTCGGCTTCCTCTACAAGCCATCAATTTTTTTAATGAAAAATAAATACAAAGTTATAACTTTCTTTTATTTTGGTATTGAAAATGGTTTTGAAAGCATTTTTTTTATATCAATGTGTTGTATTGATATCTTGTGATTGAAATGTGGAAATTTTATGTTTCCTTTATGCATGTTTTATGTGATACGATTATGTTATGGTTTATGATATGTTTAAACCTATTCATATGAGGAATGCATTAGACTTAATAAGTGACGGGTGGAGCCTGCTATAGCTCCTCGACGCATCGGAAGGTCTCATGAGACAAACTAGTGTCTTGGCACGAGGCCTTGACAAAATCTTATTTGTGGTCTTGGCACGAGGCCTTGTCTACGTGGTTATGATAGTCTGGCATTATGAATTCCATCATTATGAAAGTGGTTATTGATATTGCATGTGATTATTCGACCAGTAGAATATCCATGTGAAGAAGTGAATGGAATTTTCTCATTTTACTTTTTCCATATTATGTTGAAGTTCATGTTTAAAAGAATTTTGTTTTAGTTATACATCTCCTTAAATGTTAATGTTTATTTATGAAAGCATCCGCTATATTGTTAACCTTACTGAGCATCTGAGCTCACCCCTTTCAATGTTTTAATATTTTTCTAGAATGTGAAGAAGTAATTTATGAGTGACCTGCATGGGTAGTCAGAAAGGGATATGATTGTGGACTATGAAGACCATGTTACTGTAGTTTGTTTACTATTTGATGTAATGAAAGACTTATGAATGTATCTAGTGTTTCCAAGGCTACTAAACTAATCGGTCTTTCGAGACTTGATCTTTTGTGATCATGCCAATGTTATGAAGTAATGCACCGACTTTGGGTAGCTCGGGTCATGGCGTTACACAAACCATTTTGATTTCTATAAGGCATCATATATGCGAGAAACAAATCTCTACGGAACTACGGGTAAATATCATTAAGGTAAGTATGTTCAAAAACCTGTGTGCCAAAGATGTGGAAAGAAACACCTATAAAATGTTTCAAAGGGACAGAAATATGCTATAGATGTGGAAATGAAGGTCATAATGCAATAACCTGACATGGAATAAGGAAGAATCTAGTTGACTCGAGGAAAGGGAAATAAGTTCTTTCTGAGGGATCAATTGAATGTTTTAAATGTGGTGTGCATGGTCATTATGAAAACAGATGTCCTATGAAGAAGTTTCGTGAATGGGATCACCAAGATCGTACAAATATTTGTTTACCAATACATAATTCCATTCCTATTGAGGATAAAGAAACTGACAATGACTAATCAAAGGTATGGATTATTTCATAACTTTTGTTTTCCTATTTTGGAATCTTAGGATATGATTCATGATTTTGTTTGTAGGAAAGAAGTATTTCAGAATAAGTTGGAAAGAAATGGTTAATGGATCATCCAGAATGTTGAATGAGTAAGAAGTCAACATATAAGGGATTCAAGAGTTATGGTGAAATTCATAAGAGTATTAAGTCTCTTTTGATGATGGGGTTACATTAGAAGACTTTTTATAGTATGTGTAACCCTGCTGTTTAATATATGAAAAATTTATTCAAGGAATAGTTATCTGTTCTTTTTTGGACATAGTTATAAAGAACCATTTGGGTTTATATGATCCTTACTTATGAGGTAATTATGGGTTACTATATGTTATGATGGAAGTGAAAGGCATGGGATTAAATTGAGGTTAAATTATGTTATGGTTATTTTTGATGATGTTATCTCTTTTTGGGAATGATTTGAGAATTATATAGTTTTGGAAAAAGGAAAACAGGCAGACTGTGTGATAGCCTGTCGCGTCGGACAAAGTTGCGGGAATCGAACCCACATCCAAAGTACGACTGGTATTTATCGCCTACCGCTGGACTACATGAAGTCCCTAGTTAGTTTGACTGATTCTTTTTAGTTAGATGATTTTATGAATTAAGAGTAAGTTGATGTTGGGTTATCTATGTAAATTTATTAACCTATCATAGAGGATATGTGATTAGGTTAATTACTATTCTACATGAGACATTAAGAGCAACTGATGTTGTTTGGAGATAAATGTTACAATTTTACTTGGAAGACTATGTGACTAAATCCTTCAAATATTTGGCATTCAATCTTCGTTTGGTTTACTTTGAAGAATTTTTGTGGACAAATTGTTTATAGAATGGTCCTCGTTGAACATTGGGTTTTGTTGGACAGATTTTGGAGATTAAGAATATATTTTCTTTTTATAAAGGGTATTGCTTTTCTGGATTATCTGATCCTGTACTAACCTTTTTGGTTTTGGTTTTGGTTAGAGTCTCAAAACATGGGAAGTATATAGTTCTCTATTGTGGATTAGGTGATTCTCTAGAAATTGATTATAGTACTCTTAATGCGAACAAGTCTTCCTAAATACTCGTCTTTTGGAGAAAAAATGAGTTTCGTTAAGGAATATAGTAAAAGTTGAAAGTCAACATGATAAGTGATTATGCTTCCATATGAATAAATTTCTCAATAAAAAGTAACTTAAAACAAAAATGTTGTCTATTAAATTTTCCTACTGGGGAATCAAATACCGTTTAACCCATCACAAGTTTGTGATTTTCTTATGGTTAACTTTCTCCTATACATGTTTACTATCACTCTCCATAAGAACATGACCCTTTGTTTTTTCTTCCATGTCCATATTTTCATACTTGGACTCCTAGTATGGGTTAACTCGAGTGAGCTTTGTACTTATCTATCTTTTTTTAAAGTGATTGTTTTACTGACTCTTGTTCCGATGTGGGATTTCCAATGAAGTTTTCAAGCCCAATTTTAAAATTGCGAGGACGCAAATCCCAAAAGGGGGGAAGGATGTAACACCCCAGGTAATTAAAGAGTATGAAATTTTCACATATATCCATATTTTTGAATAAAATATTAATATAACTTTAAAGGGGACGCTCTGCTCGATGGCGTACCCAACACGAAACAATGAGTTTCTTGGGAATCTTACGTTCTACTCTAATAATAATATAATATTATTTTAAATAGTAGTTAACACCTAGCTGTTCTGATGGCTGGAATGAATAGAACTAACTAAAAATGATTATATATGTTTTTCAAATATTTTTACTTTTTCCAATAAATGTTAGAGGATTAAAAATGCAAATGAATCCAATTTTAAGAGTAAACATTATAATATTCTTTAAAAGGTCGATTAACCGCCTTTTGATGGAGAACCCCTTTTTAATCCACATTGTGACAATTTTATGTGTTATATTTTACAAAATAAAATTCTTCTTTAGAATCGGGACATCAAAATTTACTTTGTGTAAATTTTTGGTATTTTTCCGAAAAACTTCAATTTTTAATAAATAGTGAAAAATGTTGTATTTTAATTCAAAACTCATTTTAATCTAATTTATTTATATGATTAGATTATATTTTGAATTGTTTTTAAAATTAAATTGGAATATATTTTTACCACTTAATCCAATAGTGGTCGTTGAGATTAATTTCACTTTGAAATCAGACTTAAACTAGTGTCAATCTTTTGATACATTTTGTTTAATAAAAACACGCTATTTGTTTTGATAGCGGGAATTAATTATTAAATTAATAAATTGAACTTATATATATTTAATTTTGTAAAATAGACATAATTTTTGAATTCAGAATATCAAATATGGCTTAGGGTGAATTTTTGGTAATTTTCTGAAAAACTTCAATTTTTGATGAATAGTGAAACCACTAAGTGGTACTTATAAAAACTGATTTTCCGTTTAAATAAAATTTTTCAAACTTTGTGTTTTGAATTTAAAAAATCCAAAATGCATGGTTTTCCTTAAGAAGTAAAATTTGGTTCAATGGGATTAAAATAATTTTTTGATGAATAGTAACTTATTATGTTTTTAATCGTGATTAGAGGTAATTAGTGTAGTTAAAGGTAAGAATAATGATTTTATAAACTTAAATGACCTAGAAACATGTCCTACCCTCATTGGATGTGTCATGTCCGACCATGAAAATCCATGGGTCAACATGGGGACCCCATGGAGCCACTTTGGTTGGAAAATGACATAAATAACTTTTTATTTAATGTTAAAGTAAAAAATGACACAAACATGAGATGTTTTACTAAAACAATTTTTACATGGGGTTATTCAAGTCAGAAATTTTTCTATAAATATTCATTGGAACTATAAAAAGATTTAATACAACATAGTATATTTTTTATAATTTTTAGACATTATATAAATTAAATTATTTATGACATCATGATGATGTAGCGATGAACTCATTATTTAACGATTTAAATAAAATTCAATGATAATGTAAACAATAAGACCTACACATGTCCAAAACCTATTGGATGGGTGTATTTAGAACACTTATCACCTTATACTAGAAACACATCAATTGGGGACCATTAAAATCCGAAACGCATTCTAAACTAAAGTAACATTTATTTACTTTCCAAGAGTGCCCCTCCTCTTCTCTTATAAAAGGCCCCCACCTCTACCTCCTTACCCACACTTCCAAAGCCTTTGGCTTGGCTAAAACCTACCCATTTTGTATCTTAACATACCTATATAACTTTTTGAACCCTCACTTTGGGCATAAGTCTTCCCAAGGAAGCCTTTGAGCTCAAACCAAAGCGTGTTACCCGATTTTATGGTAATGTCTTCACTTGAGTCCTTTTGTTTTATTTTGCTTCTCCAACCCACTAAAATCTTTTTATTCACATTTTTTGTAACAAATCTAGTATCTTAAATATACTAGGATGTTGTTATAATATGTATTCTAGCTACACTTACAGACAAATTCATCTAATGCTTAAATAACATATTGTTTCTGTGGTTGGCGATTTTCTACCTCACGAAACGATGATTGTTCCATATTCTTTTAACACCTTCAAAGTTGGACATTAATATGTCACTATATTTATATATAATATGTTTATGTTTTAATTAAGTTTATTTATTTTTCATTTATGGCATATCTTTTATGATTACCATTATGAGTAAACACGATATCTTCACTTTAGGAAGTGTGGACTACTGCCCCTCAAAGTGATTTGATTCATTAATGCCATATGTGGGATGTATAAAGGATGTAATTAATGTTATTATATATGATATTATACTGGAATTATAATATACCTTTATATCATTATGATTCCATTCTATAAAATACAAAATATAAATGAATGTAGCGTCCATGCGTACGTACGGCTTACCGTCTCCATGAACGGTGAATTTAATTTCTTACCCCTAAATGATTATGTAATATTATAAATATGGGTATATTCTGGATATATATGATATATATGATACCCAAATCATGAATATAATTCTGTATATAATGAAACTTTGACCACATGAACAACATGTAATTGTAAGAAGTCCACTTTTGACATAAGAACCAAATGTCGACAAAACAAACATTATTAACTTAAATGATTACATAATGTTTATAACATGGTAATAAGTGATATAAAAGTAATAATTAACTTGAAAAAGGTTCTTAAGCAAGTAGAAATTAACTCAAGTTTATTATTCAGGATGTTAAATAACGATCAAGTCAAGTGGGACCTGAGGTAAGGGATCCAACCTCTCTATTTCTTTTTAAGTACTCTCATTTAAGTCATTTCATTTAAGCCCATATTTCTTATGTTTGGGTATGTTCTTTTATATTACTCATACATTAATTTATATGTTCATATTATGGGAGGCCCTATTTTATCTCATAAATCCATTTTTGGAAGTTTTAAGTGGTGTCGTTAGGCTGCCGAATTTTCGTAAGGGATTTTTCATCTCACTTTTATTCTCGTGAGATTTATGCTAGATTTTCCACCATTTCCTTTGATTGGTGTATTTAATTACCATTATTAATCTCTTTTTTTAATATAATTTCATTTATGGGTACTTACATATTCATTTTATGACCCTTCTTCAATGGGGTGTACGTTTCGAAAGTTACCCAAGTCGGTAAGGGATCCTTTCACCCTCCTCTTTTTAAAAGACTTATTTTGTTATGTCTTTTAATTCACATACTATTATGTTGGGATATGTTCTTCTATATCCTTATTAATGTAAATTTTATGTCCAAGTTATTATATACCCTTTTTATCTCTCATCAACTCATTTTATATGTTTCGAAGTGACGCTGTTAGGCTGTCGAATTTCTGTAAGGGAACTTCTTAACCCACTTTCAATTATTTGGGTTAAACCTCTAATTCTTGATTTTATTATACCAAGATTATGCTTGGAATTTCTATGTTGTAGTTTCCACCAACCTTTGTGTGGATATACTATTTCTACACATAATTATCTCATTTATAAATTCTTATGTCATTTAGACAGACTTGTATCGGAAATCATAACTCAATCTCATTTCATTGAGTTAAATATCTATGTCATTGGTTTTGTTTTTCCATGATTATATGTGAATGACCTCTGATTGTTTTACACTTGATATCCACTTATATTTTGTGTATTTGTATTTTTCACACATAATCATATGATTGATTTATCCGTAATCTTAGGATACTGAATTTGTAAGGGACTTTGTCTCAATCTCCTTTCATTGAGGCATATTTAGTTTTACACACAACATTATTTTTTACGGTGTATAAACCCCTTTTACTTTTATTTTTATTCAAAAGGAATCTTTTTATATGAAGAGTTTTACTAAAAGAGAAAAAGGAATGCTTCTTTTAACGTACGTGGTGACAACAACCTTTCCCGCCACCGCGAGTATTATTTGGTCTTTGGCTTCCTCAACAAGACTTAATGTTTTTTTTAAAATGAAATAAATACCATATAATCTTTTATGTATGTTGTTATTGAAAATGGTTTTTATAAAGGATTTGTTATGTTGATATATTTAAGTGATATATTGTGATCGAAATGTGGAAATGTTTTCTTTCCATTATATTCATTTAATGTCTTATGATTTTATAATGGTTCTTGGAAATTATGACGGGTGGTGCCGTGAATACCAGGACGGGTGGTTACGTTATAACCTCCAATGCATTGGGTATGGAAGTCGGCCGTATGGCTATTCCATTAAGTATGTGTGGAAGTCGACCGTATGGTTATTCCATTTAAGTATGTTTATGTCCCAAGTTACCTTTATATGTTATGTGTTCTTTATATGGGTTTTATGGTAATATTATGGTTACAAAAGGGTAAGTAATGATCTTTTATTCAGTGAAGAGTTTTTACTACTTCATAAAGGTGAAATGTATTACTTTGCTAAAGTACTCATTGTTTACTTGTTGTTTTTGAAAAACTAACAGTTTTCCTTCATTGTGTATCCTTTACTGGGCTTTTTATGCTCATCCCATGTTTTTGAAATGTTTTTCACATGTCAAGGGAATGGTTCATGATGTGATTATAGTGTTAAGGAAGTGTCAAGAAAGAATCCATGTTTTATTTTAAATATGTTTTCGTTGATGGGAAGAATGAATACTGTCTTTTATGTAACCACTTTTTTTAAAATGTGGAATGTAATGCCAGCTTCATGATCTAATTCTCTAAAACTCTAAACCTGAAAAGATCCTCAATGTGTAATCTTGTAACAACTTCAGATTAAGTAAGGTTTAAGGCTGGGGCCTTATACCTGGGTTACCACACTTGATTCCGATAAGATACAACACTTCAACTCCCATATCATCAAGCTGCTGCTTCATCCAGAATAATTGTGTGCAAGCTGGAGTGGCTGCAATATACTCTGCTTCCGTAGTGATCAATGAAATGCAATATTTCTTCTTTCTAAGACAATAATTACACTATCCAACAAGATAGAATGCACCGCCTAACGGTTATTTTCTATCATTCGCTGAACCGGCCCAGTCTGCATCAATATATCCCAATAACTCTGTCTGAGATTTGTTGGTATATATCAACCCAAAGTCCATTGTGCCCTTGATATACCGAAGTATTATGTTTTACTGTAAGCATGTGGCTTTCCTTGGGATCACTCTGATATCTCGCTTCTTGGCATGTGGTGAAAAAAATATTAGGCCTAGTCACAGTCAAGTAAAACAAACTTCCAATAATTTTCCTATATTTTGTGATATTAACTGTATTTGCATCCTCATATTTTGATAATTTCCTCCGCATAGCAACCGGAGTCTTAATCTCCTTGTTATTTTCCATTCCAAACCTTCTCAAAACCCCCTTGGCATATTTGGATTTCAAAATGAAAATTCCATTACTTCTTTGTGTTTCCTGTAAGCCAAGGAAAACTGATATCTCTCCAATCAGTGACATTTCAAACTCATTTTTCATGAATTCAGAAAACTGTCTGCACTGAGGTTCATCGGATCCACAAAAAATTATGTCATTGACATACACCAGCACCATCATCCTTTGATTACTGTCATTGCTGAAATAGAGATTGTAATCAACTCCTCCACACTGGAAACCAAGATTCTTCATGTATTAATCGAGCCTTGAGTACCATGCTCTTGGTACTTTTTTGATCCCATACAATGCCTTTTTCATCCTGTAAATTTTTTTCTCATCCTCATGAATGAGAAAACCATCTGGCTTCTCAATGTACACCTCTTCTTCTAAAACCCATTCAAGAATGCGGATTTGACATTCATCTGGAACACTTTGAACTTTCTTTGCACTACTATGGAAAAAAATAATCTGATTTTCTCCAGCCTTGCAACCGGTGAAAATGACTCATCTACATCTATTCCCTCTCTCTGGATGTATCCCTTTCACACTATCCATGCTTTGTTTCGAATCACACTTCCATCTTCATTCATCTTGTTGTGATAGACCCATTTAGTCCCGATGAAAATCTTGTCTGCTGGCCTCGAAACAATCTCCCATGTCTGGTTCTTCTCGATTTGACCAAGTTCATCATTCATAGACTGAACCCAGTTTTCATCTTCAGATGCATCAGAAAAACATTTCGGATCCACCTAAGATAAAAATGATGTTTTCTATAATGACTTCATTCTTCGAGTCTAAACTGGAGCTGCTGATCACCAATGATACTCTGCCTATCATTATCAGCCCGACCCTTTGGCTTCCTTTTAGACACATACTTGAAACTTTCTTGTTCATCATCCATATCTTCTTATAAGTCAGCCTCTTCCACTTGTACTACTCCCTGTATCGCTTACCTCATCATCACTTTCATCCAAAAATTGTGTACTAGGTCGTTGAGTATTCTGTTCATTTTCAACAATAGTGACATCATTGCTCTCAACAATTTTTCCCAGCCTCTTGTTGAAACATTTATATGCTTTGATTTTCCCTGAGTAGCAATGTAATATCCCCTCATCTCCTCATGCCTCAAACTTCCTGTGATTTTCTTTGTTGATAATAAAACACTTACTTCCAAAGATTCGAAAGTATTTCAACATTGGCTTCTTTCTGTACCATAGTTCATATGGAGTCTTCCCTTTCTTCGGAAACAACAGAGACCTATTCGAAACATAGACCTAGGTCCAAACTACTTCCTTCAAAAATTTCTCAGGTATGTCTTTATAAATAAGCATCATTCTGGTCATGTTGTTGATGATCCGATTTCTCCATTCCTCCACTCCAATATATTGGTGATTTCTCACTAATGAAACTTGATGCCTTATTCTGTGTTTCCCGAGATAGTATTCGACTTGACTGTTTGTGAATTCCGTACCGTTATCAGTACAAAACATCAGAATTTTCTTCCCAAGCAACCTTTCTGATTCCCTCTTATACTGCTTGATAGAACTGAACACATCTGTCTTATGGGTAATGAAAAATACCCAATCTATTTTTCTATAATCGTCAAATAAAAGAACATAGTACATTTTTCAATTTATGGCTCGTGGTGAGATAAGTCCACATACATTATCATGCACCAATTCAAACACTCTGGTTGATTTCTGTTCCTTTGGCCAATATGTCATTCTGATCATCTTCCCTTTTTGACAAGTATCACAAGTATGAGTACGATCATGTGATAGTTTGAGAATGTCTCTAGCAGTATAACATTTTACCAGAACATCCATGGGAGGTTGACATTGGTGACCATGTTTCTTATGCCACATCAGGTTTTCTTCCTCTCTGGATAAAAGGAACAAATCATATTCCCCACATATAAAGTAAATATTTACCTTTGTCATTTTTCCTTGTAGAACAACTGCTACATCTTTTTCATTCACAACAAACATCTTCTTGGTAAATTGAATAGAGTGACCAGAGTCACATAATTGACTGACATTGAGTATGTTATGACTAAGCCCATATACTACCAAGAAATTTGCATGTCTTATTTCTTTTCCCCCAAATTTGTCCTTTCCAGAACCAAAAATCATCATCCCTTCATCATTACCAAACATGACAACTCATTCTTTGTCATATTTTATCTCTGTAATTAGATCATTGTTCCCTATAATATGGGATGTGCAACCACTATCAGGGATCCATATTCCTGAATGATCAAAAGCATTAAAGACAATTTACGAAACTACTACCTTTTCTTCTTTCTTCATCTTGATCCAAACATTTTCCATCCCACTCGGTATAGATTGAGACTTCTGATCTTTCTCAAAGTATGATGGACCAGATTCATCTTGAAAAGCTGAAAATATGTTCTTAACTTTTAACTCACTAGTCAGTTTATTGTTCTGTTACTTGCAAACATTTTGATTCTTCTTTGACACATTTCATTGAATGGTCTAAATGTGGTAACTAGCCATGTGACCAAATAATCCGCACCAAAAATAGTTTCCTTCAAAATATGTTCTAGAAAACCTCTCTATGTTTGGCTGCCATCTCTATTCTTGTTCCCTTCGGTATCTTTTGGCTATGGAACACACATACTATGAATGTCCCACCATACCAAAATAATAACACCTGATATAAGGTGCATTGCTTCGTGATACATCAGCACTACGAGTTTTCCTTTTGGATCTCTGAATATTCTGATTCTGTTTTGTGCCCAAATCAACCTTCAATTTTGGGATGGGTGCTTGCGGTCTGACATCAACTTCCACGGATTTTTGTTTCTTATCAAGCCCTGAATCAACCTTAACATTTGAGGTTTCTTGCTGCTTCACTCCTTCTGCACTAAGACCCTCCTCATTCATCTTCTATGTCTTCTGAATGGCCTACTTTTCTAATATCACATTGGGGGTCTAGAGTTTTTCTTGACCCTTCATTTTTTTCGCAGACTGACCACTTCTTCTTCAAGATCTTTGATACGTCTGACCTTCTACTTTCCTATGTTAGTCAAACAGTCAATTTCCTTAGTTTGTTGCTCAATTTTATGCATATGCTCAATAGTATTTTCTGAGCACTCTGGTGATGAGGATTTTAGTTTTTCAATTTCGTCTAACAGCTCAGAATTTTCTTCATCCTGTTGTTTCATATAGAGTTTTTCATCACGAACCACTTTATTGGCTTTCTTATTTTTGGCTCTGCAAACATCTATCTCCTCAAGAGCTGCTTCCAATCCGGCTTCCATATCAACTCTCCCTTCAATTTCTTCTTCTTCTTAAGCGTCAGCTTCTTCCTTTTTCTGAGAACTACCAACAATCACCACCAAGGAATTTACCCCATGATCTCTGCAATTTTCTATCTCCTCAACCTCTTCATCCTCAGACTCATCTGATCTTTCAAATTCTTGTGAAAAGAAGATTCTTCTTCTTAAAGAAATTTCTCTTGAATTTTTTCTTCCCTTTCAAAAATAATGAAGACTTCTTCTTGATAGTTTCATCTTCATCTTCATCATTTTCTTCTAGATAATTTTTGGGGCATCTTTCAGCAAGATTACAAACTTTTCCACATCTAATGAAAGCGAGTGGAAGTTTCCCTTTGATCTTTCCTTTTACTCTTTTAATATTTGAGAAGAGAATGACATAACCTCATCTATCTCTTCTTCTTCCTGAGAATATTCAATGGTGAGGTTTTTCATGGCCTTAAATGCCATCTCTTTGGATTTTCCATTTTCCACAGCCTCGTTGTCATCATTCCTCATCTCATATGCAACCAAGGTACTGTGCAAGTTATCCAGTGTCAGATCCTCGGGATCTTTATCTTCTAGTACAAAATCATTCGGATTGAACCAAGGTGGAAGCTTCATCAAGATGCACTTTACAAACTTTATGTATTTAATGACTTTATCAAGTCCTCACATAGCTTCCACAATAATATTTACCCTGTCAAAGAATGCATCAACAGACTCTTTCAGGTTTATCTTCAGATCTTTATACTTATTCCACAACACTTGAAGCGTTGTCTCCCTAACCTTTGTATATCCTTCATATATATTCAATAGATTTCCCACATGTCATGTGAATTTTTTCATGACATTACCTTTGTATAGATAGGATTGTATAGGGCTCCCCCTAAGGCACTAATTTCTTTGGAATCTGCATCCAACTCTCTACGTTCAGCTTCTAATAATGCGCCACTATTAATATCAGTTGTTATGTCATACATTGCTGCTGTGAATAAATCCATTCCCAATGTTTGGAAGTAGTGTTGCATCCTATTCTTCCATAGCTGAAAGTTGTTCCCATCGACGAACAGAATCCCATTATGATTGTGACCTCCATTGAGAGAAGAACTAATAGCAACCTTTCCCTCTGATAACAATTCTTAGGTCCATAAGTCTGAATACCCAAAGAGGGGGGTGAATCAGGGTATGACTAATTTTTAAATTAATGCTCGTTATGATCTTGTTTCGCTGTTAAGAAAAAGACTCTTCTCTCTCTTTCCTGTTGCACAATGTTAATAGAAAGTAAAGCATGCACAAGACACAACTATTTTATCTTGGTTCACCCTCACTGGGATACATCCAAGAAGCATACGCCGACAAGTTTCCGGTCGTACCAAATTCCACTAAACTTCACTAGTTGTGGATACATGGTTCATGTACAATCACTATGTCCCAGACTCACTGCCTCTACAAGATTTAGGGTCTGCTCACTACTTTCCCATGGGTCAATCCATATTTCTCTCTCTCTAGCTCACTGCCGGTGGAGAAGATCACCTTCTTCCCCTTCCTTCACTCACTACTCTGGAAAATATCCACTCATAGATTATAGACCAGTAGGTCTCTTAATTTGCATGAAGGAATGCATCTTCCTCTGTATGTAGATGCTATGTTGAAGTACAAATTTCACCCGTAGATTAATATATCTTTGCACTGAAAGTATTAGGAAAACTCCCAGCTTCCACGCAGCCCAAAATTCACTGCTAGAAATAATTCTTACTTGGCGTGCAAGTCAATCTCGGCGCACAAGTATCGGAGTGAATGTCACAACTGGCATGGAAGTCTTCCTCAACTACTTGTGTGACTTATGCTTCTACAACTCCAAACCTGCATGAATCACTTCCTTCCTCGCCTAAACTGCCTCAGGTGTACAACGAACACTTGGCGCGCAACTTCTAATACTGGCGCGAAAGTCCCACTTGCGCGACACACCACCACCTACGAGACGGGAGCTCTGAATCATGAATGTGTTGAACTTCGGTGAAGAATGAGGAGGGGTGGTCCAGTATTTATAGGCAATTTGACCACCCTGTGAGACGGTGCGCAAGTCAACCATCGGAGCACAAGTGTCTTCCCCTGCAAGTCACTTGTGTGGCCTACTTACAAACATGCACGAACCCCTTTACATTGCCATATTTTGATCTTCTGATCTTGAAAACCCATAGGCGCGCATGTTCTCAAGAATTAAAGGCATTGGCAAACAAGTCTCTTCACAGCACGCAAGTCACCTGCATGACACCACCAATACGTGCGCGACACTTAACACTTCACCATATTTTGATGATCTGATCATGAAAAACATATGGCTCACACGTTTCAAAGACTTCATGTACACAGCACGAAAGTACTTTTTCCAAAAACCACTTTTCATCATTTGTCTATTTTTAGGCCCAAAAATTCGGCAAACACTGGAAAACGGTGCCACCTTGTATCTGTTATTTTTTATGCCGCCTCCAGATCATCCATTTCATTGTCGACGTTATTTATTCAATCATGGAACGTTGAACAAAACACTTGAACTCGATATTCCACCATCAAATCCACTTTTCCAACAAATTTTTATGTCATCATTTTGCTTTGTCAGCAATCACCACTATGATGTCCACTTTGTCAACAAACACAATAACCTCAAAAATTATTCAATGATACCTTAGGGGATTTTTTCCCAACAATATCCCCCTTTGGGTTTGTTGAAAACTCTTCCATAAAAAGATATATCGTTACTTCTTTAGCCATGGTTCACCTGTCACGATTCTGATAGCGATCAAGGATTTACTCAACACATACTCTAATCCCACATGAGCAATGCTCAACGTGAGAAACAAGAGTATATGAAATGTTCATCAATGAGTCACTTCATCTCTAACACCCACTGTTGACACCTAACTGATACAAATTGTTGCGGAAAAGATACCAATATTTGGAAATGTTTATACCACTTTCCAACACCACTATTCTTCTTTTATCATGATCCTCAGCTATCGTGATATCTATTTTTTGATCGATTACTTATAGCATCATCAAATTTTCTATGCTCCCCCTTTCTGCTCACAACTTCAACACCTCTTTAGCCCTATTTCCTGTGTTGTCCAAGCTAAGCTCTGGCTAAGCACGTTCAACTAGCTTCAACTCCCTCTATCTGGCTACTCCACCTGTCAGCTTCTCCCCCTATCTGGCTACTCCACCTGTCAGCTTCGACCTTATCTGTCAGTATTTCTTAATTAGCCACACTGTCTCCCCCTTGAACAATCACTATTTTCTCCCCCTTTGTCACAACCCCAAAGGTTAATCATTTGAAGTAAGTAATAGAGTAGAGAACACATATCAGTACATTAGGGAA
The DNA here is from genome assembly GCA_963277665.1 of Viscum album. NCBI lineage: Eukaryota > Viridiplantae > Streptophyta > Magnoliopsida > Santalales > Viscaceae > Viscum > Viscum album. The sequence goes on from OY728140.1 coordinate 933,067,494, forward strand.
AACACATCATACCTCGGGGAGAGGGGGTGATTCCACATCCACACTATTTCAAGTCCGGGAAGTCGACTGAACTCCCATAGCCAGTCGATGCCTCTCAAAAGCTTCCATGGGTAAGTCCTTTGTTAAAATGTCTGCAACCTGTAGCTCTGTAGGCACATACTGCAACTTCGTGATTCCCTGCTCAACCTTCTCCTTGATAAAATGATACTTTATCTCAATGTGCATTGTCCTAGATTGATGAATGTGATTTTTGCTGAGATTTATAGCACTTGAGTCATCATACTGGATTCCGATTGGAGACTTCACCTCAACTCCCATATCTTCAAACTGATGCTCCATCCACAATAACTGTGTGCATTGTTGAGTGTCCGCAATATACTCTACTTCCGGAGTGCACAATGAAATGCAATCTTTTTTCTTGCTAAGCCAAGAAATAAACAATCCACCAACACAGAATGCACCACCTGACATTGATTTTCTATCATCCACTGAACCAGCCCAATATGCATCCGTATATCCTAATAATTCAGACTGAGATTTGTCAGTATATGTCAAGCCGAAGTCCACGGTGTCCTTGATATACCAATGTATTCATTTTACCACAAGCATATGGCTTTCCTTGGGATCACTCTGATATCTCGCTGCTTGGCATGTGGAGAAAACAAGATCAGGACTAGTCGCGGTCAAGTACAAAAAACTTCCAATAATTTGCCTATATTCTATGATATTAACTGCCTTGACATCCTCATCTTTTGATAATTTCATCCTGGTAGCAACCAGAGTCTTTATCTCCTTGGAATTTTCCATTCCAAACCTTCTGAAAACCTCCTTGGCGTATTTGGATTGCGAAATGAATGTTCCATTACTTGTGTCACCTATAATCCAAAGAAAAATGTTAGCTCTCCAATCATTGACATTTCAAACTCATTTTTCATGAATTTATAAAACTGTCTGCACTGAGCTTCATTGGATCCGCAAAAATTATTTCATCAACCTACACCAGCACCATCATCCTTTTATTTATGTCATTGCAGAAATAGAGATTGTAATCAACTCCTCCATGCTGGAAACCATGATTCATCAAGTTCTTATTGAGCCTTGCGTACCATGCTCTTGGTGCTTGTTTCATCCCATACAATGCCTTCTTCAGTCTGCTTACTTTTTTCACATCCTCATGAATGAGAAAACCATATGGAGGCTAAATTTACACCTCTTCATCCAAAACCCCATTCATGAATGAAGATTTGACATCCATCTGGAACACTTTGAACATTATTTGCACTGTTATGGCCAAAAATAATCTGATTGTCTCCAGCCTTGCAACCGATGCAAATGTCTCATCTAAATATATTACCTCTATCTGGGAGTATCCCTTGCACACTAGCTATGCATTGTTTCGAATCACAGATCGATCTTCATTCATCTTGTTGCTATATAACCTTTTAGTCCTGATGACATTATTTTCTGCTGGCCTCAAAACAATCTCCCATGTTTGGTTATTCTTGATTTGATCAAGTTCTTCATTCATAGCCTGATCCGAGTTTTTATCTTCAGCTACATCAAAAAAACATTTTAGTTCCACCTGAGATAAAAATGATGTATGTTGTAAGGACTTCATTCTTCGAGTCTGAACTGGAACTGTCTGATCACCAATGATATTCTTCCTATCAATTTCTGCTCGACTCTTTGCCTTCCTTACAGACAAGGACATAACACTTTCTTGTTCATCATCAGTATCTTCTTTTGAGTCAGCCTCTGCCACTTCTACTCCCCTGTGTCGCTTACCTCATCATCACTTTCATCCTAAAACATTCCACTAGTTTGTTGTGTATTCTATTTATTTTCGACTATAGTGAAATCATTGCTCTCAACAATTTTTCTCAGCCTCTTGTTGAAGCATTTATATGCTTTTCCTTTCCCTGTGTAGCCAAGGAATATCCCCTCATCACCTCTTGCCTCAAAATTCCTGTGATTTTAATTATTGAGAATGAAACCCTTCCTTCCAAAGAATAGAAAGTATTTCAATGTTGGATTCTTTCCATACCACAGTTCATACAGAGTATTCCCATGCTTTGGACACAACAGTGACCTGTTTGAAACATAGATCGATGTTAAAACTCCTTCCTTCGAAAATTATTCTGGTAGGTCTTTATCAATAAGCATCATTCAATCCATGTTATTGATGATCCGATTTCTCCTTTCCACCAATCCATTCTGTTGGAGAGTTCTCACTGATGAAACCTGATGCCTTATTCCGTGTTTCTCGAGATAGTCTTCGACTTGACTGTTTGTGAATTCTATACCGTTATCAGTACGAAACTTCAGAATTTTTTGTCCAATCATCCATTCTGATTCCCTCCTATACTGCTTGATACAACTGAACACACCTATCTTATGGGTAAAGACAAATACCCAAACCATTCTACTATAATCATCAATGAAAAGAACATAGGACCTTTGCCCATTTATGGCTCATGGTGAGATAGGTCCACATACATCAGCATGCACCAATTCAAACACTCTGGTTGATTTCTGTTCCTTTGGCCTATATATATTTCTGATGATCTTCTATTGTTGACTAGCATCAGATGTATGAGCACGATCACGTGATAGTTTGGGAAGGTCTCTAGTAGCATCAAATTTTACCAGATCTTCCATTGATGGTTGACATAGGTGACCAAGTCGCTTATGCCACACCTGGTATTATTCCTTTCTGGATGAAAGGCACAAATCTTCTTCCCCACTTACAAGGTAACAATTTCCCTTTGTCCATTTTCCTTGTAGAACAAATACTCAATCTTTTTCTTTCACAACACACATCTTCTTGGTAAATCGAATAGTGTTCCCAGAGTCACATAATTGACAGACTGTGAGTAAGTTTTGACTAAGCACCTCTACTACCAAGACATCAGCACATCTTATTTCTTTTTCCCCCAAATTTGGCCTTTCTGGAACCAACAATCTTCATCCCTTCATCATTCCCAAACATGAAAACTCTTTCTTTGACATATTCTTTGTCTGTAATTAGATCCTTGTTCCCTGTCATATGGGATGTTCAACCACTGCCAAGGATCCATACTCCTGAACGATTTGAAGCTTTATGGGAAATTTCTGCAACTACTGCCTTTTATTCTATCTTCTTCTTGATCTAAACTTTTGCCTTCGCACTCGTCATAGATCGAGACTTCTGTTCTTTCTCAGAGTATGATGGACTAGCTTCATCTTGAAGAGCTACAAATTTGTTCTGATCTTCTAACGCACTAGTCGGTTTATTGATCTGCTTATTGAGAACATTTTGATTCTTCTTTGGCACATTTCATTGAATGGTTGAAGTTCAGTACCTAGCCATGTTCCCAAATCCTCCATCCCAAAAACAGTGTCCTTCAAAATATGTTCTGGAAAACCTCTATCTGTTTGGCTTCCACCTCTATTCTTGTTCCCTTATGAATTAGTTGGATATGGAACACACATACTGTAAATGTCCCACCTTACCACAACAATAACACATGATATTAGGTTCATTCCTTCGTGATACTTCAGCACTATGATTTTCCCTTTCGGGTCTCTAAATATTCTGATTCTGTTTTGTGACCAAATCGACCTTCAATTTCGGGACGGGTGCTTGCGTCCGACATCAACTGCCACATATTTTTGTTTCTTATCAAACCCTGAATCAACCTCAGAATTTGAGCTTTCTTTCTAATTCAATCCTACTGAACTACGAGCCTCCTCTTTCATCTTCTATATCTTCCGAATGGCCTGCATTTTTGATATCACATTGGTGGTCAAGAGCTTTTCTTGATCCTTCATTTTTCATCGCACACTGGCCACTTATTCTTCAAGCTCTTAGATATGTATGACCTGCTCCATTTCTATGTTACTCAAACAATAAATTTACTTCTTTTGTTCCTCAATTTTAAGCTTATGCTCAATACTATTTTCCGAGCTCTCCGGTGATGAGGATTTTATTTTTTCAATTTCTTGTAACAGCTCAGAATTTTCATCATCCTGTAGTTGTATATAGAGTTTGGCATCATGAACCACTTTATTGGCTTTCTTCATTTTGGCTCTCCCAATATCTATCTCCTCAAGAGCTTCTTCCAATTCGTCTTCAATATCAAATCTCCCTTCAATTTCTTCTTCTTTTTTAGTGTCAGCTTCTTCCATTTTCTGAGAAATACCAACCATTGACACCAAGGCATTTTCCCCACGATCTCTGCAATTTTCTTTCTCCTCAACCACTTCATCCTCAGACTCATCTGAACTTTGAAATTCTTGTGAATGAAGATTTTTCTTCTTGAATAAATTTCTCTTCAATTGTTTCTTCCCTTTCACAAATGCTGAAGACATCTTCATGCGAATTTTTACTTCATCTTCATCAGTTTATTCTAGAAACTTTTTGGGGCATCTTGCAGCAAGATGACCAACTTTTCCACATCTAAATGAAGTGTGTGTAATTTTTCCTTTGAGCTGTCCTTTTCCTCTTTGACGATTTGAGGAAGGGAATGAAATAACCTCATCTTTCTCTTCTTCTTCCTGATAATCTTCATTGGTGAGATTTTTCATGGCCTTAAATGCCATCTCTTTGGATTTTCCCTTTTCCACAGCCTCGTTGTCATCATTCCTCATCTCATATGCAACCAAGGTACTGTGCAAATTTTCCAGTGTCAGCTCATTGGGATCTTCATCTTCAAGTACAGAAACGTTCAGATTGAACTATGGTGGAAGCTTCCTCAAGATTCGCTTTATGATATTTATGCCTTCAATGACATCACCAAGTCCTCTCATATCTTACACAACAATATTTACCCTATCAAAGAATGCATCAAAAGATTCATTTGGGTTCATCTTTAGATCTTCATACTTATTCCACAACACTTGAAGCATTGCCTCTCGGACCTTTTTATCTCCTTCATATATATTCAATAGTTTTTCCCACATGGCACGTGGCGTTTCTCATGACATTACCTTTGTATAGATAGGATTGGATAGAGCTCCCCCTAAGGCATTAATTTCTTTTCCATCTGCATCCAACTCTCTACATTCAGCTTCTGATAATGCGCCACTATTAATATCAGCTGTTATGCCATGCATTGCTGCTGTAAATATCTCTATTCCCAAATATCAGAAGTAGTGTTTCATCTGATTGTTCCATAGCTGAAAGTTGTTCCCTTCGAAAATCGGAATCCCTTTATGATTGGTGACCACCATTGAGAGAAGAACTAATATCAACATTTCCCTCTGATACCAATTGTTAGGTATACAAGGCTGAATACCCTGAGAGGGGGGTGAATCATGGTATGAATAATTTTAAAATTAATTCCCATTCTGATCTTGTTTTGATGTTAAGAAAAACACTCTTCATTCACTTTCCTGTTGCACAATGTAAACAGAATGTAAATCATGCATAGGACACAGTGATTCTTACTTGGTTCACCCTCACTGGGCTTCTTCCAAGGAGCATATGCTGACAAGTTTCTGGTTGTACCAATTTTCACTAAACCTCACTAGCTGTGGATATATGGTTCGGGTATAGTCACTCTATCCCAAGCTCACTTCCATTACCTGATTAAGGGTCAGCTCATTGCTTAACCATGGGTCAATCCATATTTCTCACTCTCTGGATCACTACTAGTGGAGAGGATCACCTTCTTCCCCTTCCTTTGCTCACTGCTTTGGATAGTATCCACTCACAGTTTATAGACATGTAGGTCTCTTCATTTTCATGAAGGAATGCATCTTCCTCTGTATGTAGATGCTCTGTTGAAGTACAACTTTCACCCGTAGATGAATATATCTTTGCACCAAACGTATCAGGCGAACTCCCAGCTTCCACGCAGCCTGAAAATCACTGTTGGAAATAAACCTTACATGGCGCGCAAGTATCGGCGTGCAAGTCACAACTGGCTCGCAAGTCATCCTCAACTAATTTTTTGACTCAATCTTCTGCAACTACAATCCTGCGCGACTCTCTTCCTTCCTCGCCTAAACCACCTTAGGCGTGCAACTAACACTTGGCACGCAACATCCAATACCGGCGCATAACTTCCAATACTGGCGCGCAAGTCCCACATGTGCGACACACCACCACCTGTGCGACGAGATATCTGAATATTCAAAGTGTTGAACATCAGAGAAGAATAAGGAGGGGTGGTCTAGTATTTATAGGCAATTTTACCACCCTACACGACAGCGCACAAGTCAACCCTCAGCGCACAAGTCTCGGTGCGCAAGTCTCTTCCCCTGCAAGTCACTTGTGAGACCTACTTCCAAACATGTTTGATCCTCATTGCTTTTCCATATTTTGATATTTTGATCTCGAAACCCCATAGGTGTGCAAGTTCTCAAGCTTTAATGGCATCGGCGCACATGTCTCTTCACGGCGCGCAAGTCACCTTAGTGACACCACCAATACTTGCACGACACTTAACGCTTCACCATATTTTGATGATCTGATCATGAAAAACATATGGCATTCATGTTTCAAAACCTTCATGTACACGGCGCGGAATTCATTTTTCCAAAAACCACATTTCTTTATTTGTCGATTTTCAGGCCCAAAAATTTGGCAAACACTGGAAAACGTCGCCACCTTGTATCTGTTCTTTTTATGACGCCTCCAGATCATCCATTACATTGTCGACGTTCTTGAATCAAACATGGACCATTGACCACATCTCGTGAACCCGACATTACACCATCAAATCCTCTTTGCCAAAAAAATTTTATGTCATCATTTTTCTTTGTCAACAATCACCACTCAGATGTCCACATTGTCATCAAACAAAATCACCTCAAAATTGCTTCAATGATACCTTGATAGATTTTTTCCCATAAGATCAATTGTACTATAAATAGTCATTGGAAACTAAAATGATTTCCTACATCATAGCATTTTTTATAATTTTTAGACATTAAATAAATTAAATTATTTATGACATCATGATGATGCAGCGAATACCTCATTAATGAAGGATTTAAATAAAATGAAAAGATGATGTATAATATAAGACATACACTTGGGAAAGACATATTGGATGAGTATATTATGAACCCTTATCACCTTATCCTCAAAATATATCAATGTGAGACCTTTTAAATCTGAACCACATTTCAATATAAAGTAACATTTTATAACATTCCATGAGTGCCCCTCCTCTCCTCCTATAAAAGGCCCCCACCTCTACCTCTTTACACACACCACTCGAGCCATTGGCTCGGCCAAGATATGCTCATTTTATCACTCCACATCCCTATCTTCATCCTAGAAGCATTACCTTTGGCAGAAAGCTCTTCACGAAACCCTTTTGGTACAAACTAAGAGGAGTTGCCCGATTTAATGGTAAAGTCTTCTCTAATGTTCTTTTGTTTTATTTTGCTTCTCCAACCCCCTAAACTCTTTTTATTCATTTCTTTTGTAACAAAACCAGTATGTTCAATATACTAGGACATTGTTATAAGAATTATTTGAGCGAAACTTACACACACCTACATCAAATGGTTAATGAACATACTGTTTATGTGGATGGAGAATTTTTGCCTCATGAAACGATGATTATTCAATATTCATATAACACCTTCAAAGGTGGCCATTAAGATGTCAATCTATTTATATATGATATATAATATGTTTATGTTTTCCTTAAACTTATCTATTTTTCATTTATGGAATACTTTTATGGCTACCATTATGGGTAAACGCGATATCTTCATTTTAGGAAGTGCGGACTACCGCCCCCTCAAAGTGATTTGATTCGTTAATACCATATATGGGACATATAAATGATGGAGATAATGATATTATATATGATATTATACTGGAATAATAATATACCTTTATATCATTATGATTCAGTTCCATTAAATATAAAATAGAAATGAAAGTAGTGATCTTGCGTACGTACGGCTTACCGTCTCCATGATCGTTGAATTTCATTTATTACCTCTAAATGTTATGTAATATTATAAATGCATGTATATAATGGATATATATAACATATATGAAATCTAAATCATGAGTATAATTATGGATATAATTGATATTTTACCACATGAATAACTTGTAATTATAAAGAGTTTATTTTTGACTCAAGTACCAATGATCGACAAAATGACCATTATTAACATAAATAATTACATTGTGTTCATAACATGGTAATAAGTGATATAAAAGGAATAATGAACTTGAAAAAGGTTCTTATGCAAGTATAAATTAACTCAAGTTTATAATTCAAGACGTTAAATAATTATAGAGTCAAGTCGGACCCGAGGTATGGGACTTCATCTCAATCTCCTTTCATTGAGGCATATTTGGTTTTATACAGAACTTTCTTTTATACGGTGTATAAACTCCCTTTTACTTTTACATTTATTCAAAAGGAATATTTTTTATACCAAGCGTTAACTAAATGACAAAAGGGAATGATTTTTTGTCATATGTATGCGGCGACAATGAATTCTCCGCCGTTGTGACCATTATTTGAGTTTAGGCTTCCTCTACAAGCCATAATTTTTTTTTGAAATGAAAAATAAATACCATGTTTTACTTTTCTATTATTTTGGTATTGAAAAAGGTATTGATTATGTTTTTATTATATCAATGTGTTATTGATATCTTGTGATTGAAATGTGGAACTGTTATGTTTCCTTTATACATGTCTTCTATGATACGATTATGTTATGGTTCTTGGGCATTGTTATGAAGACGGGTGGTTCCATGATAATCTAAGGGAGGGTGAGCCCGATATAGCTCTCCAATGCATTGGGTAACGCAAAGGGGTTAACCCTTAAGGATTCTCCAAATAGATTTAGGGAATATACTGTGATGGGTATTCAAAATGTTACCATGAGGGTTACTCCCTCCGTAAAAATGTTATGAATGCCTCAAATTACCTTTATGTCTTATGATTTATATGATTTATTCATGATTTTATGAGGTATGTTAAAATTATTATGTTTAATGAGTAATATATGATTTCATACATGGACTAATGTTTTCATTTCGCACTTTTATATCCCTTACTGAGCTTTTTATGCTCATCCCATGTTTTTGAAATGTTTTTCATAGGTCAAGGGAAAGTTACATGATGTGATGATAGTGTCAAAGATGTTTCAAGAAAGAATCCATGTTTTTTAAATATGTTTCTGTTGGAGGTAAAAATGAGTACTATCTTTTATGTAACCATTTTTTTAATAGTGTATTATAATGCATGATTTATGGTCTAATTCTCTAAAACTATAAATCTGAAAATATCCTCAATGTGTATTCTTGAAGTAACTCAAGATTAAGTAATGTTCATGGCTAGGGCCTAATAGTTGGTATCAGAGGTCGGTTTAGATAACATTAGGAGTTATAATTCTATTAAATAATTATCCAAAAATATTTTTGGGTCAAATTGAAATGATAAAGCCTTTGAAGATTACTATGTTGCTTCATCTAAGACATGTTTGTTCAGAATGGTTTTCTGAAGAGGAAACAGGGATGCAGTGCTAGGAAGGCATACAGAAGTAAATGACCTTCCAAATCAACATCCTGAGATGGTCGGAATTGGAACTGAACAGTTTGTTGCAGTAATGGCATAGTTGACTCAAGAGATAAATGGTGGTGGTATCCATGCACGAGTTCAGCCAGATCAACAACAGAGGAACGTGTCAGTGGTGGAACATTTCATGAGGAAACATCCCCCATCATTCAGAGTATCATCTTATTATATGCTAGATGAAGGGTGGATTAAAGCACTGGAGAGGATTTTTCGATGTCATGGGGTGTTCAAAAAATCAAAAGGTTAGACATGCAATTTACTGCTTGGAGGGTGAAGCAGATCAGTGGTGGTTGTTGGTTAAAAATATTAGGGATGCTGATGAGATTGATGCAATCGACCGGGATGAATTCAATGGTAAGTTTCTTGAGAAGTATTTTCCTAAGGCTGTTCGACATAGGATGGAAGAAAATTCATGGAATTGAGGCAAGATGATGACTCAGTGGATGCTTATGAAGAAAGGATCACCCGATTGGCAAGGTATACTCTAAATTGTTTCCGAGACCTTGATAGTAAAATCAATCATTTCTACTCAGGATTAAAGCCAAAATATCGAAGGGAATTGGCTTCTCGTGAGTTCAAAAGTTATGAAAATCTTGTTTGATGTGCTGAGAAGGTGGAAATGGAGTTTTTCGTTGATCAAGTGTTCTATAACAACCAACCGAAGAAGAGACCAAGGTGGAAGGAGAAAGGGAAGAATTCTTCAAAAATGACTGATAGTAAGTAAACTATGTTTCCAGTTTGTGATAAATGTGGTAAATGGAATGTTGGGGAATGTCTTCTGAATTTTGGAATGTGCTACCAATGTGGTAATATGGGACATAAGGATCATGATTGCACTGAAAAATATCAGGGTGATGGTAAGACCAAATTTTATTTACAGTTAGTTAAATGTTTTAAGTGTAATGAGATGGGTCACTATGAAAATGAGTGTCCGACAAGGAGCTCGAGTGATGGGAAGTAGTTAGAGTACTAGCAGAAAAGGGTGGTGAAATCCTTTGCAACTACTTCAGCAGATGTTGGGCAACCAAATGAAGTGGTATCAGGTACATTGTTTGTTTTTTCAGATTATGCCAGTGTGTTGATTGATTCAGGGTCTACACATTCTTTCATCTCTAAAAACTTTTCTAGTAAAATGGGAATACAATCTCATTAAATGACTCTTGAACTTGTGGTAAAAACAATTGGGGGAAATGTTGAGGCAAATATAATTTATAATAATCATCCTATCCTTATCAGTGGAATGAACCTACTTGAAAACCTTATTGTTTTACCTCTAGTAGAGTTTGATGTTATCCGGGGTATAAACTGGCTCTCTATTTACCATGCTAAGATTGACTATAGAGATAAAGATGTTTCATTTTAGAAAAACAATCAGTTTGTGTACAAGAATGAAACCTTATTGTTCATAACATATCAAGAGGCTGAGAAACTTATAAAAGATGGAAATGAATGTTACCTTGAACATATTGTTGAAAACAAAGGAACTGTTCAGATTAATGATGTTCTGGTGGTAAATGAGTATCCTGATGTTTTTTCTGATGAGTTTCCTGGAATAATACCATATCGGAAAGTTGTGTTTACTGATGACTTAGTTCCCGATGCTAATCCAATTTCAAAACCACCTTATCGAATGGCTCAAATTGAGCTTTTAGAGTTGAAGTAACAATTGCATGATTTATTAGAGAAAGGTTTCATTCGACCTAGCACATCACCATGGGGTGCTCCTATTTTATTTGTTAAAAAGAATGATGGTTCAATGAGACTTGCATTGATTATAGAGCCTTGAATAACATTACTGTTAAGAACAAATATCTTTTTCGTCATATCGATGATTTGTTTGATCAGCTACAGGGAGCTCAGTATTTTTCGAAGAATAACCTGAGATCGAGGTACCATCAGTTGAAGGTAAAGGATTCATATATTCCAAAGACCGTGTTTCGTACAAGATATGGCCATTATGAATTTGTATTAATGTGTTGTGGAATAACAAATGCATCTACTGTATTCATGGACCCTATGAATAGAATTTTCCATGAGTTATTGGATAAGTTTGTGGTTGTTTTCATTGATGATATTTTGGTGTTTTATAAAATTAAAGAGGAGCATGAAAGACATTTACTGGTTATTTTTCAAACATTAAAAGAAAAGAAATTGTATGGGAAATTCAGAAAGTGTGAGTTTTGGTTGCAAAAAATTTCTTTCCTTGGTCATATTGTTTCTAAATATGGGATAACTGTTGATAATGCAAAAACAAAGGTTGTGGAAGAATAGCCAAGACCCACAAATCTAACTGAGATTCATATTTTTCATGGTTTGGTAGGCTATTACCGAAGGTTTGTTAGAAATTTTTCACAGTTATCTAGTCCAGTGAATAAGCTAACTCAGAAGGGTGTTAAGTTTATCTGGACAAAAGAATGTGATGATTGTTTTCAAGAACTGAAAAAAAGATTGGCGAATGCTTCAGTTTTGGAACTACCTTCCAGGAATGAGGAGTTTGTTATCCACAGTGATGCTTCATTAAAAGGACTTGGTTGTGTCCTAATGCAGAATTATCAGTTAATTTCTTATGCTTCACGTTAGTTGAAAACACATGAGGTAAATTACCCTACACATGGTTTGGAATTAGCTCCTATTTTTTTCAATTAAAAAATTTGGAGGCATCATTTGTATGGTGTAATGTGTGAAATATATACCAATCACAAATGTTTAGAGTATATATTCACTCATAAAGAATTGAACATGAGACATAGGAGATGGCTAGAATTAGTCAGGTAATATGATTGTACAATTCATTATCATCCGAAAAAAAATAAAGTGGATGATGCTTTGAGTCAGAAAAGTAATGCTTCATTAACAATGTTGCATTAAGAACATGATCATTTGTTAAGGATTTGATGAACATCGTCATAGAAGTTGTTGGTGCAGGATTTACTTCTATTTTGTTTCAGGTATCAGTGAAATCTTCCCTATCAGACAGAATTATGAAATCACAGACGCAAGACAATGGGTTGTAGAAAAAGGTAGAGCTGGTTTAGAAGGGTAAGTTGCCTGAATTCAACATTGATAATGATTGTGTTTTGAGATTTGGGAAGAGACTGTGTGTGCCTTGTGATTCACAGTTGAAGAGAGAGTTGTTATGTAAAGATCATAGTTCTCCGTTTTCTATTCATCCATGCAGTACTAAGATGTATAGAGATCATCAAGAGTATTACTGGTGGGACGGAATGAAAAGGAATATTGCTGATTTTACTCTGAAGTGTTTTACTTGTCAATAGGTAAAAGCAGAGCTGTGGTTACCTAAAAGGATGCTTCAACCTTTACCTGTGCCAGAGTGGAAAAGGGAGGATATATCCATGGACATAGTTGTGGGATTGCCGAAGTCACCTCGAGGTAATAATGCAATCTGGGTTATAGTTGATCGCTTGACTAAACCTGATCATTTCCTTGCTATACAAGATAGTTTTTCCATAGATCAACTTTCACATGTGTGTCTTAAAGGGATAGTCAGGTTACATGGAGTTACTTTCTCCATTGTATCTGATTGTGATCCCATTTTCACTTCAATCTTTTGGAAAGGCCTTCAAAAGTTGTTGGGTACTGAAATAAATTTTAGTACAGATTTTCATCCTCAATCAGATGGGAAGTCAGAATGAACAATTCAGAATTTGGAGGATATGCTATGTGCTTTTTCGATGGATTATCAGGGATGTTGGGACCAACATCTTTCTTTGGTTGAGTTTTCTTATAATAACAGTTTTCATTCTGGTATACAGATGACACCATTTGAGGCATTATATTGGAAGTGGTGTCGAACTCCAGCTTTCTAGGATGAAGTGGGTGAATGGAAGTTCATTGGACCAGAATTGGTAGAATATTTGGTAGAAAAAGTTCAGCTGATACAGAGTCACATGAGAAAAGCTCAGAGAAGGAAGAAAAGTTATGCGAACAATAGGAGGAATGTTCTCTCATTTGAGGCAGGTGGTCATGTTTTTCTCAAAGTATCTCAATGGAAAAGTGTGATGCGATTTGGTAATAAAGGAAAGATGAGTCCAATGTTGATTGGACTATATGAAATTTTGGAGAGAGTTGGATCAATTGCATATTGAGTTGCTTTACCTCCGAGTTTGTCTTAGGTAGACACTGTTTTTTCATATTTCAATGTTAAGTAAGTACATACAATATCCATCTCATGTTTTGAGTCCAGAGGTAGTTCAGCTGGAAGAGAATCTATCTTATAAGGAACAACCGGTCCAAATTCTTGACCATAGGGAGAATGTGTAGTCGAATACGGTGATTCATCAAGTAATGGTTTTGTGGAAAAACCACATTAGTGAAGAGGCAACATGGGAATCTGAAAATGCAATGAGGGATAAATACCCCCACTTCATCGATAAGTAAATAAATTGCGAGGACGAAATGTTCTGAATGGGGGAAGGATGTAACATCCCAATTGAGTAATGAAAAGTATATATTATTATCTATGTCTATTTATGAATTAGATAGTGTTTTTAAAGCTTAAAATGAGAATAAATCCAATCTTAATTATAGAATACCCTAATATATTTTAAAAATATAGTTTTACTGCCTTTTGATGACCAACCATTTTTAAATCAAACATTTGACAATTTTATAAGCTCAATTTTCCAAAATAAAATTATTCTTTATGATTGGGGAATTGAAATTTACTTTAGATAAATTTTTGGTATTTTTCTGACACTGTTCATTTTTATTGAATAGTGAAAAATACTACATTTTACATCAAAGCTGAATTTTAATCTAATTTAATTATATGGTTAGATTATATTTTTAATGGGTTTTAAAGTGTAAATATAATATATTTTTACCATGAAATACAATGGTGGTCATTGGGATTAATTTCACTTTGGAATTGGGCATAAACAGGTTCCAAACTTTTCATAGATATTGTTTCTAAAAAACCCGCTATTTGTTTTGACAATGATAATTATTTTTAAAATAATTATTTCAATTTCTATGTTTTTAATTTGGTAAAATTGATTACATATTTGGAATCATAAGGTCCAAATTATTTAATCAATACTCTTTTGTTTTTGAACATTATGAATAGTAACGACGGTAATTATCATTAATTATCTTGATTAATTAATAATCGAGTAGTAAAGGATAATAAACTAATATCATAATAATAAAAAATGACCCCAAAATTTTTCCTAATGCAATTGGTTGTGTAATGTCTGACCATGGTATTTCTTGTGCCAAACTTGGGGAAACCGTGGAATAACTTTTGTGTGATAATGACTTTTTATATTTCTTTTTGAAGAAAATTAAATATAACAAAGAATGTATCACCTGAGTAAAAAAATTTAATTTTGACAACATAAATGATATATTGGACTATAAATAGTAATTGGAAATCCAAAAATTTTTCTTACATCATAGTATATTTTTTATAATTTTTAGACATTAAATATATTAAATTATTTATAACATCATGATGATGCAGTGATTACCTCATTAATGAACGATTTAAATAAAATAAAAAGATAATGTAAAATATAAGACTTAAACTTGTAAAAGACCTATTAGATTAGTATATTTCGAACACTTATCAACTTATACACTAGATATATCAATATGGGACCTTTTAAATCAGAAACACATTTCAATATAAAGTAACATTTTATAACATTCCAAGAGTGCCCCTCCTCCCCTCTTATAAAAGGCCCCCAACTCTACCTCTTTACAGACACCTCTCAAGACATTGGATCAGAAATTATCTACTCATATTATCTCTACACATCCCTATTTTAATCCTAGAATCCTTACCTTTGGAAGAAAGCTCATCAAGAACCCCTTTTGGTACAAATGTAGAGGAGTTACCCGATTTAAAAGTAAAGTCTTCTCTATTGTTCTTTTGTTTTATTTTGCTTCTCCAACCCCGTAAACTCTTTTTATTAATTTATTTTGTAACAACACCAGTATTTTAAATATAATATTATGTTGTTATAATAATTATTCTAACTACACTTACACACACCTACATATAATGGTCATAGAACATACTGTTTCCGTGGATGGTGAATTTCTGCCTCACAAAACGATGATTGTTAAATATTCTTATAACACCTTACATGGTGGCAATTAAGATGTCAGAATATTTATATATTATATATTATATTTTTATGTTTTCCATAATATTCTGTATTTTTCATTTATGGAATACCATTTTCGCTTCTATTATGGGTAAACGCGATATCTTTATTTTAGGAAGTGCGGACTACCGCCCCCTCAAAGTGATTTGATTCGTTAATGCCATATGTGGGACATATAAAGGATTGAGTTAATGATATTATATATGATATTATACTGCAATTATAATATACCATTATATCATTATGTTTCAATTCCATTAAATAGGAAAAAGATATGAAAGTAGCGTTCATGCGTATGTACGTCTTACCATCTCCATTAATGATGCATTTCATTTCTTACCTCTAAATGTTATGTAATATTATAAATGCATGTATATACTGAATATATATGATATATATGATATCTAAATCATGAGTATAATTCTGTATATAATGGATTTTTTACCAAATGAACAACTTGTAATTATAAAGAGTTTATTTTTTTACTCAAGTACCAATGATCGACAAAACGACCATTATTAACATAAATAATTACATGGTGTTCATAACATGGTAATAAGTGATATAAAATGAATAATTAACATGAAAAAGGTTATTAAGAAAGTAGAAATTATCTCAATTTTATTATTCAGGATGTTAAAGAACAATCGAGTCAAGTCAGTCCCGAGGCATGGGACTTCGTCTCAATCTCCTTTCATTGAGGCATATTTTGTTTTATACACAACTTTCTTTTATACGGTGTATAAAAACATTTGACTTTTACGTTTATTCATAAGGATTATTTTTGATATGAAAAAATTTCCAAACTACAAAAGGGAATGTTTTTTTGTCGTACGTATGCGGTGACAACGACTTCTCCGCCGCTGTGACCATTATTTGAGTTTCGGCTTCCTCTACAACCATAACATTTTATTCAATGAAAAATAAATACCATGTTTTACTTTTCATTTATTTGGGTATTAAAAATGGATTTTATTATATTTTTATTATATAAATTTGTTATTTATATCTTGTGATTGAAATGTGGAAATTTTATGTTTCCTTTATGCATGTTTTATGTGATACGATTATGTTTTGTTTCTTGGCCTTTGTTATGAAGACGGGTGGTTCCGTGATAAACTAAGGGTGGGTGAGCCCGATATAGCTCTCCAATGCATTGGGTAACGTGAAGGGGATAAACATTAAGGTTTCTACAAAGATATTTTGGGAATATACTGTGATGGATATTACAAACCTAACCATGAGGGTTACTACCTACGTAAGAATATTATGAATGCCTCAAGGTACATTTATGTCTTATGATTTCTATGATTTATTCATGATTTGATGAGGTATGTTAAAATTCTTATGTTTTATGAGTAAAGTATGATTTCAAACATGGAATAATGTTTTCATTTCGTACTTTTATATCCCTTACTGAGCTTTTTATGCTCATCCCATGTTTTTGAAATGTTTTTCACATGTCAAGGGAACAGTACATGATGTGATGATAGTGTCAAGGAAGTGTCAAGAAAGAATCATTTTTTATATGTTTCCATTGGTGGAAAAATGAGTACTATATATTACTTGAACTCTTTGATTTAAAGTGGAATGTAATGCATGATTTATGGTCTAATTCTCTAAAACTCTAAACCTAAAAAGATCCTCATTGTGTATTCTTGAAGTAACTCATGATTAAGTAATGTTTAAGGCTGGGGACTTATATTAAGGACATTAATTTAATTATGTAATACTCATGTAATTTTTATGGATAACCAATCCTAAAAAACAATTTATTTCATGATTTAGAATATACATTCCTATTTATACATGTCATGTATCAAGATCTATGGTGTCATTGGATTATTTGGAAAAAAATATATCATCTTAAAAAATCATTTTTTAATACACTATATATTATAACTATCTCCCAAATATGTGTTAACAATCAATAGGAAATCATTGGGAAAATACATTAGGAATATGGTGAGCATGTAACCCTAGTAAGGGAATAAACAATGAAATAATCCCTATTCTGAGAGAAAAAAGACATAAATGGTTAAATAAAGTGGAAGATCATAATTAAAGACATATAGAATTCGGAAAAGGTATTATAATATAATGGAAACATAAAAATGTGGAATCATTATAAAATAGGATATCCTAATCATATGTTATGTTTCACAAAAAAACCAACAATAATTTGGACAATGTATCATGGTAGATTTATGTCACTCCATATTCACATAAACATATTAGAAAAACTCCCGTTGTGAAATAAGTTCCATACCTAATCCCATAAATAAAATATCATGAGATATAAGACATTACCCAATGATTTTTAGGGATATATAATTATAGTCCAACCAATATGAAAAATGAATATCATATGTATATATTCCATATGAAAAAAATGAACCATACATAATTCTTAATAATTATAAAACCCATGAGAAGGAATTTTTTTCATATTTTGTATTTAAATAATAAACAAATGGTAAGTTATAAGGATTTTTCAGATAAAAGGTAATTAAATATTTTCAACATTCATTATTTTAAAATTAAAATAATCCTCGAAAACTCAAATATGGAATATAAAATTCATGAGAATGATCTAGAGGATGAATTAATATAAATTATTCCACATAGGTGAATATTGTTGAAACAAGTAATGAATGTTTTTAAAGAAGAAAAATAATTATTTTATCTATAAATCCAAAATTAATCTGAGTTCTTCCTCCAAAAATATAATTATGTTTATTATAATATATTAATTATTTAAAAAAATTCATATTGGATATTCTCAATAAGAGTAATGAAATAAGAATATTCAAATAAACTGGCTTTGAATTAATATTGTTGTTTTGAAGGGAACTAAATCCATTTATAAACACCATAAATGACAGAAATATTTAAATAAGTGTATATAGTAGGGAAATATATAGAAAATATAAGAGTTATTTAATAATAATATTGTATAATAAAGAGAAAAATATTTAGAATTAGTTTCCAGAGAGTCAAAATGGGGTTCCAGAATATCTGTTAATATGTTTTATAAATAACATTTATTGAAAGATTGCAACGTAAATAATAAAACATTATTTAAAAAAAATGGAAAATTTAATTCAAAATTGTAATAATACATATTTATGATTCCAATTATAAAAGGATAACATTTATGGGAAGAGAAAATTATAGAAAGAGCGGGGAACCCATCATTTAAAAAGATAATTATTTTTCTTTAAAGACTTTAATTTTAAAAATCTGTTTGAACTATATAGTAATAAGAATTTTTGTCAAATTGATATAAAAAATAGGTATATTAAATGAAATTATTTGTCAAAATCATGTTTAAATATTATAACTCATGAAATTATGTTCAGTTATAAAATACTCTTATAATTTTTTTAGACATAAATCATATCCCAATACAATAAAAAGAAAAAATAGATGTCATTTAGTGATGATCCAAAATAATTTGTGATGTTATATGTCATGGGGGTAGTAGATACATCTAATAAATGATGATTGGTGAATAATATTAAATCAATCATTATTGGTTTTTGATTGATACGGAAACCTTTCTACTTATGAAACAATATAATAAAACACCATATAAGAGAGAAACATTTATGTTGAAGATAAAAAACAATGAATAATAAAATTGAGCTTATATATAACAATCTAGAAGTATACAATCCATTTAGAAGAAATTAGTGGCATGATGGAAAATTGGTTTCAAAGAAATAAATAATGAGATGAAACCTTTCAATATTAATAATTTATTGATGAAATATAATTAGATGAAATAAAGTAAAATGGTTTAGGAGATACCATGAATTTTATAATTTATTATTCAAAAATAATTTCATAGGATGTATATAAATTATAGAAATAATAAATTTGTACATAACAATAAAATATGTCCCAGTACTGGAAAATTGAAATGAAAGCCCTTAACTATGTTCCAAAGTATTAAAAAATCAACATAACAAGATTAATAATTAAATTATGTTCAGTATATATATATATAAAATTACTATATTAATCTATATTTCATATTCAACGATCCATTATAAATTATATATAATTTTTGTATAATCTTTTTTTCCTATATCAATTTTCTATGTCTGTTCAATTAATTTCATTTTAACATCTAATGTACAATGAACATGGTGGAATGAATTTTAGAATATGTTCAAAAGATCTATATTATTAATATTTTTATATATATAACATTTATATATAAAATTTATTTTTATTGGCCAACCATTAAGTGTTGTGGTGAAAAATTAAACAGATTTTTCAGGGAGGCGATCCTTTGTTATTACAGTAGATGGATTATTTCATTTCTAAAAAAAATATTGGAAAATAAGTTTTTCAATCATTTGAAATTATAGATTCATATTTATATAAAATATATATTATTTTTTCATCTAATAAATTAATTTTATCAATAATGAATTGACATGATGAAAAATAGATGATTCCCCTTAATGAGGTAGTATTACTCACAATGCACAATCAATGTTTTCTTATTTGTAGATGGGGACGAATAAATAGGTGTTATTATATAAATATAATTACATAAAAATAAGTTAATTATACTGATGTACTTTAAAATTTAAATATAAAATATATTTAGAAGAGAATGATTAAAGAGAAAAACATTTTATTATGGTTATTCTTGTGTTTGAGAAATGATATTCCCTTAGATATTTACAAGAATGTGAATTATTTTATCTTGCATTTGGAGATCACGGGAATAAAGGTCATAAAATGGATTCTAGAAATATTTCTTCTTGTAATGTTTCAGTATAAATTCGAATTGAATGTCTAAATGGAGGGTGGAATTTGTCCTCTTTTAAAAGTGATGTGAAGGTTAATATTGGGTAAAATGATTACACATCAATTATATGAATACATTATTCCATGTTAAATGGCTCAGAAAAATGATAATAATTTTTTTGTGTGGTGATTTTTTTTAAAACCTCAAAAAAGACATTACAAACGTATTTTATATATGGATCATGTTTTGTACCTGCGGTTTTAACATTTTTATTTATTATATTTTTAACATGGTAACTAGTTTTTAACTAAGGGATTTATATGTCATTTCAAAATGTAAGGCATCACCTATTAACAAAATTTGATGTACTGAACCAAATTTTTATCTCTATTTAATCTAATTTATTGTAAAAAATATGAGAAAATAAATTTTATAAAAAATTATATAATATAAAAAATAATATTAGCTGAAAAATGTCTTTTAATCATTCTATTTTATATAATTTTAATTATTATTCTTACCATTTGAAAGAGTTTCAACATAGTTATATACATGTTTAATAATAATATTATAGTCATAATGTTCATTAAAACTATTTTATTGAGTACATAGATAATTACTTGATATTAATAATACAATTATTTAAAAAATTATTTTATAATAATCATGGAAATCAATACTATTATAAAAAATGTTATCTATACTAATAAAAATTTAATTGATATTATTATATAAAATTTTATTGTTTCACTAAATTAGAAATTAAGTTTTTATATTTAATTTATTAAAGTCATAAAGACAAGTTTTTATTATTAGCATGTGAAAATAGAATTTATTTTTAAATATTACATGTTATTTAAAAATTTTAAACACATGTTACATAAATTTAACATAGTATATTTAAATGATGTATACTACTTTTTAAAAATAAATTTTTATATAAAATGGTGTTTTTCATATTTTATTTTATTCATTTATTATAAACGTGATAGTTTTTAGTAGAGTCAATTTTTTTCACTATTGAACGAAAAAAATTTGTTTCAAAATAATTAATAAAATTAAGATAAAAATAATATTGATATAATATATTCTAAAATAAATTATATTATATAACATTAAATTTTTAAAATTGAGATATTTATTTTTCAAAACAAATGCATAAATTTTCAGTAATGATTATTTTATTATAAAGGTCAATTATTATTCGTTATGTTTTTTTAAAAATTATTTCATATAAAATTATTATTTAAGTGATGTTAATAAATTTGTTTTTGTATTGAAATATTTTAATGGTGGTAAGTTAAATTTTAGGTAAAATAAACAACATGTCAATAATATTTCAATGAATTAATTATAATTCTAAACTAAATGAAGTTTAATAAATACCACTAATACATTATTTATATACTTAAAAGTTAATTCTTACTACCTCATTGATATTAAAAAAGGTATTTTAATTTAATATATACATCAAATAATCTAATAATAATAATAATATTTATTTATAATATATATATATATATTACTATATTGTTTTTGATTCATTGGGAGATATATTTTTCTAAATATACCAATTATCATTACCTGTGATCACAATACATATAAGATATATGAATAATGGTCCTAATGGCTGAATCCATTTTTGGGAAATCCATAACTGAAAATAAAATATCTAAAATTTATAGATATCATTCTTATATATATATATATATAGTATTTGTAATCGAATTCCACTCACACCTCTTATTTCAATAGTTCTCATTTTAGGGTTCGACAACATGGTTTCTTTATTTATTGTATTCTTTCTCAACATTTTGAAACTAAGGTGTAATAAATCATAATTAACAAGGATGTTATCCAAGGTATCATAAAATATTTCATATCAAGAGATTAATTCATTACACAATGAACTGTAGGGACACTAAGGTGAACCCTCTACATGTCTTAATTTAGGTGAGATATGTTTGTTTTTATAAATCATATTTTCGATAACACATAGGCAAAAAATAATGAGTTTGATAAAATATCATTGTGTACTTAATTGACTAAAGAGTGGAACATTACATAATTTTTTCCCATGGAATGGGAATATGGATTTATTAAATTTAAATATTCAAATAAATAAATTATATTTATATCTTTGGAATACCTGTGAAAAAGTAAATGTTTTGGGTATTATAAATGTATTAATTTCTTCATATAAAATAGAGAAATTAAGGAAATTTATTAGGAATCATGATAATATAAAATGTGGATTAAGTGACTATAATAATAGAAGTTGGTGGAGGTCAACAATTGAAAAACTATGTTTCATAAGTTACATGAAACGAAACGTGTGGGAAATATTTTATTTCATCGTTGTGAAATCATTCCTCAAAATAGGCAGTCTAACAATGAAATATGAATTGATGAATTTCATTACCTTGAAGTTTATCTTCCAAAAACATTATGATAGAAATATTTGGTCTTAAAGACATAAAATATTGTCTCCTTTGGAGGTAAACTCACTAAATATATAGATATTATATATTTGGAGTAGAGATTAAAGTGGGATGTATTGGAATTTATTAGAAATGATGTGGGATTTATTTATTAATTTATTAACATTGGTTATCAACACAAAATGATAAATGATTTCAATCCACAAACCATTCCATTTTTTTAACCATGGCTTTATAAAAAGTGGGTTTTTTCTAAAAATTTATATGTCCATGAAATAAAATCCTTAAATTTCTATCCTTGGTGATGTAGACGTGAGTCATTTATACAAATATGTTATTTTCAAACATTAAAAAGAAATATTTTTTTTAGGATTCATTAAGGGTTTATAAAAATGATCAAATAACATAAAAACATATTAATTTAAATGATTAAAATTATTGAATTTGTTTAATCTATTTATATTATTTATTATATCAAATTTTATCTTTTATTATTCCATAATAGATACTATATATTAATATGGTAATTAATTTTTAACGAAAAATTGGGCTGAAACTAAAATTTTATTAATTTAAAAAATTGGTAAATTTCGATTTCATGAGATGAAAAATGAAAATTGTATTATAAAAGTACATTTATTTTCATGAAGATATTAACATTTAAATTATGAAACATTATTTTTTGTAAAATTTTAATTTTTTTACTTCGTTATATAATTACCAACCATTTAAAATGCCATATGATTCCATGAAATTACTATATCATTTATATATAAATAAATATAATTTTAGAATATAATTTTATTGTAATAAATGTTAATTTAAAAATTAATTTCTTACTCACTGATTGTAATTTATAATAATATATATTTCCCAAATATAAAATTTTAACTTCTTCATATCAAAACATAATTTTTATGAAGTTAATTAAATAATAATTTTTAATTTAATAACATCATTGGTTAAATATAATAATTATATTTTTAGAAATATAAATATAAAAAAATTTACTTTTGGTGTATAGATAAATAACCCCTTGTTAATTAAGTGTATTCCCTTGGGTAATTTGATTTATATTGGTAGATTAATGGGTTGGTTTAGTGAATATTGACCTAGTGGTGATCTCCCATAACATGAAATTATCCCATATACTATTTATTTTAAGACTCACCTATTGAAGATCTACTTGGGTTAGGACAAGTGAAAACCCCAATGACACTACCCCCACCCCATGTAGTAACAAATGTTCTTCAAAATTATTGACTGTAATGGTTGAGGTAATTTTTTCTCCACTATGCATCAAATATTAATTTCTATTGGGATTTATAAACACTTATTCTAATGGTATCATTATTAAACAAAGTTATAATTCCCAAGTATCATATTGAACAATAGTTATATTGTTCAATGGTAATACTAACCAATTGTCATTTAGAGAATTTTTTTGGTTTGGGTTACAATACAAATATCACTTTTCCTTATATTATCAATATATACTCTACTATTAATCTACAATTACGACTTTATTCCCACTGAAATTTACAAATCCTCTGATAATTTCAATTAGATTCATATTTTTCCTTTATTATTGTTCATATTTTTAATGTATTATTTAATATGCATGAGGGTGTTAAATCATATAGAGCAGACTATTGAATGGTTGATAATATTTGTTTTTATTTATATATATATTTATTACATTAAATAATTTATATTATTAATTTAAATGTAATATTTCATTTATTAATAGTATTTCAATGTAATTATATTATGAAATATAAGAAGATAATCAATAAGAAAAAATTTTAGAGATATTTTATTAGTCAAAAAAGAATTATTTAGGCTATCATATTCTCCACCTTTATGAAATTTAATCATTCAAATAGGAATCCTTCCCCCAAAACATATGGGGAAATTTTCATTAATCGCATCCTCACTTTTTTAGTTAGACTCTTCAAACATGTGTTTTCTCCAAATCCCCTTCACAAGTATTGTTATCTAGTTCCTTATTAAATTTTCTTATATATTAATGATATATATAATATTCAATTCATATTACAAAAGAATTTCTAAATCTACACCGTAAATATCATGAATATGTGTTGTTGTTGACATATACATTCTATATTGGTAATTTTTAAAGACATTGTGGTCATCAGAATGATATAGTGGTAGGGAAACTCGATAAGAAACCGCTTAAAAATTCTTGAGAATATCAAATATTCTAATATATTATGGACTCATGTTCCCATTCTTTATAAATCACATTACCCCATAACATGGTAATATATTGAGAAATACATGATCACTGCAATGTAATTAAAATAACGTCATTAATTTGTTAGAATAACTTTTCGACCAACTCTACCTTGATGCTTCTATGATTAATATGTATATTTTTTGATTTATAATTTATATATTCTTTTCCAAACAAATTTCATTTCCCAAATTTATAACAATATATTATATTTATAAGTATTTTTTCTAGAGAACATAAAACAATTTCTAATTAAATTATCAAGTGAAAACTATTCTTATAAGAGTGTTCCATAATTTGGTAGATATTATTCCCAAAACACATGATAATAAAGGAAAAATTACTATAACATTTTTTCAAATGTTTTAATAGTCCTCTTAGACTACCCATCTGTTTAAGGATGATATGTTGTTCTCTGTTCTACTTCTGTATTCATTTATTTTTAAAGGACCCTACAAAATATAGAAGTATATCATAGATCTCGGTCAGAAAAAATAAAAATGGTATTAAATAGTGTCTCAATAACTGATAAATATATGGGTGACCATGGAATTATATGGATAAATCATCCATTAATGATGTGATGTGTGGGTAACATCTCATTCTATTGAATATTACCATATTGAATTTTTATCCATGAATGTCTTCAAAAGGCATGTGAAAATGTGCATAGTGATGTTATCACTAATCCATATATGTTTGGGTTTTGGATGTAATACCCCTTTTTGATGTTTTCACAATGATTTCATTATATAAAAACCTTGTTACTTAAAGTATAATCAGAAATCTCAATTTTCATATGACACTATTAACAATGATCTATAATGTCTTTACACATCTTAGTGCTTGTAAGATGTAATGAGAATGTAAGTTTATGACATTTATCTATCATCTATTTATTTATCTCTTGATTGTTTGGAATACAAACAATTGTACCAAATTTTTGGATAACTTCTTGATTAATATTGATTTCAGGTAATATCCCATGTTTTAGATCATCAATATTTTTGTCATTGAAAGATCATTTATATTTTAATTTTAAACCATATCTAGTAATAATGTTTGTAAAATAATATGGTATTGGGCTGAAAATGTCAATTCCCTTATTATTACCATGTATAAACGTACTAGGATCATTTTTAAATGGATCTCATTAATCTCCCTCTATTACAATAACATCATGATCCTTCCTACAAAATGAATCCACAACTTTGTTTTCTATCCCAGCTTAATAAGGAATTCGATTGTTGTAGTATTTAATGGTATCTAAAAAATTACATTTTCTAATGTTCAGATCCTTTTGAGAATCTATATATATATATATATATTAATATATATATCATACATTGGTGGTCTTTTTGTATATCACACTTCTCGCCTTAATGATACTGTCTTGATATCAATAGAATAAGGAAGACTGCAAGTAACTCCCAGTCATGAGTAGGATAATTGTTTTGAAAGAACAATAACTATCCTGGTTCATAGGTGGTCATGATGATATTTTTCATGAAACAATATCCAATAACATTTATAGACATGTCACTGTAGTTAAAAAATCCATCTACAATATAGGATTTGGTTTTTATAGTTCCATTAATAAGAGTCTTATTCACATCATGAAAACATTCATCACACTCCTTTCTCTAGATTAAAAATATCCCTTATTGGATGATGTGGTCAGTGGATTAGAAATCAATGCATTGTTTTTAAAATACCTTATATAGTATCATAATAAAACACGATAACTATGATTATCATTTATAGTAGTAGGACATGACTACTCCTCTACATTCATTACCTTTGTAGAATCAACTAAGATTCATTCCCTGGTCATGATGATTCTTAAGAATGTAACTTATTATAACCATAAATCACATTTACATTTTTTACCAATATCTTATCCATCATTAGTGTTTTTAAAAATAAAACTTATTTGACCCTTTTGATTCTCATAACATTTGGAATATATCAAAATATCATTAATAAATACTACAACAAATATATCGAGGTAATCTTTAAAAACACTTTTCATAAAATCCATAAATATAGGAATATAATTAGTCAATATTAATGTAATAAAAACAAACTCATATTCCCATATCTAGTTTATAAGACAATCTATAGAATATCTACATTCATCACCCTTAACTATTGATACTTCATTCATAGGTCCATTTCAGAAATTAATTGAGGCCAACAATGATAGTACAAAATATATGAATCCTAGGAATTGGGTAATTATTCTTCAATATGACCCCATTTTGTTTTCTATAATTAATTTATATCCATACACAAGTGTCCTTTTTCTTTAAAAATTGAATAATTTCTCTCCCAAGGATATAAACGCGATTTAATAAAACCCTTCTCTAAATGACATGGAAGAATATTATGTATTTTCAATATCTCCAGATATTTCATTCTATGTAGGGATTATTATAATTGATTGGATCCATGTATGAAATCAATTTCAAATTCTATATATCTATTTGGGCTAGGCCTAGGTATCACTTTAAAAAATACATCAATGTATTATTGAAAAATATGGTCATTTTCTACCCTTATGCATTCATTTTCTCCCAATTCCCTAATAGTCTCCATAAAAATTACATATGTTATAGTTATAGAAAATCATGAAGACGTCATATATCTCTTATGAGGTTTTCAATTCACACCTAAAAAATATACTAGGATATGTTGTTTATCTTAGTATTATACATAAAAATAAATTTCATCCCAAAAATAGTGTGAAATACCACTATGAGAATGACTACAAGATATGAGATGAAATTTTACCCTCAAATTCTTATAATATGGTTTATATACACCATTTATTATTTTATAGTTTCTCTAGTAATTTTTTCTAATAACACTACATATATATGTTTTGACGTTGTTTTACATTCCATGCATACATGGATGAAATAATGGAATGTGTAGAACCAGCGTTAAACCACGAATTTATTTCTTTGAGAGAAGACAATAGTAAACCTAATCCAAATAATCTAAATTATATAGTTATGAAATTTTTATTAAGAAAAAATGTCATTTCAACATTGGAATATGCTAAGGTTATTGTTTTCCCTCCATTGAAATCTGGTTTGGAAATTTATTTCTAGAGTGACCATGCTATCTAAACATAAATAATTAAAAATTCAATAGTTATTTTACCATATTTCCTTTTTTTCATATTCATTTAGATATTGGGGAGTCACCTCACTAGGAATTTTATAATCTATACAATCATATCTTGCAAACATGTTAAAATTTTCTCCCCTTGTAATTAGATCCACAAATTATTCTTCCTAATTTTTTTGTATGGGATGATCTAGTCTCCTCACACCTTCTCTTCAACAAAAATTATTCATGGGGTTTATTTTGATATATATATTATTTTCTTAAGTATTATGTATCCTATTTGTTTTTATAAACTCACATTCAACCATTACATGACAGTTCAATGTTAACTCAAAACATTGATAGTCATGATTTTATAGACTCCTACATTTATAGTGTCTCAATCTTATATAAAACTATAAATCATTCATTTTTGAACTATTAAAAAGATATAGGTGTATTGAGAATATCTTTTTATGTTCCTTTCATAAGTACCCTTATATTCCTTTTTCCCTTTTGATTCAATTATAACAATTCCATACCAATTCATGTTCTCATCGATCTCATAAATTATATATTTTAAAATTTTTATCATGGACACTTCCCACTCGATCTCATTAATCTCACAACTTTTCCTATTATTCGTAATCAGTTTCAAATATTTATCAAATTCATATTCTAATGGGTACAGAAAGAAAGTGATATTTTCTATCTCTAAATACTGGTGTAAATAAAAAAAATCTACATAGGTGATCCATTGTTTAGAAATTAATTCATCTATTGATCCGAAAAAAGAAGGTAGACATTGTCAAAACAAGGATGCAAGAACATGTTGTCCCCTTTGAGGGGAATCTGGATTCTCATCATGATTAATGTTATTATTCATGACTCATTTTATGAGGTTTATCATACAAATGAGGTTTTATATTACAACTCCCATCAGGTTAGTAGGGATCTTAGTGAATCTTTATTTTCACTAGTAATTTTCATTGTTCCATCTATTTCATTCTATTTTAAAAAAAATAAGAAAACATCCATGAGAAACAAGTTACTTTTTGACATCCCTTATTTCATAATAATGTTTATTTCTTAAAATATCATTCTTAATGATGATATTCATCCAATATACTCTAATAATGATTAAAGTTTCTCTATATCATTCATAATGGTTAAAACAAGCATGTTATTAACCAAAAATATCCTCAGGCTATTTCAAACGAGGTGTGATGTATGTACCATTACGAAATAACGAGGTGACGATTGATTCAAATCCAAATGAACCATTTTATGGGTTATTATCACTAGATTTAACTTTTTTTAACCACATAAACTTGTATTATTTTGATAGGTATTTCATTACTTGGAAACCACTACCTTAATACTTCCCCAATATTCAAGCCTTTCAATGTATAAATAGACATATCACTTAGATTAATATGAATTTTCTCTAATTATAATGTCAAAAAATTACTTATCCAGAAATTCGATACTATATATTGAATCCCATATATTAATACATGAATTTTAAAATATTATCATAATAAAATTTTACATTAATAACATCTAAGGATATTTTCAGGTATAATGTCTTGGATACTAAGAATGTTATTCATGAATTAAATAAGGAAAAAATAAACAAAAAAATAATAATTTAGTCCTTTTGAATGACCCATTTTTAATCCATCCTACGAGGCCCCCATAAAATTAAATTCCATAAGACATTAATGAATACAAAAGTGTGAAAATAAAGCCCTATAATGGGTAAAACAATTCAATTGAACATTTACGATGATGACGTATAATACAAAAGACAATAAATGTGATAATAATAAAAAACACATGATACATAAAATGGAAATTTTTAGAAAAATGAATATTGGGGCATTGAGAAATATATCATAAAATTTTATAACTTATGAGTCATAAATAATAAAAACAAAGGTTATTCACTATGTTTTCATTGATGATGTCATCTCTAAAGATTAATTCATTAACTATTACATTAGAGCACAATTTGGGTACACTATTCACATATTTTAATTCATGTGATACAAATTGATCATAATAAATCATTTCACCACAACCTATTGGGAAAATTGAAAATGTTTCATACAATATAATTATGTATGTATGTTCTTAATGACGTGGTCATTAAATATTTTTTACCTAATATAAAGGTAATCCTAGATTCAAATATATGAATACCAAAAAAACAATATTAAATAATAGGTGAATACTAATGGATAAGAAATTTTATTGGGTATCTGCAATATATAAATTTTTTCATGTGAATGAGTGAAATTCACAAAATGAATTCGGCATCATGACAACATAATGTAAGGATTAAGAAATCGATTAATGGGATGGTATGAAAATCTCACATAGTTAAAACATTGTTTTCGAAATTATAAGTTAATTTAAAGGGTATTAAATTATTTTATTCCAATTTTGAGAAATTATTATTAAAATTTGTACATGAAAGGAAATGAGGAATTGTAAATTTCTATACCATTAAGATATTCTTCCTAAATCTTAACAATGGTATCAATAAAAATTAAGACACCATAAATGGACTCTATGGGAGTTATGTGACCTGAAAATCATGTATTACATATTTTTCGGGTATATTATTATGGGATGGGTGGTTTTTTTTAATTAATTTGTAGGGAATTATTTATTAATTTCATAACATTGGTTTCTGGACTCTATAGTAAAATAATCCAAACCATAGTCAATAACATGGCTTTTTTAATGGGGATTATACATAATAATGTTATTTATGTATTCTATAATTTAATGAAATGAATTCTATATAAAAAAATGCATGGTGATGTGGAAGTTACTCTTGTCTATAAAGTATTTATTTTAAAACATTAAAATAAAATATAAGATTTGGAGGATTCATTAAAGGTCAATAAAATTAATCAAATTACCTTAAAAATGAAATATTTTAAATTAAAAATATGATATTTTGTTACTATTTATTGTATTATTAAATAAAATTTTGGATATTATAATATTGTAATACATTGCATTAATTTATTCAATATTTACTTTTATCACAAATATTAGACTATTACATAAATGTCTTAGAAATTCAGTATTATTTTATTTTGATTTGATGATTTTAAAAAAATATTAATTTTATCAAAATATTTCTATAAATGTAAAAAATTTAATTTTTCAATTCCAAATAAATATTAATTGTATAATATTGTTTTTTTTTCAATTTTAACATTTTTAGACCCATTATAAATTACATTTGGCTTAATAAAATTATATAATCATTTATATTAAATTGAAAACATCTTTAATAAGGATATATTTTTATTATTACATTTATTTTATACAATTTCGATTTTTTAAAAGGGAGTATTAATTAAGACTATTTATTTCCAAATCATAAAATTTTGTTAATTCATAAATAAACCCATATTTTATTAAACTTCTTGTATAATAATTTATCATGTAACCAATATAACACAATCAGTTTTTGGGAATTATATTTTTCAAATAATTTAAAATTATTTATTGCTTTCCATTGCAAGCTACACTATGTTATGATTTCCATATATTTTATATTTCTTCTTTCAATGGATGAATGAAATATATTAGATTGTGGTAAATGAATCACTTATATTATGTTGTGGTACATGGAACACTTTTTTTTTTCTTTTTACACATAATTTTCTAGTTCCTTCATTAGCTTTCTCAACACATAAGTCGAAGTTTTACCAAAATAAAATTTAATATTTATATTATTATGAATTTATTATTATATTTATCACCTAGAGGATGGAATTGAATTTAAGATTAAGATTCTATAAAATTTTAAAATATGGATTACATATTTATATAATAATAATCCTTTGGTTACAAATTAATTTGATATTTGAGTTAAATATTTTTGGAAATTAAGAAATTTATTTTTCTGAGAATCTATTTTTATTTTCACAAAAATGTTGTATCTCAATAAATAAAAAAAATTGATGAATTATTTTAATTATAATTATATTTTAAAAATTATATAAACTTTTCAACATTCATCTAATTTTTTATCTAGAAAAGAATAAAAATAAATCTTATTTTAGGCATAAAAAATATATTTTTCCAAAAGATAGTTTTTCCACCTTATAATGTTGAACCACTATTAAAAATACCTTTTAAAATATTTAAATTTTCTATTTAAATGAAGAAAATTTATTTTTATGTTCATAAATAAAAAATTATTTTTTTATAATTTTTAATATTTTTCATAGAATATTCTTTTTTGATTCATACAGGAAAATACTAAATTTTAATTGAAAACAATATTTTCATATAATTTAATTTATATAGATAAATTTTATTTTATGTTATAATTATATTATATTTATATCAATGAAAAATATATTAATAAAATATATGTTATTTCAATCAATTTCTTGTTGAAATTTTATGTAAAAACAATCATACATTTCAAAAATTTCACTGTTGAACACCATTGTTTCGTCCCCTTTGTAAGATTAATTTTAAAATAAATACTTACACTTCTATGATTTCAATTTTGAGAAATTGTTTCTATAATTTTATTTATAATAATATAAAATTTATTAAAAAATCATCTTATTTATGGCAAAAAATATATTAGTGAATGTATTTAAAAATAATTATAATGATTAAAGAAAAAACAAAATTTCGTAGTGGTTAACCATTAAACACAAGGGGAAAATGATCTAATAAAATGTCCAAAACCCATTCCAAGTCCATATAATGAATAATATATATTTTAATGAAACTATACAACTATTTGAGGAACATTTTATAAGAGAGACCCTTAATTAGTATTTAGCGTTTTGTATTTACAAGAATATAACTCCTCTACTAATATATCAAGAAAATAACCCCTCAGATATTTACAACTCTAAATCCATGTGTATCATCCATAAACATCCCACATATGTTCAAAGAATCCATCCTATAATCATTAGGTCTAAATTTTGGAATCATACAAACCATGGTTCTTTTTTGGTTCATATAAAAAGTAGTTGCCCAAAGATATGGTGACATTGTTAAACGAGAAATTTAATTTAACTCATTCTCCACTAAAATAATTATTTTAATTATTAAATTATTATATAATATTTAATATATAATAAATATAATAATATTTATTTATTATAATGGTTAAACCTACACCTACACACAATTTCATATAAACGGATAACAAATCATTGTTTGTATGTACGGTGGACTTCTACTTCACAAATTAATGTAGGTAATTCTTATATTACAACCACACTAGGTGTGTAATACTGAATTAATTAATTATTGTAAATCATATATGTTATATATATTGTTTATATATTTATTCATAAATTATTATATTGTAGATATCTTCATGCTTTCATTTTTTTGGAATTTGATAACTTCGTTTGTGGTTGTGTGGAGTATCGCATACTCAAAGAGTTATGATTTGTTCACGCATTACATGGAATTAATTATTGATGGGTTTTATAAAATTATATATATAAATATATATTAAATAAATTTTATATTTTAATTAAAATATATATACAGTTTAATTTTCATTCATTAAAAATATTACATGATAATGGAATCATCATCCTTGCATACATACAACTTACCATCTCTATGATTGTTGTATTTCATTTCATAATTATATCATTTATGGATTGTCATAAAAGAATATATAATAAATATATATGATATTTATATCACTTTTTATATTTTGAAAATAATAATATCATTATATATGTATGAGGATGATGAATAACAAGCCAATCTATATACATAAAACAATGATGTTATTAGCTGAGATATTACTTTTTCAAGAAATTGAAAACAAAAAGGTAATACAAATCCATTAAAATAATATATGTAATGAAATAAGAGGATATTTTTATTTTTATTTTTTATAATAAACCTATATTTATTATACATGAAATATGAATTCGTGTGAAAATATTCAAGTCTTATGGTAAGAGAATTTCATCCCACTTTTTATACCAATGAGATACAATAAAAAATTCACCATGTGTTTCTTTTATGTCGGGTATATAATTAACTATGAAAGATAATTAATTTCATTTATTTCATGATATTAAATGTTTAAATTAATGTTATTATTTAATGATCATTATTATACAAATGTTACTCATATAATTGGGATATTTTTAGTCTCACATTTATTTCTACAGCACTTACTTCTTATTCAAAACAAGTTTCATTTATAGGTGGTATATAATTCCCATGAATATATTATTTGAAAAATACCCTTAAATAAATTTGTATTTACATATCTATTTTATTATCTCTCTTTCCAAAGGTTTAAGTGTTAATGTTTACCAAATTGCAAAGGTAATTGTGTCCAATTTCACTTCTTTTATATATATGTTATTTTATGAGTGCACATTCTTTTATAAGGTGTATAATCTTCCCCCATGATGTGTTAAATCATGAATATCCATATATTAATTAAATATAATATTTAAATAATGTTCTTATTTCATGGAGATTATGATTCAATGTTTCTAAATTACTAATAATATATTATTAAAATCTCATCGTTCATTATGATTTATTGGGATAATGATTCCATGGATGAAATCATGTGATCCATATTTCATGATTTATAATTTAATTTCTTTTAATATTGTGATTCAATACATATTAATGCAGTTATAACATTTTTCATTCTTTTTTACTTATGATAATTAAGAAAATGTTTTAAATAAAATAATACATTCCTTCTCTTTGGTTGAGAATTTTTTTATACCAAAACCATGTTTTATAAAAATATTTTGAAAAATGTTTTAAAAAAAGATTTAAATTTTAATTTAAGCTCTTTGGTAAGAAATTGGATTTGTAAAAGTTTTTTGTCTTATAAAATTGATTAAAATAGTTTTCAATTCTTCATTTATATGTTTTTAAAATTATTTTCAAAGAAATTCATTTTCTAAATGTTTTATGTTATAAAAAATTAATGATAAGTGATATTAGCCACAATACATGAAAATAAAACAATATTCAAATATTTTTCCATATATGATGACATCTATTGTTGTTTACTATTCATTACTATAGTTATGGTCTATGAATTGTATGCATATTATTTTTATGAATAGTTTATGTTTTGATAGAATTATTTTGATGATGACCATTTCTCTTCTACATAATATAACAAGATAAACGACTTATGAATCTCCATTCATGTAATGGGTTTTTAGTGTATTAAATTATTATGAAATATTTCCCTTTTCCATTTGGTAATATATGAAGAATTGATTATGATACCAATTTCATTTCATATGCTATGATATGATGTTAATGAAACACATCCTTATTTATAGGCCAGGATATAATGACTAATTATGATCTTGTGGAACACATATAAATGATTTAATTAAATGATAGATGGGACCCATATATAACCAAAACTCATTAGGTCAAAATTATATCCCATGATATTAAAATTGGTGGAATTTATTTTGAACTCTGATTAGTAATGGTCATTTTCCATTATGAAGTTATGTGGAGTGAACCATTAATACTAAAATGGTATTAAGAGTTAACTTTGAATACAATGATGGTCATAGAATTGAACTTTTTCTACTAATATAAGAAAAATTTAAATATGTCTGATCCCATAGGTTAATAATATTTAAATTGATCCACACAAAGAAAAGGGATGTTATTAGGGTTGGTGGTGTGTCCCACCAAATAAGTGAATCCCCATGAAGTTCCCTAGAATATTTTTGACAATGAGACATGACTAATTTGGAATGAATTTTTGTTCTAATATGCATGTTAAAAGTAAATGGCTTATGAAAATGTTATTCTACCATGACTCATGTTCTCTTATTTCCTTATGATTCTTGTCTTATGAACCGACATTCATTATTCCATGACTCATGATTATGATCTTTTATATGCAGGGTATAATCATAAAATCTAATGATCATGTTCACATCCCCTTAATTTTTTTTATTCATACATATATCCTATATTTTTACCCATACTATGAATTTTATCTCACACACTATCAGGTTTCATTTCCCCAGGTTATGAATGATTTTTTAGCATAATTACTACATGGCAAGATAATTATGGGAGATTTTGATTATATTCCACCATATTAGAACAACGTCTTCCAATATTACAAATTTACATAACTATTATGATACTCAAGCATTAAATTTTTTAATGTGATGAATATTCATGTAAAATAATAAAAGATCTATCAATGTTAAGCCGATGTCACTATATTTGCAATATATTTAATGGTTTATTCAACCATTTGAATCTTGGAATCATAAAAAATGATTAGATCCCATGGGATATTTCTGTGTATTTGTCTAGGGATATATCTAATGGTAATTCTATGTATGGTTCAATTTTTAGGAAAACATCCTAAAATTTTTCAAGAGGATTGAGATAGTGGATTACAAGAAAATACATACCTATCTAGATTCTATAAATCAATTTCATGTTGGAAAATAAATATGTTGTGAATGTTGAAAAGAAAGAAACAATGTAATTAACTATAATAAGAAAATGAATAGTTCAGTCTACATAATGTATGATAGTCATTTCCTCCGTAATGTATCATCAACTATTTAATTCATTAAATATAGAATTAATTTTCATTATGAATAAATATACCTTAGTGGAAATATTATGTATGAATTATTCAGGGTTTTAAGAGGAATTATCTTGTTGATGACGATGAAGATACCATGAGTAAAATATGTAATGTATATTCTTTTCAAATATTACTATTTTATTAATGATAAATTTTAAATTGCATGATTCATATTTAATATTTGAGGAAAAACCATTATATTATTATGAAGAGTAAATGGACTATGAAAGTCTTTGATTGATAATTTCATTAAGGTAATTGGATTAATGGAATATGTTATAGAAATTATGATGTATAAAAGGATTGTCTTTCGAATTATTTCATTAAGGATTTTCTAGAATATGTTAAATGATATAGATGGCTTAGAAATTTTATTTACTAGAAAGGTTACATTGATGATAGGTAACCCATAACATGTTCATGAGGATAAGAAAATATTGTCTAGTATGGTTAAAGAGTGGATGTTTTGGATAAGGTAAATTGGACTATATTTATCACCTCGTAAATGATAAATGAATGGTTTAAAATGTGGTTTATACAATAATTGATGATGTATATAGATTATTTTTATATATGAAATATATAAAACAATATTAAGAATATGTAATCATCTATTTATTTAATAGGGATTTATTGTAATTCATGTTATTACTATGTATCAAGAGAATACATGATATTGTTCTTAAAATATTTTGTAAGTGAAAACATTGAGATAATTTATGATATATGGGAGATCAATGGTAATATAATTTTGAGAAGATTAGTAACATTCTTTATATTGTGTTTTACATTAATCCTTTAGAAGGGTTATATATATAACCACTTGTGGAGTGGTTTGAGTTGAAAATTTTATTGGGTTTTAGATATTGACAAATTACATCACTATATATAGATTAATTATTATTTAATAGATTATTATAATGATATTGGTTTTGATGATACATGCATGTTGATGCAATCACTTATCCAACTATAATTTAGACTTATGATCAACTAGTGATTTAAGGAAAAAGTCACATCAATTTAATGGAGTAACAGATGAAGTGTAAATTGATCATGCAACAAACAATGGTTATGATTGTTTTTATGAATGGAAATTAAATCACGTAATTATATATACTCATGGAGATTCATAATATTTTGTAAATGGGCCATGAAATAAAATGGTATACTATTATCCTCATTTTTGATGATATCAATGATATTGTCAACCCTCTTTGGTTTATGGATTTTAGATCATAATAATTTTCATTAAATATCCATCCATTACTCCCCATCAGAACATGATGGTTATATTTCACTTATAATTCCATTTTTTAATTGGTAACATATGTTCTCTAATGTGAAAACATATTTATATGTTACTATAGTTAATTGTTATATTTCTAGTTATCTCCTTTAAAGGATGTACTTATATTTGTTTTTATGATGTAGGGTCCTACTAAAGAAACATTAATCTATTAAACTATTAATAGCCTGGAATAATTTCATGGGAGAATGTAATTTTAAGGGGTTAGAATGTAACACCCTTATATTATATAATTTGCTTCGAATAAATTTAATTTTTAAGGGATTTCACACCACGTTACACAATGTAATGATTGATTTAAACAATTAATTCAATATTTCACTACATAAAACACTTATATTATCTTTTAGAACACATTAACAGATGTTTAGATTATGTTACACTCAATTCTGAGTTCCTTCGATATGTTTCATTTCACGGAATGACTCATATTCATGAACTATAATATACTATTAATACTATTAATAAAATATTATTATAGTTACTACCAACCTATTAGAATGGATTTTAAAAAAAATATTTAACGAATTATGAAAATATTGATTAAGCATTTATATAAAATAAATCCTCTGGTTAATAATTAATTAGAAATGTGAGTAAGAACTATTTAAATGTAATGAAAATCCTTTTTTGGAAAATTATTTTTCGATGAAAAAACATTTTTTATCTCAATAAATTAAAAAATTCACTTTTTATGAATGATTTCAAGGAATATTATGTATAATATATCTTTTCAAAATTCTAACATTAATATTCTATATTGATTAGAAAAGTGTTAATAATAAATTCAAATTTAGGTGCAAAAATATATGTTTTTATAAAAGAGAGATATATCACCATTTGATAGCATACTAATTTTAATAAGAAATTTCAAATATATAAAATACTATATTTGAAAAAATTAAAATTTATTTTTTAAATAACAATATTAACATTATCTTAGTGTTAATATTTGATATTTTTTTAAGAAGATTCATTTTTTGATGAATTCTGCTAAATATAATATTTTAATTGAATACTACATTTTTATAATTAATTTATATATTTATATTTTAATTTAAAATATTTTTAAATTATATATACATAATTAGTATACAATATAATACAATTATGGTCATTTTAATCAATTATACATTGTAATTTAACATAATAACTGTACACAATTTTTAACATATTGACATTAAAAAATTGTTGTCTTATCATATCTGTAGTATTATTTTTAAATAAATTTCATTGGATTCTATAGTTGGAATTTTTAAAAATGTATTAAATATTATTAATATAATGTATATTTAAATTTTAATAATATAAAATTAATTATTTAAAAAAAATATTTGTGAATGTAATTTAAATTATTTATAAAGATTAATGTTAAAATGAGTTTATATTGTGGTTAATCATTAATCCTATGAAACAAAATAACCTTTACACATCTCAAAAACCATATTCAATGTGCATATTTAAAAAATCTATCATTTTTATAGAAAATTTAGGATTATTGGAGGATCATGATTCACGGAAGGCCTTCTAATAGTGTTTACCTTTTTTATTTACCAGAATTACACTCCTCCTCCACTATACTCCTCCTACACAATATAAAGGACTCGGCCCATCAATTATTCACAACACTCAATATTTCCAGATTGTAAAAAACATACCCAAATGATATTCAACCATCCCTCCAATCATCTTATACGACTTACATGATTTATAAAAAAACATGGAAGAATGTTGGTTAAAACAAAAATAATTTACCCTAAGAAGATGTCACATTCTTCAAAAACACCTTTTATTTTATTTTTTTATCGACCAATGAAATTAATATTTTTCATTGATTGTATAATAAAATTTTTATCCTGAATATATTTATCTTTTTATGTTAACTTTTGAACCTTAAACTACAATCAATTTCCTCAAATGAGATATGCAATCATTTATCTTGTGTATAGCAGAGTACCAACTTGAATATCAAGGCCATTTGTTTCTTCCATTACCTATGAAATATTTAAAAATATGATTATTTTATTATTTAAAATAATATATATGTTTTGTTAGGCTTATTGATAATTATATAATTATTATTTAATACATACATTCATGCTTTCCTTGAAGGAAAATGATAATTTAGTTTGTGGTTGAGTGAAATACTACCTCCTCCAAACAATGTTATAAAATCAATTTGTACACAAAATGTATTAATGTTGGTTTTAATAAAAATTTGTGTTATATAAGAATAAATAATTATATTTTAATGATAATATATATATATATATTTAGTTTTTTTTTCAAAAAAATATGACAACCAAATAGAAACAACATTCATGCGTACGTAGGGCCTTCCGTCCCCATGAATCATGTATTTCATGTAATTTATCTATATTTTATATATTATCATATAAAATTATAAAATTAATATATATGATATTTAAATCATTTTTTACACTGTTTAAATAAGTATGTTATTATCTCATTTAGTTGATTAGGAATGAAAATTCAAAATATATACAAAAAACAAAGTGGTCATTAACCAAAACCTAACATTAACATGAAATTTTTAATAAATGGGTAATATAAATTCATGATAAATTCATATATATCATGATATCTAGTAATTTTATTATGTGGTAGTTTTTTAATAAAATTATTTATATTACACATGAAAGAAAAGTAATTTTTTTATTAAGAAAAACTCCATTTTTTGGGTAAGGGGGAACCCAAATGAATTCAAAGACCTGAAGTCAATCAAGATCCTCAATCCAATGTACCAAAAAAACAAATTGATTAATATCTAAAAATAAAAAACTATCACCATCATGAAATCATTTTGATGAGCTTCCACCTTCTCAACACTGCTCGGCTAGTAGTCCCTTGCATGAATTCAAGTCCACGTAACTGATATAAATCACTACACCCTCTCACTCATTAAATTCCATGTATATATGATATTTGAATGCTCCCTAATATGAACCTCTCCTAAAACTGTCCTTTTAGAATAATCTGATACATTAACCCAAGACTGCTGGAAATAGCACCACAAAACAACCATACCAACAGAACATCCAAACCGAGGATTCAAAAATGAAACCGACCGAAGATCATTCCCAAATTCAAATTTCCATCCAAAAAACTACAAAAGATTCATAGAAAAAATATTTGAACCAAGATCAATAAACTTTAACTGGGAAAAAATCAAGAACCACAGCTGATCTTTTAATAGCACAGACCCCATGCCATTCCATATCAATTATTTAAATGAACCTGAATTTAACAACCAGACCAATAAAATTTGAAGAACGAACTGAAAAGATCCAAGGAAGAAGCACACAACACACCAAAGGTCACATAAGATCACATATAACAAGGACAAAGAATTCTAATGTTGAAATTCATTTCATTAACTAGTCACTGAAACACCAATACAACAGATGAATATACCACCACAAGCCAGATCAAAAGTCATGTCGCTATCTCCGAGACTGCACTCAAATCCCTCAACAAACCACTCAAAGAACGCAAAGCAGCCACATATGAAACCCACATACATGGAAAAAACCCCCAAACCTACATTGTTCCATCGTAAATTTACCTCTCAAGTCAGGGATACGGCCAGGATATA
The DNA here is from genome assembly GCA_963277665.1 of Viscum album. NCBI lineage: Eukaryota > Viridiplantae > Streptophyta > Magnoliopsida > Santalales > Viscaceae > Viscum > Viscum album. The sequence continues at coordinate 933,109,316 of OY728140.1, forward strand.
GGCCGAAAATGGTGGAATTGTTGGAAGGAGGGTCCCCAATTTTGTGAGCCACACCACGAGTCAACAAACCGAAATATCAAGGGAAAATGCCACCAGACAGGGCTAGAGAAGATGGAGGATGTAGTAGGGTAAAAACCCTAGATTCACGGTTCCCCATACAGTCTCATCGAGACCATTCCATCTTCATATATTAATTATACTTGATTTTTTATGCATAAGAAGAAACTCTAGTCTTAATGTGAGGGAATTTCATCTCACCATTTATAAATGTGAGATACATTCCATATTCAACATGAGTATCATTTATGTGGTTTATATATTTGATTATGAATTTTTATATAGTATTTTACCTTTATGAAATGATTTTTTTCATTTCAAATGATATTATTCATTCATGTTTATCATTATTCAAAAGTTACTTAAGTAATAAGGGGATTTCTAATCTCACTATTTTTTGTGAGGCTTATCAAATAATCACAATAAGTATAGTTAATGTGATTTATTTAATGATTTTAAATTTATTTTATGATTTTTAACATTATTTTTATGGGTAATTACATATTGATCTGATTATATATCTTCTTTGGTGTATATAATTCAAATGTTACCAAATTGGTTTGGTAATTATGTCTCAATTTTCATTATTTAAGTCACATGATTTGTTATGAAACTACATTTTTTATAAGAATTATATAGTAACATTTTATGTGTTATAACAAAAATATCATTAAATAGCTCATATTTTATGATTTTTGTCATTATATTCATTCATGGGTATAAGGATTCAATGTTACTAAAATGGTAAGATTTTATTTCTACAATCCCATCTTTTATCAAGAATATATATGATTTCTATTATGTTAAATGAAATATCAATATATTTATTTCATTAATTCTACAAAATATTATTCTAATATTATTATTCATCAAATATTCTTGCAATGGTACAATTTTTATACTCTTCAGTAGTGAAGTTAAATAATAAATTGTTTTAAAAAAATCTATCATTATATCTCTCTTTAGTTAGAAATTTGTTTTCTCCCAAAACCATGTTATCTATAATAAATACTTTTTTAGAATAATATTTAAATATATTTTTCAAAGGAATTTATTTTAAAATGTTCTTTTTTTGAAAAAATAATAATTGTTTTTTAGCTATTCTTTTATAGTTTTTAAAATTTATTTTCAATGAAAAGTGTATTCAAAAAAGTTTTTGTTTTAAAAACCATTTTTCAAACAAATATGTATATTTTCTTCAAGAAGTTGTTTGATAATATCTTTAATAAATATTTCCCATTTATGATTACATCATTTGGTGTGACCTACTAATTTCATGGTATTTGATCCCTGAATACCATTGATATTATTTTTCTAAGTGGTTTATGATTTTATGCTATAATTATTGTGAATCCCATTTATATTAAACATGTTATACCATAATAAAATGATTATGAAACCTACTTCATTTAATTTTATATACTCTTATGAAATGATTATGAAACATGTATATTTTCAGTAGTTTACGATATGATGAATTTTTTATCATACCCGTTTCATTTCATGAGTTATGATATAATGTTTATGAATCTTATTTCATTTTATGGGTTATGAAATGATAATTGTTTATAATCTTATGAAACAAATATATAATATTTCATTATGTGATGGGTGGAACCCATATATTCCTCTAATTCATTTGGAAAAGATTTCAATCTCAGGATATTGACATCACTAGAAGAGGGATTGAAAATTGTTCTCTAAAACATTTCTCAACTAAGAGGGTCTTGAGTGTGAACCTTGAATAGATATTCGGGATTATAAGTTGACCTTAACGTAAAATATGGTTTAAGGAGCTGACCATTACAACTAATATGGAAATATTTTTGAAGGTATTGATCCACAATGGTAACAAGGTAGAACCAGATCCATTACATGCAATGGGCTAATACTCGGGATGGTTGTGTGTCCTGACCAGTACGTGCATCACCCAATAATTGACCAGATAATGTCTTGAAATGACCCATGACTTATAAGGAATCGTTTTAATTATTATGTGTAATCCAAAATTCTATGTATTATTCCAATGTTATTCTATAATGACTCATATTAATTGATTTAATTATGATTATTGACATATTAACTCCAAATCGTTATTCCATGACAAATGATTTTGATCATTGGTATGAAGGGTATGATATTCAAATGTCCCAATAAGGTTCTCATACCCTTATTTCCATGTTATAATTATGTATCTCTTTTTTAACCCTTTCTAGGAATCAGATCACTCTTTTTCTTATGTTTCATTCCCGCTAGTTATAAAGATATTATTTAAGTTAGAGTACAAATGTTGATGATATGTTATATATTTTTTTAAGATATTTCACCAAATTATATGAATGTGTATTAAGTTTCCAATGAAACAAGTCAATTTGTTTCCTTGGGCATGTAATTTTTCAATGATCTAAAAATTTGTCTAAAATGATACAATATCCTAATATGTTAGTCCTATGTCTCTATATTAACAAAAAGGAATAAATATATTCTTTATTTTGATAAAAATGAAAATGTAAAAAAATTTACTATAAAGATATATATATGAATTTTCATATTAGACCACTTAATATGATAAAGGTGTGGTTAAATATGGTAGTAGATTAATGGGGTGGTTTAGCTTACATTAACATATTTTTGATATCCTATTATGAGAACTTTTCTTGTCATTTATTTTATTCAATATACACTTTTTGATGCTCTAATAGGCTTTGTCAATGGTAAATCATAGTGGCAAAAACTCCGTATGAAATTTTAAAAAATATACTTAATAAAATAAATCTTCTGGTTGAGTTCATCATTCTTCTATTCTCTATCATCTATTTGTTTTCATTTTCATTTATAAAAACTAATTATAATAGAAAAAAATTAGCATTGGATATAATTTCAAACATCCATTATAATAAATGGTGAGATTATATAATGGTTATATTTAACCACTATCATATTGACCAATGGTTAGGTAAAAATATAATACAAATAATAACTTTTTTCCATTATATTGTATATATAATACATCATTCGTCAATATTTAATACATTATTACTAAAAAAATTTATTATTACTTTGATAGTTTCAACTATATTAATAACCTATAAGTTTCATTTAATGGTTTTTTATTGGTTTAAGCTTCCACATATATTTTGATCCTATGGACTTATCAAATTTCATTGGTTTTAATATTCATATACTATTCTTATATATTCTGGTATGTATTATTTTATGAAACATAATTTTTTTTAACATTATTTCTATGTACATAAATTATAAAATATAATAATATTGACATTGTGAATGAAATTTATATCTTGTTTATAATGAATATAATAAATTCTTAATTCCATCACAAATAACACTATAAAATACATTATATTTCATGTATTTTTTAAAATAAGGATTCAAAATTTGTTTTTATATATTCTCTTTATTTAAAACAAGTATCGTATGGATTTCCATGAAAACAATCATTTTTTAAAAATATAATCCATTTCCAATTAAATTCATAGTTCATATTCAAGAACATTCATATATAGTTGTTGAAATGGTTTTAATGGAAGATGATGAAGGATACCAGGAATTTGTATTTTCACAATTTACCAAGTGATCATCTATTAGAAAATAAACCTATATCATCATCATGGAATCCATCAATATAATGTTAAATATTATAGAAACAATATAGCATGGTTATCAATTAATATAATTTCATTCACTAGAAAACAACTACACATCATTTGACCCCTACCAATATACAGAGACTTACCCTATTAGCCATAATTGAGGGTAAACATCCCATATGATTATCTATGTCCCACCGAGTACCAATAACAATTTTATAACTCTAAACTACTAAACATGTGTAACAGTCCTTTACACATGACAACCCACATTCTCCCAAGACATTTATATAGAGAGGATAATTTCAATTAAATACAATACAATTTCATCTTATCATTAGGACAACCATTTATGCTACTCACACCTTAGAACACCCACATAGGAAAACACCCTTTATCCAAGCATAACAATTAAATTTATTTTAGCTACACTTGAAAGAAATATCTATTTATAATTATTCATATATCCTGAATTCCAATCACACATAATGAAGAATGATGAAGCAAGAAGTACATGTTTTTTACATAATAAATCATTTTTCAATGGTAACTGGGACATTCCCGATTCCACTCAGAATACTATATATTTCAATGAAATTCAAAACCAATTATAAAATCATTAATAAATTATTTCACTACATTAAATAATTTTATTTAAATAATTTAATTAAAAATGTTCAAATTCATCCAATATTAAAAAATCACATCTTTCATACCATTTTTTAAATAAATATCACAATTAATTTTAGGGACAATTATCATGATTGAATAACTCATTTCATTTTTCCAAAAAGAGGAACATTACATGAATATATTTTTCATATCATATCGTACGAAAACCCCCAATTTTGCAAAACATTAATAATATTCTTGAAAATAACATTCCTTGATACAACTACTTGATATATGTCAAAAAATATATAAAACATTAAAAAACAATGATGATAGAACATAAAATCATGTATTAATATTCAAAGTGAGATGATTTTGAAACATACGTAAAATAATTGTAATATTTGATTAGTACAAGTTATTCACACACTAAAGGAGATTAGTGAATAACTATTCAGGAGGAGATCCTCACCTGTGAATCCCATAATGTCAAATTTAGATTTTATGATCCTAATGTTAATGAACAATCATGGAGGATAAATAACCAAAACGATTTTCAATATTTGAAAATCGATCAACCCAAATACAAAGGATATGTCCTCTTAATATGAATGACTTATGAGAAATAATTTTACTTCATATCCAATCCCATATATTAAGAGAGAACATCCCAAGTGTATGATTACATTAAATGAAAGAGGATAGATATTGAAATCATTAGAATAACAACAATGATCATGATTATAACATGGATTATATTATTATAATTCCTCATAATCAATAATAATGTCTCATCAAATAAAAAGGAGAAATTAAAAATGATAATTGGTTTTTAGTGATTCATGATCTTTTGTAATAGGAGAATTAATGGGTTAAATGTGATTGTATCCACATAATTATAATAATTTTTATACCAAAAAATTTATTTCCTCGTAGTTTTGCTGCATGATTTGTTAAATCACATTCATACTTGGAACCTGGTTGTGGGATATTAAAGAGTACATATTATTTGTTAATATGATATTACTAACCCTGATTATACTATGTGAAATAATTTTTTAAAAAACAGTGTGGTTTTTGAAGAAGGTTCAATGGTTTGTCTTATCTTGGCACCAACACTGCACCAATGAAAATGTTTCCAAAAAAGATGTGTTTTATAGGATGACCCAAATGATTAATCATACATATGAACCAACTGTGAAAATTCCATGTAGAGAAATAATTTTTTCAAAATGACTCCCATAAAGAGAAGGAAGAAATATAGACTCAAACATACTTGAAACTATAGAGATTGAAATCTTTGTTATGTGAATATTATCCTTTATATATAGATTTATAACTATTGAAATTGTCATATATAAAGGAAAATAATGAGAATATATGACATAATTTATGATGAAATATAAAAACATCTCTACACTACATGAAGAAAAAATTAAATAGTATATATATTTTTCCTTCATGAATGGTAATCAAAAATGCATTTAAACTTGAAAATGTAATAAATTGTGATCAGTAGAAAAAATATCTAAATTTGTGATCCACAAAAATATAATAATAATGATATACCAGTAATCATTGTAGTCAATAATGAGAAACTGTCTAATGGAAATTCCTTATATGATATTTCATCAAAAAAGATATGAATGATCCTTTACTACTTAATCATAAATGAACATAAACATCAACAACCAAATGAAACCTAGAAAACACTAAACATTAAAATATGTAAACATAAATCCAAAACTACTGCATTTAAAATTTATATTCCCTCAAAGAAAAAAACAATCATTAAACTATAAAATGGTTAATAGTTATAAATAACTAATGTATAAACATAGGTTAAATAAAAATTCATAGTCAAACATTATATCAAAAAAGTGTAACATATGAACTTGTTTCCAGAATATTTCCTCCTATTGAAAAAAGCATCAATTTGAAGATTGTAATGGATATATTTTTACCCAAAACAACCCACACATTCCATTTTAGGATCATTTTATTGAATATATCACACAAAAAGTGAAGGATGATAGTTATTAGTCTAAGGGGATGATGCATCCATTAGCAATAATAACATTGAAATGGGAGAATATCACCCTGGATATTGTCACTGAACATCTGAAAACATCCAATGGAAATTATTCTAACTTGGTTGTATTGGATCATCTTAGAATTACTACACATTTCATTGAAATTAGAGATAGTTTCTCATTGGATCAACTAGCATGGATATATATCAGAGAAGTGGTAAGGATTCAAGGAGTACCAATATCTATTGTAACATATTGATATTAAAGATTAACCTCTATGTTTTAGAAGAGTCTTCAACATGCTCTGAATATTGAGTTGAACATCATTAAGACTTATCATTATCCAAATATTGGAAAAGTTTAGTGTTATATCCAAACAATTGAAGAAATTTTGAAAGTATTCTCAGTGTACCTCAATGGATGATGGGATAAACATCTTACTCTAGTTGAGTTCTCTTACAACAACAGTTTCCACTCAATCATCGAAATGGTTCCTTATGAATCCATTTATGGGAAGAGGATCAGGACAACATAATGTTGGGTTGAATTTCGGGAGTGATAAATCCTCTGTCCAAAAAATGATCGATTAAATGGTGGAGAAGGTTAAGACCATCTAGCAGTACATTAAAGCAGCACAGAGTTGGCAAAGGAGATATGCATATAATCATCGATCAGACATTGGGGTTGTTATTGGGGACATGGTAATCCTCTTCATATCACTGTGAAAGAGAGTTATGAGATTTGGGATGAAGGGAAAGCTTAGTCTAAGGTACTTCGGCTATTTTGAGATCATTGATCGCATTGGATAAGTGGCCTATCAACTTGCGTTCCCACCGAACCTATCTCAAGTACATGATGTATTCCATGTATCACTCTTGAGGAAGTACATACCTGACCCATTACATGTACTCAATCCATGGGTGGTACCATTGGATAATGACATCTCCGATGAAGGGAATCCCGTGAAGATATTAGATAATAGAGAAAAAGTTCTATGATATAAGATCATTCCCCTCATCATGGTGATGTGGAAAAACCACATGATTGAAGAGGTAACATGGTAATCAGATAAAGTGGTGAATAATAGATACCCTAATCTATTTTAGTGTGTAAAAATGAAATTTAGTGGGTGAAATTTCTTAAGGGGGAAGAGTGTAATGACACAAAATTTTATTAATGAAAAATTCATGTAGATCCAAAAATATTCCTTATTAAATAAAATGGTTATATAAAATATGCACTTCATTAGTTTTACATTTTTTTATTTTAATATACTATTATGAATTGTTAACATTGTTAATATAGCTGTAAAACAGTGACCACTTGATTAGTAAAAATATATATTATTAATAAATCCAAATCACTCAGATAAAGGAAGTGATGACCTTATAAAGTATAATTGATCCATAAAAATCCCATTTTTCAGAGCTCAGAAAGTTGGTGGCATCTCTAGGGTTCTCTCTTGACCAATCCCATGATCAGCTTCAACACGATAATATTTAGAGGAACTGTCTATTGGATAAGTTGATGTTAATTGAGATTACCACCTGAGAAATGTTTTCTGATCCACCCCAAGAGTCTATCGCCCTTTCACGCCTTACCCTAACGTATTATGTGGGTATTTTAAGGGTTTATGTAACAATAAATTATAACTATGGTTATGTTTAATATTTTTGTATTGAATAATTTATATACATTTATTTTATTATTGTTACTTTTAAATAGTTTTTAAAGATCATACATTATTTTTTGGAAATATTCAACTAAGAAAACTATTTTGATGAATTTATAGATTTTTGATTTAAAAATGTATTAATTGAATATTATTACTCAATTAACTATTTTATATATAAATGATAATATTATTTTTATAAATAATATTTTAATTTTTATTATGTTTTGAAAATAGTTTTTGTCAAAACCCATGAATTTACAATAAATGTAATTTTTTATTTTAAAATTAAAAAATCAAACATTTATAATTTTTTATATAAAATGAATATAATTTTTTGGAATCAGGATTTCCAAATTATCCAGTGGTGAATTTTTCATCATTTTCTGAGACAGTCAACATTTTGGGTAAAAATTAAATACTGTTTAAATATATAAAGTGTTTTATGACATCATAATGACCCAATATTGATGTATTGAAATACTATAAAAAGGATTTTAGGACAATATATGTTTTACCTATATACTAATTCTATTTTAGTTCTGTTTGATTTATTTTACAATCCCTTAGTCGATCCTCCAAGACTTAGAAAACATTTTAACATTTTAAAATGATTTCTTTGGGAGTGTGACTAACTCCCACATAATAAAGTATAATATAAAAATATGTTATGATATTAGCCATATAAAATAATTTTTTATACTCCCATTTGGAAAAAACCATGGACCAAAACCATTGGATGGTTTGTGGTTTTGAATAGTTTAATGTGTAGTGTGTAAAACCTTAATAATAAAGAATTACCTCACTTTTCCTATATAAACCCACCCATACTCCCACTTCCTCTTCACTAATAACCTTTGGTGCGTGACCAAACTCTATAATCCACTCATTAAAATCTTTCCAAGGATCCCCATGCTCCAATGCATCCTATATAAAGCCTCTCCCAGGCCTTTGGGATCACACTTCCAAGTATGGGATTTCTTCCCCTCTCATTTTTTCCCATGTTTTTATGTTTCTATATCATTGAATTCTCGATTATAAATGTGGGAGTTTGATTCATAACATCCCCATTCCTCCCATATTATTTTTGAATGATTATATACCTCTTTATCTATCATTAATTTCTTCCATGTACACAATTTATTTTCCGAAATTCCGTAAGGGATTCCTCTCTTATCATTTTCGATGAAGGAATTATTTTGTATTATGAATCTAATTCCATTACATATGTTGGGAAATATATTAATATGACCCCTTAATGTATATTTAATTTACATATGATGAGACATCCATTTCTCTCTCATTAACCATTTTTATGAATTCATATGTCACGCCCTTAGGCAGCTGAAACTGCATCGTGATTTTCCAAGCCAAAGACAGTGTGTAGTGAATCCCATGCCCATTTATCTATAAAGGGTACTCACCTTTATGAACATTTACATATTTATGAAAGAGTTTCATATATTAATTCCACAATCCTTTATCATGGAATAAAATTTTCTTTTTAATGAATCCATGTTGTATGATCTATGTGGCACACTTATGCATGAAATGAAATGATTATGAAAGGTGTGCCCTGATAATGCTCCAATGATTTGGATAATGATTAGTATCATGATATGTCAAGTGAAATAAGTGTTTAAGCATAGTAATTAATGTTAAATTAAGGATTAATCATAATAATATAAGTGAAATGATGGTTTACTCATGCTCCATGTGCAATGAGCCTTGTCTCCTGCTAATATCAAGTTAAATATTGTTGCCACATTTCAATGTTATGAAAACCATGATATATCATCAATTTATGATCATTTCATCTTATTATCCATTAACATTCCTATTTCCAAAAATGTAATTTATTCTTCATGTTTTCTATGTTTACTACTTTACTAGCCTTTATAGCTCACCCTTTTTTTATTTATGTCCTCAGTTTATCCCATGAAATTAAAATTACGAAGGAATGTGTGTGTTTATTTAAAATAATTTCTCAAAAAATATGTGTATTTAATGTTTTAAGTAGTTATGTAACGTTCCTAGTCCCCAAATACACTATAACTCTCAATCCTTAGAGTTTTATTTTGTTTATTTTTCTGCAATAAATAATGTTTATGATTGTAATAAAGAACAGGGATTATTATAGTTTCATACATGAATATATTTTTCTTATTTTCTATGATTATAATTTTCATCTATTTTATTTTTTATTTTATTTTTGAAAATAAATATTATTTCTTTTCACCAGTAAATAATTATATGATTAATTGTTCCCATAATATATTTGTAATGTTTTTAAGAATAAATACCCTTCATAAGAATAAATCTACACATCCATGTCCATATATCCATTACAATCATTGTTATCCTCTAGTTTTGAAAAACATAATAGGTATTATTTTTTATTATTAGCAAAAATTTATTCACCTATTATCAAAATAAAAATTTAATAATTTTTTATAATGTGTTTTTTTAAAATTGTACATTAAATTTTTAAATAAATGGGGGCTTACATCATTTAAAAATAAAATGTTTTCTCCTCCACTTAGCATTTATAGATAAAAATTATGTCATTTGAAGAATATTTTATTCATAATTATCAATTTTATTTTTTTAATAGATATTCTACTTCCACCCTCAAAATTTATATTTAAATTTTATTTTGATAACAAGTTTTATAACAAAGTATCAAAGGTTATATGAAAACATTTTTATTTTAAATTTTATTTTCATTCAATAAAATATCTGCAAATAGATTTTTTTATCATCCTAAATATTTTTATGATATTATTACTTCTATAAGATGATAAATTTTATATCCATTATTTTTTGTTTGTGTTAGGTTTTGTTTATTGGAATGATTATAAAACCCTTTTTATTCAAGGGGTCATTATGATATTTTTATGAATTATTTTAATTATATGAAACGTATATATATAATTTTTGGTTGAGTAAATAATCAATATATAATTAATTTGTTTAAGGTTATATCTCACGAATTAGGTAAGTGTTTATATCGTGAGGTTTTTATAGAGTTTTTGGAATGAAGGGTTTTCTTTTGTTATTAGCCATGAGAATATATGGTTAATTCACATTTTCTTGGGAATAATGGGTTTTTATTAAAGTCATTTATTATGATTGGTTAAAATTCCCAATTGTTATATCATGTTACTATAAATTTACATGATGTATTTAATTTCCATGAAATCCCATATTTTCATGATTAGAGATTATTTTTTATGTATTCAATGCTTTTATATGATGCTAACCTGGTATAGTATTTCTTAGATAATTTTTAATCCAAGGAATATTGATTATGTTTCATCTTCTAAAATCTTATTCAATTTTTCTTTAAGAAGAAATATTTTATGATTATCATATTATGTCTTCTGAAATTTTATTTTGTAATTTGCTTCTTTGTTAATTTATCATTCATGTTATAATATGTCTTCCTTATATTAATCATCTAATTCAAACACTATCATATGTTTTTAATACATAGGTTATGAATGTGACTATTTTATGTGTTATATATAGAAACGGGTGTATAGGATTTTGAATATTATGAATTGATTACTTGTATATAAAAGAAGGCTTTTATGGAGATCAAATTAAAGACACTAACCATTTAGGTAAATGGTTTTCACAGAAATTTATTGATGTACTATCAAAATCATGAAATTATTATATTAATTATATTATGGTTATATTTGGTTAGTTTAGTTTTTATTCAATAAGTTTTTAATAATTTTTTGAAATTATTTTTGTGAAAAAATTGAAAACCATAACAATATGCTTAAGGGGTGGGACTAAGTATGTGATAACAACCCAATGATATAGTATGTATATATTGTGCGGTAATCCGAACAATTAAATCCGTATTTGGAAGCTAAAAGTGGATTTGGATATTTAAAATACATAATAGTTGATAATAACCTTTAATTGGGAATCATGGGTATTAACCCAACTAGGACCAATTGCATGATAATGATGTCTAACCACACTGCTAGTTTGAAACTCTTAAGAGACATGAATTGGTTAATAATAAGAAAATTATGAATCTTTTTCATGGATTCATGTTCTAGATAATTTAGTGGATTAGGTTAAGATATTTTAGAAAAAAATAATAATTATTAACCAACAATGAAATAGGTTAAAACAAATGATTTATAGACAAAGAAGGTAGTTTCAAAGAACCAAATGATTTAATATTGATTTATTTTATGATTGAGATAATTTAACGATATATTAAATGTCTTATAAATTAGTTATAACATTTTTTATATTTTTTTAATGGAATAGAAGAAATTATTTCCTCAAGGGAGAATACAATGATCTCCTTAATGAACATGCCATTAGAATGGTAGATGCATTGAAAAACCATGTGATTATATTGAACCAGTTATCATGAATTATTATTAAAAATATTTCTATAATTGAAATAATTATTACCAAAAATTAGAGAAATATGGAGGAAAATAAAAATTCAGTCCACGAAAGTGATTAATGATGAAATATTCGACCGTCTATATGTGAAAACATTTGTGTGAAATGCTAATTTAATTTCTCAGAGGGGACCGGAAGATGAAATGTTTATAAAAAAGGAGATCAGTGTGCTTAAAAATACCACAGGAAAAGGAAGAGGTAGTTTATAATGATAAGAATGTAAAATGTATCTCTACAACTACTACTAAAGGAGCAATTTCATAATAACGTAATACATGTAAATTATACAATATTGTTTCATAATAACCTGGATGATAAAAATGACAGGCATGAACAATTACCATAACTAAGGTAAAAAGTTGTAGAATGTTTTTTACAAAAAATGAGATAGATTTTAATCAATAAATTATATATATAAGTACTTTAAATATAGTATGTTTATTTTATCCACTCTTGTATTTCTAGATCATTTTTAGGTGTACTACCCGGATGTTTTCATTATCAAATAAAATTTATTATTTTATTATGGATGTGATTAAATATTTATGTATATACAAGTAAATATATGAGTCTTTTAGTTAGATATGACATAATTATAGTAATAGAATAACTATTAAAATATGAAATCCATAATCAGTGATCATTTTATTATTAACCACAACATCTTAACAATGGGATAAATGGGTGGTGGAAGAAACAAAAACATGTAGCCAGTATAGAAATATTTAAACATAATTTCAACCAAAAAAGATTCCAAAAAAAGCAATTTTCAAAATATATCAATTATATACCACCATGTGTAGACCAAATGATTCAACATGATTTAAGGGAACCATGAAAATAGTGTCATTATAAAAAAATTTACCATTATTTACACTTGTGATACACGAGCTAGTGGGGTGGTGAAATGGGGCGATACCACATATTGATATCAAGAATAAATTAAATTTGGTATTTTAGTTCAATTTAGTAGAAAATGTAAGACCATTTAGTGTCTTCACAAAATTGTTTGGTTGTTGAAGTCCATGTTTGAGAACATGAAGAGAAACTGTAAAATTAAGTGGTGGGGTTTCCATTCTCGACTAAAAATTGTATGAGAGGGTCTTATATAGCATGAAATAGAAGTACTAGTTTTGAAAGAGGGGGAATGGTTGGGTGGTTAAATATCAAAGTTGGTCACCCAAGTGAATGATTTTATAGTGAGACTATAAGTAGGTGCAACAGATTCCACTAATACGATAAATGATGGTAGGTTTCTAAAAATTAATATCAATGATCCTAATGAGAATGAGAATGATTCTTATTCATACTCATCTTTTGACCACTACATTACACAAAAACCATTATGCCGAATAAATATTCTAGATGATATATAAGTATGTGTAGTGCAACTATTATAAAAATTGGGGTTTCAATTTTTTAAAATATACCAATTTATGAAAATTATGTCTTTGATGGTTTTAATTGTTAACCTAAAGAAGAATAAAATTGTTATTAATATAAAACCATGAGAAATATTTTACCCTAATTGTTTGAAAGGAACAGAATATTAAAATTATGGTTATTATAACGTAATTTATGTTATTTATACTTAATCATATTATTAAATCAAAAGTAATATTTTGAATACCATTACCCATCATCATTAATATGTAATAATTAAAATTATAGGGACCATTTTTATTTGGGTGGAATATAATGACATGTTTTTCACTATATATTCCCATTAACAAAATAGATTATTAATTATAATATTTCAAAAAATATATAAAACTAAAAATATTATTTATATATGTTGATTATTATATATTACTATTAAAATATACCCATCAAAGTTATTAGTTTAAATTGAATATACATTGTTGAAAAATAAATAAATAAATATGGAAGAAATTGAATTTTGAAGTAGAGGTCTCCAATTTCAAGCACATTTTACTTAAATCATAAGGGATTTATTTTTTCAGTGTTTTTCCCTAGACCAATCCCAATCCAAACCCAATCAATTACGATTTGAGAGAATTATTTTATTGGGACATATTAATGTTTTATATGTCCATTTCAAATCCATGATATTTGAATCAACACTTACAACTTCCACAACTAGTTTTCATAATTTTGAATAATATGTGTAGTGTATAATGGGTTATATAGGTAAGAGTTAGTATGACATCAACAAATATTTTTTATATATAAAATCAAATGAGAATATCAATATAAAATAAATTTTTACTATAAAAATATTAAATTTAAATTATTCCTCTATTAAATTTGGCATATATAACATTTAAATATGAATATATTTGAAAATAAATTTTCATCTATAAATTATATTGTTCCTGATAGAATAAATCAATAACTTCAAAATATAATTAAAAATACATTATTTATAAAAATAATTGTTGTTACTTATTCCATTTTATTGTTTAAAAATTATAGGAATAATAGATTTATAAATTAAAAATATTAACTATATTTTTTAATTAAGAATATCAAGATATACATAATATAAAATTTGGAGCTTTTTCTGATAAGGTTGGTATTAATTGAAAAATATGATTTTCACAAAACTTATGATTTCCATTATTAAAAAATTAGATATGAATGACCCAAAAAATAATAAAATATTTTATATAAAAACAAATATATATAGAGAATAACATTATAAAAGTTAATATATTATTTCAGTTTATAAAATAATAGGTCTAATATTTTAATTAATTATGTAAAAAAATACAAATTGTTTTCATACATTTCAATGAATGAAGTATTTTCAAGATGATATTTAATTGTGTATTTCCATGAAACAATAAAATTGTTAATATTATTTATAAATGAACAATATAAATGAAATTAATTAGTAGTAGTAACAATTTTACCCTGTATATTATTTTCAATCTATGAAATATTATTTAAAAATACATGTTTACCATATTAAGTGTGTTTGATTGAGAAATAAATTTTAACATTTTTTTGTATAATGAAATTTGATCCTAAATCACAATTTAATAAAATGCAATAAGGTAAATTTATTTTTGGTCATTAAGATTATTTACTATCATAAAAATAGTAACCAAAGTAAAAATTATAAATTATTAATGAAATTTAAAAAATCGGGGTAGAAAATATATATTATAAAATTATTTCCAAATGATTGGTTGAGGTAGTTTTTGATGTAAAGGCACATTCCCTTCTATATTATATCCATTTATTTCGGTAGATCCTGGAAAAATATTACATTATTGAAAATTTAATAGTTATCTCCAAAACTATTGTTCCCTTCAGTTATAAATTTCAAACACTTACACCCCTTCAACAATAACTGTTCCTTCAAAATTTTCCATGTAAATATTAACATTTATCATAAAATAACCCTATTCCTCTTTCAGAATCCACCAATTACTATTAGTATATATTCAACCTTTTTTCAAAGTAAAATACCTAGCAAAAATTCGAGTCCCCAATGTGTGTATCCACTTCTTCTTAGTGTATCCTAAAAAAAATTCACTATTCTCACCATATCCAACATTATTATATAATTAGATCTTTATAACTATTATTCTAAAATTTAAATATAATAATTCTACCATAAAAACTAAATTTTTTTCATCCATTATGAAAAAAATATAACAAACATCATCCATATGGTGTATTACCACCTATCACCACTATATCAACGATGTATTTGAAGAATTAATAATTTTTCTTCGTCAGAGATAAATATTTGATGTAGTGGTTTTCTATATACCGTAAATCCTCTCATTCATTGTGATATGGGATCATTAATCATTCATATGACAGACCACCGCCTCACTCAGAAATGAGTATTGTTAATAATCACCGCCCACTGTAAAAGGGTGTAACAGTTGATTTACTAAGGAAATATAATAATAATTTAATTTTTTAGCTTCTAAATATTTCTAATTATAATTATCAAAATACATTCCCTATGGATAATAATAATTTATGTTATAGTTTTTGTTGGGTTTACCACATATATAAACAAATGTTATAATAAAAATCATATAAATGATTTTTAGATATTATACAATGGTAATACCATTTATTAATTATATATTTATTTTTACAAATGATACTAGAATATGGATTTCCATATTTAAAATATTTATTAGTATATAATCTTTTGATCAATAATAATGTTAAAATCTAGTTCACAGTGATTTTCATTTTCCAAAGTAATTATAGGACTTTTACTAAATGAAGATGTCACTTTGAAAATAACTTATAAGTAATTATTATGTTATATTTAATTGTCTAGTAATTTTGATAATAAAACTAATTTTTTATAATTAATCACATATTTGTGGTGTTTTTACGAAACAAATAACATGATGATTTAACACCAAATAATGAAATCGAACAGTAATTAGTTAATATATTGATAATATATAATTATAAATTAATTTAGAATGGGGTATAATGATTTCATTATATTTTCTTATATATGTTAATAATATTGTTTTGTTTATTATAAAGAGGTTGTACAATGGTTGAGTGAGCTATAATATAATAATAGGATTTCATTGTCTTATTTTCAACTCCATAAGAGATGTCTAAAATTGTGTTCCATAACATCATTAATGTGGTGTATTCACTACCAAATTCCTTCTACATATTATAATACCATTCATTTCATGAGAATTTAATGTAAATTTTATTTAATTTATCTAAATCTAATTAGAGTCATTCATTTCCAAATTCTGTTAGAATTTCATTAAATTAATTTCCAATTCCTTATGTCATAGTTCATCATACAATAATTTTCAATTCATGTTTTCTAGGATCCAAAAATTCCAAGATTTTATTTTTTATTTCGTTTAAGTTTATAAACAAAATAAATTATATCATTATTAAAAAATTCCTTCATAAAATTTATTTTAATATAAATTTGAATCATGGGTAATAATAACATTCATTCTTACGAATGAATATTTTATTTCATGTCCATAATTTATCATCCTTTAACGATCTTCATTAATTTTAGAAATATAATATGTATCAAATTATGTGATTCTGATTTATATAGTTTCCCCCATTAAAATTTAATTTTGGGTACTCTTTTTAAAATATGGTTTTCCATTTAATGTTATTTCAAAATATTTATGAAATTATTTTTCCATATTTTCAAACAAAATGATTCATCATCCACTTCACGTTTTATGACAAAATTTATTTCTTTTAAAGGAACCCATTTTTAATGGTCATCATAATATGGCCTACAAAATTCAATTATTTCATTAGAAAAATGGGTTTAAATATAATATTCACATCTTCTTTTATAATCATAGTGAAAAAACATTTCTATAAATTTTATATTTTCATTTTGATTTTACCACTATAGATTATCAAACATTATGTAATGTTTTTATCATTATATATATATATATACTTTTTCTTATGAAATTATTCCTATAGGAAAATGAAAATTTTAATACCCTATAAGATTTTAATTTATATTAATTGATTTTTTAGAAAGATTATAAATCACATTGTTTTTTTATTCATGAAGATAAATTTAGGGATAATTTTTTTTTGGAAAAAATATGTTAGAGTAAATTTTCAGGAGGTTATATTTCTCACTCAAATGCATTAGTTCATATTTATATCTCCTAATATAGTCATGATTAGATATAAATAGATAATTCACATTGTTGTGGGTATGATGGGTTTGCTCAAATTTTTAGTCAAGGATGTAATAAATTTGTTCACATGGGCATGGGGACAATCAATTTAATTAAAAAAAATTTCCTATTAAAATGTATGTCCCACATTTCCATATTACTTTTATTGTTACTCCAAATTTTTATGATGCATTTAATTCCCCTATAATTCCAAAATCTCATGATTATGCTTTATATTTTATGTATTTTCTTTTTTTTTTGTAACGATCTTACAATTTTTTCACATTCTTTTCACGAGGACTAATTTTGTCTTCTCAATGTATAAATTACTATCATTATATTATGTTGTATTATTTTTCAAACAATAAAGAGATAATTGAGTGATAAAAATTTAAAATTTAAGAGTTTTTCTTTTACAAGTAAAATATAAATTGAGTTGAACTGTATTATTTATAACATGTTGGGTGGAGATTTGCAGCACCCACGATTTCTAGTAAGTAATAATTTTGATATGAATTTTTTTTATATTGAGTGTATGGGTGATGTTTGGGAGAATTTTGATAACATTTAGAGTTGATTTCATAATTTCAATATGTGCTTATTGGGTGCATGGTTTGGGAAAACCATGAAACACTGATATAAAATAGTGCATAGCGAGATATGGGAATAATTGATTGTTCATGGGCGGGACACAGTTTTTCCAAAATATGTTTTTGCCTTGTGAAAACTATACATTTTGGAATAGTGTATTTTACATATTAGTGTCATGTATTTGGAATTGTTGGAACACAGTTTGAGAACAGTCAAAGGAAACTGTGTGAGCGTAACACTTGAGGTAGTGGTCAGTGCTCGGTTAGTGCACGATTTTCCTAATAGTGCAACTATAACATGCACAGATAAAAAACTAGATCCTAGAAAAGTGGATCTAGGTCTGCCATGTAGTTTAATGCCACTTCCCCCTATAACGTACCTATCATGGTATTATTATTTTTTAATGGTCAATAAGGTTCTCCCATAAATTTAGAGGTGATCTAAATCCTTCAGTGGTGACTTGAAGTAGATTTCTCATGATATGCAATCTTTCTAGTTTATTTGGTATTTTTTTCTCAGATATGCTTTTTCCCCTCACTAGATTACATAGATGGACACCAATTATGGGTATATCTATTGTTTTGGATTCCAAATATGTTTATAGTTTTACCTTATGATTATTTGATATGAGATTTAAGTTGTGTTCATGGAGATTCAACCTATTTTTGTGATGTTTTCCAGGTTGTTTATTATTTTCACCAAATCACTCAAGGAATGTGGCTTCACTATCAACTTCTATATATATTATTGATAGGATTACAATAAAATTAATTTAATAAATTCAAATTTAATTTTAAATTGAGGTGAAAATAATGATATAAATATTATTTAGTGTTGATTTGTGGTATTTTGTGTAATTATAAAATTATGGTAATTTGTTGTGAAAAGTGCATTAGTTTGATGATTTTAATATGTTGATCATAAAATATGGTTTTACTGGTTTTTTAAAAAACTATTTATATAAAAAACTATTAATTAAATTTTTTTTGAAATTGTTTTCACATGGTTGTCTTGACATAGGTTTTGGACATACATGGTATGTGTGTCCAAATTTCATTTATGAGGCATGATGGAATTATGACCTTGTTCATGTCGCCAAAGGTGTAATGGAAAATGTGATATAATTACCATTTCACGACATGGTCAATCAATGATAAACCACTCATGACTATATGACTATCACAATGATGCTTGCATGTGTAGATGTGTGGTTGTGTATATTTGAATGGGGTAAGACAAGGTATAATTAATGAAATAGTTGTGGATGCTTGTTCGGTTTATTTCCTTGTAAATTGGTGAATTTTGAGAAAAATATTATACATTGGTACTTATTTATATTTTGATATAAACTATTTTAAAAAATGGTTTATAAAATCTGTTTCATGTAAATGGTCTAACATGTTCTATCATAGTGGCATCATTAGGGATGTCATTACGGAAAATATAATAGGTTTCATTACTCACCCCTTATTTGGAACTATTGTGATTTTTTAGATGTTGATTATCAATACAAGGGAAAGGTAATCTATCAACCATATATAGTAGTAATTTTTTATACATGGGATTATGTGGAGTTGGAGAATATATCATGTTTGGAGTTTTGGAGTTTCCATTAGAGTCTTTGGGATTTCCCTTCCACTGTTTAGTATGGTATTTAAGTCATAGGATGTGGTACATGGTTTTAGATTGATTATGATAAATGAAATGCTGAGTTTCGTTTCATTGTTAATATTCATCATATATATTTTTATTTGCTTATGGAATTTTTGGTAAGTTATTTTATTATTAAATAGAAAATAATCTACCATGTATTGGGGAACATCAAAATTTATTTATAGTATTTGGTATCTTGGTGATGTATCCTATGGCCACATAATGTTCCTTTTAATTATGAAGACAATGATAAAACGTTTGATGTTACAAGCGGTCACATGTTTTTTGTCCATAGAATATTTGAGATAAGAAATATCGGTTTTTTGGTCCAAAAATAAAATTGAGAAAGGTGTTATTAGTTTTTTCAGTCAAAAAGATTGTTTTTGACAAATGGTATTAGCTTGTTCCTTCCATTCTGGCAAAAGTGCTCTAATCCTTGATTGGTCTTTGACATGGTATTGGTTATCAGTCTCAGAGATGAAATCATTCTGATCTTTTCATTAATTTGGAATTGATGAAATGATTATGATTATTAGGACATGAAATCTAGAGCATAAAAATATGTAGGTGACTATTTTATGTTGATCTCCATGTTACCAGTTAGTATGGTACATAATAATATTGGAGACACAAAATGGTTTTATGGAATCTCAATGTCATGGTTTTAGCAAATGAGATGAGAATGACTTGCATTAGATGAATGAATTTCCACTAGGAATTCATTTTATAATTTTTTTATAGATTTATTATTTGGTACATAATAAATACTTTTGGAAAAAATATAGTTTTTTTCAAATGATTGTTTTTGAAAAAAGAGCATGATTCTGGAATTTTTAAAATAATTTGATTTTAAATAACAAGTAGATATTTTTTCTTAAATGGATGATCATGGAAAATATTGATATTGTAAGGAAATGATATTATAGTTGATGTGATAGAATTAAAAATTTTATTACATCATTTTAAAGAGAGTTAGACTTATGATTTTTGTTGTTCGTATAGATAATGCCACCTGGTAGGCATCATAGAAACAAATCGGAAGAAGATGCAAAGAAAGTGTTTACAATGGAGCAGCAAGTGAACCAAAATATGGTATAGAGTATCAGTAAAAGGTTTTAGGCTATGTAAATAGATAAATACATGGATGATCTAAGACAATTTGATCATTTAGTCTAGTTTTAGGAGTATATTCCACTCATTTTATGGCATGATTATGAACCAAAACAATCAGGGGAATTGTTGAATAGGATGAATAATATCATATATTTTACCAGTACCCCAGAAGAGCTAAATTTCAAGAGGGAAACATACATGATTGGGGATCTTGAACACTAGTGGTGGGATCTACCTATGTAGTCTAGATAGGATTGAGGCCTTGGTTGGGATCATTTTAAGGAATTCTTGAATAGAAAAATCAATCCTCAAACATTCAAGATTCAAGAAACAATTAACTTCTTAAGTTTGAATATATAAAATCATTTTATCATGGAGTATACTGCTAAATTCATGAATTTAATGTACTTTTTACCAATGGTTTCTTATAGTTCATCCTTGAAGGCATAAATCTTTGAATCAGAGTTAATGAATGATATTTTCAAGAAGATTGTCATGATTTGTATTAACAATTATAATTAAATATAATATATATAAAAATTGGTTGAAATCACAAATCTAGATCTGTGAGAGGAGGATGTATGTTTATTCTGATGGGAACCACTGGGAAATACAATTATGGAAATAAATGGAAGAGGAAAAACTATTTCTAAGGTGTGTGGATGAATTGAAATTAGAGTACTGTATTGGTGAATCTTTTTCTGAGACCCATAAATAAATATATATATTTATGATGTGGTTCACTCGACATCCTAAATCAATAATCTATAACACCACTAAGAACATTACATAATTGAAAAAAGATGGAGCATATTCATTTCTATTATTATGGTGTGACAAGGATGGTTTCTCAAGAGACGTCTTAGTTTCCATAAGCTTCATATGCTTCGACAGGGTGAGGATAGTAGAATCAGTTTCGTCAGTAGAGAAGAGCTAATAATGGCAATTCTAAGAAGGCCAGGAATCGATGTATAGATTTATCTCAATATAGATACATGCATAAATGTTTGGTTATGAAGTAATTATATGGATTAGAACAGTTATTATGGATGATCAGTTACGAACATCAATAGTGAGATGTATGATTATTTTAAATTCTACCCTTATGAAAGTTTTGTTTTATATAAGGGAATATTATTCCTTTATTTCTTTTTGTGTTATTGATTTGATGAGAATAATACTTTAGATTGTGACTTCTATAGTAAAACATCAAACATTATTTTGATAATGATAGTGTCAATCACTTATGTGGATAGAATGTTTTATATTAGTTGATATATCCGAGCTAAAATGAAAAATCTCTATAATTGAGATGTTGGTATTTGATATAATCTTAGGTATGGATTGGTTGTAAATGTTTAGGGATCACATATATTCTTATATAATAAATTTGTTTTTTCAATTGAAGATGGCATTGAGCATCTCTTCAGTGGAGACCAAAAGTAATGATCGGTGCAACGAGATTTTTGGCACCAATAGTTTGAAAGATCATTAACTAGATGGTTGATTCAACCATGGAATAAATAGAATAGATCAAGAATAGTAGTTTTATACCAGCTATGGATCACACATTGGATGTGTCTCCTAAAAATTTCATTGGGTTACCAATGTTAAGGTTAGTTGAGTTTATAATTGATCTCCTCCCAGGGAAAATTATTATCTCACTTCTGTCTTATCAAACAAAATCAATAGAATTCATGTAGTTGATGGTAAAGTTGTTAGATCTAGGAAGAAATGGTTTCAATCAACCTAGATCATCTCCATGGGAAGCAGCTGTTATGTCCTTGATGAAAATAAAAGTAAATATAATTTTATGTGTCGATTATCATATGCTCAACCAAATTACAATAAAGAAAATATATCAGATTTCACACATTGATGATATTTTTGATCAATTTATGGGTTCAGAGTAGTTCTTTATTATTTACATAAGATTATTATATAACCAAATATGTGTTCGGAAAAAGGATATTCTAAATACATCTTTCTGAATTAGATATAGTCATTATGAATATGTTGTAATGCCATTAAATATTATGGATTCACCAGTGGTATTCATGGAATTGATGAATCAAATATTTTATTGATATCTAGAATATTTTATAGGGTGTTTGTGGATAAAATATTGGTATATTCAATGACATGGTTTGGGCATGATAAACACATGGTTAGTGTGTTGTCAATATTGAGGGATCATTGTCAATATGAAAAACTATCAATGATTGATTTTTGGTTATAAGAGGTAAACATTCTTTACCATTTAATTTTAGAAAACAACATATCTATTGGTTTAGAAATGATAGAGGTTTTGATATCTAGGATACTTCCAATGAATTTCTATGAGATATATTTTTTTCTTGATATATATAGTTATTTCTGATCCTTTGTTCATGAATTATCAAAACTATATTGAACTATTAACTATTTGAAAATGAAGAATGTTTGATTCCATTGTGATGATTAGTACCTGTAGTCATTCCAAAATTTGAGTGTTCCCTTTAAATGATCATTCATCTTGATATTTTGTGCACCATGAAATGAATATTTGGTGTATTGCGATGCTACAAGATCATGGTTCATATGTGTTCTCATCTACATAGATCATGTTGTTGCCTACGGATCAAGGACGTTATGAGTGGATGAGAGGAAATACCTTGAGCATGATTTAGAGTTAGCTTTAGTGGTCTATGATTTGATGAATTAGCATTGTTATCACTTTGTTGAGAAATTTATTATGTTCACATATCATAATATATTGACCAAAAAATTTCTCACAACAGAATCTAAACGAGAGGAAAATAAGATGGATGTAATATCTCCAAATGTTTGACATTGTCTTGATGTTTATACAGGTAAAAGGAAATTCTGTGGAAGATGAATTAATCAAAACATTGAATACCTAGTTCAGCGAAGGAGGATTCAATTGAGTGAGTGTTAATGTCATTTCTAGAATACATGGATGTGTAATGTGACATCCAATGTGATGTTTGAGTTTTTTTCTAGTCTATATTATTATTCATTTTGTGAAAATGGATGATGAGGCATATATATTTGCAGTTGAATAAATATCTATTAAGTAAAAACCCAATGGATGGGATACCACTGAGGGATAGAATCTGGATACTAGTCATTGTTGTGGTTAAAAAATTATATGGTTATACCTATGGATTTTTACAACCAGCTTCTTCATTCTTACCACCATTCAAGATGGGTTTTTCCTTTGAAAATATAGAAGATGTATAAAGACTATAAAACAAGGTTTTTGTGGGTCTGTATAATAAGGAATGTGGCTGAGTTTGTTTCCAGATTTCTACCTTCTCATCTAGTTAAGGAATAACACCAGTGACCAATAGGTATATTATAGTCTTAACCTATTATAGTTTTTAAATGGGATAATACATATATGGATTTTGATATATGTATCTCATGAATGGTCCAGGAACAAGAAGTCATAATTCTAATTTTGGATCAGCTCAAAAAGTCATCCCATTTCATCCTTATTTGTGAAACTCATAAAGTGGAGGAGATGTCCAAACTCTATATCGGGGTAGTTTTAAAGAGACATGATATTCCAGATTCAATAATATTAGAAATAACTATGAGGTTTTGGTCTCCATTTATAAAATCCTTATAGAATTCCATTGGTACTCAGTTGACTATGAGTATAATTTATCATCCTCAGTTGAATGGGATTTCAAAAAGGATTATAAAAACACTGGAATACATTTTGTGTACCTATTTATGGGATGTTGGTGGATCATGGGAAGAACACAAACCGTAATTAAGTTCTCATAAAACAAAACTACTAGGCCCCAATACAGATGGACCATTTTAAATCATTTAATGAAAATAGTTTTTTTTCTCCACATTGTTGGTTGGAAATGAGTAAGACATCACTGGTTGGTCCAATAAATGTCAACAAAGTAATGGAGAATATTTTGTTAAAAATGAAAGTGATGGTGATGTCTCAAATTCATCATAAAACTTATGCAGATCATCTTTGACGCCCATTCCTATTCGAGGTTAGTGTTCATTTGTTCTTTAGGATTCCTCAATGGATTTCAAAATATTGTTTTGGGATAAAAGAATATTATTTCCTTGATAAAATTTCACTTTTGAGGTATTTTAATGGTTTGGTGATGTGTCATATCATTTTGGATTTCTAAAATGATTCAATGTGGAGCATAATGTGTTCCATGTATCTCAGTAGAAAAATTATCCACCTGACCTCAACCATTTGGTCGGATGGGATCACATTAACCTTATCCCGGAAGATTCATTGGTATATATCAAGGTTTGGATTGTGTATAAGAAAGAGAAATACATTTAAAGAAACATTATCATTCTTGTGATGGTTTTCTGTAAACATTGTAGATTCATGAAGAGAGTTTGAAATGAGAAAAGGAAATTAAAGTGAAGTGGTTGTAACACTTACAATTAAATGTTAGTATTATTCTATTTGAGGACATAAATTCCAATGGTGGGTATAACGTAGCACCCCCAGTTTCTGGTAAGTAACCCTTTCATTATTCGTTTTAATGTATATAAAGTAAATGGGTGATGTTTCAGTGTGTTTGGATAAATATCGAGGGGTTTGGGGATATTATATAGATGCATGGTTGGTGCATGGTTAAGTATAACCAAGAAACACCTACATGAATCCATTCATAGTGAGGCACATGAAATGAGAAGGTGCTTCGGTGGTACACAATTTGTTCAAACTGTGTAGCTACCAATTTAAAACTATGATTTTTAAAATACTGGATTTTTTCTGTTTGAGGTGTTGGATTCAGAATTATTGGTCCATGGTTTGGGTAACATGTGAGGACACCTTGAATATATCATCATTGAGTCCCTTTATGGAACATGGTCAGTAGAATTGTTTTTCAATCCATTGGACTACATCATGCATGGTTGGAAAACTAAATTATAAATATGGTTATCTTGGTGAGCCTTTTTTAAAGCCTTTTTTCCCAAAATAGTCTCTAACTAAATAATTTTCTTAATATAAAGTCTAGGAGCATTCTATCATCGATTAGTAGTTGATATCATGGCTTCCCGTGGGGATTGGAAGCCATGTCCTCATGTTATGTGATCGTTCATTGTCATCAACGCTATTTTTCTTTGAACTACATCGTCCTTCTTCTTGTTTTCCTAGGTCTACAAATAATGTGGGTAGATATATGGTTGTGGATTAAAAATGTTATTATATTTTCCTTTTTTGATGTTAGGTTAAGGGATCTAAGAAATTTTCTTTGAGATTCAACCTAGTTTTTTTATGTTATTCATTCAGTTAATTGTTTTCACCAAAACTATGGAGGTAGGTGACATCACTCTCAACACCTTCATCTAGTACTAATAGGCTTGGTTTCAAACTGATTTGATTCATTGAAATTGATTTTGGAATTGTGGATTAAATAATTATATAAACCCTCTTTATTGATGATTTATGGTTATGGAGAAATTCTTTAATTATTATAATTTTTTGATAAAATTGATCTGGTCTTTTTATTTTAAAATGTTTCATTTAAAATATAAATCTTCTAGAATTTTTAAATTATGTTTTTTTGAAAATGTTTCAATAAAAAATATTTTATTGATAGGGTTTATTCATTGTTGTGACTAAATGGGCACTGGGTATACTTCTTGTGTGTGTTCATATTGTATTTGAAGGTCTTGGTAGATATATAACCATGTGCATGGTTTCAATGTTGTCATAGAACATGGTAAATAATAAACATGATACAACTTTGTAGATTAATGAGAAACATCTCATGATTATGGAAATATCATTATGAATCCTGCATGTGTAAATGTGCGGATGTGTAGATTAGAATGGGGTATGCCAAAGAGGAATTAATTAAATGGTTGTAAAACATTGATTGATTGCTTTCCATAGAAATTGGTGTTGTTTGTGAAAATTATTTTACATAGGACATTATTTATATTTTGATATAAACTAGGTTAGAATTTTTTGAAAATTAACTATTTTATATTATTTGGATAACAGGTTTTATCATAGTGTGATGAGCAGGGAACTAATTTGGTTAAATATAAAAAGCATGATTACTCACATCTACTTTGGAAAGTTGGTTCTTTTGCAGATGTTGTTTATCGAGACGTGGGAAAAGGTAGAGTATCATACATCTTTAGTTGTACATTTTGATACTTAGTTTGTTGTGGAGTTAGAGCATGGAGCATGTTTGGAGCATTGAATTTCCATTATAGACATTATGTTTTGTCTTCCCCCATTTACTTTGGTGTTTATTTCCCGATATTTTAATCTTGGGGATATTTCTTAATTCCACGTAATATTCTTGTGAAATCACATGACAATTAGAATAATAGTGATGTTTCAAGATGTAAAATGTTTCCCCATATATCAAAACATCCATACCTAATAGATCATGAGAATTTATGAATGTAAAATAATTTTTAGTAAACACCAATACATTATTTTGTCAATTTATGTAATGTTACAGTTTGTCTCAGTGTATTTGTTTAGATAATGTCATATGTTATAAATTTATCAAATATTTATACGTTAATATCTGATCATGGGATAATATGTCCAATGTTGATAATTTTTTATAATTATTACTTTGCCATATCGATTAGTATTTTATATAGAATTTTGGATATTTTGGTTGAATCTAAATAGTTTAACCAAAAATCAAATGATGAAGGATATCCTAGTATTTATCCACATATTTATATGTATTGTTATGATTTTAGTTGACGTAGAGATATAAACTATTTTTGGATTATGTAAATGGATAGGACTAGTAGGAACAAAATTAATAATGGATATGAATTAAAATGAGGTAGTGGTATGAATGAGTAATCAAATGGTGTATGATCTAGAAAAAAACTCTTACGGTTGTGTCTATGTAGCTATCTCAGATTATGAATGAAAACCTAAACCTAGGTGTGATCTTCAAACACTAGATTATCAAATCATATGGTCTCAGGAATATTCATGTGATAAATATAAGAAATGAATAGTGGTTCAACAACCTATGTTTAATGAATGTGGAAAAAATTACCAAGTATTATTTCTAAAAAAACATTAATATATTTTCATTCCTTTTAAGAATATGAATAATACTAATTGATATAAAAGCTAATAATATAATATAGGGGTCAACATGTTCTTATGAACAATGATTTTATAGTTGAGGATCGAGAAACTGCAATTAATATATAAAAGATATAAATTATATTTTTATAGAGATTAATTTTGATGAATGAATAGTTCTAAATTTGTTAATCTGCAGACATTATTAAGTTATTTTATTACCAAATGTTGTTTTTATCAAAAAAAATAATAATTCATGATTAAATATTTATTAAAGAAATTGAATGAATTTTTTTTATTCATTTAGGGTTTTAAGAGTTATGTTGTTTTATTAATTTATTTAATGGTTGTTAAATATAAATAGGAGCATACATTTAATGGAATTGACTGCTTCATGATGCTTTATATAATGGGATAAATTGGGGTACATTTATTAATTGTCAAAAGATGTTTGAGGTATATGTATTCCATATGTTTAACTTGGGTCCTAAAGAAAATATTTTTTCTAGAAGAATTATTTTAAATTTTATAGATATAATTTTTCATGGTTCGATAACATTTATGTTTTATATGGTCTTTTGGGTTGTCGGGATTACGATTACTTGTGATTAATTATATATAACATTTTTTGGGAGATATTATTTATCTTATAGATAACCATGTCTTTTAAAAAAATAATTTAGTTATTATATTGTTAATTTATTTTATGATGAAGTTCACAAAATTGAAAACATTATACGACTAATATAAATAAAATATTAAGGTAACATGTTATATTTTTTAAAGTTGATGATAATTATTTGGGGAATAAATATTGATAAATTTTTTTGTATCATATATGAATTTTTTGTTGTATAATAGGGAATCATATTTTAATGGTAATATTTCCATATTTCAAGTAATATATGATTATGGAATATACATTTTTTTCATATGACATTCAGATAGATTACTGATTTTTTCGAGATAAATGTCAAAATGATCCGTGAAAATATTTTATAAAATACACTATTATATATCTATGAAAGAATACGGTAAAAGAAGAATATTTTAAATTGATCATGAAAATTATTTCATACAATATACCATTATACAATTTTAATATGAAATTATTTATAAATTGAATTATTTTTCTTCTAACTTTTGTATTATTTTTTAGTTTTTGTAGATTGATCTTTGAATGTTTATTCATATTGGATTTTATATCAAATTAGACTATCCATTACTAGTTTTTCTAAATTTATATATATTGGTTGAATAACTAGTCATCCATTTTTGGATTATATATTATGTCAAAATTTAAATTCCATGATTAATGTGTGAAAAATTCACCGTAATAATTAATCATTTGGAATATGAGATGATGAAGATATTAAAAACTATTCAAATCAGAAGAAAATACATTAAATAATCATTTTTAATTGATTTATCTGAGGTGAATATATTTCTTTAAATTCATATTCTTAATGGTAATAGTATTCCACATCTTAATAAAAAGTTTGATATATATTTTGAGATTTATCTCCAAACTATCTGGGTATGATTTATGAAACACCATCGCAGGTATAAGTCTCACAATATTAAATACATGATTTATGAAATATTTTTGAAATGATATGTTTCCTAGTCTTCAAATATATATCAGAATAAAAATATTAACCATTTGAATAAAATGTATATCATT
This sequence comes from Viscum album, assembly GCA_963277665.1. NCBI lineage: Eukaryota > Viridiplantae > Streptophyta > Magnoliopsida > Santalales > Viscaceae > Viscum > Viscum album. The sequence goes on from OY728140.1 coordinate 933,139,499, forward strand.
CAACGTATGTATATTTAATGTACTCTATGTAGATGTTGTTTTGATTTTTTTTTTAAAAATTACAATCATAATCAAGATAAAAAAAAGGTAAAATTATTTTTTCTATTGTATATTGAAACCCCCCAATATTTTAGATTACTTGTTTTTTTAAATAATAATATGCCCGATAGTATTAATGACAAGAAAAAATGAGGTTAATGGAACCATATAAATATTTTTATTGGAATATTAACATTATAACCGAGCCATTATATGTGAAGTTATGAATAAGGGTAAAAATATTATAAAATTTATGTTAAAAATATTTATATAGTAGAATGAATAACTAATTATTCATTTATTATAAATTTTTATGAAATTAATATGAATCCTTTTGAAGGTAAAAGAGAGATTTTATATAATACTATATTTATGTGCCTGATATTTTCTCATTATGAATGAAATTAATCACTGAAAATATTAGATTAAAATGAAATTAATAGATTTAATATAAAATTAAATTAATTATTATTTATTGATTTATTTATTTAAGGAGTAAAAGCAATAAATTATTATAATAGTTCAAAAATAAATTCTGATTAGAAATTGGGTTTTGTTATGTTTTTTGCATGGATATTATGAATAATTTATTCCACATTTATAAATTTAATAAAATGAAAAAAATGAAAAATTAAATTATCATGTCATAATAGGCTTAGGGTTATTTCCTTATTACTTTGATGATAAGGCTGATGTTTTAGTAAGTAGTTATAATACTATTTTTTATTAAAACTATATTCTATTTTAGATAATTTACAATGTCTATTTTTTGGTAATGTTTTAGTGTAAAATTAGGTTTTTTTTACTATAAATGATATTATTTATTCAATATAAATAAAATATATTTTTTATTATGGTAAATTATTGCTTTTTTTTAAAACACAATTTTTATCAAATAAATGATTTTTTTGTTTTTCATTATTATATTAAAATTAAATTCTTTCAATTCATCATATTGAATCATGGAAATATTATTTTATTTTTGTAATTTGGAGGTTAAAATATAACCAAGCGTAAATATTTTTAAATTAATAGTAACCTTGGTAAATTTTTATCACTACAAAAAAATGATAACATGAGTTAATAATGGATAAAACATTACGAAGAAGTAACAAAATATCAGAATAATTAATATGTGTTTAGGGTAATTTGATTGTGATCACCTAATATTAAAATAATAATTTATCATTTTCCACATGAAATAGATTAAGATAACTATAATATATATTAATTTAAGAATAATTACAATTATTCCACTCCTCCCACATTTCAAAATTCACAAACTCTCTTCTGTTAGTGAAAAAAAATTGAGTGATCTATATTAACCATTCAAAAAATCCCTATATAACTTACTTCCCAATATTCTATATGATTTAATATCATCAAATGATAAACATATAGTGAATGAAGGTGAAAAAAATATGATTTTCCATAGAATAGGTTTAACTCTTAACTGAGTTCATTAATATTTACATCTTATTATACCTATATAAAACATATCATTACCATTCTTATAGCATAAAATCCATATATACAATCCAATATAATGATATTATGCTTATGGTATGACTCGTTTTCCCTGTTTTCCATCTATTGGTATTTGATATCATCATTCAAGCATATGTGTTGACTACCACCTATATGAAATAACCTGTAACATTTTTAATCGGCATTTAAAATGATGTTTAAAATTAACTATATACTAAATACATTTGATATCTAAAAGATAATAATATTTACAGAAATATTTATTATTACATAGCCTATTATATTTATAAGGCCTCGGCCTTAAACCTTATTTAATATTGAATTAATTTAATAATTCACATTGAGGATCTTTTTAGGTTTATAGTTTTAGAGAATTAGGACATAACTATTACATCTTAAAAGATTACAAAGTAGACACTTATACTATGTTTCCATAAAATAAATACTCTTAAAAAGAAACATGTCAAGTTCCATGTTTTAGATACCCTGACTTTCCCTTGATTCCATCCTTGACCCTAATCAACATTAAGTCCTGTGAAAAACATTTCAAAAAAGAATTGGGGTGAGCATAAAAAGCACAGTAAGGGAAACACAAAGAATGAAAACTGTTAGTTTTTCAAACATCATGTAATCCATGTATACTATATCAAAGTAATACCTTTACCTTCATGAAGTAGTAAAAAATCTTCACTAAATAAAATATCATTAATTACCCTTTTGTAACCAAAGATTACCATAAAACCCATACAATGAACACATAACATATAAAGTTAAGTTGGTACATAACCATACTTAAGTGGAATAACCATACGGTCGAATTCCACACATATCACTTAATGGAATAGCCATACGGTCGACTTCCACACATACTTAATGGAATAGCCATACGGCCGAGTTCCATACCCAATGCATTGGAGGTTATAACGTAACCACCCATCCTGGTATTCACGGCACCACCCGTCATATGGTTTATCAAGTAACCACCCGTCAAATTTCCAAGTACCATTATAAAATCATAAGACATAAATTAAAAATAATGGAAAAAAACATTTCCACATTCCGATCACAATATATCACATAAATATACTGAAATAAAAAATCCATTATAAAAATCATTTTCAATACCCAAAATACATAAAAGATTATCTGGTATTTATTTCATTTAAAAAAACATTACGACTTGTTGAGGAAGCCAAAGACCAAATAATACTCACGGTGGCGGAAAAGTTCATTGTCACCGCGTACGTTAAAAAAACATTCCTTTTTGTCATTTAGTAAAACACTTTGTATAAAAATATTCCTTTTGTATAAAAGTCAAATTCAAAGGGGATTATACACCGTATAAAATAAAGTTGTGTATAAAACGAAATATGCCTCAATGAAAGGAGATTGAGACGAAGTTCCTTACCTCGAGTATGACTTGACTCGATCGTTCTTTAACATCTTGAATAATAAACATCAGTTAATTTCTATATTCTTAAGAACCTTTTTTGAGTTCATTATTCCTTTCATAACACTTATTTTCATGTTATAAATATTATGTAATCATTTAAGTTAAAAATGTTTGTTTTGTCGATATTTGGTCCTTTAGTCGAAAGTTGACTTCTTACAATTACATGTTGTTCGTGTGGTCAAAGGTTCATTATATCTAGAATGACATTCCTGATTTGGATTTCATATATATCATATATATCTATCCTATACGTGTATTTATAATATCACATAATCATTTAGAGGTAATAAATGAAATTCACCGTTTATGGAGACGGTAAGCCGTACGTACGCATGAACGCTAATTTCATTTCTAGGTCATATTAATGGAATTAAAACTAAATGAGAGGTATGTATATTTAAATTCCAATATTATATTAATCATTTAGATGTATCATACATCATATATATCCAATATATATATGTACTTATAATAGTACATTATATTTGGGGATATGAAATGAAATGCACCGTTCATGGAGACGGTAAGCCGTATGTACGTATGAACGCTACTTTTATTTCTATCTCATACTTTAATGGAAAGAAATATTAATGATATAGAGTAATATTATAATTCCATTATAAAATCATATATAATAACTTTAAATCCATCCTTTTTACATCCCACATATGGCATTAACGAATCACATCACTTTGAGGGGGCGGTAGTCCGCACATTCTAAAATGAAATTATCGTGTTTACCCACAACGGAAACCATAAAGGTATGCCCAAAATGAAAAATACGTAAGCTTAAGTAAAACATAAAAATTATATATATCATATATAAATATAGTGTCATATTAATGGATTCATTGAAGGTGTTAAAATAATGTTGAACAATCAATGTTTCGGGAGGCTGTAATTCTTCATCCACGGAAATAGTATGTTCATTAACCATTAGATGTAGGTGTGTGTGAGTGTAGCTAGAAATATTCATATAACAACATCCTAGTATATTTACGATACTGGATATTTCACAAAAGAAATGAATAAAAAGAGTTTAGGGGTTTGGAGAAGAAAAATAAAACAAAACGACTCAAGTGAAGACATTACCTTAAAATCGGGTAACTCCCTTTCGTTCGAGCTCAAAGTTTTCTTTGGGAAGACTTCTGCCCAAAGTGAGGCTGCAAGGAGTAAGAGAGGTATTTGTAGAGACAAAATGATCAGATCATGGCCGAACCAAAGGCTTGAGAGGTGTGTGTAAGGTGGTAGAGTTGGGGGCCTTTTATACGAGGAGAGGAGGGGCACTCTTGGAAAGTAAGGAAATGTTACTTTATTTTCAAATGGTTTTCGGATTTTAATGGTACCATATTGATGTTTTTCGAGGATAAGGTGATAAGGGTTCACAATCCACCCATACAATAGGTTTTGGACATGTTTATGTCTTAGATTTTACATTATCATTCCATTTTATTTAAATCGTTCAATAATGAGGTAATCGCTGCATCATCATGGTGTCATAAATAATTTAATTTATTTAATGTTTAAAAATTATAAAAAAAATACTATGATGTAGGAAATATTTTTAGATTTCCAATAAATATTTATAGTCAAAAATCTGACTTGTATAACCGCATGTAAAAATTGGTTTAGTAAAACATATCATGTTTGTGTCATTTTTACTTTTACATTAAATAAAAAGAATTAATGTATTTATCATACCCAAGTGGCTCCATGGGGACCCAATAATCGTCCCATTGGTTATCTTTGTCGGATATAACTCATCCAATAGGGTTAGGACAAGTTTCAAGATATTTTAATTTTATTATAATATCATTTTTACCTTAAATTACACTAATTACCTTTAATCGCGATTAATAAAACATAAAAGTTACCATTCACCAAAAAATTATTTTAATCCCATTGAACCACATTTTATATAATAATGAAAATAAATTAAATTGTATTTTTTAGATTCAAAACACAGAAGTGTTAAATTCCCATTTAAATGAAAAATCAAATTTTGTAACTACCACTTTGCGGTTTCACTATTCATAAAAAATTGAAGTTTTTCAAAAAAAACCAAAACATCACCCTATGCTATATTTGATATTACAAATTCATAAATAAAGTCCATTTTACAAAATTCAAAACATATAAGTTGCATTAATTAATTTAATAATTAATTCCCGCTGTCAAAATAAATAGCGTGTTTTTATGAAACAATACGTATCAAAAGATTGACACGAGTATAAGTCAAATTTCAAAGTAAAATTAATTCCAACGACCACTATTGGATTATATCGTAAAAATATATTCTAATTTAACTTAAAAACCTATTCAAAATATTATCTAATCTTCTTAATAAATTAGATTAAAAAGAGGGTTTGAATTAAAATAAAACATTTTACACTATTCATTAAAAATAAACTTTATCGGAAAAATCCCAAAAAAATTACACAAAGTAAAAGTTGATATCCCGATTCTAAAGAATAGTTTTATTTGGTCCAATAGAATGTATAAGAGTGACCAAAACTATATTTAATGACGGTTCGACATCAAATGTTGATAAGTTGCCCTTTCATGAAAATTAGAGTATATAAGCCTGAAATTGAATTCTTTTCGTATTTTAAGGCTTTATACTTTATTAGATAAATGTAAAAACATTTAACAAACATATATAATCATATTTTAGTTATTTATATCCATTCCCGCCAGTACAACGGCTACGTCTTAACTAACATTTAAAATAATATTATTTTATTACTAGTGTGCAACGTACGATTTCAAAGAAACTCTTTGTTGCGTATCGGGTATGCTATCGAACACAACAACCCCATTAAAGTAAAATTAATATTTAATTCGCAAATATTAATATATATAAAAATGTATTATTCTTTATTTACCTGGGATGTTACATCCTTCCCCCTTTTGGGAATTGCGTCGTCATAATTTTATTCACTTATCAAAATAAGTGGGGGTATTTATCCCTCATAGCATTTTCGGATTCCCATGTTACCTCTTCAACCATATGGTTTTCTGACAAAACCTTTACCGGGTGAATTACCTTATTTCACAATAGTTTCTCTCTTCGGTCAAGAATCTAGACTGGTTGTTCTTCATAATATAGGTTCTCCTCCAGCTGAACTAACTCTCGACTCAAAACAAGAGATGGATCTGGCATATACTTACTCAACATCGAAACTTGAAAAACATTGTGTACCTGAGATAAACTTGGAGGTAAATCCACTCAGTATGCATCTATTCCAACTCTCTACAGAATTTCATATGGTCCAATGAACCTTGGACTCAGCTTTCCTTTCTTAGAAAATCGCATCACACTTTTCCATGGTGCGACCTTGAGAAAAACATGATCACCTACCTCGTAAAATAGATCCTTCCTCCGGTTATCTGCATAACTTTTCTGTCTGCTCTGAGATGTTTTCATGTGTCTCTGAATCAGCTAAACTTCTTCTGCCATCTCTTCTACCAATTATAGTCCCATCAGCTTTCTTTCACACAATTCATCCCAAAATGCTGGAGTTCGACACCGCTTCCTATATAATGCCTCAAATGGTGCCATCTGTATACTGGAATGAAAATTGTTATTATAAGAAAACTCAACCAAAGAAAGATGTTGGTCCCAACTTCCCTGATAATCCATCGAACAAGCTCGTAGCATATCCTCCATGGTCTGAATTGTTCGTTATGACTGCCCATCTGATTGTGGATGAAAAGCTATACTAAAATTTAATTCAGTACCCAACCACTCTTGAAGGCCTTTCCGAAAGTTAGAAGTAAACCTGGGATCATGGTTAGATACAATGGAGAGAGGAAATCCATGTAACCTGACTATCTCTTTAAGATACAAACGGGAAAGTTGATCTATGGAAAAATTATCTCGTATGGCAAGGAAATGAGCAGATTTAGTAAAGCGATAAATAATAACCCAGATTACATTATTACCTCGAGATGTCTTCGGTAATCCCACAACAAAGTCCATGGATGTATTCTCCCATTTCCACTCTAGCACTGGTAGAGGCTGAAGCATACCTTTCGGTAACTTCCGGTATGCTTTAACCTGCTGACAAGTCAAACAATTCACAGTAAAATCAGCAATATCTCTTTTCATTCCATCCCACCAGTAATACTCCCACAGATCTCTGTACATTTTAGTACTAGCAGGATGAACTGAAAATGGAGAACTATGAGCTTCACATAACAACTCACTCTTCAACTGTGAATCACAAGGCACACAAAATATCTTCCCAAATCTCAAAACACAATAACTATCAATTTTGAATTCATGCAACTTACCTTTCTGAAACAGCCCTACCTTTTTCTGCAACTCACGGACTTGCTTCTGTGCTTGCTTGATTCTGTCTGATAGAGAAGATCTCACTGATATCTGAAAAAAACAGAAGGACATCCTGCACCAACAACTTCTATGCCAAAGATCATCAAATCCTTAACAAAATGATCAAGTTCCAAACGCAACATCGTTAATGAAGCATTACTTTTTCGACTCAAGGCATCAGCAACATTATTGGCTTTTCCTGGATGGTAGTGTATTGTATAATCATAATCCTTGATTAATTCCATCCTTCTCCTCTATCTCATGTTCAATTCTTTCTGAGTGAATATATACTTAAACTTTTGTGATCAGTATATATTTCACACTATACTCCATACAAATGATGCCTCCAAATTTATAAAGCAAAAAACAATAGCAGGTAATTCCAAATAATGTGTAGGGTAATTTACCTCATGAGTTTTCAACTGACGTGAAGCATATGCAATAAACTGATCATTCTGTATAAGGACACAGCCAAGTCCCTTCAAAGAAGCATCACTGTATATATCAAACTCACCGCTCCTGGAAGGAAGTGCTAAAACTGGAGCATTCACTAATCTTCTTTTCAACTCCTGAAAACAAACATCACATTCTTTTGTCCAGATAAACTTAACACCCTTCCGAGTTATCTTAGTCATTGGACTAGATAACTGTGAATAATTTTCAACAAACCTTCGGTAGTAACGTGCCAAACAAAGGAAACTACGGATCTCGGTTACATTTGTGGGTCTCGACCATTCTTCAACAACTTTTGTTTTAGCAGGATCAACAGTTATGCCATATTTTAAAACAATGTGACCCAGGAAAGAAATTTGTTGTAACCAAAACTCGCACTTTCTGAATTTTCCATATAGTTTCTTTTTATTTTAAGGTTTTCAAGATAACCCTTAAATGACATTCATGCTGCTCTTTAATTTTCGAAAACACCAAAATATCATCGATGAAAACAACCACAAACTTATCCAAGAACTCATGGAAAATTCTATTCATAAGGTCCATGAATACTGCAGGGGAATTGGTTAACCCAAAAGGCATAACTACAAATTCATAATGGCCATATCAAGTATGGAACGCAGTCTTCGGAACGTCTGCTTATTTTACTTTCAACTGATGGTACCCCGACCTCAAGTCAATCTTCGAAAAATACTAGGCTCCCTAGAGCTGATCAAACAAATTATCGATATGAGGCAAAGGATACTTGTTCTTAACAGTAATATTATTCAAGGCTCTATAATCAATGAAAAGTCTCATTAAGCCATCTTTATTTTTAACAAACAAGATAGGAGCACCCCATGGTGATGTGCTAGGTCGAATGAAACCTTTATCTAATAACTCCTACAATTGTTTCTTTAGCTCTAACAGTTCAACTTGAGCCATTTGATAAGGGGGTTTTCAAATTGGCTTAGAATCAGGAACTAAGTCAACAGTAAATTAAACTTCCCGATCATGAATAATACCAGGCAAATCATCAGGAAAAACATCAAGATAATCATTTACCACTGGAACATCATTAATCTGAATAGTTCCTTTATTTTCAACAATATGTGCATGGTAACATTCATTTCCTTATTTTACTAGTTTCTCAACTTCCTGATATGTTATCAAAATCAAGGGTTCATTCTTGTACACAAACTGAAAATCTATCTGAAAAGAAACTATTTTAGCTCAGCTGTCAATCTTAGCATGATAAACAGAAAGCCAATCCATTACCAAACTAACATCAAACTCTACTAGAGTCAAAACAATAATGTTTGCTGGTAGATTCTTTCCACACACAAGGATAAGAAGGTTCTTATAATTCCTTTTTGTCTCAACGTTCCCTCTGGGTGATTTTACCATAATTTCAGGGTTCATATCTTGTTATGGAATTCCCAATATACTAGAAAATTTCTCAGAAATGATAGAATGTGTAGACCCTTAATCAAACAACACATTGGCATAATCTGAACAAACAAACAGTGTACCTGATACTACTTCATTTGATGGCCCAACATCTGCTGAAGTTGTTGCAAAAGAATTTCACCAACCCTTTCTGGTTGTAGTCTAGATTCTTTCCCCCAGTCGAGTTCTTCATTAGACACTCATTTGCATAATGACCCATTTCATTACACTTAAAACATCTTACTGTTGGCATTTCATTGCCTGCTTGATCATCTTCCTTACAGTTACGAGCAATATGACCAGACTTACCACACAGAAAGCACTTACCAGACATGGATAAACATTCTCCAGGATGCATTTCACCACACTTCTCACAGGATGGATATTTGGTTCTCTTACCTCCTTGCTTCTTTGATGAATTATTCCCCTTTGCCTACCAACTGGACCTCTTATTCCGCTGTTTGTCATAGAACACCTGATCATCGGCAAACTCCATTTCCACCTTCTCTTCACATCGAACAAGTTTTTCATAACTTTTGAACTCACGAGAAGCTAAATCCCTTCAATAATTTGGCTTTAACCCTGAGTAAAAATGGTTTATTTTATGATCAAGATGTCGTATGAAGTTTGGATCATACCTTGCCAATCGAGTGAACTTTTCTTCAAAAGTAGACACAGAATCATCCTCCAGCCTCAATTCTAGGAACTGTTTTTCCATCCTAAGACGAACCACCTTAGGAAAATATTTCTCAATAAACATACCTTTGAATTAGTCCCAGTGAAGATCCTCAATCTCATCACTATCCCTGATATTTTTTACCATCGACCACCACTGACCAGCTTCACCTTCAAAACGGTAAAAATAAAGACTAACCTTTTGATGTTCTGAACACCCCATGACATTAAAAATCTTCTCCAGTGCTTTAATCCACCCTTCATCTATTACGGGGTCAGATGATCCTCTGAATGATGGGGGATATTGCCTCATGAAATGTTTCACCGCTGAAATGTTCTTCTGCAGTTGATCTGGCTGATCTCGTGCATGGATACCACCACCATTTATAGCCTAAGTCAACGGTGCCATCACTGCAACAAACTGTTCAGTTCCGATTCCGACCATCTCAGGTTGCTGATCTGGAAGGTTTTCTTCCTCCTGATGTCTTCCCAACATAGCTAATTTGTTTCCTCTATAGAAAACCATTCTGAACATAGAAATATCTTAGGCGAAGAAACATGGTAATCCGTAAATGCTATATCATTTCAATCATATTATAATTTAACACTTTTCCAACTCCTAAAGTTGTCTAAACTGACCTTTGATACCAACTATAAGGCCCCGACCTTAAACTATACTTAATATTGAATGAAATGAATAATTCACATTGAGGATCTTTTCAGGTTTAGAGTGTTAGAGAATTAGGAAATAACTATTACATCTCAAAAGATTACAAAGTATACTCTTCTACTATGTTTCCATAAAATAAAAACTCATAAAAAGAAACATGTCTAGTTCCATGTTTTAGATAGCCTGACATTCCCTTGATCCCATCATTGACCCCAATCCACATTAAGTCCTCTGAAAAACATTTCAAAAAAACATGGGGTGTGCATAAAAAGCTCCGTAAGGGATACACAAAGATTGAAAATTGTTAGTTTTTCAAACATCAACTAAACCATGTATACTTTATCAAAGTAACACCTTCACCTTCATGAAGTAGTAAAAACTCTTCACTGAATAAAATATCATTACTTATCCTTTTGTAACCAAAGATTACCATAAAACCCATACAAAGAACACATAACATATAAAGGTTACATGGGACATAAACATTCTTAAGTGGAATAACCATACGGTCGACTTCCACACATATCACTTAATGGAATAGCCATATGGCCGACTTCCACACATACTTAATGGAATAGCCATACAGACGACTTCCATACCCAATGCATTGGAGGTTATAACGTAACCACCCATCCTGGTATTCACAGAACCACCCATCATATGATTTATCATGTAACCACCCTCCAAATGTCCAAGTACCATTATAAAATCATAAGATATAAAATAAACATAACGGAAAGAAAACATTTCCACATTCCGATCACAATATATCACATAAATATACTGACATAACAAATCCATTATAAAACCCATTTTCAATATCAAAAATACATAAAATATAATATAGTATTTATTTCATTTAAGAAAAACATTACGGCTTGTTGAGGAAGCCAAAGACCAAATAATACTCGCGATGGAGGAAAAGGTCGGTGTCACCACATACGTTAAAAAAACATTCATTTTTGTCGTTTAGTAAAACGCTTCATAGAAAAAGATTCCTTTTGTATAAAATTCAAAGTCAAAGGGGTTTATACACCTTATAAAAGAAAGTTGTGTATAAAACAAAATATGCCTCAATGAAAGGAGATTGAGACGAAGTCCCTTACCTCGGGTCTGACTTGACTCGATCGTTCTTTAACAACCTGAATAATAAACTTCAGTTAATTTATATTTGCTTAAGAACTTTTTTCAAGTTAATTATTCCTTTTATAACACTTATTTCCATGTTATAAACATTATGTAATCATTTAAGTTAATAATGTTTGTTTTGTCGATATTTGGTCCTTAAGTCGAAAGTGGACTTCTTACAATTACATGTTGTTCGTGTGGTCAAAGGTTCATTATATCCAGAATGAAATTCATGATTTGGATATCATATATATCATATATATCTAGAAAATAAATGTATTTATAATATCACATAATCATTTATAGGTAAGAAATGAAATTCACCGTTCATGGAGACAGTTAGTCGTACGTACGCATGAACGCTACTTTCATTTCAATGTCATATTAATGGACTTAAAACTAAATGAGAGGTATGTATATTTCAATTCCAAAAGTATATTAATAATTTATATGTAACATACATCATATATATCCATTATATATATGTACTTATAATAGTACATTACATTTGGGAATATGAAATGAAATGCACCGTTCATGGAGACAATAAGCCGTACGTACGCATGAATGCTACTTTCATTTCTATATCATACATTATTGGAAAGAAATAATAATGATATAGAGGTATATTATAATTCCAGTATAACATCATATATAATAACTTTAAATCCATCTTTTTACGTCCCACATATGGCATTAACGAATCACATCACTTTGAGGGTGCGGTAGTCTGCACTTCCTAAAATGAAATTATCGTGTTTTCCCACAAGGGAAACCATAAAGGTATGCCCAAAATGAAAAATACATAATCTTAAGGAAAACATAAAAATATTGTATATCATATATAAATATAGTGTCATCTTAATGGCCACCTTTAAGGTGTTAAAAGAATGTTGAACAATCATGGTTTCGGGAGGCAGAAATTCGCCATCCATGGAAACAGTATGTTCTTTAACCATTAGATGTAGGTGTGTGTGAGTGTATCTAGAAATAATCTTATAAAAACATCATAGTATATTGAATATACTGTTGTTGTTACTACATAAATGAATAAAAAGAGTTTATGGGGTTGGAGAAGCAAAATAAAACAAAACGACTCAAGTGAAGACATTACCTTAAAATCGAGTAACTATCTTTGGTTTGAGCTCAAAGGATTCCTTGGGAAGACTTATGCCCAAAGTGAGGCTTCAAGGAGTAAGAGAGGGATGTGGAGAGACAAAATTATCAGTTTTTTGCCGATCCAAAGGCTGGAGAGGTGTGTGTAAGGTGGTAGAGGTGGGGGCCTTTTATAAGAGAAGAGGAGGGGCACTCTTTGAAAGTAAGGAAATGTTACTTTATTTTCAAATGATTTTCTAATTTCAATGGTCCCAAATTGATTTGATTCGAGGATAAAGTGATAAGGGTTAGAAATCCACCCATCCAATAGGTTTTGGACTTATTTAGGTCTTAGATTTTACATTATCTTTCCATTTTATTTAAATCGCAAAATAATGAGGTAATCGCTGCATCATCATGGTGTCATAAATAATTTAGTTTATTTAATGTCTAAAAATTATGAAAAAAATATTATGATGTATGAAATCATTTTATATTTCCAATGAATATTTATAGTCAAAAATCTGACTTGTATAAACCCATGTAAAAATTGGTTTAGTAAAACATCTCATGTTTGTGTCATTTTTACTTTTACATTAAATAAAAAGAATTAATGTCTTTATCATACCCAAGTGGCTCCATGGGGACCCAAAAATCGTCCCATGGGTTTTATTGGTCGTCCATAACTCATCCAATAGGGTCAGGACAAGTGTCAATATATTTTTATTTAATATAATATCATTTTTACCTTAAATTACACCAATTACCTTTAATTGCGATTAATAAAACATAAAAGTTACCATTCACCAAAAATTATTTTAATCCCATTGAACCAAATTTTACTTAATAATGAAAATCATTTAAATTTTATTTTTTAGATTCAAAGAACAGATGTGGTAAAGTCCCATTTAAACGAAAAATCAAATTTTGTACCCACCACTTTGAGGTTTCACTCTTCATCAAAAATTGATGTTTTTCAGAAAAAAACCAAAACATCACCCTAAGATATATTTGATATTCTGAATTTAAAAATGAAGTCCATTTTAAAAAATTCAAAACATATAAGTTTCATTAATTAATTTAATAATTTATTCCCGCTGTCAAAACACATAACGTGTTTTTATGAAACAATAAGTATTAAAAGATTGACACCAGTTTAAGTCCAATTTCAAAGTAAAATTAATTCCAACGACCACAATTGGATTAAATGGTAAAAATATATTCTAATTGAACTTAAAAACGAATTCAAAATATTATCTAATCATCTTAATAAATTATATTAAAAAGAGGTTTTGAATTAAAATACAAGATTTTACACTATTCATTAAAAAATGAACTTTATCGTAAAAATACCAAAAAAATTACACAAAGTAAAATCTGATGTCCCGATTATAAAGAAGAGTTTTATTTGGTCCAATATAATGTATATGAGTGACCAAAACTATATTTAATGACGATTCACCATCAAATGTTGATAAGTGGACCATTCGTGAAAATTAGAGTATATAAGCCTGAAATTGAATTCTTTTCGTATTTTAAGCCTTTATCCATTATTAGATAAATGTATAAACATTTAACAATCATATATAATAAAATTTTAGTTATATCTATACATTCCCGCTAGTACAACGGCAACGTGTTAACTAACATTTAAAATAATATTATTTTATTACTAGTGTGCAACGTACGATTTCAAATAAACTTTTTGTTGCGTATCGGGTACGCTATCGAACATAGAAACCCCTTTAAAGTAAAATTAATATTTAATTCACATATATTAATAGATATGAAAATGTAATATTCTTTATTTACATGAGATGTTACAATATTTTTCATTTTTTTGAAAAATTATATGTCATTTATTGATATGTATGGAATTCCACCTCTATAATGCGATGCGATTCATTTTTCGATACCATCTCAAATTAATGGTTATAAGGATGGAAATGATAAATAAATATATAAATTTTTATAAATTTAGGATTATTATAATGAAATTTATCATCTACATAATTTCTTATCAACCACATAATATATATAAGTCGCTCATGTGTCGGTTTAGACTTCTATATACATAATAAAAAATGTTTCAATATTTTTGTATTGCATTCATAGATGTATCTTAAAGTGTAAAAAATCTAAAAAAATGAAATTTATTTGCTAATTAACATTATTGATTTAAATAAAAATGTTATTTATTCACTAATTAAAAATATTGTGTGGCTAGTCAGAATCATTGTAATTTATTTTCATTATGGTATTGTTTGAAATGTATTAAAAATTTCATTAAAACACATTTCCCTCGGTATTCATGTTTCTAAAATGCGTAATGATTGAAATTAACATACTACAATGGATATTTAATTTAATTTCAAATATATCATTCAAAATTATTATAGTGGTTTAATAATATAAATTTTAATGATTTCTATGCCTGTTATTTTATAAAACATTTGATGAAAATATTTATTGCTAGATATGAGGAATGAATGAAATTTCATATGATAATTTACATTATTAATGTATATTATTCCTATATAATTATTTAGATATCTAAAAATATTATCATACATTTTTTCAATTAGGAATTTATTTCTTTTATAATTTTTTATTTGTAAAATTATTGGATTGATAATTTTATCATGAATTCTATTAATACTTGTCAATATGTTTTCAAACGGATTTATTTTGTGTTTTTTTATAAAAATGACAGATTTATTTGGTTCTAAAAGTTTTTTAGTTCTATTATATTCATCATGGTGTTTATTTTTAGTTATATATAAATAAAATGCATGGGGTCATTATTTATTTCACTGTTGAATATATATCATAATTATATGAGTATGTTATTTCATTTATATGAATGATTGTAAGATTATTTTGAAGAAGATGTCACATGATTCATACCTAATTTTTTTATTTATTAATTTTATTTTTCAGGAAATTATATTTATTTCACTAGATGATGTAAGGAGATTATGTTTAGTGCAATGTTTATGGCTTCTTGTCGGGGGAATAATATACGTTTATAGATAATTTCTTCACAAGTAATCTGTTTTTACAAACACCCCTCATGATTATGATTTTTATATTCATATTTATTATGAGGTGTTTTATAAATGATTATGGTAGGTTATGTTTATATATTGAGTAAACAATTATTATTTATCATTAATAATTAATTATATAAATTGAATCTTTTCAATAGGATATCATATTTTTTGATATGCAGTAAGAGGTTTCTATATTTTTATATAACATAACTTGTCTCTTTCAAAAACCTAATTTTCCAAATGTTTTTCATAAGTCCTATTGATGAGTTCAAAATCGTGAATGGTCTACCTATCTGTTATTACGGGACATATTTTAAAAAAATAAAATTATGTTACAATGAATAAAAATATTACATTTAACAAAATTGTTTTTGTGGAAAATTAGATATTAAGTTAAAGTTTACACTTTATATTTTATTGGTTTTATATAATATAATTTTCTCTATTTCTCCTAAAATATATACCTAAAAAGTACATGAATGTATGAAAGTGAAATAAAATATTTTAAATTCTTATTTATGAGTTTTTAATGTTTTTATGTGTTCTAATTAGGATATATGTTGGAGGAGTTGGAATAATTTTATTGAATTGGGATTATATTCAAGGTTATCATGTATTTATGGGAAATGATTATATTTATTTTTTAATTTCACATTTTTTTATATTAAATTAATATTTTAATGTTTTTTATGGATTTAAAATGTAAATTTTACATTTATTTGTTCAATCACTGTTAGTTATTTTGTTGTAAAATCACTACATAAATATTTTTAATCCCAAAAAAATATTTTCCAGAATCAATTGATTGATGAATAAAATTAAGGATATTTAGTGTTCCCAATAATGTATTAGAATTTTGGTTCATTGATCAGTGACATCAAAATATGGTTTGAAACAAGGATTTTAAGGGTCGAGTCCTTTGATGTTTATAATCATGGATACTAGTTTCGTCATAACTCAATATTTACCCATAAAAGTGAATATCTAACAACTTTATGGTGACATTTTATTTACCATTCGGTTTGGGTATGATATATATCCCTTATAAGACATTTTTATGCTATAATCTATTTGTGTATATAAATACAGTAGGCTCAGATGGGTTGTATGTTCATGCATTAAATTTTTTATAATTAGGGATGGTGTCAAAATGTATACGGTTCTATTAAAATATTTTTTAAATATAATATATATGTTATTTTAAATTTATCTTTATTGGTTCCTAATTTGAAATTAATTTTTTTGAAATGTGTTAATTTTTCATGTTTAAACATGAAATGTGATACAATACCTATATATTCATCAGATCCACTTAGACATATATTTATGATATTATGATTCTTTTAGTATATAGAATCTCATCATTTTTCTTCATGGAATTGTTATAGGGATTTTGGTGTTCTAATGGATCCTATTTGTAGAGACTCTTTTCAAGACTAAGTGGATAGTAATATGGGAGGTATTTATGTGGGTGGAGAATGAGATTAAAAAATATGTAATTTTTTGAATCTCATAATACTAACTATTAATGTGATCCAGCCACATGGGAATGTATTTCATATCGAGTAAATTAGTGGACTGTATTATGAAAATGAGTTTTAAAAGAAAATTACCCCGGAATTTAGGGGATATAGAGATTTTTAAAAAGCATACTATTGGTTGAATGGGATCAATTATATTTTCTAGTTTCATTACACCAAATTAATTTTAAGATGGAGTTTGTGACTAACATTCACATGGGAACATGTTATAATTGACTTGAGTAGCCTATAGAGAAAAATATAGAAATGATTCTGATATGAATTGGATTTTAAAATATTAATTATCATTAGATATATCATGGAACTCTAATTTTATGAAAATATCAATAGATAAAAGAGTTAGAGAATGAGATTATTATAGTGTTGGGTTTAAATTTATTTTTTTTCAAATTGTTGTGTTCATATATCCATATTGATCACCAATGATAGTTTCATGTTGTAATGGTTCAATATGATTCTTTTTCACATTGTTAGATCAATAATTATTAATCATTATTTAGATAAAAATTCAATTTGGGTGATAAATGAAGCTATCATTGAGTAGACCATTATGGTTGAAAAATGTGTGATTTCACTTATCCTGCAAAAAAAATATAGTTGGTAGATGTCAGGAACTTGTCTGAATGAAATCCAATCATCCACATGACCATGTTCAGGGCTTGGCCCAAAAGAAACTCTCAATCCCCACATAATGGAAACTAGTGAATGGGAATCAAAAAAATTATTGGGAATCTATTTTTTGATATGAACAATAATCAATATAAATATTGAAAACATTTAAACATATATATACTATAAAACATGAATCATCCATAAAAATCATTAAAAATGATACAGAAACACATCCCAATTTATATTTAAGTTTAAATTAAAAACTAAAATGAAAAAAGTGGTAGGGGAATAATAAAAGAAACATAAATCACATTGAGACATGAGGAGAATCATATTCCATGAAACTATCATCAGCAATCCTCATAAAGTATTTCAACATGATAGTGTATCCCCCACCCACAAATGAGGACTTCTCTTTTCTTAAATTAAGAAAAAATGTTTTTCATGTAATCATTAGGTATATGTAGGTTTTTATCTCAATTACTGAGTATAATCCCACATGGTGATCCATGCATACACATTATGGGATAAATAAAATTTCCATTTTTAAACAAAAATTAAAAATGATTTTGCAAACATTCTATATATTTGAAATAAAAATAAACATTGTATAAAAAATAATGTAGATATAAAGAAAAAACATGTTTTTTGGGAGATTATAAGTATCTATATTATTGGAATACTAGGAAAATTTGTTTATTTATATCCAAATATAGAAAATACATTATTATGAAAAATTCATTCGAGGGGACGCACCAATAGTCAAATAGTAATAATCCAGTTCACATTGTTATTTTAGTTTTGTATAATAATCTAGTTAGTGAGACTAGGTTAAGGCTTAATCAACTAACTTAGATTGTAGTCTTAGTTTTCCCACATAGGTACCTATGGTTACCAATTGATTAATTCTACAATTGGAACCATATCAATCAATTTTTTTCATAAACCAACCAATTACAAGGAAATTATACCATTTTGAAACAATTTTATAGGTTATAAAGAATTTAAAAATAATTTCCCACACCAGTACATTGATTTCACCTAGTTTAACCCAAAACAAAATATTGGAAACATTTGAATATATGTTGAACTGCATTTAAATTATCAATGTTTATCCCAATAAGGAATCACATATCATTTCTTTTGAAATAACTACCCACTGGTTGAAATTAATAATCCAAGATGTTTGGAAACTATATAGAAGAAATAACACACCAAAAACATCCAATCCAAAGACAGTAAAATTATACTAAAAAAAAGAGGTCACCAAAAACCCCAAAAGAACAAAACAAAATAAAAAGGGAGATAAATACAAGTATAATGATGTGAAGGAACTTACATGGTGTTTAGTTGGATATAAATGCTCTAATAAACCAATGATTTTAGTTAATACGGTTGTTTAGAAGTGGTGAGACACACCTACAAGTTTATTGGTATAATTAGATAAATGAGGGGTCAAATGGGATGAAATTAGGGAGGTTAATTTTTTTAAAAAATTTCCCCCAAAACGGTGTAGGCTAAATTGTTATGTTTTACAGACCTCCAAAAAATGTCCCATCAATGTGGAAGACATTGTACCAATACAAGGAGGGTATATGGTATATTATAACAAATATCACAACCCATGTTCCTAACCATGTAGGAACTCAAGTGAAACATTCTAGGATACACGACATCCTAAGAGATGGTACATAGTCATTCACTGAACCATGTGAGCACCTCAATTACATTTTCATGACTAACTGAACTTCTATTTGTTTGCAAATGATTATTACTTATAATGGCTCAACTATGTGGGGAAATTTTCATCCCCAAACATTTTTTATTCCTTAAAGGAAAAATGGAAAATAAATATAACAAAAAAGATAAAAAAAATAATGAAACATTTCTAGAAATAATACTATGTGAATGAAAATTCTCCCCACCATGATAATATAAATCCAAAAAATTCTACCCAAAGTATGATAATATGATAAGTGATCATACTGCTCCATTAGAAAATATTTTCATTCAATTTTTTCCTACTCATAATTTTTTTTCTACCATAGGTCCCGATACTTTAAAATATATTTTACTCAAATCACATTCAATTGAGAATCAATAATCTGAACTAGCTTTTTTTCCACTGATAGATTATGTTA
The DNA here is from genome assembly GCA_963277665.1 of Viscum album. Classification (NCBI taxonomy): domain Eukaryota; kingdom Viridiplantae; phylum Streptophyta; class Magnoliopsida; order Santalales; family Viscaceae; genus Viscum; species Viscum album. The sequence continues at coordinate 933,159,608 of OY728140.1, forward strand.
TAGATAAATATCTTCACAACAAAGCACATGATATGGTTTTGGATTATACCAATTCAATTTATTATCATTGAAAACATCATGAATCAATGTTAACTAATAATGAAAACAACAATATATATACTACATTAAATATTCTATAAGTAATATCAAATTGTATGAAATACCTCAACATAAGCATTCTCTACTTTCAAAGATTACGACTTACCAAAGCACATGAAACCATTAAAAAAACCCAATCACATACGAAGAATTACAAATTGTTAGATCATTTATTGATATGTGAATTATGTCAACTATACTTTTTTACCACACAATACCAAATTTTTTAAATAAATATAGTCATATCGAGCATTATGAACATCCTCGCTGCTGATGTGTCAACCACATCCACAGATCATAGACGAGACAAACATGTATGTCTACACACCAATTCAAAAGGACCCATCCTAAAAATGGGATCATAACTATTATTGTTGGATAATTCAAAATATCCAAGATGGTTGTCCCATGACCCACCAAAATCCAACACATATGGATGATGAATGTTTTCTAGGATTGGGTTTTCTTTCTTGGTTTTTTCATTCTTTTGATAATGGTATGACATGTTATGCTTTACCTTACACTGTATTTCTATTTAGAATCATACCTTGAAGTAGAAGGAAAAATGGTGGTCCCTTTTAGAAACAATAGTATAAAGGATTCCATGAAATCTCAAGATCTCATAGACATATATACATTTTATATCATCTATATCTTTGTATTCTTTATTTGGATAAAATGTGAATATTTGGTTATAGGATTGATAACCACAAAAATAAAATTTCTTTCTCGGGGTTAATGGGGTAAAAAAATAATCAAATCCATGGCTACTAAATCCATCTTCTATGAAGGAATAGGATGAGTAAAATCTATAGGGAAGGAGTTTATGGTTCTCATATTCGACTTGTTCAAGTATACAATTGAGATTTGATGTTGTCTATATACCCACTCATACAAATCCAACAGAATTGAATTTTCTTATCATAAAACATTATGGTGGAATAATGATGAATAGAATATAGGGAATGATTTATGTTCTATATCATAATTATTTGTAGATAAAACAACACAATAGATAGGCCCTTTAAATATCGAACCCCTTTGGGATTCAATGACATTTCATTTGGAACCTCCCACCAGTTAAAAATAGGTTACATCACTCAAAAGTAATCACTTTTATATTCATCCCAATTAATCTCTCAAATATAATGTTTCATCAACAAACTCACTAAAAACATATCACCCCTCTCATATTGGACATAAATTTCATCTGAGTAAAAATTCCCATAAATTTTCACCCATCGCAAGAAACCTTCATATATTAGGTTATAAAAAAATACTCAAGGTTTCGAAAATTACATTTTCCATGCTTGGGGTACTGAAAATATCATAGTCAAACCACTAAAGGCACTCAATTTCTCAACCCTTACTTGATTTCAAATTCTTTAAGAAAAATATATATACTAGGATTTTGGGGTTTTAGAAGACTGAAAAATTCTCTACAAAAATATTTATTCTAGTATCTAAGGGAATTAATTACCATAGAATTGTCAAGGTTTTAAGTTGGGTAATTCTTCACATTATTTTGGAGTTGTAAAGATATATTCATCACTACATGGATACCCAATAATGGAATACAACCCAAACCTATACCATAATCATTGCAAAAGACCATATAACATTTTATATCATCATGTATAATTAAGATAGAGGAGGTAGTAAAACACTACATCAACTCCTCAAAAGATTCATGATATTTTTGAATACACAAGAACTAAATCCCTTTTTGGATGATTTAGGAGTATTTGAAAAAATTTGCAATAGTTACCTAAAACCCACTCATTATACACATACTAACATTGAAAATATATTATCTCAAAGCCACTCATTGAATCCATATCGAACATCACTATCTTGACTATTTCCCAGTAAACTAAAACCCCATGTCCTGAGATCACAGTTACTAAAAATATTACTTCCCAGATCTAGGAATTATACATGGGAAAATTTGGAATAATGGTGGTGGTTCTGTATCATTACCAAAATAGTACTCCAAGGATTCCTATTCTCATTTCCCAATCTAAAATATACTCATATTTCATCTAAAAACAAAAAAAATAATGAATCTTATGTAACAACTAGTTCATAAGGTTCATGAAAACCATGGTATAATTTTTCAACTTGAATGTCACTACCAAAGTCTATAAATGGTTGTGGCTACTTTGAAAAGTTGTATTGGGATGATTTGCTTCTCTCACCAGGACTGTGTGATTCCAAGATTGTAGATCATCCATTAATAATCATAATTATCCTTTGATATGGTCAGAGAGTTCATCAATATGTGTAAATGGGTACTTATTCTTGATGTGGACTTGATTCAACATCTAGTAGATTATACCGAGATAAAGTGACCCTTCAATTTATGTAGAAAAACAAACTCGATCATCCCAAGAAGTGAAGTATGTGAGAATGAATCATTTCTATTCAAAATCATCCAACTATATATTTAACTCCATCAATTTTGAGTGTGACAGTCGATATGAGGGAAAAAACATCTAATGTGAAAAAGTAAAAAAATTCATGGAAAAATCCAAATTCCAATATAGAGGTTTACCGGAAAAGGCCTCTAGGATAACACTAGGAATTCACTCACTATAGAAAGAACCATATTCCCTAATAAATTCTCATCATCCTCTATAATGATAAAATGTACCTAGAAGATAATAATACAATCTATATATTAGGAGGTGTATTTTTTATGCATCGTATATCCTATTCTCCCTAAAAAATAATATCCTCTCATTGAGGGAAATTAATTTCAACATCCAAAAATATATGTCATTGTGGGACTTGAAATGTGTCATCAAATAAATATGTAAGATCACATTAAATATATACATCTCTAATTCAAATAAATCCCATTTTAGCACAACCACTAATAGGGACACAACACAAGATGATAATAATAAACCCAACTCCCTTATTTTTCCACGATGCCCCTCCAACTCCATGGATTATAATATTAAATCATATGGGAGTTTTATAAAATCCCCAATGAGATAAGAAATTAATGAGTGAGAATAATATTCATAGAAAATCTGAATAACTTTATATGATGAAACAATATCAATATCATAAAATATCATATGGTCTGCATCAAATACAACAAGGTTGTACTTTATATCATGTAGGATATTCATCTCAGTTTGTGCATATGGTCAAAAATTGACCGACACATTTTCCATAAGATGAATCTTCCAAAAAGATGATTTTTTCATTAACTCCATGTCCACTTAAAAGAGATAACCTATATCTTGATAGATCAAAATGAGATACTATTCCCTAAGATTACGTTAATACTATACTGCTCTGAGAAGGAGGGGAGGCCTTATAACAAAATTACTAATGGTTCATGCGCCCATAGATATTTCATGGTTTTGATGTGTATCAGCACATAGACAATGAATGTCCCAATATCCCACACTGAAAAATAGTGTATATCCACCACCTATAACTGTTAAAATAGGTATTATTGTTGGCTATTAGGACCTAATTTCAAACTACATTTACTTCTCATCTTTCTTCCTCTTCTATTTAGATGAGCACACCCAACTCCATCTCGATGCTAAAATAATTCCAAACCTACATGACAGACAATCCATGTTGATATCTACCATTAGTGCTCATCTGACCACTATAGAATAAGCCTTCATCATGAACAAAAGATACATTTGATAAAATTAACAAATCATCCTCACATCAAAACAATGAGCTCTTACAATTTCATTGGAAACAATCTCTAGAGAAAAATGAACTACCTCCATGAAGTGGTGGCATACTGTATCACTAATTTATAACCCCGGTAGAGTTTTAATGATTTTGGTTATTACTGATGGAAAATTTATATTGTAAGAAATACTTAGTGGATATGGCCTTGATGTCTATCCATCTCATCAAATCATGCATCCCTGCCTGAACCACTGACCCTCATGAGTTGTGATTGTGTCCATCCAATAAAAATGTACTACAAATTACAATTAAAAGTGAGGCATTCACTAAAAACATGAAGATACACTCAATTTAATCCACCCAATCCTAAAAATAATGTGGGTATGTGCTTCCCTTAATGTAATTAGTATTATTATTAATAAACTATGGATCATGATCCAATTACATTCTAGGCTCAGCTTTCTTATTCAGGGAAATTCTAAATCCCACTCATTGATATCTAGCTAAGACGTCCTAAACCAATACCTCTACAAATATATGATCAAGTGGTGAGGTTGAACTCTCTTCATCCTCCACAAAAATATTTTAGAGAAGAAATTATTGTGTTATGATTCATCACAAGTCAAAACAAACACACATAATAAACCTTCACTACATCAAACAACATGAAACAATATAATAACATAAATGAAAATAAAATCCCAAAACAAGAATCAACATTTCATAAAACATTTATATACCATGGTTCCCATTTCAAATCATCATTATATTAATTTATACATTATAATGAGTCAAAAAATATTCCCAACTTCCCATGGTGACCCTAGGTATTTCACGAGGTTTATTGGCCAGACACCCCACTAAAATCCCAAAACCCAAATCCCAAGATGTCTCTGATATTTTATATCTAAACATTGCAACTAAGAAGTTGTGAATAAATTATAAACCTGAATATTATTATAATTTTTTATGAACACATCCCACTTCCATCCAATTTAACCCATAACACTTCCCTGCTCATTCCCTACTAGGCATTCAAGATCCCCATAGTCTGAAAAATAGTGACTGGGAATTGATGAACTCCATTTGGAATTAGTTAACTATATCAATAACAATAATTATAAATATTTTATAATATACATCATGTAGATAAATTATCATAGTCACTATCCATATCAAAATTATACTAAAGAGGTACATAAATTTTCTATTTCACATTTACGTTTAAATCCAAAACTAAAATAATAAAAGGGGTTGGGGTATAATAAATAAAACAAAAGCATCCTCCTGACTTGAGATACATCCTACACTATAACCCATTATAACCTATCCCTAAAAATAATGGAACAAGTAAGAGTATCCACCTTGAAAAAAATGAGGCCTTATTATTACCCCATTCAAGGAAAAAAAAGGTTCTATATATTCAGATTGGGTAAATTCAAGGTGAGACCTATATTTCCCCATAGGATCCCACATGGTATTACATTTATATCCATTATAAGATAAATATTAAAGATGGAATTAAAATAAATAAATCAATTATGGTTGAAAAAAAATTCATTTTCAATGAATGAAAAGTGAAATTTTAAATATATTGATTGTAGATACAAGTACAACACATTAACCATGGGAAAACCCTATCTAACCATAACAGTTGGTTTTTATCAATGTCATATATCGATGATAAAACAAAAAAAAAATAGATTCTTGTGCTTAATTCATTTTAGAGGATGAACCTAAGGTCCAATAGTAATATCACATGACATTTCATTATGTTAGTGTTTTAGTACAATCTTACAATGAAGACTAGGTCCTGGTGCTACGTTCTATGAACCATGCCATAGTTTGGTCAAACCTGAGAACCAAATTGGTTCATGAAACGACCCAAAGGGAATTCCCAATCTCTACTAGATGGAAACTAGTTCATGTGAATCGAAAAAATACTTTGGTAATAATTTTAACAGATTATTTAAACATAAAAACCCAACAATATTAAATAAACCAAAACATAATAATCATAACCAATCATGGAATAAAAAAATTTGGATTCAAGTTTAAATATTTAAACACAACCAAGGAGGGAAAGAAATATAGAGGGAATAAGGTACTATCACATAAACCCCCATGAAATCATTTGGGCACCATCCACAAGCCACCACTACAACACTTGTATGGGAAGACCACTAGTAACCAAAACCACCATCTCTAAATATCTTCCATTTTCATGTGTCAATCATAACCTAGAACACTTACACCCAATAGTGTATATATGGTGTGATCCAAAGACCAGTAGGATTATATTCCGTAATATAAACAATATATGATAATTCACATTCATTTTTTTATATAAATAAATGATAGAAACATTTTTATATAAATAATTTAATGAAAACCATTCCTTTCTTGTAAAATAACCAAAAAAGTACCCTATATTACAATGGTTATTATGATATCATAAAATACCACTAAGTCATAGGAAATACCTATAGGCGCTAGCTAACAATGGAACACACGATATAACATATCAAGGTAAAAACTTGTATTGTGACCAAAACCAACATCATTCTGATGCAGGATCCACTATGAGGGGACACCCCATGGGCTAATTTATCTTCAATCGCCATCACATTTTCGTTACTGTTGTCATCATCAATCCAGATAGATTAATCTTGGACAAGCCACTTTGGATTAAACAAGCATACAATTTATACTCATCCAACTTAGTTATCCAACTTACCATTCGTTCTATTTTTTTCATTTAAAATTTCATACAAAACATCACTTTCACAAAAAAAAGGAATCCACAAAATACAAACATGCCTGGTAAATCACTACCTTTCCATCCAAAAAAACATCCAAATCCAATTCACACCAAAAAAATTATTAAATATTTTCTTCACCACTTTCAAAATTTATTAAACATTTTGCCTAATTTTTAAATCACAATAAAAATTTTCAATAAGGGTTGACACTTGATACAAAAAAAATTCCATTAGAAATCCACTTTCAAGACATGCACATATAAAAAATTTTCTAAAACACCTCTCTCTCTACACATATATAACACATTAAAATTCTCATGAAATCATATAAAATTTGTTAAATAATTTTTAAGCACATAGGTATATTCCTCAAATGTATAAATTTATGGAATCTAGTGGAAACCAATGATTGTGCACTATGTGAACCCTATAAAGGAATGATATAACATTAAAAATAATTATTAAACCCTAAAAATGAATAACCAACACTAAAAACACCACCCTACTCTATGGTGAAATGAAACCCTAAGTGAGAAGAGATGGAAACCTAGAAAATTGGGAGAAACCATGATAAGATTGACATACATGTATAATTGAGGGGAATCTACAACAAAATAGACCAAAAAATAGAGGTCCAAGGACATAAATAGTGGATCTAGAGATTCATAAGATGGAGGAACTTGAGTGGTGGAAGAAATGATGGATTAAGGTTAAAAATTAGGGAGAGTTAAAAAGTGGAAATATTTTTAAAAAAAATTGAAATTCCACATGGTTTGGCTATATAGTTTTCCAAATCGTACAACAACTAGGATCCCCTTATTGACCATGTAAAAAATGCTTCATTTTCTTCCTATGATTTTTGAAAACTATGCTCTAACAATATGATAACCCCATATGTAAAAACACCACTTTAATGAATGGTTACATGGACAAGGGTTCACATTTTCAAAAATTGTACACTAACTGTGTGCCACCAATCTTTTACCCAAATTATTTAATTTTTTTCCACATACACATATTAAATCCAAATTTAATAAGATGGAAAATAAATAGATAAAAAAATACCTCAAAAAGCATTATTGTGACAATCAACCCCATTATTAAATTTTTTTTCCTCGGAATGTCAACATAAATATTAATCCGAGAATAAATATAGATACTCTTTCTCATCAACCCTATCTACTCCAAATTATCATGAATATCATTATTATATTCCCAAAGGATCTTGACTAGAAAAATTTAATTATCAAAAATAACATTCTATTGGGAATCTACTATTGGAAATAGACGGTAAAACATAGATGAATAGGGCACTAAATCCAATTCATTCAAATTCAACACATAAAATAGATTTGGATTGTACTATTTCAATTGGGAGACATGGAACGATCATGAATTTATGTCAATGTGAAGAGAATACCCTACTATATTCCAAATTCTAAACATGATTAGTGTTCTCTAATGGTCTGACATAACTAAAAATTACCATACCAATCTTTCCAAAATGATGATTACCCAAACGGGGTGCCACATTCAAGAACACCGGCTTAACCACATAAATTTCGAGATCATCGCACCTCTAATCAGTATATGATTTTTTGAAAATATGATCTGTATTCTTCAACTTTTAGGTCCATTTTATGTTCTCACATGTCAATTACACAACTATTGGCCCCAAAAATTTGGTTTTACCCTCCTCTACCCAACCTAAGGTAGGTCTACGCAACCTACCATAAGGATCTTTAAAGGGTGCCATTCAGATTGAGGATTAGTAATTGTTAATATAAATAAAACATTACCAATCCTAAATGGATTTCCAATGTTCATATGAAATACAATATGCATTCTTGAAGCATATCATCCAAAAAATGATTTTCCCACTATATTTGACCATCTATTTAAGGAGGGTATGTCATGATGAAAATAAATTGTTACCCCAATTCCAATTTAACGCCCACATAGAATGTAATTTATACCCCAGGGTGTATTAGTATTACAATAATAATGTACATAGAGATATCACCTTACTTATAGTAAGAATGGGTTGTGGCTAGAGAAAACATGAGGGACTTTAGTGCTCTTTTTTTTCCTAATTTCATGTATAACACCTTAATATGATAGTCAGCTATATCCCACCTCATACCCACCCAAAAAAATTTCCGACTAACAAAATAATAAATCATGGTGACTCTAGGTTGAACATCCCCTAGAGACTATTGGATATCCTACATCACCTGATTTTTTAGAGATAACGGACCCACAAAGAGTCCCTTAAAGGATAATAATCCCTTAGTAGATAATGACCATTAAGTAGTTGTATCCCCACCATAATGAAATAGCATGATATATTGTCATAGCTCATCATCAAAATTTTCTCATTGAATTAGCTCTATAATGGAAGGAGCTAACTAAAAACAATATAATAACTCATCACTAAAATGGTCCTTGGTCCCTATATGTATTTGATAAAAAATCCACATCACGGTCCACTCATCACTAGACTCTTTCAATGAATACACTAGATCTTTTCTTCTCAAATCATTAGATACAACATTAAATTTTCATGGGTTATAAATTATATCAAAATAAAACACCTAATGATATTAAACCTAGTAAAATTTTCTAAAATTTATAAATTTTTGGGAGAAAACATAGGCTCTGATCTTATCATGAAAAAAACTTAAATGTTTATTCCCAATAAGATAGTGAAACCACATCTTTTGGGGCATACATAACCACGGTTAAATCAAGGATATGGGTTAGGTAGATCTATTTACATGGTCACAGTTGGAGAGATCCATACACCCTAACTTTGTATTCTTATATAATAATAAACCCAAGACCCATACTTGAGGAATTCCAATAAACAACATTTCATTTTCAAGATTCTTGTAGGATCCACACAGTAGTGGTAGTCAACTGCAGCTTCATCCCCTCAAATGATATATTACATTTTTGGATCCATTAAATCCTTATCCTTTTATAGGTGAGTGTTTCCATGTGTGAAACAGGCTAAGAGATGTCCCAAACAAACTAAATTTAATACCCATCTAGGCCTAGTAACCTTTTGGTCTCAAACATGATATTCAGTTACTATGATTACATAACAACTCTTGCCTTCTTGAGGCCACCTAAACCCCTTGTTATGGGATCTGATGGTCCAAAAAAATTACATTTATCTTATAGAAAAAGAACATTAAAAACCCTTCATAGTGTCAATGATCTCGTAGAGTTACCAACACAATCCACAAATGTCCCTCTATTCCATCATTAGATCCAAATTAAACCAGGATGTCAATGACGAATACCATAAAAAAGAATTGAGATACTGTTTGAACACACTATTCACAATACTCGTGAATACTTCTAAATCATTCTTCCACATGAATGACATGAAAAAATAACCAAAGTGGCCATATATTCTTAATAAAGAAATTTTAATGACATCAGGATCTCTCACCTAGAAATGGTGATAGCAAGATCTCAAGTCATTTTTAGAGGACCGCCATTCCAATTTTAACTGATCAACAATTCGTCAATTTATTGCAAATGATATATATTATATATGGTTTTATTATTATGCTTCTGGTAATCAATACCCAACAACATATATGCATTATCCTTCTACGCAAATAAGATTACGGTGGCCCACATAGAGACACTCAGGTAGATGAACTACTTGGATTAAAAATTGGCTAGTTGTACCATTAGATCACTCATATCAGTGGGATCTATATGATAAGAGGGAAGATATGTCAGTTTTCTTCCCAATGAAAAATAAATAGAGAACCCTATATCATTCTCTGGAGGAAATCCTCAAAAATCATCTGAGAATACCTAGAGAAACACATCCACCATAGGGGGAAATTCACCCTTAAGAATACCAACTCCATCGTCCAATATATTGTATGATAACTGAAAAATGAGATAACCCAATTAAATAAGTTGGTGTCTAGCAGGACCCGACTTTGGAACCCATTCTATGTGAAAAAACCTTGGTACATCCATCAGGTTCCATAATACTCACCCACTACATATATAAATTGATATGTGCCTAAAATACACCATCTAATACATAAAAATGATTATATTTAATTGTTCAATATCTAATAATAATATTTTCCATTCAATCCAAACCCCTAAAATGCCGAGTGTACATGATGGACACCTAAGAATGATCTTTCGCTTCTTACGAAGTGGTGTTTCTAACTCCATTGAATAATACATGACCGTAGTTGGAGAAATAAATAGGTTCCGAATATAGAATGAGATAAATGATACCTAAGAACTAATTTTAAAAAAATAGATTCCTTAGATGATTCAATCAAAAGGGTACCTCATACAGTTTCATTCCCTACATCCAATTCCACTGGATATTGGTCCACAACATAGAGATTCCTTATCTATTCCAGAGTATAAATGTGAGCACAGAACTATGGATCTTACCTTAATTGACTCTGAGTAAAATATTATCTTGTTCTACCATCGTAACTGAAACAATGAAATCCTACAATCCTGGATATCTATGACCGAGTAGTCATCTCTTTGAAGGCCACTGATCCTGCCCCCCTTTGATATGGATGTCTCACTTTGAAAAAATGACACAGGTGTTATAAATCTCTGCACTAATGCAATGGTTTGGAGGATATTTTCATTTAGGTTTTATGGTCCCTATCTTTCCACAGTTATTGAACAAAACTAACCATACATATAAATCCATAGATGATGTCTGTTGGGTAGGATTTCCTAAACTACCACCTCCCTTCTTCCCATTCTTATCTTTCTACCTATTTTCCTCGAATGAACAACAACTAACAATTGCTAAAATATACCCATAAGAACTAGAAATTACATTACTGTCCATCTCTAACATAAAATCCATGTGAACCGCATCGACATTGGACAGTATCATGAATAGAAAGACCATATAATAATTCTCTAACTACAACCCCCTTTAGAACCATTAAGTTTAAATATGGACTTTAGAAATGATGTTTGGTGGGCACTAAAATATCTCGTTATAGTGCTTGGTGTACTCCATCATGGACAGGTCCTCCTAAAAATGATTTCTAAACTCCCATGATATAGCGTAGTACATGAACTCAAGATATTAGTATTAATTGAAAATAACCATGATTCCCTTCCAATTTATCTGCATGTGCTTTCCAGCTTGCACTACTAAGTACAACCACCTCCAATAGAGACCTTCTAGAAAGAACCATGTTCATTTCACCATGACATCTGTAGGAATGTAGAGGAATTTAAACATCATCTATATATTCTCAAGCCATTCCTTTACATCCATAGGTTCCATGATACCTCATAAAGATGCAAGATTGTTCTTAACATATTAATGAGACTTTCACATCATAATACCAAGTTCATCCAATTTTAAAAGGAGTAGTACTGAGGCCCACTCCCATTCCCAAATCCAAAACATCCCAGACATTATCTTCTACTAATATTTGATCAATTAGCAAGGGTGAACTATCAGTGGCCTCTTCCTATGGATGAAGATGAATTCCCCAGGGTGGAAATTTTCTACAAGAAGAAATAATCACAAGATAACTATCAATATGGCTATTTTGAGAATATTCATAAATAACAATAGAATTTTAACATTATATTCATCCAAACAAAGAAAACTCATGCCATTAATATTCCATACCAACTACTCCACCCCCACCTAGTGTCTATATACACTCTTCAGTATGTATGTCTCACCTTGAGGAGAAGTCAAATAACAATAGCAACATCTCATGGAATCTCAATTCCCATCACGAGGTGTGTGTCAAGGCACAAAATTTGTATCTTGAACAACAATTCCTAAAATCCCTATATTTTTCTATCCATAATTATCCCAAATACTATGAACCAAAAAGAGTTCGACGTCCTCAGATACAATTTTTTCACAAACAAAGTTAGTATTCCATCAGACCATAAACACCACCCGGTCCATGGAATTTCCTGAAGAACAGTCTTGATCTCCATGAAGTGGAAAATAGTTCTTTGGTTTTGACTAAATACTTTGGGAATGATTTCACGTGATTAAATAAACATAAATAACCAATTATAATAAATAAATAAAAACAGAATAATCATAACCAGACACAGAATAATAAATTTTGATTTTAATGTTTTCAACATTAAACAATACAGAAGATGAATATAATAGAAATTGAACAATACACTATCCCAGAAACCACCATACATCAACATGATAATATTCGTAAAACCACTACCACAACAAGATTATGGGATGACCATTAGCAATCAAAACCACCATCTCAAAAAAATAGACATTGCCTTTATCAATCATAACAATGACTACATACACCCAGAAGTGTATGTAGGGTCCGAAGAAAAAATATAAGGAATTATAAAAAACAAAAAATTAAATTATATAGAAATTATAAGAAAATTAACATGAATTTTTGATAGTAATAATGGCTAGAAGTATTTTTATAAAATAAAATTTGCAGGAAAACATTATTTTCTTTTGAAATAACCAAAAAGGTACACTATATGCTCAAGGAAGGTAAAATATCAAAAAATATAGTTAAGTAATGTGAAACACATATAGGAACTAGAAAGAAATGGTACACCATGTATATCATATATCGATGAAAAGTTGGATATAAACAATGAACAACATCATTCTCATGCATGATCCTATAGGAAGGGACACCATATGGGACTTGGGGTCTCTAATCGTCATCATATTAGTTTAGTTAGTATTGTCATCATCAATCTAGCTATATTAATAGAGGACAAGCCACTACTGTGTCAACTATCATATTAGTCCTATTCCGCCTACATTGTTACCTAGTATTCCCTTAATGCTCAATTATTTTCAAATGTCATGTGAACCATCACTTTCACACAAATATATGAAAACAAAAGAAACATGGTTGATAAATCACTATATAATCATCCAAACACATATTAAATACAATGCACGACAAATTGGTTCGAAAATATGTTCCAAATTACATGAAAAATTATTAAAAATAAGTGAGAGGGATAAATGGGAAAATACTATTTTCAAAGACCAATATAGGGCACATGATTTTTTAAATTGTGTGGAAACTAAGCTTTTCATACTATCCATGTAGGACATGCTGCATGGTTATCATACATTTCTTACAAACCATTCACTAACTATGAAATAAGCCTATGTCCAAAAACACCACTTAGTCACACCGTTAATTAGGAAAGGGTGCATTATTTTACAAATATTGTTTCAACCATGCACCACCTTATATTTTTCCAAAATTTCTTATTTTTCTCTAACAAAAAAATATAAAATAATCCATCATAAAAATAAATAGTAGTGATACGTAAAAATAAATTACAAATTTGAAACTATTGGATCACCTAGCTACTAGTCCTATTCTTCATGCATATGTACATAGTGTTCCTCAGTGAAATTTTACATTTTTAATAATATCAATCCCACTTTATAATAAACCAATCCATCATAATCCTATAATAACATTTATAACAATTTTATATGGGAGAAAACATTTCCAAATCCATACCCATGCCATTACATTTGAAAGAAACAATTTTCCATCACACACACACACAGAACATCAAAACAATATATTAATAGAAGAAATCATATTTACAACATAAAATAATAGGACAACATGGAAAAAAGTAGAATTCACTTTATGACCACCATTAATTTGATAAAAACAAAAGGAAAACATGATTGGATACACTATAGAATAAATAAAAGACAGAAAAAATAAAAAACCAAGCCATTCAAATAATATTTAACCCAATTTATGTCACCCCTCCTACTAAATATTACTAAAACTATAAAATAAGTAATATGAAAACCATTAGAAAGATGAGTGTTAACTGAAATGAAATTTATTTGAAAATCCAAGCCTAAATCACATAATGATTGATTCCATATGGTTTGTGGATAAGAGGGAAGATACACCAATATATGAGTGGGTAGAATGTTGGAAATTATGGGTGAAATAATTTCATAATATAGGAGGTTCAATTTTGGGCACAAACATTTTTTCCACAATTGGGATGGCCACATTGTTTGAGAAAAATATATCCCAAACCATATACCAACTATATTAGAGCCTCATTCACAACTATTACATGGTACCTAGTTTGTGATAAATATTCTCAAAAACTATGTACAAAACAATATTGGCACTCTAGTTCCCATATTTTTGCAACATATTATTCTATGGAATATAATTGAGATGAAAAAGAAATTTAGAAAATATTTTAGACATAAAAGTATAAAAGGATATTTAATGAGTCATAAATATGATACAACATAATGAAATTAAAAATATTATGGTTTTATCAAGGGTGTATGTTTCGAGTATTTTAATTATGTACAATTTTGGAAAAATTATTTCACACTCGGATATTTTATTTTCGAGTGGATATTATGTTATTTTTCCAACAACACTTGTAATATTGATCATTAAGATAATTTTTGTATACTAAAAAATTACTAATATTAAAATTGAACTATTATAATATATACAGAAAATTAAGAAGTTTGAATAATAATAACAAAATTTTGAAAAATATATATAATCATTTTATATAATTTTAATGCATTTAATAATGAATGATAAATATTTACTCAATTTTAAATAAAGTCATTTTATGCCTAAAAAATAAATTTTCTTTAAAAATGGTTTTAATTATTATTTTTGAAAACAATATATTTCTATTCTTCCACATTTAGAACATTTATTTTATTAGAATCATATTATTTTCAAAAATATCGAATTATAATTATCTGAAATAAATTTTTTAGAAATTTTTTGCAAATATTAATTATTCAATGCATAGTGACAAATTTTTGAATTCATATAAAATTATCACTTATATTAAAAACATTAAACATTCACATTTTTTTTATTTTATATAAAAATAAATTATATATTTTTATAAAAATAGTTTAATTTAATTTAAATAGATTTTATATTTTTCATTAATTTGGTATATAAATATTTATACTTAAAAATAGTTTTTTTGAAAAAAAATTCAATCACATTTTTTTGGTCAAATTATAATTGTGATTTTTTTTCATCATGTAATTTAATTTTATAAAATGTGTTACATTTTTTTAAATAGGTGGGGGAAAATTTGTAAATATGTCCATTTAATTTTTTGTCTTTATGAATAGTAACATTCTTAAATATTTTAGTTAGAAAGAAAAGTGTTGAAACAAGTGCAAAGAGTAAAAATTTACAATGATATGAGAAAATTTTAGAAAAGAAAATTGTATAGATAATATTTTATAGTCATATTTGAGCCCGGTATGATACCCTATTTTTTGATGAGGCAATATGGATCCATCAGGTATTAGTAAGACATTTATAAGTTTTAACCTTTTAAAGAATACATGTGTGTCATTTACCTCATATATAAAATATAAGGCTCTAGCCTTAAACATTACTTAATATTGAGTTATTACAAGATTACACATTGAGAATATTTTTAGGTTTAGAGTTTTAGAGAATTAGATCATAAATCATGCATTGCATTCCACATTTAAACAAAGTGATTACAAAAAATAGTGTATTCATTTTTTCCCATCAACAGAAACATATTTAAAACAAAACATGGATTCTTTCATGACACATCCTTGACCCTATCATCACATCATGTACCATTCCCTTGACCTGTGAAAAACATTTCAAAAATATGGGATGAGCATAAAAAGCTCAGTAAGGGATATAAAAGTATGAAATGAAAGAATTAGTCCATGTAAGAAATCATACATTACTCATAAAACATAAGCATTTTCACATACCTCATCAAATCATGAATAAATCATAGAAATCATAAGACATGAAGGTAACTTGAGGCATTCATAACATTCCTACGTAGGGAGTAACCCTCATGGTTACGTTTTGAATACCCATCACAGTATATTCCCTAAAACTCTTCGGAGAAACCTTAACATTACACCCCATCACGTTACCCAATGCATTGGAGAGCTATATTGGGCTTACCAGCCCTTAGTTTATCACGGAACCACCTGTCTTCATAACAATGCCCAAGAACCATAACATAATCGTATCACATAAAACATGCATAAAAGAAACATAACATTTCCAGTTTTCAATCACAAGATATCAATACAACACATTGATATAAAATCGTCATGAAAACCATTTTCAATACAAAAATGAATGAAAATTAAAACATGGTATTTATTTGTTCATTTTTTTAAAATCTTATGGCTTGTAGAGGATGCTGAAGCTCAAATAATGGTCACGGCGGTGGAGAAGTCATTGTCGTCTCATACGTACAAAACAAATTCCCTTTTTTTGTTTATTAAAAGATTCATATAAAAAATATACCTTTTTGATGAACATAAAAGTCAAAGGGTTTTATATACCATGTAAAATAAAGTTGTGTATAAAAAAAATATGCCTCAATGAAAGGAGATTGAGACGAAGTCCCTTACCTCGTCCGACATGACTGGATCGTTCTTTATCCTCCTGGATAATAAACATGAGTTAATTTCTACTTTCATAGGATCCTTTTTCAAGTTCATTATTCCTTTTATATCACTTATTACCATGTTATGAACACTATGTAATTATCTAATTTAATAATGGTCGTTTTGTCGATCATTGGTACTTGAGTCAAAAATAAACTCTTTATAATTACAAGTTGTTCATGTGTTAAAATATCAATTATATCCAGAATTATATTTATGATTTAGATATCATATATTTCATATATATCCAGTATATACATGCATTTACAATATTACATAACATTTAGAGGTAAGAAAAGAAATGCACCGTTCATGGAGAGGGTAAGTCGTACGTACGCATGAACGCTACTTCCATTTCTATTTCATATTTAATGGAATTAAAACATAATGATACATAACAGTATTATAATTACAATATGTTATCATATATAATATCATTAAATCTATCCTTTATACGTACCACATATGGTATTAACGAATCAAATCACTTTGAGGGGGCGGTAGTCCGCACCTCCTAAAATGATGGAATTGTGTTTACCCATAATGGAAACTATAATGGTATGAAATAAATGAAAAATACAGAAGCATAAGGAAAACATAAAAATATTATATATCATATATAAGTATAGTGACATATTAATGGCCACCTTTTAAGGTGTTATATGAATATTGAACAATCATTGTTTCGTGAGGCAGAAATTCGCCATCCACAGAAACTGTATGTTCTTTAACCATTAGATGCAGGCGTGTGTAAGTGTATCTTTAATCGTTCTTATAAAAACATCCTAGTATATTGAAGATACTGATTTTGTTACAAAAGAAAATAATAAAAATATTTTAGGGGGTTGTATAAGAAAAATAAAAAAAGGAACACAAGTGAAGACATTACCTTAAAATCTGGTAAATACTATTGATTTGAGCTCAAAGGCTTCCTTGGGAAGACTTCTGCCCAAAGTGAGGCTTCTAGGAGTAATAGAGGGATGTGTACAGACAAAATGGGCAGGGGTTGGCCGAGCTAAAGTCTTGAGAGGTGTGTTTAAGGTGGTAGAGGTGGGGGCCATTTATAAGAGGAGAGGAGGGGAACTCTTGGAATGTTAAGAAATGTTACATTATTTTAAAAAGAGTTTCGGATTTAAAAGGTCACACATTGATATATTTATAGTATAAGGTGATTAGGGTTCGAAATATACTCATAAAATAGGTCTTTGACAAGTATTAGTCTTATATTTTACATTATCTTTTCATTTTATTTAAATCGTTAATTAATGAGGTAATCGTTGCATCATCATGATGTCATAAATAATTTAATTTATTTAATGTCAAAAAATTTAAAAAAACAATGATGTAGGAAATATATTTATCTTTTCAATTACTATTTATTGTCCAAGAGATCATTTATTTTGACAAAATTAAAAATGTTTTACTCAGGTGATACATTCATTAGTGATATTGTCCTTTCATTAAAAATAAAAAGGCAAAGTTTCACATTCACCCAAAAGTGATTCCATGGGGTCCCTATGATTGGAACAAGGCATCCCATGGTCGGCCATGACACAACCAGTAGCATTAGGACACATGTTGGGGTCATTTTGTATTATTATGATATTATTTTATTGTCCTTAACTACCCGATTACTAACTAATCAAGATAATTAAAGATTATTACCGTCGTTACTATTCATAATGTCCAAAAACAAAAGAGTCTTAATTAGATAATTTGGACCTTCTAATTCCAAATATGGAATCAATTTCACCAAATTACAAACATAGAAATTTCAATAATTAATTTAAAAATAATTCTTGTTGTCAAAACAATGAACGGGTTTTTTTGAAACAATATCTATGAAAAGTTTTGCAATTTTTTATGCCCAATTGCAAAGTAAAATTAATTATAGTGACTGCCACTGGATTAGATGGTAAAAATCTATTCTAATTACACTTTAAGACCAATTAAAAAGGTAATCTTCCCATATAATTAAATTAGATGAAAAAACAGTTTTGATGTAAAATGCAGTATTTTTTCACTATTCATTAAAAAATTAAACATTGTCAGAAAAATACCAAAAAATTATCCAATGTAAATTACAATGTCCCAATCATAATGAATATGGTTATTTTGACAAATAGAGCTTATAAAATTGTCAAAATTTTGATTTAAAAATGGTTTGCCATCAAATGGCAGTAAAACAATCTTTTAAAAATATTAGTGCATTACATGCTTGAGATTGGATTTATTCTCATTTTTAGCCTCTAAAACACTATATAATTAATAAATAGAAATAGATAAAAAAATATATATTATTCATTACTTACGTTGAATGTTACATCCTTCCCCCTTTAGAAAATTGCGTCCCCGTAATTTATTTACTTATTGAATAAGTGGGGGTATTTATCTCTCATTGCATTTTCAGATTCTCATCTTGACTCTTCAATCATGTGGTTTTTCTACAAAACCTTTACTTGCTAAATCAACTTATTCCCCAAAAATTTCTCCATGTGGTAGAGAATCTGGACCGGTTGATCCTCATAAGATAGATTCTCTTCCAGCTGAACTACCTCTGGACTCAAAACATGAGATGGATCTGGAATGTACTTCCTTAACATGGAAACATGAAGAACATTGTGTACCTGAGATAAACTCAGAGGTAAAGCCACTCAGTATGCAACTGATCCAACTCTCTCCAAAATTTCATATGGACTAAAGAACCTTGGACTCATCTTTCCTTTCTTACTAAATCGCATCACACTTTTCCATGGTGAAACTTTGAGAAAAACATGATCACATACCTCGAAAGATAGATCCTTCCTCCGGTTATCAGCATTACTCTTATGCCTACTCTGAGCTGTTCTCATGTGTTTTTGAATCAAATGAACTTTTTCTTCCATCCCTTCTACAAATTCTGGTCCCATCAGATTCCTTTCACCCACTTCATCCAAGAAAGCTAGAGTACGACACCACTTCCCATATAACGCCTCAAATGGTGCCATATGTATACTTGAATGAAAACTGTTATTATATGAAAATTCAACCAAAGAAAGGTGTTGGTCCCAACTTCCCTGATATTCCATCGAACAAGCACGTAACATATCTTTCAAAGTCTAAATTTTGCGTTCTGATTGCCCATATGATTGAGGATGAAAAGCCATAATAAAATTTAATTCAGTACTGAATGACATCTAAAAGCCATTCCAAAAGTTAGAAGTGAACCTGGGATCACGGTCATATACAATGGAGAGAAGAACTCCATGTAACAGGACTATTTCTTTAATATACAATTTGGAAAGTTGATCTAGGGAAAAAGTATCTCGTATAGTAATAAAATGAGAATATTTAGTCAATAGATCCACTATAACCCAGATTGATTTATTACCTCGAGGTGTCTTCGACAATCCCACAATGAAGTCCATGGATATATTCTCCTATTTCCACTCTGGCACTGGTAATGGTTGAAGCATCCCCTTCGGTAACTGCCGCTTTGCTTTAAGCTATTGAAATGTCAAACACTTCACAGTAAAATCAGCAATATCCCTTTTCATTCCATCCCACCAGTAATACTCCCAAAGATCTCTATACATCTTAGTAATGCATGGATGAACTAAAAATGGAGAACTATGAGCTTCACATAACAACTCTCTCTACAACTGTGAATCACAAGGAACACACAATATCTTCCCAAATCTCAAAACAAAATCATTATCAATGTTGAATTTAGTCAACTTACCCTTCTGAACCAGCTCTACCTTTTTCTGCAACTCACTATCTTACTTCGGTGCTTGCTTAATTCTGTCTGATAGAGAACATTTCACAGATACCTGAAACAAAACAGAAGGACATCCTACACCAACATCATCTATGCCAAAGTTCATCAAATCCTTAACCAAATGATCACGTTCCAAATGAAACATTGTTAATGAATCATTACTTTTTCGACTGAAAGCATCATCCACTTTATTTTCTTTTCCCGGATGGTAATGAATTGTACAATCATAATCCTTGATTAATTCTAACCATCTCCTATGTCTCATATTCAATTATTTCTGAGTGAATATATAATTTAAACTCTTGTGATCAGTATATATTTCACACAATACTCCATTCAAATGATGCCTCGAAATTTTTAAAGTGAAAAAAATTAGATAATTCCAAATTAGGTGTAGAGTAATTTAATTCATGAGTTTTAAACTGACGTGAATCATAAGCAATTACCTGATCATTCTGCATTAGGACTCAATCACGTCCTTTCAAGGGAGCATCACTATAGATAACAAACTCACCATTCCTAGAAGGTAATGCCAAAACATGATCATTCGCCAATCTTCTTTTCAATTCCTGAAAATAATCATCACATTCTTTTGTCCAGATAAACTTAACAGACATTCGAGTTAGCTTAGTCATTTTACTAGATAACCGTGAAAAATTACATACAAACATTTGGTAATAGCCTTCCAAACTAACGAAGCTACGAATCTCAGTTACATTTGTGGGTCTTGTCCATTCCTCAATTGCCTTTGTTTTTGCAGGATCAACAGTTATCCCATTTTTTGAAAAAATGTGACCAAGGAATGAAATTTGTTGAAAGCAAAACTCACACATGCTGAATTTACCATACAATTTCTTTTCTTTTAAGGTTTTCAAAATAACCCTTAAATGACTTTCATACTCCTCTTGACATTTACAAAACACCAAAATATCATCAATGAAAACAACCACAAACTTATCCAAGAAGTCGTGGAAAATTATATTCATAAGGTCAATGAATACAGCTGCTGCATTGGTTAGCCCAAAAGGCATAACTAAAAATTCATAATGCCCATATTTTGTACGAAACACGGTCTTTGGAATAACTGCTTCCTTTACCTTCAACTGATGGTACCCCGATCTCCGGTCAATCATTGAAAAATACTGAGCTCCCTAGAGCTAATCAGACATATCATCGATATGAGGAAAAGGATATTTTTCATAATAGTGATGTTATTCAAGGCTCTATAATAAATGAAATGTCTCATTGAACCATTTTTTTAACAAATAAAACAGGAGCACCTCATGGAGATGTTCTAGGTCGAATGAAACCATTCTCTAATAAATCATGTAATTACTCTTTCAACTCTAAAAGATCAGTTTGAGCCATTCGATAAGGGGGTTTTGAAATTGTCTTAGCATCAGGAACTAAGTAAATAGTAAATTCAAATTCTCGATCTGGTATTATTCCATGCAACTTATCAAGAAAAACATCGGGCTACTCAATTACCACTGGAACATCATTAATCTGAACAGTTCCCTTGTTTTCAACGATATGTGAAAGGTAACATTCATTTCCATCTTTTACATGTTTCTCAGCCTCTTGATATGTTATCAACAGTAAGGGTTCATTCTTGTACACAAACTGAAAGTATTTCTGAAAAGAAACTTCTTTAGCTCTACAGTCAATATTAGCATGGTAAATAGAGAGCCAATCCATACCTAGGATAACATTAGACTCTACTAGAGGTAAAAAATTAAGGTTTGCAAGTAGGTATTTTCCACGGATAAGGATAAGAAGATTCTTATAAATTATTTTTTCTTCAACATTTCCCCCATGTGTTTTTACCACAAGTTCATGATTCATTTCTTGAGATGGTATTCCCATTTTACTAGAAATGTTTTCAGAGATGAAAGAATGTGTAGACCCCGAATCCAACAACACACTGGCATAATCTGAAAAAACAAACAAAGTACCCGATACCACTTCATTTCATGGCAGAACATATGCTGAAGTAGTTGCAAATGATTTCATCACCCTTTAATGCTTGTAATCTAACTACTTCCCATCACTCGAGCTCTTTGTCAGACACTCTTTTGCATAGTGAACCATCTCTTTTCACTTAAAACATTTCACTAACTACAAATCAAATTTGGTCTTACCATCACCCTGATCTTTTTCAGTGAAATCACGAGCCTTATGTCCCATCTTACCACATCGGTAGCATTTCTAGAATTCAAAAGACAATCCCCAGCATGCCTTTTACCACATTTATCACAAACTGGAAACTTAGTTTTCTTACCATCATACCTTTTTGAAGAATTCGTTCCTTTCTCCAACCACCTCGGTCTCTTCTTCTGCTGGTTGTTATAGAACACTTGATCATCGGAAAACTCCATTTCCACCTTCTCAGCACATCGAAAAAGATTTTCATATCTTTTGAACTCACGAGAATCTAATGACCTTCGATATTTTGGCTTTAATCCTAAGTAAAAAAATATCGATTTTTCCATCAAGGTCTCAGATAAAATTTAGAGCATACCTTGCCAATCGAGTGAACCTCTCTTCATAAGCATCCAATAAGTCGTACTCTTTCCTCAATTCCAAGAAACGTTTTTCCATCCTAAGTCGAACAGCCTTAGGAAAATACTTCTCAAGAATCATAGATTTGAATTCATCCCAGTCGAGAGCATCAATCTCACCAGAATCCCTGATATATTTAACCATCGACCACTACTGATCTGTTTCACCCTCTAAACGGTAAATAGAAAGACAAAACATTTGATTGTCTGAACACCCCATGACATTGAAAATATTCTCCAGTGATTTAATCCACCCTTCAGCTAGCACAGGGTCGGATGATCCTCTGAATTATGGGGTATGATTCCTCATGAAATGTTCCACCACTAACATGTTCCTCTACGGTTGATCTGGCTGATCTCGTGCATGGATACCACAAGCATTTATTGCTTGAGTTCACTACGCCATTACTGCAACAAATAGTTCAGTTCCAATTCCAACCATCTCAGGATGCTGATTTGGAAGGTCATTTCCTTATGTATATCTTCCTAGCACTACTTCCCTATTTCCGCTGTGGAAAACCGTTCTGAACAAACATGTCTTAGATGAAGCAACATGGTAATCATCAAATTCTATATCATTTCAATTTGACCATAAAAAAAATATTTTTGTATAATCATTTAACATAATTCTAACTCGTAAATTTATCTAAAACGACCACTGATACCAACTATAAGGCCACATCCTTAAACATTACTTAATCTTGAGTTATTACAAGATTACACATTGATGGTCTTTTTAGGTTTAGAGTTTTCGAGAATTAGATCATAAATCATGCATTAAATTCCACATTTAAAAAAAGTGGTTACATAAAATATAGTATTCATTTTCCCCATCAAAGGAAACATATTTAAAACAAAACATGGATTCATTCATGAATCATCCTTGACCCTATCGTCTCATCATGTACCATTCCCTTGACTTGTGAAAAACATTTCAAAAACATGGGATGAGCATAAAAAGATCTCTAACGGATACAAAAGTATGAAATTGAAACATAAGTCTGTGTAATAAATCATACATTACTCATAAAACATAAGCATTTTAACATAACTCATCATATAATGAATAAATCATAGAAATCATAATACGTGAAGGAAACTTGAGGCATTCATAACATTCTTACGTAGGGAGTAACCCTCATGGTTACGTTTGGAATACCCATCATAGTATATTCCCTAAATCATTTCGGATAAACCTTAATGTTTAACCCCTTTGCATTACCCAATGCATTGGATAGCTATGTCAAGCTCACCCTCCCTTAGTTTATCATGGAACTTCCCATCTTCATAACAATTCCCAAGAACCATAACATAATCGTATCACATAAAACATGCATAAAGGAAACATAACATTTCCACTTTTCAATCACAATATATCAATACAACACATTGATATAAAAACATTATGAAAACCATTTTCAAAACCAAAATGAAAGAAAAATAAAACATGGTATTTATTTTTTCATTTTTTTAAAAAAAGGTTACGGCTTGTAGAGGAAGTCGAAGCTCAAATAATGGTTACAGCGGTGGAGAAGTCATTGTCTCCGCATACGTACGATAAAAAACATTCCATTTTTCCATTTAGTAAACGCTTCGTGTAAAAACTATTCTTTTGAATAAATGTAAAAGTCAAAGGGTTTTATACACCGTATAAAGGAATGTTGTGTATAAAATAAAATATTCCTCAATAAAAGGAGATTTAGACGAAGTCCCTTACCTCGTCCGACTTGACTTGATCATTCTTAAAACTCCTGAATAAAAAACTTGAGTTAATTTATACGTTCTTAGGAACCTTTTTCAAGTTCATTATTCATTTTATATCACTTATTAACATGTTATGAACACTATGTAATTATTTATGTTAATAATGGTCGTTTTGTCGATCATTGGTACTTGAGTCAAAAATAAACTCTTTATAATTACAAGTTGTTCATGTGGTAAAATATAAATTATATCCAGAATTATATTCATGATTTAGATATCATATAATTCATATATATCCAGTATATACATGCATTTACACTATTACATAACATTTAGAGGTATGAAATGAAATGCATCGTTCATGGAGACAGTAAGCCGTATGTACGCATGACCGCTACTTCCATTTCAATTTCATATTTAATGAAATTAAAACATAATGATACATAGTAGTATTATAATTATAGTATGGTATCATATATAATATCATTAAATCTATCCTTTATACGTACCACATAAGGTATTAAAGAATCAAATCTCTTTGAGGGGGCGGTAGTCCGCACTTCCTAAAATGAAGATATCGTTTTTACCCTAATGGAAACCATAAAGGTATGACATAAATGACAAATACAGAAACATAAGTAAAACATAAAAATATTATATATCATATATAAATATACCGACATCTTAATGGACACCTTTTAAGGTGTTTGAAGAATATTGAACAATCATCATTTCGTGAGACAGAAATTTGCCATCCACGGAAACAGTATGTTCTTTAACCATTAGATGTAGA
This sequence comes from Viscum album, assembly GCA_963277665.1. NCBI lineage: Eukaryota > Viridiplantae > Streptophyta > Magnoliopsida > Santalales > Viscaceae > Viscum > Viscum album. The sequence goes on from OY728140.1 coordinate 933,185,460, forward strand.
TGTGTGTATGTGTAGCTCGAATAATTCTTATAAAAACATCCTAGTATATTGACGATAGTGGTGTTGTTACAAAAAAAATGAATAAAAATATTTTAGGTGGTTGGATAAGCAAAATAAAACAAAAGAACACAAGTGAAGACATTACCTTAAAATCGGGTAACGCTTTTTGAGTTGAGCTAAAAGGCTTCCTTGGGAAGACTTTTGCCCAAAGTGAGGCTTCTAGGAGTAAGATAGGGATGTGGAGAGACAAAATGGTCAGGGTTTGGCCGATCCAGAGGCTTGACAGGTGTGGGGAAGGTGGTAGAGGTGGGGGCCTTTTATAAGAGGAGAGGAGGGGCACTCTTGGAATGTTAATAAATGTTACATTATTTTAAAAAGAGTTTCGGATTTAAAAGGTCCCACATTGTTATATTTCTAGGATAAGGTTATAAGGGTTAGAAATATACATATCAAATAGGTCTTTGAAAATTTTATGTCTTAGATTTTATATTAACTTTTCATTTTATTTAAATCGTTAATTAATGAGGTAATCGCTGCATCATCATGATGTCAAATATAATTTATTTTATTTAATGTCTAAAAGTTATAAAAAAAACTATGATGTAAGAAATATTTTTAGCATTCCAATTACTATTTATAGTCCAAGATATCATTTATTTTGAAAATATAAAAAAAAATTTACTTAGGTGATACATTCTATAGTGATATTTTCCTTTCTTTAAAAATAAAAAGAGAAAGTGTCACATTTATCCGAAAGTGATTCCATGGGATCCCTATGTTTAGCACAAGGCATCCCATGGTCGGCCATGACCCAACCAGTATCATTAGAACACATGTTGTGGTAATTTTTTATTATTATGATATTATTTTATTATCCTTAACTACCTAATTTCTAATTAATCAACATAATTAAAGATAATTACCGTCGTTACTATTCATAATGTCCAAAAACAAAAGAGTCTTACTTAGATAATTTGGACCTTCTGATTCCAAATATGGAATCCATTTCACCAAATTCAAAAAATAGAAATTTAAATAATTAATTTAAATATAATTTCTGTTGTCAAAACAAATACTAGGTTTTTTGAAACAATATCTATGAAAAGTTTGGCACTAGTTTTTTCCCAATTACAATGTGAAAATAATTATAATGACCACCATTGGATTATATGGTAAAAATATATTCTAATTTAACTTTAATACGAATTAAAAAGATAATATAACCATATAATTAAATTAGATAAAAAATCTCTTTTGATGTAAAATGCACTATTTTTTCACTATTCATTAAAAAATGAACATTGTCAGAAAAATACCAAAAAATAATCCAATGTAAATTTAAATGTCCCAATGATAATAAATATTTTTATTTTGACAAATAGAGATTATAAAATTGTCAAAAGTTTTATTTAAAAATTTATTTCGATCAAATGACAGTAAAACAATCTTTTAAAAATATTAGTGTATTCCATGATTAAGATTGGATTTATTCTCATTTTAAGACTCCAAAACACTATATAATTCATAAATAGACATTGATAAAAAATATATATTATTCATTACTTGCTTGGGATGTTTCATAAAAGGACTTCACATATAATCTACTCTCTATTTTTTATAGGCTCCTAGATTGGAGAATACATTAAAAAATGAATTCCTAAAATATTTCCTCACATCAACTTGGTCCTAGTTCTAATATAATATCATCATATGAAGTGTTTGTGTATAAAACTATTGTTGTAGTCCAAATAGAATGTAAAAATATTAACCAAATGTTTTCTTTTTGTTTTTTGTTTTACCTCCACCAAAACACTTATCAAATTATAATATAAAAAAAACTTCTCAAACATGTAACAAAATTTTATTATTTTTATGTTGTAACCATTTATTCAACACCTTCTATCTCAAATAGTAATATAAATCATAATTAGTAAAGACATGCGGTTTACCACCTCATGAACTGATGGAATTCATTTTCTATCATAGCCTCTCATGAATGGTTAAAATGGTTTATTTAATATTCATATATATATATATATATATGATATTGATGAAATAATTATCATTATTTAGTAATTGTTTTTATACATCCCTATGTTTTAGTAAGTATCCCTTTCTTTAGGATTTTTATGTATAAAAAAATATGGAGGATGTTTGGGATAGTTTAGAGAACTATTGGTCAGTTTTTGGGGGTTTTATATAGGTTCATGGTTAGTTCACAATTTGTGAAATTTGTACAACATATGCAAAAAACCATGACTAATTACATGGGTGAAAAGGGAAGGTGCATGGGCAGCACATGATTTTCCCAAATTGTGCATCCACTTTAGATAATCTCTATGATTTGAAAAGTGGTTGTTGGTCTTTTGAGGTAGTTGAATCTGAAAGGATGGTTCATGGTTTGGAGAAAATTTGAGTCAATAAAGTTAGATTTTTCCTTAAAGATATTGTTGGAACACTGTTAGCACATAGTTTTCATAACCATGTGAATAAACATTGCATAGTTAAAAAACTACCTCCTAAAAAATAGACCTTGGTCGACCTTGTGTTTTAATGGAACAAATTTCCCACAAAATAGAACAAATTAATTATTTTTCTCACTATATGGTCATGGAATGTTTTACAATAAATCTATATGTGATCCAAATGATTCCCTTGGTGTTTAGAAGTTGGTTCCTTAATGTAAGTTCTCATTCATTGTGATTACTAATGGTTTTCATAGATCTACATCAACCAATCTCTCGATTTTGATGATCTAAACCAGATGTGGGTTGATATAAGGTTCTATATTACATATATAATTATATTTGGCCTTCAAAATTATATTAGAGGAGGACTAAGGTGGGTTTTGTGGATTTTCAACCCGGTTTTGTGATGATTTTCGGGCCGTTTATCGTTTTCACAAAAAAAAACTCAAGGTTGGTGGCTTAACTATCAACTAGACTTTCTTGAAATTATTATATTTGGATCAAATTGATTTAATTCATTGAAATTGTTTTTGAAATTGTGCTCTAAAGAATGAAATAAATCATTTTAGTGATTATTTATGGTTTTTTTGTGAAATTGTGGAATTGTGGTAATTTGATGTGAAAATTACTATGGTTTCTTGTTTTTAAAGTCATTACATTTAAATTTTTTTTGAGAATTTTGGAATGGATTTTTGGAAAAAGGTTTTCATTAAAAAGGGTGTTTTATTGAAATAGTTTTGGCATGATTGGATTTTCATGGTCCCTGGGCATACATGGTGTCTGTGTTCATTTTGAATTTAGAAGGATTGGTTGAAATATGACCTTGTTCTTGGTGAAAAATGTTGAATGTGACATGGTATATAATAACCTAGTGACAAGTGGGTAAATCAATGAGAGAACACACATGAGTATGAGAATATCATAACGAGGCATGCATGTTTGGTGTGGTCGAGATGTGGAATGGAATGGTTATTCAAAATGGAACAAGGGAATTGATTTTAAATAATTGTTTGGTTTCATTCATGAAAAAATGGAATTTATTCGAACAATGGTTGATGTAGAGATTTTTTTATTATGTTATAAAGTATTATAGAATTATTTTTATACTTACAGTTTTATATAAATGTTTCTGACTTTTCTATATAGTTTCATGAGTGGGGTAGTCATTAGGGAATACTTACTGAGTTTTAGTACTCACACCTACATTGGAATATTGGTGTGTTTGTAAATTTAATCTACCAGGACTTGGGAAAAGGTAAAGTACAACATGTCTATAGAAATACCTTGTGCTAGCCAAATTTATATTTTTTATTATGAAGCCATTTTTATGAAATTGTGAAACCAATGTTCAGAAAAGGTACCACTACGTGCTGAAAGATCACACAAAATATTTAAACACAAGACTAATATTACTGGCCCCAACTAATCCATAGAGTTCCCAGAGCAGCATACTAACCAGGGTATCTGAATCCTCTCTTATAATCTCTTCAAGATGAGAAATCATCCTTTCCATTGTCTGAATAAATACCTCTATGTTGTTTTTACTATGATTGAACCCTTGGTCCAGTATTCTATATCATTTATCTGACCACTCTTTCATCCCCTCTGTGGCATAAACTTTTAACCTTCATTCATAGATTCTATTTAGCTCCACTTCTGAGACATTGGGTCGTACATCTTCCTCAAGCATTTCTTCCTTGGAGTGCATGATAAATTTCAAGCACTCCCCAGCCTCTTCTTCTTTGTCCCATGAATCCCTACTTGATGATGCACATTCCCCTTTTTTAGGGATATTCTTTCCTTGTTTCTATTCTTCATGGCACACCTAGTCTCCATTGTTTTGGAAAGTGGGAGTAATCCTTGCGTCCCTTAGTCTTTTTCACCTAAACCACGATCCACTCCCCTGAATCTTTAACGCCTTTTTCCCTTTCTTCCTTCTAGGTCTGTGAGGACCTTTTCCTTGAATTCAATCCATGTTATCCACTAAAGGGTGGCTATAGATATCATCACCTGAAGAATTGTCCTCCTAAGACAGTGAAGGTTCATGAACTTCCAACCCCTCAAAACGATTCCCCACCTTCAACGTCGTGCCTTCTTTGAAAGGAATCTACTTAAAAGGGGGCCTCTCCTTACATGAATTATCCACCAAACTAGAATTATTCCCCCCAGCCCAAACCATCAGAATTGCAGCTCGGGAAGCATCATGGGTTTTTGGTTCTAAGGGCCCCAAGACACTCTTGTCATCCAGCCTCCCTTGTCCATGTTGAGGTTCTGTTGTAGCCATCAAGAAAGACTTTCCCTGCACCGAGGATGAGCCTGTAGGATGTTCATAACCGCGACCCATGGACTGTGGCTCCTTGTTAGTATCCTCCCAACCTCGACCTTCTTCACCGAGACCTTGGACATCACTCCCTACCAAGCGTGCCTCGCCTTCCTCGATACAATTGTATGTAGCTGGTAAATTCACCGTAGAAACATCTAAGGGAACTTCTTCTACAACTCCATTGTTCCCCAAATCAAGCTTAAACCAGGAAAAGATTTCTGAAACCTGCGGTTCTGCCCTCTTCGGCTTCACAGTATTCATGGCCACTAATGAAAACAAATAGGTCTACTACTTTTGATTACTGGCCTCCGCACCTGAATAATCCTAGAGTGTTAATGGAACCAGCGCTATTGGAACATCCCTACGCACCTCCTCCGGCTCGCCCAATGCATCACAGTCCCGCCACTTGATATCCATCCCAGTATCAACCTTCATCGTAGATACCATGTCCCAGATACGTGGGTTGTTTGGTGATGTTGGATAATAGAGATTGTGGTGCTTGGATTCATTTAAATACCTTGGAGTTATATTACTCTATCTTCTACTATTTAATTTGATATTATAGTCATTATATATGATACTTGATTTTAGTATGTTTTGATAATTTAAATGTTGATTTTCCTTTCATTTTTATCATGAATCATATAAGGGTTTGTTTCGTTTTCTGTTTTATTCTTAAAGGGAAAATCACCCACCCCAAATATTTAATCCCTTTAGCATTTATTACAAGAAATTGGACTCATGGGGTGTCTTTTAAGGCCTAGAAATGTCTCACCAACATCTCAATAAAATGAAAATGGCCGTGATGTTACAAATACTGTCATTTTTTCTCTCCAAAAGAATGATTGAGGAAAATAGTATCGGTTTATTTGGGTATAAAAAATCTATTTGAAACAAGTGGTATTGTCTTGGTCCTTCCTTTCAGGATAATGCGGTCTTTGACTTGGTGACTGTGGTCGGTCTTGTAGTTGAATACATTATTCTATATTACATTATTTGCGAACACATAAAGGAGTATCATTGTTGGGAAATGAAATGTACAGTATAAAAATGAATATATAACATTTTTATACTTATCATCATGTTACCAGGGAGTTGGGGAATAAGGTTTTTAGTAAATATTATTGATATGAAATGTCATTTACATGGGTTTATCCAATTAAAAGAGAATGAAATTAATTATATAAATGAAATACCACTATGATTTCATATCTCATTTAGAGAAAATATATATTATTTGGTGCAATATGAATTTTTTTGAAAAATGATGAAATTGTTTTCAAATGAAAGTCGTTTAAAAGAGCATGGATGGGGTATTTTGAGAATGGTTTAATTTTCAAAAAAGTAGTGATTTTTAAAAAATGGATGAATTTGGAAATTAATTATTTTGGAATGAAATGCAGTGATAAATAATTTTAAAAAAATTAAATGCTAATCCTTCTATATCTTTAGAGTGAGACTTATGGAAATTTTTGGGTAGAAAATGTCTCCTAGTAGGAATTATAGAAACCAACCCAGAAAATATATGGAGAATTTTGTTTTTCCTTGGCCACAGGTGAACCAAACATTGGTTTAGTGTGTCTTCCAGTGGTTCCTGGATGTCACCATAGGGATCTAAAGGGATGAGACAAGTCAAGTAGATCCTTTCATCCCGTTCAATAAGATGAATCCACATATCTTCTTAAGTGATGCTGAATGAGAAAATGAATGTGTAATCCGACCTTTTTATTGCATATCTTTTCATTACATTTTACAATCAGAGGATCTTCAATGTATACTGTCCTAGAAATCAGGAACATAATACATGAAAACAACATAAAAAATTCTTCTAAACCACTTGTAAGGCTTCATCATTAATTTATATTATGTGCAATTAATTTCATCTGATTTCCTAGAGTCATTCATCAAAATGTAAGGGTGAGCAGAAGGCCCAATAATGGTAAATAACTAAATCATTTTACTTGTGTTGACAATAAGAACTTGAATAACAAAATAAAGACATGACCAATAGAAGTATAGACATATCATAATAAAAATAAAATGTAACATAACATGAATAAGTGGATACGAAATTTCATTTAGATGTTCATGAACATATCACAAAGGTCCATCCCCAAGGTGTCATAAAAAATTACCAAGGTTATTTAACAAGGTATCATGAGACTTGTCATCCCTATAGATTAATTCTGTACACAATGCATAGGAGCTCTATCAGTGAGCACCCTTAATATGTCTTTACTTTCATGTGATCAACATAGATCATAATCAAAAATATCATAAATAACCCATGGAGAATAAAAGAAATGGGTTTCATTTCACGATCGTGACTTTTTAAAAGTACTTTAAAATAAGGTCAGTATGCCATTTATAACCCATGGAAAGGGACTGAGGGTAATATTTATGTCAATTCCAGAATTAAATACTTCATCATTATATATTTACAAACACCCAAAGCTACAATATAGGTCTGGGTATTAAAAAAAATAATACAATAGAATTTTTGGAGAGAAAGAGATAGAAATTTTGAGTTGAAATTTCTGCAGCATAACGATTATATAACATGGTTTTAGAAAACATTGAAAAATGATGGTACAAGAGTTACCCAATATTAAATATCTTATAATGCAGTATAAATAAAGAATAACATAGATATAATAACATGGTATATATATTTTAATTACATATCACATGAAAATGAAACATGAAAGAAAAGTGAATACACGATTAATTTTAGGAATAATTTGGAAGCCTAACAGTTTCACATAAATATTCAAAAAAAAAAATTATGAGAGCAGAAAGTGACTATCAACAATTATACATGAAATGGATATTAATAAGAACATATATGAACATAACCTCAACAAATAGATATGGAAACTAGAAGACACATCATAAAGGAAATCATGGCTTAAAAGAGAAGGGTGGAAGATTCCCTTACCTTGAAGAGTAACTTTTAAGGCATAAATGTTGGGACCCTGGGAGAATTGAGGGCACCTTGGGAGCACTCCATGGGATTTAAAGAGACCAGAAATTAATTAGGGATGATTTGGAAATGAAATTAATGAGGTAATGTCTTGGTATTTATATGATAAGTGAGAGAACTAAGCATTAATTGTCAAGGGACACCTCATCGGTGGTATTGGAAAAACCATGGGCATTCCCATGTTATTGGCCACTTGGGAAAAATCAAAACGTATCTTACTATTCATAAGTCGACCAGAATTATTGAATAATTATTTCATCCTTAATGATGCCACTAAACACCAGATATTCAAAACACCATTTTTACCATTCAACGAAAATTCAACTATTTTAGAAAAATCCAAAAAATTCACCTTATCCAAAAATTGATGCTCTTATTTCAAAAATGAAATCCATTATATGAAAGAAATTCTAAATATGTTTAATTTAATTTTTAAATAAAAAAATTATTCACCCACAAAAATAATACTTATCTAATAACTTTTGAAACAGTTATTGACTTATTTTCTTGAATCAAATTACCTAATAATGGTGACTAAATTATATTAAAAAATTCTTAGGTGAGGTTACTAATCCATTTGGTAACATTACTAATCATAAGCGTAATATCACTATTCATAATTTACTATTCATAAAAATTAAGTTGATCTTATTAAGTTCTAAATTTCTTACTGAACATAACCATAGAAGACCTTTTTTAAAAATAATTACACATGATTAATAATTTAAGGTTTATATAAATATTTTAAATTATCTGTTTTTTAATTCATCAATAATATAAATCATATATTTATCAGGACACTTGAGATTCAAAAACATCCCCACAAGAATAAATGAAAATTTTATTTATATCTAAGGATTACATAAAGAAGCTAAGGTCTCATTACATATCCCCCTATAACACCAGCATAAGACTTAAGTGTAAGGTGTGCTAAGGTGATAGAATATTGGGGTGGCCCGGCTAACATTTCCTGAGTGGTGATTTGTAATAGCTTGAACTTCTCCCAAAGGAAATTCCATTCAAGCTTCACATGATGATGTTCAACATCGGTTTGGTTGAGGGAAAATCCCATTGGTGGTACCTTCCTCCCATGTTTCGCCAGATGGGATTTGATCGGCCTGATATTACTGGATGTGGCCATCAAATCTTTTTTATCTATTAATTAACCAAGGTCACATGTATTTATAGACATAAATCGCAACATTTAGTTTCCAATGGTCATATTGACCAATGGTAGTATAACAGTCGAAACCTAAGAGTCTCATTTTAATTATAATCATTTCTTTAAATGAAATAATATTATTCAGTGTAAAATATAATAGCACAAAAAATTAGGAAATGAAAATTATTAAAAAAATTCTGGTCATTACATTCATCCCCCTTAATAAATTTCATCCATGAAATTTTTAACTCATACCCTCAAAAGTGAATAGATGTGGGTACTTATGCCTCAAAACACCTCTAGTTCCCACATGGAATCTTCATATTTTTGGTTCATCCACAACACCTTAACAAGGTGAGTTTTCTTGTTGTGTAAAACCTTGTCTCTAAAATCCATGATCTCTATAGGCTTCTCCTCATAAGAGAGTTCACGTTCATGATGATCCACCTCTGGGTTTAGAACATGTGAATGGGCAGGGATGTACTTCTTCCAGGGCGATACGTGGAAGACATCGTGAACGTGTTCAAGATTTAGAGGATGTTCAATATGATTGGACACTACTCCCACAGGATCAAGGATTTCATAGAGGCCAATGTATATAGGGCAGAGCTTCACATTCTTCCCAAACCTCATGACTCTCTTCCAAGGTGATATTCAATGAAACACATTTTCATTGACATGAAACTCTAAGTCTCTTCGTTGATTGTCGGAATTTCTCTTTTTCCAACTCTTAGCAGCCATAATGTGTTGTTGGATGGCATGGAATTTTTCTATCATCTCATTCAAAAGATTAGGACCAAGAAGCTTTCTCTCACAAGCTTTATCCCAACAAGTAGGAGTTATACATTTCTTCCCATATAGAGCATCATAGGGTGCCATTTGAATGTTCAAGTGGAAGCTGTTGTTGTAAGATAACTCAACTAAAGGGAGATGTTGATCCCATCAACCATTAAATTTCATTGAGCTTGTTCTCAGCATGTCCTCGAGTGTTTGAATTGTCCGTTCAGATTGGCCATCAGTTTGGGGGTGATAGGCCATGCTGAAATTCAATTCAGTGCTCAGAGAATGTTGAACATTTCTCTAGAATTTTGATGTGAACCTTGGATCATGATGAGATACGATGGAAAGTGGAACTCCATGCAGAATTACCACTTCATTAATGTAAATCCTGGAAATTTTATCAGGATAGAAATATTCCCAAAATTAGATAGTATCAGAAGTCTCGGTGAGATGGTCAACAATAACCCATATCGCATTGTTTCCTTTGGAATTTTTTGGAAAACCAGTGATGATGTCCATAGTGATATTGAATTACTTCCATGCAGGTATGGGTAGTGGTTTCAATACCCCTTTAGGAAGTTGTCACACTATATTCACTTGCTAACATACTAATCAAGTTGAAGTGTATTCCACAATATATCCTTTCATATTATCCCACCAATAATGATCACGAAGGTCCCTATACATTTTTGTATTCCTGAGATATATAGAGAAAGTAGAGCTATGACCGTTATCCCTCACCTTCTTCTTTATTTCCAAAACAGATGGAACACATAGGATTGTACGAAATTTCAGTACCCCTTCTTGATCAATATTGAACTCATGAAACTTCCCATTCATTATAGCCTCAAACTTATTTTGTAATAAAAGATCTTCTTTATGAGATTTCTTGATCTTCTCTAGTATTGACAGTTGATACATCATTTTATTTAGGGTTGATGATGTCCCTTCCTTTATAATTACCTTTCCATATTTACTAGGTCATTGACCAAAGTATATTTTTGAATCCTAATCATGGAAATAACAACTAGGTATTTTCTACGTAATGCATCAGCAACTTGTTTTCTCTTCTGGGATAATACAGAATTGAACAATCTTAGTCATTATGAAGTTCCAACCATGTCCTTTTTCTCTTATTTAATTCTTTTTGTGTAAAAATATACTTCAAACATTGATGGTCTGTGTATATATCACATTTCTCCCCATTAAGATAGTTCCTCCATATATTCAGATCAAAAACTACTGCAACCAGCTCTATATCATGTGTGGGATAGTTTTTCTACTGAGTCTTAAATTGTCGAGATACATAATAAATGATTTTTTCATTTTTCATTAGGATGAACCAAAGCCCTTTTATAGATTCATCACTAAAAATAACAAATCCTTCTCTACATGAGGGAAGAGTTAACATGAGTACAGTAGCCAATCACTTCTTCAGCACTTATAAACATTCCTCACACTCCATTATCCAGATGAACTTGACCCATTTTCAATTTAACATGCTTGATGGATTATAATTTCTCGAAAATTATTTCAAAAACCTCCAATAATATCCTGCTAATCCAAGGATACATCGAATCTCGGTTATTGTTATAGGGTGAGGCCCCTCCTCTACAACATTTGTCTTTTTAGGGTCAAATGTGATTCTTTCATTGGTTACAATGTTCACCAAGAATGCAACTTGTTTTAACAAAAATGTACATTTGATGAACTTCCCAAAATGAATATCCATCGGTAGATTTTGTAAAATAGAACTTAGATGATCCTCATGCTCTGTGTGAATTTTGGAATATATTAGAATTTCATCAATATAAACTACCACAATGTTATCAAGGTAGTCCTTAATGACTCTATTCATAAAATCCATAAAAATTTTAGGTGCATTAGTTAGTCTGAAGGTCATAAAGCAAAATCATAATTCCCATATCTTGATCTGAGGGAAGTTTTTGGAATATCTTCTTCTTTCACCCTCAGTTGATGATAACCCGCTCGAAGATCAATCTTAGAGAAGTATTGAGTCCCCCAAATTTGGTCAAATAAGTCATTAATTCTTGGATGAGGGTATTTTTTCATCACAATGATCCCGTTTAGTTCTCTATAATAAATGAATAGCTACATCGACACATCCTTAATCTTCAAAAAGAGAATAGGTGCTCCCCATGAAGACACACTCGGTCGAGTAAAACCCTTTTCTAAAAAAACTTGGATTTGTTTCTTTAATTGCTGCAGCACCACATTTTCGATCCTATATGGGGTCTTAGATATTGGATGAGATCTAGGTATGAGTTCAATAGAGAACTCTACCTCTCTTTTAGGTGGATGTACATGAACCTCATTAGGAAATACATCAACGTATCCCTAGACGATGGGGACACTTTCTATCCTTAAACTCTCATATTCTTCTTTTTCTTCACCGATAAAATACATAAAATAAGGATATACTGGGTATTTTGTAGACAAATATCCGGTCCGGATATCTATCCATGGAAGATAACTGTCTATTTTCCATTCAAGACTACTGATATTTCCTTTATTATGCAATTGATCTTATAATTATACATTGAGCACCAGTCCATCCCTTGTATAATATTGAATTCCATCATTGTAATTACTACTATATTTGCGATAACATTGTGCTCACTAAAGTAAATGCTAGAGTTTCTAAACACTGGCGATGCTTGGATAGTCCCACCAGGTGTATTGACTGATAAATATACTTTTAGAAAATCGGGGGTTGATTCTAAATTCTTTGAAAACATAGAGAAAATAATGTAATGATTAGAACTAGAATCAAACAAATTATTTACTATATTTGAGAGGACAACAAGAGTACCTTCTCCCACATCATTCGGAGCATCAACTTTAGCTGTCGTGATAGAAAAAGATGACCTTGATCCATTGGCCTTTGCTGAGGCTGATGGTGGTTCACCTCCATAGCCCTCAGATTTGGACAGTGATTAGAAAAGTTCCCATGTTTTCCACACATGAAGCACTATACATCAGGTTGGGACTGCACTATATTCCCTTTGTCCATTGTGTTTGGAAGTTGAGGTTTCACCTCACCAAGGCAATTCCTTGCGATGTGGCCATCTCTACCACACTTGTAGAACATACTACTCCTGATCAGTCAGTTCACTAAATGATTCTTCCCAATTTATTACACGTGGGAATTTGTACATGCATTCATCCTCTTCCTTTATCAATGCTCCTCCCTAATACTGGCTCCAACGATCTCTTCTTTTCGTTTGATTTATGATACCACAACATCTCACGAAACTCTAGCTCGACATTCATCAAACTCTGCAAGATCTCAGTTGGCTAGATTCATCTGTAGATGAGGTCACAGTCCACCGATGAATCTACCAACCTTACCATTCGGATCCCGGAAAAATTTAGAGGTATATGATGAAGGCCTTGTGAATTTCATCTTTTAGCTTCTGACAGATTCACACTGCTTCATCATCAGCTTGAGAAAATCCTTCTCTGTTCTTGTTCTCATGGACCGAAGGAAATACCTACTGAAAAATATATCTATGAACTCTTCCCACTCCATAGTTTTAGCTTCTTCTCTTTGCCTCGTTTTTTTATCTTTTCCCACCATAGATAAGATTCTCCCTCTATGCGATAGACAGCCATGGTGACCTTCTCTTACTCTGAACAATGTAGCAAAGAAAATATTTTCTCTATAGAGCTAATCCATTGTTCAACAATCAATGGGTCGGTCGATACACTGAAGGTTGGTGGTCATTGACATATAAAGGACACAAAAAATGTTGTTCCCTTCACGGTGAGATTGGTATATTATCGTGATTCAATTTATTTCCCATAACTTGAGTTAGTTGGTTCATTATTCGCATGAATGTGTTCATTTCGACTTCCATCGGAGGGTTGTTAGCACATTGTCCATTGTGGTCACCATTCACACGGTTCCTCCAATTTCCCACTATTGTCTAAAAGAAAAAAACCATAGTGAGAGACTTATTTCATTTATGAATCTTTTAACTAAAAAAGATTTTATCTCTTAAAACTTCATGCTTGGACAATTACATTTTTCTATAATTCTCTTATAATGATTCATAAAAATATTGTGATTAACCAAACATATCCCCTGGGAAATGTCATAACCAAGAGTTTAGAAATGCCAATTGTCGAGTACCAGTTCCCAATTGAGTCTAACTCAAAGTATTGTTTTCGGGTTTTACCCATGTGTACATCTATTCCAGAGCCACCTCGACTTACTCGTATCCAGACAAGGATGTATTTTCCTGAAAAAAACATACTTAATACTCACCAAAATACCAAGACTATTTCATATATTTACAATTTTCCATAGGGTTATTCCTAATGTTTCCATATCTTAATTTCACTAAATAAATAAACTATCCTTTGATACTAACTGTGGCATCCCACCTTTTTATTACATAACTTTTCATTACATTTTACAAACAGATGATCTTTAAAGTCTATTGTCTTTGAAATCAGTAACATAATACATGAAAACAACATAAAACATTATTATAAACCACATGTAAGGCTTCTTTATAGGTTTATACTCTATGTAATTACTGCATCTCATATCTTGGAGACATACATCAAAGTAAAGTGTGAGTAGAAGGACCAGTATGGGTAAACAAGGGAATCTGTTTACCTGTGTTGACAATAATAACATGAATAGCAACATAAAAGCATGACCAATGGAATTATAAGCATATCATAATTAAAATAACATGAAACAAAACAGGATTATGTGGATACAACAATTCATTTAGGCATTCATCAACATATCACTAAGGTCCATCCCCAAGGTGTCATGAAAATAATCAAGGTTATTCACCAAGGTTTCGTGAAACATGTCATCTATAGAGATTAATTTTTTACCAATTGCATTAGAGCGCTATCAGGGTGCACCCATGATATGTTGTTACATTAATGTGACCCACATATATCATAATATAACATTTAATAAATTACCCAAGGAGAACAAAAGAAATAGGTTTCATTTCAAGATCATGACGTTTTAAAAGTTCATAAAAATAAGGTCATTATACCTTTTATAACCAATGGAAAGGGAGTGAGGGTTACATGTATGTATATTCTAGAATCAAATACATCATAATTATATATTTATGAACACCCAAATAAACGAAATAGGCCTCAGTATTCACATAAATAAAATAGTAGAATTTTTGGAGAGAAAGAGATAGAAATTTTGAGGTTAAATTTAAACACCATAACATCTATTTAACATGGGTTTAAAAAATATTGAAAAGAGAGTGTACAAGAGAAACCCAATAGTAACTAAATTACAATCTATTATAAATAAATAATAACATAGATATAAGAACATGTTAACGAAAATTGAATGAAATTCCACATGAAAAGGAAACATGGAAGAAAAGAGAGGACGCGATTCCTTTTCTGAAAAATTCGTTAGACAAACTGTGTCACATAATAATTCAGAAAACAAATTGATGAGAGAAGAAAGGGTCTATAAACAATTAGACATGAAATGGAAAGTAATTAGAAAATATATTAACAAACCCTCAACAGAAATATATGGAAACTAGAAGACATAACGTAAAGGAAGTCATGGATTAAAAGAGGAGGGTGAAAGATTCCCTTACAATGAAGAGTAACGTAAAAAGTATGAAGTTTGGGACATTGTGATGATTGATGGCACCTTGGGAGTACTCCATGGTAGGTAAAGAGACCATAAATGTGTTGTTAAGGATTTTTAAATGAAATGAATGAGTGAATGTCTTGGTATTTATAAGAGATGTGAGGGAACAAAGCATTAATTGCCAAGGGACAACTTATCAGTGGTATTGGAAAAACCATGGGATTTCCAATCATATTTTCCCATGATATTGCCCAGTTGGGACACCTAATTCCTTATCTTAGTATTCATAAGTCTACTAGAATGGTTTAATACTTATTACATACTTAATGTTTTCAGTAAACACCCAAAACTCTAAACTGCGTTTTTACTATTCACCGAAAATTCAACTATTTCAGAAAAATCCCAAAAATTCACCATAACAAAATATCATTGCTCTGATTTAATAAATAAACTCCATTTTATGAAAAAAAATCCAAAATATTTTTAATTTAATTTTTAAATAAAAATAATATTCACTAAAAATTCAAATGTTTCAGAAAAATCCCAAAAATTCACCTTAACAAAATATCAATTCTCTAAATTCAAAAATGAACTCCATTTTATAAAAATAATTTTCTAAATATTTTAAATTTAATTTTTAAATAAAAACACTATTCACCAGAAAAAACTAATAATTATCTAATAAATTATGAATCAGTTATTTACTTATTTTATTGAATAAAATTACCAAATAAAGGTGCCTATATTATATTAATAGTTTCTTAGTTGAGGTTACTAGTCCATTTGGCCACATTACTAATCATAAACATAAAATCACATTTCATAAATTACTATTCATCAAAAATTAAGTTGATCTTATTATATTCTAAATTTATTACTGAACATAACTATAGAAGACCATTTTTTGGAAATAATTACACATTATTAATTATTTAATATTTAATTAAATATTTTAAAATATATTTTTTTCAAAAATTCATTATTAATATACATCCTATATTTATCCAGACACTTGATATTCACAAACATCACCATAAGAAGAAATGAAAATTTTATGTATATCAAAGGATTACATAATGTAGCTATGGTCTCGTTACATAACACTTTATAACACTGTCATTTGACATAAGTGTAAGGTGTGCTAATGTGATAGAATACTCAGGCGACTCAGCCAACATTTCCCAAGTGGTGATTTCTATTATCTTGAACTTCACCCGAAGTCGATTCTGTTCCAACTTAACACGATGAATTTTGGCTTGCGTTTGGTCCAGGGCAAAACCCAGTGGTGCTACCACTTTCCCAAGTTACGTCAGATGGGCTTTGATCGGCCCACAATAATGGATGAGGCCATTGAATCTTATTTTATGTATTAATTAACCTAGTTCACTTGTGTTTATCAACAAAAATAGCAACATTTAGTTTATAACGGTCATATTGACCAACAGTCATATAACAACTGAAACCCAACAATCTCATTTTAATTATACTCATTTCATTAAATGAAATAATTTTACTGAGTATAAAATAAAATGACATAAATAATTAGGAAACAAAATTAATTAAAAAAATGGGTCATTACAATGAAAATGTGTTGTTGAAATAGGATAAATCATATCTAATATTTCCCTAGAACAGAAGAATATCTAATAGTGAATCTGTCGATGTATTTACTTAAAGGTGTTACATTCCAACGGTGGGATATAGAGGTGTAGTATAATGTGGATCAATGAGTTGGTTCAGATTATTTTGATGATTTTATCAATAAATGATTATATCCTCACACATTCAATATTTATAGAACCATAGAATAATTCATCCTAAAGTAGTGAAAATTTTATTTCATTGATTATGGAGGTAAATTCATGTATATAGTAGGTATCTCACTCGATGTTGCAGCTAGGGAATCCTTGAAGAAATAAGTATTTCAATTGGGGTTTAAGGAAGGAGATTTTCTTAAGGCTTTTCATGCTCTACATTAATGATTATACAGATGTGGTCAATAAAGTGGTAGGTGATAAAATGGATATCTCTGGAACTATGAGGGGAGGAATTATATTGGTACCCACATGAGTTGAAGGGAAATCTTATGCTGGGGGAATGCCAAAGTGGAACACATAGTCCTGGGATGGGAGCAAGAATCTGAATCAGATGGTTAGATCAGTGAATATTCCTCGATGATTCACGAAAAAAGGGGGATGTTTCCAATGTGGTACTCTTGACCAAATGTAAGAAGAGTCTACAAAACAACCAAGATCATTACATAATTTTAAAATATAGGACATCCCCAGTGTTACTATCATAGTGACTAGAGTTCAGGTGCTCGCGACACTTCATGAGTATCATTTGTGTCATGTACTTCAATAAAGAGAGGACAATTAATAAATCTCATCAGTATAGTATAGCTATCCATGGTGTTTATTATAATATTGTGACCCATCATATAGTTCCATATCAATAAGGAAACATGGTGAAAAATTATGTGACAAATAATTATATGGATCAAAATAGGTTATTATCGAGGATCATCTAGGATAACCTATAGTGATAGGTATGATTCTTTTGAATTCAACCCTCATATAAGTATTTTTTATATTTTCTCATCCCATTCATTTATTTCATCTAGTGTTGTTTATTAGTTGATCTAATAACATGAGATGATTCATTCTATGCTAAAACATCATACTCTTATTAGTCAAATAGAATTTCGAGCCTTTCTATGATGAAAAATTTCTAAAATTTTAATAGACCAGAGATGAAATTATGTAACGACCCAACGTTTTTAATTGGATAATTCCCTTCTTATATTTATGTCATAAAAACACAAAATAATGAACTACTAAGTGATAAGTGACCTTTAAACATAATTTTGTCACCCCTATGGTTGGAATTTTAAAAATCCGACATACACTGTTGTGTTCAAGATGGTTTTTGGAGTCTAATGAAACAAAAATAATTTTCGGTGAATAGTAACCTACCCTTATGAATAGTAACCAACCCTTATTAATAGTAACATGACCCTTATGAATAGTAAATAAGAGGAACATTACCTATGAATAAAAAATAAAATTTAGACATCTTAGAAAGTGACAATTTGACTTTAGTAAGTGTTCTTGGTGTTTTATAAGTCATAAATAATTAATAAATTAATTTATAAGAATATTTATTCCCTAAAATGTATTCATAAATTATTTAATCAATGAATACTAGTTTTTAGATAATTTTATAAGGCCCTACATAATTTTTGAAAGAACTATAAAATCAGTTTTAATTTTAAAACTGATTTTTTATGTAAATAATGATTTTAATTAAATATTAAATTAATAATATTTAGAAAATTATTTTTAAAAAATGGACTTCATTTTTGGATTCTACACATCGAAAAATGGTTGGGCTAAATTTTTTATATTTTTCTGAGATACTTGAATTTTTGATGAATAGTGGAATCCGATAATTCACAATAAAAGCTAAATAATGTATTAATTGAGTCATCAATGAATTTATGCTGATGTAAGCCCTCTTGGTTCGGGATTAAATTATAAAATTACTATTAT
Source organism: Viscum album (assembly GCA_963277665.1). Classification (NCBI taxonomy): domain Eukaryota; kingdom Viridiplantae; phylum Streptophyta; class Magnoliopsida; order Santalales; family Viscaceae; genus Viscum; species Viscum album. The sequence continues at coordinate 933,204,347 of OY728140.1, forward strand.
TGGTCATCCAAGACTCACTATTCATTGTCTTTGGTAAAATTAACAAACTAATCAATTTTATATTAAGGAAACCCCTCTCCCCTCCACTATAAAAGCCACCATTCACTCCCTCTTTTCCTCACACCTCTCAAGTCCAATCCTTCTCTAAACTCTGCCCAAACACCTTCCCTATCCTCTCCCCCACGTCCAAGAGCTCCTGGTCTCATCAAAAGACCAAGCATAGTCCTTTAAGGAGGTTCGTAAGAGGAGGATTCTAGAGGTAATTTCTATCCCTCTTCTCCTTTAATTTCCTTCCAATTTTAAGTTCCTTTCTTGATCTCTCCCTACCTATCTTCATCCAAACTGTTTTGTAACTCCAGTATTATATATATACTTTAATCTTATGATTCTAATGGTATATTATATCACCCCACACCCTTTCCCTCTTCCTTTTATTTTATTAAAGAGAACGTTGTTCATGTGGTGATAATTTATCTCCTTCAAAAACAACATGCTCTCTTCTTCCATTTTCAATCTGGTCATGAAACCATTTTTATGGTTGAACCAGAATATTTTATATGTATTATGTTCTATTTTATGTTCTGGATATAACCGATGGACATATTACTAAGTTAAATGTTAAAACAATATCGTTGTGTTCCAAAAACCGCCCAAATTAACCCAAAAAACCATCATTAAATTTTTATCTAATGATTCGTCCACTTGGATCTAATATAATTCACTATAAAAGTATTAAAGATACAGTAATATAATTAATAACATGTAGTATCAGTTCTGGATGTTTAACCATGATCTACCCAAACATCAATTTAACAATACAAGTGGACTGCTCAAGAAAACCATAAAAACAAACATCCCCGAACAATGTTATTAAACTCTATAAGTCATCCAAAGGAACATAATATGAAATAATGAAACCAGAATGAACCCTATTAATTTAGAAAATGTTCTTGAATTTCTAATTAATTAATATAATGTCATTATACAGGACATTAAAGAGAAGGAGGCATTCGAGTACAAGGTAATGGGAAATCTCGAACCCAATTTTCATCCTTCGGGTTCTCCCTCTTTCACTCCATTTTTGATATGGTTACTCCTCAAAGATCATTTGTTCATCATTTAAATTACTTTTATGGGATATACATGTTTTCACTGGTTTTTATGTCCATCAAAATGTTTTCCAAAAGAACTCTTCTTTCAAGATCTCACCTTTTACCTCTCATTCAAGGTTGATGGTTCTTGTATCAAGTATGTTGTTCCCTCTTCCTTTTGGGAACCCAAAGCATATGAATGTGTTATTATGAGATGAAACCCATTCCATTACATGGGTTATTTATGAACATGTTTTATATGTGCTCGATGTGGAAATCATGATAATGATAATGTTATGATGTGACGGGTGCACCCGGAATTATATAGCGCAATATGAATGTTTAAATGTGATGGGTGCGCCCGGAATTATACAGCGCTCCAATGCATTGGGTAAAGTGATGAATCTCATGAGTAAATGTGAAATGATGTGTTAACATGATGCTAGATTTTTTCAGAAGTATGTGTGGTAGTAAACCACTAAGACATGATGTTTCATTTTTATGCATTGCCACATTTCAAGTCTATTATTTATGCTCCTCTCATGTTCATGATTCTTTTCCTATGTCATGATTATGCTCACCCCATGATATATTGTTCTCCTCTATCCACTTAATGTGCTTCTAGCTCACCCGTATTGTTGTATATCCTCAGGTGGCTACATGTACTAAGGAGAGGACAAGTTCCACTAAGAAGCTAGTGAAGAAGAAGTTAACTAAATGTTTATGGTTGATGTTGTATTTGTCATGCATGGTCCTAGTTTTACCTAGACACTAAAACTGTGGATCCTCAATGTGTAATACTCTTATGTTGTTTATCTTTGAAATGATGTAATAGTAATGTAAGAAGAATTCGGGGTCGTTATAGTTGGTATCGGAGGAAAGGTTTAGTTTATTTGGGAATTAGGATTAGTAAACCCTAGAGAAAACCACTAGCATAAGAATAAGTACAAATATGTACACACGAATATTTACCTAGATATCCCATATGTTATGTTTTTGGTATAATTGTTTAAATGAATAAGTTATTCATGACTTGTTTACTTATGTTTTGTTCTATCCTTTTCTATTTTAGAAAATGGTGGGAACCAGGAGAAATCAGGCCAACAACTCTTGTGAGGGCCAATGCAACGATTGCCCGAATGACATACCCAAATATTATTGGAGGTGGAGTTCAAAACTTCGTTGCGATGCTTAACCAATTATCTCGGGTTATGAATAATAACCATAATAATGGGGAACATCCTCCGTCTCCAAAGAGGGAGAAACTAGCTATTGAATGTTTTATGTGGCAACGACCACCGACATTTTGTGGATCTTCTGATCCACTAGTTGTGGAATAGTAGGTCAACTCCATGGAGAAGATATTTTCTGTTCTTCACTGTTCCAAGATGGAGAAGGTGACTCTAGCCTTTTATCGTCTAGATGGAGAAGCTGATCAATGGCGGGCTTTGATTAAGAACACCAAGCCAAGGGAGGAAATTCAAGAGATGGAATGGGAATACTATAAGATAATGTTTCTTAATAAGTACTTCGCAAGAACTCTTTGCACGAGGATGGAGAGAGAATTCATAGAGCTCAAGAAAAAAGAAGTATAATCGGTAACAACCTATGTAGAAAATTTCACAAGGCTCGCAATGTATTCTTCGGGTTTTGTTTTCAACAATGATACCAAAATTGATAGATTCTTTTGTGGATTAAAACCACATCTTCGAAAGGCTCTTGCAATTCGAGACTTTGGGAGTTATGAAGAATTTGTTCGGTGTGATCTCAAAGTGGGGATGGAGTTTGGAGAATGGTCCCATGGATATGGTGATATGAAAAGAAAGATGGAGTTTCAAGCTGTTGGATCTAGTGAAAAATGTGGGAAGAAAAATCGACCGACATGCCAAAAATGTGGGAAGTTGCACCATGGGAACTACGTCAAAGGTACGGCGAAATGCTTTATGTGTGGGAAGGAAGGACACCAAGCTCACGAGTGTCGAAAAGACATGAAAAGGAAGTATAATGTAGCTGATGAAATGTGATAACCACTCGTGGTTCAATGCTACAACTGTAGGTAGATAGGGCACTATTCAAACCAGTGCACTAAACCTCGAGCTCTCAAGGGTAATCAGTGCCAACAACCACCAAATCCAATGGAACAAGGGAAGGCTTATCCCATCACTACTGCGGAGGTGGAACATGATAATGAAGTCATACAAGTTACACTTCCTATTCACTCAAGAATGGAAAAAGTCTTACTTGATTCTGGTTCTACTCATTCCTTTATATCTTGCATGTTTGCTAGAACTATAGAATCGAAGCCCCGAAACGTTGAAGTAGAGATATCTGTAAAAAAACCAAGTGGTGCAATCATTGAAACCCATGTGTTTGACACTTCTCTGGTTGACGTATGTGGGAAGATTCTTCCGGCAAATCTCGTAATACTTCCCATTGTGGAATTCGACGCTATAATGGGAATGGATTGGCTCTTGTTATATGGAGCACATATCAACTATCAAGAAAAGGAAATATATTTTAATAGTCCGAACCATCCCATGTTCCTCTAAAAATGCATGGAAGATCATGAATATCCTTTGAAAAATCCTTAAATGGTGTTGGTGATGATTCCCTATGAAGAAGAATACCTCACCCAAATGTTTGAGTCAATGGAAAGTTCCAACCTTGAGGAAATGCCCATCGTAAGGGAATACAGAGATGTATTTCCCAAAGAGTAACATGGAATTCCCCCGGATCATTAGGTAGAGTTCTCAATTGAACTCATACCCAGAGCTACTCCTATCTCGAAGTTCCCCTATAGGATGGATCCTATCGAACTGGAGGAGTTAAAGAAGCAGCTGCAAGAGCATCTGGACAAAGGGTTCATTCGCCCTAGTGCATCACCTTGGGGTGCGCCAGTGCTCTTTGTGAAGAAGAAGGATGGTACCATGCGGCTGTGTATCGATTATCGGGAACTCAAAAAGATCACCATAAAGAACAAGTATCCTCTCCCAAGGATTGATGACTTGTTCGACCAGTTAATAGGAGATCAATACTTCTCAAAGGTGGATCTTCGTTCTGGATATCATCAAGTAAAGGTGAAGAAGGAAGATATTCAGAAGACTGCCTTACATACAAGGTATGGGCACTATGAGTTTTTGGTGATGCCCATTGGACTTACTAATACCCCTGCTATCTACATGGATTTGATGAATAGAGTCTTTAGATATTACCTCGACAAATTTGTGGTAGTGTTTATTGATGATATTTTCATCTAATCCAAGAGAAAGGAAGAACATGAAGAACATCTAAGACTTGTGTTGGTGACATTGAGAAAGGAGAAGTTGTACGCCAAGATCAGAAAGTGTTTCTTTTGGATGAATCAAGTCACGTTATTGGGACATGTGATCACAAGCGAGGGAATTTCTGTGGACCCTTCAAAGACAAAGGTGATTGAGGAATGGCCCAGGCCCTCTAGTGTCACAGAAATCCGTAGTTTTCTTGGATTAGCTGGGTACTATAGACGTTTTGTGAGAAACGTCTCCTGATTGTCAAGCCCGCTAACTATGTTAACAATGAATGGGGTAATGTATGTATGGATGGAAGAATGTGAGGGATGCTTCAAGGAGCTAAAGAGAAGGCTGATCACTACACCTGTACTCACACTACCAAAAAGTGGAGAATGTTTTGTGATATACAGTGATGCTTCAAAGAAAGGATTGGGTTGTGTACTCATGCAAAATGATAATGTGATAGCCTACGCCTCACGATAGTTGAAGATCAATGAGCAGAACTACCCGACGCATGATCTAGAGATGGCAACCGTGATTTTTTCTTTGAAAATCTAGTAGCACTAGCTTTGTGGAGAGAAGTGTGACATATACACTGACCACAAGAGACTAAAGTATATATACACACAAAAGGATCCCAACATGCATTAAAGGAGATGGTTAGAGCTAATCAAGGATTACGATTGCTCTATTAACTATCATCCCGGAAAGGCGAACAAGGCAGCTGATGCTCTATGCAGGAAAGAACCTGCTACTCTATCCATGTTGAGGATTGAGAAAGACCCTATCTTCTTGGATATGCAAAGGATGGATTTGGGAATCGTAAGGGAAGGGGATACATCCTACATTGCCCAAATGATTGCGCAAACATCCATCCAACAGATGATTAAGGAAGCACAAAGGGATGATGGGGAGATACAAAAGAGGGTGAATGCAGTAAAGGAAGGGAAGCTGCAGGAGTTCCATATCGACGATGATGGTGTGATTCGGTTTGGAACGCGGCTTTGTGTGCCTTCATCACTCGGGATAAAGAAGGAGATATTGGATAATGCACATAGCTCAACATTCTCTATTAATCCTGGAAGTACCAAGATGTATCGTGATCTCTGAGAACACTTCTGGTGGGATAACTTGAAGAAGGAGATTGATGAATATATATCAAGGTGCTTGGTATGTCAGCAAGTTAATGTTGAGCGGAAAAAGTACAAAGGTATGATGCAGCCATTGCCTATACCCATGTGGAAATGAGAAAATGTTACTATGGTCTTTGTCACGGGACTCCTGAAAACGTCAAGAGGAAATATTGCGATATGGGTTGTGGTTGATCGACTCACCAAGACTGCCCATTTTATCGCTATTCGGGAAGACCTCTCACTTGAACAGATTGCAAGGATATATGTGAATAAAGTAGTGAGATTGCACGGTGTTCCACTCTTGATTGTCTCTGACCATGATCCAAGGTTCACACCTATGTTCTGGAGGAGCGTTCAACATGCTTTGAGTACTGAATTAAATTTCATCACGGCCTATCACCCCTAAACTGATGGCCAGTCTGAAAGGACTATTCAGACGCTCGAAGATATGCTATGAGAAGGCACTCTAGAATTAAAAGGTGGATGGGATCAGCACCTCCAATTGGTTGAGTTCTCATACAACAATAGCTTCCACTTGAGTATTCAGATGGCTCCTTATGAAGCTCTTTATGGGAAGTGATGTAGAACTCTAACCTATTGGGATGAAGTTGGAGATAGAAAGCTACTTGGACCTGATCTTGTGCAGGAGATGATAGAGAAGGTTCAAGTCATCCAGAAACACATCAAAGATGCTCAATGTCGGCAAAAGAGCTATGATGACAACCGTCGAAGGGACTTAGAGTTCCACGTTGGAGATAAAGTCTTCCTTCTAAAATCTCCATTGAAGAGAGTCATGTGATTAGGGAAGAAAGGGAAGCTAAGCCCAAGGTACATTGGCCCATTTGAGATCCTTGACCGTATAGGAGTTGTGGCCTATCGTCTGGAACTTCCACCGAATATGGCTCATGTTCATGATGTGTTTCATGTATCACTACTGAGGATGTACATACCAGACCCCTCACATGTACTAAAATCAGAGGTGGTACAGCTGGAATATGATCTCTCCTATGAGGAGAAGCCAGTAAAAATTCTGGACTGAAGTGATAAGGTTCTACGCAACAAGACAACCCACCTTGTCAAACTGTTTTGGAGGAACCATAAGTTTGAGGAAGCAACTTGGGAACCATAAGAGGCAGTGAAGGAGAAGTACCCTCACCTGTTTGTGTAAAGTGAAATTTCGGGTGAAAATTTTTTTAAGGGTGGAAGAATGTAACGACCCAATGTTTTTCAATGGAAAATTCTCTTCTTATATTTATGTCATAAAATCACAAAATAATGAACTACTAAGTGATAAGTGACCTTTAAACATAATTTTGTCACCCCTATGGTTGGAATTTTAAAAATCCGACATACACGGTTGTGTTCAAGATGGTTTTTGGAGTCTAATGAAACAAAAATAATTTTTAGTGAATAGAAACCTACCCTTATGAATAGAAACCTACCCTTATGAATAGTAACATGACCCTTATGAATAGTAAATAAGAGTAACATTACCTATGAATAATAAAATAAAATTTATACATCTTAGAAAGTGACAATTTGACCTTAGTAAGAATTTTTGGTGTTTTATAAGTTATAAATAATTAATTAATTAATTTAAAAGAATACTTATTCCCTAAAATGTATTCATAAATTATTGAATCAATGACTAATTGTTTTTAGATAATTTTATAAGACCCTACGTAATTTTTGAAAGAACTATAAAATCAGCTTGTATCTTAAAACTGTTTTTTGTGTAAATTATGTTTTTAATGAAATATTAAATTAAAAATATTTTTAAAAATATTTTTGAAAAATGGACTTTATTTTTGGATTCTACACGTCAAAAAATGGTTCGGGTAAGTTTTTGAGATTTTTCTGAGATACTTGAATTTTTGATGAATAGTTGAATCCGATAATTCACAATAAAAGCTAAATAATGTATTAATTGAGTCATCGATGATGTTTTTCGAATGTAAGCCCACTTGGGTCGGGATTACATTATACAATTACTATTATTGGTCATCACTGACTCACTATTCCTTGTCTTTGGTGAAATTAATAAACTAATCAATTTTATATTAAGGAAACCCCTCTCCCCTCCACTATAAAAGCCACCCTTCACTCCCTCTTTTCCTCTCACCTCTCAAGCTCCAATCATTCTCTAAACTCTGACCAAACACCATCCATAGCCTCTCCCCCACGTACAAGAGCTCCTGGTCTCATCAAAAGACCAAGCATAGGCCTTTAATGAGGTTCTTAAGAGGAGGATTCTAGAGGTAATTTTTCTCCCTCTTCAACTTTAATTTCCTTTCAAGTTCAAGTTCCTTTCTTGATCTCTCCCTACCTATCTTCATCCAAACTGTTTTTAACTCCAGTATTATATATATACTGTAATCTTATGATTCTATTGGTATATTATATCACCCCGCACCCTTTCCCTCTTCCTTTTATTTTATTAAAGAGAACATTGTTCATGTGGTGATAATTTATCACCTTCAAAAACAACATGCACTCTTCCATTTTCAATCTGGTCATGAAACGATTTTTATGGTTGAACCAGAATATTTTATATGTATTATGTTCTATGTTATGTTCTGGAAATAACCTATGGCCATATTACTTAGTTAAATGTTAAAACAAGATCGTTGTGATCCAAAAACCGCCCAAATTAACCCAAATAACCATCATCAAATTTTTATCTAATGATTTGTCCACATGGATCTAATATAATTCACTATAAAATTATTAAAGCTACTATAATATCATTAATAACATGTTGTATCAGTTCTGTATGTTTACCCATGATCTACCCAAACATCAATTTAAGAATACAGGTGGACCGCTCAAGAAAACCATAAAAACGAACATCCCCAAACAATGTTTTTAAACTCTATAAGTCATCCGAAGGAACATAATATGAAATAATGAAACCATAATTAACCCTATTAATGTATAAAAGGTTCTAGAATTTCTAATTAATTAATATAATGTCGTTATACATGACATTAAAGAGAAGAGTCATTCGAGTACAAGGTAAGGGGAAATCTCGAAACCAATTTTCTTCCTTCGGGTTCTCCCTCTTTCACTCCATTTTTGATATGGATACTCCTCAAAGATCATTTGTTCATCATTTCCATTACTTTTCTGGGATATACATGTTTGTCACTGGTTTTTATGTCCATCCAAATTTTTTCCAAATAAACTCTTCTTTCAAGATATCACCTTTTACCTCTCATTCAAGGTTGATGGTTCTTGTATCAAGTATGTTGTTCCCTCTTTCTTTTGGGAACCGAAATCTTATGAATGTGTTATTATAATATGAAACCCATTCCTTTCCATGGGTTATTTATATACACGTTTTATATGTGTTCGATGTGGAAATCATGATAATGATATTGTTATGATGTGACGAGTGTACCCAAAATCATATAGCGCAATATGAATGTTTAAATCTGACGGGTGCGCCCAGAATTATACATCGCTCCAATGCATTGGGTAAAGTGATGAATCTCATGAGTAAATGTGAAATGATGTGTGAACATGATGCTAGCTTTGTTCACAAGTATGTGTGGTATTTAACAACTAAGACATGATGTTTCATTTTTATGCGTTGCCACATTTCAAGTCTATTATTTATGCTCCTATCATGTTCATGATTCATTGCATATGTCATGATTATTCTCACACATTGATATATTGTTCTTCTCTATCTTCTTGCTGGGATTCTATCTCACCCCTTTTGATTTATATCCTCATGTGGCTACATGTACTAAGGAGAGGACAAGTTCCACTAAGAAGCTAGTGAAGAAGAAGTTAAATAAATGTTTATGGTTGATGTTGTATTTGTCATGAATGGTCCTAGTTTTCCAAAGACACTAAACCTATGGATCCTCTATGTGTAATACTATTATGTTTTTTATCTTTGAAATGATGTAATAGTAATGTATGAAGAAGGACAAGTCGTTATAAATTATATTACTCATTTCAATGCATTTATTTCTGTGATGTAGTCATGAGTATGAATTGGTTTAAAACATTTAAGGATCACATTGAGTTTTATAATATATTAGTTAGTTTCAGGATATAGTATCACATCAATCATCACTTTAAAGATGAAAGGGATGTAAAGAAAGGCGTAACTGATTTTCTTTTCAGCAGAATATGTGAAAATCTCATACCAATTCATACCATTGAATTTGGAATCCATGTTTGAGATTGAAAAAATATATTTTTCTAGTAGTCATGGACCATTTTCATGATGTGTTTCAGGATAATTTGTAAGGGTTTCCACCTATAAGGGATTATGATTTTACAATTGATCTTATCTTGGGGTCTTGTTGTATCTCACATAGGTCTTATTTAATATTACCGAAATATTAAGGGAGTTTATAGTGTAGTTTTAAGAGCTATAAATAAAAGGTTTTTTTACAACCCATCCCAGTGAGGCCTGCTCCGTGACTCCGTTATCCAGGTTCCAGTATGATAGGGGCTAGTGACTAGATCCATGTAGTCATATCACTAACAAGGGAGGCATTCCCTATGTACATGTACACACAAACTAATCTCCAATCCAACTCTGATGAAATGTATAGACCACTATGGAGAAAAATTCATGAATACAACTAAACCCAACCAACAGAGTAAGACAGAAATTAATGTACTGAAAATACACTGTTCCAAAATTCAATCCCACAAAAAAGAAGAGTTTGAAAACTAAAAAGTCCAACCTATATTCAGAAAGATGTACCAGGACTAATTCTTGTAGCCGTAGGAACACATCGGCCTATTGGGAACTCAGAAATCTCGGTCTTGTCGTGGTCCACTCTAGAATCTATCAAAAGGATGCTCATTTGCACTTGACATGATACTTGAAGGCAAAATCCTATGATGGGGTGAGTATAACAATACATAGTAGAGGACCCCGAAAACCACAAGCAATACAAAAAATTAAAGGTAATGTAAATTCTATAAAATATATGTCTACTGAACATATAAAATGATTAAAAAATCCAAGTATACTCAAATCCTAGAATCTTCGACAGGTCACACAACCACATACCCACACTTGGGATTTAGTACGAGGATTCCACAATGCACTTCTTCAAGAGAACACTCTCCACGTGTCTGATGGCTCTGATGTCGTATTTCTGATAAGAACTATTCATTGGGAAATTCCATAAGAGATTGAAACAAACATTACGGGAGAGAAAACTCTTGAGTGTGAAAGATCACAATACACAGATGAGGAACACTGCCATGGCCTTGGAGGATACCACAACTAATCCAAATTCACCAGCTATGTAGAGGATCAACATCCTTTGGTAATATTCATGTCGATATGTGAATCTACCTAGGGTCATGAATGTATAGAGGATCTTATTATGAGGCTCTCGGAAGGTTATCTAACTCTATATCAGATAGTCCTACTGAAGGAATCATACTCCTATAGAATAAAACAATACCTAGCCTTCAGGGGAACGAGAAAAAAGGGGGTCTAGCCAAAATGAAACATGTCAAAGATATGGTGGAAAAGAATATAAATCCTTGTTCCGAAAGGTACATGGTGTGTAGAAGTGTTACACGTCATGTATTATATCCCTGGGTACTGTCTACGTACAACGTCCTATGTCCCAAAGATGGTCATGTAGAAAAGTCAGTGCACGTCGTGTAGTACAGATCACACACCGTGTCCGTGTAACTGGGGTCAGCCCCATGTACCTGATCGTGTTCCTATACACAGCTTGATCCAATGTGTTCCATCCCATGTAACTTGTTCATGGGGTAACCCGTTCAGTCGACCTGGTCTGGACATGTGGTGGAGTACACGACATTGTACTCCATCCCATGTCCGTGTATCGACTGTGATACACATTGTGTCCCACGTAAGGACCCAAATGTGATGTTCATTGGGGAACATGCCGTGTCATCGCATTTTGCATCGCAAAACCATTGTCACCGCTGATCAAGTACACATGGCATGTTCTTTAGGATACACGTCGTGTTATTCAGATATTTCCAGAATCAGTTTTCATCGTCATCGTGCCTCGGGGATCCATCGATCCCCGATCCGATAATCCTATAATCATGAAATTGAAGGGTTGATGTCAACCAATCATCATGATGCCGATTCCATTGGTTTTGGGCCTCTGATCAGCCCCATAACTTCTTTCAATCCACCCACACGAAAAACTCTAGAAGAATGAGACCTCCTGAATCGCATCAATTCATCTGTCTCCATCGTTGTCCCACATTCACAAAGTCGTCATGATGTCAGATCTATAAATTGGAATCATTGTGCTGTGAAATGTGTTCACAATGATCCATTGTTCATCAATGCAGGGAGAACACGAAGAAAATTAGTGGAAATCCAATATACCAAATTGAGAAATGAACCTCCACCATCATTCGTCACAGTGTTGATCTACTCCTATTATATGGATTAAATAGGGTGAATCAAATGATAAAAATACAACTAACATACCAATTCTCCAATAAAACTGCCAAAAAATTGAAATCAATAACCCTCCTACAAGAACACACCATCTGTGGATCAAGCTATTTGTGGGATGACCATTGTTCATAATTTAATCTAAGGACGGGGAAAAGAAGAATTGAAATAACAACCCCAAAATCAATTATGTGGAATAAAATCGCTGTATAATGTTTGTTAGCGATTTTCGTCAATTCCGAGATGTGTCGATCACTCGCGTCGTCGTCATCCACCAACGGTTTCTCCTTTAATGATTTAATGGCCAATCCTAAAATTTTTCAGGGTTATACGGCTATCCCTGCAAACATTCCATACGTTGGTATTTATAGAAGATAAAATTTTGTTGTTGAGACAAAAGAAAACATTTTAAAATAAAATAAATTATTAATTTATTTTATTTCTATTAAAACAACCTAAAAACAAACCCTTGTAGATAACCCGGGCTGGTAGATGTTAGGCCCCGACTAATGTGAAGTCACTACTCTAAATGCAACAGTCCCCTCAGATTTCTAATACATGAACCCATTAAAATGATATTCCACTATTTCTAGAAAACCGCTCGCACATGCTATTTAAAGGACTAATTTATTTCAATAATTTATTATGGGCACTCTGGGACTTAGAATCACACACTGTTGAAAATCGTAGTCTCGTAATAATTCCATATAATATTTAAAAATAATACATGGAAAATATGAGACGCTAAATTCTCCCCACCATGGGGATTTACGTCCCCAAAAATATAAAACAAGGCTACTCAAAAATATGTGGGTATTGGGCAAGGATATGAGCCTCGCGCTCCCATATGCTCCCTTGAGGATTCTCGTGTTGCCACCAGAAGCGCATCATGGGAATAAATCTCCCATGTAGAAGCCCCTCTTTTTGATCCTGAATCTCTACCAGGTACTCAGCAAAGGTCTATCCATCCTCAGTGTCCAGCTCGCCCTTGTAGATGACCTTCGATGGGTCATGCACGTACCTCCTCAGAAGCGACATGTTGAAGTCAATATATACCCAGTGCAACTGTGTTGGTATAGCTAGGTGGCACGCCACCTTTTCAACACGATGCATTATCTGGAAAGGTACGATGAACCTCAATGATAGCTTGTCGCCCTGGCCAAATCTCTTTAACCCTCGTTGAGTTGATACCCAAAGGAAAATGTGGCCTCCATCCACGAACACCAAAGGTCTCCTCAGCATATCAGCATAAGACATCCTCCAGCACTGCGCCATCTTCTTCTGCTCTTGTAGGATCTAATCCTTCTTTGTGGTGGGTCACACAAACATTGGACCCATGAGTGCTGACTATTCAGGGTCGGTCTACGAAATCGGTAACCAGCAAGGTCTCCCATATTAAGCCTCGAAAGGTTCCATATGTGTGGGGGAGTAGTAGCTATTTCTGTATAAAAACTCCACCAGTGGTATGTGGTCCTCTCTCCTATGAAAAATGTCCATGAAACATGCCTGCAACATATCCTCTAGAACTAGAATGGTCATCTCCATCTGACCGTCGTTCTAGTGATGGAATGTCATGATTAAGCGTAGTTGAGTCCCAAAATCCTCCTACAATATCTTACACAATAGGGATATGAAATAATGGTATCAGTCCAAAAATATTATTGATGGGACACTATGAAGCCGAGCTATCTCTATCACATAGAGGTATCCCAAGCTCTCTATAGAACTCTGCTCTATGATAGCAAGGAAGGGGACAACATGGTGAGTTAGTCAACAATAACCCAGATAGAATCATGCTCCATAGATGTATGTGTCAATTCTATCATGATTTTAATCGACATTACATCTCACATCCACTCAATAACATCTAGCGGGGAGATAGTCCCACTGAAACCTGGTGATGAACCTTCACCTGCTGGCATGTAAGGCATCGGGAAACGAACTCTGCTACTACATTTTTCTTACCTGATCACTAGAACTATCATCGGAGATCCTGGTACATCTTTTCCACTCCAGGATGTTCCACTAAGGTGGATGAATTAAACTCCCTCAGGACATCTTCTCACAATGCCACTGGTATAACAGGGTGTCATCTTAAAAGAAGTATATGCTCCCAACCTGGCGAATATCCATCAGAAGCATGTCCTGTGTATAACTAAGCACGTAAAGCCTCAGAGTCGACATCCCCAAACTATGCCTCCCTATCTCGCTGTAAGAGTTGATGGATAAAAACCATCCACTATAGGTACAATCCATCATCTCTATCGTCAAAGGATAATTGCAACGTGTCCAACGTCTATGTCGCCTCACTCAATAGCTATGATATCGACCTTTTCCTAAGAGCATCAGCCACATATTCCCCCTTCCTAGAAGTATATATAACCTCAAAATCATAGTAATGGAGGAACACATGCCAACACATCTATCTTATATTCATATCCTACCGCGAGAAGATGTACGCCAGTTTCTTTTTGTCAGAGTAGATGATAAACCGCTCACCCAAAAGGTAGTGTCACCACATCCTAAATGTGAAGAATATTTCATCTAAATCGAGATTATGGGTCACATAGTTCTTCTAATGTTCCTTAATCTAGCAAAAATAATAATAAATAACTTCCTGCATCTACATCACGATATAGCCAAGCCCGGTCATTGATGTATTGCAGAAAACTACGTACTCGATACCCTCCTCTGTCAATCTCACAATCGGGGATCCTGTCAAACTCTTTCTCAACTTTTCAAAATCCTATCAGCATATCTTCATCCACAAGAAAGGGTTACCCTTCCCTGTCAAGGCCATAATCAGTGATGATATCTTGGAGAAATTCGGAATAAATCTTTGGTAATATCCTTCCAACTAATGGAAGCTGCACACCTCCATCACGCACGGAGGTGGCTCCCACGCTAACACTGCCTCCACCTTGGCTAGATCCACAACTCCACCTTCTGTTGAGATGATATGTCCCAGAAATTGGACCTCCGGAATCTAGAACTGTATCTTTTAGAGATTATCATATTGCTGGTTCTCCCAGAGTATGTCTAGAACCATCCGCAGCTGCCTCACGTTCTACTCCTATAACGCCAATTACACAAGGATGTCGTCAATATAGTCCACTATGAACCATTCTATGCATGGCTGATAAATCTGGTTAATCAGTCCCATGAACAATACAGTGGAATATGTCATGCCGAAAGGCATCACCATGTACTCATAGTAACTATAGCGTCCTCTGAATATCGTCTTCATTATATCCTCATAACATACTCCTAACTGGTGATAACATGATCAAATGTCAAACATTGAGAACCACTCTACCCCTCTCAGTTGATCAGCGAGGACATCTGTAGAGACCCAAAGCATGACATACATGGAAATTACATTACTTTTTCGGAATAATTAATACATGACAAAAAAGATACCAAAAGACCATAATTATTTAATGTATTTGGAAACTCGGAACATAATCTTATAATCATGGTGAAATATCTTCAACATCTTCAAATAAGGATCTTCCCCATTTTTTTTCTTACCAAAAAGCATTCCATATATCCTGGGGAAAAGAAAACATATAAAAGTTGATCTCAAATTCTCTGTAAGGGTAAACATGGATAACATAACACAAACCTTAAAAATTTGAATGTGAAAACAAGAACATAATATTTAAACATCAAAATCATAAGCAGTGACATAATACATTGCAGTACATAAGACATAGATCATAAATAAAAATTAATTATGATAAAATAGCATGGGAATAAAACATGTAATTGTGGAAAACCATTACTCACATGATATGACTATATAGTATCGAGTGCATTGCATCCAAGACCATCATAGTGGAAAAATTCCATTACCGAATCGGTATTACTAGTCCTTCCATCCCCGTATAACTGAACCAGATTTACTTGTCGTTCCAGCCATGTTTATCTCAGGAGATATAAATCATTACCTAATGCATTGGAGGGAGATATAGGTCCCACCCATATCATATTGAAATCATTATTATGTATCCCATAAAACAATCATAAATCATTCATCATAACCCAACGAATAAATGGGTTTCATAAACATCATCCCATCTTAAGATAATCCATATAAAACAAATGGATATCTTTTTATCATAAGAAAAATAAAACCATGTAAATAAAATAAAAATTATAATTGAAACATAATTATTATAAATAATTTCATTTTAGATGGGAAATATTTTTGATAAAACCATTGAAATGAATTATTGAGGAAAATATCCTTTATTCTTCAAATTCATTTTCATTCCTCAAAATGACATGAATTTTTAAAATAAATGAATTTTGTTGAAAATAATCATGAAATATTAAATAGGAAGCTTATTGGAAATGTGGAATTATGAAACCGTAAAAAATATTCATTCATGCCGCATAAGTTAAACAAAAACATTTTCCTCGTACTTTTGCTGGGAAAGTCAAAAAGTACCCCGCATGGTAAAGAAAAAAAATGATTCCTTAAATAACATATAGTAAACGAAACAAATGGGTAAAAAAGACTTTAAAAATATAAAAAATTATTTTTATAAAACATGGACATGGATGATAAATATACCCCCAATAATTACTTATGAATAAAGAATCTCGGATAAGAATGAGATTGGAATAATTATCCCTTACCATTTATAATCGATGAAATCATACATGTCATAAAATAACGAAAATTACATCTATATGTAAATATCATACACTTATAATAAAAATCATAAAACATTCATGGGAAGCATAACCACCATATAATAGAAATAGGTGATGATTATGGATATGTCTCACAGAAATTAAATTGATATGAAATAATCTCATACCATAGGTCTAATATGCATTGTACGTATCTGAACCCCGTCTTCTTTGACGCGACTCTTCTTAACCTCCTCTTAGGGTGCTAATGTTGGTCATTATAAAAAGACCAGGACCTCTAGCAGTTTTTAGGGAAGTTTAAAAAGAAATATATAGGCTTTGGCTGAGCTTGATGGCTCAAAATGTTGTGAAGAGGAGAGGGAGGAGGTGCCTTTTTATTAGGGAGGAGAGGAGAACATTTGGAAAACTCTAAAATATTAATTTATAATAAACTCAATCCCCACATAAAAACCACCCAAAATGACACAAATCCAAATATTAGATGATATAGGTTCGTAATATCATCATCCAATAAAATTAAGACATGTTGGGAATTTATTTTAAACATTATCAACTTGATTAACCTTATTTAATCTATTTAATTTTAGTTTTGATAATAATATTCTAAATTATAAATTTTTATAAATAATTACTTATGTGTTTTTAATTTTCCATAATTGGATAATTTATGTCATTTTTGATCATATAAATTTCAATTCATAATTTTTAAATATTATTGTGATTTTTAAACAATTTAATAACATGTCCTTTTTATAAAAAAACAAAAGTGTCAATTTAGACACTAATCATATATTTGAATTTAACTAAATTACACACAGAGAATATATTTAAACCCAAATATTTAATAGGTTCCTAAAATTTCATTTTCATCTAGAAAATTCGTGGAGAAAATTAATTAGTTCATATAATATTTATTTTATTATTTTTATAATCATTTATTTCATATTTCACTTAAAAAAATAACTACTAAAACATTTTTGTATTATTATTTAATATACTTATTTGTTAAATAAAAATTATAAATAAAATATTATGATGACGATAAATCTAATATCTTTCATAAGAAAACTTGTAATTGAATTTATCTTCTAAAACACCAAAATGTTCAAATGTTATGTTTATTAAATTATGAAGGTGAAAAATGTATCATCATTTAAAATTAAATAATATAAGTGTCTTGATTGCTTTTATAAGGCTCCAAATGTTCATCAAATATACCATTGGATGATTTATATTTATATTTACTCGACCAATAAGTTTTTGTCACGTATTTGGGCATTTTTTGGTTATTATTTGTTTAATAAAAACTATATTAATGATTTTTCACTAAATAATAAATTTCTGCATCAATAATGTATAAGATATTAAGGTAATTATATATTTCTTAAAAATTACAAATAAATTTCCATAATAAAGAAAAACATTTTAGATTTCAAATATGTATTTATAACATAATTTATATTCTGTATAACCATATATTATAAATAATTTAATTATTAATGTTTTAGTGAGACATATTTCAGTTTCACATTAAAAATAATTTAAGGTCATAATCACACACAATTGGGTTCTAATAGATAACATTTCGAGCCAAGTATATTTTTGGACTAAATATAATCATCCAATTATATTATGACATGTGTTAGGGTAATTTTATAATATTATTTTTACCCTTAATTACCTAATTGTCCTTTAACAGTGGTAAATAAAATTTATTGTAGTTATTATTCATAATGTCTGAAAAATAAATGTAGGATACTAAAATAATTTGGAACTATGGATTTAAAATATGGAATCCATTTTTCCAAATTCAAGACACAGAAGATGAAGTATTTAATTTAATATTCATCCTTCTGTTTAGAAAATGGCTTTTAAAAGTTAAAACATTTCAAAAGATTGAAATATTTTTACCTACGAATTCAATGTAAAATTAATGATAATTAATATCATTATATTAAATGGTAAAAATATATTATATTTATTCTTTAAAACCATTCAATATTATAATTTAATGATATAAATTATCTCGATGGAAAAAGTTGTTTTTAATTTAAATTTATAGTATTTTTACTATTCATCAAAATATGATTGTTATCAAAAAAATATCAAAACATTATCCAACGTAAATTTTTAAACAATAATTCAATATAATTTGTATATATTGTACAATTGAACTTATAAACTTGTTAAAAATAATATTTTAAATGGGTGTGCCATCAAAAGGCTACAAAACTACATTTTTTTAAAAACACTTCTTTTATCTAAAAAATTGACATTTTTCTCAGTCCTCATTCTAGAAAATGTTGAAGATGAATCATAATGTTTTAAAATTCAAAATACTATTCTTAATGGATTGTTCACAAAATTATAAAAATATATCATTGTTTAGTGAAACTCGGTATTGCGTACAACACTTGTTATTGAGGAAGGATTCTCTTGCGTGTAATGCAAGCCAAGTCAAAGTTGTGTGTAGTGAAAGCTTCATTTGGGGTTGCATTTAACATAATAAAAACATATTTCTTTTATAAATTGAACAAAATCTATACTCAGTGTTTCATTGAATAATTTATACCAAAGGAACTTGAAATTGTGTGTAGCATGAGCCAAGAATATAGTTGCGCATACTGAAAACTAATACGATGTTGCGTATAACACCAGATAATATCGGTGTAGTGTACAACAGAAGATATCCAACAAATTAAAAAGAATATATCTCATAAAATCTTGGGGTGTTACATTCCACCGCCCCTAAAAAAGTTTTAACCTCAAACATCTTCGATGTTATAAATGTTTCACTACTTGATTGTTTCTTTCATTGATACCCACATCGTAAAAAATACTAAAACATAATTTAAAAAAGTAATGTATGAAACATAACAGTTACCCAAATTAACTAATAAATGTGTTTCCACATAGGATTACATCGATGAAAATATGGATATGGATGTGAAATCTAACCATCATGTTCTGATGGAGAGTGGTAGAGAACATGGCTATGAAAAAGAAAACAATTACAAAACCATAAATTTATGATGATCTAAAGATCCATATGATTCACTAGATATGAGGGTACTATGACAAAATTTTTGGTCTTCAAGTTCATTTTCCTAATGTTGATGAAATTTTTCATAAGGATAAATACTTACTTGATTTCAGTGTAAATTATAGTTGGTCATTCAATGAAAAATTTCCACTTCATCTCTTATTGAAAGAAATGAAGTTGAATTTTTCATTCATGAAGTGTTAGCAGATCATGTGATATAATTATGGATCCTTACATATGTCTTGAACAAAAGGATAGAAAAAGTTATATAATATACATAATACCATCTATGGTGAGATTAACCTTATATGAATCAAAAAATGGACTTATACTTCATCTATCATAGAACTTAATAAAATAAAACGAATTTCTACTAACCAGGTACTTCTTGTTGTCTAGTGGTATGAGATAAAGGAAAGTCGTACATTGGTTGTCGGTTCGATTCCCACATGACTATCCGACGTGATGAGTTGTCACCCGAACTACGAGATTCTTTTTATCTAAAACTATATATTATAACATTTCGGAAATAATATCTAAAAGCTCTAGCCTTAAAAAATACTATATGATGTCTACCATAATACTTTAAAACCTTTAGGCTTATCCAAAATACATCTGTCCAATCTCATAGTACAATGAAAAATATGTGAATACCTTAATATTTTATTCTCTTGAAACAAGAATTACCATATAAACTGAGTGAAAACAAGAATGCTACCAAAAGTTAACTCATTCCGTATACCAAAAACCCAAAATTTCGATATATTCAATCCATGATGTCACATTGTCCTTATATGAGCTTATTAATAATATCAAACATATTATTTTCTCTTTATCCCTTCATTATGAGCATGTCATTTTCTTTCCACAATTTTTCAATCACTTTTCATTGTTACCGGTACCATATTCTTATGGAAAACCACAATGGACCAATTCAAAGATATTCCAATATACCATAATAGAATCTCAACAACATTATTGATGAATTATAATACATAAAAATTACAATCCATCCTCCTCATTGATTGGAATGGATTAGGTCCTTCCTCGATTTAAAAGTAACCTCTTAGGTCAGGGCATTGAGTTGGGTAATGCCCATGTTCTCCATAGGTAAGACATTGAACTCCGTAACAATTTGTCACTCTATGACCCTTTTCCCCACATAGATAACAACCACTTCTCCATTTGAGGTATTCTTCAGTGTTCTTCTTTCCTTTTTTTACAAATCTCAGTCTTCCATTCTCTATGATCCTCATCATGAAAACATGCAAAAAAGTCCATCCTCCTATTATTTTATGAACTAGTAATACCACTAATGTTCTCCTTGTTAATCATATATTACGATGTCTAATTCGGAATAATCATATTATCATTCTCTCTAGGAATTACACAATTTCTCTTCTTATAGTCACCAATTTGTCCATCAGATTCAATGTTAACCCAGTTCCTTCTGGTTCCCTCAATTAACTAAATCCAGAAACCAATGTGTAAGAAACAGTTAATATAATGAGGGACCACATAATTATAAAAAGTCACTTATACGATGTATAACATATGACAGCTTCTTTAACCTACGAAATTATAGGTTCACCCTAGTTTATACATTATCATCATCATAATTATAGTACTGTAACCTATATTTATACTAATCCTTAAGGAAATCCGTAGAAATACCTTTGAAATATCTCTAGGGATCTCACTAAAGTTTTTTCATCCTAGTTTTTAATGGTTAACTAAACCATCGCTCTGATACCAACTGTAGAGACCGAAAGCTTGACGTAAATGGACATTAAATTACTTATGAAGAAGACTTACTACAAGATAAAAATAGACACCAAAAGATCGTAATAGTTTTGTTTCTTTGGAAACTCTGAACATAATCTTCTAATCATGGTCAAATATCTTCAACATCTCACATAAAGAACTTCTGATTTTGTTTTGATAGATAAAACGAATCCTTATAGACTGGGGAATAGAAACGATATATAGGGTGAGTGAAAATTCTCAGTAAGGCTAAACATATAAAACAATAAAAAATACAAAAAAATTTGAACACGAAAACATGAACATAATATTTAAACATCAAAATCATGGGCCGTGACATAAAACATTGTAGTACAGAAGGCATAGATCATAAAGAAACATTAATCATGATAAAATAGAATGGGAATAAAACATGTAATTGTGTCAAACCATTAAGAACATGATATGATATCCATAGTAGCCAAGCAATTGCTTCCCAGACCATAATAGTGGACAAATTCCATTACTGAACCGAGTTTACCTGTCGTTCCAGCCCTATATTACTGAACTGGATTTACTTTCCATTCCTTCTATGTTTATCTCATGATATATAAATCTTTACTCAATTAATTGGAGGGTGATATAGTTCCCACCCATCTCAAATTGAAATAATCTTACATGTGCCCCAAAAAAATCATAAATCATTCATCATAACCCAATGAATAAAATGGGTTTTATAAAAATCATCCCATTTAGTATAATCCATATAAAACAAATGGAATCATTTCATCATAAGAAAAATAATACCATGTAAATTAAAGAGACATTATACTTGAAAGATTATTATACTAAATAATGTCATCTTAGAATGTAAATAGTTTTGACAAATCCCTTGAAATTAATTCATGAGGAAAATAACCTTTCTTCTTCAAAATCATTTTCATTTCTCAAAATGACATGCAATTTTAAAAGAAGTGAATTTTGTTGAAAATAATCATGATATATTACATATTAAGCTTCATAGAAATAAGGTGTTATAAAATCGTAAAAAATTCATTCATTCCCTATAAGTTAAACAAAAACATATTCCTCGTACTTTATCAGGAAAAGTCAAAAAGGACCACTTGTGGTAAACAAAATAAAGATTATTTACATACTATATAGTAGAAGTAAAAATGGGTAAAAAAGACTTTAAACATACATGAAAACATTTTTATAAAACATGTACATGGATGAAAAATATTCCCCGAGAAATTACTTATGAATAAAAAATCTCGGATAAGAATGAGATTGAATTAATTATCCCTTACCATTTCTAATCGGTGAAATCAAACGTGTCATAGAATAAGGAAACCTACATGCATATGTAAATATCATATACCTAAAAATAAAAATCATAAAACATTCATGGGTAGCATAAACACAATACAAAAGCAATAGGTGGTGATTAAGGCATCTTTCTCATAGAAATAAATGTGAGATGAAATAATCCCTTACCTTAGGTCAGATATGCTTTGTACGTATATGAACATCCTCTTCTTCGATGAGCCTCTTCTTAACCTCATCTTAGGGTGCTAAAGTTGATCTTTGAATAATTACAAGACCTCTATTAGTTTTCTAGGGAAGTGTAAAAGATAAATGGATAGGGTTTCGCTGAGCATGTAGGATCAAAATGTTGTATGTGGAGTGGGAGGAGGAGCCCTTTTATATGGGAGGATAGGGGCACTTTTGGAATCCTCTAAAATATTAATATATAATAAACTCAAATCCCACATAAAAACATTCAAAAATGACACAAATCCAATTATTAGATGAGATAGGGTAGTAATATCATAATCCAAAAAAATTTAGACATGTTGGGAATTTATTTTAAACCTTATCAACTTGATTTAACCATATTTGATCTATTTAATTTTATTTGTGTTAATAATATTCAAAATTTTAAATTGTTATAAATAATTAATTATGTTTTATTAATTGTCCATATTTTTATTCTTTATTACATTGAAGACTATATAAATTTAAATTTAAAATTTTTAAATATTTTTGTGATTTTTAAACAATTTAATAATATGTTATTTTTATAAAATAACAATAGTGTCAATTTTGACACTATTCATTTATTTGAATTTAAATATAATACAAACAGATAATATATACAAAACAAAATACTTAATAGGTACCTAATATGTCATATTCATATTGAAAATTCGTGGATATTATTAATTAGTTCATATAATATTTATTTTAATATTTTTAAAACCATTTATTTGATATTTCTCTTTAAAATATAATTACTACAACATTTTTGTATAATTATATAATATAATTATTTGCGGAATAAAAATAAAAAATAAAAAACATTGATAAATATAAATCTAATATAGTTCATAATAATACTTTTAATCTAATTTATCTTTTAAAAAACACAAAATTTAAAATGTTATGTTTATTAAATTATGAAGGTGACAACTTTGACATCATTGAAAATAAAATAATATAAGTGTCATAATCGCTTTTATAAGGCTCCAAATAGTCAACAATTTGACCTTTGGATTCTTATGGTTTATATTTACATGAAAAAAAATATTTTGGTCACGTAATTGCACCTTTTATGGGTCTTATAAGTTTAATAAATACTATATTATTGATTTTTAACTAAATAAATAATTTCTGCATTATTAATGTATAAGATATTAAGGTAATTATATATTTATTAAAAATTACAAATAAATTACCATGATAAAGAAAAAAAATTTATCTTTCAAATGATTATTTATAACCTAATTTATACTATGTATATCCTTATATTAAAAATAATTTAATTATTAATGTTTGAGTGAGACATATTTCACTTTCAATTAAAAAATATATTAAAGGACTTAATCACATACAAATGGGCTCTAATAGAAACCATTTCAACCCAAGTATATTTTTGGACTAAATAAAAATATAAAATTAAATAAAGACATGTTTTAGGTAATTTTTTAATTTTATTTTTACTCTTAATTACCTAATTTACCTTTAACGGTTGTAAATAAAATTTATCGTAGTTACTATTCATAATGTCTAAAAAATAAAGGTAGCCTATTAAAATAATTTTCACCTATTGATTATAAATATGGAATCCATTTTTCCAAATTAAAGACACATAATTTGTAGTATGTAATTCAAAATTAATCCCTCTATTGAGAAAATGGGTTTTAAAAGTTAAAATATTACAAAAGATTGAAATGTTTTTTCATATGAATTAAAAGTAAAATTAATGATAAATAATATCATTATATTAAATGGTAAAAATATATTTTATTTATAATTTAAAATCATTCAATATTATAATTTAACTATATAAATTATGTCAATGAAAAAAGTTGTTTTTAATTAGAATTTAGCATATTTTTACTATTCATCAAAATATGAATGATATCAGAAAAATAAAAAAACATTACCTGATTAAAATTATTATATCATGATTCAAAAGAAGATGTTTATTTTGTAAAACAAAACTCATAAACTTGTCAAATATTATATTTGTTCTCCATCAAATGGCGAGAAAAATTCTTTTTTTGAGAAATACTTATTTTATCCGAAAAATTGATTTTGTTCTCATACCTCATTCTAGAAAATGAATAAGATGAATTATAATTTTATAAAATACAAAATAATATTCATAATGGCTAACTAACAATATTATAATAATATATAACTGTTTAATGAAACTCAGTATTGCGTACAACAAACGTTGTTGAGGACGGTCACTCTTGCGTGTGATGCCAGCCAAGTCAGGGTTTCGTGTAGTGCATGATTCCTTTAGTATTTCACATAACATAATCAAAACATATTTCATTTATACATTGTACAATATCTATACACATTGTGGCGTAGAATAATTTATACCAAAAGAACATGAAATTGTGTGTAACACGAGCTAAGATTATTGTTTCATATACTACAAATTAATATGGTGTTGCGTTTAGTGCAATCTAATCTTAGTGTAGTGTATAACAGAAGATATAAAAGAAATTTAAATGAATATATCTCATAAAATCTTGTGTTGTTACCTCATCGATCCTAGGAAGTGGATAATTATTCTTCACCATAACCTGGTTCAGGCGCCGGTAATCCACACACAACCTCGAACTCCCATTTGTCTTCTTTGAAAACAAAGATGGGGCTTCCCAGGGTGAAACACTGGGTTTTACGAAACCCTTTCTTTGAAAATCATTCAATTAAACCGTCATCATGTGAAGCTCTGTGGGATCCATCCGATATACAGGTGAGGAAATCATTGACATCCCGGTATGTAATTCGATGCAGAAGTTGATTTTATAGTTGGGAGGTAGTCCTTGAACATCTTAGAGAAAGACACCCTCGTACTCTACCAATACTGTTGGGTTCTGGGATATAATAACATCTACATCTCTGAGAGAAAGTCTTGCCAACTCATTAGTGATAGGATGCACCCTTATATACATGTTCCCATTCTGTGTTGTCTGGGTCTCCATTTCTCTAACAACGGAATACCTCTTCCCATCACCATGGACACACTACATGCTTCCCATAATGATGTCAATCTTGGAATGGACTGAAGATTACCAATCCATATCAAGAATGATGTCATAAGGCATCGACACTGCCCCCAATATGTTCCAACCGAAACAGTCACATCCAAGGGTAGTATCACACTATCTATAAAGGCGTGTGATCATCGAGTCTCCTCCCATAGGCATCTTCAGGTGTAAGTATTGAGGCAGCGACTCCACCATAATCTCATGTTTTTGAACAAGACATGTGGCGATGAAGGAATGACTGACACCTATGTAAGGAAGCTAAGGTAGAGAGGAAACATATCATACCTCAGATCATCCCTGGATTTCTAGGGTCGTGCACCTCGACTTCATTTGGTTGTCCCTGCCCCTATCCCCAAATCCCTGAGCCTGGTGCGAACCTCTGAGGGGTGGTGGTGGAAGTAGATCGAAGTGTCTACCACCACCTGCAGCTCTCCCATCTCCTCTGCAACATCCACCGCCTGGCGGGTCTGTCTGATCCTCTTTCTGTCTTTGCCTTGGTGGTCCATCCACTGTCTCCCAGCCTACAGCTCCACGAGTTAGATAGTCTCTCGACAGATGTCTACTACCATCATACGAGTTGAATCACCTTTTTCTAGGCTGACTGCATCCAGCCTGAGAACCATGGACTATCCATCCCTTGTCCTGGGTCCTCCTATGTCATTTCCCACGTCTTGATCCATGATCCTCACATTGGATCCCTACTATTAAGGTCTTTGTACCATTCTGACTTTGGCTAACAGCCGTCTGCTGTCTCTGCTCCTCCAAGAAGCTCTTGATCACCAAGGTCCACTCAAGCACTCCATCATTAGTATAAATTCATAGAAGAAAAACACTAGATTAGATGTCTTGTCGTAGACCTCACTCGAAGGTATGAGCTCTGAATTACTTATCACTGACCATATACATCATGGTCCAGGTGAGGTTGGTAAACTTGGATTAATAGTCAGATAATGTCAAACTACCATGCAGAAGCTGAGGAAGCTCCTAGATGCGCACTTCTCTTAGCGTAACTAGAGATCACTCCTCCCTAAAGAGACTCTCAAACTCCATCCATGAAATATTCTATTCGTTGTGAGTCTATGAATTCAGACTCCACCATCGTCCTATAGAACCTTGAATAAGGGTCGCTCCTAGGATCACCATATGGTCCGCTGGTGTCCTCACTAGACGGAAAACTTTTGTCACCTCCTCAAGCCATTCCTTAGCCGCCTGAGGTTCGGGATTGCATTGGAACCTGGGGGGTCCCTATATCTGAAACTCATGGAGCGCACTCAGACTATTCCCCTCGTCGGTAGGTACTTCAGGTACCACGGGCTGCTCCACTGGTGGTGCAATAGCAGGTGCATCACCTTGAGGTAATGCCTGAGGAACTAGCCTATGTATCGTTGCCTTGTCACTGAGTGGGTTATCCTTGTGATCATGCTACTGAATCCTTGTAGGTATTCATCACAATGGTATCCATTAAGTAAAAAAGATGAACCATGTTCAATGAGTATATATAGATAAATGACCCAAAGGACATGGAAAACATAACCCATTTCTATATGATGCATGTAACATTATCTTACTTCCCCAAAACAACTATTTTCTTGTACCAAGTCGAAAAGAAAATTATCAGAGTCCTGGTATATGGATAAGACAACATCCCACACCAACACTGGAGTATCTGGCCTGAACGATGAGCACGAAACACATTAAACTATTTCCCCAAACCAATATCACATACTTTAGGTCCTATGCTAGAACCGACCACCCCTGATTCCACTTTATCATGACCCTTCACAGTGGGGCCCATGCCGCGACTCCCCAATCCCACATTCAATAGGCCAGTGGCTGGTGACTAACACCGAGTAGGAATGTCACTAACATGGGAGGCATTACCTACATAACTGTACAGAAGGAGTCATATCCAAGGACACAATGATGAAATTTAACAACCACTAAATAAAAAACACATGCATATAACTAATCCAAACCAATAGAGTGTGATGGAATGTAAAGTACTGAAAATAAACTAGTCTAGAATAACACCCACAAAATAAGTGTGAAAACAACAATTTCCAACCTATAATCACAAATAGGTAATGGGACTGCTGCTCGTAGCCATAGGAACACCTCATTCTGTAGGGAACACAGAAAGCACAGTCTTATCCTGGTACGCCCTGAACTCAGTTAAAAAGTGGCTCGCCTGCGTAAGACACGATACTTGTGGGAAAATGTCCGTGCATGGGTGAGTCATACAATTCTCAATAAAGGACCCTAAACCCACCAAAAATACACAAAAGAACGGTACAATAATTTTTAGACAATATATGTCTATTGAACATATATCAAGAGTAACAAAATATAGGTATAACTAAAACCCATTCCTAGAGACAAGTCACACAACCACATACCCTATCTAGGGATTCATTTCGAAAAGATTCCACAAACCACTAATCCAGGAGAATTCACTCGATGAGTCTGATGG
This sequence comes from Viscum album, assembly GCA_963277665.1. Taxonomy (NCBI): domain Eukaryota; kingdom Viridiplantae; phylum Streptophyta; class Magnoliopsida; order Santalales; family Viscaceae; genus Viscum; species Viscum album. Next base: position 933,232,759 of record OY728140.1, read on the forward strand.
CTATGATACCACTATGTCCTGACCCGTCCCATTAGGGGGTGAGAGCGTGGGACGCACTGGGATGGGTCATGACATTTTCATTCAATTGAGCACATCAGTATGGGATGAACCTACCTTTCGATGATGAAATATGGTGGAACTCTGAGGTTGTGCATCATTTATTGTAATCATAAAAATGTAATGATAAATAATTGTCAACCATTTAAATTAATTGATGATATGCTCTATCAATTGAGGGGTGATCAATGGTTTTCTATGATTGAATTACCTTCAGGATATCAACAATTAATAGTATAGAAAGAGGATATTCCGGAAACAACATTCATAAGTAGATATAAACATTATGAATATGTGGTAATGCCTTTCTGTGAAAAAAATACACCGACGGTAATTATGGAATTGGTGAATCAGATAATTCCATGATATAATAATTCTTTATTTGTGATGTTTTTCAATTACATTTTAGTCAATTCACAAAAAATTTCTAACATGAGAAATACCTACCAAAAGTGTTGGAAATATTGAGAGACCTTCAGTTGTATTACAAACTATCAAAATGTGATTTTTAGATTCAAGATGCATTATTTATATAATATGTAATTTCTAAATGTGTTTTTTCAGTGGATCCAGAGATGATTGAAGTTTTTATCATTTGGAAACAACAATATAATTTCATTATGATATGATGTTTTATTGGTCCAGAAGGTTTTACTGATGCTTTTTATAATTTTATATTACATTCATCACCTATGAAAATATTTAAAATTAATAATGTTCTATTTTAATGGTCTTAGGATTTCAGAAACTTTTTCTTGAGATGATCATTCTCGTTAAATCAGTGCCTATCTTAATATTTCTAGAATTACGACAATGGTATGTGGTGTATTGTGATTCTTGGGGATCTGGGTTGGGATGTGTTCTCATGGAAAGAGATCATGTGGTTTCTTAACACTCAAGGATATTTTGAGTGCATGAAAATAACTACAAACATCTGATTTGGATTTAGCTTCAACATTCCATGCTTCAAAGACATGGTATCATTACTTCCTTTGTAAGTAATTTACCGTGTTTATTTATAAACAGAACTTGAAAGATATTTTATCACAACTGGATTTGAATTTAAGGAAAATAATATGGATGATTTTGCTCCAAATATTTTCCTTCTACTAGAGCTATATGCTGGGTAATAGATATTCTATAGTACATGTATTTAGAAGAATGTGTAAGGATTAGTTGGAAAATTTATCCTTAAATTACTGGATTCTGTTTTTGGTCAAATATGTTATACATGTGGAATGAGAATGCTGAGGTGATGTTGTATTTTCCATTCCAGTTTCATTTCTTCATGATTTCATAAAGATGTTAATGGAGGAAATGGAATCCGATGAATTTTTTTGGCTTTGAGTTCAAAATTGAATGTTGGGGAGACCATTGAGAGAAGGAAATCAGATGGAATTTTTGTTTTGTTGTTTTAAATTTTCTCTATGGATTTTTAGTAAAAACTTCTTGATGCTTAGAACAATTTGAGATGAGATGTTCATCTAGGAATATAGAAGGTAAATAAGGCAATGGAAGCAATGTTCCGGTGGGTCAACATGAAAATGAATGTGTATGAGTATGATTCAAAATGCGTTACATGTAAAAATATTATGGAAAAATCATGAGCACTAGTCAATATATGGTAGTATTTACCTATTCTAGGTAGGAAATGGAATCGTATTTCTGTGAGTTTTTTTATAGGTATCCCAAGATTGGTTTTGAAGCATTGTTCCATATGGGTGATTGTGGATCAGCTAACCAAGTCGGCTCAATTTTTCCCTATTCATAAAACCCATATAATGATGTGTTTTTCATAAATATATATCCAATAAGTGGTAAACAAACATGGCATACCATTTTTTATAGGGTCTTATAAAAATACATCGTTTCCATATTTTTTCTATAAATTCGTAGAAAAATTTCTTAGGACTCGGTTGACTACGAGTATGGTGTATCATCCTTAGATAGATGTCCATGAAAAAATGGATGAATCCAATTGTGGAATAAATTTTGTGTCCTTGTGATATTGTTTTTGGTGGCTCATGGAATGATAATTTATCATTAGTAGAGTTCTTATATAATAACAGTTATCAGGCCACAATACATATGGCGCATTTGGTATCATTGAAGGTGTGTCCATATCATTCTCCACTTTATTAGGTGGAAACAAATGATACATCACTAGTGTTGATTATCATCATCTAAAATACAAAGTGGAAAATATAGTTTATTATAAAAAGGATGGAAATGGCTCAGACTCATCGAAATTTTATGTGGATCATTATCGATGGTCATTGTCATTCTTAGTGAGTGATCACATGTTTTTTGAGGATATATAAAAGGCTTGAAAATCAAGATTTTGGAATGTAGTTAATGTTATATCCAAAATAAATATCCCATTAAGAGATACTATAATTGGTTGGTGAGGTTGAATATATTTGTAATATTCCTCACTGTTTAATGAGGTGCATAGTGTGTTCCATGTATATAAGGTGAAAAGGCATCATCCTTATCCTAAACATATTATTATATGGGATCATATTATCCTAGGGATATATTTTTTATTGATAAATATACTAGTTTATATTATGGATAGTAAAAATAATGTATTTCATGAAAAAAGCATCAGTTTAGTATGGTTTTTTATGGAAACATAGTAGGAGGAAGATACATGAGAACCAAGAGTAAAATGAAATAACAATTTCTTGAACTATATTAAGGAAAAATTGTTTTTCAAACTTCTTGGGATAGAAAGGACAATGGTGGGGTGAATTTTTCACACACATTTTTTTGGTAAGTAACCCTTTATTTATTCTTTTTAAGAATATAATGTATATGGGTGATGTATGGGAACATTTGGATAAATTGGTAGAGTTTTGTGGATTTTCTATAGGTTCATAATTAATGCATGGTTTGAGAAAACCATAAAAAATCTCCATGAAACCATACACCATGAGACATTGGTAAAAGGTAAGGCCCATTGGTAGTGCATGGTTTTCCCAAACCGTGAGTCCAATTAAGAGAAAATTTGATCTTTGAAAGCTAAATTTTCCCCTTAGAGTTCATGGATTCGACACTATTGGCACATGGTTCGGAGGCTACGTGTCTCAACTGTGCATGATTTTTTCTTTAATCGAGTAGCTTCCTTGTGGTTAACCCACATTTTTCAAAACCTTGTGACTAAAATATGTAAAATTGAGAAACTAGTTCTTAAAAAATTGGATATTTATTAGGCACTTTTTTAATGATTATTTTTTCCCTTAATAGACTTAACATTGTCTCTTAATCTATCAACAGTCACAAAAGGTTCTTTCATTGATTTAGAGGCGATATGAGGGGTTTCTTTTGTGTTAAGAGTCTAATTCCTCACAATAAGTGCCTGTTCCTAGTCATTCTAAATGGGTTTCTTAGATCTACATCCCCCTTACCTCGGTTTCTTAGATCTATGACTAATGTGGTTATATATAAGGGTTTGGATTCGAGTTGTGATTATATTTGTCCTTTTTTATGATAAGGTGATATCTAATGCATGTTTTTGGATTTTCATCCTTGTTTGGTAACATTTTTCATGTTGTTTTTTATTTTCAGAAAACCTCTTGAGGTATGTAGCATCAATCTTGATTTGACTATCTAGAAATTATTGGATTAGATTCAAAATGATTTAATTGAATGAAATTGATTGTGAAATTGTGGTTCAAGGAATGATATAAATCCTTATTCATGACGATTTATTATTTCTTGTGAAAGATGTCAAATTTTAATGATTTTCTGTGAAATGTGATTTGGTTTCCCGATTATAATTTTTTAAAAATATAGATTTTCTATTTTTTTAAATGGAATTTTTGAAAAAGTTCATCCTAAAAGAAGTTTTATTATTGAAATGGTTTTGAAATATTTTATTGGTAAGGATTTTAGAAATACATGGTGTCGTTGTCCATATTTTATTAATAAATACTTGTTTAAATAAATCATTGTTCTCATTTCCAATGGTGTAATGGAATGTGGGTTATAATTACAATATGAAGACATTATATATCGACTAGAGACCACTCATTGGTATGAAACAATCATAACAAAGCTTGAATTATTAGAGGTGTGAATATGTGGAATAGAACATTTATTCTAATGGATATTGTTAATAGTTTTTAAATAATTGTTTGTATTCTTTCATGTAAAATGTATTTTTTTTTTGAAATTGTTAATATCGAACTTCTTAATATATTGTTATAATATAATTTCGAAAAATTTTACCTAAATTGTTTCATATTAATGATATAACCATTTCTATCCTTGTGGGATGAGTATGAAAGTCATTTGGGATACAATTTTCAAATTTGGTACTCACCCCTTCTTTCAAAATATGGGGATTTTTCATATTTTATCACTTGGGAAAAGGGAAATGGTAAATTATCAAATGTCTTTAACACTACCTCATCATAAATGGGTTTTTTGGTGATGTTGGAGCATGGTGCTTCTGTAGTTTCGAGTCACGTGATTGTTTTAGAGTTTTATCAATTTCACATCTTCACATTAGTATGATATTGTAGTCTTCTACTATAGTAATTGTTTTTAATATATTTTGATAATTGGATTGTGAGTTGTCTTTCACTGTGATCATAAATCATATAGTGGTTTTTTGGCTAATAGTTTTATTCCTAAAGGGAAAATCATCCCCAAAATTTATTAAATTCCTTAAACATTTATTGTCTACATTAATCATCATAGGGATGTCTCTTAAGCCCTAGTATCATCTCACAACCCTCTGAAGATAATGTGATGGGATGGGACATTACATTTATAATATATTTTCATACCTTTCCATAAATTGAAAAATGATAATTTCGTTCATATGTAGATATTGATTACCAAGTTTATTAAGTGATGGGATTTTTTTATTGACACAACATTGAATTTATGTTTAATATAAGTGTAAATATAAAAAGAATATTATAATAATGAAATATAAATAATTTCATAAACATAAAATTTTACAAACCTTCATTCCCAAACATTTTTTTAAAAATTGGAATCATTACTCATCTTTATAAATTAACATCCATCCATAGGATGTAAAATGATTCATTTATCATAATTACCACAAATGTTTTATTCTAAATATATAATAAATATATAAAAAAATTTTATTTCACTATTTTTACATTTTATATGATATAAAATTTTCCCCTTTAACAATGATCAACATACCAATGTCATTTTAGAATTATGAGATAAATATCACCAAAACAGCTCACATGGTCCTAACAGATTAATTAGTAACATATTTAATTTAAATAAATGATACATCTGTCTTAATGTTAAAATAATAATTATATATAATTTTTTCAAACATGTAAATAATTAATATATTTTTTCCCTTTAGGACTTAAATACAATCATAACAAGTTAGGGTTAAAGGTAAGGGGTTTCATAATTCAATTTTAATTTATTGTGTTTTAATTTTACATAATTGAATATGTAAATACAAGATTGTGTGTTAAAAGAATAATAATATTATTTTATAATATTTCAATGTTTTTTTGATTTAAAATTGTTGCCCAAAATTACTTCATTTATTAATTCTCACATCAATTATATGATCATTTTAATGAATATTCATCTTAATATTTTTTCATTGACACATGTATGGTATTATAAACCTTATTCCCTTTATATGTGGTATATTCTTAAGATTGATACAATATATAACTCATTAATCCCAAATCAAAATATAGAAAATTCTTGATGTTATCTCTATTTTTTATATATACCTCTCTCATGGTGTTTTCATGATCATAAACACTCATACAAATTTATAATAATTTTTTGAGTAAACTTTAGTGATTATATTTAATATCATGTGAAGGAAACATGATCATATTTTATGATCATATAAATTTCATTGAGTGTATTTGAATATCATATTGAAGTAATATTTCATTTCTATAGTTCGTGGAATCATGTTTTAAGAACCTTAAAAGACTATTCATGAAACAAGAGGATCAATTTTTTGTTTTTACAATCATAACGTGTCAAAACAACCCATTCAATGGCACGTTATTCAAAGGTGTGGTAGAGAAGTTGTTTTTCAGTTAAAATATTCTATATATAAAGTGTGGTACTATATGTTTTGAATTCCAAAATGGGAAATGTTTTTTCCACCAATATGTGGTGTAGAGGGTTCCAACCTATAATAATCATTGGATAATGTTAATATTGATCAAACCTCTCTAAAATCAATTCATTGAAGTATTAATTGATCTATGTAAAGTATGTAATTTTTGAAATATATTTTGAAATCTATAAATATGGTATCCTAGATGATTTTAGTATAATCTTCTTCTAAACAATGCTCTTGGAAAAAATTCCCACCAATTTCTATATCCACTTCAAATGTATTTTTTATCTTTCATTTTATTAATGTATATTAAATTTCAATAAAATCTCTTATAATAATGTATAATTATACATCCTTCTGATTTGTGAGTAAATCTTTAATGATTATGACTAGTAAACAATTGCCCCCTCTCATCGTCATTTTTCCAATATGTTCACACTCTAAAAAAATAGATGATTTCCCTATATATTGAGGAATTTCAATAAGATAATCACATACTACAATTAAGAGGAATGGGTTTCATTATCAAAAATATTTTTAATTTTTTACTAATACATTAAACCCTAGTCATTGGGTGGAGATAGAGGGGATCAAATCGACCATTTGTCAATCTCGTCATCAATTATTTTTATCACTTTTTAATTTATTTTATGGCATCATTTTATATCATTTTTTACAATTTCAAAATTTTGATTCGATTATTTATGTTCTTTACTATGATATTGAGGTTTTAACTCCCAATGAAATTATCAACTATATATCGTCCATTTTATGTATTTATTTAGTTACATTTATTTAAATTATTTTACATTTAATTTTTTATTTGTATTTGGGACATTAATTTTTTTAATGAAAATTTCCCAATTATTTCTTTATTTATAGCAACAAACATCTGGTATCAATGGAGTGCATTTTGTTTTTTCTAATTTTCCATTGAATTCATGATTATATTACGCAAATTCAATTTTTAGTATCACAATCTCTTTCAAATAATAATAAATTTATTATGGATCTATTTCTTAATATCATAATAACATTTATTATTTTATTTATTACTCGTATTCATAATATTATATGAGCACTTTTTTTAGAGTATTATTTACCCTAATTGAAAAGTTTCAATGCTTGGTTATGTACAAAATAATGAGTTTATGGAAAAATGGAATTTGGAAAATGTTAAATATTATGAAGATAAAATAATATATAAATTTTATATATTATATTATTGATATAAATGAGTTTAATTTTCCATCCCATTAAAAATATCTTAGGAAATATGGAAATTATTATAATACATATAATGTAAAAGACACTATATTGGATTGGTATTATCATGATTTTTAATGGTTATCTATGAATAATATTAAATTTATTAAATGTTTATCTATATGATTAACAAGAATTTTTAATGGTAGAAATTTCCTATGTAGTAATTTATCTAACGATAAACTCATAATGAAAATACTATATAATTTTCAATGAACCTAGGCTCCTATATTCACTATAATTATAGAAGAAAAGGATGCGAAGAGAATATTTGTTTACTAAATAATTGGACCCTTAATGACATACAAGGAAAAATAATGTTATAATAATATAAAGAGGGGAAAGAATATAAAAAACCATAAAACAATATTTACATAAAATCTTAAAATGATGAGTCATTAGGACATGTGGTTCTATTATAACATCAATATTCCATGAACATGAACATATTCTTAAAAAAGATGAAATTAACCAAATTATCCATTAAGTTAAGTCAAATAATATAATAGTAATTCACATGCTATGAATTAAAAATAGAAAGTTTAGATCATGTGGTAGTTCTCCATCTATATTTAAAATCTCAAAGAAAATAAAAATGGTAAAAAGGCATCCAATGTCACAATGAGGAGTGCATGTGATTACTTCATAGATTCAATATACCTATCAACAAAAAGTTACTCAATTTACAAGTGAATTATGTAACATGTTGATGACGAATTTAATGAAAAGAGTCTTCTATGAAAACCCATAAAAGTATTGATGGTATATAGAGAGTGTTTACTCAATATGTGTGTGTGATGGACTTTCTGAATTAAATCAAATCGATAAACAAGAAGGATGTCACAAAATTTTTGAATATAATTATAAGGTTATGATATTTGGTGATGTTACTATTGATTTATTTATTTCTACCCATATACTAAATTATTTATTTATAAATGTTTTGAAATAATCTTATCTATGAATTGGGAAATATTGTTGAGTATTGTTTTAAAACCTCCTTCAGAAATGATTTCGGGATTTTTTTACTCAAATAGAAAACTCATATTTATAATATATATTTTAAAATATGTCAATACTATTAATTTGTAGTATTTTTCTATCCAAAAATGTAAAATTTGTGGGTGATAAAGTTACTGAGTCAAGGATTTTGAATAGACACCTTGGACATTATATCACACAATCACTTTTCAAGATCAACTATTATCAATTAGTATGAGATCATCACAAACTAAATTTTATTAATGAATTTTTTTTACAATCATGCTATTATATTAAGAAAAAAATATCAAATTTTAAAACTAGAAATGTAACAAAAAATTAATCAATGATGAATTAATTCATTCTCATATTTTATTAAATTTTAAAATTAAACGTTTTTTCAGAAAAATACTATAATTTTATACATTTTAGTTATTGAGAAAGATTCTGATGGGATTATTTATTATCTTAAAAAGTTAATATTTTTAAATCCTTAAACATTTATTCTAAAAAAGAATAAGTAAAATTGTTTTTCATTTTCATTTATTTTTATTTTTATTATAGAAGATAATTTTTCAATAATAAACTTAATTTTTTTTTCAAAAATGTGATAATAATTATTTCTTCTCCTATAGCCCCTAAAAAATAAGTCTATAGAGTGGAGAAATAAGACTATCTATGAAATCAATAAAATAGTTTAAATGAAATTTAATTTACCAATATAATTTTTGTCTGAGTTTATTAATAATTCATGTGGTATCATTAATCTTGCTGTCATGATATTGTTTTTTTTGAGAACATAATGAAATATGATGTAATAAAAAATCCAAATTTTAATTTTTATAGTCATTTTTTATAAAAGTTTCTTTTTAAACCCCAAAATAAATCTTATAAAACATATTTCTAAATACATTGACAATATTTTTCTTTGGTACTCTAACTCATGATTGGAATAATGTGACTTTAATAGAATGACCATGATGGTGAAAGAATCAATCCATGTTATTTTTAAAAAAATATCAACATTCCCCTTATCAAAATGTTAGTTAAAATATTATTTTAAATGAACATTTACATACTTAATAATTTTATGTAGAAGAATAATAAAGTTAAAACTATTTCATAAATTCTTTCAAAAAATATATAGATTATCCCTGTAAATATTTCATTATAGATTTACAAGTGGATACATATAATCATATATCGGTATTAATGAATTTGGAAAACATATATTTTATCTCTCAACGTAAACATAAAAACAGAAATGATCAACATATAGATGGAAATGTGCTACATACCATGCAATAAGATTGAAATAAGTTCAATCAAAATGATATGTCAGCTCTCAAAAAAATTCTTAATATTCATGTTTTTAATGGTTCTCAATGACATTTTAGAAATAATATGAGTGTGTAAGGTTTCATAAATATAAATAAATCCCATATAGATTACAAATAAGTTAACCATGATGATTCAATAAATTATGATTAATCTTTTTCACATTTTTCATGGGTTGAAAACATTTGAATCATTTTTAAATTTACCACTCATATCAGTTTCAAACACTTTCAAGTGGATTTCAATGTATCATTTTTAAATGGATTCATTTCTGATTTTTCATTGACCAAAAAGATAGGTCTCAAAATAATTCTTTTTCAAATATAATTTTCCAATTAACAAAATATTTTTATTGTTTAAAACAATTATCAAGGGATTACTATTAAATGATTTCAAGTTATATTTTATAAAATTTATTTAAATTGGTATAATATGATTCAAATCCCTTTTTAATTTACTTCTCAAATGATTTTTTCTTCGATAAAAATTAGGATGATGAAGTGACATTTAGAAATAGAAATGAATCTATTTGAATTTAGAATTCTGATTTAATGAAAAATAATATAAGACGTTATTTTTTCAAACTCAACTTATTTCGTGATTTTAAAATTTCTCAGTCTTATAATTAAATTTAAATAAACCAAGGAAAATACACTATTTAAATATTAAAATTATTTTTCCTATGTCATGCTATGGAAATTATAACTAACAATAGTACAACATATAATAAAACATTGGATGATGCTATTAATCCAATCAACAACAGGTATTATAGATATATTGTTGATTATCTAATTTAACTAGTTGTTATGTATCCTGATATCTATTTTAGTGTTTATGTTTTCTATCATTTTCAATTTTATCCAAAATAACCCCATTTCTTGTTTGTTAAAAGTATTTTAATTGTTTATTAATATCTAAAAATAATCGTATTAAATATAAAAGGATATTATTTTAGAATAGTTACATTTTATAATGATCATTTCAAAGGATAAAAACTAAATAGGAAAATTACCAAGTGGGACATTCCACTATAATAGAATATTACTCATCTAATGGAGTAGTAAATAGTAGATCTCATTTTCCATGTCTAAAAAAAACAAATACATACTCGCTAAGAGTTGTTATGGCTGTATAATATGGATGATACACGATCTCTTAGACTAAGAGAATGAATTTTTATCTATCCCTATTAATTTCAATAATATTAGTTCTATAAATATCTTTATGAATCATATCCATCATTATTGAGCCAAACACATAGTAATTGATACCATTTCATACTATATTACTTCTAAAATGGTGGTATCTTATAGAACATTATCCAATAAGAATATCAACTCCCTGCATTTTTTACTAATCGTCTTGACCTTGATAGTTTCATAACTTGTAATGGTGAATTAGAATTTATTTCCCATAAAATGAATCATTTTATCAATATACATATTGAGTTATATTTTAAGAAACATTTTAATATTTTATTAAAAAATAATGAACTTTATTTAATTTTTCTTTTCTATGACTCCTTTATGTAACATGTTATGTCATTTGATGGGGAGATATATCTATTTTTTCCATTCACAAATTTTCATTATGGTAGATATTTTATTCTCACTTTATTTATTTTCAAAAATAGTGACTCATATTTTCAATGTTTTGAATTTAATACGTTCAATCTTATTTACTATTTAAAATTACTAACTAGTTGTTATAAAGAAAATATTGGACTTAAAAAACATATATAAATATAATATATTTTAAAAATACAATTTTTTTCTCTTAATAGAATATTATGTATGAGTAAAAAATTTACTGTATTTAATTGGCTCTCTAACTCTATTCTTGAGATATCATATATTAAATTGGAATTAAAGGACTCTTTCAAAATATCACTCCTTAAGGAAACTTTTCAGGGTCCTTTAAATGCTGAAATTAATAAGTGGTACAAATGCATTTTGAGAATAGTTATGTCTAAGAAATGTTATATATCATGGTAATTTAATTTCACCATCTTCTCTTCTATTTTTAATCTATATATTGTTTATTTGTTTTCCAATTACATATTTTTTTAATTCATATTTTTTAATTATGTTTTAAAATTTTAACTTCTTTTCACATCTTCTACATAATATATTATCTATTTCCCATTTTCTTTCTATTTTCCATTTTTATCTCCCACTATCTCAAATAAATCATTTCAAGAGATTTTTGAATCTATTTGGAGTTTTTGAAATATATATTTTGTTTTATTATTTTAAAAGGAATTTCTCAAATGGATTATTTTTCAAAACTCTCTTATATTTATATATTTCATCATTAATTTTTATCATCTTAATAATCATAATTGAGATAACGTTCGGTAATTTTAATGTGGTGGAAAAGTGTTCATGTATATGTTTGAAAAAGGGGAGAAATGTGTGTTTATTTTTTCTCAAAATATACATGTTTCATTAAATTTATCTTAAATTTAATTGGGTTATATTCACATTGAATATCAAAAATATATTACTGCTTAATAATTTTATGAATGTGAAGTTCACTAAATAGGTATTACATTTTAATTAATTATTTCAACATTTTCATTGTGAATATAATGAATATTTGGATCATAATAAACATTATAAAACCATAATAAGCATCACATAAATGTTTTGGTATCTTAGGACTTCTTTCATCATAACCCTTGTTAAACCCATGTCATTTATAAGTGTAGTGTAATTAAATTCATAGGATAAACCATTAGGAAACTACCTCCATATTTCATCTCATGACATGGTAGATTATCCAGTTCTTCATTAGGATATCTCTATACACCCATCATTTTATCTATAATAGGAAAACTATGTGCTATTTAGCCCACCCCATTGTATAAGTTATAATGAGGTCACAAGGCTTAATCTAGGCCACTCCATCATATAATCTATAATGGAATGAATTGATGTTATCTAGGCCGCTCAATCATATATGATTTTGATGAACAAAAATATAAATATTTTACATAGACGTTTCATCATTACACTCATAGAAACAATAACCATTATTCTATAACCCGATTAACCCATGGAAAATAAATGGGTTTCATGTCAATCTCTTTGAAAAATGATTAACCAATAAAAAATAAATTTTTTTTACAAAATTCCTTTTGAAATATTAATAACATATGGAAATGAAGAGGTCTTATTGCAATTTTTTTAAAATAACCTTAATCAATCTGGAGACAAAATCAAGATGTTTTTATTACCAAATATCCCCATTTAATGATAAGTAACAACATGGGTTGTTGATCCCGGGGAATTGAGATACCATTAAAATAATATTAAATACATTTTTGGAATATAACCATTTCATTATGAAATTAACATTTAAAAAAAATTAACTTTCTTTTTTTAAGATAACCTTCATTTCTTATAAAGGATGTTCTTAAAAAATCATTTAAATCATTTCTTGTGGAAAATATATTTTTTATTCTCAAAATCTCTTTTTAAAACACAAAACATTTTGAAAATATGATCCATTGAAAATGATTTTTTAAAAGAAATAATATCCCTAATATTATAGATAAAAACAATTGAAAATAAAATTCCAATAATTCAAATAAATCATCAATGATATCATTTTCATATAAGTACATAATTTTATAAATTCAATAAATAACATTCATTTGGCAGTGTAACAATTTTATAAATGTGACTTCTTCGTTAAAAAACAATAATATTCCAATGATTATTTTTAAATTAAAAAATAATTAAAAATTTACATGTTAAATAATTTATTAATTTTATAAAACATTTTTGAAAACATTTTTATAAAATTGGTTTTCAGAAGAAAATAGATTTCTGACTGAAAAGAGAAATAAAGTCATATTTTCTTAAAAAAAACATTCCCAAAAAAATTAGTACCAAATAGTGTAAATATGGTACAATATACTGAAAATATAATGAATTACTATTTTATAATATAATTAATTATAATTACAAGATTTCAACATCATGGACTTGATCATACATAATCCTGAAAAACTGTTAGCTATTAAAAAATGACACTACCAATATTTATAACACTGAATCAAAATACCCTTGAATGAATAACATTAAAATAATCTTTATATATCATGAAAAAATAATAATTTATGATATAATCTATAAAATGGGTAGTATACACATCCCCATAAAATAAGGTAGGTTTATAATATAAGAAACATCTTATAGAAGGAAAATAGAGAAAAAATTTTAATCCTGCTTCGGTAATATAGAAGCATTGCTCCCCTTGAAATCGGGATCCAAAAATTGATATGTAAATTCAAATAAATTTATTCTAAATTCATATTATACATTCATGGAAATTATATACACCATATAAAAAGTGGCTAAAAGGAATATATCTCACTGAAATTAAAGTGATACTAGAAAACCCTTACCTGGTGTTCGATTTGTCATGCATGTACTTAATATTACTAAATAATAAGCATATATTAATTTTTTACAATATGAAGAAACTTTTTCGGGATTAATATTAAATTTATTTCAATTATTCTTATATTATATATGAATACATAATCAATTAGTATTATATTTTATGCTTTTTCCCATATTTGTCTTCTGGGTCAAAAATCACTTTGGTAGGTTGACTATGTTCAAAGAGGTAATTATATAAAAATTTCAATAAAATTATTCAACAAAAAATTGACATATTAATACATTAATTATACTTTTGTTACCCATAATAGAATATTTTTATGATAAATCAACTTATTTTACGATCATATATATGGTAGGTCATACATATTCATGAGTAACATATCAATTATTCAATGATAATTATGGAAATAAGTTAATTAATATTTTACTTTCATAGAATGATAATAATAAAAAAAATTAAATATTTTTTTAATTATAAATACTTATAAATATATGTATATATAAATATATTATTATTATTCTTGATATATGGTTGTGAAAAAGTAATCACATCGCATCAAAAAGGTTGCATCCCACACGTCGAAGAACGACATTTCTATTTCTTCAGTGAGTGAAATGGTAAAAAGTAAATGATATAAATTTTTTACATAATTATAAATAAGTCATTAATAACATAATTATGTAACACATATCAAATATATTTATTATCATTACCCTTATTACCTTCCATGTAACACATTTGCTAAAAATGAATCACATGGCTTCATTAGGCGGTAGTCCATAATAAACATGAGTGACACTATCATATCCCATATTGAATGGAAAATTAAACAGTATGTATTATATAATTAATAATAATATATAGATATGTTATAAATATAATATATAAACATTATATCCATCATGATACCAAACCATGATAGGTGTTAATAGAAAAACCAATTAAATCATTTCAGGTGGAGTAAAATCTAATGTATCCATGAATAATTCATAAATAAACCATTTAATGGATGTCTATGAAATTTAATGGTATACACTTAACATAACAACATATAAATGTAAAAACTAGACTAATATTATTTTATCACCATTATATAAGAATAATATAAGGGTTTTATAATGAAATAAAACAAAAATGATCACTGATGTACGTTACCACATCATCAGGTAACTCTTTTTGGATTACACCAAAATCCTTATTTAGTTGGATTTATACCAAAGCAAGATCTTCAATGTTAGGTCCACAAGGAAAAATACCCTAAGAGGGGGGGTGAATCATGATATTACTAATTTAAAATCGAAGCTCGTTCTCATATTGTTTGTCTGTTAAGAAAAACAATCTTCTCTCTCTTTCCTGATGAACAATATAAACAGAAAGTAAAGCATGCACATGACACAACAATGATTACTTGGTTCACCTTCACTGGGCTACGTCCAATGATCATACACCAGCGATATTCTGATGTACCAAAACCACTAAAAGAACACTGATGCTCAAAAAGTTTAGGATAGATCACTACTATTCCCAGGGTCACTACCTTTACAACGTGTAGGGTCAGATCATTACTTTCCCAAGGGTCACTCCCGGTTTCCCTCTCTCTGGCTCACTGCCGGTGGAGAGGATCACCTTCTTCCTCTTCCATTATTCACTACTCATGAAAGGATCCACTCAGTGTTTATAGACTTGTAGGACTCTTCATTATCACTAATGAATGCATCCTCCGATGTATGTAGATTCTCTGTTGAAGTCCAACTTTCACCTGTAGATGAATCTCACATTGCACCGAATGTATCAGGCAAACATCCAGCATTCACGCAGCCCTGAATCACTATCATGCATCAACCATACCTGGTGCCCTTCTCTAAGCCAGCACAAAAGTATCAGCATTTATATTATAATAGGCCCACAAGTCCACCTCAACCACTTGCGTGACACAATATTCTCCAACTCCAAACTTGCACGACTCACACCCTTTTATGCCCAAACCAATATTGGTGTGAAACCACCAACTATCGCGCTTCTTCAAAAAATGGAACACAAGTTTTACCAACCCAATTGTGTGAAAACTCCTTCTTCATCACAAAAATATGGAAATTCCCTTCATTTATCACCGAATACACCCTAGACGTGCCACAACCAACTGGCGCACAACTTCTACTTGCGCGACCACACCACCACTTGCGCGACCACCACACATGCGCCACCACCACACATGCGTGACGAAAGATCTGATTTTCGATATGTTTTGAACTAGTACCGATTGAGGAGGGGTCGAACTCTATTTATAGGAATTTTGAAACCCTACGTAATGACATGCAAATCACCCCTCGGTGCACAATTTTTGGCGCTCAAGTCTCTACCGTGAAAGTCACCTGCATGACCAAACATAAAACATGGGCGTCCTTCACCCATTGCCATATTATGATGTTCTAATCCTAAAAAAAATATGTTGCACAAGTTTCCTCTCCTTAAATTGATCAGTGCGCAAGTCCCTTTTCCAAAAACCCTTTTCTCCATTTGTCGACTTTGAAGCCAAAAAATATGGAAAAAACTGGATAACGACACAACCATGTATCTCCTCTTTTTGTACCACCTTCTGATCATCCATTCGTTTTTAGACATTCTTGAATCAATCATGGATCATTAACCACTTCCCTTGAACTCAAAATTCCACCATGAAATTCTTTTTCTCAACAAATTTGTACGTCATGGATTGCTTTGTCAATAATCAAAACACATGTGTCCACATTGTAAAAAAATCACAATCACCACAAAAATGATTCAATGATACCTTGAGGTATTTTTTCCCAAAAATTTACCCCTTTGGTTTTGTTGAAAACACTTCCATAATTAGATACATCGTTAATTATTCAGCCGCCATTCGCCTGTTGCGATTCTGATAGAAATCAATGATTTAATCAACACATACTCTATGCCCACATGAGCAATGCTCGGCGTGAGAAACAAGAGTAAATGAAAATTTCATAAATGATTCACATCAACTATGACACCCACTATTGACACCAACCTGATTCCAATTTTGGAACTATTCTTACCGCATTCCAACAACACTCTTCGGTGTTTATCACGATCCTCAGCTATCGTGATATCTATGTTTTGATCGATCACTTCTAGCATCACCATATTCTAATTTACCCCCTATCTCATTGCACTCCCCAATCTCGCTGCTCCACCTATCAACTTTTCCCCATATCTTTCATTATTTATCAAATTGAAACACTATTTCCCCCTTGTACAATTAATATTTTCTCCCCCTTTGTCAACGAACCCAATGGTCACTCCTTTGCAGCCTGTAATAGAGTAGAGAACACATATGAGCACATTAGGGAAAAACACATCATACGTTGGGGAGAGGTGGGGGTGTTCCACATCCACACTCTTTTAAGTTTGGGGATTCTACTAAGCTCCCAGAGCCAATCGATGCCTTTCGAAAGCTTCCTTTTGTAAAGAAATTGTTAGAATATCTGCAATCTGTATCTCTATAGGCACATACTCCAACTTCACAAGACCTTGCTCCACATTCTCCTTGATAAAATGATACATTATCTCAATGTGCTTTTTCCTTGAGTGATGGACATAAAATTTTTCTAACATTTATAGGACTTGATTAATCACACTAGATTCAGATCAGATACATCACCTTAACTCACATATCTTCAAGTTGCTTCTTCATCCACAATATCTGTGCATGCTTGAGTGGCCATAATATACTCAGCTTCTACGGTGCTCAATGAAATGAAATATTTCTTCTTGAATAACCAAGAAATACACAACCCACCAATATAGAATGCACCACCTAACATTGATTTTCTATCATCCGATGAACCGGCCCAATCTGCATCAGTATATCCCAATAACTTTTTTTAAGCATTTTCATTATATTTCAAGATGAATTACACCGTACCCTTGATATAAAGAAGTATTATTTTCACATAAATAATGTGTATTTCATTGGGAGTACTATGATATATCGCTACTTGGCATGTGGCAAATACAATTTCAGGCCTTGTTGTGCTCAATTAAAGAAAACATCCAATAATTTGTCTGTATTTTGTGAAATTAACTACCTTACCATCCTCATCTTCGGATAGTTTCTTCCTGGTAACAATTGAAGTCTTCATTTCTTTGGAATTTTCCATTCCAAACATTTTCAAAATCTCATTTTCATATTTGGATTCTGAAATCAATGTTCCATTCATTCCTTGTGTCACCTATAGAACAAAGAAAAACGTTAGCTCTCCAATAATTAACATTTCAAACTCATTTTTCATGAATTTGGAAAACTGTCTACACTGAGCATCATATGATCCACAAAATATTATTTCATTGACATAAACTAACAACATCATCATTCGATTACTATCGTTGTGGAAATATAGATTGTAATAAACTCCCCCACACTGGAATCCAAGCTTCTTCAAGTACTGAAAAATCCTTTAGTACCATGCTCTTAGTTCTTGTTTCAGCTCATAAAATGATTTCTTCAGTCTAAAAACCATTTTCTCATCCTCATGAATGAGAAAACCATATGTCTGCTCAATATACACATCCTCCTCCAGAACCCCATTCATGAATGCAGATTTGACATCCATCTGGAACACATTGATGTTTTCTTTCACTGTAATGGCTAGGAATAATCTAATTGTCTCCAGCCTTGGAACCAGTGAAAATGTCTCATCAATATCTACTCCCTATATCTGGGTGTACCCCATGCACAGTAGTCGTGCTTTGTTCCAAATCACTACGCAATATTTATTCATCTTATTGTGATAGACACATTTAGTCCCGATGACATTCTTATCTGTAGGTCTTGAAACAATCTCCCATGTCTGGTTTTCTCAATGTGATCAAGATCTTCATTAATAGCCTGAATCCAATACTTATCATCAGCTACATCGAAAAAACATTTCAGATAATCCTCATATAAAATTGATATTTTCTGTAATTATTTCATTTTTTGAGTCTGAACTGGAGCTGTCTATTCACCAATAATATTTTTCCTATCAATTTCAGCTCAACTCTTTGGATTCCTAGTATATTAAGATTTTGTTCCCTCTTTCTCATCATCAATATCTTCTTCTGAGTCATCCTCTGCCACTTCTACTCCCCCTGTGTTTCTTACCACTTCATCACATACATCTAGAAACTATTTACGAGGTCGTTGAGTATTCTATTCATTTTCAACTATAGTGACATACTTTCTCTCAACAAATTTTCCCAGCATTTTTTTGAAGAATTTATATGATTTTTTTCCTGAGTAGACAAGGAATATCCCTTCATCTTCTCATGACTCATACTTCATGTGCTTTTAATTGTTGAGAAATAAACACTTACTTCCAAATATCTAAAAGTATTTCAATGTTGGTTTCTTTTGGTACCACATTTCATACAGAGTATTCCCTTCTATCAGACACAACAGAGCCCTGTTCAAAATATAGACCGATATCAAAACTGCTTCCATCCAAAATTTCTCTTATAGGTCATTTTGAATAAGCATTATTCTGCCATGTATTTGATGATCCGATTTCTCCTTTCAAAAACTCCATTTTGTTGGGGAGTTCTCACTGATGAAACATGATTCCTTATCTCGTGTTTCTCGAGATAGTCATCTACTTGAGTATTTTTGAATTCTGTACCATTATCAGTACAAAATTTTATAATTTTCTTCCCTAACATCGTTTCTGATTCCCTCCTATACTTCTTGATACAACTAAACACTTGTGATTTATGGGTAATGACAAATACACCAGCCATTCTGATATAATCATCAATGAAAAGAACATAGTACCTTTTCCCATTTATGGATCGTGGTGATATAGGTCCACAAACATCATCATGCACCAGTTCAAGCACTTCGATTGATTTCTGTTCCTTTGTATTGTATGTATTTCTGATGATCTTCCCTTTTTGGGAAAAATCGCATGTATAAGTGTGATCACGTGACAATTTGGAAAGGTCTCTAGTAGCATCACACTTTACAATATCTTCCATATATGGTTGGCATAGATGACCATGTTGCTTATTCCACATATTTTTTTCTTCCTCTCCAGATAAAAGACACACATTTTCTTACCCACTTACATGGTAAATATTTCCCTTTATCCATTTTCCTTGTAGAAAAATTTCTCCATATTTTCCATTCACAACACACATATTCTTGGTAAAGCGGATAGAGTGCCCGAAGTCACATAGTTGACTGGCATTGAGAAAGCTATGACTGGGGCCCTCTACAACCAACATATCAGCATGTCCCATTTCCTCTCCCCCAAATTTAGCCTCTCTGGAACCAATAATCCTCAGCAATTTATCATTACCAAACATGACTTCACCTTCATTTTCATATTTAATTCTAGTAATGAGATCCTTGTTACCTGTCATATGGGATGTGCAACCACTTTCTAGGATCCATACTCCTGAACGATATGAAGATTTAAGGGTAATTTCCACAATTGCTGCCTTCTCATACGTTTTCTTTTTGATCAATGTCTTGGACTTCACACTCGGTGTGGTTTGGAGAACATTATCTTCCTTAGAGTGTGATGGAACAACTTCATCCTGTAGTGATGCAAATTGATTTTGTGTCTTCATCCCACTTGTCAATTCATTAATTTGCTGCATATGACTGGTCGATTATTTTTTTGTCAAATTCCTCTATAATATTGATGTGCAATATGTGCCCAAATCCTCCATCCCAAAAACAACGAACTCCAAAGGGTGTTCTATAATATTGATCTATGTTTGGATTCCATTATTATTCTTGTGCCCTTAGATATCATTTAGCTATAGAATACACATTCTGAGAGTGTCCCATCTTTCCACAACAGTAGCACCTAATATAAGGAGCATTTTTTTGTCACTTCTACACAGCTAGTATTCCCTTGGGATCTACTGATATTCAGATTCTGTTTTGTACCCAACTCTATATTTATTCTCAGAGTAGGTTCTTATGGTTTGACTTCATCCTTGACAACATTCTATTTTCATTCATGTCCCATACCAGTCTTGTCGTTGGAACACATTTGTTGCTTTCTTTCCACTGCAGGTCTGTGCTCCACTTCTGACTTTTTAGTCTTCTAAATATTCTGTTTTCCTTGTACTCTATCGAGTGTCAAGAGTTTTTCATGATTCTTAATTATTTTTCGTAGACCAAAAACTTCTTTTTCTAGTTCTTTGATATGTTTGACATGCTCCTTTCCTATGTTAGTCAATCCATATATTTCATTGTTTTATTCCTCGATTTTATGCTTATACTCAACAATACTTTCTGAGCTCTCTGGTGTTGACTATTTTAGTTTTTAAATTCCTTCTAATAGATCAAACTTTTCTACATCCTATTGTCGCATATAGAGTTTGGCATCACAAAACAATTTGTTGGATTTCTTTGTTTTGGCTCTCCAAATATCTATCTCCTCAAGAGGTGCTTCCAATTTGGCCTCCATATCAAATCTTCCTTCAACATCTTCTTCTTCTCCAGAATTAGTTTCTTCCTTTTCCTATGGACTAATGACGATCGTCACCATTGTATTTTCTCCACGATCATTGCAATTTTCTCTCTCTTCAACTTTTTCAACCTCAGACTCATCTAAACTGTCATAGTCTTGTGAAAGAAGATTCCTTTTCTTGAAGAAATTTCTTTTGACCTATTTCATTCCTTTCACATACACTAAAGACATATTTTTGGGGATTCCAACTTCATCCTCTTCATCATCTTGAGAATTTTTTGGGCACCTTGATGCGAGATGTCCAAACTTTCCACATCTAAAGCATGAAAGTGGAAGTTTCCCTTTAATCTTTCCTTTTCCTCGTTGAAGGTTCAAGTAAAGAAATGACATCACTTAATATGTATCTTCATTACCTTGAGATTATTCAATTGTGAGATTATTTATGGCCTTAAATCCCACCGCCTTATATTTCCCCTTCTCCATAGAAACATTTTCGTCATTCCTCATTTCATATGCAACAAGTGTACTATACAGGTTATCCAACGTCAGCTCTTTTGGTTCTTTATCTTCCTAGACTGAGACTTTCGGATTAAACCAAGGTGGATGTTTTCTCATGATATGCTTAACAATATCTATATCTTCAATGACTTCTCCAAGACCCTTCATGTCTTCCACAACAACATGTAACCTGTTGAAAAATACATCAATAGATTCATTTGTTCTCATTCTCAGATCTTCATACTTGTTACACAGAACTTGCAGCTTTTCCTCTCTGACTTTGGTATCCCATTCATATATATTCAAAAGCTTTTTCCATATAGCATGTGAAATTTTTCATGACATCACCTTCATATAGATTACATTGGAAAGGGCTCCACCTAAAGCATTAAAACCCTTAGCGTCAACATCTATCTCATTCTTTCAGATTCTGATAAATCTCCATTATTGTTGTCTATTGAGATACCATACATAGCTGGTGTAAACACATCCATTCCCATAGATCTGAAATATTGGTGCATTAGATTCTTCTATATCTGAAAATTACTTCCGTCGAATATTGGAATACCTTTATGATTAGTTACCTCTATTTGAAAGAGAACCACTAATAAAAACCATTCCCCCTGATGCCAATTGATTGGTCCACAAGGCTGAATACCTTAAGAGGGGGGTGAATCATGGTATGACTAATTTAAAATTAATGACCGTTATGATCTTGTTTCACTGTTAAGCAAAAGAATCTTCTCTATCTTTCCCAGTTCACAATATAAACATAATGTAAAACATGCACAAGACACAACAATTTTTACTTGGTTCACTGTCACTGGGTTACGTCCAAGGAACATACACTGGTGATGTGCTGATGTACCAAATTCTCTAAAAGTGAACTACTATTTACAATGTTCAGGATAGATCGCTTTTATTCCTAGGCTCACTGTCTTTACAATGTTTAGGGTCATCGCACTAATTTCCCAAGGGTCACTCCATATTTCTCTCTCTGGCTCACTACCGGTGGAGATGATCAACTTCATACTCTTCCAGTTCTCACTGCTCTAGAATGGATCCACTCAGGGTTTATAGACCTGTAGGTCTCTTCATTATCACTAATGAATGCATCCTTCTTTGTATGTAAATGCTCTGTTTAAGTCCAACTTTCACCCGTTGATGAATCTCACTTTGAACTGAAGGTATCAATCAATCTTCTAGCTTTCACGCAGCCCTGAATCACTGACATGCATCAACCATACCTGGCGCCCTTCTCTAGGCTGGCGCGCATGTATCGGCGTGCATGTTATAACTAGCTCACAAGTCCACCTCAACCAATTTCATGACACATGCTTCTCCTACTCCAAACATGTGTGACTCAGACCCTTTTATGCCCAAACCAATATTAGCATGCAACCACCAACTATTTCACTTCTTCAAAACATGGAACGCAAGTGTCACCAAAAACCTTGCACAAAACCTCCTTATTCAGATCAAAACATGGGCGACTCCCTTCCTTTCTCACCTAATCCTCTCTGTAAATGCATCAACAAACTGGCGCGCAACTTCTACTTGCACGACCACACCACCACTTGTGTGACCACCACACCTGCATGAAGGTAGCTCTAATTTTATATAAGTGTTGAACATGTACCGAATGAGCAGTGGTCGACCTTTATTTATAGGCATTTGGACACCCTGAATGAAGGCACACAAGTCTACCCTCGGCGCACAAGTTTCGGCGGACAAGTCTCTACCGCACAAGTCACTTGCGTGACAAAACATAAAACATGGGCACCCTTATCCCTTTTCCATATATTAATGTTTGATCTTTATAAACATATGGTGCACATGTTTCCCCTCCTTCAAGACCTCTGTGCGCAAGTCCCTTTGGCAAAAATATTTTTCCCCATTTGTCGACATTGAGGCCCAAAAATATGGCAAAAACTAGAAAACGGTGCCACATTGTATCTTCTCTTTTTGTACCGCCTCCAGATCAACCATTCCATTGTTGACATTCTTGAATCAAACATGGATCGTTAACCATATACCTTGAACTCAACATGCCACCATGAAATCCCATTTGTCAAAAAATTTGTATGTCATGGGTTTCTTTGTCATAAATCGCAACACAGATTTACACATTGTCAGAAAATAAAATCTCATAAAAAACACTACAACAAAATCTCCATTTTGCTGTTTTTATTGTAGCGGCAGTTCCTAGAACCGCCGCATAACCTTTTGAAAAAAAAGATTCCTTGAGGTTTTTAATAAACCACCGTGAAATTTTTTTTTAACATCCCTAACCCTTCCCCCCAACCCGACCCTCCTCTTTCGCACCCAGTGACCGTGATTCTCCTAGCCCACCTCTTCCCCTACGACCCCGGCCCCCTGCAACCCCGACGACCCTACAACCCCAACGACCCGAAGACCCCGCGACCTCGGCGACCCCGACCCCCCGTGACCCCAGAGACCCTGTGAACCCAACGAACCTACTTTCCCAATTACCTTTACGAAACCTACTATTTGATTTCTAATTTTTTCTGGTTTTTATATTAGTTATTTCTTTATTATTATTGTTTCTTATAACAAATTGTAATTTTGTATTTATTGTATTGTATGCAGATGTTTTCTTTTATGATTTTTTTCTAATTATTTCATGTGATTTTTTTTATGTGTTAGTTATTTTTTATTCTTAAGTGATTGGTTTTCTATCTTCTTGATTTTTTGTGGTTGTTTGATACTATACTTATGGGTTGTGATGGATCATGGTTACAATACATTCTTATATTATGGTTTATAATGGATTAAGGTATAACATATACACATTTACCGAGGTTGTTATGGCTTTAAGGCTATGTCATGTTTATGGTTGTGATGGATCGAGGTTATAACATGTGTCATTTGGGTAATGAGGTGGAAATTTAGTGGATGTTCAGATGGTTAACACTGGTTGAGAGTTGGACTTTCTTGTTATGCTGATGTGACTATGATGAGATGATTGACATAGGTATAGAGTTGGGATTATCTATTTTCTAGCTAATATGATGACATGATAGTGATTAATGACACATATTAAGAGTTTGGTTTTCTGTTTTGTCGAAAATATAGATGGTTTCCATATTATGGAAATTTTTGTAAAGTGGTATAATTATTCGAGGATGATGTTGTAAATATGGAATCTATACATTATTTTTATAATTACAAGGAAATCAAAATCCCCATTTCTTAATTTCTTTTGATAATCCATTAGTTTAATATGATAATTCTTTTACAGGTGATATGGTTAAAGATAGAAAATATATAACGTGTTACATTTCTTTTTAGCATAACCCATATTATAGTATTGCTTAGTTGTTTCACATATGTCTATTCTGGCACATATATCTTTCATGGATATAGAACTACATAGAAATATATTCCTACTATGTACTCCCCTGTGTCCACCCACTCTATAGTGTTCTTGGGTTGTTTTTCTGGACAAATAAATAGAGATTTTAGATGCTACTATTTGGGAAGCCAGCTTAAATCTTAAGAGGTCTGTGTTCATTGTTCTTGATGCATTATATTCATTATTATATAAATTTTTTGTTGTATGGAGTTTTTTATTTATTTTATTATATATATATATATATACATTATATATTTTAAGTTTATTGGAGGATCTATTTTTATACCTAGGAAATTAAGAAGGTGATTCCTCTCATACGTGTCACCCCCTCTAATATTTTTCTTGTTTTGATGTTATATAATGTTCATTTATATTTATTGATTAAATATTTCATCATGCATTTCCATTAACACCAGCACTTATCATGCCTCAAGAATATCCCTCACGTGGTTCTTGCCACTCCAAATTAACAATGTGTTGAGTTTTGTAAGCATCATAAGGTATTCCATAAACATTATTTATAATAGATTTATTCGATATTAGAGTTTTATATGAAGAATCTATAGAGAAATTAGTTTGGGTTTATTCCAAATTAACAATTTTGTTTTTTTTTCAGGGAAAAGTAGATACCATGTTGTTAGTACACTCTTTCTCTTTACCATAGAAATTTCCCCTATCCCAAACACTAGAGGGTTCTTATCTAACTCAGGGTCTCGTCTTTATTATATTATGTTTTTGTAATATTACACTATCGTATATATGATTCTAATTCTCTATTTTGCAGTAACTATGTGTCGTAATTATTTTTTTATTGTGTTGGCACACTGTGATATACAAGGATAAAAGCTGGATCACATTACCGAGGAACACACCTTCGTATGTTAAGGGATTGAATGAGTTTTTAGATTTCGAAATTTATAATCAATCCGTTGAAGGGAGAATAAAATGTATATGTCCTAAACTTAAATTATGAACATGGTTGAAGGGAGATAAGGTTTATGAAAATTAAATACTGAAGCAATTCCCTAGTAAATATTTGTGTTGGATTTGGAATGGAGGATCGAATGTTACTGAAAGATTGAGCACTGATGTTAATACACAGAATGAGGTCCCATGTTCGTCGAGAATGTAAAATGAAATGAAAAACCTCATAAATGATGCATTCGGCACTACAAGACACCATTATCAGCATCAAAACATATCAGAACAACCATAAGAGGGTGCTACAAATTTCAACATGGCTTGCGATGTTTTTTAGACTGTAACACAGGCAGATCAAGATTGTAACATATCATTGGATCCTCCTCTTGATTCTGTAGAGCCAAATGTATAAGATAACTTTACCTAGGAAAATGTTTTTCATGATTTAGTTGACGATGGATATCATGATTTGTATAGTGGGTGTTTGAAATATTCAAGTCATTCATTTCTGCTTAAGTTGTACCATATCAAATTTTTATGTGGAATTACAAATAAGACAATGTCCATGATATTGGAATTGATTAATGATTTACTTCCTGAAGCAAAAATCCCAGAATATTTTTATGGTATAAAAAAAGTTATTAACAAGCTTGGCCTGAATTATACAAAAATACATGTGTGTCCTAATGATTGTATTCTTTATTGGGGAGAGGATTCTAGTAGACAGAATTGCAAGAAATTTTCTTCTTCTTGATGGCATGAAAAGGGTGATATTTTAAGTTTGAATGAACATAATTTCATAGAGATGAAGAAAATGAACACACATGCAAAGGTTTTGCGTTACTTTCCATTGAATCCTCGATTGAAAAGATTATTCATGTCGTTGAAAACTACTGATTACATGAAGTGGAAATCTGTAGACAATAACAATGATGGGTTAATGAGTCATGAATGAGACTCTCAATCGTGGAAGACATTAGATTCATTACATCTCTATTTCATAGCTGATACTAGGAATTTTCGATTGGGATTGGCTGCCGATGGATTCTACCCATTTGGGACTTTGAGTACCAGTTATAGCATTTGGCCAGTTGTTTTGATCCCTTATAATTTGCATCCTTGGATATGTACGCAATAAATATATTTTATCCTATTGATGATTATTCCCTGAAAAAAATGCTTGGAAATGATATTGATGTATTCTTTCAGCCTTTTATTGACAAATTGCAGGAGTTATGGAGAAACGATGTTGTGACATTTGATGATTCTTCTAAAACAATGATCAACATGCATGCTTCTTTAACATGGACCATTAGTGACATCCCTGGTCATGGGAATTTATATGGTTGGAACACTTACACGGGTTTGGCTTGTCTCGTTTGTAACATTGATTTTGATCCTAAATGGCTACCTCACAGTATAAAATGGTGCTTCTTGTTTCATTGAATATTTATCGATGCATCTCATAGATTTCGGCTGAACAGATCAAAATATAATGGCTCCATTGATCATAGACAACCTCCAAAGTTGTTAAAGAGTTCTGAAATATTGACACAGCTTTAAAATTTTGAAACTGAATTTGGGAAGGTTCTTCATTTCAATGAGAGCGGAAAAAGGGTCGAAAGTGCACCATCAAGCGAAAACGGAACAAAACAATGGAAGATAAAAAGTTTATTTATGAAACATTCATATTGGGAATTTAATTTTTTGTAGAATAATCTTGATGTGATGCATATTGAGAAGATTGTTTGTGACAATTTTATATTAACAGTGCTTAATGAGCATGGAAAGTTGAAGGATCAACTCAATGCTCACAATGACTTACATGAAATGAACATAAAACGCGATCTCTGGCCAGATGATAATGAAAAGTATCCTCCGACAATTTTTGCAATGAAAAATAGCTATAAAGATACATTCCTTCGAATGTTAATTAATGTAAAGGTATGTGATGGGTATTCAAGTAACATCTCGAGCTGTGTTGAATTGAAGAATAGTAAGCTACATGAATTTAAATGTCACGATTCACATATTTTGTTACATCACTTACTACCATTGGCATTGAGTATATTATTACCTGAAAAAATTTCTGTTGTTGTACTCTAGTTCTACACATTTTTCAGACCACAATGTGAGAAATATATACATCCATTTTAGCTTAAAACCCTACAGGAGAAGATTGTATTGACCCTTTTTGAAATGGAGATTATCTTTACTCCATCGATTTTTACTATAATGATACATTTAACTGTGCATTTTGTTGAGGAATCTAAATTAGGAGGCCCCGTTCATTATCGATGGATATATCTAATTGAGAGGTACTTTATTAATATGTTTTCCAGTTATGTAAAAAAAATTTGGTACTTAATTAAATTCATAATTATGTTTCTTTTATTTTACAGATATCTTGGGAATTTGAAATAATACGTGAGAAATAAAGCTCAACCAGAAGGATGTATTGTTGAAGGCTATTTGGATGAGGACTCGCTGACCTTTTTTTCTCGATAGTTGGATGATATTTAGACAAGATTTAATCAAGTTGGACCTGTTGAGGATACATCGACTCAATCTCAAATACATCAAAAATCCATAATATTTCCTGCTATTGGCCGATCAGTTGGGAGGACCTCAAATGTGAAATTGACTGAATTGGAATTATTACAAGCACATAGATATGTGCTACTGAATAGTGAAATTGCAGATCCATTTATTGAATATTTGAGGATAGAAACAAAGAGACAAATGAGAGTTCGTACATGAATTTAGAAAGATATAATGAAGTTGTTAATAAATTTCTTGTAGAATGGTTTGCACGACGTGTAAGTTCATAAACATTGAAATAAATACGAATATTAGTTTGAAACATACATTTTGTAAACCATATAAATTATATTTCTTTTTTCAGATCATGAATACTGATACTCGAGCAGTGGTGTCAAGAGATTTGATGTTTCTTGATAGAGGTCCTCTAAACCAAGTTAGAAAGTTCGACGCTTATAATGTGAATGGATTTAGATTTCTTACAGTCGATCGAGAAGTGGGATTGAAAACATAAAATTGTGGTATATTTACATTAGATGTAGTGTAATACTATGGAATGCTGCATGATATTATTGAATTAAACTAACATGGACATTTTTCGGTTTTTTATTCAAATGCAAATGGGTCAATTTTATCAGAGGTGTTAAAAGAGACTCCTTGCCATTTAATTCTGTAAAATTCTCTCGCTTGATGGATGTTGGTGATCGTGAACTGCATGATCCATTTATCTTATCATCTCAATAAAAAATGTTATATTATGTGAATGATGTTTCTGATGAAGGGTGGAGTGTAGTTTGTCACGTAATACAAAGAGATTTTTATGATATGGGTGATGAAGTGGAAAATTTGACCTCTGAAATTGATGTTAATCAGCAACAGGAAGCAGAATTATTTGTCCATCATGATATTGAAAATATTAGTCTAGCAAGGATGAATGAATTGGATGAAGAAATGGAGGTGGAAACCTACATTATTGAAGGGGAAAATGATTGTATATACAATTATTTATTTATTCAGCAACCAGTTGTTTCATTTCTGCAGTTAATCATTATCATTGTTATATATATTTTGTCTATTAGTACTGGGAATCTATTATAATTTTTAATTTTTTTTCTGCATAATTTTTTTAAAATATACATCTTGAACTTAATTTTATTTGATTAAATGACAGGAATGCCAAGGAGGAAGCGATACACTATTTCATCTAGTTTTGCGAAAGATGGAGATCCATCTAGCTCCCTCCCCACGACATCTGAGGCACTAGCTGCCGACACCCATGCACCATCTCCCCCTGAATCATCTCTCACACCATCTTTGGATGTCCCATTAGAGGGTGAGTCATCGACTCCCACTTCAGGAGCCTCAACAGTGGGGTAGTGACATGCCCCTTCCAGTTCATCCCGGGCATACTGAAGTGTCACTGTCATAGGTACATATTTTAATTAAATAATCTTATTGCATTTTTTTATACTAATTGTTTGCTAATTGAAGATTAAAAAATGCAATCGTGGAAAAAAACATTAAATGTTCATATGTTTGGAATATGACTGGAGAGATGATAGTTGTTCCATTTGATTCTTATGGGTTCCCTACGGCTGACGCTGCGGGGTTACTTGGCCAGATTTTAGGCCAGCTGGCAGTGGAGCCTGTTTCCATTCCCATTTCATATGACGATTGGAGTCATATTCCTCCACGATGTAAAAACGAATGTTTATGATTGTCAAATAATGGTAAATTTATTACATTATGGTTTAATTGAATGTCATGTTACTAATATGTTCAAAATGAATTTTTGTATACAGATGTTCTTCCACTTTAACGTTGCTGATGTGATAGCACGAAAGCAGCCGTTGAAAAATCTAGGTAATAAGTGGAAATATTTAAAGTGGAGATTGTGGCGTGATGTCAACGATACATTTTTGACCGTGCAAAAAATTTATGAGAAGCTACCCAGTGGGGTACCAAAAGAACAATGGAATGTGTTCGTTGACAGACATCGTGATCAGAAGAGGATGGTATTGAAATATATATTATTATATTATCCTCATTTTACATTTATACATATATATGAAAAGAACATGACATTCAATAAATTAGTATTAAATTAAATTTTATTTATTTCAGATTCCCTCAAGACAGAATGCATCAGACCTGGCTAAGCAAGTCACCCCGCACACTGTAGGCTCAAAAAGTTTTTCTAGAAGTCGAACAACATAGGTAATATTGTGATTAGTATAAATATTTATAAGACAATATTATCTGTTTAATATATTGGATTGTTGATTTATATTTTCTTAATGTAGTCCCAGAGTTTAGGGCATGATGCATCTAGAACTGAAATAGGGTTGGATGTTCACAAGAAATCAGAGGGAAGCTTTGTTAATGATCCTGGTAAAGAGGTTGGGGTATGAAATCAATTTTTTATCATAATAACTTATTATCAGTTTTTACTTTCTTAATATATATTGATATTTGACTTATAGGTAATAATTAATGAATATGGGATGTCAATCCTGCGCAGTCCTACTCAGTCTCCCAGGACAACCCTGTTGCTAAAGTCCTTGGGATGGAGCATCATGGGAGAGTGCGCGGGATGGGTTTGGGACCTGTACCATCTGATGTTTTTAGCAGGCCACCAGTGATGAAAGCTATGCCTACTCCTGACATTACTCAGCCCATACCCGGAGATGCTAAGAAAGATATTATTTCTTTACGAAACACAGTTCACCAGTAGGGGGATCAGATATCTGCTTTGTAGAAATAGTTGACTGAAATACGTCAGGAGATGAGTAAATATGCCCCCGGTGATAGTGCATCGACTGGTGGTATGCAGGTAAATCACAAAAATTCAAATTCATTTATTTTTCTAACATTCATTGGTTTTATGTTTTAATATAAATTTGAAACCGTATTTAATTTTCAATATAATGTTCTTACAGGTGACAACAAAAAGTGGAGATGAAAGTGGAGAGGGTGACGATGCATCATCGAACCCTGAGTAGTTATATTGTTGATGTGTTGAACAAATATGGGAACATTTGGTTTGTATATGTAACATTTGTAGCACATAGTTTCCACCACACATTTTCATGTCCTAAAATTTCCATGATTTCTCATGTTTCTTTTTATGCATTTTATTGATTTCTGATGTTTCTTTTTATGTCTTGATTTCTCGAGTGTGGTATACATCATTCCATTTTGGCATGTGTTTGAATTGGTAGTTGCCCCCAAACATTATCAGGTCCTAACTTTCACCCATAATATCACATATCAATCACTTATACATCCTCCCTCAACAGTAGAAGTAATAATGGACTCATTAAACACTAAATACATTGTTATTAAAGAGGGTTACTGGCTGTAATGAATGATCTATGCCTCAATGTGCAATGTGTGCATCAACTGAGAGGGTTACCAACTATATGAATGGAGTACCCATGTCCTTTCACTATGATAGGGTTATGTAATCCAAAAAATAAATAGAGGACTCATTACTTGTATCCATTATGCTACCAGGAGGGTTATCGACCCAAGGGATACTCTAATTATCCACCCACACCTATCATAATCCCTACAAAGATATAAAGCACCGTCTATGTGTATTTTATCAATATAAACCCTAGATATTGAAGGCATGTGTAGCGTCATGTTCTATATTAAAAAAATTATTATAATGGTCTACTCATATGTCCCAAACTAACACTCTAGTGAGAAGATATATAAATTACTAGAATATATCTAGCACATAGGACCCGATGTATTTTTTTCACAAAAAATGTACCACCATTAGTTATTCACTCATACATATATCATATATGATCGATGCTAGTTGTATTAAGTGTCCACTCCAAATATGTGATGATAATAAAATAGAAACACAATAAAAATCAAAGGGTCTAATCCATCCCAACAAGTGATTCACAGGTGTCCTAAGTAATTAAAATTGTGTCATGCCTAATTAGAGATTCTAATGAATCTTGTTTAATATCATTAATCAAGACTAAATATAAATATAAATATTACCATGGTCAACCGAACACCCATTACCATTATTATCATATTAGCTCCATCATGCATCCATATTGTTTTAGGTTCTATAGTGACACCTGTAACCATCTCTAATGAAACACATGCCCATGTTCAGGGTTGGCCTATCTACTTGGAACCCACATGGGTCCTCTAGGTCTTTATTTATGTAGAGGAATCTCTCTTGAGATCCTTGTTCATGTACCACTATCTCAATCTAGTACTTTTAATTCGATAAAATCACAATTTCTATTAGTGTCAATATATAAAATAACATCTTGGACTTAATGCGGAAACTAAATAATGAGTTTTCTAGGAATATGGATAATGGGCCATCTAAGTTAGAAAGATCCACTTACATGGTCCACTCAGCAAACCCAATCCTAGTCCATCCTATGTTCTTCCACCTAGAGTAAATCAAAACTAATGGAAAAGGGTTTGGTCAATAAAAACAAATACTATGATTGCATAACTTGATGGTATACCCAAGACACATTCTAGACTAGATATACCATGGTTTCTAAGTCAAACATTACTTAATTGTTGGATGTGTCTCAAGGGTCTTAGCTATCCCACATTGGATGGTCATCTTATGGCACACAACACCTCCATAAAAAGGTATACAAGGCTCATCCTCTACGGAAAAAACATCTTAAAGCCCCCCCCCCCCCAATGAAGGGGTCAGGAAGTCACTTGAGATCTCTAAGTTCAATGCCTCATCCTTTAGAGACCAAGGAATCAGGCCAGTACACAATCTTCTATTTGTTCCCTAGCACATAGTTTAGTTTTCTCAGGGTCTTCAATCACCATAACATTTTCATTTCAATTACCATTTAATTAAAAAATAATAATTGGGTTTATAGAATGAAAATGGAATCCAATGGAAATCATATAGACCTCAAACCACACAAAATAATAATAAAAACAATAGGTCTAAAACATTAGAGAGCCTAACACATTTTGAAGCCCATTTCCATTGACAAACCACTTACCAGCTCATGGACAGACCTCACCCCCATGCTTTCCATGGACCAATCTTTCACCACCCATTTGCTTAGGTCTTATAACATACAAATGAATCATACATAATTATTTATAATATTTTATCATCAGTTATAATTAATTAATCCATTTTATCCAAATATGAATAACATATAATTTCTTACCAAATGACTTTTTGTGGAATGTGATGTTTCGGTGTGTGATTGTCATGTTGTTATTTTTCATATTGAGGAAGTGATTGTGGGAATGTTATGTAGTGAAGGATGAGGGCTAGTGGTGATGATACATGATGTGGGTCTTGCATTGTAGGTGGGCTATAATGTATCTCAATTGGTTTATATTTCTGGTTTGATTTGTTTTTTAGGGCAGTGGTGCAGCAAGATGAGAATTTTTTTCTGGGCAGCATTTAGCGGCGGTTTTAACCGCCGTGGCATTTATATGGGCAGTGGTTTAAACTGCCGCTAAACTGTGAAAGCTGCCACTAAACATAAATTTATTCTTACTTTTAGCGGTAGATATAACCTCCGCAACATAGCCGAATCGTTGCAGCCTCATTACATGGCGGTTCCCGTGACTTTAGCGGTGGTTTTACAGATGCTTAATTTGAGTTTATTCATGGCAGTTATAACCTCAACGAATAAACTGATATCCAGAGATCATAAAAACCACCGCTAAATTCAAGAAAAACACCACGAAATGAGGCAGCTACGATGCTTTCCTTAAACCGCCTCAAAACGGAAAAAACCACCCCGAATAGATTGGTGATGCCGTATTAGGCGATGGTTTCTGTAAACTGCCACCAAACCATTCCTCGGTGGTTTAAACCACCGTGAAACGCAAAAAAAAAACCGTTGCTTATGGGCGATTCTGTTATAGTGAAATTCTTCAGTGATAAATTTAGGGAATATTACCCAAAAATATAGGATGATATGTGTTAAGTTTATAAGTGATTTTGGAATGTATATTTTGAATAAAATATGAATAAAAGTGTAAATAATAGAAGAGAGGTGGTGGAATTTTATAAGATGGATGAGTGGCACACTTGTAATATTTTTTAAAGAGTGAATCCCATCAACATTTTTTTGTCACTAGGCCCCAATAATGGTCAATTCTTGATAATAGATTTCATAATGTTGAAATATTTTTATAAAATTGGTTTTTGAATAATATTAGGTCATTTTTATATAAGTTTATTCATTAAACCCTATGTAAACTTGTGTTTACATTCATCATTGTGTTTAATGATAACATTTCTCACTAATCGTTATTGTAAAAAATTAAGACGAGTTATTATAAATTAAAATTATCTAAATTAAAAATATGTAACCAATTTCTCAAAACTAAATTCATTTAATTTGAAAAAATTTATTTACTACTAATTACTAGAACATAGTGAGAAACAACAGTTTTAATAAGACTATTTTTTTAGAAAAATATGATTCTATACTAACTAAATAAATAATAATAATTATAAATATAACAACCCTAAATCTACTAACCCAGAGGTAGTTTTTATTTTATTATAAGGTAATATTTAAAAAATTAACATCACTAATGGTCAATCGGTTTAGTCATATTAAAGAACCAGATACATAGATGGTTCCCTTTATTAAATTTGTAATTAAAAAAAGCACATAACAATGGAAAATAAACCACTTCCTTGATAATTATTTAAATATTTCATCTTTATAAACTGGGGAAGGATTATAAATAAAGGGGTGAGATCAAATTATCAGTATAAGATTCATGAATCCATAATATGTTACAAATAGTCAATAATGTATACTAATTATAGAAAGGTAAATAACTGATAACAAGAATCCATAAATAAACTGAGAATAAAAAGGATACCATATATATTTTCATAGTGAAAATATCATGGAA
Organism: Viscum album; assembly: GCA_963277665.1. Classification (NCBI taxonomy): domain Eukaryota; kingdom Viridiplantae; phylum Streptophyta; class Magnoliopsida; order Santalales; family Viscaceae; genus Viscum; species Viscum album. Next base: position 933,268,628 of record OY728140.1, read on the forward strand.
AATAATAACTGAATACTAGATAAATATAATTAATAATTATTAGATTTCATGTATCTAGTACATGACCACATTCACCAAGACCATTCATAATGCAATTTAATATTTTTGTAAAAACAGGTATAATTCTAATTAGAAACAAATATGATTTATTTTTTCCAACTATTTTTTTCTCGGGAGAAATTTCGATGCGTTGAATGGATATATAATGATAGGCGCAATAGATCACAAAAAGACCAAATAATTAGTCATATATATATTTAATTCAAGAATAATATTCCCTAGCATGATATCCATATTAAGAAGAAGATATAAATTTATCAACATTTCCCTGGTAAAAGTAACATTCATAGTAAGCATCATATGTAAGAATGGTATATGGATAAGACAATAATCATATCCATGATACACGAAATATGTAAATTTAATGAGATATAGGGTCAAAATAGAAATGATCTCAAAGGCATATTATATACAGCACAAAAAAATTACTCGGTGCACAATACCATGTTAGTCCTGATGGAATAGAAATTGGGATGAATTACATTAACTTATGTTTGAAACCATTCTAGACTTTTTAATTAATATCCTGGATAATAATAATATATTTATTTAATATATAATTTATATCCTCCTATTCAATTATTTTATTTAGTATGATTTTATTATTCTCATGTATGTCATTTTTATGAGTTATATGATTCAATTTCATTTTTCCAAAAGTGTTTTTTTTTCTTGGTTTTTAGGAAATCTTCACTTGTATACAAGAGTTGAAGTTCTAGTAAAATTGAATTAATTATCAAGAATTGAAATTTTTTGTCATTATATGAAATCCATATGTTTTCATTATCTTATATAACAAGTTTTAATTGTTATGAAGATGAATTATTCGATATAAAGTTAATGAAAATCATTTAATTTATTTTGGTATTTTGACTACCTTTATGAAATTCTATTAATTTATTTAATATCATATTTATATTTGGGATTGAGAATAATATATTAATTATAATATGTACAATAAAATATGATAGGACTCTAATGATGCTTTTATTAAAATCCATGAATGTTTTAATGGAAAATGAAAATTCATCATCCACGATTTTGGAAAATCGACGCATCACAGATGATGAATTCAGTTTTAAAATAAAAGGTAGAGGATAAAAGGGGTGATGATGAATATTCCATTAAGAATATAAAATTACAATATATATTAGATAATTAATTTATAATTCATGTATTGATATTGTAATTAAGGGTTAGATAATAAAAGAAATTAAATTAAAACAAGATAACCGAGAATGAAAGCAGATTTTAGCTCTTGTATAACATCTCCTTCAGAACCTCCTTATGGTAATTTACATTGGTTTTTGGTGATACCATCAATAACAGGATGTAGGGAAGAGGTTTGGGAAATTAATTTTTCAATATATAAGAGATCTCTAAATCATAGAATGTGTGAGTAAAATATGTGGTCAGACGTCGTATATATATTTGAGGCAAGGAGATTTTTTGATTATTTTATTCATTTATTTTTTATTTTGGCTCAAAACTATCAATAGTGATGATTCTTATGACAAAGAAGAGAAACTATTTCATTTTTGTTCTACATAATGGTTTTTAAAGCATCCATACATCATTTTTGGCTCAATAATTCATGTATTTAGCCAAAAAACTAAATTTCCAAATTTAAGTATTCAACCAAAAATATAATATTTCAGAAAGATGGAAAAATATCGTAATTTTTTTTGTGTAGATATAAAAATGAAATCAATTTAAAAAAAAGTAATAATAGAGTAATTGTATTTTGAAATAAAATCAAAAATTATTATAAAAATACCATTTTTAAAATTATAACAAATTTAATTCCACATTGAAAAAATTAATTATATTCTCAAAATTTTAACATATAATTTTAAGAACATAAAATATTAATTTTTGAATATTTTTCTGAAAATTAATTACATTTTAAAATGTTATATTAATTATAAAATTTTAATTACACATTTGCGTCTTACAAAAACCCGAACTCTTAATTTATCATTTTTAAAAAATTTATTTACTTATCGCATGATATACATATATAATATTTTTAATTCATAAGATACCTATATTTAATTTATAATTTCATAGGTGAAGTTATTAATCTAATGGAAATATTAATATTTTTAATTGTCACATTCATATTTCAATATTCTTGTTAATATTTAAAAGTATATAACGGTTCATTTAAGCACGATGTTTTGGGAAACATAGGTTATCAGATTAATTTAATTTATTTAACATGAAATGTACTATAAATTATCATAGTGTTATAATGTTCACCCATTAAAAAAAATTCCCATGGTTTTTTTCATTAATATTTCATTCTAAACAGATGAAGTTTGATATTCTTTATAAAATCTTCAGGTTCCCACATTACTTCTTCCATTTTATGGATTCTTTAAGGAACATTTACCAGTTGAGTCATATGACTTCTCAAAACAAGCTCTATAGTGTCAAGAATCTTGATATGTGCTTCACAGTAAGAAAAATCATGTTCTAGTCCTATTTAATCATATATTAGTACACACATTGGTTCTATCATGTACTTATTTAACATTGATATGTGGAACACATGATGAACATTGGAGATGCTTTCCATAATTTATAACATTTAAACTAAGACACTAATTCGTTCCCTAATTTCAAAATCATTAACATACATGGGGCTCCACTTACATTTTTACCATACCATATTACACCATTCCCTAGAGACACCGTTAGAAATACATGATCTCTTACTTGAAATTCTAAAAAACATTCTATAATTGTCAACATAACTATTTTTCCTACTTTTATATCATTTAATATGATCCTAAATAGTATTTATTTTTATCCTTTTATAATAAATATTTCTATTGATATAAGCTTACTCTCACAAAATTCATCCCAAATAGATTGAGTATGACAACTCTTTCAATATAATGTTTCATATGGAACTATTTGAATAATAAAATGGAAACAATTTTTGTAGTAATTTTATACCAAAGATAAATATTGATACCACATACCTTGAAATACATGTGTGAATTATCTCAAATTTTCTTCTAATTATTGAATACTCCTTTAATACTATCCATTCGATTGAGGGCATTCATAATTAATGAAATTTAATTTAATATCCAAATCATTTTCTAGACTCTTCTAAAATATTGATATAAAACATGGATCTCAATCAGACAAAATCTATAGAGGTGCACCATGAATTCTTATAACATCAATAACATATCGTCTTACTAGGATCTCAATAGGTAAATCTCCTATTACAACAATAATGTTTGATGATTTTGTAAGGATGGAATCAATAAATTTTATCACATCAATATAAATGGAGGTATTTTGTAAATCATTGATTAAGTCCTTAGTAATGTCATCCCACTTCCAAATATAAGTTGATATAGGTTTCATGAATCCTCTAGGAGGGTGTCTCTGATCCCTCAATTGTTGAAAAAAATAATAATCTTGACACCTTGTTAGAAACTTCCTACTTTATGTTATCTTGAAAAAATGTTCCTTAATATCTCTATACATCATTGTACAACAATGTTGTATAAAAAAATTAATCTATAACCATAATAAAATATTCTCATTTTTTAGCACAGGTACTGATGGAACCTATACCATGTTTCCAAATTTCATAATTCCATTCTCAAATAAGAAGGATTTCAATATTTCTACCATAAAAGCTTCAGTTTTCATTTGAAAAAACTAATCATTAGATTGAGATATTTTTATCTTTTTCTGTAAAGATGGTTTTCAAATAATTTGAAAAGGGAACGATGTTTACCATTCCCTAACAATTACCATATCCATAATAAATAAATAAATGAATATAAGATATTTCTCAATCCACATTTTACTCATAAGTCCATGATAGTTATTGTTTAATGAATTCTAACCTTATTTTATTTTCATGGGTAGTAGTGTATTGTGAAATTAAAATCCTTTAGTAACTCAATTCATAATCATTTCTTAATGATGATTTCATTCTATGTAAATATTAATTTCAAACTCATTTTATCCATATATATCAAAAATATTTTACCATAGAGAGAGTGTCAATATATATTAAAAGTAATGATTATGGACATCATTTTTTCTATATGAATATAAACCATTTACCTTTAATCTTTGTAAATGGGTTAGCGAATTAAGTTTTTTTTTTGAAAAAACGCTGATAGAAAACTCTTAAAACCATGAATCTGTGTACCTCAGTTATGTTCATTGGTGTATTACAATCATGGATTTCCATTATATTAACTGAAAAAACATATATTCCTTCTTTTGAGAAAATAATCATATTAAAATGTATTTCTTGAAGCTATTATTCACACATTACATATTAACCATCTAACTCATTCCATCTATGAGTCTCGTGAATAATTTAAAAGTGATTCTCATGGTCTTCAGGGATTTTATAATACAATAAAATATATTCATTGAATTCTACAACAAAATGAATATAATATTCCTTGAATAATATATTTTTCAGATCCAAGAAAACAAATGGTGAGTTATTCAATCTAAGTGGAATTACTATAAACTCATATAGTCTATACCTCCTCATAAAAAAGTTTTCATTAGAATATATTCTTTATTTAATAACAATTAATGATATAAAAAATGAATTTAAATATTAGAAAAACAATGAGCCCCGAAAACTTGATCAAATAAATCATCAATGTGATGTTGATGATAATAGTTCTATATTATTATATAACTGATTTGTCTATAGTCAATGCATATCCTCAAGTAGTTATCTTTCTTATTAATAAATTGAACTGGGGATCCCCATATAGAAACACTAGTGTGAATAAATCCCTTATTACACAACTCCTATAGATTTTAATTCCACAGTGGACATTATATAAGGAATCATTAATATTAGTCTTGTGTTAGATATTAAATCACTAGTATATGCAACTTCATTCTCTATGGGGTTTATGGGTAATTCCATGGGAAATATATTAATGTATTCCCATAAAATTGGTATATCCTAAAATTGAATATGAGTTTTCCCATCCATAAATTTTGTTTTCTCATCCTCCTAGTAAATTTATTTTAGTATACCTACTAGGGGTGTAGATATATAAAAATTAGATTATGTTGTTTTTCCCAAAACATAAGGGGTTCTACAACTTCATAAAAAACCATAATATCATTAAAATTAAAATAAGTTCTCACTTTATATTTTGTAATATACCTCATTTTGAGTATTAAATAGAATTCAATTTTTTGTATGATGATAAGTACAACAACTAAATCATGTTTATGTGTCATAATGGTGACTAAATGACACATTTATGGATCCAAAGATAGATCCAGTAGAAGTTTTGACTGAAAACTCCCTTATTAAATCAAAAGGGAAATATCTAATTTTATTTTCAAACTAGGTAGATATAACAGATGGTGACGATAAAAAATCAAATAAATCATTGGATAAATTTGATGATAAGATCAATGTACCGACCAACACATAATTACGTACTTTTACTTCAAATATTTTGATTACAGAGCTTGACCATCTACAATTGGACTCTTTGGTGGTATAAAACCTTGATTATTCAAAAATAGATTTGAATTATTTCCCATTTAATTTTATTTGATGCATTTAACATAAATTATTTATGTATTCTATTTTCTTCATTAACACGTTGATCCTTTCCTCGACACTCATAACATACTGCACTGCCATTCAAGAATATCCAAGAATGAATATTTCTATAAAATTCACATAATAGAAATTTCTTCATTATCCTCTTCTTCTTCAAAACCATAAATTTTACATGGTCAATATACGAATTCTTCATTCCTTGATTTACATCGATCATATAATACCTATAAAATTCATACTCTATTTTGATAGAAATTTATACTATTTCCTCATATGATAAAATTTATTGAGAATCCAGTTTCTCTCACATACATGTAAAACTACCTTAAAATAAATGATCTATATTTTTTACAAATCATGTATATAATTTTTTTCATACTTGATAAGTCTTGTGAAGGTAGCCTTATACACATAAACACTATCTTCTTCCTTTTTTAAGATAATGATTTCTTTATTCCGTTGATCACAAAAGAAATATATATTGAATAATCGTTCTCTAGAGGTTATCTACTAAATTTAATATATTTTATCTTACTCCATAGTATTTATGATCAATTACATAAATTTTTCATCATACACCACGAGACTTCGTAATTTGAGTACCACAATCTCATTTTTTTTATCATATCTTTATTCTATATATTTCATTTCAATGTAATTGATCCATTATTTCAGCATCCACTAAATTATCAGTCCCTCTATAATATAGGGGCTTCTTCCAAATGAAAGGATCCAACACTGAAATAGTATGGTTTTTTCATAACATGAGTTGTGTTTCCTAATATAGTCATTGTTTTATCAGCTCCAATAATAACTACATTGACTTTTTTAGTGGGAAAACACCAAACATTTTTGTGGGTATTAATTACCTTTCATTCATTAAGAAACATCACTAAATAAGATCAAAAACAATGTTATATAATAATAATAATTAATATTGATAAAAAATCACTATAATAAATTTTTTTAGTTCTCAAGTTTACTTAACATCTATTTCCAAAGATTTATATAGAACATTATCTAACACCAACTGTAAAGACCCAAACCCCAAAAGCTAGGATTTGGTGGTTATTTTATTATAACATCATAGATACAAGATATCATATCACCATGTATCTTTATATTTAGTAGTCTTCAACATCTAGATATATACATATTTCCCTAATTACAATGGTAATTATATATATAAAATAATAATGGAAAATAAATTCCATTCATGACACTTATTCAGATATTTCATCATCAAAACATGGGGAACAAAAAAATAAATTGATGAGGTCAAATTACAATTATGGGTTACCTGAAAAAAAAATTGAAGAAAATTCAAAAAGTAATTATAATTATGGAATGGTAAATAACTGAAAAAAATCCAACCATCAAGAAACTATGAATAAAATGCAACCAAATATTTTTTATAGTGAAAATAACATGGAATGTAATAACTGATTAAAGAATGAATAAAATGAAAAATAATTGGGACTCATTTATGTGTCACATGAACTAATACCATAATGACCTTTTATAAGATGGTCTATGTATGTGGGTAGTAACCTATCTGATTCTACATGCAAATAAATGCAAAGTGTTTGTCTCTAGTTATTTTGTCTCCTCATACAAGTTGATGAATCGAGGGGATATATAATGATTGAATCCTACCATAATTAAATGTACAAACCATTCAAAAAAATAAATTTAATTCATAAATAAAATTATATAACAAAATATCTGTATTGAGTAGAGGATACAGATTAACCAATATATCGTTATCAAAAATGAATTCAATGTAAACATTTTATGTAAAAATGATATATGGATAAAACAATAATCATATCCACGATAAATAAAATATTTATATTAAATGAAATATAATTTCAAATGAAAAATGTTCTCAAATGGGTAGTAAATAAATAATATAAAAAATGAATCGATGCACAATACTATACAAGTCCTAATGAAATGTAAATTGAGACAATGTCCATTACCATATGTCAGAAATTATTCTGTACTTATACTTATGGTCTGAGATAATCAAATTACCAACATTAATAACATATTTCAGAACCTTTTAATCATTTATATAATTTATTCTAATTTTATTAGTTTCGTGTATGATATTTTTTATGAGTGAAATGATTCTATTTCATCAATCCAAGAGTATTCCTTTTCATAGTTTTCATTATTTATTAGCTTGTATACATGTACGAATGTTTATGTAAAATGGATTTAATTCTAGATAATTGAAATTATATTGCATAGATGAAATTAAATATTATTAAATTAACTTATTTATACTTTTTTATAAGTAATTATTATGATTAATAAGATAAAACGATAATGAAACTGATTTAATTTATTTTTATGTTTTCAAATCCATCACAAACATATTTCTTATATTTAAATTAATTTTTTAAATAATTATAAATACATTATATAACATACAATATATATATATATATAATTATAATGTCACCCTAATAACTATTTTCTTACCATCCATGATGGCACAATCAAAAAGGAAAATGAAACATCTACGATGGTGGAAAATCTACACATCTTGGATGTTGTTTCAATTTTTAAAATAAAATAAAGAGGATAAGAGGTTTAATGAAGGATATTAAATTATCATAATAAAATTATATAACATATAAGAAACTCTAGTTATATTTATTTTTTACATAGGAGGTATGAATATGATTTTAATATAAAAAAAATTAAAAGTAAACAACATAAAAAGAAAGATGATTTTCTCCCTTGTATAACATCTCCTTGAGATCCTTCTTAAGGAACACGGGATTGGACTTCTCATTGAACTAGTGGAATAAAGACATGGGGTAGAGGATTGGGAGAATAATTTGTTATAATATAAGCATCGTCATGTTCATAGTAGATGTGATGATAAAATCAGGTTAGTGTTGGTACTTATAGTGGGGGAGAGGCTTTTTTAATGATATTATATTATTTTTTTATATTTTGGATCAAGACTGTAAATAATGATCTATTCTTAAGACCATGTAAAGTAAATAGATCATGTGAGTTAGAAATAATGGTTCTTAAATCATTCATATATCATTCATGACTCAATAAATCATGTATTGGGCAAATATTGTAAATTGTTGTATTTCATTATTCACAAAAAATTCAACTATTTATGAAAATATGAAAAATTATGCATAAATATTTTTCAATATGAGGATCTATAAAATAGACAAAATTTATCAAAAATAATTATATAAATATCTGAAATTTAATTTTAAATTATATTCTCATTAATTCTAAAAATATCTATTTAAAATTTAAAAATCCTTTTATGACATTTGGATAAATTAATTAAGGTCTCATAAAATTATTTTATAATTATAAGACATAAAATATTAAATTATGAATAAAATTAATCAAATTATATATATTATAAATTATTATGTTAAAAACCAAATTTTAAGAAAACATCCTCCTTTCACAATAATACATATAATTAATTTATCATTTTTAAAATATTTACTTACATATTCCATGATATAAATATATCATATTTTCTTTTATATGATACCTAATATTTATTTATAATTTTATAGGATATGTTATTATTATAATATCCACATTAATAAAATAATAGTCACATTACTATTGCAACAGTCAGTATAATATTTATTAGTATATCACGCTTCATTTATTCTTGATGTTTCATGCAACATAATCTATCACATTAATTGAATTTATTTAAGAAGTAATGTATCGTAAAATATTGGGGTGATATAGTATAAAACATAATTATTATTTTATGATATCTATTATATTCATTTTATTAAAACACTCCCCATTATGGGTTTTCTTAAAATATTAAAATGGAGAAACAATATCAATGATAAAACATTTTATTTTTTAAAAACTCAGTTTTAAGAAAAAAATACAAAATTTTGTTAGAATCCAATATAAATTTTATGTTATGTAATTAAGTATATTAAATAAAATAAATAATTGTGATTTTAAATGACATCTTATTCAAAAAATATTTTTTCTTTTATACATCATTATTTATTTGAATGAAAATACTTTCTAAAGAAATCGAATTTCTCACTATTTTATGAAAATTTAATATTTTATAAAAAGAACAAAAAATTTCAACCGAAATAAATTATGATATTAAAATTCAGAAAATTAATTTTATTTTATCAAATAAATTATATAAATGTTCTAAAAATTCATTATAATATGTTTTTCATTTCAAAAAATAATATTTTTTGAAAACATATTTTTTAAAGCAGAAAATCACATTACATAAAATTTATGGATTATTTGGTGAAAATTTATTATTATAAATATTCATTATGATATATATATATATATTTTTCAAAGTTTAGTTAATACTATTTTTACACCCCAATTTAATAGCTATTTTATAATGGTAATATATATCCTAGGGGGTTTGTTCGGTTTTGCTTGTTGAATATACTATTGAAAAGAAATTTTTTTGTATTTCATGAAATGCAAGATAAACTATGTTTTATTTGTAACACATAATATAATTATATTTATGTTTCATTTAATCTATCAAATATAATTTTATTATTTTAAAATATTAGTGTGTTACATGTAGATTATAATGAACTATATGTTATTTAAAATGGTTGGGTCTATAGACACTATGGATGGAAAATAATTTGACTATGCTTTAAAAAAATTGATGGATAGAAATCAATTCTTATTCTATATGGATATTTTTTCTTTATTTAGACTCATGTGTGATCATTGTTCTAACTAATTAACTATTTACTCAATAAATCCAGTTTATTTTTTATTTATAAATTCACAGTACACATAAAATAAATTATTCTTAACATGTATTTTTTAAATGATTTTGTTGTGCATGTTAAATTTTTATTAAAAAATTTTAAATTGTATCCATGTTCCATCGTGGATATCCAAATATTTGAGATTTATTTTTAAATTATATTTTTTAAAATTTTTATAACTATAGTGGTATAGAATAATGATGTCCGAAGATGAAAATACTAATAATTCCACTAAAAGTTGATGTTTCTAATTTATATATCATTGCAAATAATCCCAGATAATGAAGAACATAAATTTTGGATTTTTTTACACATTCTATTTTAAATATTACCATAGATAAATATATCACAATTACAACATTAAATGTATATAATTTATTCTTAAAAATTTTTATTTTCTAATTTTTTGAAAATATAGATAGTGATAGGACTTTTGATTAGTATAAGAATTTTCATATTCAGACTTTAACTATAATCAATTTTTATGTAATGATTATAATTTTAAATCATAATATAATTTTACAATTTCATTAATTGTGTTTCTGATCATTGTGATATATGGATTTAGTGGATTGAAATATTTTGGTGTGAAAAATCATTTTTGATCATGGGATACTAAGATTAAGAAAAGAAACGGTTTTCTAATAATCATGATTATGGGATTCTGCAGATAAGAAGATTGATTCACGTTATGTTGAGTTTATAAGCATGGGAATATTCGGAGAGGATACATGATATTTTGATTCAAAATTAATTATATTTCATTCAATGTTGATAAAAGTGTATTTTTGTAATGATATCGTATTTCAATTTAATGGATTTTAATCCTTACCCCACATATTTTTAGTTTATCTATATTGTACATTCTTTATTAACTATTTTACTTTGGTTACTAGATATTATAAATTTATTCCAAACTAGTTTTATTTTTTGGAGTTTAATTCATTTGGCTATGTTAACATTATATATATTTAATTTAAATAGAGGATATTTTTTATAATTTTAAATTGTGAATTTAATTGAAGATAAAATTTCTGATGAACATCCATAGTACAGTGGATGAAAATTAGAAAATATTTTGTCACTTAAATTCACCAACTGTCTTATAGTTTTCCAACATTATATTTCTAGGAAAAAACATTTCACCTATCTATGTATATATGTTTGAGAGCATTACTAGTTTTTTTATATTCATTTAGTTTATATGAAATATCACATATTATTTGCACTAATACCGTGGTAAAATATATCATCTTCTATATTACGAATAATTATTGGATCTATACACACTCAAACCATAACAATCATATGATTTCTTAGACCAATTCATTCTATTTTTTTATTAATAATTGATTGAATAATTATTTTATGATTACGGAAAATTATAAAATTATAGAAAACATTATTTCTATGTCTTACAGATATGATATAGATGAATTTAAAGCATACTATAACGTAAAAAATATTTTATTATTATCCATTATTAGAAATTTATATTGTATAATACCATCACGTGAAACAACTAATGTTATTTTGAAGAATTTATAGACCACTCATTTTGAAACCTCCATGAATATCAATACCATGAATGTTATGCATCATTTCAATTGTCAAGATTTTAATATCCATACCATAGAATAAATTTCTCAAATTATTTAGAGATTTATTTTTATTATAAATATATTAAAATCCCTTGGATAGAAATAACTATTCTATTATCATTGGGATGATGAAATAAATTATATACTTATAAAGGATTATGAGTATATTTGTATAAACATTGATGATACTAATAATTTGATAAAGTTGAGTATTTATTATTTTATTATAAATTTAGTTCACTATAAGAGTACATAGAATAAGGTAATGATAATGATATGAGAAATAATTTTTTTTCATTCACACGTATTAATATTATACTCAATGATGTTAATGCTAGAGCTATGGTTTTAATGAACTCTAAAAATAAATGTATTTATCAATCTGAAAATAGTTATTCTATTAAATCACTGAATTATTTTTTTCCTTATGATACCAATAAACTAAAAATGAGAAATACATTCTTATTTTATGATAATTAGATAGAAAATTTGTTAATACATGAGAATAATGATTTCTAATATTTTTTATGTTATGAATATAAAACTTTTTTCATATAATTTAGGATTGTAAAAAATATTTTTTTTTCTTGGAAGTTGTTTTGAATATTTTAAATGGTATTTTGAAGCATCGCACTATGTTAACATTGGGTTTTGGGGCCTGGCATGGCTCAATATTTATATTATGAAAATATTAAATAAATTTTGACATGTGTGCTTATTTTCTCTAAATTAATCAAATAAATCCCAAATATATTATTCAAAAATAACATTTTTACCTTTATTTAATCTATAACATTAGTTTCAACCTGGGAATGGATAAGTATTTTTTCATGTAGGGTGTCCATTTTGTTCCCCATAGTGGGATAAATAATAATTAAATAAATCAATACATTTCATTAATTGTTATTAATAATGAGTAACATAATATTCCCTAGTATAATCCCCATTATGGATATACATATGGTTAGCCACAAAACCCCTGCGATTTATAGAGGGTTATTGGAGGAGGATTCTTTGATGTTTAATGAATGATCACAAATTGGAAATTGGAATTCCTATTAGATCATATGGATATCACTATTTATTTTGATGTGTGACTATTCATCAATGATTGGTCCAAACACAATTATGGGTTTTTTTATATGGATTTATCTTGTTTAGTTATCCTATACAAAATCTGAATTGATATTCCCAGAAAATTTGTTGTTTTAATCAATGGTTGATTATAGTTGATGTTTTTATATTAATATGATTCGAGGGTGGAATCTATTTTGATTATTTCTTAGTTCATCATTTTAAATTATAATGAAAATCAATTTAAGAAACCTTATCAATGGACGAGGTTCATTCATCTTTTCTGGTTTTTAGGTTTTATCTCCCCATTCAATACCATATAATCTTAATAATCCAATTTTTCAGCTATTTTACAAATACCCAATGATTGATCATTTTCCAAATAATTATTTGGATAAACTTATCGTCATCACTGGTTTGGAATTGAGATAGATGACACAGTTGGGATGCATTTTTATGACAGAGGGTGGTGCTCATATTTTGGATCCTCGTGTGTAGATTCTAGTGTCTCATCATGGAAGTGTTATGAGAGATTCTTTGCAATGATATTTGGTAACCGAAAATACTATCACTCATAATGGAAATGATCATATTATCTTATATAATTATTTTAATGTTGGTTCTTTTTGTAGATATGCAATGATGAAAATAAGGGTGAGAAGCATCGAATTTCATTACAAATTCTATCTACACATCATTTACTCACAATTAGCACACATCTATAGCCCCCTCCTATGAATCTATGTTTTAAACATAGAGAAACTTATCACACCCCTTATTACTTGTGTCACATTCCATGTGACTCATCGCTTACAAATCTGTGAGTACTCAAGGAGTCATTGGGTTTACACAAATTTAGGGCCAAGGGAATGACCAAAGTACATGGTAACGACCCGATACTCAGGAGCTTCCAGAGTAAATGGTCATGGACCAAAGTATATGGGAATGGACCAAGGATAAAAGAATCAGGATGGTGGAATCTACTAAATGTTATCCCAAACTATAAAAACAATTTATCATTAATGTAAATGTCTTGTATATGTAGAATGACATATCTTGTGAGAGAGGAAGACATGGGAAGACATAGAGAAGACATGGGAGGTTTTTTAATCGGGGTACACACTTTGTTTTTTTTTCACCTTATGTTGAGGCCCTACTTCAATTTATTTTATACCATTATCAGTTGAGAATGTTCCCATGGTCCATCCCTATATGGGTACTATGTGGAATTACATCCTCAATAAAATAATGTGAAACCAACTATGGTTTTTGTATCATTTAGCATTTCAATAATCACCCCATGTAACATCGGTTGGATCCTCTATCATTTTTTCATTTTACCTTGTTTGGTTTTATATAATCATCATTATCATGTTAGGTATGTATACGATCCAATAATTAGTGGGTTAATCCAATTAATATTTTTGGTTTCCCCCATGGCCCTTGGTGTGATACCCAATCTAGGTATTGAATTTAAAATTTTATAGTTAGTACATTTTTTGGAAGGAGTAATGTTAATTACACATTAGATTAGAACCATCAGGGATATTATACATCTTGGAGCAAGTTCTTCGAGATGTGAATTAACATTATTCAGTAATATGAATCATATGGATAGTAATTTTCTTGATACCACATTTATTATTTTTGTCTTTTATGAGTATATTTCGGGATGTATTACTATTCGGTATTATTTTATGTCTATGATTACTTCATTAAGATTATTTGAATACCACCTTTATTCTTTATGTTAAGTGATTTTTTTCTCAACCATTAGGTATTGTTATACTGACCCCATCATGGGATATGCCTACCCTAGTTGTGTCTTATAATGTTGACATACCATTAAACAAGATCCTAGGTGTACTAGGATCATGCTGATAACAGTGATATTTATAGACTTTTTTTCCTGAAAGTCTGTTGCATTTAACTGCAGTCCCCATTTTCATAGTTGTTTGGTCACTTTTAACTGTTCTAGTGGGGTTTTAGATGTCACATTATGAATGTTATTCCATTTTATATACTCTATTGTGATATATTTGTTATGTTTGTATTATTTTATTTGTTTTATTAACGTCTAACATTGTATGAGTATTTGGATATGTAAATTTGTGTACAGTTACCTTAGGCTATGGTCTCCTATGTGACCAATATTCATACATTGTGTTGTTTTTCACCCCCTCACCCTTTAGAGGTGGGATTTGGGTGTCAAACTCAGCATTCAAATTTCTATGTGGGTTTTGGTGGGTTGGTTCATGAAATAGTTGTATTAGATATATTATTGTCCTATTATCAGTTTTTGAAATTGTTTAGCAATGAATCATGATTGAGAAAGTTAGAAATAGTGTTACAGTTTTTAATGTTCAACTCCTAGTCCATGGAATCTAGTGCTAGTGTGGTGGATTGTGTATCCATTCACCAAGAATTTTATAACATACTTTTTTTAGTTTTACATATTTATAGTATTTTATGGGAAAACAATGGTTCATGAATAATATATTAATTAATTTTTTACATGTCATTATTGAGTCACCTACCCATATATAATCTATTATTCTAGTACATCTTGATTTAATTTTAGGATTCCCCCCACAAAAATAGCCACTCATGATTCCATAGTAGGATCAAGAGAATTATCATATGTGTGGAAACGATTTAGTACCAGGTTTTGTACACAAGGTGGTGCCAACATGTGATTTTATTGTTGTTCCACCACTCATTGAGTACCAAATTTTACTGATAGTACTATTTGGGGATGTTATCTCTCTATGAACATTCCATGAGATTTTGAGGTAGTGACCGCTAATTTTTAGGGTGATATAGACCCCCTGGAATTTGACGAATATCTCTCGGAAGATATTGAGTTTCCTACATTGTGAGGGCACCTCCAGACCAGAAGGTTGTTTGTGGGGTGAGTCTTATTTAGGGATCCATAAGTTGATGGTGGAGTTTGGTCCCTCAAACACAAGATAAAAAATAGCTATCTTTTAATGGATTTCAACATATTTTCAAGGAGGAATGTCATCTTCCCATGCTGTGAGTAGTGTATGGACTATAGTTTTGGGGATACTAGAAGGGAATTGTGGTCGTGAAAAATATTCATCATGGTCCCCTAACCTCTCATGATGGACTACAGATATGGTTTATGTCAATCGTTTTTTATCAAAACCAATTGAGTACAAACACAAAATTTTTTATTAGGTATATATTGTTATTTATTTACATCCTCATTATTTAATATTGATTGCGTGCTATTTACTAGTTGAGAGCTTTCTATGAATGTAAACGACGATAACTAGTCATGGTAGTGAGTGCACGAGATTTGATTCAATGATAACTAGTGAATAATGGTAGACAAGGGGATCTAGAAATGTGATAAAATTTATGAAACAAAATTAAGATATAGGTTCTCGAGTTTAGGGATCTCATGATGGTACTAGTCATCTGAGAGAGAATAAGTGTGTCTCTTATGATTGTTACTGACATCTTGTACATAATTTTCTAACTTAATATGAAACTAATAGAGAGATAGTCAATAGACCACCTACGAAGATACATTGAAAAGAGAATACAATATTGTATGGTGGAGGATATGTAAAATGATAACGGGTTGCAGCTAGATATTGGAAATGGTTTGACTTATTTCGACCACAATCACTGGGTGGTCCACCCCAGGCTCAGAGAGCTAGTTTCTAAAGGTAAGGGCCACTAGAGGATTTTGATACCTTAAACATGAAGGCTTTAGGGATGACTAGTGGTATGCTTTATTAATTATATTTATTAAATACTATATTAATAGGCTCATAAGTCGGTCCCTCCTTTCCAAGTACCTCCATTTTTCGAAATCTAGATGTTTCGGTTTACCCCTTAGCTCAACCATTATGAGTGGAAACTCTAACAAGAAGGGATTCAATGATTACACACTTCTTGCAGTAGTGTGACCTGAAACATAGAGGTGATAGATATTAATGGGGTCTCATTGTATAAAAAATGATTCTATATGAATTTATCTTAGTCATGGACTAGATATCCTTAGTTCTGTCACATTTTGACTATTTTAGGAAGAAGATTCAATATGTCTTTGAGGAAGGGAAATATTTTTCCTTCATCATTAAAATGGATACCTATGTAGAGAAGTATGAACTCACGAACAATATAATACAGATAATTACTCACTAATTAGATAGTATTAACCTTTGGGAAGTAGATGTTATGGGATATCGATTTCTTGTACTGGTGGAAGAGTATAATGATACATTTTTAGAGGACATGTTGGGATTATATAATAATTAAGTGACAAACTAATACATTGACATCCAAAAAGGGACTACAATGATATATTGACTAGTATGTCTAATAGATCCCATGTATCTTAGATGGATGAATGTTTTGTTAGAGTACATTCATTGGAAGGGATTTGTATAACCCAATGTCTCCATCAAGGCATCCCAAGCATTGAATACACCAAAAATGCTGGATGGGACCATGAGGTTGAGTGTGTGTTACCATCAACTGAAACACGTGATCATGAAAAATAATCACCCATTATATATGATAGATGAACTCATAAACTAGTTGATAGGGGTGATATGGTTTCCAATAATTGACCTCTAATCAAGCGATCACCATCTCTGATTATGAGGTGTGTATATACCTAATATAACATTCAGATGTCATTATAGTCATTATGAGTAAATTGTGATTCATTAGTGTGATGAATATCACTATAGTATTAAAGTGTCTTATGAAATATATCATTGTGACATTCTTAAACCGTTATATGTTTCTTTTCATCGATTAAATCCTATTTTACTCAACATTTGGGAAGGATTGTGAATGAAATTTTATGGCGATCCTAGAAATACTCTATGATTAGAAATTTTATAAGAGGATTCCAATGTTAGTCCTATGGATATGAGAGGTCCAATTTATTTGAAATTTATTTTTAGTAGTGTTGGTTTCCATATGAACATTTAATGTTCAGACCATGACAACTCAGGCACCAAACAAGATCATGATGGAGGTATGGAGATTCATTGGGTCAGTAGGATACTAAGGGATATTCATGTGTAATTTTTCCTAGATATCCACAACTATGAATAATTTGAATTCGAAGGGGTATCAAATTATGTTGAAGGAGGGGATATATTATGTTATTAATTAGTTGTGGAATAGATTGATAGACACCACCATATAGTTATTTTAAGAGGATAGTGGTGAGTATGTAGTGTTGTGTGCTGTATTTGTGACTAAGCAGGGATGTTTCCTAATTCAGAGGCAAGAGATGATAAATTTGCAGTCTAGAAAGTTGATACCTCATGAGAAATACTATATGACCCACAATATAGAGGTATAAACTATTGTATTCACAATGAATATGCAGTGGAACAACCTTTGGATGAGTGGTTTATCATTTATTCATACCATAAGAGTCTCATGTATATATTCTAATAGACAAGTATTAAAAAGAGGCAAAGGATATGGATAGAGTTCCTCTATGATTATCACAACAGTGTAGTATATAATTCTTTCAGAGGTGAACATGGTTGCATATTATATTAGTATAATATATTGTTCCCAGTTATTGATTGATGAATTTGAGTATTTGGTCTTATTTCATTGTCCTTTAGTGGGGGATGTTGTGCAACATTATTGTAGTATATGGTTGTTACTTTACCGCTTCAATAGTTTGTTAATGGGGCCTATAACATAGATACCTACTATAATACATTGCGGGATCAAATATCCAGTGGAATGGTCGTGATGGATTTACCTGAAGTTAGGGAGCATATCTTCCTTCTTAGATGATGGATGATGGTACCAGTAAGATCACATAAATGTGTTCTGACATATTTTCATATAACTTCCATTGCGTTGAGTCCATGTGGGGAAATGATATAATATGAACTATAATGTTAGTACTACTGACTGAGAATAAAGTTATGGATAAAAACGTTTTTCCCACTATGACTCACTTGTCATTGGGGGAATGTGGATAAACAGGTTCTAGTGGGTTTATCCAGGGCACTTAAGGTTCAAGTGTGTATTTGGAAAGAAATACATACGGAATTCATGATGGGATTTCCACGATCATCTAGAGGAAATGATTTAATATAGATGAGAATAGACTGAATAAACAAGGTTTCCAACTTCCGATCTATATGAGAGAATATTTTTTTTGAGGGGTTGGGAGTCATTTATGTGGATAAGATAATCCAACATCCAAGTGTCCCACAATTATTGTATCAAATCATGATTCTTTCTTCATGACATGACTGTGGAAAAGATTTTAGGGCAATATGGGATTCAGTTTCCTTTGAGAATCGAATTTAACCTCCAGAATAATTAATATATGGAGCAAACCATTCTTGTCCCGGAGGACATGATACAAGCCTACATGTTTTATATAAGCCGTAGTATTTAGGATCACCTGTCCTGGGTGGAGTTTTTATAAAACAAAAGATACCATTATATCATCAGTATTTCATCATTACAGTTCATTTATGGGAGACCTTGTCGGCCACCGTAGATCTAGGTGACTTAGCACTCATGGTCATTCAGTTGGTTATAGAAAAAAAGATAATGAGATGATCCACTATGTGTAGATAAGGACTGCCCAGAGCTGTTAGATGGGTTATGTGAATTAAAAACAAAGGACTTTAGAGATTGAGGAATGATTTCATCTATTACTGAATCTCTCACCTCAATAAAAATTGAGGATATTTGGTTTGGTTGAATGTTATCTCTGATATTCATTGGTTTCTTCATGATACTATGTATGGTTAGGGAGTTGGCACACCACTTAGCCCTACCGCAATTGTTAGGTTGAGTACATTATATCTTCCATGTGTTGTAGATGTGGTGGTATGTGGATGAACCATGACATGATAGAAATTGGGGAGATATGGACATCAAGGATTGATCTAAAATTTTATAGTACATTATAGTGACCATGGATCTAAACTAGAAGAGAATTCGTTGGCAATCAAATACCATGGTTCATGTTTAGGGGAAATACTAAATTATTTTGAAGCACAGGAACAGTAGTTCAAAATATGAACTAAATACCCTCATATTTTTATTATTGTTTTTTAACAATAGGATTAAAATCACTAGTGTGTGAAGATTTAAATGACTTTATGTATTCCTTGTAATGTTTTGGAAATTTTTAAATTATATTTTTTAATCTAAGCCCTAAGCTAGGGTGGGATTCTTGGTCAAAGTGAGGTTCATTATTGATATAAGAGAAATATTAAATATATTATATCACCCACTAGTAGTTTATTATAAATAATGTTATTAATCATGAATAGAGTGTCAAATGAGAAATATGAGATCAACATTAAAACCAGAATGTAATTATTAACCGAGGTGTGACGTAATCTTTTTGTGAGTTAGGTGTTCGACTTAAACTCACCCATGGGAGGAATTATTATTAAATAAGGTAATATATTTTTTAATAGTTACAATTAATTTCAAAACTAATCCTCCCCTATAAAATCACAATTATGGAAAATACCTAGTGTTATACACATAACCCTATAAATTGAGAGAGGTCCATTCGTGAAAGATTCTTGGACAATCAATGACGGATCATGGATTTGAAACTCAAATGTCAAAATAAGGATATGGATATCAAAAACGATAGTGATGAAACTATTATTTGTCATTGGTCGATCCATACTATGGGTAAGAAATTAAATTTATTTTGATTTATCAAATTTACTTATCCCAGATCGAAAAAAAAACCAATTTACATAAAAAAAATTAATTAGTAGATGAAAAATTGATTATGGTTGATATTATACATTAACATGATATGAAAATTAATAGTATATGATTATTTCAGGTTACATCAGTAATTATCTAATAGAGATGAATCAATACCAACCTGAAAAATGGCTGAGGTTCACTCCACTTTTTGTGTTTTTTGCGTTTTGATCCTATTTATCGTGACATTATCATCGAAATCCCATTTAGATAGAGGTTTGACAAATATATTGTGAATGATCATTAGAGATATAAATATATGGAATAATGGTTCATCAAAAATGGATTCGGATCGATATAAAATTGGTGTTTATCACACATTGAGATTAAAGAGGATCGATTTCAGATTTGGTGATCCTCAATTGTGAGTTTTCACAAGTTGGATCATAAATGTGAAGAGATATTCCTTAATATGTGATTAATGTGGCCACAATCTAATCACCAGTAACAGGGATGTAGAAATGATCCAAGATCCACATCTACCAGTGGTTATATAGGAATAATCAATAAAATCTGCACCATGAGTGAGATGTATAGAATAGTATGGACATTCTGTGAAAATACCAACTATATATGGTGGGTTATAAAAGAACCCACAAGGTGTACACTACAATTGCAGTTTAAGGGAATATGGATAGAGACAAATATAACACTACATATTCAATGTATCATAATCCATGAGACATAATGATGGTGGCTCGTCATGTACCCTTCTGGTGCATGAGCATGGACATGGTAAAGAACATGGTAACAACTAGAATAAATGGGAACAACCTGGTACTCAGAAATGGCTAGAGTACATGGGATCAACTAGAAGTACATGTGCACATGAAAAGGAACACAAACTCAAGCATCAGACACGTACCGATTTCTGGATACCCCTCTCAATTCCATGAATCCTTAAAGGATAAGATATGTATTTGGAGAATGGAATGTTGTATGAGATGGTGATACATAGGTAAAACCAAGGCATAACAAACATGATTCTTACACACATTACATGTCGTGTACCTTTCCAAGGATAACTGAGGCCATACATAACATCATATTAGAAAGTGGTCTAGTTCCATAATTCCATAATAATGAGGATATAGTGTATCATATCATTATATTAATAATATTGTGATCCCCTTTATGGTTTTTTCTTAGATAGAGTTTTAGTAATATTTCTATGTGACTAGGGTGGCATCCTCTATCGTTTATTCATATTCCCTTGGTGGGTCTGGAGTATTCTTATTGACCAAAGTATGGGGGATAATCATCCCCTTCTTAATGGGTTAGTCTACATAGTTTTTTTATTATTCCTCATGTTCCTTGATGTGATCCCTTCTCATTGTATCATGAATAATGATGTCCAAGGGAGTAAATATTTAGAGAGGCCTATCATGAAAAACCCCTCAAATTAGTTATATAGTTGTGGTATTTTCTCATATAGCAAGTTCAACAAGATGATAATTAACTTGAATCTTAAATTAGAATCATATGGGTAGTAGTTTGGTTGATACCTCCTTTCAACATGGTATCTATTATAAGTATATATGTGTGTTATTTTTTCTATGTAACATATTCTGATTTCCATGAAGGCATGATGATGAGAAAACTACTCTCTTGATTCTTTATGTTAAGTGATTTTGGAGTGTCCTATTTGGTATTGTTATACTCATCATTGTGTAGGCTATTGCAGTACATGTTGTGTCTTATGAAAACAGTAATATAGTTGAAATATATTGAGGAATACTATGAGTAGGTGGAGAGTTGTGAGCTATAAAAACCATGGTTCACATTGGCTTGATGCATTTTAAGGTAGTAATCTCTTTCATATTATGTTGGATCGTTATACATGTTTTGTGGGATTGTATTTTTCTTTTTATAATTTATAGTTTTTTTATCGCAACATAATGTTGGATATATATTATGTATGAATTATGATATTTTATTTGTTTTATGTTTAATTATTCTATGGATATTTAGATATATGTGGGTGAGTGTGTTTCTTGTTACCTTAGGATAAGGCCTCCAACGTGCATGATATGTCTAATTTCCACTACCCATCAGCCTCTAACATATTAGAGGTAGGATTGGGGTGTCACACTTAGCTAACCGCTAGCTATTCATGTCCTAGTGGTTTGGGTCTTCACATTTATTGTCATATATTAAAGAAGTAATGAATTAAAATCAGAAACATCTTAAAGAAATAAGGTAAATAAATTATTAAATGTTCTGGATATTTAATGATGATGTGTTGTAGATACTAAATGTTATTTATTATCAATATGTAATGATTAATGTTAGAAAATTATTGTATTATTTTAGTTTATTCTTAACTATGAGAAGTGTCTCATTTCTATGTTCTCTTATAAATGAATCTCAGAAGAAATAAAAAATTCAAAACATTATTATAATTTTAATGATGATGATTCAACATCATCAGATGTTTAAAATGTTGAATTATTATAAGATGAGGAATATTTTCAAATCATTTAAAAAAATGGTGAAATTTTTGGATCTTATCAAAAATTAAAATAAAATTACATTGTTTTTAAATATTATAATCTTCTAAAAATAAATATTAATTTAAAAACAATTTTCTAAAATTATTAAACTACCATTAGAATGAGAGACTAATTTTATTCAAGTATGAATTCTTTTTATTTGAAATTAGTATTTACTATAAAACATGAAGATAATAAATTGAAGAATTTTTTGGCTTATTTAACTTTTTACATGGATGAAATTTAAATATATTATATAAATTTTAAAAATAAAATTAATGAAATGCTATAGTTTATACATAAAAATGAATAATTTTGTTCAATTAATTTATTCATAAGAGTGAATTTTTTTTCCAACAGTGAATGGAGAGGCCACTATAAAAATTCAATTTTCATTTAATAATTTTCAATCATTCAATTATCATAAGGAATTTCTTTCTGAATATCATTTATATGTTCAATATAAATGAGTAATGGAAATAACGGTTCATAAATTTCAATTTATTAATGTTTAGAAAACAAATACCATGTGAGTACTAAGAACATTGTTTTTATATTATTGGTAATGGATGTAGATTACTTGCAGCTTGAACAAGGTGTACATGGATAATGAGTGATATTGATATATGATAGGTTATATGTTTATATTTGGATAAATGAAAAATTTAGTGGTGGTGAAATTAATTTTAGAGAAAAAAACATATTGAAATCAATATAATTCGTGATGTTTCATTAATTGGAAAAAAATAATTTAAAAAAATAATTTCTTATGAATTAATCACAAACATTTAAAATTTATTCAATTATGTGATGATGGTTATGTTACAAATTTCATGACTGATAAATGTTTTATTCAATGATATGAATGTAACAGCAATCTATCCACTTATAAGTTTGTGGATGTTTATAAACCAAATCTTCATGAATATAGAGATTGAAATTTACATTGTTTTTTTGATATAAATCTATCTTGGATTTTTCTTTGAAGTATAAGTCCCAGAATATTTTATAAATAAACTAATATTTCTTGGAAAGGCTTTGTTAGGATCGAAAAAATAATATTTTAACACTTACATGCATTGGGATCTTTTTCAATTTTGTAAGAAACATAAGTGTAGTTTAAAAATAGTTTGTGATGATAAAAATTTTAAAGCATTATAATTTTTTTAGGTATTTATTTTGTCCAAAAATATTTTGGTGCATAGGGGTAAAACACTATGTGTTGACCTTATTGATAATTACACTAGATTCACCTGCACCTATTTTTTGAAAAGGAAATAAATGGGGGTTTCAATTTAAATTATATCAAATTATTGGTAAAAATGTGAGAAACAGTGAATTTATTACATTATATAGTGATCATGTGGATAATTTATAAATTCTAATGTTGATATTTTTTTATAGAATACATAATATTATAAATAACTTCATGGAACCTCAAATAGGATATGGAAATGTAATGACTAATAATGAAATATTATTCTTTAGAACTTTTTAGAGAAATTTTATGAGAATATTTTATTTAAATATATTATTATCTTGAACCTAGGAATTCTTCTTTATATTCTACAAATCATGTTTTACAAAATCCTTGTCATAATAATAATATTTTTGAGTTTTGAATTGGTATAAAAACAAAAAATTAAACACTTTTAGGTATATATATGAAAATTATTCATTTTAAATACAAATGATCCGCATAATAAATTTGAACCTAAGGATAATTTAAGAATCATTCTTGGATATATTAAAACTAGAAAATCCTATGGTTTTTTTTGTAAACAAAATAATCATGTTGATGAAATTGTTCATGTAAAATTTCAGAAAACTAATCATGTTTTGGTAATGTTTCCATATTTTAGTCCTTAGAATGATACCATTCATACTAATATTATTCATTTTTAAATACATAAAAAAGAAAATTGATTATAAATGAAATTTAAATTATGTTACTATATTTTCTATATCCAAAAACTACATTAACAAAATAAGTACAATCAATAATGGCAGTTAAACTTTCCTTTATTACTTATAATGTAGTTATTTGTATGAAATAATATCTCATATATTATCATTGGATATTTAATCTAATATGTTAATACAATAAGTTCTTGAAGATATAAATGAACTTATAATGAATTCCTATACAAATTGAACAAAAAATTGTTGTTGATTTTTTGTGTAATGAATGTTTTATGTAGTCCATGATATAATAACATCATAAATTTTAATGGAATCATTTTTTATCCTTATTAGGTTACTAAAATATAATATGATTATTTGAGTAAATTGGATTTTAAAAATGTGTTAAAAATGGAATTATTATAATGACTAATGAAATGGTTAATATCATAATAATTTTTTTTGATATATTTATATTTAAATAAATTTTATTTCATTGATAGGTAGAATTATAAGTATTAATATGTTTAAACTAAATGCGTGGTATTATCATAATATTTTTATTTTACCTGACAGTTATCACCTAGAAGTATGATTGAAATATATGAATATGAATAAATGTGTTATGAAAAATAATTTTCATAAACATGTATAAAATGACTTAATTCAGTATTAATTGGTTATAAATGAAAAAAATGTCTTCTGTAGTTAAAATTATTATTTTTTAATTAGTAAAAATAGATTATATATTTTGAATTGGAATATAAAATTTTATTAATGATAAAAAATTCATTTTTTTCATAATAAAATTTAAAAATAAAATAAAGGAATTTCAATTTTTTGTGAACATATAAAATTTCTTCTATTCACTCTATATCTCCTTTTCATAACATAGTACCACCCTATTAATGGTTAATATATATTAAATATTATGTTTTCAAATGATGAAGTAATCCCCTAATCCAAATCATTCAATGTCACTTTTTCTTATTCAACATCTTTTAAATATATGAAATCTGTCATAAAATAATGAATTCATAATCATTGATATAATTATATGTAATTATGGTTTTTGTAAACCAATTTTCTACCTCCTTTCCATCAAATTAGTAATAATGATATCACTTATGTGTTTGTATGTACTACCACATCCACATGACAATATTATTCATTACCCATCAATATATACATATTTGAATGTATGATAGATTTAATATTTATATAGGATCTTTATGAAATAAAATTAAACTATAATTATAATTTCATACCTACTTCCCATAGTATATAAATTGCAAACATTATGGATGCAAATATTTGGATGACAATCTCCACAAAGATATGTGAATCAATATTTGTTCAAATCTAAATTTAAGGTAGTTAGTATATAATTAATAAATATATATGATTATTTATTTAATAATTTTGATTATATAATTATAATAAGTCATCTACCTTTTCACATTCATATCTTAGGAAACTGATAAAATCGCTCACGCATTTGTGTGCAGTACCACTTCAACGAAGTGTTGTCATCCGTTATTCATTGCAACATTACATGTCCAATAATTATGATATATTTAATGGTAAAAAATAATATGATAGATCCATTTTTTACTGAAAAGAAAATAATAGAAAATATAGTATGGATGAGTTCATAAAAGAATACATTACTTCATGCCAACAATTAATGAGAATAGAGATCAAATATCATTATCATAGTATGATGTATTATAATCACTATCCCAATCAGATTAATAATCAGAAAGACCATGGGACTATGTAATGATACATGGATTCTGATATGAGTAGTCTTTCCCATGTCTTTCTTTCATAAGAGGAATAGGTAACAATCCCCCATCATCTATAACATCATCTTTCCATTTGGATAAAGTTTGACTATAGGTTTGTTTTTTTTTGGAATCTTCCTCTGCATCATCCCACCTTTCATCGGTGTCTCGAATTTCACCTTATTTGGTAATTTAATTTTAAATATATGAAAGATTATTTCCATCAATTTTATTATGTTTCCCCTCAAATGAAGGACCAATGTCATTCTTCAATACTTCTTGAGGTCATCCTTCCATCATCTTAGGTATTCGCTTCATTATCAAGAACCAAAAATGGGGGTGAAGCCAAGGTTAGATCTACCCAATTCAATCCAACATTCCTCCAAGTATATTGTAAATTTTGTTGAGGAATATCTCCCACCACTTATGGAACACCACCATTAATAAAATATTTTCCTTTTTCATTATGGGATTTCCTTTCACCCACAAAAATATCTTTATTCTTAATTGTCTCCTTCATCAAATTCATCTTACAAGAGGCCTCATGATCCCTATTTAGCAAAAAAAAAATACAATATTATTTTAACAATTTTCTTTCAGATGTTCAATAACAAAATATTCTATATATAAATTAGGTAATATTTCATATTCTAATTTTTTATAGGTTTCATCATACAATGGAGACTAATAAATAAAGAACCTAGATCTACATAAACTAAGAATCTAGCATGATGACCAAATTTCACACCTTCTTGAATGTTATTTTTTTTGAATCATCTAGTAATGTTTTCTAAGTTTATTTTGAAATAAAATAGTTTTATCAATATTATGTGAATATTTCATTTTCTTGTAAAACAATATAGAAGGATATTTTTATTATGTTCAATGAAATGTCCAAATTTTCAATCATATGTATTTTTCATCTATGAAAACATCAAATAAGTATTATTATGTTAGATTTTTTAAATGATATTATGATTTCATCAACATGTTTCCTTCCCATATGGTCTATCTGTATAGACAAATGATTTTTCAAATATTATGTTTTTGAAGGAAAATAATATGAATCTAAAAACTGGGCACTATAGAAAAATAAATATGACATAAGGTTTGGTGTGAAGGGTGGAATTAATAACCAATAATAATTATGAAATTAAATACCAAGGGAAATTCTTCATGAGAATGGGATTTTATTTATGTGTGGATAGAAAGTCCACTGAGCTTTTGGTTGTAATGAAATTAAAAAAAATCACTACTATCAAAGGATTCTACTATAACAAGATGATGATATATTCAAATTAATTCCCAATTCACCAAGGTAAATTTCCTTATGTATTGTTAAGGTACAATATCCAACATTATGCAATAATTATAGGTGAGGGTTAATTTTGTAATGAAATAGTGGAGGGTATATTGGTTATATCCTCATATTTAGCTAATTATTTAATTTTCTCTCCATCTTTTCACTCATTTATATATTCAATATCGGATAATAAAATTTAAAATATCCATTGAACTATAAGAAATCATTTATATATAAATAATATTATTAAAAAAATTACTATCTCTAGGTTATGTTAATAATTTCTCATTATAAAACATAGATAGGCCATATTTGAAAACTATATTATTATACCTATGATTAACTCTGATATAATCAATGATATTTATTTTCAATTAAATAATAATGTGTAAATGTGATTTTTGATAGGTGGAGATTCTAATTTTGGATGGAGATATTAAAAAACATATGTTTATAAGGGTAAATAATTCATCTATATGTGTCTACTTCCACCTCTAGTATCCCAACATAATTAAATCCTTTGAGAGGATGAGTATATTAACAAAATTAATAGGAATGGTATCCTTCTCATAGTTGGTGTAACTATTATGTATGAATGAAATGATATGATTCCGGAAGAACTACCTTTAAAAAAACCAAGGAATAAAGATGATTTTTCCATTGATCATATCCCTAATGAAAAACCTATGTTCAACTATCTCTATAAGAGAGATGTAGTTGAATAAGTAGAATAGATAATATAACTAATGGTTTTATGTTAGAAGGTATTTATATGAACTAATATCTCACTATATGGACCCCAAATTCTATTTAATAAAACTAAATATGGTTTTAAGAGGATGTTCATTGATTATAATGTAATAGTAGTAATTACTATAAATAATAAGAACCATATACCAATCATTGATTACATGTATGATCAATATTAAGTTTCCCATTAATTTTTATTTATTGATCATAGTTTGGGGTATCATCCACTATGAGAAAAAAATTATGGTATTCCAAATATTAAAGTTCATATGAGGTGTGGAAATTATAAATTTATAGTGATTTTCATTGGATCAACTAGTGTGCCTTCAATTTTTATAGATATAATTAATTTAGTATTAAAGGATTGGATTAAAAAAAATTATTATGGTATTTAATAAACATATCTTGATATTCATTAAAATATATTATGGTCGTTAGATTTATTTTTGAATAATTATTAGGAGACAATAATAAATTGACATATATAGAAAATTTATCTTTTGATAATATTAATTTCATGAATTTTCCTTTCATAGAAATTTTTTCCATATAGATGGAATATTATTTAATCCTTTAATGAATATGGTAGCAATGTAATATAAAAAATCAATGAATATAACTAATGTATATACCTATATTATATTTATTGGTTACAACGGAATATTTGTTTAATGTTTTTATCTATTATATAAATCATTTAAAATGTTGAAAAATTATGGGGTGAAGTTCATATTTTCAGATATATATATAAAAATTTTAACTAATGAATTTCGTTGTTGGTCAACAAAATGATATTAAATTTACAATTGTAAATAGATATATTTATTCTATATAGTGATTCTAAAATAAAGGAATGTATATTTTTACATAGGTCAAATGAGAGAGTCAATTCTTAAGAATCATGTTAGTTAATGATTCATGGATATAATTATCCATCCCATGATCTAGAATTAGGATCATTAATATTTTTATTGATCGAAGAGAGGAAATAAATTATTAATAAATATGTGAAATATATATGGATCATAAAATATTGAAATACATATTCTTCATCTCATATCTAAAATTAGGGTAAACGAAATGATATGAACAACTCATGGAGTATGTTTTCTAAGAAAACTATAACATTTTAATGGAAACTAATATGAATAATGAATTGACTCATAATGGGAATGGGTTTTAGGACAAAAATAAGTATTTTTAATTAACCAATATTTATTTATATTTTAATTGTTGATATGGTAGTCATTGTGGAAGGGGGATTATAACATATATACCAAATAATTTTCAAACCATCCTTATTTGAGGAAATAATTTGTTATCATATTGATGATAAGAATATTATGCAGAACAAAAATCCATGTCAGATGAGAAGTTAGAAATAATTTTCTATGAAATTTTTTTATTTAATTTTACAATAGCTATGTATTCTTTCCATGCCTGGTTTAAAAAATAGAATTATCAGATTAATATAAGAACTCAAATTTTACAATACACGACGGCAATACCAAAATATGTTGAGATTGCAAAAAAATTATGATAGGTTAATAGGAAATGGAAAATTCTATTCTATATGCCATGATAGTCATTTTTCAATTGGTAAAGGATATGAGTAATTATTATAAATGATTGATGAAACCTCTACCTATTCCTATGTGGAAATGGGATATCATTACTCTATAATTTTAACAGGATTTTAAGACTCTTATAAAGTATGATTCTATAAGTGTTCTTATTTTCACCCTACCATATCTACACATTTCCACACTATAAGTATGATATCCCTCTAGATCTCGTCAAGTAGATATATATTAATGATTTTGTGAAACATCATAACCCAAGTCATCAGATTACATTCAATCATGATCTATGACTTGAATCCCAATTTAGAAATATCATTCCAAATTCTCGTGAAAAAATTTATATTTACGCAATGGACATCATCCTAAAACGGATCGATAGACTAATGTTTTATTCGTACAGTAAATGAATTGGTGAGGTCGCACCCAATTGACATTAAGGTTGTGTGGGGAGAGTACTTTTCTTTAACTATAATTCATATATAATAACATATTTTATTCAAGAATACAAATAGAAACATATGTATAATTTAATGGAAAGAAGTGTCGTACTCCAATATATTGGGATGGAGTTGGTTATAGGAAGCTTTTTGGATTAGATCCCATTGAGGAAACACCAGGGAATTCTTGTACTACATAGAATCACAATAAGGAATCTCAAATTAAAAAAATAGTATGATAAAAACCAAATTATGAATTTAATATTTTATTTGGGAGATATGAATTTTTTAACGGTATCTCTATTAAAGTCTGATTAATTTTTAAACAATAGTGTTAAGCTATGTCATAGGAAACTCTTGAAATTATAAAAAAAATTAGAACTACAGTTTATCATTTAGAAATGTCGCATTGAATCTCTAAAGTTTATGATGTGTTCCATAAAAATTTGTTGAGAAATTACTTGTGAGACAGAATGAATGTGATAAAATATATGAAAATCGAATTTGAACATGATTTATCTTACTGTGAAGAGCATGCCAAAATTCTTAACACCTAAGAAAACGTTCTATGAAATTGGATGACTCTATTAGGAACTGTACATTGAAGAAATAAAAATATAAATGATGTGGTGTGGGAACATAAAGATGTTATGATGAAGATGTAATCATATCTATTCAAGAGCATAAATTAAATAAATTGTACTTATGAAATTTTTGAAATAGGGATGAATATAACACTTGAGCATCATTTATAGTATTATTTTCATTATAATGAAACAATCACACAATGAAAATTGCTTTATTCAAAATTGGAATTAAAAACGAATTTAAATATTTTTATAAATTAAATATAATGAAAATAATTTTTTTAAATCATCCTTGTGAGAACTATTTTAGGAATATTTTTTAATATTTTTTAGATAAATTATATTTTGGTTCAAATGGTAAAAAATACCTAATTTAAAAAAACAGTCAACATTAGGTAATTTTAATGATATAAGAATAAATTATTGATTTTTAAACATTTTTATATAAAAATATATATATATAATATATAATATAATTCATATAAAAATATAATGTTGACCTTATTAAAATATTCTCCTCATTTTTGATATCTAAATAATGTATTTGTTAAAAAACTGTTTTTAGTTTTTATATCATAACAATGTATATATTAGGTTCCACTCTATTTCTTTTTTGTTTTAATAAAAAATAACACTAATTTGGTTTAAGATAATAATATTTTTCATAATTTAATTATCATTAAACTTATTTTTTCTTTAAATTCATTTTTAGGTTGAATATAATGATTTTAAAAATGATTTCGTTTTGTTTTTTATAGTTATTTTAAAATTAATTTCATAGAATTAAAAAACATTCAATCTTTTAAAGTGGATTAAATATTAATAATATTAATAATAAATATTAGGTAAAATTCTAAACATGATTTCTCTTCAAAATAAATAGTATAAACAGTAATAATTAGATACAATAATTTAGGTTAAAATTTTTTTATCATAGGTTAAACTAAGATATAAAGATAAAAATGCAATGTGAATATTTATATATATTATTTTATTGAATATATTTCAACTTTATCATATCTTATAATTTATTTACTACCCATTTGGTTCCACATTCCCAACAAATTTCTTTATATTATTTAGTCATATTATTTAATTCTATGCTTGTCCCTTTCTTTATTTATAGTAGGGAACTTCTTTTCCTCCAATATTTGTAATAATAAATCGCACTACCTCAAAAATTATCCACCAATTAACCATTATATATTCCTTACTGTTTATTATATTTTTTAATTATCATAATCCCATTATATGAAGGATTAATGTGTAAGCCAAGGGAAGACTCTAAAAGAAATTTTATTCATCATTACTGACACTTGAATTTAATTTATTCATACACATCCTACATATATTTTGTATTAATATAAACATAATAAATAAATTATTTTCAATATAATAAGTTGTTATTAGGTTTATGGGAAGATAAATTTCCACCATCTTTGTAATAATTCTAATGAAAATGTATAACTCTTGTATATGTGTGGACAACCACTTCCATATAGAGATAAAACTCATTTTCCATCATAATCATTCATGTTTGGTTGTTATAATGTATTTAATGTTTATATATAACTTTTTTTTATAATCATGATTAAATATTTATATTGTAACACCCCAAGCATCCATTGTACACTTCCATTTGAATAATACAACAGCGTGTGTTGTACACAACTTCGAGTTCTAACACACCACAACACATCAAACTAGCCGTTATGAATAATAATAACCACTTTTTAAATTTTATAAATTTTAACATTCAAAATAAACATTATTTTTGGATTTGGAATATTGAAATTTTCTTAGGGTTTGTGTTTTTTTGGAAAACATTCAGTTTTTGATGATTAGTTAAAAACACGGAGTTATAGTTTAAAACTGAATTTTTATTTAAATAAATATTTTTTTATTTAAATTTATTTTAGGTCAATATAGATTCATAATACCTATAAATGTTTAATGTAATTCATTGGAGTCTTTTTATAATAATTTTAGATATATAAAAATTTTATTGAACTTTTTACCGTCTTTTACCCACCTCCTAGGAACATTTGAAAATTTACATAAAACATAATTTTAGCACTTTTTTTAGTGGAATTTCAAAAATCCGTGAAACACAGTTGATATAATTGAGTGAAATGTGGTTTAATAAGATGAAAATAAATTTTTTTGAATAGTAATTTTTTACTTTTATTTACTGAGATTAAAAGGTAATAAAGTAATTAAGAGTAATAATGATATTATTATTACCCTCACACATGTAATAATTCTATTACATATGTATAATTCGACCAAAAATAATCTTAGGTAGAAAATATGATCCTTTTTGGTCCACTTGTATTAGATTATGACATTTATTATTTTTTTATTTAAAGAAGATTTAAAATAGTCAAATTCAATGTTTAATAATTAAATCTTTTTAATATAGGGTTACACATAATATAAATTCGATTATAAATATTCATTATAAATATAAAATTATTTCCTACATAATGGTATTTTATTTATAATTTTTAGACATTAAATAATAAAATTTATTTATGACACAATGATGATGCCGTAATTTCCATATTAATGAAAGATTAAAATAATTCATATTATAAATATACAAATAAATTTAATTTCTAAAATTTAATGAATTACAATAATTTTATACCATAATATTGCATGTTAGGGTTGACTAAATGTATTTAGTTAATATTAATAATGTTTTTAGGACTTAAAAAAATCAATTATTAAATAATGTCAAAATGGACATAAATGAGTTTTTAAAACAAATTCAATATTATTGGTTGATATAATAAGAAAAAAATATAAAGATAGGACAAAAGACATAAAAAATAATATGTCTATCATTAATCAACCACTTGAGGTTCTCTTGGATGTTTATAGTATGTTTATTATCCATATAATATAAAAATAGAAAGAGACGTGGTAAACGTCAATCTATTTAACTAAGAGTTAAATCTAAATGATAAGGAAAATATAGTGAACCAAACCAGTATAAAACCAGTTAGTTGAGAGGTTTTAGACCCATCCTTACCTTATACTTTTAATAAGTCATTTTTCAGACATTAGAAACCTAAATTGATTTTATTATACAATAAAAAATCTAACTTTTAATAAGGTGCCACTCACCCCTCTTATAAAAGGGAACTTCCCCTTTTCTCTAATTAACACCATCAATGCCATTTGGATCGGCCAAAACCTACCCAAATACCCTCTCATTTGTCTTCCCTTCTTCTTATAGGAATTATTTTAGTTATAAATCCCACTTAAAGATCCCTTTTTATCAAATCAAATACAAGAACCCGAAGAAGAGGTAAATATCTCACCCCTCTTTCATGTTTTTTTATCTTCCACTTCTTCATTCACTGTTGTTTACATTCTAAAATAATAACTCCAGTATCTTCTATATAATATTATTTTATTATAAATATATTAACACCATATTAATTATTTTATCCATCATTTGAATGACATGTCACCATACGGGCATACGTACAGCTTACCATCTCCATGTCGTGGTGTAATTGTTACTCAATACAATACTATTAAGATGGGTATAATAATGATGTATAAATAATTTAAATAATAAATATAACATGATAATGATCATTTATATATGATATATCGTTTTATTATATATGATTTTAATATCAAAATAATGATATTGTCGCTCGTGCGTACGTATAAATTACCGTCTCCACGAACACGATGAGATTCATTCCCCATCATATCCATTCAAGTCTAAATTTCATTATATGATTAAGAATAATGTTTAAATACTTAATATAGTTATGAATATGAATAATATACAAATTATCCATAACAATCATTACTTATATAAGAAACCATATAATGGAAAATGAATCAGTTAACACCAGAAACGACGATAATACAAAAATGATATAAACAAAGAATTATTAAAAGATCAAATATGATATCATATTAATGTATATGATTCTTGGATAATTTAATAAAAATTATTTCCCCATTATATATGAGGTTAATGTAGCCTAGACCAAGGACAAGTACAAGGTAATGGTTAATTTCCCAATCTCGTTATTATCCAAGGTTGATTTTATGTAAGTATCTTCTGAGACATATATATTATCCATGTCCATGTTTCATGAAAGAGTTTTCAAGGGGATTATTTTAAGTGAATTTTTTACTAAAACATCATTTTAAATGTTTGAAATATTTTTTCTCATAAATAATTCTCATTAATGTCCATGTTCTCAAAAAAATGTTTTTAAGGATTTATTTATATAGACATGAATGTTTTTTACAATGTTAATTCCACTAAAAAGATTAAATGTGTTATGGGACACATTGATTCAAAAATTCCTTTAAATGTCATTCTTTTTAAATTGTTTTACTTTTAATGGTTTTCCTGAAAATTGAGTATTTCTCTCAAAGAGTTCTACAAATAATTTTCATATATGTCAACATATTTGGATGGATTTTAAACATGTTTGAAGTTGATTTATTATGATAAAAATATTCCATATTGTATTGAAGGTTTTGAGATATGTTTGACTGTGGATGAATTATTTTTATACCATTAATGATTATGGATAAAGTATTGACGTTTTATATTCTAGTTTTTATATGAATGATTATGTTATGTTTAAACCATTTCATATGAGGAATGCATCAGACTTATTAAGAGATGGGTGGAGCCCGCTATAACTCCTCGATTAATCGATAGTTCTCATGAGACAAACTTGTGTATTGGCACAAGTCATTGAAAAAATCTTATTTGTAATCTTGGCACAAATCCTTGACTTTGTCGTTCAGATGTCTGGAATTATGCATTCCATCATTATGAATGTGGAAATTGATATTGCATGTAATTATTCATCTAGTAGAATATCCATTTGAGTACGTAAATGGCATTATTTTGATTTATATTTTCTATATTATGGTGAAGTTTATGTTGAAATGGTTTTTGTTTTAGTTCTATACATTTCCTTAAATTTTTATTATTATTTATGAAATTTTCCATTGTATTATTATCCTTACTGGGCATATGGGATCACCCCTTTCTATGTTTTATTTTTTCGAGGATGCTAAAAAGTAAATTATGGCTGACCTATAGGGATAGTCAATGGGATATCAGTGTTGTCAATGGAATAATGTTGTAGTAGTTTTCCATTTTATGATGTAATGTAAACCTTATGAATGTATCCAGTACTTCCATGGATACTAAACTATTTGGTATTTCGAGACATGATCTTTTGTGATCATGCCAATGATACGTAATAATGCACCGACTCTGGGCTTCTAGGGTCCAGGTGTTACAGTTGGTTTTAGAGGAAGTTTAGTACAAAACATTGAAACTAGATTAAGATAAACACTAATAAGAGAACATATCCCAAAGATAAACATTGATGATTAGTATGGAAGAATAACCTAGAATTTTTGTACTGTAGAGATTTTCTCAAGACCCGCCTTCACAAAAAGGAGGGAAGAGTCAGCAGATCACTATGCCCTTCTTTCTTTAAGTTGAAGGAGAGATAATGACGCCCAAAACCCGCCTTATATTGGTCCCAAAGTGGCGACCAGGACCAAGGGAATGACATCACACACTAAATGGAAGGAATTAACCTTTTTTCTTTTAATAGGATCATGAGATAAGCTACTGAATCCTGCAACACCAAACTAAAAGTTCACGTAATGCCATGAACCATTCCCAATACATGTTACAAAAGTAAAATCCACAATGTATAAGGAGACTACAATTAAAAATACCCAAATGAAAGAAAAACAACAACTGTGATGATCTTTCACAAGACCTGAGCTAGTACAATCCATCATGATCCCTGAAATTCTACTAGAAACCTGAAAGAAGTTTTATAAACGTAGGTTGGGCATACAAGTATCCTCCATGGGGAAAAACCAAAGACACTCATGCACAAGTGGGGAGGCATACTAATTACCTACGAGAAAAGTGATAACCAAGCACCTCACAAGGAAATAACCACCCAAGCCTCACCAAGTCACACACCCCAAATAACACAAGTCAAGTAATTTATAGTAATATCACATCGATGTTTAGGTAACCTGCACTACTTTCCCACTGGTTATTGATGACATCCTACACATCAAACCAATCCCTCCATTATCATCGCAGTCCCACTACCATACCTCGCCCACACACACCTGGGCCACAACCACACATCCCGCCCGCAAAAACCTGGGCCACAACCACTAACCCACCCGCAGACACCTGGGCCACAACTGTTACATGTAACCACATCTGCAAACACCTAGTCCAAAACAACCACTGCCACGCCCGAAGACACCTAGGCTAGAAGAACTACTGCCATGCCCGAAGACACTTAGGCCTCATCCCAATGATACATGGGAAACCACCTGCCCGCACAAACCTAGGCCAACTACCACACTACCATGCCCAAAGATTCTTGGGCTAATAATGGTCTTCATGCCATCTCAGCCTTCCCGAAGATACTTGGTCTATCCGGGATAGGGAGCAGAAAGGAGCTAATAACCAGCCACTAATATAAGTGTTGGGAAAAACACCCTCCCCCATGAAATGGGGGTGTTCAACACTAAGTGCTCAACTTGGATGGGGTGAGAATAAGAAAAAAACTACATGTACATGTATTGGAAACAAACACTCACCCAATCTAGGTTTTTCTTCAGAAAAACTAAAGAACATTCCTTACTATTCATTCATAAGGGAAGAGAACAGTACCCAAGTATAAGTGACAACTCACACCAAAACGAATCCCCATTTGTCCCATCCTTGCCTTTATGTTTATTAATAATGTTTAAATAAGTTTCTGCACTACTGGGCAAATAACAGCATACGAACAAACCAAGGGATAAAGTTAGAGCCAACAGAAATTTAAGCATTCACACCCGGTTCTATTACAAATTCACAACAACAATGGGATAAGGGAGATCCCTCGAAGTACTGGAACCAATGAAAACCCCAAGATATATCCCCATGTCCCCAAAAAAATACAGGATCCAACAGTTTCTCAACAACAGAGGATCTCACCCCAATTTTTGATACAAACGGAGGATCCCATCCTCACCCACATCACCCCTAGCAATCAAAACCCCCATCCAAGAAAACCATAAGGTCACCTATACTCATCCAGTGGAGGAAACCACCAAACCAATACTACCAACACAAGACAAACACAATAGGTATTTTTATATTTAAAAGATTTAACACACTCCATGATTTCAATTTCCACTAGGCTTGAACCGGGGTTATCATACAAATTGAGTTGATCATGGTTCTTCCAATTTATTTAGCTGAATATATGTAATTAACCAATTTCCTTTACACATAAAAAGTTTAACAAATAGAATAAAAACAATTTAAACATTACAAGGTAAAAGGTTTTATTAGTGAATAGAGAAAGACCACCAATGGCCATGATTTTCAGTAGGCGTAAGCCCGCACAATTTAGAAATTATTAATCATGAAAGTGGAAAAGAACAGAACAACATCTTCAATCACACCCCTCCCATTTATTCTTTAGAATACGTTTATTATCGTCATTACAGTTAGGTTCATCCAATTATATAGATGTCGTAGTGTACCAAACCCACAAGATACACATAAAGAAGAGACGAAGGTGAAACCCATACCTGACGATGAAGGATCGACGTTATGTCCTTGCATGGAAACTGGAAAACAGGAGTGAGAGGAACTCCACGGAACGTGAAAGGAAAACAGGGGTACGACTCATCGGGAGGACGGGTAATTTGAGCAGGATGATCGAGAAAAGAAATGTAGGATAAGACTTTTGGTTATAAAGGCTGATAAGGGCTCACTCCCAGATGGTTAGATAGAGAGACAAACCGCGTAAGGAGCGGGATCGTGGGTTGACCAAGCGGCTGGGACACCCTACACGTCGTTAAAGGGTCCCCAACTTTAACAGTGGATTAAACTGACACACACCTCATGGTTTTTTTCATTTAATGGGTACCTCACCAATCATTTACTTTAAATGTTAATTAATAGGATTTAAAACAGGATTAAAGGGGTCAAACGCACGTTAAAAGACTATTTTCACAGAAAGAGGAAACAATGGGAAAACCTATGGTAAGCAGTAGGCTAGGACTATTGGTAGGCCGAGTCACTAGTAAGTCGAGGCTACCGGTAGGCCAAGATACTAGTTTTCCAAAGCTACAGGTAGACCGAGCCGCCGGTAGGCCGCGGCTACCGGAAGGCCAAGCTACCAGTATGCCGAGCTACCAGTAGGTCGCGGATATCGGTAGGCCGAGCTACCGATATGCCAAGCTACAGATAGGCCTGCTACCGGTAGACCGAGCTTCCGGTAGACCGAGCTACTGGTAGTCCGAGCTACCAGTAGACCGATCTACTGTTAGACTGAGCTACATATAGACCGAGTTACCGATACACCAAGTCTACTGTTAAGCTTCACCGAGAAGATGTGATAGCTTCCCATACTTCCCCGAACACCTAAAAAAACATTTTTTACTAAGTAATGAACCCCAAAAACCTGTGCCATTACATCTGATAATTCTCAAACTATTCTCGTCCCTGGGAAGATAAGAACGAACCAGAAGGAGAAAAGTGGGGTCCAAAAAACTACACTTTAAAGATTCTTCTCAGGGGAAAAACCCTGAGTTGTTCCAATGCTAGAATAGAACCCCTCCTACATCTAGGAACAGTCGCCCAAATGTTCTCAACCTTAATGTTCACAATAAGAACAAGGATCACACTGTCCAAAACATGAGTTAGGGAGTCCCCACCTACATGTCAGGATATTATCCACTTTGGGCGGCACTAACTAGACCACAAAGGTTTAATAGAATCCAAATTAATGTTTCATGATTAGCAGTCAGCTTTTCCCGTCATCACACATTCGTACGCACACACATAGAACATGGAATTGATCATATAATAGATAGGAAAAAAAGCATTCCATATATATTAAAGCACAAGGTACAATATCTCAAGGATCAGAACAAAAAAACAAGTCAAAATAGCTCTGGGTACTGAATGCATAACTGGGCCTCCTGCTCCCATGTGCTCTCTTCCATGCCACCATGCCGCCAAAAAAAACGAACCAAGGGAATGGTTCATCCATGAAGCACTTTATCCTTACGATCCATGATCTTGATTGGTCGTTC
Organism: Viscum album; assembly: GCA_963277665.1. Lineage (NCBI taxonomy): Eukaryota > Viridiplantae > Streptophyta > Magnoliopsida > Santalales > Viscaceae > Viscum > Viscum album. The sequence continues at coordinate 933,309,498 of OY728140.1, forward strand.
TATGAAGGTAACATCATCTTTGACATATAACTCCCCCCAATCGATGACGTGGGATCAACATGTAGATATCGATGAAGCTGGGACACATGGAATACATCGTGTATCCTCAGTAGCAGCAGTGGTAGTGCTAGCTGATTAGACACTTCACCAACCCACCACAACACTTCGAAGGGTATGATGAACCTGGGAGAAAGCGAACTTCCCCTGTCGAACCTCCATTGTGCATTCCGAGGGGAGACCTTCAAGAACATGTGTTCCTCGAACTTGAACTCCAAGGGTCTCCTCCTATTATCGGCATATGACTTCTTCCGGTCCTGAGCCACCTTCATCCATTCTCGTGTAAGATGAACCTTCACCATTGTGCTCTGAACCATCTCTGGGCCAAGAACACCTGCTTCTCCTACCTCAGTCCAGTACACAGGTGAGTGACACGACCTTCCATATAGGGCTTCAAATGGAGCCATGAAAATGGTAGATTATGTCTATTATTTACGTGAACTCTAACGGAGGCAAGTGTCGGAACCATGATCCCCCAATGTCCAGAATACATGCACGCATCATGTCCTCCATGGTCTGGATGGTGCTCTATGTCTGTCCATATGTCTGGTGGTGGAAAGTAGTGCTAAGACGTAGCTGGGTGCCAAAAGCATGCTGCAACCCCCTCCAGACTCGTGAGGTAAAACGTACATCCCTGTCTAAGACTATGGAAGTCAGAACTCCATGCAACCACACTACCTCGTCCACATACTTCCATTCTAGAGCGTCCACTCCACTCAACATCTTAATCACCAGAAAGTGAGCTGACTTCGTCAAGAAGTCCACCAATACCTAGATGGTGTTGCATCCCCCTCGCACCTTGGGTTGTCCCATGACGAAATCCATCGAGATGTCGTCCCACTTCGACTCAGAGTCATCTAAAGGTTGCAACAACCTGCATGGAACATGTAACAACCCAAGATTTTATAAGATAAATTCTGTTTAATTTCATTCATATCTTCTATTGTATGACACACCAAGATTATCTTGCATTATACGCAACACCGTTTTGGCTTGCAGTATACGCAACACTTTTCTTGGCTCTTGTTACACACAATTTCAAGTTCGTTTGATAGAAGTTATTCTACGCAACATTGAGTATATATATATATATTCAATGTATAAATAAAATATGGTTGGATTCTGTTATATGAAACAACGAAGGATTCTTGCGCAACACGCAACCCTGACTTGGCTTGCATTACACGCAATCACGACCTTCCTCGATAGCGTGTGTTGTACGCAAAACCGGGTTTTAATAAACAATGATATATTATTATAATATTGTCATGAACTAGCCATTATGAATAGTATTAACTAAATTTTGAATTTTGTAACATTATTATTCATCTTACACATTTTCTAGAACATGGTATAAGAACAAAACAAATTTTTCGGATAAAATAAGTATTTTTCAAAAAATGAAGTTTTGTTGCCTTTTGATGGCACACCCACATTAAATCTAGTTTTTGACATGTTTATATGTTCAATTTGACAAAAATAAAATTCTTCTTTTGAATCAGGATATAAAAATTTACATTAGATAAAGTATTGATATTTTTCCGATAACTTTCATATTTTAATGAATAGTAAAAACACGTTATATTTTAATTAAAAACAACTTTTTTCATCGTAATATCTTATGTGGTTAAATTATAATATTGAATGGGTTTAAAGTATAAATAGAATATATTTTTACCATTTAATAAAATGAATGTCATTAGCATTGATTTTACCTTTTATTCCTAGGTTAAATCAATTCAATCTTTTGCAATGTTTTAAACAAAAACCTGTTTTTATTCGACAATGGGATTAATTTTAATTTAATTTCTGCAACTTCTGTGTATTGAATTTTAAAAAATGGTTTCCATATTTGGAATCAGTGGGTACAAATTATATTAATAGGCTACTTTTTATTTTTGGGAATTATGAATAGTAACTACGGTAAATTTTATTTACAATAGTTAAAGGTAAATCGGATAATTAAGGGTAAATATAATAATATAAAATTACCCTAACACATGCCAAAATTCTATTTGACGACTAAAAGTAAACCCATATCAACTAAGGGTCGGATTAGATTCATTAAATTAAATTTTTTCAATGAAAAGAATTTAATTATTATTAAAACCAAAGAATGTGACAACATGTCACTTTCTTAAATCTTATAAATATAATAATTTTAATCTAGTGATAAAATTCATGAAACATCGAACATGAATAGTCTCCAGAAATCTAATACAATTATATACATCATATGAATTTATTTAGAATTTTTAGGGATTAAATAATTATCATTTATTATGACATAAAGATGATGCAGTAATTGTCTTATTAATTAAATATTGACATAATTGATGTTATAAATGCCCAAATAAATGTAATTTGAGACTTTTTATGACTTAGACTAATTTTATAGGTTAATATGACATGTTATTGTTTATTTAAGTAACTTGGTTAGAACTTATCATTCTGTTATGAGTTTCATAAAAATCATGTACCAAATAGTGTCAAAACTGACATAAAATAGTTTTTAAAACAAATATTATATTATTAATTGTTATTTTATTCCTAAAAATCTAAGGTTCGGCCAAATGACTTAGATAAAATTATATATATTAATAATAAACAACTTGGGGTTCTTTTGTCTTGATATCTTAAGTTTATTAACCATATAGTGTATGAAAACAAAAAGTCACGGTAAAGGTTAAATTACTTAACTTAGAGTTAAATCTAATTGATAAGGTTAAAATAATAAACTAAACTTTTATAAATCCTATTGGATGAGAGTATTTCGACACATCTCCACTTTATCTTCTAAATAAGACCCTTTGGAACCATTATAAACCGAATTTGACCTTAATATAAAATAATATTTTGAGATTTTCCTAAGGTGCCCCTCTCCTCCCTTATAAAAGGGAACCTCCTCCCTCTCTTCCTCACACAACATTGAGCATTAAAGCTCGGCCAACCCCTGCCAAAATCTCTTCTCCACTTCCCTAGTATCATCCTAGAGGTCCTGGTCTTCTTCAAAGACCATCCATAGTTCATTAAGTGGAGGTTAAGAAAAGGCGCGTCAAAAAGAGGTAATATCCATTACCGATCTTTTTCAATTTCTTTCTTCTTCAACATATTCTTCGTTAGTTGTTTCATGATAAAGTAATAACATCAGTATTTATTATATACTGATATGTTATTATAAATATGAAAAAACTCTAATTAACCTTCTATCCATCCTACGGAAAAAGGAAATCACCGCGCGTGCGTACGTACGGAATACTGTCTCCACGCCGTGGTGTAATCTTTTTTTTCCACCAACACCTTACATGGATGGGTATTATGGTGTAAAGAATACCTATACATAGTTATTATAATATCATAATGATTCTGATATATTGTATCATCTACTCCAATTCAATTTAATAATTATGTAAATGATATCATCGGTTGTGCATACGTACGGACTACCGTCTCCACGACGCGATGAGATTCATTCTCCATGTTAACCATTTAAGAATGATTATAAAGTATATATAAGCAATAATAATGAAATATATGACATTATAAAGCTACTGGATTTATGTGTATATATATGTATGTCATCTACTTAATTCCACTCAATTCAATAAGGAAACGAAAACAACGTTCATGCGTACGTACGGCCTACCGTCTCCATGAACGGTGTATTTCATTCCATTTATTGATCCATTATATATATGTATATTCTGAATATATATTATATATAAATCATGTTTTATATTCTATAATTATGTAATAATGATCTAATTAATCATATGAATAATTACAAGTTAAAACACGAACGACAAATGAGACGATTTTACCCAAAACGCTACTTTAACATGAATTTACAAAAGAACGGGTAATATAAAGTCATAAGTGAACCATATATGATATAATAACAATTAATATGATTCTTTAATAAGTCAATGACATTATTTAAATCATTATACAGGAGGTTCGGACACTTACGAAGCAAATCGGACCTAAGGTAAGGGAAATATCACAATCTCATTTTTATCAGAGATTGTTTGTACTTTGGTATTTACTGGGGTGTATTTTATCATCCACATCCATGTTTCCTCAATATGTGATATTAATATACTTATAGAATAGTTAATATCCAATTTTACCCTTCGGTGAGTTTTTAGTAAATGATATGAAAGGAATCTTTTGTCATTTTTCGTACGAGGTACTTTTTTACTTTTCCGACAAAAGTATGAAGAATGTTTTTTTAACTTATACGACATGAATGGATTTTTAAAACATTATTTCCAAGAATCCTCCTTGACATGTTTTCAAGTTTATTTTTTAATCAACTTATTTATTTTAAAATTTAATGACATGTTAAGAAAGGAAAAATGTTTTTGAAGTAGAAAGGATATTTTCCTCAAGAATGAAGTTCAAGTGTTTTATCAGAATTATTTTCCATCTAAGATAATATAGGGTTTTGTTTCTATCCCTATTATTACATTGATTTGATTATGTTGTGATGGAATTATATTTATGAATTCCTTTAGAAGTAAGATTATGATGTCTGAAATTATGCATTATAACATTGGGGTGTTAATTATTGGTCTACATGTTGTTATTTATATCGTTATGTAATCAATGTATATATTTCATATTCAATGAAATTATTAATATGTAGTGTTTTAATACTATTTATCTCATCCAAATTATTCTGATTTATTCATCATACGATAGATTCTATTATATTCTCTCCCTTATTGATCATCTAATATCACATATTTTTATAATTTTGATTCCCCATGATACCAATAAGAGATATATAAATTACATCAGGGATATAATAGAATAAATGACATCTTTATTTGAATAATTTTATGTAGTAATTCATGTTTTCAGATTTAATGTTACAACGATATATGTATCATGTGTTATAATATATCTAAAATATTAGATACTTTTGATATGTTCTGTTATATCTCATGAAAATTTAGTAAAAAATGATTGGATCTTCATTATTTATGTTACTATGTAAAAAAATGGCTATTTTTAAATGAAATCACTAAAAATTATTAAGATCTATATTTTTTAATAATTTGTTTATTCGGTGTATCTTCATATTGACCCAATATTCATTATATTGATGATGAATGTAAATATTTCAAATGTATTGAGTATTGTACATGTGATAAAATTTCACATTCATGCCTTTTTTAGAAGGTATTTTAAATTTAATTTCAATTCTTGTTTTGTTTTTGTGGTTTCTTATTAATTTTTTTTTGGAAATGATGGTTTTTTAAAATTTGGGCCAAACCGTGACCCCATTTTCATATTTATAACCCAGTTTTGTATCATTAATAAATAATTCAATTTTCAAATTTTTTTATCCATTCTAATATCTACAAGGCCTATAGTGACCTATTAAAACCACTATATTAATTTGAACCATTTAAAAATCTATAATAATGGTGGATTTGGGTTATTTATTTAAGGTTTTTTTCTTTCCCGAAAGCCAATTTATTGCATTAAAAATATTTTTTAAAACCTTAATATCACATTCAATAATTATTTTTGTTCTGGGATTCCAACTCTCACCTGATCCCACATACCAGTTGCGATCCCCCATTCTCTCCACCCCTAATATGGAGTTTAATATAATCATGAATATGGGAGAAACATCTCGATATTTCACAAATCACCCAGATTTGAAGAGGTAAATTGATCCATTCATAACTCCTTCTTTCTTACACATTACCCTATTTCCAGTTCCTACATGATCTTCTGATCCTAGTAAGAACCACCCTTAATTGTGTTGCTATTTTAAAATTCAGATAATGGTAGATTTTGTGTCATTTTCTTCATGATTTATTTGGGTAATTGTTCAAATCTTCATTTCCATTCTTCTCCTTAGGGGTTCCTCCGTCATTCATCAATTTATTGATTTTCCAGAAACTAGGGTTCATTCTTAGGGTTTTATTTGGGGTATTTTTGGTGAAACCTTATAGTTTAGGGTTCGTATTAACCATTATGTGGTGCTGCGGAGGTGAGAATGAGGTTTCACACCAAGATTCAAGGGTTTTGAATCAAAAGGTAGGTGGTTCCATCTGTAAGCAATTTTTTATTAGTTATCATGACTTATTTTATATTTTTAATCTTCCTAATATTCTTCTTGTGGTTCAAAAATCGTTTTTGATTTATTTTCTTAAGCGCTAAATTTTATAGTTGCATTTTGGCTTAAAATTGATGGCTTTTCATGGGTGACTCTTGGGGTAATGTTTGGGTGTATTTTATAACACATTAATGTGACTTATTGGTGTTTAAAGGGGCTTAAAATTATATTTCTTTCATGTGTTAGTGTCATTTGGGCCTTGAAATTGGGGTTTTAAAGGGTTCAATATGTAAAAGCATGTTGTACTTCTAGGAAGTGATTTATAAAAACATGTGTTTTTCATGTGTTTCCTTTGTTGTGTTAATTGAGGTATTTTTATAATACATGGGGGTAGTTTAATAATTGTTATTAGGGATGAAAATTATATTAAGGATGGTTATTAGTATGATTTTGGAATTGAAAGAGGGATTTGAAATGGTTTTTTTGTGTGAAGCAATGTCACACCACTTGGGATTGTTTTATGAAAATTGTGAATGTTTTGTTTGGTTAAACAATATTGGAAAAAGGGTGTATATGTACTGTTTGGTGGCTGTGTTCACCAAATATGGGTTTTTAATGGTAATTTGGTTATTTAAGATGTAATTTTTTTTATGTTTTATAAAGTGCTGATATGTTTTAGCATATGGAATGAGAGGTGGGAAACATGGTTCTGTGCTGTTTTGTGTGATTGTGTTGTGATAAATGATTTTTGATGATGAAAGAAGTCTTATATGATATTGGAGTGGGAATTTATATGAGTTACAATATCATGTAATGGATTTATAAAATTGTTTAGTTTAATTATGGAAGTGTTAAAAAATGTGAAAAGTGTTGTGTGCTATTTTTGGTGTGAGTATGATTTCAAAAAAATCATTTTAATGAAAAAGTGGATTGTATTGACTTGTGGGATGAACATGTGGGATTTTTTGTGAACGCATGATGTGGAAATATTATTTTCCTGCGAAAAGTGTATATTCAACTTTTTTAACTTGTTTGAGCACTAGCGGAAACCCGGGTATCTAGGTGGGTGGAAGTATACAAGTATGATAGTGAATCCATGGGGTTTGGCCTCAGTTTCACTTAGCAAGATTTGTGCTTACAACTCTAACTAAACTATAATGAAGTTGATGGGGGACCAGTAGGTCAGAGTTATGTTCTCTACTAGTGGCTCATGCACGAGAACAAATATTGTGATGGTTACTCTCACCAAGATACGACGTACCTGGGACCCACAATAAGAGAATGTCTAGGGGTAATTTTATATTTCTTATCCTCAGAAGTTACTTTGTTCTTAGAATTGTTAAATGGTATGGTTAGATGGAAAATCCAATTGTGTTGACAATATTTTTAAAAGTGAATAATCTTAATGATTGCCCAATTGAAAACTATTTTATTTTTTAGGTTGCATCTTTTAGAAATTATAACTAGCATTTCCTATTTAAGAAAAATTTTACATTATTTTTGTCTTTGAAAATTTATCACATGGAATATCATAGCGGTGGTATCATTCTGGGCATTGTATCACACCCTACACACACTATTGGGTGTATGTAGACTTGTTTTTTTGTCACAGGTTGGGTATTGTTTTTAGTGCCAGTGGTTATGGTTTCTAGAAAGTCCTTAGTGGAAAAGTCTTGTAGATATGGCTTAAGGGAGGTTCCCCTTTCCATGAAGTTTCATGGTCTAGTTATTTTAGGTTTTGTACCTTTTGTATAGTCTTGTAAACTTGTTTTATACTATGAAATTCAGTTCTGAATTTTTGTAAAATATTTTTTGGTTTGAAAAATCCAGATTCGTTTTATTGGATTAATTTGTGGATTGATATTTATAATCTCAAGTAAATCATTCCCAATTATCATTTTATGATTCTAGGGACCCTGTTCCAGCCTATGAAGATTGGGAAAGACCTTCAGTCCTTATCAAAATCCAGGTTTGGTGCTGGTTTTGGTTGAGACCAGATTTGGTTCCTAACAAAATGGTATCAAAAGTGGTTGATGATAAATCTTTGGGTAAGGTTATTTGGGGAAGAGTCAGGATAGTCTGGAGTTAAGATTTTTGGGACTTGGTTTTCCAGTTATGGGTAGTGTTCCTAATCACTAAACCTCATGATAGGATTTATGATTCCATGGGATATCTTCATTTATCTACGTTCTTTGGTTTTCTTGGTTTGATGACGATTAGGGGAAATACAAAGTGAGCTGGTATAATGGTCTTAGTGAGCTTGCAGGGCCTAGAAATCCAAGAGGAGCCATGGATATTCCCTATAACACTCTCTCTGATGGTGAGGTTATTTGAATATGGCCACCAACTATATGTTCAAGTAACCCCCTGAAATTTGTTTCTTCTCGAATTGTTTTCTGCTTTAGTTTTGAAATCATCAAACATTGGTATTAAAATGACTTGGTTTTAATAAGTGTCAATTTTTTGTGATATTATTTTAAAATAAATATGGAATATATTGATTTATGAAATAGAGGAACTAAATTTTTTACATTATTTTTAAAATTTAAAATGGTGTTCTTACACCACTTTTGAAAGCAGGAACTATATTGCAGTTGGTTTTGAAAAAGTGTTTCCAATTGTGTTTTCTAAACAATCAAAGGATGTTTTAATGGGATGAGATGTTTTGAAATTGATGTTAATATCTTGAAAGTGATTTCACTTCTAAATTTATGTGTCTTTATGAAATGTTTTGTATGATGTGAATTGGTATTTTGATCTCGTGGTTAGCGATTTTGAAAAAAAAGGATGCGCTGGTTGACCGTTTTGGTTTTGATGTGTGGGAAAAAATTATTTTAAAATTTGGTATTTCTGTGAGAAATCACATTCTTGGGGTTATATGGTATGATGGATGGTTGGTGGAAGGAATGGATGAGTGATGGTGTAGTTATGAGGATGGTGCCCATTTTGGCATTGAAACATGCATCTGTGAGGCCCATGGGTTACCATTGGTGGATATGCTAACCACTGAACCGTTTGTTTTCAAAGAAATGTTTTTAAAGGAAAACATAATGTTTTGATGAATTGTTTGGGATGGTGTATATTATGTGATTTTTTGTGTCTAAGTACCCCTCCTGTTCGTACCGTGTTTTGGGTTTTTGTTTTGTCATTAAGCTGGGTAGAAGGACCGATTATTAGTCTCTTCTGAGATATGTTTCAGGAAACCCATAAGGTGGTTCCATTCATGTGTTGGGATCTGGTTTGGGGTATGTATTTACCAATGGACCATCTTTTTTGGGTACTCTGGTTCTCTTGTTGGATAAGGTATGCCCCCATTGGGGGTTAATACACAACTGATGTGAAACTCGAACATTTTTTCCATTGGAAAGTCTTACAGTTGATCCATATAATGAATATTTTATTGATATATGTTTATTGAGTCTACACCCATTACATTTGTTTATTTTTTGATCCTCTTGTAGTGGTAAAGTTCACGTGGATGGTTAAAGGAGACCTTAGTTTCTTATGTTTCGTGATTCTTCGAAGGTGGAAGTGGTCTGGGGTTGTAAGTTTGGATGACTGTGTTGATGGTGTCTAAGAGGGGCATTGGGTTCTTCATAGTTTCAATGAAGAATGAGTTCATGTTAAACCACCATTTTTTGGATTCTGGTCATGAGAGGCTATTGTGGACATTTTCATGACTTGTGTGTTATTTAGGGACTTGGCATAAGGTCTTGTTCCATGTATTGTTTCTATTAGTTTCAATGGTCTTGTTCTGTGACGCCTAAGGATGTCATGATCTTGTTTGACTATATAAGAGAAGGTTGAAAAATACCTTGAGATTATTTGTTATGTTCGTATTATGATTCCCTAAAAAAAATTCAAAATCATATGTTTTAGAGGGAGGTGTTTATATGCATCCTTTCCTTCTATTGTTTTTCACCCAAAGAAGTAAGGTTTTATGTGTGTGAATCTTCTGAGACATTTTTCACTAAAATGATAGATTAGGATAAAGTGAGTTTGGAATGTGGTATGTCTTGGTAAACTTATCGGGGATTACGGTGTAGTTGTTTGTATCACTAGATGAAGAAGTTATATTTAGGTGGTATGTAAAGACTATCTACGAGGATGAAGATTCTTCAATCATTCGAGCTCCAGCCATAGGTCCTAGAGAGAAGCTACCACATAGTCAGGTGAAATCCCATGGTCTTTCAAACCCATCTATAATGCCATATCCTCAATATGAATGATAGTAAGAGTTTAAACCTCTAGTGTTATCATCTTGTTCATGTTGTTCCCATTTGGTGGGGGAGGTAGGAGGACCTCATTTCAATGTTGTAACTTGTGTTCATACATTCCCCCTTTGGTTTCGACTGGGTATTTCAAGAAAGGATAGAAGTTTTTATAGACAGGTTGAGCACACATTTTGTTCTAGGTCATTAGTGACCATTCCCTAGATAACCATGTAGATAGAAGGATCAACATGGTTAGCACACGGTTTCCCAAACTGCGTGGACTAACTGTGTGGTTGTACCAACTCTTTAAATTTTTGGGTCATTCTTTACCATCCCATGCTGGACAGTTATGATGGTTGGTTATTATGGAAGGAAGGTTCACTATGAGTCTTATATAAGTTCTTTTGTAATTCTGCAATTGAAGTCTACAACTTGAACTAGGGTTTTTATTAGGCCTCCCCTGTTAGTGTCTTGATTCTCTCTTGAGAAAAATTTATGTTGTCTCTTATGGTGGGGAGCCCATTTGTGTCTCCTCATACAAGTAACATAGTTTTGTCTTTGGTATTTGCTTGGAAGTGGGTAGTCTCGTTTAGATCTATCTAAATAACTACATCTTCCTTGGGTAAATGTTGGGATAAGAGAGTGCCCATAGGTTTTGTTATATCAAGGTAAGTGTATCCTTGTTCGATGTTGTTGTTTGTTTGGGTAAATTTTCTGAGCCTTGTTCGAATTGTGTTTGAGAAGTGTTCATTTATAATAAATCCTGAATGAGATTTATTGTTTCAAGAAAGTGGTGTCTGATTGATTGTTGAGAGTATTCTTTCCATAATTGATCAGTAGAGGTGTTTTGGCCTTTGGGGGCGAAACCTTCCAAGGGAGTACATCTTTGATTCTTAGTTGGGAATTTTTTTCTTTTGGACTTTTTGTGGATTTCTGGGGAAGAATGTTTTATGGTGGAAAGAAATGTTCGATCTCTGAATTCTTTAGCAGTTATATTTCATTTAATTTCCCTTATTATTTTTTGGGGGTATCTTATGAAACTTGGTGGAAATTGAGGGTTTTGAAAATTTTTCCAAATTGTGATCCCATTTCCATATTTAAAAACCAATTTTGTTTCCTATATAAACACTTCAATTTTAAACATTTTTTATCCTTCCCAATTATAACATGGCCTCCCCTGACCTATTAAAACAATCACATAAATTTGGACCGTTTAGAACTCAATAATCATAGTGGATTTGGGTTTTTTATTTAAGTGTTTAGGCCTACCCGAAAGCCCATTTCCTCCAGTAAAAAATTTGTTTTAAATCATAAATATCTCATTAAATATTTATTGTTTTTGCGTGATTCCAAAACTCACCCTAGTCCATTATCCCAAGGTGCACCCCCATTCTCTCCATCCCCAATTTAGAGCATAATTGAATTTATAATATGGTAGAAACTTCTCAAGATTTCATAAATAGCCTAGATTTGAAGAAGTAAACTGATCCTTTCTTTACTCCTATTTTTACTCCCGTCCCCAATTCCAGTTCCTACATGATCTAATCATCCTTTTTGAACCTCCATTAAATGTTTCGTGGTTTTAAAATTAAAATAATAGTGGATTTTAGGACATTTTCTCCATGATTTATTTGGGAATGTGTTCCTCTCTTTATTTCATTCCTTCTCCGTAGGGTTTCCTCCCATGTTCATGAATTTATAGATTGTCTAGAAACCTTGGTACATACCTAGGGTTTGATTTGGGTATTTCATGGTAAAACCTTATGGTTTAGGGTTTGTTTTCACTTCCTTGTGTTGTAGAAGGGTTGTTTTTGAGGTTTCCCTCAAAGATTTAAATGTTTTTACCGAAAATGAATGTGATTGCGTGTGTAATAAATTTTTAATAAGTTAGATTGCCTTATTTAGTATTTTTAATGTTCTTTGTGTATTGTTTGTAGTGTAAAAACGATTTTTGTTTGATTTTCATAAGCGTTAAATTTTATTGTTTCATTATGGATTTAAATCGTGGGCTTTTCATGGGTGAATCTCGGGGTAATGTTTGGGTGTCTTTTATAACACATGAAACTAACTAATTAGTGTTTAAAGTGGATTAAAACTCTATTTTGTTTATTAATAAGTGTCATTTGGGCCCTGAAATGGGGTTTTTGAATGGGTTCAAGGTGTAAAACCATGTTTTACTTCATCAAAGTCATTTATGAAAATGTGTGTTTTTCATTTATGTATTTTGTGGTGTTAATTGAGGTATTTTTATAGAACAAATGTGCAGTTTAATAAATGTTGTTAGGGCTGAAAATTATATTATGGATTGGTATTGCTATGATTTTGGAATTTAATGAAGGATTTGAAATGGGTTTTATGTGCGAAGCATAGTTACACCCCTTTGGTTTGTTTAATGAAAATTGGGAATGTTTTGATTGGTTAAAAAAGTGTGAAAAATGGTGTATATGTACTGTTTGGTGGTTGTGTTCACCTAATAGGGGTTTTTAATGGTAAGGTAGTTATTTAGGATGTCAAATATTTTTTTAATGTTTTCTAAAGTGCTGATATGTTTTATCAAATGGAAAGAGAGAAATGAAACATGGTTATGGGTTGTTTTGGGTGAGTGTGTTGTGAAAATTGATTTTTTTTGAAACAGGTATTATATGATATTGGAGTGGGATTTAATGTGTTTTATAATTTCTTGTAATGGTTTAATAAAATTGTTTTAATGTATTTTTGGATCTGTTAAAGATATGTGAAAAGTGTTGTGGGCTATTATTCTTGTGAGTATGATTTCAAAAAAAATCAATTGAATGAAAAAATGGATTTTTTTGACTTATATGGTGTACATGTGGAATGTTTGGTGAATATGAGATGAGGAAATGTTATTTTCATGTGAAATTTTTATTTCATAACATGTGTGACTTGTTTGAGCACAAGGGGAACCCTAGGTATCTAGGTGGGTAGACATGTACAAGTTTGCTCATGAATCCCTGAAGTTTTCCTCAATTTCACATTGTAAGACTGACGATTACACCTCTAACTAAACTATGAAAATGAAGATCTGGGACCACTAGGTTATGGGTATGTTTCCTACTAGTGGAATGTGCATGAGAACAAATATTGTGATGGTTACTCTCATTGAGATATGAGGTACTTGGGACCCACAACGAGCTAGTGCCTAGGGGTTATTTCTTATTGCTTGTACTCATTAGTTACATTGTTCTTACAGTCAGGATACAATATGGTTTGATGGAAAATTGAGTAGTGTTGAAATTATTTTTAAAATTGTAGATTCTTAATGATATCCCACTTGAGAACAATTTTAATTTTTATGTTTCATCTTTTAGAAATTATAACTAGAATATCCTGTTTATGAAAAGATCCAAGATTTTCATCTTTCAATGTTTATCACATGGAATATCATTGTGGTGGTATCCTACTAGGCATTGGATCACACCCGACTTACACCATTGGGTGTAAGTTGACTTGGTAAATTTTGTGTCGCAGGTTGGGAAAAGTTTTTAATGCCAATGGTTTGGGTTTTTAGCAGTTCCTTGGTGGTGAAGTCTTGTAGATATGGTTCAGGGAGGTACCACTGGACAAGAATGTTCTGGACTGGTTATTTTTTCTTTTTACATTTTTATAGTCATGGTATGTGTTTTTTTAATTTGTAATTCAGTTCTGAATTTTTTTAAATGATTGTTTGGTTTGACAGTTACATATTCATTTTATTAGATTCATTTGTTGTGTTATGTATATAAACTCAGGTAAATCATTCCCAATTACTATTTTATGATACCCTGTAACTTGTACTAGCCCATGGGGATTGGCAACACCCTTCATGCCATGTCATGGGACATGTTTGGTTCCAGTTTTGGTGGCAACCAGATTTGGTTCGTGAAATAAAACATGTCCTCAATATGGATTTGAGAATAATTATTATTTACAGAGTTATTTTATGTTATTAATAATAAATATAAATAAAAACTAAGCCATATGATGTTTTAACAAGAAGAGATGGAACACCCTATGATGGTGCACTAGGGTGAATGACTAACTTAAAAATATCTTATAACCATTATTATATAATTCATGAAAATTAATCATTGGTAATACTATATAGGGTGAACAAAATACGTGTAACATAAATTATGTAATCATTTGAAAAATCAATATCACGATTTGATTGAATTATATGAAATTATTAAAAACATAAAAATATTCTAAATCATTAGGAAAATCATCACTATTCAGTTCCCCCCGAATAATTTTTTATAAATATCCTTACCAAATTTGTAGTAAGACCCATATAACATTAATAATTTCTTTTGTGTATACATATCCATCCTCTGACTAAATGATGTTAATAGTTTGGTTTATAATATAAAATGTTACTTCACTTCATTATAAATTAATATTGGATCTTTATAAATAACTAATATCAATTTCCAAATAAATATCTATTAAAACATGAAGTATTACCACAATATATTCAATGAGAATTTTTCCACAAACATTTAACAAACAGGAGATATATAATTCAAATTTGACCATCATAACCTTAGGAGATTTTACATCTAAATCAACAAATAATCATTTAGGTGTAGATGTTAACCCTTTAGAGAATTATTCAGATATGATATATTTGGTGGAAAATTAATAATATAAGATATTTGAAATTATAGAGTTCATGGTTAATGTACCATTCACAACTTCATTCTCATGTACCACATAAATAGTTGTTATTTGATGAAAATTTACATTTCAACTTGGATTAACAGGTTTCTAATAGTTATTTTCATCATTAGATCTCATATTCTTGGAATTAATTTTTTAATTTCTGTGCTCCTTGTAATTATTGAATTGTAGTATAGGTGGGAAAACCGGTTGAGATTTATCACCACTATATTCATTGGATAACCTCTTAAAACCACTTTAACAGTTTTCATCTTGATGACCATATTTTACACACATAGAATATTTATAATACCACATTAGGTAGTTTCCCCATTCTACCATCCACACTTATTTTAGAAATGAAAATTCATTTTCTTTTATCCATGTTTTTTTATTATTATAATTTCCATGAAATTCTTTATTTTAATTCATATCCCTAAAAACAAGAATGTAATGGAGATATCCAATAACTATTTCTAACTAGGGAGTGAAAAAATCAATTTTAACCTAGCTATTAATGAATCTAATAGACTGTGCCATTTGGAGACTTGGCCTCATTCCACTAATGAATGGATATATTTTTCATGTTTGATGATAAAAGTGAAAGAGTACAATGATAGTATTTAGATATTTTTTCATACTTAATAATTGATTTATTTTCGTTAAATTTTTGTTATAGTAATTATTTATCAATTTAGGTGTGAAGGTTTGGAGGAAAATACTAAAAGAAAAAAATTCAATATCAAACTCTTCTCATGTGATTGATTATATTTCCTACTTTTAAATCATATTCATCATATGATCCCACCATTGATCATCTTCATCATCCAAATAATAAGCAACAACAATTTAATATTAATTATTACAAAAATATAGAATGGAATATATATATTCATTGATACTGATCTATTTCTCAAAATTTGGTGTATCAACTAACCCACCAAAAAATAGGGATATTTTCTCATAAAGGACTCAAAAAAGGTTTTCCCTCTTTTTCACATTTTGATGTTCAGAATGATTTTTAGATTAAGAAAAAATATGCCTAGAAGGGAAATTTTATTATATATTTCCCACAAGATCCTATTACTCAATGGGACGTTAATTTCATTATCTATCTGATTTAGTGTTGAAATAATTCTTCAGGGTTCTATTAATTGAATAAAAATCATTATGTTATAAATAATACTCATTGTGAGTAATCATAGAATCAAGAAAAAATTATTCCTAGAATATCTAAATAAAGAAACATACTTTTTAAATCTATGCGACCTTTGGTTACTCGTGTCCATTAATGGAAATTATCTACTCAAATATCTCAGAATGCTTTACAATGAAAATGTGAAATAACTCATGAATTTCACATCAGAGTTTCATTCTAAGTGTTTAGTACTTGGACCACTCATCATGTACCTATTACAATTAAGATAATATATAATATTCCATATTCAATATTTTTAGCACCAGTTGTTTTGAATACCATAGTCGAATCCAATTTGTAATATCTAGATAGGGTTTTATTTTCAATGAAAATTACAATCATTTTTATCATAAAATAAGATTATATATTGTACTTCATTATATAAAATGTGTTTCACTAATGTTTTTTAATCCTAACAAACAACAAAACTAAACCCAATAATAATACCAACTAATTCAACTCAATCATCTAATATATAAATATTAAAACAATTTCGATGAATATTCACTATATATGAAAACAATACATGACAATAATATCATAATTGTTTAGTTCTAATGGATTCTATATATATAATCAACTTATTTCATTAATAATATTCAATATACCTAATATTTTTTTTAAAATACTACATTTCTTTGATTGAACCTATATAAAACCGTAATCCAAAACCCTGATAAATTAAATATAAAAAAGGGTGAACCTAGATGACTAGAATGGATAAAAATAATAAACATCAACCAATCATCATTTCTAATAAATCATTTAATGGGAATTTTTCATCAAGAATGTAAGTGTGTGGAATAATCATTAATCAATCATAAACCATGATAATATATTATAATCATATGAAAAAATATTTTTGAATTCAAATAATAAATGACAAAAACATTCTTAGTCAATGATCACAACCAATAAAATAATGGTTGATTGGGTTAACGTTTTGTTACATCATTTACACAATCAAATATTACACCCAAGACTATTATAGTAGGATGATTCCAAAATAAAAATTAGTTCACTCCCTATTGCGGTCCTTAATATCTCATGGGATATCATTAATTAACTAAACAATTCAAGTGCTATATAATTTTCATCCCACCTATCACATATTGAAAACCATACATATGTGTATCACATGATCATAACAAATTCAAAAATTCATCATATTATAACTCTTTTAAAATAAACTAATATCATTCATTCAGTTAATCATATCATAACCCAATGAAATGAAATGGTTCAACATCCACATAAATTAAAAATATTAGAGTGACAATTTCCATTCAAATAATAAAAAATTTCTCAAAAATAAATGATTAATCATACTTCTTTGATTACATTATATCAAATTATATTATTGTTTAACCTAGTAAAGACAACTTTTTATTCACAAATATTTATCTCTAATTTTTCTATATAATATTTATTTTTATCTCCAAACTATCATATTTCCCATAAGGAATGATTTTTTGGAATATGTCCCTAAAATGTATCCTATACATATAATTATTTCCTCTAACTCCTATTGTTTCTAGCTCAAATCCCGCCATTAATCAATTTCTCTTTAAGATGATAAAATTCCATGATAACATTTCATCTTTCACTACTATATAGAGTGAGACTTATATTCATTAAGGATTTGATCAATTTTTTAGCAACTAATGAATTAATTGTCACAATAAATTATTGAGATTGAAGTCATATGAAGTGGTTCAATAGTGGTGAATCATAATGGAGATCAAAATGTTCCTCTATTTAGGAATAATTATTGGTCAAATGGGAGTAAAATACTAAAATATACTTACATTATATTTATCACTAGCTCCAACTCACATTCCATCTCCATATTCATTATCATTCCTATGATATAAATCCTTACACATATTATGTATAGTTATATGATTTATGTTCATTCTATTAGTCACTATTTCTAAGTAATTTCAATTATTTAATTACTTTATAACATTATGAATTTTTAAATCATAATGTATAATTTTAAATTTATGGTAACAAATAACTTAAATTTTAAATTTAAGCATAGATAATCTTATAATTGTAAACCTATTCTCTTTTATTATATCATCATATCAAAAAATTATTTTATAATCTTTCAATATAGTTCAGAATTAGTCTACGCATCCACTAAATCATGTCACGAGGGAGTTTCTAGCCACGTGTTTAGTCATAGGCCTACTCCAAATAATCAAGATAATATCCTTATATATTCAGTCTAGGATTTAGTACTTAGATCAAAAACATTATTTTTCATTATTTTTTAACAATTATGTTGATACAATTTTCCCCATCCAGAACATACATCATAAAAAATAAATATTAGATCATGAAAATCATTAAGTACCTTATATGTTTAGGGTTTTATAGAGTTAGGAAAATATATTAATATCATGTACTTTTAACTAACAAGTTAATATAGATGAACATCATCTATTAGTATATTAATATTTTCATATTTTACATTAGGTCATCATCATTGTCTTTATGAAACACTTCTAGAAGTAATAACATTAACATAATTCTTAATAACTCTGGGGAAAGGGAACCATAGAAGGGTGATCCAAATTGAATTTTATTAAGAAAAATATGATTATTATAATAATATGATTACAAAAAAAATGTTCCTATCATACCATAAAAATATTCATTTCCATCATTAACTAGATAAAAAAATGAAAACAAAGAATAATGCTTTCATAAAGAAAATATCCATTAGAATCATTATTTGTGATCCTGATTATATAAATTTTTATTTCCTTAAAAATTTATAACCATAAAAATAAAAAATAAAACATGATTGTATCATAGAAACTTTATTTTCAAAACCAATTTTAACATCTTGTAAAAAATAACAAGATCCTTATTATATCCTTATGAGAAACCCTCATGTAACCCCATTTTTATTTCCCCAAATAGCAAGGAACATTACAGAATTCATTATATCCCTATTGGGGTGAACCCATCATATATGATATATCAGGTTCATCCAATACTCTTTGGGTAAACCCATGATATAATATATATATGTTTTTCCAATTCATTATTAATAATTTTCTTAGTATAATTCATGAATAAATATTTTATAATTGTTCATATATTGACCTAAAATAAAAAAATTCTAATTTTTTTGATTCACTTATGAAAATTAATTTTTTCCATTGCTATCTCTTTGAAACATGATTAAATCCTTGAATATAAGTAATTTTTATTGATAATCACTTTGAAACATGACAAAACCTTGTAAATGAAACTAGTTCCTTGAAAATCATTTTGATATTATCTAAATCCACCAGAGAATGAATGTGGATGGTATCGTTACAAAATATCTCTATAAGAGAATCTATGAAAAAAGGATTCATAGTATTGATAAATTTAAATACCATTATAATATAATCAAATACATTTTTGAGGAAAATAAAATTTTCAATTTGAAAATATGTTTTAAAAACTATTACGTCACAAAATATTGTGAAAATTATTTCTATCAAAACAATCACGAAAGAATATAAAGGAAAAATATTAAGTAAAATAATGTAAATGTAACTAGATAAATAAGATCATTTTATAAATATTAAAAATAAAAATTTTATCCCAAACATTTATTAAATGGGAGTCAAAAGTGACCTATATTGAAAAAAAATTAGAAACTTCCTTTTAAATTGTTTTAAAAAGGTAAATGGTCATGTAAAGAAGATATAAGAAATAATTTATTTTAGAAAAGAACATTTTTAAAAACCTCTTATAAAACAAGGATGTGATGTTAATGTCACTTGATCTAAAAGAAAAGAATGTATTAGTATCACTTACAAATAACCTTATTGATTTTTATTTAACTAATAAGGAAGGAATAAAAATTAATCATGTGAACCACATTAATAACCATATAATAATAGATAATATTCAGGGAAATAAAATAAAATTAATTTTTCCAAAATAACCATTAACATAAACAATCCAAAATGAAATTTGATTTTAACAAAAAGTGGGTTTTCACTTTGGTATCTCTTCAATCATAAACATATTTAATTAATAACATCAAATGATATATAAAATATAATTATCATATAAATTTTAATGATATAAATTATTAAATATAATTATATAAACCACACAAATTATTATAGGTCTATATCTTGAACATATATTTCAAAAAATAAAAATTTGAGAAAAATAACACCTTAAAATAATAGCTTCGAATTTGATAATTAATTAATGAATAGGTTATGTGTATCCAATATATAACCACATAAAATAAGTTTTACTGAAAATTAATAAAATTAATAGTCATTACACATGTAACAAGGAAATTTAAATATTAATGAAGAATTAATTTTTCCTTATGAAAATAAATTCAGGAATGAAATTCATTTTAACAT
Source organism: Viscum album (assembly GCA_963277665.1). Taxonomy (NCBI): domain Eukaryota; kingdom Viridiplantae; phylum Streptophyta; class Magnoliopsida; order Santalales; family Viscaceae; genus Viscum; species Viscum album. Next base: position 933,330,096 of record OY728140.1, read on the forward strand.
GGTAAATTTCAATTAAATTACCCATGAATGAAATAATTAAAATTAATATATAAATAAACATGATGTATATAGTATTATTGGAATAAAATGTGAATGGAAATTACAAGACCCACATAATGGAAACATGTGTGTGGAATATGTATTACATAAATAAAATGTGACATAATAAAATCTTACCTCAGGTCCAAATTGCTTTTAGGTCATTTAACACATGTATAATAATCATTCAAAAATTATTTTATTTCAATGGAAAAATTTTACAATTTTATACCATATATTTAAATCATTTATTTCATTTATTTTTATGTAGAAATTCTAACACTTAATCAATTTTGTCCACGTCAGGTGTTTTGATGATGTCTGATTCATTGTTTTGAAATAGATTTTGCATGTTGGATGTTTTCAAACAGCTCATTATTTCCACATATACAAATTAATAATAATATTAAATTAATTATAATATTTGTTGATCGATTATACTTTTAAAACATGTTATAAATTATCAATATGAAAAAAAATATGTTATATTCATGTAGATGACAGGGCGTACGTACACATAAGTAAAATGTATATTTTCAATTATATTTTTGGAATGGAATTATGTATTATTTTATCATTTAATAATTTTAATAATATCATGAATTCTATATTATTTCATTAAATATAATTATATATACCTTTAATGTGATTTAGTGATGATTAAAATGAGTCATGTCGCTTCATGGAAGTGGTAGTCAACAAGTACATAGAACAATGCTATCATTTTTAGCGTAAGTTGGATATTTATAAATTATTATTTAAAAATTGTAAATATGTAAATAAAATCATAATAATATCATTAATATTACTTATATTCATTTACATTATCCTTACTGTCTTCCATGATGTGTGTTAGTGGAAAAGAATGAAATTGTTTTAGGTAGCGGTAGAGTGTCATGCACAATAGTTATATTATTGTATCCCCCATGGAATGTAACATAATAATGATAATTTGATATCAAAACATAGGAACTATAAATCTGATATAAATATCATATGTGTAAATTAAATTAATCATTATTAGAATATGTTAGACTAAATGATGGAAAATTAATGATATCAATTCAAAAGGCGGTATTCAATCGTACACATGAATGATGATTGAATATCATATTTGATGTAAGGTGAGATTGTTTTAGGTAATTTCATTAATGTATTAACATAACATTTTAGGGATGATAATTTTTTTATGAATCAAAATTTCACATACCTTCTTCATCATGATGAGTGTAGGGATAGAAAAGTGCAGTGACCTTAATTTTTCAATATTAAAAAAAGATAATGACCCATGATTTCCACCTCTAGTAGGTCCCAAGTAGGTGACTAGAACCAATTGTAAAAAAATATCTCAAAATGTGAGGCATTAATATTTTTTTGTAACCATTATTATGAAATAATATGATCCAAACTCAAAATAACTGAATAAATTTATATATGAGAATCCAAAATAAATCCCACGTCCATGTTTAATGTAAAAGATGATATAAATACAATGAAAATATTCAAAAAATACCAAATGAACAATGATATTAAATCATACAACAACTATCCAGACACCTGAGAGAGTGTAGTCCCGCACTTTCTGCATAATCTCTATGGAAAACTGAAAATCGTTTTTATATTCATAGGATGATAATATAAGTATACCCATTTGGAAAATCCAAAGCCACACATGTATAAGATGGAGAATAATAATAATAACCCTATGAAAAAATAGAAATAACTCTGAAGAACCTAACAAGGTATACTATCCACCCCAACCATACCAAGGAATGATCCCCAAATAAAACAAGTGATATAATGTAAATTAGTATTAACCATAATATTTGGGTACCCAGCACTGCGTACCACTAGTTAACTCCTCATCCCAACTGGTGAACATCTTGACGCTACCACACTCTTCCACAAGCCCCACACCACACCATCTCTTCACAAACCTTGTCCACATACCCTATCCTTCACATAAACACCTAGGCCACAAAAGCACAACCCCATAATGTAGATGCCTAATAATGAACAAAAAATATCATCGTTAAGACATTTGGGAAAGTCCAACACTTCTCATCATGAGGAAACATTGGAAACACACCTCACCCGTAGAAACCAGGCCCTCAAAACCACTCCACAACCTACCTGATGTGTCTTGGAATACGAATGCCAAGAAGTAGGAGAAGATAAGAACATTAAACAACCATCTATCCTCCCACCTAGATCTCAGAAAAGGAATCCCTCCCCCATAACAACAGGTTTGTTCGTCACATAGTTATCAACCTAGGTGGGGTGGGTAAAAAAAATCCCAAGGAACTACACGTATATATATAGGTACCAAAAAATCAGCCCAACCTATAGGTTCTCAAAGAAACAACCATCCTACAAAAATTTACCACTGCTGTCACCTTTATTGCATAATAGCACATCTATACACTAACCAAATTAACATCCATATCCAATTCATTGGACTATGTATACTTCATTATTTAACGATATAGGATTATTGATTGTATCATTTCTTGGACAGGTACCAAAAACTACACACATTATAAGTACAATAAACCAAACCAACCACTGCCAATGCCAAATAGAGAAAGAATTCTCGGTGTAATAGAATTCACTCTAACACCCATTCTTAATATACTAGTCTTTGGAAACTCCGGGGAAAATGAAAGCCTAAGGGAACACCATAATTATTCAAAATCATCCCTCCAAAACCATCCTCGGCTTCTGAACTGCATCAAAATCACCAAATCTAGAAAACCTACAAAAACTCAACCAGTTTGAAGTCCCACTACACAATCAAGACACACCAAATAACCATGACACAACCTAGATGCAACCCCCCTATTCAACAAGTTTATCCATTCCATAATAAATCAATCCCCCAACCTAAGATACCATTTCACCCTCAAAACTTTTTCACACATTGATGTGATCTCAACAATAACACCCCAAAACGCGTTCAAATAATGACACAAAAACATCCATGAACAAAACATATCCACACCAAAAAAGGAGAATGGTATTCAGATTAAACAAAACAGTTCATTAACTTCACTCCTATAATATAGCTGTTATCACAGAACATGTTTGATCTTGATGAACCCATTTATTTGACATGGTATATGTGTTTGATAAATTTCATAATTCCAGTGCTCAATAGGGGACACACAATAAGTGTAAAGCATCACCCATGTACAAACAAAGAACAACAAAAACCATGATTATTAGAAGTTATAAATCTCACAATTTGGATCACATGTAACATATAAAATAACACAAGAATCATCATCATCATCCCTACACATAATTTATTATTAAGGCATCCAAACGTGTTATCATAAGAGATATGTTCATCATTATAACAACCTTAACTAATATTTTGATTCAACCTTATTTTAAAAAATACATGTATTTACCCACCCATCATGATTCACAATTAAATGAGAGACAAAGTAAATCCTACCTCAAAAAAATATAATCCACAACTCCTCCATGTGCCAAGGTTTGTGAAAATATAAAGAGAATCCAAAGAATACTAAATAAGAAGGCCAAAACCCAACACATGACTCCAAAAGGAATAATTGCTATGGGCACACGAATTGGGAAATAAAACACACCATTAAAATAAAAACATAGCATTCACGAGCCAGATCCATTTTCATCATATGGGAGGGGTTTTATGTCACTTAATTATGGATCGTGAAAAAGATTACATGTCTTTTCTATTTCAATGTTTTTGGAGTGTTATGATTTAGAGGATAAAATTAACATCCTTTTAAATTTTTCATATAAAAGCTCAAAAAATATTTTACACTCTGTTCAGGTCATATAAAATATAGTAGGGAGCAACGTGAAAAACTAAAAAAAATATGGAAATGACTCTTAGATGGGTTAGTCACTGATGCAAGTCATTGACAATGACTATCCAACACAACCCACTAACACGAGTATCTAATGTGACTCACCGACATGATTCAAGGACGTTACTCACTGACATGATTAACTGACATTACCCATCTACTGTGAGTCACAGTCACCTAGATTACCAATTTGACTAATTGACACGAGACACTAATGCCTAACCTACTGAACACTGACCTACTAATGCCCCAACCAACTGAAACATGGACCTACTAGCTCTATGAACAATACATGACTTGAACTACCAGTGCCCTACCCTATTGATGTACTGACCAACAAATTCCCTAACCCACAGAATCCCTGAACTACCGACATGAAGCTACTGACATGGAACAAATTCAAATTTAGAAAACAATTTAAATGAGCTACCATTGCCTCCAAAAATACCATAAAAACTAGATTTTGAAAATGTAGTGGACCAGGGAGGTCTGAGGAATTACATATGATACCACCAAATCTATTCCCTCCCCAAAGATATGAATACCCAACCTAGAAGAATAAACAAAGAAAGATCCTAACAACCACGATTTAAGTTACTACTTATGGATATTTCTGCAAATGAATCAACGATACTGTTATGAAAATTCAACAATAATCCACCTTTTGTAGTTTGAAAGTTGGAGTGAAGCCTCAATATCCATGAACACCTCCTACAACATCTAGTACCTCCAAAAACCACACAACCGCCACCCAATCTCCACAAACACACTATTCAGACACATGGATAAGGGAATTCCAACCTCCATGTCATGAAAATACCTATTTTAGAGGAATTGAATTTCCCGCATGGGTTTAATTTCATCCACTTTAATGTAACACAATTAGGAATTGGGTCCTCTCCTATCCCTATGTCAGGACACTATCATAGATGATAGAATAATAAAGAAGTCAATTATTAGAAAACATTGTTTACAAATTTCACTATAAATTAAATGACATAAGAAAAACTGAAATTCGATTCAAGTACTAAGAACACATCTACACTTCTCATTCAAAAGTACTCTTCTCTAGGCCACCATGCCTCCAAAACACTAAAACCAATGGAATAGAGCATCATCATAACACCATCTCCTGAATATCCTAAATCTCTTCTGACTGCTCAAACAACATTGTGTCATCCTTGATATACAACTCTCCCTTGTAAATGACATGGGAGTCATCGTGAAGATACCAATGAGGTTAGGAGATATGAAATACATCATGGAACCTATGCAACTATGGTGGAAACACCAACCAGTATTCTACCTCACCAACTTAACCCAACACCTTGATGAGTCTGATGAACCTATTAGAAATCAAGCTCCCTTAGCCAAACCACAGTTTCCCATGGCTAGGGGAAACCATCGAGAACTCATTGTATCAAACCTCAAACTCCAAGGGCCTCCTCCTATGATCAGAATATGATTTCTTTCTGTCATGTGAAACCTTCTTCCACTTATGGATAAGATGCACCTTATCGGTCGTACTCAAAATTAACTCGGGACCATGAAAAAATGTCTCCACATCTTCGGTCGAGCACATGGGTGAATGAAATGATATTACATACAATTCATCATATTGAGACATTTCAATGGAAGTGTGATAACATTTAATATAAGGTAACTCTACCAAGGAGAAATTTTCATACCCATGAGCCTCCAACATCCATGATTCATAGTCGTAGTATGTCCTCTAATGTTTGGATGGTCCCCTCTGTCTGCCCATCTGTCTGAGAGAGGATAGTAGTGTTGAGGCCCAATTATGTGACAAAATCCTGATGTAATCCCTTCTTGATCTTGTGGTAAAACTAGATTCCCGATCTGTGAAAATGGATATTGGAACACCATGCAGCTAAAATACCTCATCCAAATATATTCTCACCATGGAATCTACTATAATCGACTCCTTAATCTCTATGAAGCGAGATGATTTCATCAGATGATCCACCAATATGCAGATAACATCATATCTTCCATAAGCCCTGGTTAATAATGTGATGAAATCATTTAAGATGGAATCCTACTTCCACTCAATGAAATTTAGGGGAAGAAACAAATCACTAGGAACATGGTACTCATCATTTTCATGCTGGAACATTATGTACTTTTCCAAAGAATCTTCCATTGCCTACATCAATACGGGCCACAGAAACTATTCCATCATTCCATGATACATCTTGGAAACTCTCAAGAGTACTGGTATGGGAAATCATTGAAATTAAAAAAGAACTCTCCCGCACCATTACACTAAATGAAATACATTCTTACAGAACAATATTTAATTCAAACCACCCTCTGGCAACCCATTTGGATCATCCTGTTGTTCAAGGAGATCACACATCACCTTTGACATTGAGTCTCCCCACTATGATTCATCCACCTGCTACCTCGGAGATGACTACAATATCATTGAAAATATAAAACCTCTAAATCCATACATTCTGGAATCTATGTGTAGGGATGCCAACTTCCCCATCACCTTTCATTTATCTATATATTCTGAAACAACCTCCTACTATTACATTATGTTCAAAGAATCAGCCACAACATTTCCCTTTCATGAGAATTAAGAGATATACATATCATTGCCTTAAAGATACTATATCCACCTCCACTATTACATGATTAGATCTATCTGAGAGAATATATTCCTTAAGCTCTTTTGATCATTAAAGACCACAAAGCACTCCCCAATGAAGTAATCTCACCACTATATAAGCGCAAACATGATTGTTTCAAGAACTGTATCATGGGGGAATAGTTATGTTCATGAGGATGTAACTTTTTAGACCCATAAGATATCACTACCAATTACTACATCCGCACACACCCAAATCCTAGATGAGGGGAATCACAAAAAATCTCAAACATCACCCCATCACCAAATAACCAATGCCCTGGAGCAATGACCATCTTCTCCATCAGTTTTCTAAAAGCAACCTCACACTACTCACTCCACACAAAGGCCAAGTCCTTCTTAGGTAGAGCTATCAATGGAGATCCTAATCGATAGAAATAAGGTAAAAATATAAAATAATAGCATATTAGTTTGAGAAAACTATAAATCTATGCCAAATTATTTAGTTTTTTCCACGAATCTAATAAATCGTCCTTCGATGGGTCCACTATTATACCCTACTGAGACACCACAAGCCCAATAAAGTGGACCTCCTATGTCAATATCAGGAAGTTTCCCAACTTCATTTGACCAGGTGGCATTGATGGTTCTCCAAGAATGTCCTGAGATGCTCAGTATGCTCATCCTATGGATTCATGTAGATCATAATATCATCGATAAACACAAATTTGAACTACTCCATGAACTCAGGGAAGAAAAAATTCTATCATCATCATACAACGATGCTCAGTATGGGTCACAACACTTTGGAATGGGTATACCAATCTTTCAAAATGGGGGTAATTACCCTTTTTCAAGTATCCAAGATCAGAATATATGACGTACCAAACTTTAAACAACTCTGATTAATATATATAAAAGAATCCAAAATCCATCCCACATGCATGTTTAAAGTAAAAATTCTTGAAATAGAACGAAAAAAACCAATTTAAATACCATAAGAACAATTCTAAGAAGAAAAACTGCTACTATCCCAATGCCTGAGACAGTAAGATACAAGACGGTTTGTGTTATCTCCCTAGAAACAAGAAAAATGTTTTAATATACATAGGGTGTGGATAAAATTAAACTCAGTAGGGAAATCCATATTCACTCATGTATAATGAGTGAAGCATACTAATTCCACTATGAGAAAAATAACAACAAAACCAAAGTGGGATAAGTATACTCCCCAAGGCATGCTCACCAAATAACACAAGTCATTTAATGTAAAGTATTAATCACATCGATATTTTGCTACCCCAAACTACTTCCCACTAGTTAACTAGCCATCTGGAATAGTGAACATAATCATGCTTCCACACTCTTCCGCAAGACCCACCTCCACAACCTTCCCACACAAACCGAGGACGAATACCACATACATCCTTCAAAAAATTGGTCCACAAAACCACAACCACACCCTGAAGACACCTTGGAATGCACGAAACATCTCATCCCGATGCAACCTAGGAAACACACCTCGCCAGAAGACACATATTCCTCAAAACCACACCACAACATTCATGATGATTATTCACATAAAAATCCCTATAAGATGGAAAAAAATAAGAGCCAATAAATATCCATCCATCCTACCACAGGGATATTTGGAAAAGATGCCCCCCATAACAACGGGGGTGTTTAGAATTTAGTCCTCAACAAGGGTGGGATGAATATATAAATCATAATGAACTACATGTATATATATAGGTAACAAACACTCATCCCAACCTATAGGTTCTCAATACTATTATCAGACCAGAAAAAACATCCAGCACATCCACCTCTATGGTATAACTACACGTCCAACAACAATTTTTATTCATAAAACCATCCAATTTATTAAACCAATTATCCAACGTTATTAACAAGTAAATATTTTTGATTCCATCCCTACCCAAGAAATTACCTAACACTGCACACATTATATGGTGAAGCAACCATAATAACCACTATAAATGCCAAATATACAATGAGTGATTTGGAAAAAATAATTCTCCCTAACACTCATTCCATGTATACAAGTCTCTATAAAATCCTGCTGAAGTTGCCACACAAGGTAACACCATCATTCATAAAATTCATCCCCCTCAAACCATCCCTAGTAACATAGTAGCACAAACCACACCGTATCCTAAAAAAATAGAAACTGAACCAGATTAGAGTCCCGCTACATAAAACAGCCATGCCCAATAACCATGATACAATCCAGATACAAACCCAAAATTAAAAAAGATCATCCATCAAATAATCATTCAATCACTCAACCTGAGATATCATTTCTCCCAAAAACCACCCACAAACATTATTACACTCTCAACAGCAGCACCACAAAACCCATATGAAGCACGTGATTAAAGAGATCAACACATATCACATAGAAACCCAAAACATGGAAATGTTTATTCAATTTAACACATTCGTTCATTAATTTGTCTTTTAAAAAATAGTGGTTATCACAATCATGTTTGATTTTAAGGGATCCATTTATTTTACTTAGAATACTTGGTTAGTTAATTTCAGAATTCTGGAGTTCAATAGGGGATACATAACCAGTATAAAGTATCACCATCTTCATACAAATACCCCCAACAACCTTGTTTTACTGATGTTATATAACTCACAATTTTGATTAAATATAATTGATAAAACAACACAAGAATTATCATCATCATAAACACCCCTCATATAGTACTAAGGGAGAAAAAATGTGATCGTAACAGGTCGATTCAACATCATAAAACCATTAATTAATTTTTGATTGAACCATATAATAAAAGAGTCATGATTTTACCCAACACAAAAGATACCCACTTAAATTAGAGATGAATTATTTCCTACCTTGATGAACAGAAAATCAACACCTACTTCTTGCACCAAAACAGGGGTCACACAAACACTAAGAGATGGTTAGGAAGACTGAATCTGATGTCCATTCCGCAACACATGAATCCATCGGAAAGAATATAACCCAGTTAAAAAGTGAAAAAAACGCATTGAAAGGAGAAGATCCTAGCTTGTATGTTGAAAATTATATATGAAAATAAGAGAGATGTTTCATGGGCTATTAATGTTGGATCATGATCAAGATTACACGGTTTGAATAATTTCAATGATAAGAGATAATTATTATTTTAATGATATAATTAATTTACACTAAAATATCTATTTAAAATTGTCAAACATGGTTTTATTCATGGTTTATGTAAAAAAACGTAAGATGGGTGAAACTGGATAAAATGGGGAAAAGAAGGAAATGACTCACGAATGGGTGAGTCAGCGGTGCATGTCAGTAATAGTGAGTTTGCGACGTGACCCATGAAACTAGTCATAAATGAAACTCACCAAAATGAGTCACTAACACGACTCACCGACATGATCCACCAATGTGACCCACCAATAATGAGTCACAGATACCTAACTCATTGACACGAGTCACAGACATGACTCACCGACATCGAGTCACCAATGCCACTCACTAATTCCCATCCTACCAATGATAAACCTACTTATGACCCAACCTCCTGATGTGACAACCTACTGACACACTGACCTATCGATGCCCTGTCCTACACTCACCCCGACCTACCGATGACCCAACCTACCAACTCCATGACCTAACAACACTAACTTATCATTGTAAAAAAATGGAATTTTGGAAAACTCTTATAATGATCTACCTTTTCTTCCTAGAATACCCCAAACAATGGATATTGAAAAACTAGTACACCTAGGAGGTCCAACCATTACACATAGTTTAATAATATATTTATGTTGTGGAAGAAGAATTGAAATAAAATGATTGGTTAGTTTTGAAAAATATTCTTTGGAAAACATCATTATGTTTAGCACCAAAAGCCTTAATAAAATGGTTTTATTATTAAAAAGTATTCAAGAAAACAGGGAGGGTTTTTATTAATTAATATTCATATTTTTTTTGTTTATTCAAGTGTATTTTGAAGTGTTGTTGGTGTGGAGAGAGGGCGGTCTATCATAAGTGATGAGTGTGGCATACATGTATGTTTTGAAAAGAAAAATGTGCACCCTCATTTTATCACATGACACAATAATCCAATATGGACTATTATAGAGACTAATACATGATATTTTCTACATGTATTTGGAAATTTAAATTTATACAGATTTTTATGACATATAAACCATTATCGGTTCATTTTAACCCGATATAAACTTGATTTCACCATAACTACTTTAATTAATTTATTCTATTTTAAAAAATAATTATTGTAAAAAATTATGTTAAAAATAATATATATTTAAATTTATTCAAATTTAAAATATTTAATCCAAATTAAAATTTGAAATTCAAAAAATGGAAGAAAGTTAACTTAAAATAAATCCTGAACACGCAATGAAAAGGTAGGTTTTCAAAACGTATATTTTACATGAAAAATGATGATTTTATATTAACTCTATGAATAGTTATAATATTTATTTGAATAAGAAATTATAATTTTGATGATATAATATATAAATATATTTTAAAAAATTATGATTATGGGTTTTTTTATTTTTTTAATAATAAGATACAATATGCACTTCAAAACAGTTTTTAGAAAAGTCTATTTTGAACCCTTAAAATAACATAAAATAAAATCCAATATAAATATGATTTAGTTATAAATAATTGAATTAAATACTAATAAATAATAATTACATTATTTTAAATCACATTACAAATAGAATATTATTTTTAAATTACTTAATTTATTTAAATTAAATGATAGTTTTACAAAAATTGGTACATTCAAAATTTATTTAAATATAATTATTATCTGAAAATTAAAAAGATGTAACTCTAATTTAATTTTGATATGTTGATATAAAAAAATATTTTTATTATATAAGATATTTTTTCCAAATGTTTCAAATATTAGATACAATATTTTTTTCATCAACGGAAATAAAAAACAGTTTTGATGAAAATATAAAATTGAAGACAAAAATTACAATACTAAACATTGATTGATTATTTAATAATAATTTATCAATAATTTGAATTTAGTTATATATATATTTATATTAATGTGTTTAATATTACCCATTACCACTATCTTATTGGCTTGGTTATGGTAGTTATATATTTCACTAGTCATTTGAGATTGGTATTGCCTACTGAATACCATATTGAAGAAAGGGAATTGCTCCCAACCTATTCAAAAAAATGTCAAAATAATGATGTATACTTAATATTATAATTTATCACAAAATGTTAATGATAATGATAAATTCAATAACCATATAAAAATAAAACAAATAGTTGTGAAATAGGTCATTAATTTCATCATAAAGGAACCTATTAGGACAAATAAAAATTTCAAGATCCCTTTTCTTGGGTTGAGTTATTGTTTACCATATAGAGTAATACTGAAATAAATATAATAACTTAATTTATGTAATTCAATAATTTTTTCAATTTCCACTATAATATAATCTCTTTCTTAAAATAATGGGTATTTATGATGAATAGTTTTTACAAGAAACACTAAAATCAACCTTTCATGGAATATATAACTATAAAAGGGATAATAATGATATTTAAACAATCTTTAGATATTAACAAGAAACATAATTTCTAGAAAATGTTAATATATTCAAAACACGAATAAACCTTCATATGATGAAATTATACATTAATATAAAAATTATAAAAGTAATACCAAAAGATAAAACTAAATCATTCCATATATAAATGAATTAATATCCTAAATAACCTTAATAAACTCAAAAATAAAAATGTTTCTAATATAAAAGGATATTAAATAACTTTTATCTTATAAAACCATAAAAAATATCAATCTTCTTCTATAATAATATTATACACATAGTGACTAAATCATTTTTCAAACCAATAGTCATCTATATGATGAAACATGTGTTCCCAAAATTAACTCAATATACAAGATCATATAAACACAAAAGGTAATAAATAAAATAAAACATGTTTTCTTAATTAATAAGAATATTCCCCATTAAAATGGATCTTTACGGCTACTTATACCCAATAAAATATCTCCTGAAATGATATTAATCACTTTAGAATCTCATCACTTAAAACCTCAAAATGGGCTGTCTATGAAATTGATCTTATGATAAACTATAATCTTATATACCTATGATGTTATCCATATATATCATGATAACCTCCCAATAAAGAATAATAACCCCAAAGTTATGTAATTACTCCTCTGATACCGACTACAATGGATCTAAACCCACAGTCCCAGATCCATTAATAAAATCATAAAAAATAAATTTTTTAATTTGTTATCGATGATGGGGACACAACTTTCTCCATAATAATCATAAAAATTTAAAAAATATATTATATCGCATATATTATAAAGATTTTTTAGGTTTATAGTTTTATAGAATTTGAAAACACACATTAAATCATGGATTCATAAACAAATGGTTCATAACGATGATCATTATCTCCCACTATACCCATCCTTTAATATTAGATGTTACATAATAATAATAATAAATATAAAACCCTTATAGTAATAGTTGTTTTAAAAACACTCTTGCTAACATTGGTAAATTTTATCATAAGAAGTTTGAGCTCAAACTCTTTGTAAGGGTAAATATATGCATCAATAAATGAATTTCATATTTGAGAATATGTTGAGAATAAGGGTATCACGACATAATAAAAGTGTATGAGAATAACATAGGAATATCCATACCTATAAATACATGTTTTAGAAAATATAAAAACAAATATTATGGATTTAAAAAAGGAAATATTCATAATAATAATAATAATAATGAGCCATATGAAATCAATACTGATCACTAGAAATATTTATAATGATTGAAAGAATTAAAAAAACGTGTTTGAATCTACAGAACATTATATTTATAACCAATTTTAAATTATTGAAAAAAATAACACAATCCTAGGGAGAAAACCTCTAATAAAACCATTCTTATGTACCATAAAGGCCAAGAACATTGTCTAATGTTTTGCAGAACTATCTTGGTGCACCTATCATATAAGCTATATTGGTCTCACCCACTAATTATCAATAATTTCCATGTATTATTCACGAATACAAAATTTAGAATCTACCACTTTTGATGTATTAGTAATAATTGATCGTTAATTTCCTAATTCACCCCTGAATATGAATCATGTTACATAAAAATATCCTTAAAAAATTTATTACTCCATGTATAAGTATTGGTTTCTTTAAAAGTATATTTGAAACAATATTAATCCACCCATAGAAATAATGATGATGGTATCATTAAAAAATATCCCCATTGGGGAAATTATAACTATAGAAACCCAATAATAACATTTATGTATATTACATTTTTTATAATAATATTCAATACATTAAAAAAACACATTGACAAGGATAATAATAGTTAGTTCCTTTGTATAATTGGAAACATAATATTATAACATGTTGATGATCTTCAACATCTCCCATAAAGATCTTCCCCTCTAATGATATTCAAAATAATACCCTACTTAACACATTTCATTATAACATGAGGAAATAAGACATAATATATGGGGATATTAAATTATCACTAAGGGTAATAAAAGAAGATACTTGAGAATGATGTAAGAAAAATGGTAGGATAACATGAGTATAACGTTAGAAAACCAATCCTGTCATATCAAGGATCATAAACAAGAATCATGATATAAATAATTTTACTTCATAAAACATTAATCATAATAAATAAAACAAACATTTTCAATGACAGAATAACAAGGGACTAAGATAGAGGATTGTGGAATACACATAAGAATATAAAATCAATCCCAAGAAGTCAATAATCACTGCCAAAACATATCAAAAAACTTCATGGGGGATACATGTCTTGGTCTGGACAGTAGACCATCCTTAGTGAAATCCCAATCCTTATAGTTTAATGGGTTCACTCACCAAATCATAATTATGGACAATGTCCCTTACTGTATTGGGCCCCTTCCATGTTCCATCCATTTATTACTTTACTAAGTTCACTCCTCATTCCTGCCTTGTGCTACTCTAATGGAATGACTCCCCATTCAATCCAATTCTATCACATGATATATATAAATATTTTTCTAATTTTCTATAGGGAGATATATTTACCACTAATCACATATTGAAATCATACAAATATGTGCCACATGATTCTAAATTAATCACATCATAACCCATCAAATGAAATGGTTATCATAAGTATTTCATTATATCATATCCTATTGATAATATATAACTTTAATAACCATTTCCTCATAGAATAACCCTTGATAATAAGTGGGTTTTATAAGTGTTTTATTATGTTTTAAGCCATAGAAGTGGAATAGGTTTCATAAAATATTTTTCTATTTAAATATAAACCTTTCAATAAAATCATTATAATTATGGCCTTCGAAGATTTCATATGTAAATGATAACTTATAAAAAATATGCAATATTATATATAGAAGTATTTAAAATTATTACATGGAACATTTCTTAAGGGAAATAATATTTTGGTGAAAATCGTTGTCATCAAACATTTTCAAAAATCATTTAATTGTAAATAACATTAAAATTTTATTAATAATGATATTAAAATTCATTAGAAACATTTCTTGTAAAAAATATAATTTTCTCTTTGAAAAGTGTGTTTTAAAATTTAAATCCTTTTTAAAACCACTATCTTTGAAATTAACCTAGATAAATTATAAGTGAATCTTTGAATATCATTTTAATCACAATTAAAAAAAATTCAAAATTATTTTCATTTAAAATAACTATAATATGTTTTTATAAGATTATCTGAAAATAATTTAAAATAATATTTAATCATAAAACATTTTACAAAGGATAATATTTAAAAATAAATATTAAATTTATAATGGATGTTTCAGAAATCATTTAAAAACATTTTAAAAGATAAAACTTTTACAAAATTTATTCACTAAAAATAATCATTATACCATTTAAAGGAGTTTTTAAATATCATTTAATGTTATTTACAAGTTTAAATCCTTTTCAAAATATTGTTCTTTGAAAATAACCCTTGAATCATATAAATCATGATTGTAAAATATTTTTAAAATACTTTTATTTAAAAATAACAGTTGAAACTTATAAAGAAATATTTGAAATTAATTGAAAACAGTTTTAAAAATATAAAAAACGTGTAAAAACAGTTCAAACTTATAAAGAATTATTTTTATATGGATCATAAGATTACCTAATCAAACCCAAAATCATAAACAATCTCAATAAACAATTAGATTATAATAATAGAATCATAACAATTTGGTAACCCTAAATAATAATCCTCATTAGAGAATTATATTAATTGAATTTTTAAATATCATTAAAATAAGTATATTCATGATATAACATATATAAGCGGCAATATATACACCTTGTAAAAATTTATAGGCGCATAACATAACTTCTGTCTCAAGGAAAATTGATAAAAAATTATCTTCCCACATTGGTAACATTAAAACCATTAACCCATGAAAGGTATTTCCTCAAATAATTGGGTAAATATGAAAAAGGATATGTATAATAACCATAATATTCAATCAAATATATTATATACACCACATTGAATAGAGGGTTTATATATATATCATGTGTATCACAAAATTAATAAATGGAAATAGAAATCCCTTACCTTAAGTCTTTAATTTGTTCATAATTTTAATAAATCTTGTATTATAAATATAATTTTATTATTAATATATTTTTTAACCATATTAATATATATCATTTCATATATGGTTTTCTTATCATATTTTATTACCTGTTTATTAATGATTTGATGTTAATTTAATGGTTCGGGTAATTACCCATTTATTTTTCATAAATGTTTTGACCATTTTTTTCTCTTATGTTGAACATGATTTTATAATTTCCATATTGATAAATGATAGATATTTTATGATTATATATGCCTAGTTAAATTATTTATGATCTTCACCTGTAACTAATACAGTGATGCAACGGTATCGAACCCAAAGGAAGTATGTGCACTAAATTTTCAAAAACAAACCCACTGTAAGGAATATCTGAAGATATTTTTCAATAATTTATTATTATTTATTTATTTTATATTGAAACTATTTTTAAACATTGTATATTGAACCATTTCAGATTTCCCACCATTATATATTTATAAAAATTAAAAATAACCTACCATTAGATGAAGTCTAATGGTGGCAGAACAAAAATAGCAGAAGAATGCAAGGTTTACTATGATATGAAATAGGAAATGAAGTAGTTACTTTTTATAGAATTAAATGGTCATGATATATTAGGTTAACATAAATTAATAACAAATATTTAAGATAGCGGTTGAGAAAATATTATCAAGGGATATGAATGTGGAATTTAAAAAAGATATGTAAAATGGGTTTCTTCTATTCATAAATGTTAATGGATTTGGAAAATTTGGAAACCGTTTAGCATATTATCCCTCAATATGAGATGAAATATGTGGTTTGATGATTCTTAGATTTCATTAAAACATAATACATTACATGTAATACTAATTACTGAAATAAAATTGGAAAAAATATCGCCAAAATATTAGGTTGTTTTGAAATTTAATTTTGATGAAAATCATTGATGATCAATCTCACCAATTGATAATGTAGATCGGATATTGAAATAGATATGTGGGGAAAATTTAAAATGATTTCATTATAAACCTCTTCAATCAGTTACGATTCATTAGAAAAAATTAAAAAATGAATTGAATATGAATAATCGCTATTGTGTTAAAAACCTGAGAAAAAATAAAATTACCTAATATTCATTAGAAAAGGATGTAAAAAAAATTCAATTAATGATTATGGAAAGTAATATGGGAAGCAATATATTCCTTGAGAATAGTATCTATGAAAAAGAATATAGTTACGCACCCCCAGGTCTTTACATAGGAATTCCCATCTCAGTCTTCCAATTTTCCAGATTCATGAAAGTGAATGATTCCCACAATGAATATCGACTACCATGGATAAAATACTATATATTTATCTATAAAATTACTGATTGAATACGCTAATGCAATCTTGTCTTATCACATTCACTTAATATACATCATTATCCTCTATAATCTCCATCAATTCAGAAGTTCCCTTATTCTGTTCGAAACCATCGGTTATGTACTGAAAAATAGTGACAACAAAATAAATAAATCATTATCATTTAAAAAAATATAAAAATAATAAAATATTCTAATGTTATCATAAAGATTTATATAAATAGATATAATTATTTTTAAAATTATTAATTTCAAAATAAAACATTTAATACGATAAATATAATAATTATCATATAATTATTAAAATCATAAAAAATAAATTTATATATAAATTTGAGGATTTAATTATATGATTATATATTAATAAATTAATATATAAAATTATCATCATTAGAATTATATTTTAGATTGAAAATTTATATTTTTTTATGTTTTATATTATGTAATAAATTTATTAAAAAAATATTTATTAAAAAAAACAATAATAATTAAATATAACGAAATTTAGTTATTTTATTCTATAAATAAATTATTATTATTTGAGAAATCAATATATATATATATATATATTAGAAAAAAAATTAATTGTTAACATTTATTTATTTTATTTTTCAAATAATAATTATTATTATTAATTTATTAGTAGTTATTATTATTTAATATCATTTATTATTTTATTTAAATATCCCCCTCTAATCTCTCATATGTGAGAGATTTATTCATCACAAGGGAGATGACTATCCACAGTTCCTCTCTTGGAGATCGTGTGTGGGGGAAAACATTGTCTTCTCCTTAGATGGGTGCAAAATTGAGATACAATGAGTTCTTTTAGGGAGCGTCCATGGAAGAAAATCTACCACATTCATGGTCTCCCTTCTCCCAGATGAACCATTACAAATCATTATAAATCTAGATCGATTTCACGATGGTGCTAGGTGGATCAATTTTCTTTGCTCTGCATGAGAAAAAAACATCACTTATTGATGAAGGAATAAATTGTTGCTTGGGATTGCATTTGTAGACATTGAACGAGGTTGAAAAATCATCCTTTTGTTTTCCTAATTAAAACACATACATAGTAATGGTAGATAAAAGGGGAATATTATACTAGTGATGATGGTGGTAGCTACAACATTGGGTCAATTCCATATCGGTAGTGCACCTGGTTCGGACAGTGGTGACTGACATGGCCGTCAAAGGTTTTTATGGTGACTCATTTGTGTTTAATTACTATGTTCATGTGTAATGTTATGGAAGATGTTAGTGGTTGTGGGTTCAGGGATGAATTTATTGGCTGTAGTACAAGAGAAAAAAAGTGACACAGGACTGGCAGTAGCACACTGTTGTCAGTGTGAGATATATGGTGGAAGAAGATCATGCGATTGGTGCTGGCGGTGAGTCATTTGGCTTTGTGAAGGCAACAATAGCGGAAGGAGGAAACATGTTGTGACTCATTTGGTAGTGAGTCATCGGATGGCGGTGGGTTTATTTTTATAATGGTGACATAATCAAAATTTAGGAGTAAATGTAGGTATGGGGGGTGTCTCACTTCAATGGTGTGTTTTTTATGACGTGTTTTCTGGAGGTGAATCACTTTGGGAGTGTATCATTTCATGGTTACTTACTCTTGTGGTGAGTTTATTTAGTAGTGGAAACTATAGTACTATTAAATGAAATGAAATTAATCTTTAAAAAATATTAAAACATTAAATAAAAAATATATTAAAATTAAAAAAATTAAATTATTTAAATGAAACATAAGTTAAAAGATTTAATTAATCAAAATGATAAAATATCATAAAAATTAATCGAAAAATTATCTAAATTTTAATTAAAAACTCAATTTAAATTGAAAAAAGGAAATAATTATTAAAATGAGTTAATTATATAGATAATACAATAAAATTATTAATTATTAATTAAATTAAAAAATTTTAATATTTATATTGTAAATAGATTAATTATTATAAATGTAAAGTTGTGAATCAGAAGTATTAAACGACATATATAAATTAAATAAAATAATATTAAAGTTCGATTAATTAATATATAAAATAATGATTAATTCATTAAGATAAATAAATTAAAATAAAATAAATAATTTAAATAAATCTTAATCATAATTTAGAAATTAATTATAAACAAATAAATAAAAACAAGACATGAAAAGTGAATTCCTTTAAATACTAAATATATGATAATTAAAAAACGATTAAATAAAAAATTAATCTATAAAATTACTAAGGTATAAATATTTTAAACTTGATTCATGTTTAATTAATTATATTATAAAAAAATTATTAAAATATGGGAAAATAATCAAAATTTAACGCCAAATCAAATTCCTTAATATTAATCATCGATTATCATCAAGAAATGCCTTGTTTTTATTTTGTAATTTTGAAATAATAAATTTTTTTAACATTAAACTAAAAATAAAGCATTTCATGGTATTTATAAATTGAGGAAAAAAACATATGTGTTAGGATTTTCAAATGAAATTATCATAAGATATCTTATCTATATTTAAATACCCATAAAGAGATCTAGTAAAAATAAAAACATTCACTACTGTAGATATTGTGCCTCCTCTATAAACCCACCCATTGACTTAGATCAATCCAAATACAATTTCAAATTCAATGAGTTGTGGCGGCTTAGTTATTAGTAGAAATACAATCTTAATAAATGGTATCTTAATATTTGACATTATCCTTGGTTAAAAATACAATATTCAATTTTTTTTAAATCTATTTATTGATACAACCTAAATGATTTTGGTACATGTCAATTGTCCCCTTCTTTATCTATGTTCAAAATTCTGCTCACATAAATGAACTCGTTTTGACCAATATACACATTTATGTATTTTTACCAAGAAATGAATATTGTGGAATGATCTATGCAGATTCACTTATTTGATATGTACATAGGGATTACAGACATATACATAGTGTCAAGAGTCTCAGTAGTTCATTGTGGGTTCCCATTTTACCATTTTAATCTAGATTCAAAAGACTTATAATATAACTATTTGAGTGGTCTCCCTAAGATTATAATTTGTTCAAAAACAAAATAAACGTGAGTCCCCTAAGTTTGATGTGAAATTTACAAATTTCCTAATGCTATGATCATTATTCCACAATTATATATCCCATGTCACCCTACTTTTTAATTTCTAAATAGAATATTCACAAATTAATTAAGTAACTAAACTGACAATCATACATCCCCATCAATTTTATTTTCAATGCAATAATCAATAAATATTATGATATTATCCAATATAAATGACTGAACTTTGGTGAATATTCCAGAATAAGAACCACATATTGTGAAGTAATTTTGATTTTTTGACAATTATCTTGATAAGAAATTTTAAAGGGATTTTATATGCTTACATTTTAATATATATTAACCCAATTTACAACCCTCAAATTATTCCTCATAATAGAATTTAGAGGTGGATAAATGAATTTTACTTTTAATCTTTGAAAAAGTTTTTCAATTCAATACTTTATTGATATGATCAAGAGTCATAGTGATGTTTAAAAAAATTTATTTTCCAACAAAACATATTTTACAAATGAATCACAGGGATTATCATTGAGGAACAATTATACAATTTTTTGTAATTATGTTCAAATTGATGCATGTTAAATATTGACATCACAAGGAACTATGTATATAACAATTATAAATATAATTCAATTAGATTTTATGTAGAATATAAAAGCTATGGTAAAAACTCAACAATGAAAATTTTAATCACATAAATAAAACATCAAGGGAAGATACTGTTATAATTAATTTAATATAGTGAATTGATTTCAAATCAATGAATTATAGTTTTTACTAGTAGTATGGAAGAAAATAAGAAATAAAGATGTTTAGAAACTTGAGTAAAAATTTAAAACAACCATCATTAATGGTGTTGTCTGATTTTAGTAAGGCACTAACAAGAAAATTCTTGTGAATTAAAAAATATAGGGAACACTCGTACTATTTTTTACACTAGTCGTATGCTTTTAAAAATATAATAGGAATACCAAAATCATAAAACTAAATGAATAAGAAGAAGAAATAATGGTAGTGATACAATAACACTTTATTCATAGGAAAAAAAGAAAATTAGAAAGGCCATGGTTTTACTTCAATGAAACACTGAAATTTTATTCTTCAATTTGAACATAGTTAAAATCTATTTTAAATAATTAATATGGAAGCCAAACCCTTCATTTACCCTTAAAAATAATTTTTTTACCTTTTTACCATTCACCCACATAGGTATATTTTCTTCCCCTATAATTTTAACTGCTTCATTTTTTGACACTATTATAACAAGGAAGGTTCTTAACCAATATAATTTCAGTTTACCTAGAAAGAGAATCAGTCAAGAATTAAGAGAAGATATTTTATCCGTCTTTGAGTTATCACCTTGGAATGAAAAAAATCATGAAATATCTGGGACCTCTCTTTGTAATTCATAACATTTATGGAAGAATACATAATAATCTCACCAACACACTATTTTCTACCTTCCTACTCTCTGTAGATGTCTTAAAATAAATGTATAAATCCTTCAAAAACTAATATTACTTGCCTTAAAAATCCCCTGGTAAATTAAAAATTTTAAAAATAAAAACCATAATGGATAAATACCTATAATTGTTTTGAAATAAATTTTTTTATCACATAATTACTCGTTTAATTTTACAGACCAATACATTCAAGATTTGACACAATTTTTCTCTAAAATATGTTTCATATCCCAATTTGAAAGTTATACTTGTCCACTGGATTGTGAAACATAAGAAGATCATGTTTATGGGAACATCTATATTTCTATATCAATGATTTAATTTCGTAGTTCTTAAAATTGGTACTATTATAAATATTTGAATCTCTATGAACTCAAACTCTTGAAAAAATGTTCTTTTTATTGAATTTTATGAAAAAATTGGATTGATTTTTGGGTAGCACTACTTCCTCAACCCACTTGGATACATAGTATATAGAAACTATACTCATTCCCATGATATGATAGGAATGTTACCAGAAAATAAATTCTCAAAGAATCATATATATAATCTTTCATAATACCATTCTAAGGAATTTTTTTCTTTCTCTCAACATTCCATATCCTTTGGAATCTATTACAACCAAAAAAAACTCCTTTTATCCCTAAATAAAGTAGGCCTGTAAAATCCCACTTGAAGGATTTTGTAGGATATCCTATATTTACCCTTATTTCCTCCCCAATGTGAGGAGTAAAAACTATACTATATTGACATTATTTCCTCTTTTGGAACACACCTTCTCATTATCCCATAAGAACATCTCCTAAATAGCAGGGCGTCAACCAAACTATAGTACATAACATCACAATTGTATTTATTTCTCTGGTTATTGGGTAAATCCTTATGAATGACACTTATTTCAAAAAAGATAGATAATTTTACAAACCAGGATTAATTCATACCAGATACAGTGAGAATCTTCTCGTTAGGAAAGAAAAAATTATTTTACCTTAGATCCTGAAATTGGGTACTAAAAAATGATGATAGGTGATCTTAATATATATTCTAATCTCATTCATGGTATCTAATATCAATATTAAATTCCTGTTACTATATAATCCACCCAATTATTCTTGGATTTCCCACATTTTTTTATAAAATGTAGTTTATTATAGAATGTTTAATAATGATTAAGTCTTTATAACCAAAGAGGTACTATCAAAAATTTAATAATGGAAACACCACTATAAAAAACATATTATCAATTCCAATTTAGTTCATTTTTTCTTCACATAATATTATAAATCCACCATTAACCAAATATATCCTTTTTCTTCTCAGTATACCAAGACAACTTGAGTATCCATGTAAATTTCAAACACATAAGTACAAAAGGCCATTTATAGTCATGTGATATTATGATAGGTGATGAAGTGAGTTTTTATTTCATAAAAATAAATTATTTAAATTAATATTTTTCTAAAATGAGGTGTGAATATTTGATCATAATATAATAAAATTTATTTTCTATTTTAAAAATGTCTTTAATAAAACTCTGGTAAAAATCTACTTGACCTAAAAAATTGCAAACACCCTATTCATTTTCAGAAAAAGGAAATTTATTACTAACATAAATCAGGGAAGTATTATCTTATAGACCCATATTAAACCCCTTATTCCATAGTAATATACCTTAAGTGTATATAAACTAGAATTTCACTTAGTTTAAAAATATGTTGGAATCTATGAATATTTCTAAAACCTATTCTAAATTTCATAAATACATCTAAAATGTGCTACCAACAATGGAGATATTGTCCTTATAAACCTTTATTATCCTCTCTAACATGTATGGAATGATAGAAATCATACATTAGTGAAATGTAGTGGGTGAACCACATAATATAGAGGTAATTTAATTGTAGGAAACATTCCAAAAGGGGTGTGTTAATTTAGTTTACACAACATGTTCTAGTGTTGTAAGGATCTGGTTGTAGATAGAGTAGTCATCTAGAATAAATGAACTAATTTCTATCAATCCTATTGTAATTTTGATCAAATAACGGCATTATAAAATGGCCATTCTATTTTTCTAAATTGACCTATCTATAATTAATAAACACATCCCATTTACTATCTATTTTGAGTAATTTATTATTTCATTTATCATTGGTTACTCTAGTGAAACCACCTTTTTGGGTCTATGTAGTCAGGACTAACCCATGAAATACCATAAATTGGTTAAATAATTCCAGTTTAAAATAACATCATAACCTCTTCTCTTCACACATATATAATGTTTTGGTTTAGAATCGAGTGACATTCATGTATTTATTTTTGGTCATGTTCCAAATGTATCTTGTGAATGTAGAAAGTAGCGATAATATTTTTGATATAGGATATAGACTTTAAAATGATGGTTTTTAATATAAGTAGATTACCTAATAAAATCTACTTGATTACCATTTAGATTAGATGAAATTTTTACAGGTTGTGTTAGATTTTACCCTAGAAATGAATATTTCTGGTGTGATGGGAGAGGTTTTATTTTCAAATTTGTTTCTTATTAATTTCAGGGATGGATCAAGGCACTAGGAAGGAAAATATCATAAAATATTTTCTAATAATGATTTCGAAAAGATGAAATATTCTGAATGTGATAACCTATTTTAGAATTTTGTTCACTTTTTTCTACGGTGGAAATCTCACTTTCATAAGACTCTATATCAGAATTCAATATATATTTTTTAATAAAAATAATCCAATTTTTTAATCAGATCTTTGGAAATATAGTTAAATTATTTAGCAGTGTTTATAATAATAGAATAATACTAATGTTCTATAAATAAATCTTTTTTTTAAGAAAAGTTATTTATCATTATGTTCACTCTTAACAACATGGAAATAAATGATAACCAATTATTGAATAAATTTCTCATTCTCTCATTGAATAGTTTGAACAGTGTGAGAATGAAAATTTTCATCTTAATATTTAATTTTTTCTGCAAAATAAATATTTTCAAAATTTTTTAAAATTTTTAAATGTTTTTTTATCCTCTAGAATTTCTACCCTTGAACAAAATTCACTAATAGTTGGTTCTGTACATTTTTTTAACATATATAATTCTTATATTTGTTCTATATATTTAAATATTAATTTACCTATTCAAAAATAAATGAATTATCAACCAGTGTCTATGATGTTGATATCCATAATGATAGTCACGTTCTGGTCAGAGTCTACGTCTAGAACATGAAATTCATAATGCAGAATTTTTTTCCAAATATAAATAGTATAACATATATCCTTTTTTGTAGGATGTTTGAATGAATGGTTAGCGGACTATATGATAAAAGTGATGGTTTTAAGGTGTCACAATATTAACTGCTTAAATATTGAGGAAACAATCGTGTTCAAACTAGCACCAAAATCGCAAAGACATTTTAGTTTACCCCTATTCCTTCAGTTTTATGGAATGAAAAAGATACCATTGTCATTAATCACTGGAGAGTTTTCTTTAAAATAATAGTTATACACTCTTATTTTATTCTATTTGAACAAATTCCTTAAAGTGATTTTTTTGATTTTTTTGTATAGAGATTTCATATTTTATGTAACTCTTATTGGGGAATGGATGAATATAATATTCCCATGGATATTTTTTATAAGTATAACGAACTGAAGAAGTTCATCCTTTTTGTTACTCATGGGTTTATTTGTTATGGGAAAGGAATGATTGGGGCATCGTTCATAATTATAGAATTGAAGTACCATATTTATTTATTAACATTCTCTTTCCCATTGTATTTTTTCAGGAAAAAATTTCTAATTTATTTCGTGGCATAAATTGAGATTTTATTCTTTTTTAAGACAGTTATCCTAATATCCAAATTCTTCATTCGGTTGATTTTGACTTCTATATCCACATCTATTTCATTTTGGGCACCCTTAAGGTCTTGTATTGATTTTGTTTGAGTATTTATCCCACTTATTATGACTACAACCATGACATTTCACCATGGTTTTATTTCAGTTGTGCTTGGAAGTTTTCCAATATCCCATGATTCCATGTATCCGGATAATTTTCCCATTATAATTCCATATTTCAAATTATACCATAAGATTCATCTTTAGTAGTATAATTTTCATCTTTTATTGAGTCACACACGTCTTATTGGGAGTCAAATATTTTATGAATTTAGTTTATTCTATATTTCAATGTCCCCTCAAAATTCACTCAGTAATTGGATGACCCACACCTATACTATATTTGTTAATTATTGTCAGGGTTGTTTTTGTTATCTATGTACAACATGTTTTCTTATAAATAATTTTTCATTTTATAATAAATTTATACGGTTCTTATAGATATATTTTTATTACATTGAAATGATATCTTCTTTACTAAGAATTCTATGACAATTTATCAAAGATGAAATTTTCTTATTAGGCTGTCTTATCAAAAATTGGAAAGGAATTTTCAGATCTCCCAATCATACTTTATAGATAACATTTTTTACTAATCGATTGGTTGTGGTATTGATTTCCCACTTGGTTGACACATTTTTTCACATTATTTCATTAATTATTTGAGTTATTCTATAATTTCAACTATATGGGAATGAGAATATACCACTGAACCACTATTATTTCTACTTCTATTTAATCTAATCCTCATAAATTTTTTGGTAGAGAATTTAAAGAAAACTTGTTAAAAAAATTCTCAACCCTTCATTTTTCAGATCATTATAGTTAACCCTATTATGCTGATCTATATATTTTTGAATGGAAGAAGATAATAAATTTTAGATGCTTTACATGAAAACATTTGATTGAAGTTAATACTAGAGACACTTCCTAATAAAGTCTTTATATTGATCCCAATACGTATGAAGGATTCCTCGTCTATGTGATTGAAACATGTTATTTTCATAATTAACTCGCATTTATGTATTAGGGGGTATAATTTCATGACAAATAATATTTATATATGGTACACATTTTAAAAGTAGTTTTCATCAATACTCTGAATCCAATTTAGAGAGTTCACTTTAAGGAAAAAAGTGATTTCCTTCCATTATAGTTCATTAACAGTGATTCCTTGAAGTGGAAATTGTTTCACTATATATTGAAATTCACTAATTAAGTCTAGTGAGTGTTCATTAAAGAGACCATTAAAGGTATGTAATTGTTGGAAATGGGAATGTTTTAAAATATAATTTTAGTATTTAGGATATTTTGTAATTGATGATGGGGTTCCTGACTCATGCGAAAATTGAAACACCCCCATCCAAGTCCTTGCATTGTTTTATTTTTTTAGTTCATGTTGTATGTTTTTTAATTTCGAATATCAAGAATTCTACGTTAAATATTTCTAATTTGATTTTTTTTCTCTTAAAGATATCTTTACTCATTATCTATATCTTGATTTTGAGGCTCGATTCTATCACTTCAAGATATTTTTCTCATGTAATAGGCAGTATAAAAAACAATTCAGTAGAAAACATCACAGCCACTAAATAGGAAAACCAAATTTTCAAAAAAAGTAAACATGGAAAAATATATTATTGAAAGAATAGTTTTGTACATCTATTTTAATATTTTTAGAAAATATATTTTAAAAAAATAATATTTTTAATTTGATTTTTTTTGAAAAAATTATTGCATGATGTTATCCCATGAAATGACATTAAAACATAAAAAACACATCATAAATATGTGACTTGTAAAATTATTTATAAACTACAAATGGAACAAATATAGTGGCATTATGATATCAACAACTAGGGGAGGATGAGTTCCAAATATTTAAAAATATAATGCATATTATATAGTGGGTGAAAATATTTTTAATATTTTGTTACTTTTTATATTTTCTAATGAAATAGTTTGTTACCATTGGATGTTAAAATTTGGAAGATAACATATCATTAAAGATATGAAATTATGGAATACTATTTTATGATGTCCCACTATGCGTGATTAGAAAAATCTAAATATTTTGTGTTATTGTTAAATACAAAAGAAAATTAATCGCTAATTTTAAATAAAACTTCATGAATATGATAGATAATGATAAAACAATGAAGAATAGAATGTAGAAATAGAAATTTAGAAATTATGATCAAGAAATGTGCTTGGCGAATTAAATACAACTAAGTTAAATTGGTTTCTTCTTCCCATAAATTATAATTGATTTAATATATTTTGAAAATAGTTTGTTTAATATTTCTTACCAAGTGATCAAACATGATGTTTGATAATTCATGGAGTTTCAACTCCATGAAAACCCAATATTCAATTTCATTTGAACAAATAATATTGGAATAAATAATGTGGAATTATTCCATGTTTAATATTTACTAGTGATGAAAATTTTCCATGATCAATCTCAGCGATTGATCTTTGAGATTTGAAGTGGTAAACAAGAATCATGAATCAATTTTAAATGATTTCAATATGGATCATTCCAATCAATTTTGATTTATTAGAATAATTATTATGCAATGAAATTATTATGAACAGACCCAAATTTATTAAAACCATGAAAAAAAAGAAAATTACACAAGATTCCTTGCATAATCAAGTAAAACAAGAAAATTACATTATAGATTATGGAAATAAATATGGTAGAATACATCTGTATTTAGAATAGTAGTCAAGAAGAAGAATTTTACTTTACTTATCCTGGTCTGCCTCTAGGATGTCCCATCTTTGTCTCCTCATTTTCTAGATTTATGAAAGTGATAGATGCCACCATTAAATGTCATTATCATTTAAACAGATACTCTTTCATTCTATAGATCATCACCGAGGACATCTGTTAACTCGATGTAGGCTATTACCATTTGCTGATCATGTGGCTTTATCCTCTATAATCCTCTTCATGTTATAATCCCCACTAACTATAGGCAACCAGTGGATATGTACTACAAAACAAAGGGAAAAAAATAAATATTTATTTGGTTTTTCTAAAATGCAACATTAATAAAATATAAATATATTATCACAAATGTTTACATATATATATATAGTTATTTTAATAATTAAAAATATAAATATATGAAATTAAAATTTATAATTATAACAATACTCATATAAATATAAAAATATTAAAAAATAAAATTTTAAATATATTTAATGTTTCAATAATATAAATATATATTAATCATTAAATAAATTATTCTTATTATATAATAATTTTTATTTTATTTTTATATTTAATTAGATTTATTAATTTTTTTATTATTATTAATTTATTATTTGTTGTTATTTTTTTAGATATTTATTATTTTTTAAAAATATATGCCTCATAAACCTCATATATAGTGGAGTTTCTTCTTCTCCGGGGAACACTGAACACTATTCATATCTTGGAGCTAGGTAAACTGTGTGTGGCCTCGACTTCTCCTTGTACGGCGACCCAATAGAGAGAAGAATAGTTCTGGTAGTGAGTTTTTGCAGAGGAACGTCATTCTCGGTATTAGTCTCAATTTTCTCTGAAGGACCTTGATAACATTGGAGAATGTAAAATAGTAGATCTTTATGGTGGGAGGAAGCTTGTGGTGGTTTGCTCAGCCAGAGCAAAAATCATCAATAGTAATGGAAGTCATAAACAATAGTTAGGGATTGGGTTCTTCAGTGTCATGTGTGGATTCCATATCAGCCTTCTATTTGATTTTGATTAAAACAGTTGTAGGGTAATGGTGGATGAAGTGGTTTTGTTCTACTAGTGGTGATGGTGGTACGTAACAATTCAGATCCATTATAGATTTTTTGTAGATATGTTTCAGAGTTAGGTGGATTATTTAGTGTTGATATGATTTGGCAGTGATTCATTTGTGTTTCATGTCTGTAGTGGTTAGTGAAGTAAGGGTGGTAGGTAGTGGTGGTGGGTCAAGGGGAAAATCTCATAGCACTGTTAGAGGAGACTATCAGTGACTGAGGATTGGTATAGCAGAAGGAGGTAGCTCTTGATGACTCATTTGACGGTGATTATTAGTCGTCGGTGGTTTGTTTATCTAGAATGTGACATTAACAAAACCAATGATTTGAAGAAAACATTGTTGTTGGCTCACTTCTATGGTGAGTCATTCTTTCTTGATGTTGATTTATTTGGTACTGACTTACCATGGCAGGGTGTTGTTTTGGTAGTGTTGCAATATAGTCATATAAAATAAAATTAATGAATAAAAATATTAAAAAAATCAAATAATAAATATTTTTGAAATTTGAGAAACTAAATCATTTAAATGATTCATAAATTAAAAAGTAGAATTATTTAAATAGATATAACAAATTAAATATTAATTAAAACTAATTTTTTTCTTTCAATTTAAAACTAAATTTAAATTTATCAACTAAATGAAATATGAAAATCAATTAATTAATTTTATAATCAAACTAATGTATAAATAATATTTTAAATTTATAAACAATAAAATTAAAATTGAAAAAAATTTAATTATTAAAATTATAAAATAGAGATTCATAATATTTAATGATATAAATATTTGACATATAATTACAATAAGGATCATTTATTAATTTATTAATAAAAACAAAAAACAAAAAATCAATAATTTAAATACACAAAATTATAATTTAAAAATTAATTACAAACATCTAATTATATTAAAAAAAAGAAAAATTATGATTTCTTTTACAATGTAATGATGTAATATTTTGAAAAAAAATGAATAAAAAATATATTAAACAATTAAATTACTTAGTAACAAATATTTGACATTTAAGTGACATTTAATTAATTAAATCATTATAAATTATATAAAATATTGGGAAAATCTTCAAATATTAAGGCCATGTCATTTAGCATGATATAAATATCATATATATATATATATTTTATATGTATTTATATTAATATATAAAATATTGTAAATGAAATATACCATTCATGTTGATGGTAGGTTATACATACAAATAATTTTTTTCTATTTTCTTATCGTATTTGTGGAATAATATGTAAATGATATATATATATACATATATTTATATATATGAATTAAAGTACCATTTTTATGTTATAAATATTACATATATCTATTAAATTCATCCTTAATACATTAAATGTAAGGAGTTAATGAATTACATCTATTCATGAGATATTGTATGTCTTATACAAGAATAATATTATCGTATACGTAAAAAGAGAAAAGTTGGTGTTTTGTGTGAAATAAAAATTATAGAATCGTAATAAAATTTTAAAAAACATAAATATCATATATATAAATAGTATTTACAACATTATTCCCATCCTTGAAATGTGGTAACAGAACAAATGAACGACATTAGTCCGTTATATGGTACTCTCATTTACACATGAATAATGACTTCGTAATCCATTTTGTTGAACAATGTGTGGTTCTTGGACCTAACAGTATCATAAATACGTCTATGTATATAGAAAATTCTAATGTTATTATATTATAATGATATTAAAATAACTAATTTGGTTCAACAAAGAAATTAATCCAAAAAAGAAGTCAATGAACATTACATCTTTTTTTTGTATCTCTTCTTTGTTTTCACAAACAGACACCCTTGAATGGATTTATAGACAAATTAACAATTAAAGAATTATGGGAGTGATTTTTAAGATTTATTTTGGTAGGTATTGACTAAATCAGTTGGTTTTTAGGTTTTTAAGAGAGGAGGGGACTAGGTGAAATTTTATAAGTGGTAGAGAGGACAAACATGGTATTTTTTAAAAGAAGATTGGTGTTCACATGTTTTTACCTAACAAAAGGTTTAAATAATGCACCAATTTAGATAAATGTTGGTTTAAGGTCAACATATTTCCACCTATTGGGTGTTGGAATAGTTTCTAGGTATCGTTTAGCCATAATATATTTGATTAGTTCCAATGTAATCTTTTTTTCTCTTAATTGTCGTGATTAATTTTTTTTTTCAACAATAAAGTTGGTAAAAAATTTGGATGTAAATATAATAAATTATAGGTTATTAGTATTCAATAATTTAAATATAAATTTTCTAAATACAATATAGAGATGTTTTGGAAATTAATTTTAAAATCAATCATGCAGACTTAGCAAGATATAAGGTTATTAAGATAAAAGTTCAAAATATTGAAATGTTTTTATATACCTTCTCAACATGAAATTGATTTAAATGTCCCAAATTTAAATAATTTATGTATAATTGATCTTACTATACATTGAATCCAATTTAATAAATAATTAAACTAAATAAATTTTTTTAAAGGTATTATTCAATTAAAATTCATTATTTTTTTACAAATAATCAAAAATGAATATTTCTAGAAAAAGACAAATAAATAATTCTAACATAATTTTTATATTATTCATTGTAAATAAATATTTTTTTAAAAGAAAATTTTCAAAAAGTGTCAAAAATCATTTTTAAATTATGTAACCCAACAAAATTTGAAAAAGCCGCTTGTTTGAATATATATAGTTTTAAGCATAAAATTAGATTTATTCTCATATCTTACATATAAATATAAGATAAAATTTATCTTTTGATTGATAATATAATATATAAATTTAATTAAAATAATTTACCAAATAAGATTTTTTTATATGGATATATTAAACACACTTGTGTATATAAAAATAGTTTTCTAAAAGGGTTTCCCTTTATATTCAAAACGGTTTTATTTAAATAAATAATAAATTTTTAACTGAATAATTAATTATGTAAACATGTGTAAAATATATTTTCATAATTTAGTCAATAAATTTACACCATCCATTCCAACAGATATTTGATAACTATAACAATAATTGTATTTTGTGTTTGTCTTATGATCAGGGTTGCGTGTAGCGCCATCTAAACTAATATTTTTAATGCATTTCAAAAATTGAATTTCATGTAATGCATTATAAAATTTGTTTTTCATGTAGTGAAATGGTACCATTTTTTTAGGTGTGAAAGGAAATCCATTAATGAACTTTAATTTATTAAAAAAATCATAAAAACATAAAGAGTTACATTATTATCCCTAAAAATTAATTTCATTCTATAAATTACTCTTAGTCATAGAATTTTTAATAATTGAATGTTTATTTCATAGGAACCCACAACATAAAATTTAATAAGATATAATTATTTAAAAATAGGAAATTGGAAACATAACTATTATACAAAGTAACTCCTAACCATATTTCCGCATTAGATAATATACGTGAAAAGTTAGGATGTTCACATGGAATGAAAATTTCAATAATTATATAGAGAGATAGAGTTCACTAATCATAAAAATTAGAATGATCCAAAGAATGTTTGATCATAAATCTATGCATTTGTGATGATCTAAGGGACTATTTCATTCATCACGGTTGGAGGAACCTGGATAATTTTTTTTGTTCAATATCATTTTCTATTATTTATGATTTTTCAAAAGGATATATACTTAATTGATTTTATTACATTTAATATACACAATATCATCAATTGGTTATGCCATGATTAATTTAAACTTCATATCTCACTCCATGAAATAATGTTGAATTTGTTATCCATGAATCCCAAAAAGATCATAATATACATAAATAAAATAATAGGTCATTCTATCTATCATCAGTTATCATAAAAAAAAGTCTCTGGCCTAGGTTATCTAATATGTATAAATCCACAAACGGCGAGATAATACATTAATCTATAAAATATAATCTAATGTTTAAATTTTTTTAATCCATGAATGGTTAACATTGTAACACTTCCATCATTCAAAAAATATTAAAAGTATAATCAAATTATCAAAATAATCATAACATTAATCCCTCATATATCATAATGTATATTTTTATTCATCACACAATAATTTTGAATTCCTTCATCATGTATTCTCCTAAAATGTTTTAATAACCTAAAATACCAAAATACATATTGAAAACATACAAGCTCCTTCATTTCATACATAAAAAATCGATTATTGGATATATTCCTTAACTCCAAAATATATTATAAGCGTAATCAAAGATAGCATAAACAAATTTTTCAACCAATAATTAATCTGTTCTAAGGTAATCAATGCCATAAAATTTAGATTAATGTGATCCATTATCTCTATATCCAAATTGAAGATAATTTTCATAACATCAGAAACATATTATGGGTTAAATTCCCTTAAACACATTATTTCAAAAAAATAAAACCTTTCAATTAAATCAATTTTCTATGTAATTAATACCATTCAACATACTCTTTCATATCCAAAATAAAAAAGATACACTAATTATTCGTTATATATTCATAATTAAGACAAAATAATCTATGAATGAAAGTATATAAATACATCATTCATCCAATATCCCTATAAAATAATTAACCAAGGTTTTTCATCTTATTCTTCAACACTTGTTTGTGTTCAAATCTCATTTATTGTCTCTTTATAATTTAAAATAAAAAAATAATTCATAATTTATTGTAAATTATCTTAACTATATTTCCCTTTAGGAAAACATTTTTAACAATTCCAACATTTTAACATTTAAATAAATATACAATAAATTATATCTTATGGTGGATAATATTCACTTCTATTTATTTAACTAATATTTTCATTTTACCTTTTTGGTTAATTTATTTGTGTCATTATTTTCAATAGATAAGAAATATTTTTGTTCCTATGATACATTCTCTTGGGAATTTCTTATGAAATTATCGATACATATGAAACTGAATCATATTTTATCCATGGTCTCCACTACCCAAAAACTCAATAACGTTTTCCATTTCATCAACGATGATCTTATTTGTTAGTTAAGTTATACATTGTTAATCATGTTTTGTGAAAACTGATTAGGAATAATACCAACATACATTACTGTAGTCATCATCCCATTCGACTATGGAATAAATTTTTTTCCATCACATTCTATGTTTACCAATTTCCATCTAGTTCCCATCATTAAATAAAAGTAAAAACAGATGCATGAGAAACACTTATCATAGTAAAACTGCACATAACCATGAAAAATAAATAATAATGTTTTTAAATGATAAGAGATTATAATTAAATATGTAACGCCTTAAGCATAATATATCCATCCATGATCATAATTTGATTAAATTTCATGATTTTTTTCAAATATTTTATGAATTTAAAAACCATATCTCCTCAGAGTTTCAAACATCTTGGGGTGTATGAATCGTTGTCATGCACTAGTTCTCGATGATGTCTAGATCTAAATAGTGTTTTTTGGGTTATTACCCTAATGTAAATTTATTATAGATCCATATCCACTTATATTATCTCAATAGAGATGTATTTCTAGGAAAAAAATTTATATAACCTTCAAAAAAATTCCAATAAATTTTTTCAATTCATCAAGTCATCTATAAGGTTATAATTAGATACAACCCTAGACATATCCTTTGAAATATAACTATGGACGTAACTAATGTTATCTCATTGTTGTTTCCAAAAGTTAACTAACTCTTTCATATGATACCAACTATAGAAACCCAGTTTTAATATACATGGATATAAAATTCGTTTAGATAAATTTTCATTGCATTACCTAAAAACATTCCAGAAGATCATAATAGTTGTGTGCCTTTTATAGCATCGAAACATAGTTTCGTAACATAGTTAAATAACACAAACTTTATAAATATTCACAATAATATAATACATAAAACCATTAATAAGAACTAGGTGAAAGTAAACCTAATAAATAGATATATCAAATTCTCAGTAAGGGAACACAAAGAGGATACGTGAGAATGGCAGAAGAAAAACAGTTTGAGAATAAGATAATATCATTGGAAAATAATACATTGTAAAAAAAAGATAATAAAAATGAATCATCAAATAATAATTTCTTATTCATAATACTTGAATCATAAAAAATAAAAATTACTTGTTTCATGAGATCATAATGTGAGTATAAGAAAAAGTATTTTGGAATACACATAAGCATATAAAATAATTACCTATGAGTAATGAATTATTTCTAAAACATTCCAAGGGAATTAATTTGTCTATACCCACTGGTAAATACATAACAACATCGCGTATCGTTACCCTTTCAATTTGTGAAATGTGTTCACTCCCCAAGAAATCATAATTTACAATGTTCCTTAACATACCAGGTTCCCTCCTTATTCTAACGATGTAGTACTATACCGAGATCACTCCTCATTCAAACCCTATATTACTATATTGGGTTCACTCTCTATTACTTTTATGCCTATCTCCTAAGATAAAAACATATTTACCCAATGCATTGGTGAGAAATATATTTCTTACTGATAACATAATGAAATCATAAAAATGATTACCAAAAAATCGTATCCATTAATCATATCATAACCCATGAAATTAATTGTGAATCGAAAAAATTTCATTATATTATAAACAATGAAAAATATCAAATCTTAATAATCATTTTATCATAGAATTTATTATAAAAAAAGTGGTCTTTATAATATTTTATCATGGTATAACATAAGTATGAGAAACAGGCTTCAAAAAAACATATCATCAAAACCATACATGATATAAAAAATTAATTAGAATAGTCTCTTTTGATTATATCCCCAGTAGAGAATAAAATATAAAAAGGATTTCATTTTAGATATATACAAATTTATAAATATCAATTGGAATATTTCATAAGGTAAACAATCATTCCTTGAAAATAATTTTCATAAATCATTTTCGACATCCTATTCATTAAAAATAACATTCGAACCATATAAATAAATAATTGAAAATTAAATTAAACATTTCCAAAGGAAAATATTATTTCCACATTGATAAAGGAATACTAAAATATTTATAATTTTAAAAATTATTTTCATTGAAAATAACCGTGAATGTCACGACCCGTCCATGGGGCTCGTGTCGTGACTACCCCAAGCCCGCCTTCCATAGGCTAGGGGATGGCAACTAGCACCAAAGACATAAATCCCGATAACTGGGAAGGCATTTCCTTTATAAAAGAAAACAAGCACCACAGAGTAAGGAAGCAGCAAAAGTAAACACTAAGTAAAAAAGAAGTGCTGAAAAATAAATGGGCCAGAATACAAACCCAAAAGAAAGTACAACAACAACTGAACAAGTACAACAGAAAAGATAACAGCTGGAAGGACGGAAGCGGCTCCTGGGTTGTCCTCCTCGGATCCTATCTGAAGGGTAGGTACAGATGGTGCAACTCCTGGTCGTCCACCACGGATCCTACATGAAGGGTAGGTACAGATAGCCTCCTCCACGCTCTCACCCGTCAACCTCCTCTATGTGTCGTCTCGTCGTGTATTCCACCTCCGGGTACTGACTCGTCGTGCAGTCCACCTCCGAGTACTGACTCGTTGTGTAGTCCAACTCCGGGTACCATCTAGTCCTCGAACACTCGGCCTCCGTCAGCACTTCCCATCGTCTCCAACCAACACAACGAGGTGCGGGCATAACCCGTGCAGGGGTGAGTATAACGATACTCAGTATGGACCCCGAGACCCTCATGGTCTCACTAAACCAACAAAGATAACCACAAAAAAGACCTCAACCGATAAACTCTACCTAGGTATATGCCCATACATATACCTAAGATATCAAGTAATCCATCTCAATCATGAGGAAACACAAGGATTGTGAAATCAACGGATAACCACTACCCAGGTATATGCCCATACATATACCTAAGTTAGCAAGTGACCCATCTAAATCATGAGGTAAACACTAGGTCAAAAGTCTCAGCTCAAACCAGGATTTTCATTATTGAAACCGTAACTGCTGAAGAGCTCCGTCTCTGAAGTGTACAGTGGTCCTGTCACGACTCCAAGGTACTGCTAACTAACCTAAGACTGCTGAGGTACTCCTCCTGTCGAGTACCGCGGGTCTGCGGCCAACTACCGGGCGCTCCGTCCACTGAGGGACTATCGCCAAATACAGGGCGCTCTCCCTAATATCCTACAGAGGTACTCCTCCGGTCGAGTACCGCGGGTATGCGGCCAACTACCAGGCGCTTCTTCCGTCGTGGGTCTGCCGCCAAATATCGGGTGCTCCATCCACTGGGCTAGTAGACTCACTCCAAGTCGAGTCGGTCAAGCAGTCATCAGTTCTCAGTCGTCTACATGGTATCTGTACTCCGCTCGCTCGTCTCTGGGAGGGTCCGCTCCACGAGCTACAGGTCGATACTCCAAGTATCTCAAAGTCCCACGCAGAAGTATCTCAAAGGACTACCTCGTCATAGGGGTCTCAACGCAACAGACGGCGTGTCAAATGGAGACACTGTCTGTGAGTTATTATCCTTTTCGTCACAGGGGCCCGGTTGGTTTCATAAGTGAACCAACCTAGCCGTATCTCAACTGTACCCCGAACTCTCATATGGTATACTCATAGGGACTGTTTCTCAATGTGATCACCAACACCGCTGACGGTTCGTCAAATGGATGCCTGGTCTGAAAGATATCATCTTTTTTTTCCGTTCTAGGTGCCTGGTTGGATTTCGGGTACAATCCAAACCGACTACAACCCAACCACATCCAAAAATCGGGTGGAGGATTCCAAAAGTTCCGTATCGTCAACAGGAACGCAACGCAATAGACGGCGCGTCAATCGGACGCCCAGTCTGGAAGTTATTGGCTTTTTCGTCCCGGGGGGCCCGGTTTGTTTTTAAGTCAAAACCAACCCGACCATACTCCAACTGCATCCAAATCTCGAGCGGAGTGATCCAAAAGAATCTTCTCACTTAGAGGAATCCACCAAAGTCGACGGCACGTCAATCGGACGTCTGGAGCTCAAGATATGAGCGTTTTTGCTCCGAGGGCCCGGTTGGTTTCGTGTACGAACCAACCCGGCCGAACCGAAAGTTTTCCAAAACCTTGATTGTGATATACCGAAATGACCGTCTCGATCCAAGGATCGCATAGCTGCTGACAGTGCGTAGTTCGGAGGCCCTTAGCTCACATTACGGCCAAATGACCGAAAACGGTCCGAAGACGGGGGGTTTGGGCCCGGGCCGACCCGACCCAACGCCCCCTGGGTCGGCCGAACAGGGCCGACCCGAACCGGGTTGACCCGACCCGGTCCGACCCGGCTGGACGCGATCCGGTCCGGCCAGGGTGCAGCCCGACCGGTCGGACCGGCCAGGCTCGGCTCGGCCGAGCGGCCGAGCGCCGCAGCCACGGGGCGCCGCCCCCGCGGGATGAGCAAGCTGCGGCCCTCGACGGGCCATGCTGGACCAGCGGACGCTGCATGTCGCTGCGTCCCGTGCATGCGAGCCAGACCCGCACAGCCGCAGGTCTGTTGGCCACCGCCACCGGCTGCCGGTAGCTTCCGCGGGCCACCGGAGTTGTTCTGGTGGTCCGTTTTCCTTCCCGTCGGCGCCACTATTCCTCCCAGGTTCTGTTCTTCATTGCAAAATCATCAAATCGCCCTTGCATCGCATTTTGTCGTCGCCTGCTAAATCCGCACAACCATGAAGAACGGTAGAGGTTTGTCGGGCCGTGTTCGTTTGGCCCACACCCTCCGCTTTAGATAAAAACAACGGGAGAATTATTCAACACATGAATACATAACCGAAAACAATTTTAATGAATTAAAATTGTTTTTATGAACTGGGTTCTTCATTTTGAACGGAAACAAACACGGTAACGTAAAACATCCAAATAAAATCGCTACCACGTCAAGTCGTCGCACGCGGGTTCTTCGCGGATATGATCGCCGCGGAAGGAGTCGATCGTCGCGTCGCAGAAGGCGTCGCGTCGTCGCGGAAGGGTGTCGCGTCGTCCTGGAATACGGTGCGCGTCGACAAACTACGAGGATCAAGAACAACAAATATAATTTTAATAATTAAATCCGTGCGTTGTTAAAAACCACAAAGGAGTTATAAAAGAAACTCGAAAACTCTTACCTCAAACAGAAGATCGAAGATTTTGTTGCGGACGAAGGAACTTCACAGAAGAACGTCGCGAAAGAGGAAACGTCGTCATCACGGCACACGACGTCGCGTCGTCGATTTCCGCGGTTTCGGCGTTCTTCGTCGGAGGCCAGTGTTCTTCACGTTCTTCGCGTTCTTCGTGATGAAGGGTGAAGGCACAAGAATTCTGTCAAAATCCTCCCAACGTTTAATCCTCAAGATGTGTTGTTGGTCTTATTTTATTACCACGCCAATGGATTTCAAACCGGTTAAGAAACAAAAAACAGATAAGTAACGACCCCTTTAATTCGTAGAATTAATTCAACAAAATAAACCACCCAATTAATTGGTGCGTTAATAAATTAAGAAAACGTGTCAGTTGACATTCATAATGACGGGTTTTTTCGGGTGCGTTACTTAGTGGAAAAGAAACGGTGG
This sequence comes from Viscum album, assembly GCA_963277665.1. Lineage (NCBI taxonomy): Eukaryota > Viridiplantae > Streptophyta > Magnoliopsida > Santalales > Viscaceae > Viscum > Viscum album. Next base: position 933,370,505 of record OY728140.1, read on the forward strand.
GGCTCGTGCGGGCCCCACCCGACAAATATCTTACCAAGAGGGTAGGATAATTTTGGATAGCACCCTATCCGGATCAACTCAGCTTATGCCGCTTTAAGTGGCTTTAAGTGGCTTCTATGTGGATTAAGTGAAATAAAATAAAGTTTGTCGTACAATTATTTTATTTCTTAACCTTAATCCCGAAAATTCAAAACCACACCCGAGAAAACGCAACTCTGGAAGAGGCGTTTCTAGGCAAGTATCGGCACTGTGATTCCATCGATGCCCTCAGAATTCGATTCCGAGCACCGGTTCAAAAGTTAGAAAAACCCGCTTGTCTGTTTACTGAACATACCCGAGCCAAACTTCGGAAAATGATTCTGGGCACACTGGGCCTCGGAATCAGGTGCCGTCAGAAACCGTGTTCTTGTAAAATTACAAAGAAAATTAAGAAAAAAAATTTCCTTGGAATTTACGGGTCTTTACATTACTCCCACCACAGGGCTTTACGTCCCCGTAAAGATTCACCACAAACTTAGGGATACAAAGGTGGTACTGAGCACGCATATGAGCATTTCGCTTCCATGTGCTCACCTGGAGGTTCCCGTGCTGCCAATGAAAGTGCACAAGAAGAATTGACCGTCCTCCTAGGATCCGCTCCTGTCGATCCTCTATCTCCACTGGGACATCCGCAAAAGTCGCCTCATCATCAACGTCAAGCTCTCCATAGTCAATGATATGAGGAGGGTCGAGCACGTATCTCCTCAGTTGAGATACGTGGAAAACGTCGTGCACCTAGTGCAACGGAAGTGGATGGGTCAGGCGGTAAACCACCTTGCCTACCCAGCTGAGGACCTAGAAAGGTCTGTTGAACCTCAGAGATAACTTGCCTCCCTGGCCACATCTCTGTAATCCTCGTCGAGGTGAGACTTGTATAAGGACGTTATGGTCATCCTCGAAATCTAGAGGCCTCCAAGTCCTATCAGCATAAGGCTTCTATCGGACCTGTGCCCTCCTCATCTGCTCTTGGTTGACCCGGGCCTTCTCTAGTCTCACAAGAGATTCTATGATTTCTTCTTTCCTGATAATAGAAATCTGGTCACTTCCCCTGGATGAACCACATTCGTTGCCAAATACAGTCAATCCTGACATGAATGATGCATTCGTGCCATGGATGACGTCGTATGGACTCGACGTAGCTACCAAGAGATCCAACTGTCACTCTCGCCTCCAAGGGTCGAGTCACACGGTCGGCATCAGTGTGTGGTCACTAGGTCTTCTTCAGTATAAAACTCGAAAGTGAGTGTTAAGTAAACTGTCTTAACCGGGACCACTCAGTATCAACCAATCAAAAAGGACAGGAAAGAAAACATTACAAAGATAAGTGTATTTTCATTATTGCTGCTCATATTACAAAGACACAAAGAAACTACAGACAAACATCAACAAAACTAGAAGCAACAGGATTAATAGCCTCCAGGTCGGAAGCTAGTCCCGCTCCTGTCCATCTGCTTCCGGAGCTCCATGACCGTAGGCCTCAGCTACCTAAAGTTGAGCTCTCCCATGTACTCTTGTCCCCCGCGGTCGGAATGTTGTGAGAAACAACAGAAGATCTAATCTCTCGTTTGCACCCCTGCTCGAATGTTTGGGCCCTGAAGAACGGGTCTCGTACCATATCTGTGGAGTAGTGTGAGAGGTTTGTGAATCTCGCTGAGTACTGTGCCACTGACATGCTGCCCTGCCGCAGCTGAAGTAGCTCCTGTATACGCACCGCTCGAAGGGTGGCTGGTACAAACTCTGCCCGGAATAGGCTCTCGAAGTCTGCCCATAGAAGTGTCTCCTCGTCATGCATCTGAAGCATCAGGCTCCACCATCTGCCTGATGCTGCCTGAAGAAGGCTGGCACCAAGGATCACCATGAAATCTGTCGGCGTCCCCACTAACCTGAAGACTCTCACCACAGCCTCGAGCCAATCCTCAGCCGCCTGTGGGTCCGTCCCTCCTTGGAACCTTGGTGGCCTCTGACACTCGAACTCATGCAGTGCGCTCAAGCGACCTGCATCCTCTGCTGCTGGGGCTGGTGGCATCGGTGGCCCAACGGGTAGTAGTACCGCTGGTGCCTCCGCTGGTGCCTCAACTGGGATAGGGCCCTGTACTAAGGCCTCGTCGTTCGGTGGGCTCTCAGTACATACCACTCTCAGGGCTCTATCTTGTCATCCACGGGGAGGCATCCTGAAAGAAACAACGTGACACAGTCAAAAGATTATCCATGGTGAGCTGACCTGGTTTGAGCTGACATTTAAATAAAACTTCTGGAAAACACCCACACAATCAGTGTTTTCATGCACAAAGTCAGAAATCAGTTGTCAGGGTCCTGGTGTATGGATACGTCGGCCGCCCGCACCAACACTGGACTCCCTGAACTGAAAACCACACTCGGTACTCTTAACACTATTTCTTCACAGAAAGAAAAATCAGAGTTATAAGTTCTGCGGTAGAACTGAACTCCTCTGATACCAATTTGTCACGACCCGTCCTCGGGGCCCATGTCGTGACTACCCCAAGCCCGCCTCCCATAGGCCAGGGGCTGGCGACTAGCACCAAAGGCGTAAATCCCGATAAATGGGAAGACATTTCCTTTATAAAATAAAACAAGCACCACAGAGTAAGCAAGTGGAAAAATTAAACACTATGTACAAAAGAAGTGATGAAAAGTAATGGGCCCGAATACAAACCTAAAATAAAGTACAACTACAACTGATCAAGTACAAGAGAAAAGATAACAGCTGGAAGGATGGAAGCGGCTCCTGGGTCGTCCTCCTCGGATCCTACCAGAAGGGTAGGTACAGATGGCGCAACTCCTGGTCGTCCACCACGGATCCTACCTGAAGGGTAGGTACATATATCCTCCTCCACACTCTCACCCGTCAACCTCCTCTGTGTGTCGTCTCATCGTGTAGTCCACCTCCGGGTACTAACTCGTCATGTAGTCCACCTCCAGGTACCGTCCTGTCCTCAAACACTCGGCCTCCGTCAGCATTGCCCGTCGTCTGCAACCAACACAACGAGGTGTGGGCATAGCCCGTGCAGGGGTGAGTATAACGATACTCAGTAGGGACCCCGAGACCCTCAAGGTCTCACTAAACCAACAAGGATAACCACAAAGAAGATCTCAACAGATAACCCCTACTTAGGTATATGCCCATACATATACCTAAGATATCAAGTAACCCATCTCAATCATGAGGAAACACAAAGATTGTGAAATCAACAGATAACCAGTACCCAGGTATATTCCCATACATATACCTAAGTTAGAAAGTGACCCATCTCAATCATGAGGTAAACACAAGGTCAAAAGTCTCAACTCAAACCAGGATTTTCATTATCGAAACCTTAAATGCTGAAGAGCTCCGTCTATGGAGTGTACAGCGGTCCTGTCACGACTCCGAGGTAATGCTCACTATCCTAAGACTGCTGAGGTACTCCTCCTGTCGAGTACCGTGGGTATGCGGCCAACTACCGGGCGCTCCGTCCGCTGAGGGTCTGTCGCCAAATACCGGGCGCTCTCCCTAATAGCCTACAGAGGTACTCCTCCGGTCGAGTACCATGGATCTGCAGCCAACTACCAGGTGCTCCGTCCGTTGTGGGTCTTCCGCCAAATACCGGGCGCTCTGTCCACTGGGCTAGTCGACTCACTCCAAGTCGAGTCGGTCAAGCAGTCGTCAGGTCTCAGTCATCTACACGGTCTCCGTACTCCGCTCTCTCTTCTCTGGGAGGGTCCGCTCCACGAGCTACAAGTCGATACTCAATGTATCTCAAAGTCACACTAAGAAGTATCTCAAAGGACCGCCTCGTCGCAGGGGTCTCAACGCAACAGACGGCGTGTCAAACGGACACCCGGTCTGTGAGTTATTATCCTTTTCGTTCCAGGGGCCCGGTTGGTTTTGTAAGCGAACCAAACCGGCCGTATCTCAACTGTACCCCGAACTCTCATAGTGTATACTCATAGGGACCATTTCTCAACGTGATCACCAACACCACTGACGATTCGTCAAACGGACGCCTGGTCTGAAAGATATCATATTTTTTTACGTTCTAGGGGCCTGGATGGATTTCCAATACAATACAACCCGGCTATAACCCAAATGCATCCAAAACTCGGGCGGAGGATTCCAAACGTTCCGTATAGTCAAAAGGAACGCAACGCAACAGACGGCGCGTCAATCGGACGCTCGGTCTGAAGTTATTGGCTTTTTCGTCCCGGGGTCCCAGTTGGTTTTTAAGTCAAAACCAACCCGAACGCACTCCAACTGCGTCCAAATCTCGACCGGATAAAGCCAAAATATCCGTCTCACTTAGAGGAATCCACCAAATTCGACGACACGTCAATCGGACGTCCGGAGCTCAAGATATGAGCGTTTCCACTACGAGGGCCCGGTTGGTTTCGTGTACGAACCAACCCGGCCGAACCCAAAGTTTTGCGAAACCATGAGTGTGATATACCAAAATGACTGTATTGATCCAAGGATCGCATCGCCACGGACGGCGCGTCGTTCGGCGTCCCGTAGCTCATGTTACGGCCAAATGACCAAAAACGGTCCGAAGACGGGGGTCTGGGCCCGGGCCGACCCGGCCCGACCCCCCTAGGGTCGTCCGAACCGGGTCGACCCGACCCGGTCCGACCCGGCTGGACCCGGTTCGGTCATGCCAGGGCGCGGCCTGGCCGGTCGGACAAGCCTGGCTCGGCTCGGCCGAGCGGCCGAGCGCCGCAGCCGCGGTGCGCCGCCCCCGTGGGTTGAGGAAGTCGCGGCCCTCGAGGGGCCATGCTGGACCAGCGGACGTGGCATGTCGCCGCATCCCGTGCGTGCGATCTGGATCCATGCGGCCATGGGTCCATTGGCCGCCGCCTCTGGCCGCCGGTAGCTTCCGCGGGCCATCGGAGTTGCTCCGATGGTCTGTTTTCCTTCCCGTCTGCGCCGCTGTTCCTCCCAGGATCCGTTCTTCACTGCGGAATCATCAAATCTCCCTTGCGTCATGTTTTTCTGTCACCCGCAAAATCCGCACAACCACGAAGAACGAAGGAGGGTTTTCGGGCCGTGTTTGTTTGGCCCACACCCTCCGCATTAGATAAAAACAACAGGAGAATTATTCAACACATGAATACATATCCGAAAACAATTTTAATGAATTGAAATTGTTTTTATGAACCGGGTTCTTCATTTTGAACGGAAACAAACACGGGAACGTAAAACATCCAAATAAAATCGCTACCTCATCAAGTCGTCGCACGAGGGATCTTCAGGGATTTGATCATCGTAGAAGGAGTCGATCGTCACGTCGCGGAAGGCGTCACGTCGTCGCGGAAGGGCGTTGCATCGTCGCGGAATACGGTGCCCGTCGACAAACTCCGAGGTTCAAGAACAACAGATTTAATTTTAATAATTAAATCCGTGCATTGTTAAAAACCACAAAGGAGTTTTAAAAGAATCCCGAAAACTCTTACCTCAAACAGAAGATCGAAGATTTCGTTGCGGACGAAGGAACGTCGCAGAAGAACGTCGCGGAAGAGGAAATGTCGTCGTCGCAGCACACGGCGTCGCGGCACACGGTCTCGCCTCATCGATTTCCACGGTTTCGGCATTCTTCGTCGGAGGCTGGCATTCTTCGCGTTCTTCGTGAAGAAGGGTGAAGGCACAAGAATTCTATCAAAAGCCTCCCAACATGTAATCCTCAAGATGTGGCGTTGGTCTTATTTTATTACTACGCCAACAGATTTCAAACCGGTTAAGAAACGAAAAAGAGATAAGTAATGACCCATTAATTAATAGAATTAATTCAACAAAATAAACCACCCATTTAATTGGTGCGTTAAGAAATTAAGAAAACGCGTCAGTTGACATTCAAAATGATGGGTTTTCACGGGTGCGTTACTTAGTGGAAAAGAAACGGTGTGGCTTTTGCGGGCCCCACCCCAAAAATATCCTACCAAGAGGGTATGATAATTTTGGATAGCACACTATCCGGATCAACTCAGATTAAGCCGCTTTAAGTGGCTTCATGTGGATTCCATGTGGCTTAAGTGAAATAAAATAAAGTTTGTCGTAAAATTATTTTATTTCTTAACCTTAAGCCAGAAAATTAAAAGCCACACCCGAGCAAACGCAACTCAGGATGAGGCGTTTCTAAGCAAGTACCGGCGTTGTGATTCCATCGGTGCCCTCAGAATTCGACTCCGAGCACCGGTTCAAAAGTTAGAAAAACCCTCTTGTCCGTTCACTGAACGTACCCGGGCCAAACTTCGGAAAATGATTCTAGGCACACCGGGCCTCGGAATCAGGTTCCGTCAGAAACCGCGTTCTTGTAAAATTCCAAAAAAAATTAAGGAAAAAAATTTCCTTGGTATTTACGGGTCTTTACAGTGAAAATACAAAATAGATTCTTTAAAATCATTTTAAACACATTTTATAACAAAACTCATTTTCAAAATCTTTTTCATAGAAAATAATATATTAAAAATATAAAATAATATTTCAAAAAAATATAAAACACATATTAAACATATGATATTTTCTAAAAAAATTATTTCAAAATAAGCACTAAAATATATAAATAATGGTTTAAAAATATTAAAAAAGTATTTTTAAATCAGAAAACATTTTCTGAATATTTATAAATGTAAATAACATTTGAAACTTATAATGGGAGGTTTGAAAATATTTTAAAACACTTTGTTAATAGAATTTTTTATAAAACATTATATTTAAAAATAACATATGAATAATTTATCTAAATCTTTGAAAATAATTTAAAATTACTTTTTAAATATATTTCATTTTTAAATAATTGTTTTTAAAAATTCCCATAAAAACAAAAAAGAATGATTTGAAAATAATATAAAACACATTTTACAACATAAGAAAATTCTAAATACAATTATTTGAAAATATTCATATATTTCGTATAAAAAATAATTTTATAAAATTATTAGAATCTTGGTTTCCAAGCACTCATGGAAAATTTCCCTATACCCACAAGTTGAAACCATGTGTATAGCCCATGAAACCATGGGTATAGACTATACCCACGGTTTCATAAACCACAGGCTCCCAAAGCATAAGGATAACCCATGAGCTATACCCATGGTTTTGGATACTGTTGTTATTGGTCTAGTCTACTAGGTCACTCACCATTCCACCATGCCATTCACCAATACCCGTAGTTTTTAAACCGTGGGTATAGTTTTGAGAAAAATATACATTAATGGGATTCGATCTGTAGACCACTCGTTTAATCATCTCGTTCCTAAGAACTCGATGATATGTATTATTGGTATATAGATTTAAATATATTTATATATATTTATATAAGTTGGGGCTATTGGTACCAATCCATTGGGATTGGTGTTCCCGAGGAAAAAAATTTCTTCCCCTTTAATTTTTTTCTCACCACAAGGCATACACACAGTTTTGTAAAACTGTGGGTATTGGTCTTTAAAAAACAATCCTATACCCACTAGTTTTGTTAAAATGTTGGTATAGGTCTCAAAAAAACTACACTATACCCACGGTTTTGGAATATCCTTGGATATAAGAGTCCAAACTAGATATATAGCCACGCTTTGGTAAAAACTGTGGGTACTGGGTTGCTTATTCCAAGTGTTTGGGTAAAACCGTGTGTATAGATTCCCATACAAGACCTATACCCATGGTTTTGAGAAATATATGGGTAAAGGAGTTCCAATACGAATGGTTTTGTGAAAAACCATGGGTATAGGTCCATTTTCTAGTAGTGAAGAAAACATACTTCTGGCTTAAGAAAAAAATAATGTCATATTTTCTGGAAAACATTATCTTGATTATATAAAATTAAAAATGGTATTAAATGGTAAAATTAAATGAAAATATAATTAGTTATTCTATAAGAAGAAAATTCATCTGAATTATTGAAACATTGATCATAATAATTCATTAATAAAAGCGTAATCACAAATAATATCAATAAACTATGATATTGTAGTAAACAACCCTTGGATCATTGGTAACATTGTATCATAATCCCCATTAAATAATGACATTTTATTAAGATAAAAATATAATGAAAATAAGAAGATACATGATTTAACATTTCAATGCAGTAGTATATACACCTCCTAACAAATATATGTGGATAACATGACAAGTGACTCAATAAAGGAAAATTGTGGAAAATTTCTCATATTACTTCGGTAATTTTGAAATGTAAACCCATGTAAGAGGGATCCTAAAATAGATGTGTAAATTAAAATTCTCATAATTTTAATGACTATAAAATATATTCATTGGTGGTATATACACAACATATAATAAAGAGGAGGCGAATATAGTATGAGTCTCAACAAATTTAAAAGTTAGAAGAAATCCCTTAACATCAGTATTGACTATATTCAAGCACATTAAAACCTCATGTATAACAAATATATGTTTATTATATATATATTATAGGACCATATTCTTATATATTTTATCATATATTTTTTCGACATTTTATTACCCTTTTATTATTGATTTCATGTCAATGTCATGTTTTGGGTATTAAATATATTGTTTTTTCTATATGTTATGAAATATTATTTTTGGTCCCTAAATTTGATCATCATTTAATAATTTATAGAATTACTAAATTATATTAATATCATTTGTATTCACTATATATTTACTTCTGTTAATTCATTAAATATTTAAATATGAAATAAAATACACAGTACAAGGTGATGGTAGGTCGTAGTTCTACATAAATGATATTTCCATTTTCATAATGTATTTAAAGAAATAAAATTATATGATATATATATATATATATTCAATTATATTTTTTATTACATATATATAAAATATTTCAATTAAACCCATTTATAATTTATTCTGTGTAAAGAATGACTGAATCACATCACTTCGTGAGGTGGTAGACCGTCGTACACACAAACGATGTTATCATATTCCCACAAAATGAAAAGAATGAAGGTGTGTGTCATATGGAAATTAATAAATCATAATATCATACTAAATATCATAAATATATTGTATAAATTATATGTACATAATTATTTACATCCCTAAAAGGTGGTAATTGAAAAATTAAAGACATTAGTTTTTTAGGCAGTAGTCCCCCAAACACGGAGACAGTGATTACATTACCTATTTTATAGAAGTGTATATAATTTTTGGTTTTAACCTCAAAAAAACAACATATAAATATATTAAACAAGCTGGAGTTATTATATAATCAATATATAATGACAATAAAATGGGTTTGATGAATAAATAAAAAAAATTCATTTATGAACATTACCTCTTCAACATGTATCTCATATTGGTTTTCACCAAAAGAATCCATTGGTTATATTTATTAAAAAATTAAGGCCTTTAGGATTATAAGTTAAATTTTTTTATGTGACATGGTATTTTATTTTCCAAAATATAATATCTTGATTATATGAATAAAGGAGAATAGTGGGTGAACTTTTGTAAGTGAGGGAGGGGACACACAAGTAATTTTTAAAAAGAAGTTTGGTGTAACCACATATCTACGTATAAAAATAATTATATAATGAAAAATAAATAAATAAGGTTTTATATTTGAAATATGTCTTTCCAATGGGTGATGAAAAAGTTTCTAGGTTATTTTCCCCTTAAATATAATGTTTAGTCCCTTGGTTTATTTTTTTCTATTAATCACCTAAATTAATTTTAGTAGTTGTCACTAATAATTTTTCTACGAAATTTTGTTGAACATATTAGAAATTATATTTAATTAATATTTAAATTAGGGAATCCTATTTTTCATATTAAATTCAAATATCTCTATGACTTAATTTAAAATAAATCTAGTAGAAGCGATTATAAACGGGGGTTTCTAAAAAGAACTCTTCAAACTATTAAATTTTTTATTATCCAATTTCAATGTAAAATTGAATCCAATGACAAAAATTATTTTAAAAAATTCATTAATGAAAAATTTATAATTTTAAAAAAAATATTATTTAATTTATCTTTATAAATACAATATACGGAAAGTTAGTTTTCAATTTAAATTAAGTATTATTAATGATTCATCAAAATTTTAATCATTGGAGAAAATTACAAGAAATTAATCCTAATATAATTTTTATATATCTATTATGAAGTTAATTTTTTTTAATATATATTTTTTATAAATTTAAAAAATTACTTTTAACATTAGTGCTCTAATAGAATGAAAAAATTCTATTTTTTCACAGAAAATAAAATATTTATGCGAAGAATTGGGTTTTTATCTTATTTAATTTCTACGAAACATATAATATTAATTTCAAACACTTTAGTGAAAATATAATAATTATATTTAAAAAAAATAATTTAGAATATTTGATTTGGTTAACTTATTTATATAAAACAGACTTGTGTGCATAAAAATAGTTTTTTTTGGAAAATCTTTCACATTATTTTCACCAAAATTTATTTTTCATTTATAATTAACTGGTCAATTAATAATTAAATATGTAGATATTTATAATCCATATTTCAAAATATATTTAATTCCATTCATATCTTCCATTCAATTAGCCAATTGATAACTATCATAATAAATGTATGTCATGTTTTGTTTAAACATATCGTGGTATGTGAAACAAGCTAAAATAGGAATTTACTGCAGCACAAAAAAAACATAGTGTTATTATAATGAAACTATAACTAAATATTTCATGTATTGAAATATTAAATGTTTGTTGTGTAAGAATAAACCACAACATGTTGTATATTATAAAAAAAACTTTATAAAATTTTATTTTATTTGAAAAATATTAATTCATAAAATTTTGGGATATATAATGACAATAATGTTTTTTATTTTGATGAATAGAGATATTATTAAAATATCACAAATAACATTAACGATAAAAATATCATTTAATTTTTAAATTAACATTTAAAACTCAAAATCCTCAAAATATTGTAAAAATTATTAATTATAAAAATAAATGTCGAAAAATAAAAAATATTTGTTAATTAAAATAATGGAAATGACATTGGTAAAATCCTAAATAGTCATAAATGATAAAAATGAACATTCTATTCAGAACATTTTGAGGATGGGTGTCAAAGTGATGAATTTGTAAATTTCATTTTAAACCCTTTTAAGAAAATTAAAAATTTCACGTAAGATGGATTTAGGAAATAATTTATTTTTAAAAATTAATCACATTGAAATCCTCTTAGAAAAAACTAATACAAATGAGAAATATACTCAATCTAAAATTAAATAAAAGATCAGTATCATTTATGAAAAAACATTCATCATTTTTTTCAATAAATGAGAGGGGAAATTGAAATTAATCGTGTAAACCACATTTATATCCATAGGAGAATAAAATATATTTTTATCAACAATATAATATCACTTTATTTTCTCCAAATGCACGTTGAATGTAAATAATCATAAAATAATTTATATTGTAACATAATTTATTCTCCACTCAACTAAATCGTCAATTAAAATCCCCCTAGAATAATAACATAAAATGACACATTAAATTTCATGAAAATAATATTATTTAGGATATAATATTTCAATGGGTAGTATATACACATAAAAAATGAATATAGGTGCATGCCATAAATGTATATCTGAAAGAAATATAATTTGAGATGGATAACACTTAAAAAATAATACCATTGAATTTTAGAATTAAGAAATGAATAAATTTTTTCTATCAAAATAAAAACCATATAAGATAATTGTATATGAGCATAATATAATTAGTAGTAATTAAAAACACAATAGTGGAATAATAATTTCAATTATGATGTTATATAACCAAATGAAATGAAATTGAGTTAACAATTTATTTACCACTTGTCAAATATTATGTAAATTCCCATTGAATGAAATAGTTAAAATAGAAACTTATAATATCATTAAGAATAATGTATTGATGTAATTATATTTATAGAAAAATTATATAAACCTCATAAAAAAAATACATCTTAAACATGGAATCTCCATCAAATAATTAAAATGTTAGCTGAGAAACCTTTGTCCTAAGTCCAACATCCTTATAATCCCTTCAACCACTATATAATAATCTTAAATCAATTTTTAGGTTTCACAAAAAAATTTATTTAATACATAATAAATAAATTTATTTTTTAAGACATATTCAAATACATAATTAAATCAATATTGGGTGTCTAAATTACGTTTTGTTCATTCTTTCTAAATTTTTTTGGTTTGTTGTCCATAGTCAAATTAGTCATTATTTTAAAATATAAAAAATTCATGAAATAATAATCATATTTTTTTAATATTTTATTCTTTTACAACCAATAATTGATTATAGTTAAGAAAAATGAACTATATTAGAATCCAGAATATGGTACGTCATTCATATACAAGAGTAACATTTCCATACTTCATTGATCATTTTGGTATGTAGGTTTATATTTATTTCTATTAACAAAATGATAATAATATAATACGTGTCTTATTTTTTATATAAATATGGTTATCTAAATTTCTCATAAATGTGATTTAGTGATCACGAAATTGATTCGCATCGATTTATAGAGGCAGTAGTATCCACATGTGCACAAATGATGTTGTCATTTTTTAGTATAGGGAGAAAAATCATAAATTATGGTTTTATAATGATAAATATGTAATTAATATCATATTTATTTCATTAATTCCCTAAATATTAATGTAATTTCTCCCTATTACATTCTATTTAACGTATTTGTGGAAAACGAATCAAATCATTTCGTGAGGTGGTAGTTCGCCATATACATGAGCGATGTAATTGTATCCCCCATAAAATGAAAACTATGAAGATATATGTTATATAATAAATCAAAAAGGATATATATTTGAAAAATATAATATATATAAATATATAATCATTATAATAAGCCTTTTAAGGATATTTCGAAAAACAAATTTCATCGGTTCATGATGCGAGCGCCCTCTGAACACACAAATATTAATTTTTTAACCAATTCGATGGAAGGAGAGATAAATTTAGGTCCCTAAAATAACTAAAAAATAACATAGAATATGTGAAATAATATTTTTTGTTATATAATCATAACTGGAGAATATTTTTATGAGATGGAAGAAGAAATAAATTTTTTTTTGCTATAGTATTACACCATGTCTTTATGCAACCTCTCAGGTAAGCACCAAACTCCTTAATATGTTGTATTTTTGATTAAAAATGTATTCTATTATTTTTTAAGGGAATTTATTAATTAATTTTTTCAAGTATTTTCTCATATATTTCTATATAACCGTGTGATGAGGAGATGAGAGGGGGAATTTTTATATGATTGTTGAGTGTCAAACTTTTAATTTTTTAAAACGAAATGTTTTACCCACATTTTTGACCTTCCAAAAGGCTCAAAATGAGAAATTATTGAGAATTTGAAATTATATGGTATAAAAATAACCCTTTAATATAATTTAGTCATGTTTTGGGTCAATTTTTACACTTATCATTCAAGATCAATCACCATTAAACATGTTTTACCCCTTAATGCGGTAATTAATGTTTAATATTTTCATTATTCATTATGTGAATAATTAATTCTAAATTATTATTAATATATTTTAATTTTATCCCCATTATTGAATTTATTTTAACATATTAAATTCACATATGTGGAAAATTTATATTTAATTTTAAACCCACAAATTTGATCAAAAAGTGGGTTGTTAGGAAGTGGTTCTTACGGGAAAGGATTATTTATATTAAATATTGGACAATTAATCATAATTATTTGAATTAATGTTAATATTTAAAAATATATAATATATAAATTTCATTAAAAACTGTCATTAATAGGGGTTTTGGAAATTATTTAAAAAAGAGAAACATTATGCACCATAAAACTATTTTAAAAATGTTTCCATTTTTTATTTCAAGAATAATGTTATATTAAAATCAACAATAAAAAATGATTTCAATTTAATTAATTGAATTAAATATAACTAAATTATACATGTGATACATTATATAATATTAAAAACATAATGAGACTTATAAATTACATAAATTATTTAGAGGAAATTGACAATTTTACAAGAATATTTATTCTTCTCTAGTTATTGAGAAATCTATACATTTTGAAAAATCTGAAAATTTCACACTAAATTAATATTTATAATATGATTTAAAAAAATAATTTTATTTTATCCAATAAAATTTCTATAGTTTTTTACGAATTAATTATGAAATTATATCATGAAAAGCAATAAAAATTTATTTTTGATCAAAACATATTTTTTTGAAAATTAAAATTTCATTACTAAATATAGACATATTTTTAAAAAAAATTATAATTTATTTTAATTTTGTAGTAAGTTTATATATAAATTTTTTATAATATAGATTGTACTACTCATTACCACCAATTTAATAGCTATTAATAATGATATATTTGTTGGCCTTTTAAGCTCAGTATATCATGTCAATTATTATATCAATCATGGCTTTATTTTATATCGTCTCACGGTGTTACAGTATGTGATGATCGTGTAAACACCTAATCCAATCATTTCAATGAGGATAACCCTAGGTCCATCAATTCCACAACCACAACCACATTCAATTATCCAGATAGGGGTGTATTTGCATGAAAACCCAAAAAAATTTTGTACTTTACCAAATCATAATGATATTATCCTAGACATATAAATATCCGTAGAGTTTTTATTTTGGTTATATTTTCCAACCTATTTAATAATTAATCTAATTTCCATGGTTATACTAAAGTTTCTATAATACCAACTATAACACCCTTACTCAAGTAGCCAAGAAATGGTTGTTATTTTATAGCATTGGAAAACTATAGAGGATATAAATATCACAAATGATTTAATAGTTTATTAGTCTTGGGAGGGCAGATACATATATTATACTCTAATTATATTATTAAAAAATAAATAAAAATTACTATTCTAGTGATAAAATTATCATTTATTCAATTATATCCCTGAAATCATTCATATATCAATTCTTGGAAAAATGGGGAAATATAACATTATAATTTATCAGGTCATATAATCAATTGGGGAAAAAGTACACCGAAATCTATCATATGATAAATAATTATTAAACAATATGGTAGATATAAAAAATAATCAAATATTGTATAAAAATAATATCTTAAAAAGGGTAATATATCCATGTATTTTATAAAAATATAAATAATCAAATGGGTAATATTATAAGATTTCATCCAACTATATTAAATAATGATTAACATCATAATCTTACCATCAAGGAATTGTTCCATGAAATCATACATAAATTGGTAAGTAATAAAAAAAAATACCAAAACTAGGTTTTCACATGAGACCTGTTGATGTATCATGGAGATATGTCTAGCCAAAATTATCACTTAATAATTATAAAGCATTTTGTAATTGAAATTTATGAATAATGGTCCAATACATACTTAACATAAACATTCGTATTGAAAAACTAGTATATCAAATGTCATTTTTTTTAAAAAGTATATCACTAATTCTACATGAATAAAAGACATGTAGAGTAATATGGTAGATAATATCATTAAATAATATACTTTATAATGTTTATGATTTATCAATGTACATTGACGTAGATAAAAATACATTTAAAAGAACACTAGAACAATTTTGAATGAAAATAACCTTTCAATTTATTAATCAATTATCTAAAATCTATATATTTTATGAATATTATGAAATTTATTATATTTTATAATAACCAAAGATAATTTTAAATGATGATTCATGTTATATATAATCCATTATGTAATGACAAATAATTCATGCGTTATATTTTAAACCAAAGATTCCATTCACATCTTTATTAAAAAGAACATAGTTAAAAAAATAAGAATAAGATATCATTTATACCATTTTAAAGAATAAAACATGATTATAAATATAATTTTACAATATTATTAGAGTATGAAACATAATCAAGAAAACAATTAAAGGTAAAAATGGATATGGATGAAAAGTATATCTGATTGAGTAGAAAAAAATCATTTTTTACATAAAAACATTCATTTTGAGTTTTGTGTACTTTGAGAGAGGAAAATGAATGGAAAACATGAAATTTTAATAAATTACCATAGAATATAAAAATATATGGTGTTTATGATAAATATATCACTTAATTATTAAAATTTCAACATAAACATAAACAATCTCAAATTTGAATGCGATTGTGAAATAAACCATTATCTAAAGATAGACATCCCTCGTAAGTTCATTTAACAACCAATATAATAAATTTTTTATTTATTATATTTCTATAATAAAAAAATTAAATACATAAAATATCATATATGATCCACTTATATCATTTTAATAGGCTTTTTATTAATAATGGTTTATTAATTTTATAATTTCTGAGTGTTCCCTATATCATTTGTTTTGTATGTTTTTATATATTGGTTCCAGAACATCGATCATGAAAATAGTTCTGTCATATCAATAATAATTATCATTTTATAAATATAATATTTAATAATTATAAATATTTGTATATCTATCCATATTAAAGGGTGATGACAAAGAAATTAGATCACTTTCGGGAGATGGGAGTCTGCACATACACATATGTGATGTTTACACATTTCCATAGATGAAACAACAGATAGGGGAATATTATTTAATCTTTCAAGAATAATCATTACTTTTATAAATAAAATATATTTATTAAATATTTCATTATTAATAACCATGTAAATAAAAAATTAAAACCAAATCACATCACTTTGTGAAGGTGGTAGTCCATGCATACGCACAAGAGACATTATCATTTCACAACTGATGATTAGGGAAGAAGATATATAAGATATTATAAATATAAATTAATAATTATTTACAAAATATATATATAAATTAAATCCATAATAACAATAAACTATGAAATATGATTATTTATACTGAAGCATATCACAAAATAGAGGTGGATACTCCACACATACAAATGGGTGAAACATCTACTTCACATTTTATGAAATGGGGGTAGAAAAATGTTATCCCAAAATCACATTAGAATATTCCTATATTAATAATAATAGATTCATTTTGATATGATAAATAAAAATTATTTTCTATAATTTAACTAATAAATAAACATTGAAATATTTTGTAAAGATGATCACCTCTTATTTGAAAGACCTCCTTTAGCATACATCTTATAAATTTTTAGTTTTGTTTGTGGAGAATGTGATAAGGTCAAGAATGATGGGAATGGTCATAAAAATTATTATGTGTACTCATATGTTGATTTTTATAAGTCAATGTTTATGAATAATGGATAAATATAGGTTCCCTTTTAAATGTTAGGGGAGAAACACATATGGGATTTACATTAAAATTTTAAATAATATTAATACAATTTCTTATAAAATTATATGAAAATGGCTAGTAAAATGATTTTATGATACATATAAGTTCAAATTAACTTAAAAATAATATTTAGGATTCTTTATGTTGAATTTTGACACTTATCTCTATGTTTAACACATATTAAAATATTTTAACAATAATTGTTGTCATATAATCTCTCTTCCATCCGGAATCTCAATCACTTGTTCCTTATAAGAGAGATAATTATCTAGTAGAATGAACTTTTAGTTCTTATATTCCAATGATAAGGTATTGAATTACTCAATAGATATTTATACCTTATCTATGAAAGCAACTAATTTAATAACCTTTTTATTCCACTATCATAAAAAATTTATCATATATTACATATATATTTTGATTAAATCCATTTAAATCCCTCCCAAATCTTATAAAATGGGATCAACTATCCTCTATTATTAGATAAATTTCATCCCAATATATCAGGAAATCCCTTAAAAAAAGTATTTCTATCAATATTCATTTCATTCTAGAGCTCCTAATATACCCTTAGATCCTTCTTAATAAGGATTAATGTGTAATATAAAGGATTTATCTCAATGAAATCATGAATTCCATACCCAAATAATTAAATTTTAATTAATTGTTCTAATTCTAGAAGTTACTTGAAATCCACCAGAACATAAGAAATCTACCTTTATATATATTTTTATAGGTTAATATTTTTATTTACATACATTTCCACGTCAATTTCATCAAATAGTAAATTAATATGTCACTCATTTGTGTAAAAAAATCCTTAGTCATTTTATATTATTGTATTTATGCACTATAATTCACTTTCTTATATTTCCAATGATTTTTTAGGATTAGAGTTTCATAAAACTAGTACAAAATCTTACAATGGAGACCCATAAATTAAAATTGTAAACATACACTTAATATATATTTTTCCATAAAAAAGTAATTATAATAAAATATGGTTTATCATTATGAAATATCATCACTCATTTCTAGTGATCTCATCGTTGTCCCAACACTTCCTTTAAACAAGTGAAAAATATTTAAAATGGTATGATGGAAAACATATCCCTAAGGGATAAAAAATAAAGAAAAACATGTATCGAGTGAAACCCCATATAAAATTTTTCATAAATACATATAATCATTACCTTGAAAAGGAATATTATTTTCCATAATATCATTATCTTAAATTATGTAAATCCAATTATTTACATGAAAACACATTACCAAGTATATAAATTCATGTTTTTACTTAATATATATTCAGTATATAGGCTTTACTAAAACAATTATAAATTGAAATAACCATATGACCCAATTCTATTATAATTCTCTGAAGAGAAAATTTATTTCCAAATGAATTAGATAATTATCTGGGGGCACCCATTATATATGATATAACGCGCTCAACAAACACAATTTGGGTACACCCATAATATACTATTTCTATGGAAAAAATTAGGAATAAAACCCTAAAAAATAATTTTAAACTGATGAGTATAACACTTTAAAATATCAAAATACCCTTTTCTTTTAGAAATAACATTTAAAATATATAAACTGATCACATAATAATGAATCCATTTTTGAATAAAACAATTGACTGCTTATAAAGGACACATTAATGCATTAAAGCATAATGATAGTGGTAAAATATTCTCATTACATATATTTAAAAAACATATATTTTGACCAATGAAAAATGAGATGAAATAAGAACCTTAAATGAGGATTTTTTATAAAAGGAATTCATTTACATAAAACCTTAAAAAATTCATTTTTATCAAAATTCATAGAAATTTAAAATTTACAATTTTAAGTTGTTAATTTTAATATAAATATATTCTGAAAATTCATTTTCTGAACATAGACATGAAAGATAATTGTTTATAAAATAAATCAATAAAACTTTTAAAAATATATTTTTTAGCAAAAGAGTCTCTTACCTTGATTATCAATCATCGTATACATTCGTTATCATCCTAAATAATAAATCTAGATTAGTTTCATAAATGATTTATAACCTTTTAAAAGTTTATTATATAATTTATTTAACTTATTACCATGTTATATCAAATACATAATTATTGAAGTTCGTGTTGGATGTTTTGATGATTTCTGGTACTAGAGACCTAATTGAATTTCGTGGGATGTAATTAGTCAAATTGGTAATTATTCTATGATATCAAAAATAAAATTCATGATATACAAATAATTTTTATACACAAATTATAATTTTTAATCCGTCTATTAAACATATTTATGAAAAATAAACTACATTAAAATCATGGAGACTCTAGGTTGTACAAACGCATGACTGTGGCTATCTTTGTTCTATGATTATTATGGAATGAATTTAATCATTATTTTATCATAAAAAAAGATAATAATATAATATATTTCATATTAATTTCTTAAATATATTTCTATATATCATTCTTGTTGTGTGGAAATAAAAATTGAATCACATCACTTAATGGAGGTGATAATTCACACATACGAACAGACAATTGTCTCATTTTTTTGTGCACGAAATTATAAGAACATAAATGATATATAATCTTCCCATAATGATAAATATTTATTTAATATCATATATAAACCTTATTTTCATTATTATATCCATTATTGAGGTATGATTATAGAAAAATAATTATATTTGTTCATGAGGGGGTAGTCCACCGTACATGCGAATGATTAATTATTTTCTAATATATTGGAATTAGAGTTGGATATAGGTCATTAAAATGAAATAATTTCATATCATTATAAGTATGAAAATAAATTAATTAATTAATCGTTGATTAATAGGGTTTTGTGGATGTGGTAGAATAAACATAATATAAATACATGATTAAAAATGATACCTCTTCTTCAGTGAATCTTCTTCTCGTAACAACTTATGACCACTAAGGTTGGTGTTATAAAATAAATAAGGCCTATATCCTGTGGGTATAGATTTTAATAAGTCAACATGGTAGATATTTTTTTAAAAAAATGTTATTTTTAGGTGTGAGGGATTTAGACGAATGTTTTCCCTTTTATAAGAGAGGGGAGGGGTACTCTTCAATTTTCAAAAAATAGAAAATTATAATAACTTAATTCTAGCGCTACTAACTTCAAAATGGACAACACATGAAAAAAGAAATCATATTTCAAACCATATCATATCCCCTAGTGTGTTTTTAATATTTTTTTATGTTTTTTAAATAATTTAATAATATACTAATTCATTATGATATTATTTTTTTAAAATTTGATATTATTCAATACATAGACCTATAAATATAACAAGAAAAATGGTAAATTCAAATATAATTCATTAAAACCTCTAATGTTTTTTAAATATTTCTATAATAATCTTCAAACACATTTAATATTTCAAATCATGTCATAAATAATATTTTAGAAACATTTAATTTATTTTTCAATTAATTAAATTAATATTATATTAGTTTTCTGTAATAATTTAAGTTAATTATATCTTCACTAAAACAAATTCCATGATATTTATATATATTTTATATTTAAAAATACTTTTTATCATCAAATATATCTTCTGGATAAAATCATACTAGAAATATTATACTTTTTGACAACAATAGTAGGACATGTTTCACTTTTATTAAAATAAAATACATTAAAGATCATAACCACATACTAAAGGAAAAAAGTAATAATCCTAAAATTTGAATGATTATAGATATAAATTACTATTATATAAAATATATTCAAGTGTTTATTTAATTTAATTTTCCTTATCAATTTAATTCGAATAAAAAATCATTAATTAAATAATTATTTCATCCTCATTGTGCATGAATTTAAGGTTTTCATTATTTCCATAAATTTTAATAAAAAATTCCATATTGATAATAAATTTTATATATTTAAATAGAGTATATATTTTCTAATATACTTTCAAGATGACATTATATTAAATTTTTAGGATTATTAAAAATCATATTGTCAAAAGATAGACTTTATTTAATAAAAAATAGTATAATCGGATTACTGTTAACCTTGTGAAACCAAAAAATCCTGAATTAGACCCATGTATGATTGTTGTCAAAAAATAATCATCCAAAAATTTGTATAAGAGTTAGAGTAATTATAAAATATTTATAATATTATTGACACCATTAATTACCTAATTTACCATTAATTGTTGTATTAAAAATTATTATGTTTAGTATTCATATTGTATTAGGACTCAACTTTATTACATTAAATAATATATAATTTTAGTAAAGAACTCACATACTTTCACACTGAGGATCTTATCGTTTTTATAGTTTAAGGGAATTGGGATATAATACAAATATAACATTCAACATATATATATAGTGAATACCACAAGACAATATCAATTTCTTCCAAAATATAAAACATTTCAAATAAACCAAGTTATTTTGATAAATAATAATAAAATATATCCTGCATTCCTTATTTGTCCTACACATCCTTATAACCTGGGAAAATAATTTATAAACATTGGATTAGCACACAAAGATCGGCAAGGGATATAAACAGAAGGAAAGAAATCAATAGTCCATGTATACTTGTAAATTTATGAAATTGTTTTCAGAAAGATGTAATTTTCACCAGTATATATTTATTTGTATGTCATGATATTTCAATGAGATATAGACCAAACATAACGACTCCCTTATAGTGTAACCACCATAGTTACACTTGGAGTAACCAAACGAATGGACTCCAATATACACAGACACAATTAATTTTAGGGAAATATAGGTCCCTTAATCCGCTATAAATATTTCCCATGATCCAGAACATAATCATAAGACATGAATAGTTGGATTAAAACATTTATTTTGAATTTTTTAAAATATAATTTTAAAAGAAGATTTTAAAAGAAAATACCCTCAAAAATATAATATAATTGAAGTAAGACTTAATAGAGTGGATTGAATATGTATATACACTATATATAAAAATAATTCATAATTATATTAAAAAATAATAAAATAATAAATTCTAAACCACATTATTAATGAAGTAGATGGTTGACCCAAATAATGGAAATTTGGTTCAGAATTACATTACCTCAGGTTATTATTAATTCTAACCATGATCAAAAATCATGTATAAAATCTAAAATAGTTTTATTAATATATTCAATATACATATTATTATTTATAACACTTTATTTGATTATTATATAACATCACTTCAGCATTTATTTATTAGTATTTCGTGTATTCTATTGTTTTGGGTGCATTCATTACAAGATTTCTAGGGCCAATTTGTATTTGATTTTATTTTCATAAGGAAATAAAATTATAGAAGATGAATGAAATGGTACTAATATTTTTCTATACCATTAAATGATTCCATATATAAATTTTTTAAATGGTATGAGGACAAATCATTATATAAATATTATGTGATATTTTTTTAGATCAGTTTGGATGTTCAATGATAATCGTGAACTTGTTTTAACATATACCATTAATATTATACATATATGTTTATTCCATAAAATAATATAAGTCATATAATATATATTAAAATATGATTCATCCAATAATACTGATTTACAATGATCTTTGAAGAATATATGGGAAAATTAATACACATTGTCCATGATTTTGGTAAATCGGCTCATTTTGAATGATTTAATTTTTTTAGAATAAAGGGAGAAATGAGAAGAAGTAAATTGATGATTTTTTTTCATTAACATGGTAAAGTAAATAATATAGAAGATAATGGAGCCTTACTACCTATTAGATAAGGTGAAGAGAAGAGATTATAAAAAAAGAAAAGAAACAAAAATAAATCACATGAAAATAAAATATGTTTTTACCTCTTGATCTCTTCTATATGAGATCCTTCTTAAGGCCCATGCTTTTCTCCATTTAGTGAAAGAACACTGTATTGGATGTGGGGGTCGGTCTTGGGAATATTATTTGGAAGAACATAGATAAGTCATAAGGCTCTATTAGCGTGATAGGAAGAGGGGGGGGGGTGAGGGTGGTATTTATAGTGGATGAGAGGAGGGGTTTTACATTATTGTAATCATTAGTTTATTAATTTTTCTCAAGACTGTAAATAGTCACAATTATTTTTAATAAATATTAGTTTTTTCATTTGAGTTAGAACTAGGATTTCTTACTTTAGAATAACAACATCAATGACACAGTATATCATGTTTTTAACTTATTTCATTAATTATTGTATTTTATTATTCACCAAAAAATCTAGTATTTTAGATAAATCCCAAAAATTTACCCCATAATTTTTTTACGTGTGGAGTTTATAAATGAATGCACTTTTTTAAAAAAAAATTCTAAATGTGATTATTTTAATTTTTAAATAAATTCATATCTTATTTGAAAGATAGTAATTTTTAAATTATTATTGCTTTTATATCACCTTGACAATTTAATCAAAATATAATTATTTTTTAGGAGGAAAAAATAAAATAATAATATGATTCTATAATAATAAGGTTCATATTACAATTAATATTACTATAAATAAGGGATTTTTATTATTCACCGAAAAATGTTAGTTATATCAGACTCCATGTAATTTACTAATCACAACCCTAGATAAGATTCATTTAAAATTAAAATCACAGAAGCAAAAAAAATAAGTTTAATAGGTATTTTATTACTATATACATGCAACAATATTCTATTTTGAAGATACTCAGTGTTTAATGCATTTCATTAGTTTTATATGTAAATCCTTGGGGTGTTACATTCTCTCCACCTTCTGGAAAAGTTGCACCCTCACCATTTTTTTATTCACTTTTTAAACATGTGAGTGTACCATTATAGTATTGAATTTTTAGATTCCCATGTTCCTTCTTCAACTATGTGGCTTCTCCAGAAAATATTTACCTTTTTTTTACCTTATTCCACAACACATTTTCTAGATGATCGTGATTCTGAACAGGTTTCTCTTCAAAAGAAATGTTCGTTTCCAAATGAACTACTTCTGGGCTAAAGACATGAGATAAATCAAGATCATACTCTTCCAACATTGAATCATGAATAAAGTTGGGTACCTGAGATAAAGTTTGAGAAAAACATGTTGAGTAGGCAATTGGTGGAACATTCTCTAGGAATTCATGAGGTTCAATCAAAAGTGGACATAGATTTTTGTTCTTACCAAAACACATAAAACATTTTTATACTAATATTGTAAGATAATCGTGATGACCAACATAAAAGAAAATATATTTTTTTCTATTTTCTAAGAAACTTTTTATCCTACTATGATATGACATCATGTTTTATAGACAATGTTAACTTTTATTTCAACATCCTCTATTAATTTTGGTTCCATAAACATCCTTTCCCCTGAATTCATCGCAAAAAAGCTGGAGTTTGACACCTTTTTTCATACAATGACTCAAAAGGTTCCATCAGTATACTTGAATGAATATTGTTATTATATGAAAACTCTACTAGAGAATGTGGTTGATCCCAAAATCCCTGGTAGTCTATTGAAAATGCTCGAAGCATATACTCTAAAGTCTGAATCACTCATTCTGACTGCTTTTCTAATTGAGGATGAAAAGCTATATTGAAATTTAATATTATGACCAACGAATTTTGAAGGCCTTTCAAAAATTAACCGTAAACTTTGGATCTCGGTCAGATACAATGAAAAGAGGCACCCCATTTAACCTAAAATCATTATAAGGTACACTCATGAATGGTTATCCAAATACATTGTATCTCCAATAGGAAGGAAATGAGTAGAATAGTCACTCAGAAAAAAATAACCAAAATTTCATTATTACCCCTTGAATTATTTTTTAGTCCCTCCACAAAGTCCATGAATACTTTTTCTCGTTTCCACTATGACACTAGAAAGGGATGAAGCATCCCCTTGGGTAAATTCAACTAATATTTTTCTTTTTGACATGTCAAACATCTAATGGTAAAATACAAAATATATCTTTTCATTTCATCCCACCACAAACACTCTTAATGGACTTTATACATCATATTACTACATGGATGAATTGAAAATGGACAATTTTTAGGATCACATGATAAAACATTATTCAAATGGGAATCACACAGCACACACAATATTATTATAAATCTTGAAACATAGTATTTATGAAGGTAAAATTCTTGAAACTTACTAATTTTAACTAATTATACAAATTTAAATAGCTCATAGTCTTCCTTATACGCTTACATAATTCTTGTATGACAATAATGACTACACTGAAACCTAATGAAAATTAGAGGTATATCTTGCACCAACAACTTCTAGGCCAAAAATAATCATATCATTAATCAAGGGATAATGTTTTATATGTTACATGGTTACTGGTGTATGATGTTTTGAATCAAGGAATCTGCCACTTTGTATGCTTTTCTAGGATAGTAATTGACCTTTCCATCATAATCCTCTATCAGTTCAATCCATCTTTTTGGCCTCTAGTTAAATTCCTTCGGAGTTAATATATACATCAATCATTTATGGTTCATATATATTTAACATTTGGATGTATATAAATGATTCCACAAACTTTTCAAAGAAAAAACCCACATCTGTTAATTCTAAATAATGTGTTAAATAATTTACTTCATGGGGTTTTATTCTTGATTAATATGAAATTACCTGATCAATATACACTATAACACAACCAAGGCCCTTCAATGAAGAAACACTGTAGATGAAAAAATCAGAATTTTTGGATGGAAGATCCAAAACTAAAGCATCTGTCAATCTATTCATCGGTTCCTGAAATAGAACACCATATTCTTCAATACCAATATATATTAACCCATTTTCATGTTTACAATGTTACCATGCAAGATAACCAATAAATGTTTTTAAAAATCATCAATAATTACATGCGAATTGAAAAATTCTAGGAAGTTATTTAGCATTTGTGAATCATGTGAATTTCATCAACCAATTTTTTTGGAAGTATCTATTTTTATTCCTTCTTAATTTAAAATGTTCCCAAGGAAATAATTATGTTAAAACCTAAAAAAACATCCTCACTTTTCTATCCAGTTTCTTTTTATTTATGTTTTTCAAGAAAATCCATTTATGTTTTTCAATATTCTATTTATGTATAGAAAATTCAAGAATGTCATAAATAAACACAACTAAAAACATATCCAAGAAACCCTGAAATATTATATTCATAAGATCCATGAATTATGTAGCTGCATTAGTCAACCCAAACGACAAGTTTTTTTTTGTAATGGTCATATCTATTATGGAACAAAATCTTTAAGATGTATGATTCATTTACTTTCAGTAGATGGTACCCTAACCTAAGGTCATCCTTCAAAACATTCTTCCCTCCACTGAGCATATCAATAAAGTTATCGATATGAGAAAAATGATAATTTTTTTCACAGTGATGTTATTTGAAGATCTATAATCCATAAAAAGCATCATGGAACCATAATTTTTTTTAAAAAACAAAATAGGATCACTACATGGTGAATTACTATGCCCAATGATGTCTTTATCAAGAAAATCATGCAAATTATTTTTCAATATAACAAGTTCATTTTGAGCCATTCGGTAAGGGGGATTGAAATTAGAATTACATAGGGAACTAAGTCAATTGTGAATTTAACATCCCAATCAGGTAAATTGCAGGGTAAATCATCATGAAAACATCAAATATACTCATTTACCACTGGACTATCATTAGCATAAATAGTTCCCTTTAGTTTCAACAATATGAGTAAGATAACATTCATTTCCATCATTCATCACTTTCTATTATTGATATTATTTTATCAATTTTAATGGTTCATTCTTGTATAAAAACTAAAACTCATTCTAAAAAACAACTTATTTAACTCTATAATCAGTCGTGGCATGATAAACAACAATAAAATCTATACCCAGAATGATATCAAACTCTATTAAGAGAAAAACAAAAAAAGTTTTCAGGTAATGTCTTTACAAAGAACACAAGAGAAAGAATATTATAATTCCTATTTACTATTATATTTTCCCCTAGTGTTTTATTAATATATTTTAGTCACATTTAGGATGTAATGTTTCCAATATTATAGAAAAGTTCTCATAAATAAAATATTTCGTAGATCCTGTATCAAACAACATATTAGAAACACATGAGTAACCAAACAAGGTAGCTTTTGTAAATTTATCTGATGGACATATGTCTGCTGATGCAGTCACAAACGAATTCACTAAACCTTTATGATTATAGTCACGGTTCTTTGCATCATTAAAATCACTTTTTGGGAAAAAAAATTGCATAATCTCCCCATAATTGAAACACTTTACAATTTTATTTTCAGGATTAGTTTTACAATAATTTTCATTATGATCTCAGAAAATATGTCCAAACATACCACATCAAAAACAATTCTAAATTTTGGAAACATATTCTACAGGGAGATTTTTTTCAAACTTTTCACAAACTGGAATTTGGGCATTGTTAACATCATATTTTTTTAATTGATTATTAAAGTTTACTTTACATTTGTACCTATTATTATCCTTATTTTAAAAGAGATTTCGATCATTAGGAAAGTCCATTTCTACCCTCTCATCACATTGTAAAAGTTTCTCATAACATTAGAACTCATAAGAAACCAATTTCTATCGATATATTAGCTTCAATGCTGAGGAAAAATAGTTTATTTTGCATTCAATATCAAGTATATGATTTGGAGAATACCTTGCTAGTAGGGTTAATATTTCATCATACACATCCACTGAATCATAATATTTTTTCTTCAATTCAATGAATATCTTCTCAATCCTATGTCAAACCACCTTTTGAAAATAATTCAAGGAAAATAATTTTAAATCCATCATACTCTAAGGCCTCAATCTATTTTTTATTGATGATATTGTTAACCATTAACCAACACTGATCAACTTCACCTTCCCACTAATAAATCTAAAAACATACCTTTTTATTATATGAACATCCCATAACATTAAATATCATTTCAAGGGATTTAATCCATCCTTCAACTTCTACTGGATTAGAAGATCCACTGAAATCATGAGGGTGTTTACTCAAAATATGTTTCACTATCATCAGGTTAAATTATGGTAACTATGGTTGTTATCTTTCTTATATTCAACCACCATTTATGATAGTGTTAGGTGACCCATTATTGTCAAAAACAGTTCGGTTTCAATTACCACCATTCCTGGTTGAAGATTCGAAATGATATCAGCCTCTCAATTAATCCAAACCTCAGCTTCCATGTTTCTTCTATGGAAATTTTTTTTGAACAATCATGTCATAGTCAAAGAAACATATTAATAATTAAAATTTATAACATTTAAAATTATCCAAATACAAAAAATCATTTATGGTATTGTTTTAACAGCATCATGACCTCTAAATTTATCTAATGCATGGTCTAACACCGACTAAAAGGATTATGCCTTACTACATTATATAACATTTATTTTTAATCAAGTTCTCAATTACTTTTATACTGAGGATCTATAAAAGTATAGAGTTTTTGGGAAGTGGTATATAACACCTACATGACCATCCAAAATTATATAGAGTGGATACCACTAAATAGTATCCATTTTTCCAAAATATAAAACTTTTCAAATAAAATATGAATTATTTGATAAATAAATAAAACAATTAACTTGTCTTCCATTTTCTCATAAAAATATTTATAACCGATGAAAAAAATATAATAAATTGGATGAACACAAAACTCTCAGTAATTGATATGAAGTGAAATATAGAAAGTTTTTTCCAAAACTAATTTTAAACATAAGAAATCATTTTAAAAAAATACATAATTTTTTTCCATATAAACATATATTGTGAAACGTGATATTTCCATGATATTTCCCAAAAAAATAATGAAAATAAATAGAACCATAATAGCATCTTTGGGAATTACTATCATAATATTGAAACCCTATCATATACGTTATGATTTGTATCATTCACAGCTGCTTTACAATGTAACCCTAACGACTAACTTATTGTGTAAACATCACAATTACATTTTGAGTAACCATACATATGACATACAGTATATACAAACATAACAAATTAATGGAAAATATTACTCCCACCTTTCATTATAAAAAATTCCCATGAACCAAAACTTAATCCCTTATCGTGAATTATTTCATAAAAAGAATTCTTTTGAATATTAAAAAATAGAATTTTAAAAAATGATTTTAAAAGATAACCCCCTTACAAATATCATATAACAGATGTGATACTTAAAAGATTGTATGTAATATATATATAAACTTCAAATAAACATAATTCAACCTAATATTAAAAAAACAATCACACAAACAATTTTAATACCACATAATTAATTAAGTAGAATGTTAACCCAAAGAATGGAAATTGGGTTAATAATTTCTCTACCTCTGGTTCATTTTACTTCAAAACGTGATTAAAACATCTATATAATTGGTAAAATAGTGTTATTAATATATTACAAAAAAATATTAATGTTTATATCACCTCATATTATCATGTAATAACATGATTTTGACCATTAATTATTATTATTTTGTTCCTTCCATTGTTTCTGTGGTGTTCTTCACCTGATTTTGATGGACATTCTATATTTGATATTCATGTCATATGGAAGTGAAATTATAGAAGTGGAATTAAATATTTTTCATATGTTTTCATAATACTAAATTTTTAAATAAATCATTATGGTAAAAAAAATTTAGGATGAATCATTAAATAAATTTTTAGTCATATCATTTTAGATCATTTTTGTGGTTCTTTGATAATGAAAAACTTGTTTCATTATATACCATTAATATTATCCAAATTAGATAATTCTAGAATAGAATTAAGAAAATATAATACACATTAAAATCATATTCAACCATATAAATTGTATTAAGACCATATTTGAAGGATGTATGGGAAATTAAAAACATGTTATCCATGATTTTGGTAAATCGACACATCACAAACATTGTTCCTTTTTAGATTAATGGTGGAAATGTGAATAATAAAATTGATTAATTTTTTCATAAACACAATAACATCCAAAATATATAAGATATTTTAGCTTTCATACCTATTTTAGTAGGTTAGGAGAAAAAAAAGAAAACAATTGAAAATAAATCACATGAATGTAAAAGAGGATTTTTACCACTTGATATCATGTCCTTGAGATTCTCCTTAAAGCCATTAGTTTTGGACTTTTGGTGATAAAAATATGTACTGGATATTAGGTATGGTGTTTGGGAAGATTATTTGGTAAATCATAGACAAGGTTCAAGGCTTGAGTTTTGTGAGTGGAAGAAGGAGGTGAATGTCGTATTTATAATGGAGGAGAGGAGGGGTTTCACATTATTTTAATCATTTGTTTATTTATTTTTTCTCATTACTATATATATGATCAATTATTGTGAAAAAATTGTAATTTGATCATGTGAGTTTTATCAAAGTGTTCTTAATATATCATAACATAATCAATGAAAATATAAATCATGTATTTATCTTATTTGGTAAATTATTTTATTTTAATATTCACAAAAAATCAAGAATTTTAGAAAAATACCAAAACATCACCCTAATAGTTATTCAACATGTAGAATTTAGACATGAACTCCATTTTTTACAATAATGTTACATATATTATAGTTTTAATTTTTATATAAAATTATATTATATTCAAATAATAACAATTTTAAAACTATAACTGAATTTATATCACCTTGAAAAATTTATAAATATCACATTATCATGTAACCATATGAAAATAGAATAATATGATATAAAATTAATTTGGTTTATATTACAATTCATATTAATATTTATAAGGTTATGTTACTTTTCACAAAAAAAACAGGATAGTTTTATTAGTCTCCAAATGACCTACTGATCACAATCGAAGATGACTGTTTTTTGAAATTAAAATCAAAGAAGTAGAAAAAATATTTCTAACAGTAAGTTTATATTAATAAATTTAAAAAATTTCCATTATGAAGAGACTAATTATTCAATGAATTTCATTAAATTTATTTTTAAGGCCATGTGGTATTACATTCTACCTACCCTCTTGAAATTTCATCCATGAAAAAAAATTATTTACTTCTTAAACAAGTTTGGGTACCATTCCCTCATAGCATTTTTAGATTCCCATGTTACGTCTTCTACCATCTAGTTTCTCCCCAAAACCCTTACATGGTCGATTACATTATTTTTCAATTATTGGTCTCTATGATAAATAATATGAACATGCTTTATGTAAAGACCCAAATATTTCAAGGAAATTTTTTTCATAAATATTTTGGAATTTAACGAGTCTTCGATTTCTGATGGAACTTGATTCCAAGGCCCAGTGTGTCCGGTATCAATTTTCATAGTTTTGTTCAGGTATGATTAGTAAACATACGTGTGTGTTTTTCTATCTTTTGTACCAATGCTCAGAATTGAAATTCGAGGATAGCGATGAACTCGCAGCGCCAGAATTCGCTTAAGGGGACCTTTACTGTAGTTTCGTTCATGAATGTTGAAAGTTAATTTTTGGGGTTTAATATAAAATTAAATAAAATTGTGTGGTACACAATTTTATTTTGAGAGTTTATTATTTCTTCCCATGGGGATTTTATTGGTGGGGCCCACACCCAAATAACATCCCACATGTGGATATTTATGAGGCGGGGCCCACACGAGCCCCAAACATTCCTCTCCCCATAACTCTCTTCAACTCCCATAAACCCCTTGTTTAATTCATGACAACCCCACATTAATTTCTAATCTCTCCACCTTCCACGTGGTCATTGGTATGACAACTCAATGAATTAATTATTTTATACACAATAAGTTAATTAATTATTTTGGGTGGATTTGAATCTTTTTGAAATGGCATGGCAAGTTGATAAATATTGGGGAAAGCCTCATTTTAATATTTTCTTGGAAAATATTTTGGTGGATCCTTTGGAATTAGAAAATAACTTCCTCCTTCCACAAAGAACAAAACCCTATTCGACAAAGAATTTAATTTCCATGAAGATCAATGACATTCCTTCCTTACTTTTCTCCGCGATAAGAGAGGAGACACCACTTCCTCATCAGATGCACACCGACATCCACGGAATCGATGTTCGTTCTCCGTGACGCCATTCTCCACGACGCTATCTACCATGAAGCTCATCTTCTGTGATTCAACAAGGTGTGATGTCAATCGTGAGGTATAGGAATTGTATTGAATTTATCCTTTCCATTTTGAGGAAAGAATGAAAACCACGAACCAAACTCTTCCCGGTTGATCCGCAGATCGCTCGTTCATGCGGGTTGGGATTCAAAAATGATACAAGGTTATGTTTGGGTTTGGATTTAGTTTGAATACTTAAATCGTGATTGAAAACATATAACATGGATGGATCAGGCCAAATAAAAATATCAAACCCTCAACTATTTTTTATTCTGTGCGCGGATTGACGGGTGACGATGAAACGAGACTACAACGGCGATTTGGATCATTCGTAGTTGAGTTTTCATCCCGAGATGATCATAGGTGCAGACGATGGGAGAAACGGACCACCAAAGTGTGTCCGGTGGTCCGCGGAAGGAAGCGGCGGTGCAACTCCGGAGCAGGCCACCGAGGCTATGTCGCAGCGGTGGGTAGAACCGGAACGACTCTTCCGTTCCGGAAATAAAGAGGTGCGGCTTAATGTCGTGCCAGCGCCCCCCGGCCGTGCCGGGGTGGGCCACAAGAGCCGTCAGCAAGGCCGCACCTAGACTGCATGGGTCGGGCCATGCCCTACCGGGATGGACCCGGGTCTGCTCGACCCCGTTCGGTCCATCCCAGGGTTGGTTGGGCCGGGTCGAACCGGGCCCAAACCCCATACTTTCAGACCAGATTTGTTCAAACACCCATATCTTAGGCTACAGACCTCCTATCAATTCACTTTCTGTTGCGTTGGAATCATTGAAACAATACGGTCGTTTAGTTATATCACCCTCAAGGTTTCGGTGAAGTTTTAATATGACTGGTTTTGTTCAAACCTGAAACCAATCGAGCCCTCGGAGTGGATAATCTTATAATTTATGTACTGGGCGTCCGATGGATGTGTTGTCAACTACGTTGGATTAATTTTAACGATAAGGTCCTTTTAACATACTCCTCATGGGATTTGGATGAGATTATTTTATGGTCGGGTTTTATTGTACCCGAAATCCAACCGGGCCCCTGGAACAGAAAAGAAATTAACTCTCAAACTGGGTGTCTGATTAAAGCACTGTCAGTCGCATTGGGATTTTTTATTTGACGAGAAGACAAATGTAATGGTATCCTCTGTGCGATTGGAAGTGACAAAAATTGTTCTGAAAATCCTTCATGGGTTCGGCAGTGACAACAACTATAATAGAATCCTCCATGGGTTCGGCAGTGAGGACAACTGTACTGGAATCCTCCATGTGTTCGACATCAACGAAAACTGTACTGGAATCCTCAGTGGGTTCGGTATCAATGAAAAATGTACTCGAATCCTCCATGGGTTCAGCAGTAACGACAACTGTATGGGAATCCTCCGTGGGTTCGGCAGGGATGACAACTGTACTAGAATCCTCTGCAGGTTCGGCAGCGATGACAACTGTACTTGAATCCTCCGTGGGTTCGGCAGCGATGACAACTGTTCTAGAATCCTATATGGGTTCGGCAGTGAAAACAAGACAGGACAGAATCCTCCATGGGTTCGACAGCAATGAGGCTGGACTAAATCCTCATTGGGTTTGACAACAATGAGAGTAGACATATTTCACCTTGGGTTCAACAGCAACGACGTACTGCTGTTTTAGGTCTCTGTGGGTATCTGTCCTTCATCAGTGAATGATTATTTCATGGATACAATTGATCATCTCTTACTCTCATTAAGTTGTGTATAACTGTGTGAGAAGATTCATGACTTTCAATCATTAACATCGATGTTATTGACTTCTTTCCTATGTGGAATGGGTTGAACTTGGGCTCGAGAGTTGGAGTCGAGCTGGGATTGATAACTTAGGTATATGTATGGGCATATAAATAAGTAGAGTTGGTTGATAATTCATGATTGTATATTTTATTTGTGGTTTATTCTTTGTGGACTCTAGGGGACCTTCCGGGGTCTTGGGGTCCCTACTATGTATCGTTATATACTCACCGCTGAACGGTAAATACCCACACTACGTCGTGTTGGATGCAGACGACGGACAATGATGATAGTGGTAGAGGCTTGTGGAGCGGGACAGTACATGGAGGTGGACCACTTGATGGGATGTAACCAAAACGGACGGATGTATCCGAGGTGCTGAGGAGACCATATGAACCCACCCATCAGGTGGGATTCTTGGAGGATGACTTAGTGGTTGTTGTTTTACTTTTGTACTAGTTTTTCAGTTGTGTTGTACTTTTCAGTTAGGTTTGTATTCTGGTCCATTTACCTATCAACACTAACTTATGTATTCAGTATTACTTTTTGCATAATTCTGTCGCATACTCTATTGTATTGTTTACTTTTATACAGACACTTCCTTCCATTTTATTGGTATTATGCCTTTGGATATGGTTGCCATCCCCTAGCCTCTCGAAGGCGGTCTTGGGGTAGTCACGGAACGGGCCATGAGGATGGGTCGTGAAAAATTGGTAACAGAGGTGTCAGTTCCAACATAGAACTCTGGACTCTGATCATTCTTTTCTATGAAGCAATAGTGTTAATAGTATTCGGTGTGGTTTTCAGAACATGGAGTCCAGTGTTTATACGGCGGCCGACGTATCCATACACCAGGACCACGACCCCTGATTTTCCGACTCCATTCATGAAAACACTGATTAAGTGTGTGTTTCCTTTGAAATGTTTTATTTGTGATTACTTTGTGTCAGCTCTCCAGGTATACTTTTGATTGTGGAGGACCAGTGTATTTTCAGGATTAATTCACCTTGTCAATCATCGCAGGTTCCGAGTGGAGACCGTGATGGTATCCCACTGAGTAGCGAGGCCACGGTGTAGGGCCCCATCACAGCGGAGTCACCAGTGGTACCACTAACCGCTGGGCTACCATTTCCACCAGCCCCATCAGCAAAGTGTGAACACCGATTGAGAACATTTCACAGGTTCTGGTGACAGATGACTCCAAGGTTTCGAGGCCAGACAAATTTTCAAACGGCCGAGTTCTGGATGGAGATTGTAACACAAGTTATCCACACAGTTTTGGCACTCACGGACTTGATGGTGTACGTATCGGTTAGTCTCTTTTATGGAGAAATGGAGAGGTTGTGGATCTGGATGCTTCAGTTTTACGATGAGGCGACCCTCACCTGGGGAGAATTTTAGGGTCCTTTCAGGGCACAGTTTGAACTAGCAACTCTACTATCTGTGCCGGCTCAGGAGCTATTGTTCTTACCCCATGGTTTTTTGACCATAGCGGAGTCTACTGAAGCTGTATGTAGACAGATGACATAGAAGTTAATGTGGACTAGGTCAACAGGTGGGCGACCCCCGGGTATAGGTATGGTTGTGTGGGGAACATGAGCTAGAGCTATCCATACGAGGATCAGGCAGTGCTATGCATGTGGCGAGCATGGTCACATGGCTCGAGACTACCCAACCCGTCCTGCAGATGATCAGCAGGCAGTTGAAAAGCCACCGAGACAGAGGCAACGACAGGAGCTTGAGCATCAGCCGAGCGGTGGACGAGGCAGTGGAGGAGGTCCTTCAGTGGATAGTGGTCAGAGTAATCTAGCACTACTACCACCACCCCTAGATGGTTCACCTCGAGCTCTAGAAGTAGGTGGAAAAGAGTGGGACTAGATCTAGACATGGAGGTCTTTGTATACGATTCTTCTAGCTTCATTGATGTCGTTCCTTATTGATGATTTGTGTCTTTGTACTTTGAGGTTTAGTAATAAAAGACCCTTGTGCTTGTAACATTTTCTTCTCTGTCCTTTTGTGTGGTAAATACTAAGAGGTTCCGGTTAAGACTGTTGACTTGAACCTCACTTTTGAGTTTCCTACTGGAGGAGACCCAGTGACCACACACTAATACCGACAGTGTGAATCAACCCTTAGAGGCGAGAGTAACAGTTGGATCTCTTGGTAATAGAGTCTACGCCTTACGATATAATCCATGACATGAAATTGTACCGTTCATGTCAGGATTGACTGTATTAGGCATAGGACATAGTTCATCTAGAGAATGAGACCCGATTTCTCTTTTCGGAAGAGGAGAAATCATAGAAGCTATTGCAAATCGTAGGTGAATAAGGGTGAAGTCGATTTCATAAAATTTTCTAGTCACACCCATAGTTCGTTGAGGAAACGGTTTATGGTTTACTCTAATCTGAAAGTATCTAGTATGTCTTCTCGTAGAAGGACTGGGTCTTGAGGTGGTGACGTTTTCTTGAGTTTCTCCGGAACATTGAACTTGAGATAGTCTGTTCTCCTGGGAAGGGGGAAGTTGTAGTAGAGTTTTTTTCACAATGCCTCACTTATCTTCATGTGAAGGTGGAGCACCAGGTACTAGCAGGCTTGGTACAACCATTAGAGGTCCCTGAGTTGAAGTGCGATGGGATATCCATGGATTTTGTGATGGGGCTTCCACGTACATCCATAGGGCACAACACAATCTGGGTGATTGTTGACCGACTCACCATGTCGGCCCACATCCTACCGATCAGATATCAGGCCTCCTTAGAGATCTTGGGATGCCTCTACATTCAGGAGATCGTATGGCTTCACGATGTGCCATCGACTATAGTTTCCAATAATGATGGTCAATTCACTTCTCATCTTTGGAAGGGGTTATAAGAGGATTTTGGGACATAGCTAAGTCTGAGGAATGCCTTCCAGCCTCAGATAGATGGTTAGACTGAGAGGACCATTCGGACTCATGAGGATATACTCCGTGCATGTGTCCTTTACTGTGGTCACAGTTGGGAGGATCACCTACCCATGGTGGAGTTTGCATACAACAATAGTTACCACTCCACCATCGGGATGGCACCATACGAGGCACTGTACGACCGACCATTCATATCACCACTATGCTGGACTGATCCTAGGGAGTCAGCACTTGTAATACTAGAGATGGTTCAGGCTACGACGGAGAAGGAGCAGATCATCCAGGTGCGGATGAAGTATACACAGAGCAGACAGAATTCTTATGTTGATATGAGACAGAGACCACTGGAGTTCGAGGATGGCAACCACATTTTCATACGGGTCTAATCTCAATGATGTCTGTGGAGATGTGGCCTTGGCGGAAATTTATCTCCACATTTCCTCAGACCTATCAAGGTCTTCAGTAGAGGAGGTGCGGTAGCTTTCCGCCTGGCCCGTCCACCTCAATTGCACTGGAGGCATGATGTCTTCCACGTATCACAGCTGATGAGATATGTGCACGAACCGTCCTACATTATCGATCAAGGGGAGCGATAAATTGATGATAGGAAATGTTTATGGAGGTCCCAGTGGAGATCGAGGATCAATATGAGAGGATCCTACATGGACGGTTGATACCTCTATTACGCATTCGCTCGAAACATGGGAACCTACAGGAGAGAACTTGGGAGTGGGAGGCTCAGATGTGAGCTCAGTGCCACTATTTGTTTCCTTAGTGTGTGTTTTAACATTATGGGGACATAAATCCCTGAGGTTGGAGTAATGTAATGACCTGGAAATTTCAAGGAAATTTTTTCCTTAAATACATTGGAATTTTACGAGTCTGTGGTTTCTGACGGCACTTGATTTCAAGGCCCGGTGTGCTCAGAATCAATTTCCGTAGTTTTTTTCAGGTAACTTGAGTAAACGTAATTACAAGTTTCTCTATCTTCTGAACCGGTGCACAGAATTGAAATCTGATGACACCGATGAACTCGCAGCGCCGATATTCACTTAAGGGGACCTTTACCACAGTTGCATTTCATGCGGGTTGAATGATAATTTTTGGGGATTAATCTTAAATTAAATAAAATTGTGTGGTACATAATTTTATTTTTAGAGTTGGTTATATCCTCCCAAGGGGAAGTTATTGGTGGGGCCCACACCCAATTAAATTCCCATGTGTGGATATTTGTGAGGTGGGTCCCACACAAGCCCCAACCATTTATCTCCACATAACTCCCTTCAACTCCCTTAATCCCCTTGTATAATCCTTGATAACCCCCCTTTAATTGCTAAACACTCCACCTTACACATGGTCATCAATTTGATATCTCAGTGAACTGAATATTTTGTACACCACAAATTAATTTATTATTTTGGGTGGATTTCAATCTTTTTGAAATGGAATGGCAAGTTGATTAAAATAGGGGAAAGCCTCATTTTAATATTTTCTTGGAAAATATTTTGGTGGAACCATTGAAATTAGTAGAGAGATTCATCAGTCCATGAAGAACAACACCCTCTTCAATGAAGAACGTGATTTCCATGATGATTGACGACATGCCTTCTTTTCTTTTCTCCACGACAAGAGATGAGACGCCACTTCCTCTACAGACGCACCCCTGACATCAAAGGAATCGGCGTCTGTTCTCCACGATGCCATTCTTTGTGAAAAAATCTACCATGACGCTTGTATTCCGCGACTCGATGACGTGGGACATCAATTGAGAGGTAGGGAAATTCTATTGAATTTCTCCTTTCCTTTTTGAGAAATGAACGACGAGTGCAGACCATCCTCTTCCCGGTTGATCTGCGGATTGCTTGTTTATGCAGGTTGGGATTCAAATCTGATCCGGGGTTATGTTCGAGTTTTGTTTTAGTTTGAATACATAAATCCTGATTGAAAACTTATAACACACCAGGCTCGGACCGAAAAACAAGCTTGAACCCTCCGTTGGATGTTCGTCTGTGTGCGGATTGATAGTCGATGATCAAACGAGACTGCAAAAAAGATTTGGAGCTTTTGCAGTGGTGTTTGGGTCACGAGATGATCATAGGCACAGACAGTGTGCAAAACGGACCACCATAGCGTGTCCGAAGGTCCGCGGAAGGCAGTGGCGGTGCCAGAGTCAGGTGGAGGTGGCGCGCCGCTAGAGCAGGCCACCCCAACTAAGTCGCGGCGGTGGGCGGAACCAGAACGGATCAGCCGTTCTGGAAATAAAGAGATGCGACTTAATGTCATGCCTAGCTGGGCCCGGCCATACCAGCCAGGCCGCGCCGCGCCAGCCACAGGCCGGGCCATTCCCTACCAGGCCGGACCCAGAACCGGGTTGGGTCGACCCAGTTCGAGATGACCCATGGTGGCATGGACCGGGTCCGACCGAGCCAAGACCCCCTACTTTCAGACCAGATTTGTTCAAACACCCATATCATGGGATACAGACCTCCGATCGATGCACCATAAGTTCTGTTGGAATATATGAAACAAGATGTTCGGTTCAGAATATTACAATCATGGTTTCGGTGAGGGTTGGGTATGTCCGGGTTGGTTCGAACCCCAAACCAACCGGGCCCTCAGAGCGGAAATGCTTATAACATAAGGATCAGATGTCCGATTGACGTGCTGTCAACTACGTTTGATAACTTTTGAGGAGAAGATCCTTTTGAAATAATCCACCTGGGGTTCAGATGATATTGGAGTATGGCCGGGTTGGATTATACCTGAAATCCAACAGGGCCCCTAAAACAGAAAAGCCAATAACTCTCAGACCAGACGTCTGATTGATGCGCCGTCAGTCGTGTTGGGTTTCGATTGATGAGACGACAACTGTACTAGAATCCTCCATGGGTTCAGAAGCAACAATAACTATACTGGAATCCTCTATGGGTTTGGTAGCGACAACAAATATACTGGAATCCTCCGTGGGTTCAGCAGCGACAACAACTGTATTGGAATCCTCTGTGGGTTCGTCAGTGACAACAACTCTACTAGAATCCTCTGTGGGTTCGGAAACGACGACAACTGTTCTAGAATCCTATGTGGGATTGGAAACGACGACAAATGTACTATAATACTCTGTGGGTTCAGCAACAATGAAAACTGTACTGGAATCATCTGTGGGTTCTGCAGCGACAAAAACTGTACTAGAATCCTTTGTGGGTTTGGTTGCGATGACAACTGTACTGGAATCCTCTGTGGGTTCGGCAGCGACAACAAGGCTTGACTGAATCCTCCATAGCAATGAGGCTGGACTGAATCATCCATGGGTTCGACAACAATGAGACTGGACGGATTTCTCCTTGGGATCAATAGCAACGATGTACTACTGTTTTAGGTCTCTGTGGGTATCTGTCGTTCATCAGTGAAAGATTATTCAGTGGCTACAATTTATCATCTCATACTCTCTTTAAGTTGTGTATACCTGTGTGAGATGAGTCTTGACTTTCAATCATTACCATATGT
Organism: Viscum album; assembly: GCA_963277665.1. Lineage (NCBI taxonomy): Eukaryota > Viridiplantae > Streptophyta > Magnoliopsida > Santalales > Viscaceae > Viscum > Viscum album. The sequence continues at coordinate 933,411,194 of OY728140.1, forward strand.
GTGATTGACTTCTTTCCTGTGTGGATTTGGTTGTAATTGGGCATGAATGTTGTAGCCCAACTGGGATTGATGACTTAGGTATATGTATGGGAATATACCTAATTAGAGTAAGTTAATACATAGTGATTGTATCTTTTCTTTGTGGTTTATCCTCTGTGGATACTGGGAGACCTTCGGGGGTCTCGGGGTCCATACTGAGTATCGTTATACTCACCCCTGCACAGGAAATGCATTCCCTATGTTGTTTTGGAATGAGATGTCGGACAATACAGATCATGGTAGAGGCATGTGGAGCAGGATAGTACCCGGTGGTGGACCACTTGGCAGGACATACATGGAGTGGATGAACAAATCCAAGGTGCTGAATTGACCATCTATACCAACCCTTCTGGTGGGATTCCTGGAGGACAACTCTGTGGTTGCTGTTTTAATTTTGTACTAGTTATTCAATGGTATTGTAATTTTATGTTTGGTATGTATTCTGGACCATTTATCATTCAACAATTACTTATGTATTCAGTATTACTTGGTGCTTACTTCTGTTGTGTACTCTATTGTGTTGTTTACTTTTATAAAGGAAATGAATTCCCTTTTATTGGGATTTATGCCTTTGGTGCTACTATCCATCCCATGGCCTATAGAAGGTGGTCATGGGGAAGTCACGACACAGGCACCGAGGACGGGTTGTGACACTTCTCTTTATAAGAAATTTTATCTTCCTTGTGAACTGATTCTAGACTCATGTCATGAGATGAATATGGAAGATACCATTTGAACGTCAAAAAATGAAAAAAAAATGTGTACCTAAAATAATTTCAGAGGCAAATCTACTCGGTAGGTGACTATTCAATCATTATCATAGATTTCATATGTTATATTGAACCATAGACTAATATCTCGTTTTTTACCAAAACACATATCACTTTTCCATGGTTAGATTCTATGAAAATCATAATAACCAACCTCAAAAGAAAAGTCTTTCATCTTGTTGTAATAATTCCTTTTATGCCTTATCTAAGATGTAATCATGTGTTTTTTGATCATATACACTTTCTCAGACACTTCCTCTACTAATTCTAGTCCCACCATCATCCTTTCCTCGACATCGTCTAAAAAAGCTGGAGTTCAACACCACTTCCCAAAAAATACATCAAAAGGTTCAATCTGTATACTGTAATGAACATTTTTATTATAAGAATACAAAACAAAAGGATAATTATGATCCCAAATTCCCTGGTAGTCCGTTGAAAAAGATTGAAGCCTATAATCCAAAGTATTAATCATTAATTTTGACTTCCCATATGATTAACGATGACAAGTTTTACTGAAAATATATTTTCTTCCCAATGACTTCTAAATGTCATTTTTATAATTAGTACTGAACCTGGGATTTTGGTTAGATAAAATAGATTGAAGCAATCCATATAACTAGGATATAACTTTGAGGTACGGTCTAGAAAGCTAATCTGATTACAATGAATCTCAAATAGGAAGAAAATGAGCAGATTTAGTCAGTCGATCAAAAATCACTTAAATCACATTGCAAAATCTAGACGACATTGGTAGTACCACCGCGATACCCATGGACAAATTTTCCCACTTCCACTATAGCATAGAAAATGGTTGAAGCATCCCCTAGGGTAACTGCCACTCCAATTTATCATGTTGACATGTGAAACATTTCATGGTAAAATCTGCTATATCTATTTTCAATCCGTCCAACCGATAATACTTCAAAAGGTATTTGTACATCTTAGTACATCCAGGATCAACTGAAAATGAAGTACAATGAGATTCACACAATAAATCATTCCTGAAATGGGAATAATAAGGTACGTACATTCATTTTCCAAATATTAAAAAAATATTTTATCAAGGTTAAATTATATAAACCTACCCTTTTTAAACAATTCTAAATTTTTCAATAGATCACAGACTTCCTTCTATTCTAACATATTTCTATCTAATAATGATGACTTCACTAAAACCTAAAATAAAGAAAATGTATTTCCAGCACCAAAAAATTCTAAACCTAAATTCATCAAATCATTAAACAAGGGATCATGTTTGAAACATAACATTGTTAATGATGCATGATGATATCAACTGAAGGCATATGTCACTTTTTTTCTTTTCTATTATGTTTACTGATCATGGAATCAGATTCCATTATTAGTTAAATCCATATTTTTTCCAATATGATAAATTCATTCTAATTTAATATATACTTCATACTTTTATCATCAAATATATTTTAAATTTGGAACTATATCAATTATTCCTCCAAATTTTCAAATAAATAACCATTGTTGCTAATTACAAATCATGTGTGGGATAATTTACTTCATTATGTTTTAGTTTTCTTAATGTATAAACAAATAAAAAAATCTTTTTTTCATTAAAATACAACCAAATAACCTTTAATGATGAATAAATTCAAATAAAAAAACCACCATTTCATAAGGGTAAATCCAAAACTGGAGAATTAAATAATATCATTTTCAGTTCTTAAAAAACATCACATTCGTCTAACAAGAAAAAACAAAATCCCTTTTCATGTTAACATTGTAATTGGGAAATATAACGATGTAATGGTTTTAACAAACTGTCAATAATAAGCTAAAAATGTAAGAATACTATTTATTTATGTAACATTTTTTGGTCTTGGACATTCATCATCCACTTATGTTTTTCTAGGATCAACTGTTATTCAATACATATTTACAATTTACCAATGGAAAGAATATGTTGCAACAAAAATCAATCTTACTGAATTTTCCATATATTTTATTTCCTTTATCATTTAAAAAACAATCCATTGATGTTTTTATGACCTTATTTAATTTTAGAAAATACCATAATTTCATTCGTAAACACAACTACAAACTTATCAATGAACTCATGAAATATTCTATTCATATGATCCATGAATACAGAAGGAGCATTAATACATCCAAATAGAATAACATCAAATTTATAATGCCCATATATTGTATGTAATGTAGTATTCAGGATGCGAGGTTCCCTTTACTTACAAATGATGGTAAATCATACTCAGGTAAACCTTCAAATAATTCCTCACTACCTAGAGCTGACCAAACAAGTCATCGATACAAGGCATATGATTCAAGTTTTTATCAGTGATGTTATCCATGTCTCTATAATCAATTAAATGTCTCATAGTACCATATTAATTTTTAATAAAAAAAATAGTAGAACCCCATGGTGATGTGGAAGGATTAATGAATCCGTTGTCAAAAAAATCATGCAAATTTTTTTTCAAGTCAATAAGTTCCATTTTAGCCTTTTGATAAGGGGTATTTAAATTGGCTTTGCATCTGTAACTAATTAAATTGTGAATTCAAAATGTAGATCATGTATATCTTATATTAACTCATCGGTTAAACATCGAGATATTCATTTACCACTATCACATCATTAATATGAATGGTTCCCTTGTTTTCAACAATATGAGAATGATAACTTTCATATCCACTATTCAACAGTTTCTCAACAACTAGATATGTTATCAATTTCTTGGGTTGATTCTTGTATACAAAATAATACTCATTATGAAAAAAAATTCTTTGGATCTACAATGAATCTTATTATGACAAACAGAAATCCAATCCATACCAAGAATGTCATAGAACTCTACTAAGTGAAAAAAAAATACGGGTTTCATGTGATGACATTCAACAGAGCACAATAGAATGATTTTTATAATTCTGCATTGATTTTATATTTCCCCTAAGATTTATAACAATATGTTCGAGTCTCATTTTCAATTTGATGTTTCAAATTTACTAGATTTTTTTTAGAATTAAATGAATGTGTATACCTTTTATCAAACAAAACATTAGAAAAATATGATTGAACAAACAAGGTACCAGAAACAACATCATTGGATAGTTGGATGTCTGCTGACATACTAACAAAGGATCACACTTCCCCTTTCTACTTATATTCTGGCTCATTTTCATCATTTGAATCTCTCTGTCGGTAGACATTTAAATAATGTCCCACCTCACCACATTTCAAACACATTATAGTTTTCTTATCAAGATTATTTTTACGGTCATTTTCATTACATTAATCGGACATATGTACAAGAATACCACATGAAAACAATTCTTAGTTCTATTAAGTAATTCCCTATGTTGATTTTTCCACACTTCTCAAATTTTTTAACTATAATTTTTTACCACCATATTTTATTGATTGATTCTTACCCATCTCTTTCAAAATAGAAATCTTTTTATCCTTGTTTTAAAAGTGAATGTGATCATTAGAAAACATCATTAATACCATGCCAGAAAATCAGAAAAGTTTCACATAAATTTTGAACTCACATGAAGCTAATTCCATTCAATATCCTGTCATTAGTCTTGAGTAAATATTTTTGATTTTTCTATCAATATCCAGAATAATTTATGGACCATACCTCATCGATTGGATGACTTTTTATACATACATTTCCACTGAATAGTCCAATTTTTTCTTTATTTCTATGTTTAGATTCTTTATCCTATGTTTAATATAGATAGGAAAAATTTAGGGAGGAGAACTTTTATTTAATCCCACTCATCAGATTAAATCTCTTCCCGGTCTCTAATATTCTTGATCACTGACCACCATTGATCATCTTGACCATTAAAATGATAAATGGAAATAATTAAATTTTGGTTAATTAATATCTCATAAAAACACATATATTTTAAAGGTATTTAATCTATACTTCATCCTCTACTAGGTCATATGGTCCACTGAAATTAGGCGGGTGTTTCCTCATAAGGTGTTCCACTATCGTCATGTTCCTTTATGGTAAATCTAATTGATCTCTTGAATGGTAGCCACTGATATTTACTACCAATGTCACCTGAGACTCTACTATAAATAACTGATCAATACCAATTCACAACGTTCTTGGTTTCAATTTCAGAAAAATATAAGCCTCTTAGTTCCTTCTAACAATAGTTTCCCTATTTTTTTTGTGGATGAACAATCTGAACAAGCATATCTTAGCCAAAGAAACATGGTAATATTTAAATTATATAAAATTTCAAATTAACTGTAGGGTAAGAAAAAATCCTTATTTACAATTAACATTATACTTAATGAAAAAGTTTTTAAACCATCCTCTTATACCTACTATAAGGACTCAACCTTATTAATTTACATAATATTGAATTTTAGTAATAAACTCACATCCTATCAAATTGAGGATCCTTTCAAGTTTATATTTTTACAGAATTGGGATATAATATATACATAACATTCAAATTTTATATAGCGAGAATACCAGCAAAACAGTATCCATTTATTCTACAATAGAAATACTTTCAAATAAAATATGTTTTCTTTGAGAAAGAATCATAACATTTAAAAAGGTTTAAATCATTGTCAAACACATCATTACATCCTCTAAAAATTATTTAAAAACTTGGAATGATCACAAAAATTTCATTAATGTATATGAAGATATGGAAGGATAACATATATCAGTGAATCCTTGTAATCATAAAAAATCATTTTCGAAAAGACATACATGCCACAAAAATATTCTTAATTAGTGAAACAAAAAAATTTGACATGATTAAAAAAAACATAAAGAACATAAATAGATAAATAATGCTATATTGGGTAATTAATTACATAATCATGTAACCCCATCATCTACATAATGATTTCTGTTGGTCGGAGTGGTTTACTCAAGAGGGGGGTGAATTGAGTACCAATTAAAATTTCTATATTTAAAAATAGTGTCTTAAAGACCCCCAAATAAAATAATTAATTAAACTGTAGTGAATTTATATTAATGTAGAGGTTCTGTTAGATTCTCAAGGGATTGATTAATTCCCAGTTAATCAACACAGGAGTGTGTGATTATCTTTTGAACCTAACTTACTCATCTAAACTTAACATAAACACTTTCTAATTTAATTATCAAAGTAACTTTAAAAACAGTATTGGTTTTAAAGTGATTAGCAGCGGAATAAAACTTTGAAAGAGATGGCACAACAATGTAACCAAGAGGTTCAGTCTCAAGCCGAGACTTAGTCCTCTCAAAAGTTTATATAAAAATGATCCACACCCTGGATCGGGGTTCACAGTTTACAACTGTCCAGGTCCAAGACCTCTACCACTGTTCTTCGTGGGAAACAGTACAATAGCAACCAGCTGTCCAGGTCACACACGACCTCTACCACTGTTATTCGTGGGAAAGAAAGAATGAAAAAGTTTGGTAAGGATTTGCAAATCCTTCAGTTTCAGTACAGGAGACAGTGTATGTGTTAGATACAGCAGATAACACACACTGCTCGAAAAGAATAATAATAAATCACAGAACAAGATATGTAGAGTTTAGGAGTGGTTCTGGTGATTTCAGTGTAGCTCTGGACTCCTTTGGATTCGATCAGAAGTGAGTCTGAGTCCTCTTCTCGTTTCTGTTTGAGAAATAGAGTGTCGTATGCTCCAGGTTCACAGAGTGAAAAATGTAGTCGATGAAGCTCTTCGATATTCTTTTTTATGCACAGAACACTTCTCGGGTATTCGTGATTGTCTATGTGATTCTATCTTGCTTGGTTCTTCTTGTATGAACAGAGCTTTTCTTGAGTATCGTATGTCTTCTTTGTCTCTGTGTGTGTTGTATCTATTTTTTATGTGTTGTATCTCCTTCAGCAGAGTCTTCTTGTATTTATGTCACGTGCAACAGGGGACATAAAAGATTTCCTTTCTGCAGGTACGAGGTATAGATTACTGACATCCGACAACCTTTATCAGATATATGACAAATCATTAAAATGTATTATATGACCGTTAGATAGATTAAATAAAGATAAATAAAGAAATTCAAACAGTGAGTCGAGTGATCGGTAGGTAATCAGCATCGGTAGCTTGAATCGGTAGCTCAATGTCATTAGTTGCTTTGACTCTATCGGTGTCTCTATGCATCGGTTGGTACATGCTTGTATCGGTGACTTTGATTATCGGTAGCTCCATGTGTCGGTAGCTGCATGCGTCGGTAGATCCATGTGTCGGTAGCTCCATGCGTCGGTAGCTCCATGCATCGGTAGCTGCATGCGTCGGTAGCTCCATGCGTCGGTAGCTGTGAGTCTGTATCGGTAGCTTCGTCCATCGGTGACTCTTATTCCATCGGTAGCTATTTATACTTACACCGGTAGCTCTATATTTGTATCGGTAGCTGCCTGTAAGTCGGTAGCTTACATTTATAAGTACATCGGTAGCTCTGTGTTAAGTCTATCGGTAGCTATCTGTCGGTAGACTAAGTCTATCGGTAGACTGGTTACCGGTAGCTCTTTATCAGTAGCTAGGCAGATTACTTATCTGTTTTATGCAGAACACATCCGATTGTGTTAGAATCAATTTATAACTTGTATGAACATGGATAAATGAGAATTAACATATTCCAAAGACTATTTTAAAAATTATTATTGGTTTGATCAAAAATTTGAAAGAATTAAAGTATAGATCAATGATACTTAAAAATATCATAGAGAATGAGAACATAATTTGGATTTTCAACACATATGAATACATGATTGAGATTATCAAAACATGTGAGGTCAACAATCTCCCCCTTTTTGATAATCACAATTTATAATATGGTCATTTAACATAGTGAAAATATAATAGTTAATAGTATAATATTGAATTCAATTTTCTTATTGAAAACAACATTAGAGATAATAGAAATAGTATGATATAGACATAAGTTATCAGATGTAACAACCATAAGGTACTAAATAGACATAAGGTATCAGAGGTAAAAAAAGAAAAAGGATAATGTGTCTCCCCTTATTCCTTATTTTTCTCCATTGAAAATATTTTTCATTCTCTCAGTGTGTTCTCCCCCTTATTCTCTCATAAAATGTTTCTCCCCCTCTTACTGTTCTCCCCCTTTGTGATAATCAAAAAGTGGGAAAGCATATAACTATATATATATAGGAGACAAATAAATCAGGAGAAGTAAAAGGAGTTCTTTTGTAGTAGAGTAGTCACAAAGTACAGAAACAGAATACAAATGAATTCCTATCAAAAATCTGGGCCACTGGATCATTCCACCTCTTCCACGTGAGATTTTCCTTTTGGATCAGTAGAAGGTTCGGGTGGTGAGGATTCAGGTGAAGGTTTTGGAATGCCAGAAAAGATCAAAGGAGGCTGGGCCACTGACACAGATTCAGGCCTGTGGGTTGAAGATCTTTGGGTGATCATTGGTGTGAGGCTTCGAATAGCCTGAGCAGGAGTCAGCTGGACTGTAGAAGCATCTGAGGCAGAAGCAGGCAAAGTAGGAGGGATGATGACTGGTCTGGCATCAACATGCAAGAAGGGCAGCAGCAGATTTCTAAAGTCCATAATAATTCCTCCTCCTCTTTCCATAGCAGAGATGAAATCATCTTTGTTCTCCATAAATTTCTCTAAGGCAGGAGTCAATTCTCTTAGTTTGCTCACTTGTTCTTTGAAGGCTTGAGTGACTGGAGGGAGCTTCATGTTTTCCAACATCAGCTTGAAGTGGTGATCGAGTTGATGCTTGGTGAAAATTCTGCTGATGTAGTGGTCCACTTTGTTCTTTATGGCCTCCTGAGAGGCAGAGGCTTCTCTCATATAATCATGAACAATCTTCATTATTTCTCTCGCATAATCTCTTGTATAAAGCACCACTCGGCTCAACTCTGATGAGTCCACAGATCCACTGGTTGAAATAGAATGAATCTCCTCCTTCAATATTGCTCGAACTTGATGCATATCAACTGATAGTTTGGATGTTAGAGGGCCAAGAGAGAAGGAAACAGTTTCTTTGAAACTCTTAGACAAACCACTGATTAAGCTTTGAACTTGAGAGTCTTGTAATTGAACAAGATCCTTCACTGAGGTTTTGAAACTCTCAAACACTGAGACAAACTGGCTTACTACACTCTTCACATAAGCTAGGTCCTTGTCAGCTTGAGACTCGGAGCTCATATAAGAATCCAAAGCAACAACTGATGTCTTGATATCTTCAAGATCTGCTTCGATCCTAGAAGACTGAGTCTGGAACTCTTTCACTTCTTCCATAAGCTCAGACATAAAAGAAGATAAATTACAAGCCAGAGAAAGCTCGAAGGATCTCTCTAACATTTTCATTTCTTCATAAAAGCTTTGCTTCATCTCAGCAACTGATGCACTGAATGATTCTTTTAGCTCATTATTCATGAATTCAAGGTCAGATTTAGAGACAAAATCATTTGGAGCAGCAGATCCTCTTGCTGAGGCCAATCTAACTACAGAATCAGTCATTATTGAATTAATTGAGGATACAAGGGAAGTTTCCATTAACTTCACTTATTCAACAAAACTGGTTTTGAGGTCCTCTTTCAGCTTATTCAAATCATGAAATCTGACTACATCATCTGGCAACAACTCAGAAGCAAGATCATAATTGGTCTTCGGTCTGTTCACAGTCATCTCATTATCAGAATCCGGATAATCCAATCCACAGACTATAAACCCTGGGTCTTATACCCAGTCTCCAAGCCCAACAGCTACTGTAACATTTCCAAGCACAGACTGATGATCCCCCTCAATGGGTGCATTCTCATGTATCACAACAGCATTTTCTGCTGGATTATCTTCATCAGAATCTTCTACTACAAGTTCAACAGGAGCAGCATCTAGAAGATCTTCTGATACAGGTACATTTTCTTCTATATCTTTTTCTACTTCAGCAGCAGGGATAGTTGAGTTTCCAATCAAAGGACTCATACTTAGACTACCAGAAGCAGACAATTCAGATACAATTTCCTTTTCCTCTTCTTCTTGGTGAGGTACAGACTGGTCTTCCTCATGAGTAGACAAAATTTCCTCTACTTTTCCTTTCCTAGAATAGACCAATTCTGCAACAGGACTTGGGGGCACGTCTGGATCTCCTCCAACATCCATAAGAGTTTCTTCCTCTTCTTCTTGTTCTGTTTCATCACTATAAACAGGTTCCTCTTCATCAGGTCTCAGACTCGGGTCTCTCATATCCTTGGGTCTTGAGGGATGATCTACAGGATTAAACCTATCATAAATCTTTTGATCATCACTGACCCATTCACCCTTCCATGGGTTCCAGTTAATTTTCATGTACTTGCAAACAGTCAAGGTGATGAAGAAATTGTTCTTGACTACAACTGTCTCATCCTGAGACTCAGCTATTCCTTTCACTTTTATCAAAACTGAAATCAGCTTGGCAAAGAACAAAGCATTTCTCTTTGACTTTGGTCTAATCATGTCTTCCATTTGAAGCATCAACAATTTGCACAGATTTATTTTTACACCATGTCTTAGCAAATAAAGAAGATAGATATCTTGATATCTCATATTTGCAAAATCTCCTCGCCTCGGTATCAACACATGCTGAACAAACTTCAAGAGCAGTCGATTCTCTCCATCCATTTCAGCAGTAACCACTTGCCTTTGATTCCCATTACCAGTCAGCTCTTGTAAGGCGGTTTCATAATCAATGATATCACTGCTAGGTGGCATTGCTCTTGATACATACCCAGAGACACCTTCATGTGGTACTTTCAAACTCTCAGCCCACTCTACTGAAGAGAAAGACATCTCTTTTCCATTTAAAAACGAGCTTACCCGATTCTCATTTTCAGCCTTCTCGAAGGTTACAAAATCATAGAACTATTGTACCAACTTCGGGTAGTATGGGCCATTGTTATTAGAGAAACAATCCACCCATTTCTGGTTCTCCAGAATCTCGAGTACTAACGATTTGCTAGGCAGTAGCCATTCCACGCACAGTTCCTTCTCGATTACAATGTCTCTATTCTGCAAGTGAGGATTCACTGGTCGCTTTCCCGATCTAGTTCTGAGTTCACTAACACTGGCTTTATGCTGTGTCTTCTTCTTCTTAGCGTTTGGTTCTACACTTTCATCTCTGAAGATAGGAAGCTTGGTTTTTTCCATCGCGGGTTTAGGGTTCTTGGCCGATGTGGGAGCAAAGGTTCGAAGGTGAGAGGTTCTGAGCTCGGTGAGGTAAGAAGTGTCTTAGACTTTGTTTTATCATTTAGGAATTCCAAATAAACAACTAAAATATAGTAATAAAATAAAACGATTCATATTCTTGGCGGCAGACAGATGTTTTAAAAACCTTGCATCGGTGTGAGTTAATCATCGGTGAGGAAAACAAATCGGTGAGAATTTTCAACATCGATGAGAATTTAACATCGGTGAGAATTTTCACATCGGTGAGAATTTTCACATCGGTGAGAATTTTCACATCGGTGAGAATTTCACATTGGTGAGAATTTTCACATCGGTGAGAATTTTCACATCGGTGAGAATTTCACATCAGTGAGGATTTTCACATCGGTGAGAATTTTTACACCGGTTGTGATTAAACATTCCCAATTCATGTCTTATGTAACTTAGCCTATCTGAACTTAAAGGTTTAGTGAAAATATCAGCCAATTGATGTTCAGTGCCAATAAATTCAAGAGAAATATCACCTTTTTGATAGTGATCTCTTAGGAAATGGTGTCTAACATCTATGTGTTTTGTTCTAGAATGAGATACAAGATTCTTAGAGATGTTTATTGAACTGGTGTTATCACAGTTTATTGAAACATGTTTAAAAACATATCCATAGTCCAAAAGAGTGTGTTTCATCCACAGAATTTGTGCACAACAACTACCAGCAACTATATATTCTGCTTCAGCAGTAGATAATTCAACTGAGTTCTGTTTCTTACTACACCAAGAAACTAAGGATTTTCCAAGCAAATGACATGTTCCTGATGTGCTTTTTCTATCTAACTTACAACCAGCAAAGTCAGCATCTGAATAACTCATTAACTCAAAGGATTGTCCTTTTGGGTAAAACAAACCTAAGTTAACCGTGTGTTTAAGATATTTAAAAATTCTTTTAACAGCAAGCAAATGAGATTCTTTTGGATTAGCTTGAAATCTAGCACACATACACACACTAAACATAATATCAGGTTGACTAGCAGTAAGATAAAGTAAACTACCAATCATACCTCTGTAATTTGTTTGATCAACTGGTTTCCCAGTTTCATCTGCATCCAATTTACAGGTAGTACTCATAGGAGTTTCACTTTCCTTGATACTTTCCAGACCAAAACGTTTTAAAAGATCCTTTGTATATTTTCTTTGATTCAAAATAATAACATTTTCATTTTGAAATACTTGAAATCCAAGAAAGTACTTAAGTTCTCCCATTAAGCTCATTTCAAATTCATTTTGCATACTTTTTGAAAAATCAGTACATAAAGAGTGTTTAGAAGATCCAAAAATAATATCATCAACATATATTTGTACAACTAAAACATCTTTAGAAATTCTTTTAATGAAAAGAGTTGGATCAGCAATCCCTTTAGTAAAACCTTTTGAAATAAGGAAATTGCTAAGTCTATCATACCAAGCTCTTGGAGCTTGTTTCAAAACATACAAAGATTTAGAAAGTTTAAAAACTTGATTTGGAAAATGGGTATTAGTAAATCCAGGTGGTTGTTCTACAAAAACATCTTCAGTTATAAAACCATTTAGAAATGCACTTTTCACATCCATTTGATATAACTTGAAATCCAGATGTGCAGCATATGCAAGTAAGATCCTAATGGCTTCTATTCTAGCTACAGGTGAAAACGTTTCCTCATAGTCTATACCTTCTTCTTGACTATATCCTTGTGCAACTAGTCTAGCTTTGTTTCTAACTATATTTCCAGATTCATCTACTTTATTTCTAAAAACACATTTTGTGCCTATTGTCAAAGTGTCCTTAGGACTGTCAACTAATTCCCAGACTTTGTTTCTTTCAAACTGATTTAATTCTTCCTGCATAGCTATTACCTAGAATTCATCATTGATAGCATCATTGATATTTTTGGGTTCTAGCTGTGAGAGAAAAGCTTGATGTTCAACCTGGTTTCTTAGAGAAGCTCTAGTTTGTGTTCCTCTATCAAGATTACCAACAACAGCTTCTAAAGGATGATTCTTTAGAATCCTCGTTGATCTGGTAAAGGTTGGACTAGAAATTTCTGGTTCATCTATAGGTTCGGGTTCAACAGAAGCAGATTCTGGAAAAAGTCCAGAACTGGATGTTTTGATAACAGGTTCTTTAGATTTATCATTAAGGTCCAGAATAGACAAATCTTCTTCAAGATTCTCAAGAGAGGTTTTAGGCACATGTGGATCAGTTTCATCAAACGTGATGTGAACAGATTCTTCCACACATTTAGTTTTCTTATTGAATACTCTATGGGCTTTACTTGAAATAGAGTAACCCAGAAAAATTCCTTCATCACTTTTGGAAGCAAACTTATCCAGATTATCTTTAGTATTTAGAATAAATACTTTGAAACCAAAAACATTAAAGTAATTAACCTTAGGCTTTCTATTGTTCCACAATTCATAAGGGGTTTTCTTAAGAACAGGTCTGATTAAGACTCTATTAATGACATAACAAGCTGTATTTACAGCTTCAGCCCAAAAATAAATAGGTAGGTCATATTCATTAAGCATGGTTCTAGCAATTTCTTGAAGGGTTCGGTTTCTTTTTTCTACTACACCATTCTGTTGGGGTGTTCTAGGGGCAGAAAAGTTATGAGTATAGCCATTGTGTGAGCAATAAGATTCAAAATCTTGATTTTCAAACTCACGACCATGATCACTCCTCAAGGTTTTAATCTTAAGTCCACTAAGGTTCTCTATAGATTTGGAGTATTTAACAAAAGAAGAACAAGCTTCACTTTTGTGAGCTAGAAAATATACCCAAGTATATCTAGAAAAGTCATCGACAAGAACATAAACATAGTGCTTCCCATTTAAACTAGAAACTCTTGATGGTCCAAACAAGTCCATGTGAACTAATTCAAGTGGTTGAGAAGTCGAAACTACTTTCTTTGATTTAAAAGAAACTTTGTGTTGTTTTCCCTTTTGACAGTGGTTACACACTTTATCATTTGGGAATTCTAATTTGGGTAGGTCTCTTACTAGATTTTTCTAGAGATATTTCTATGTGAGTGAATGTTGGAATGTCCCAATCTTCTATGCCATAGCCAAGATTCTTTATAAAAAGCATTCAAACAAGTAATATTATGTTTAACTAAAGAATTCAGATTAACAGCATAAACATTTTCATTTCTTAAGGCAGAAAATACCAAAACATTCTTAGAATTAAAAACTTTGCAAGAATCATTTTCAAATTTAACATGAAAACCATCATCACATAACTGATAAATACTTAATAAATTGTATTTAAGGCTATCAATAAATAAAACTTTAGAAATCAAAATTGAATCAGTGTTACCAATCTGGCCTAGGCCGATGATTTTCCCTTTTGAATTATCACCAAAAGTGACAAAGCCTCCATCAACTTTTATTAAACTCTTAAAACAAGAGAAGTCTCCTGACATATGTCTTGAACATCCACTGTCCAAATACCAGGTCTCTTTACAGGAGCTCTTTAAGCAAGTTCCCTACAAAACAGATTTAGATGGGGGATGATTTTGGTACCCAGATTTTCTTGGGTCCAGACAGGTTAGCCAATAACACTTTAGGTACCCATATTTGTCTAATGGATCTCATATAATTTGTAGAATTGATATTCTTTGAAAGATAAACTTTATTAGATCCATAGCTATGTATATAACTGGTGGAAGCATATGAAGTTCCAGAATTACCTTCATTCTGTCCAGATTTAGAAATGAATCTAGTTTTGGCAATTTTCCTTTGTCCAGGTTGGTATCCTATACCAGTAGTATATTTAGGTGCTATTTGCATTCCTAGCATCTGTGTTAGGGTATTTTTTCCATTGGTGAACTTCTCTAAGTCTTTCTTGAGTTGCTCATTAGATAGTTTTAGTTCAGTATTCTCTTTTAACAGTTGAGCATTTTTCTCTTGTTCAATAGTGAGTTCGGTTTTAATTGTAGTGGTGAGAGCATGCTGTTTCTTTAATGACTTGTATTTATCCTTAAGTTCATTACATGTCTCTTCCAGCATATCACAGTATTCAAACAGTTCAGATTTAGACATGTTATCACCTTCAGAATCATCTCCAGAATAATATGAATTCGAAGCAGGAGTTTCTGATGTTACCTCAGAAGTGTTTGTCATAAAACACATGTTGGCTCGATTCCTTTCAGAGTCTGAAGATTCAGCTTCACTTGTACTGTCTTCTGAAGCACTCCAAGTAGCCTTCATGGCTTTCTTAAACTTATTGTCCTTATATTCATATTTCTTTTTATACTTCAGCTTTGGACAGTCGGATTTAATGTGTCCTTTTCTCTTGCACTCATAGCAGACAACATCATCTGATTTGTCATTCTTCTTCCAGTCCTTTTTCCATTTACCTTGGTGATCATACTTACCCTTATAGTTTGTTTTTCTGAAGAACTTCTTTTTCCTATAAAATTTCTTAAATCTTCTAGCAATGTGAGCCATCTCAGCATCACTGTCAGAATCACTTTCACTGTCTTCACAGCTTGAACTTTCAACTACAGCTTGAAGCTTTTCTTTGTCCTTATTCTTTGAAGTTGAGGATTTGAAAGCGACAGAATTTCTTGCAGGTTCATTTTCTTCCTCCTTATTCACTTTAAGCTCTACTTCATACATCATCAGCTTGCCAATCAGTTACTTGACAGGTAGAGCAGCAATGTCACATGATTCTCTGATTGAGACAGATGTGCCTCTCCATCTATCAGGTAGACATCTCAAAATTCTCATAATTTGTTACTTCGATGAGACATCCTTTCCTAGTGAGATCATTGTATTGTCAATTTCATTGAACCTGAGATACATGTCAGAAATGGGTTCTTCAGGCTTCATTTTAAAATTATCATACTTGATAGTATAAGTGTTCAATCTCATTTCTTTAACATTCGTTGTTCCTTCATGAGAAACAGCTAAGGTATCCCAAATTTCATATGCAGTTTTACAAGCAGAAATTCTATTAAACTCTTCATCTCCTAGAGCACAGTACAAGGCATTCATAGCTTTACAGTTGTTATTGTAAGCAGTCTTTGTAGGTTCATCCCAAGTGGATCTAGCAGTAGTAGGAATTTTTTATTCTGATTCAATATCAGTCCAAATATCAAAACCTATGCTTTCTAGATGAATTTTCATTTTCAGTTTCCACTGAGCATAATTAGTTCCATTGAAGAATGGTGGCCGGTTAGTAGCAGCACCATCAAGTCTATTATCCATGATGAGAGAATTTTAAATAGATAAAAATTTAGATATAACAGAAATTTTAAGAACTTTAAAATACAACTAAAATCACAGTTCAAAAGCAGAGTACTTTTAGAAAGTATTTTCAATCCTCTGATACCAAGTGTTGTTCGGAGTGGTTTACTCAAGAGGGGGGTGAATTGTGTACAAATTAAAATTTATGTATTTAAAAACAGTGTCTTAAAGACCCCCAAATAAAATAATAAATTAAATTGTAGTGAATTTATATTAATGTAGAGGTTCTGTTAGATTCTCAAGGGATTGATTAATTCCCAGTTAATCAACACAGGAGTGTGTGATTATCTTTTGAACCTAACTTACTAATCTACAATTAACATAAACACTTGCTAATTTAATTATCAAAGTAACTTTAAAAACAGTATTGGTTTTAAAGTGATTAGCAGCGGAATAAAACTTTGAAAGAGATGTCACAACAATGTAACCAAGAGGTTCAGTCTCAATCCGAGACTTAGTCCTCTCAAAAGTTTATATAAAAATGATCCACACCCTGGATCGGGGTTCACAGTTTACAACTGTCCAGGTCCAAGACCTCTACCACTGTTCTTCGTGGGAAACAGTACAACAGCAACCAGCTGTCCAGGTCACACATGACCTCTACCACTGTTATTCGTGGGAAAGAAAGAATGAAAGAGTTTGGTAAGGATTTACAAATCCTTCAGTTTCAGTACAGGAGACAGTGTATGTGTTAGATACAGCAGATAACACACACTTCTCGAAAAGAATGATAATAAATCACAGAACAAGATATGTAGAGTTTAGGAGTGGTTCTGGTGATTTCAGTGTAGCTCTGGACTCCTTTGGATTCGATCAGAAGTGAGTCTGAGTCCTCTTCTCGTTTCTGTTTGAGAAACAGAGTGTCGTATGCTCCAGGTTCACAGAGTGAAAAATTTAGTCGATGAAGCTCTTCGATATTCTTTTGTATGCACAGAACACTTCTCGAGTAGTCGTGATTGTCTATGTGATTCTGTCTTGCTTGGTTCTTCTTGTATGCACAGAGCTTTTCTTGAGTATCGTATGTCTTCCTTGTCTCTGTTTGTGTTGTCTCTATTTTTTATGTGTTGTATCTCCTTCAGCAGAGTCTTATTGTATTTATGTCACGTGCAACATGGGACATAAAATATTTCCTTTCTGTAGGTACGAGGTACGGATTCCTGACATCCGACAACCTTTATCCGATATATGACAAATCATTAAAATGTATGATATGACCCTTAGATAGATTAAATAAAGATAAATAAAGAAATTCAAACAGTGAGTCGAGTGATCGGTAGGTAATCAGCATCGGTAGCTTGAATCGGTAGCTCAATGTCATTAGTTGCTTTGACTCTATCAGTGGCTCTATGTGTCGGTTGGTACATGCTTGTATCGGTGACTTTGATTATCGATAGATCCATGTGTCGGTAGCTGCATGCGTCAGTAGCTCCATGCGTCAGTAGCTCCATGCGTCGGTAGCTCCATGCATCGGTAGCTGCATGCGTCGGTAGCTCCATGCGTCGGTAGCTGTGAGTCTGTATCGGTAGCTTCGTCCATCGGTGACTCTTATTCCATCGGTAGCTATTTATACTTACACCGGTAGCTCTATATTTGTATCGGTAGCTGTCTGTAAGTCGGTAGCTTACATTTATAAGTACATCGGTAGCTCTGTGTTAAGTCTATCGGTAGCTGCCTGTCGGTAGACTAAGTCTATCGGTAGACTGGTTACCGGTAGCTCTTTATCAGTAGCTCGGTAGATTACTTATCTGTTTTATGCAGAACACATCCGATTGTGTTAGAATCAATTTATAACTTGTATGAACATGGATAAATGAGAATTAACATATTCCAAAGACTATTTTAAAAATTATTATTGGTTTGATCACAGATTTGAAAGAATTAAAGTATAGATCAATGATACTTAAAAATATCATAGAGAATGAGAACATAATTTGGATTTTCAACACATATGAATACATGATTGAGATTATCAAAACAGGTGAGGTCAACAATTTCAAACCCTCATGGATACATTATTATGTAACCATAAGGACTACCTTATTAAGTAACCATCATAGTTGCACTTGGAGTAACCCTACGACCGAACTCCAATGTACTCATACCCAACGAATATTAGGGAAATTTAGGCCCCAACCATACCCATAAACAATTCCCAATAACCTAATCATAATCATTAAACAAGAATAATTGCACAAAAACAATGGATTTTAATTTTTTAAAGTATAATGTTACGTGGATTTTAAAAATAAAAGCCCCTTAAAAATCTCATATAATGAAATGTTACTTAATGATGTTTATGGAATGTGTTTATAAATTTTAAATACCCGTAATAATACATAATATAAAAAAATTTATCACACAAAATATTTTAATACCACATAATTAATTATGTAGAAGTTTAACCCAAATAATGGAAATTGGGTTATTTTTTTCCTTACCTCTTGTTTGTCTTATTTAAAAACATGTTTATACTTCTGGTATATATGTTAAAAGTGTGTTATTAATATATTAAATAAACTTAATAATTTTTATAACACCTAATATGATCATTTAAGCACATCATTTCTCATTTTAATTATTACTATCTCATTCCATCCATTATTTCAGGTGCTTTCATTACATGATTTCCACACCCGTTTTGTAAGTGATTATATTGTCGTATGGAAATGAAATTGAAAATTGAAATGAAATAGTACTAATATGTTTATATAATATGAAATTATTCAATAAATAATTTTTCATAAATGGTATGAGGATTAATCATTAGATAAATCTTTAGTGATATACCTTTAGATCATTTTTTGTGGTTGTTTGATAATCAAGAACATGATTCGTAATATAACAATAATTATATTCATAAAATTTAATTGAAGAAGATATGATATGTAATATAGTTATCATTATAATATTATTCAACCATTTAAATTTTTTTTCAATCATATTTTAAGGGATGGAAATTGGAAACAGATCATCCATGATTTTGTTAAATCGACACATCGTGGACGGTGTTCTTTTTTAGAATAATGGCCCAAAAGAGAATAACTAAATCAATGAATTTTTTCATAAACATGATAAAATCATGAAAATATAAGAATATCTATATTTAACGCCTCTTGGATAATGGGATGATATGATGGTATAAGAAAATAAATTATTTAAAAAAACCACATGAAAAGAAAAGATGATTTTTACCTCTTGAACTATTCTCCTTGAGATCCTCCATAAGACACATGGTTTTGGCGTTTTGGTGATATAAAAAGGTATTAGACATGGGGTAGGGGCTTGGGAAGAGTATTTTTGTGAACTTATATATGGATTTAGGTTTTGTGGTGTGAGAGGAAGAGGGTGTGAGGGAGTTATTTATAATGGAGGAGATGAGGGGTTTTGAATTTTTTAACCATAAGTTTATAATATTTTATCTTGATTATGAATTTTATTAATTTTGTGATAAGATAATAATTTGTGTATATGATTTTGAACCAGGAGTTATTATCTCAACAGAACATCTTAAATGTCTTAATAAATCATGTATTTATCTTATTTCGTAAATTATCGTATTTTATTATTCACAAACAATTCTTGTCCTTTAGAAAAATACAAAAAATTCATACTACTAATTTTTCAATGTGTATAATTCAAGAATGATCTAAATTTATAGAATATATATATATATATATATGATTATTTTAATTTTTAAATAAAATTATAATTTATTTGAAAAATAAAAATTTAAAACTATAACTGGTTTTAAATAACCCTGAATAATTAATCAAAATCTCATTAATTTATAACCTTATGAAAATAAAATAGTTATATGATTTACTATACATAAGGGTCATATTACTATTTATAAGTGTGTGTTATTATACCCCAAAAATGAGTTGGTTCTATAATAATATAAAGAACATAGTAATCACAACCGTAGATGACCATTTTTTGAAATTCGAGTCATTAAAGCGGAAAAAATAATGGTTAACAGAATCTTATTAACTACATCCATAAAAAAATGTAATTATGAAGACACTATGTGTTTTATGTAATTCATTTAATTTATTTTTAAACCCTTGGGGTCTTACATATTGCCAAAAAAAATTAGACCTATTTAAAAATTCTTTCCTTCTGATTAATAATATGGACGTCATTTTCCAAAATTTAATACAGAAAATTAAAAAAATTATTTTAAATTTAAATTCTAAAAATGCAATGAAAACTAGTATATTTTTCAAATATACCATTTTAAAATATAAAATATTCTTATAATAATTTAAAATATAAATTCCATTTCAAAAACCAGAATTAGTTTTCATAATTATATCTAACTAATTAAATTTTTATTAATAATCTAATAAATATTTTTACCATATTATTAAAATGTTGTATTCAAAATAAAAAAATTAATTATCACAATTTTTAAAATAATTATGTCTTTTATAAAATTTTAATGAAATCATTATATGATAATTTTTATTTTAAGACAACAAAAAATGAAATTAATTTATTTAAATAAATTTCTTAAAAAATATTGATAATTAATATAATATTCATTTAAAAATTAATGGCAACCCATTTATTAAAGAAAACAATTTTATTATGAATAATACGACCTTATGTAATATTATATTACTATATTCCTTCAAATTAATATTTTTATTAAAATCACACTTTTGTGGAAGAAAGGGAGACACCAACATGTACAAGTAAGAGCATTAGGCCCTACGACATCCTTAAAGACCAACCTCAACTATCACGACCCGCCTTCACCAAAATGAGAGAAGGAACAACTGATTGCCAGACCCTTCCTTCTTGTAGTTGAAGGAGAGATAATGACTCCTAAGACCCACCTTCGATAGCTCCCGAAGTGGTGACCAGCACCAAGGGTATAGGATCACACACAAGATGGAAGGCATTACACCTTTTATTTTATTCATTGGATCAGGATATGAGATAGTAACTCCAAAACACCAAAGATGAAAGTAAAGGTAAAACTGAAAGTAAACCATTCCCATATGCATGTTCAAAAGTAAATGATACAAGCCACAAGAACACCAAAGATAAACTACGAAAAAAAGGAAAATGAAAACAGCAACTGCCCCAAGGTCTAAGCTAGAAACCATCCCGCACGATCCATGAAGTCCTCTTGGAAACCTGAAAACAGTATTGCATACATAGTTTGAGCATACAAGTTTACTAATTAAGGAAAAACAAAGACTCTCATGCAGAAGTGGGAAGGAATTCTAATTCCCTGTTAGAATAAGACAACCAAATCATAGAGCATGGAAAGATATCCTCCCAAACCTCACCAAGGCACACTCCCCAAATAACGCAATTCAAGTAATGTATAGTAAAATAACATCGACATTTGGGTACCATGGGCCACATTCCGACTAGTTATTGAAGACATCTTACGCATCATACCAATCCCGCCATTCTCACCGCAGTCCCACTGCCACACCCTCCCACACACACTTGGGCCACTACCACCATTCCCGCACGCAGAAACCTAAGACACTACCACACATCCTGCCCACAAACACCTGGGACACTACAACCATGTGTAACCACGCACGAAAACACCTGGTCTAGAACAACCACTACCATGCATGAAGACACATTGGCCTCATCCTGATGGTTCGTGGGAACAACCTGCCCGCACACACCTGGGCCAACCACCACAACTACCCTGTTCGAAGGATCTTGGGATATAGTGGACCTAACTCCATCCTAGCCTACTCGAAGAGACGTGGGATATACAGGAAAGGGAGGAGAATATGAGCTAATAAAAATCAAGTTAGATGAGTTTTGGGGAAAACAGCCCCCCCAGAAATAGGGGTGTTCAGCACAATGTTATCAACTTGGGTGGGGAGAGAATAATAAAAACATAAAAACTATAGGTATATGTATAGTTAACATGGACTCATACCAACCTAGGCTTCCCAATCCTACATAATCATAACTCCCTTGTTTCTACTCATTCATAAAATAAGCCACAACACTCACAGACAAGTCACAACTCATTCCCAAAACCAATTCCATGTTTAACCCATTCTTAGTTTCATGTTCAAGTGACATCGTTTAAGTAAATTATGCACTACGGGGTAACTAACAGGCATAACCATAGGCCAGGAAAATGGGAACAACCAAACATCAATTTAAGAATTCACACTCGGTTATCATGTAATGTCACAACAACAAAGGGATCAACTGAGATTCCAATAGTGACGGTCGACTCACTTCTCAGCTTTGGAAGGGGTTACTGGAGGATTTTGGGACATAGCTAAGTCTGAGAACCACCTTCCAGCCTCAGACAGATGATTAGACTGAGAAGACAATTCAGACTCATGAGGACATACTCCGTGCATATGTCCATTACTTTGGTCATAGCTGGGAGGATCACCTACCATTGGTGGAGTTTGCGTACAACAATAGTTACCACTCCACCATCTGGATGGCACGATACGAGGCACTGA
This sequence comes from Viscum album, assembly GCA_963277665.1. Lineage (NCBI taxonomy): Eukaryota > Viridiplantae > Streptophyta > Magnoliopsida > Santalales > Viscaceae > Viscum > Viscum album. The sequence goes on from OY728140.1 coordinate 933,433,921, forward strand.
ATGTCTGACCATTCATATCACCACTGTGCTGGAATAACCCTGGGGAGTCAGAACTTGTAGTAATAGAGATGGTTCAGGCTACGACTGATAAAGAGCATATTATCTAGGAGCGGATGAAGTATGTACATAGCAGACAGAAGTCCTATATTGATATGAGACAGAGACCACTAGGATTCGAGGATTGAAACCACGTTTTCTTATGGGTCTCGCCTCAATGAGGTATGTAGAGATTCGGACATGGCGGCAAGTTATCTCTGCATTTCATCAGACCTTTCAAGGTCTTCATTAGAGTAGGTGAGTTGGCTTACCACCTGGCCCTTCCACCTTAGTTGCACCAGAGGCATGATGTCTTCCATGTATCACATGTGAGGAGATACGTGCACGACCCGAACCACATCATCGATCACAGGGAGCTAGAAATTGATGACAGGAAACGTTTATGGAGGTCCCGGTGGATATCAAGGATCGATATGAGCGGGTCCTACATGGATGGTTGATACATCTGTTGCGCATTCGCTGGCAGCACGAGAACCTACAGGAGAGAACTTGGGAGTGGGAGGCTCAGATGCGAGCTCAGTGCCACTATTTGTTTCCATAGTGTGTGTTGTAAATTTACGGGGACATAAATCACTTAGTTGGGAGTAATGTAAAGACGTATAAATTTCAATGAAATTTTTTTCATAAATACATTGGAATTTTATGAGTATGTGGTTTCTGACAGCACTTGATTTCGAGGCCCGGTCTTCTCAGAATCAATTTCCGTAGTTTTTTTTGGGTACCTTTACTAAACGTAATTACATGTTTGTCTATCTTCTAAACCGGTGCACAGAATTGAAATCTAAGGACACCGATGAACTCGCTACGCCGATATTCACATATGGGAACCTTTACAGCAGTTTTGTTTCATGCGAGTTGAATGATAATTTTTGGGGGTTAATTATAAATTAAATATAATTGTGTGGTACATAATTTTATTTTGAGAGTTGGTTATTTCCTCCCATGGAGAAGTTATTGGTGGGGCCCACACCCAAATAATTTCCCATGTGTGGATATTTGTGAGGTGGGTACCACATGATCCCCAACCTTTTGTCTCCCCATAACTCTATTAAAATCCCTTAATTCCCTTGTTTATTTCTTGAAAACCCCCCATTAATTGCTAAACTCTCCAACTTCCACATGGTCATTAATATGACAACTCAATGAATTAAATATTTTGTACACTACAAATTAGTTAATTATTTTGGTTTGTTTTGAATCTTTTTTAAATGGCATGGAAAGTTGATTAAAATAGGGGAATGCCTCATTTTAATATTTTCTTGGAAAATATTTTGGTGAAACCTTTGGAATTAGTAGAGAGATTCATCGTTCCAGGAAGAACAACACCCTCTTAAATGAAGAACACCCTTTCAATGAATATTGATGTCATGACTTCCTTTCTTTTCTCCGCGACAAGAGAGGAGACACTGCTTCCTCTTCAGACGCACCCCTGACATCAAAGGAATCGACGTCTGTTCTCCGTGATGTCGTTCTCCATGACAACATCTACCATGAAGCTTCTCGTACGCGACTTGATGACGTGCGATGCCAATTGCGAGTTCGGAGAATTCTATTGAATTTCTCCTTTTCTTTTTGAGGAATGAACGACGAGTGTGGACCGTCCTCTTCCCGGTTGATCTGCGGATTGCTCGTTCATGCAGGTTGGGATTCAAATCTGATGCGTGGTTATGTTCGAGTTTGGTTTTACTTTGAATACATAAATCATGACTGATAACATATAACAAACGAGGCTCGGGCTGAAAAATAAGACTGAACCTTCCGCTGGATGTTCGTCTATGTGCGGATTGACAGTCAACGATGAAACGAGACTACAATGGAGATTTGGAGATTTTGCAGTGGTGTTTGGGTCCCGAGATGATCATAAGTGCAGACAGTGGGTGAAACGGACCACCATAGCATGCCCGGTGGTCCGCGGAAGGCAGTGGCGGCGCCGGAGTTAGGTGGAGGTTGCGCGAAGCCGGAGCAGGCTGCCCCAGCTATGTCGTGGCGGTGGGTTGAACCAGAATGGCTCAGCCGTTCTGGAAATAAAGAGATATGGCATAATGTCGCCCCTAGCTGTGTCGGGCCACACCAGCCAGGCCGCGCCGCACCAGCCGTAGGCTGGGCAGTTCCCTACCTTGCCGGACCAAGAACCGTGTCGGGTCGACCCGGTTCGGGAGGACCCATGGTGGCATGGGCCAGGTCCGACCGAGCCCAGACCCCCTACATTCGGACCAGATTTCTTCAAACACCCATATCATGGGCTACAGACCTCCGATCAGCGCACCTTCAGTTCTGTTAGATTCATTGAAACCAGACTATCTTTTCAGTATATTATACTCAAGGTTTAGGTGAGGTTTGGGTATGTTTGGGTTGGTTCTAACCTGAAACCATCAGGTCCCTCAGAGCAGAAATGCTTATAACATAAGGATCAGATGTCCGATTGACGTGTCGTCAACTATGTTGGATTACTTTTGAAGAGAAAGTCCTTTTGACATAATCGACATGGGAATCAGATGAGAATGGAGTATGGTCGAGTTGGATTGTACCTGAAATCTAACAGGGCCAACAGAACAGAAAATCTAATAACTCTCAGACCGGGCATCTGATTGACACGCTGTCAGTCGTGTTGGGTTTCTTTTGATGAGATGAAAACTGTAATGGAATCCGCTGTGGGTTCGGTAGTGACAATAACAGTACTGGAATCCTCCATGGGTATGGCAGTGATGAAAACTATACTGGAATCCTCCATCGGTTCGGCAACGACGACAACTGTATTGGAATCCTCTGTGGGTTCGACAGTGACGACAAATGTACTTGAATCCTCGATGGGTTCGACAGTGACGACAACTATTCTAGAATCCTCCATGGGTTCAGAAACGACGAAAACTGTACAAGAATCCTCTATGGTTTCGGCAGTGATGAAAACTGTATTGGCATCATCTGTGGGTTCAACAGCGACAAAAATTGTACTAGAATCCTTTGTGGGTTCTATAGCGATGACAACTGTACTGGAATCCACTGTGGGTTCGGCAGCGACAACAAGACTGGAATGAATCCTCCATGGGTTTGATTGTAATGAGGATGGACTGAATCCTCCATGGGTTCGACAGTAATGATACTGGACGGATTTCTCCTTGGGTTCAATTGAAACGATGAACTGTTATTTTAGGTCTCTGTGGGTATCTGTCGTTCATCAGTGAAAGATTATTCAGTGGCTAAAATTTATCATCTCTTACTCTCTTTACATTGTGTATACCTGTGTGATATGTGTCTAAACATTCAATCTTTACCATATGTGTGATTGACTTCTTTTGTGTGTGGATTGGATTGTAATTGGGTTGAGTGTTGGAGCCAAACTGGGATTGATGACTTAGGTATATGTATGGTCATATACATAAGTAGAGCTGGTTAATACATAGTGATTGTATCTTTTAATTGTGGTTTATCCTCTGTGGATACTGGGAGTCCTTCGGGGGTCTTGGGGTCCCTACTATGAATCGTTATACTCACCCCTGCACAGGAAATACCTGCACTACGTTGTTTTGGAAGCAGATGACAGACAATGCTGATCATGGTAGAGTCTTGTGGAGAAAGACAGTACCTAGAGGTGAACCACATGGCAGGACATACACAGAGCGGACTGACAGTTCCAAGGTGCTGAAAAGGGCATCTATACCCACCCTTCAGGTGGGATTCCTAGAGGACATCTCTATGGTTTTTGTTTTAATTTTGTACTAGTTTTTCAGTTGTACTGTACTTTTCAATTGAGTATGTATTTTGGCCCATTTACCTTTCAGCACTTACTTCTGTATTCAATATTACTTTTTTATTACTTCTGTTGTGAACTCTATTGTGTTGTTTACTTTTATAAAGGCAGTGAATTCCCTTTAATTGGTATTTATGACTTTGGTGCTACTCACCAGCCTCTAGCCTATAGAAGGCAGGAATGGGGTAGTCACGACACGGGCCCCGAGGACGGGTCGTGACACTTCTCTTCATAAGAAATTTTATCTTCCTTGTGAACTGCTTCTCGACTCAAGTCATGAGATGAATCTGGAATATACTATTTTAACGTCGAAACATGAAAAACAATGTGTACCTAAAATAAATTCTGCGTCAAAGCTACTCGGTAGGCGACTACTCAATCATTCTCATAGATTTCATATTTTCTATTGAACCATATACTAATATCTCATTTTTTACCAAAACACATATAACTTTTCCATTATTCGATTCTATGAAAATCATAATAACCAACCTCAAAAAAAGTCTTTCATCTTGTTGTATTCCTTCCTTTTATGCCTAATCTAAGATGTCATCTTGTGTTATTGTATCATATACACTTTCTTAGCCACTTCCTCTAATAATTCTAGTCCCACCAACATCATTTCCTCGACATCATCCAAAAAAGTCAGAGTTCGACACCACTTCCCTAACAATACATCAAAAGGGTCCATATGTATACTGTAATGATTATTGTTATTATAAGAATACAAAACTAAAGGATTATTATGATCCCAAATTCCCTAGTAGTCCATTGAACAAGATTTATTTCTATAATCCAAAGTACGAATCATTAATTTTGACTTCCCATATGATTAAGGATGAAATGTTTTTTAGAAAATTTATTTTCATCCCAATGACTTCTGAATGCCGTTCTAAAAATTAGTAGTGAACCTGGGATTCTGGTTTGATACAATAGATAGAAGCAATCCAAATAACTAGGATATAACTTTTAGGTACAGTCTAGAGAGATAATTAAATACAATGAATCTCAAATAGGAAGAAAATGAGCCGATTTAGTTAGTCGATCAAAAATCACATAAATTACATTACAACATCTAGACGTCGTTGTTAGTACCATCTCAATACCCATGGACATATTTTCCCACTTCCACTATAGCATTGAAAATGTTTGAAGCATCCCCTAGGGTAACTGCCACTCTAATTTTACATGTTGACATGTGAAACATTTCACGGTAACATTTGTAATATCTCTTTTCAATTCGTCCAACCGATAATACTCTAAAAGGTCGTTGTACGTCTTAGTACTTCTAGGATCAACTGAAAATGAAGTACAATGAACTTCACACAATAAATCATTCCTAAAATGGGAATAATAAGGTATGCACATTCATTTTACAAATTTTTTAAAAATATTTTATCAAGGATAAATTCGATAATCCTAGCCATTTTAAACAATTCTAAAATTTTCAATAGATCACAGTCTTCCTTCTGTGCTTACATATTTCTATCTAATAAAGATGACTTCACTAAAACCTAAAATAAAAAAAATTTATTTTCAGCACCAAAATTTCAAAACATAAATTCATCAAATCATTAAACAAAGGATCATGTTCCAAACATAACATTGTTAATGATGCATGATGTTATCAACTCAAGGCATCTGCCACTTTGTTTTTTCTTTTCTATTATGTTAATTGATCATGGAATCAGAGTCCTTTATTAGTTGACTCCATATTTTTCCAAAATGATATATTCATTTTAATTTAATATATACCTCAGCCTTTTATCATCAAATATATTTGAAATTTGGAACTATATAAATTATTCCTCTGGATTTTCAAATAAAAAACCATAGTTGGTAATTCCATATCATGTGTGGGATAATTTACCTCACATTCTTGTATCCAAACAAACAAAATCCCTTTTCATGTTAACAGAGTAATTGGGAAATATAACTATGTAATAGTTTTAACAAACTATCAATAATAAGATAATAATATAAGAATACTATTATTTTATGTAAAAAATTTTGTTCTTGGATATTCATCAACCACCTTTTTTTCTAGGATCAATTGTTATTCAATTCGTATTTACAATGTTCCAATGGAAAAAATATGTTGCAAAAAAATCAATCTTACTGAATTTTCCATATAGTTTATTTACTTTATGGTTTCAAAAAACCCCATTGATGTTTTTATCACCTTATTTACTTTTAGAAAATACCATAATTTCATTCATAAACACAACTACAAACTTATCCAAAAACTCATGAAATATTCTATTAATAAGATCCATGAATACTGAAGGTGCATTAGTAAACCCAAATAGAATAACATCAAAAACATAAGGCCTATATATTGTATGGAATGTATTATTCAGGATGGAAGGTTCCCTTTACTTTCAAATGATGGTAAATCATACTCAGGTCAACTTTCAAATAATTCCTTACTCCCTAGAGCTGATCAAACAAGTCATCGATACGAGGCATATTATTCTAGTTTTTATCAGTGATGTTATCCAAGTCACTATAATCAATTCAATGTCTCTTAGAACCATATTTCTTTTTAATGAAAAAAATAGTAGAACCCCATGGTGATGTGGAAGAATTAATGAAGTTGTTGTCAAAAAATCATGCAACTAATTTTTCTTGTCAATAAGTTCCATTTGAACCATTTGATAAGGGGTTTTGAAATTGGCTTTTCCTCGGTAACAAATTCAACTGTAAATTCAACGTTTAGATCATTTATAGCTTATATTAACTCATCAGTAAAACAACAAGATATTCATTTACCACTATCACATTATTAATATGAATAGTTCCCTTTTTTTCAACAATATGAGAATGGTAACATTCATATCCACTATTCAACAGTTTGTCAAACTCTAGATATGTAATTAATTTCATGGGTTTATTCTTGTATACAAAATAATACTCATTTTGAAAAAAACTTCTTTGGATCTACAATGAATCTTATTATGAAAAAAAGAAATCCAATCCATACCAAGAATGACATAGAACTCTACTAAGTGAATAACAATACGATTTTCAAGTGATGCATTTCAACATAGCACAATAGAATAATTTTTATAATTCCTCATTGATTTTATATTTCCCCTAGTATTTATAACAATATGTTCTATTCTCATTTTTTGAATTGATGTTTCAAATTTACTAGAAATATCTGTAGAAGTAAATGAATGTGTAGACCTTTTATCAAACAAAACATTAAAAAAATGAGTCAACAATCAAGGTACCAGAAACAACATCATTGTACAGTCGTATGTCTGCTGATGTACTCACAAAGGATCTCACTTCCCCTTTCTACTTATATTCTGGCTCATTTTCATCATTCGATTCTCTCTGTCGGTAGACATTTAAATAATGACCCACCTCACCACATTTTAAACACTTTATAGTTTTCCTATCAGGATTATTTTTATAATCATTTTCATTACAATATTCAGCCATATGTACAAGAATACCACATCAAAAACAATTCCTATTTCTATTATGTTATTCCCCATGTTGATTTTTCCACACTTCTCAAATTTTTGTAACTAGAATTATTTACCACCATATTTTATTTATTGATTCTTACGCATTGATTTCAATATAGAACTATTTTTATACTTGTTTTAAAAGTGAATGTGATCATTTGAAAAATTAATTAATACCATCTCAACAAATCGGATTATTTTCTAATAAATTTTGATCTCACATGAAGCTAATTCCATTCAATATCCTGGCATTAATCTTGAGTAAAAATGGTTGATTTTTCTATCAATATCCAGAATAATATATGGATCATATCTCATCGATAGGCTGTATTTTTGTATATACATTGCCACTGAATAATCATGTTTTTATTCAATTCAACGTATAGATTCTTTATCAAATGGTATCTCGATAGGAAAAAATTTATAGAGAAGACTTTTTATTTAATCCCACTCTTCAGATTAAATCTATTCTTGGTCCCTAATATTCTCGAACACTGGCCACCACTGATCATCTTGACCATTAAAATGATAAATGGAAATAATTAAATTTAGATTATTTAACATCTCATAAAAACAAATATATTTTAAAGGGGTTTAATCTATACTTCATCCTATAGAAGGTCATATGGTCCACTGAAAGTAGGAGGGTGTTTCCTCATAAGGTGTTCCACTATCTTCATGTTCCTTTGGGGTAAATCTCATTGATCTCTTGCATGGTAGCCACCGATATTTACAACCAATGTCACCTTAGCCACTACTATAAAAAATAGATCAATTCCAATTCACATCATTCCTGGTTGCAAATTCAGAAAAATATAAACCTCTTAGTTCCTTCTAACAACAGTTTCCTTATTTTGTCTGCGGAAAACCATCCTGAACAAGCATATATTAGTCAAAGAGACATGGTAATATTTAAATGATATAAAATATCAAATTAACCATAGTTTAAAAATAAATTTTTATTTACATTTAACATTATACTAAACGAAAAAGATTTTAAACCTTCCTCTTATACCTATTACAAGGAATCGGCCTTATTAAATTACATAATATTAAATTTTAGTAACAAACTCACACCCTATCAAATTGAGGATCTTTTCAAGTTTAGAGTTTTACGAAATTGGGATATAATACATATATAACATTCGACTTTTATATAGAGTGAATACCACTAAAACAATATCCATTTATTCTATAATAGAAATATTTTCAAATAAAATATGTTTTCCTTGAGAAAGAATCATAACATAAAACAAGGCTTCAATCATTGTAAAACACATCATTACAACCTATAAAAATTATTTAAAAACTTGTAATGAGCATAAAAATTTTATTAATGTATATGAAGATATGGAAAGATAACATATATTAGTGAATCCTTGTAATAATAAAAAATCATTTTCAAAAAGACATACATTCCACCAAAATATTCTTACTTTGTGAAACATAAAAATTCCACAAGATTTTAAAAAAACATAGAGAAAATAAATAGATAAATAATGGTATATTGGGTAATTACTTACATAATCATGTAACCCCATCATCTGCATTATGATTTCAAACCCTCATGACCACATTATTATGTAACCATAAGGACTGCCTTATTATGTAACCATCATAGTTACACTTGGAATAACCCTACAACTGAACACCAATGTACTCATACCCAAATAATTTGAGGGAAATTTAGGTCCCACACATACCCATAAACAATTCCCAATAACCTGATCATAATCATTAAACAAGAATAACTGCACAAAAACAATGGTTTTTAATTTTATAAAGTACAATTTTACGTGGATTTTAAAAATAAAAGTCCCTTAAAAATATCATATAATGAAATGTGACTTAATGATGTTGATGGAATGTGTTTGTAAATTTTAAATACACATAATAATAAATAATATAAAAAAATTTATCACACAAAAAATTTTAATACCACATATTTAATGATGTAGAAGCTTAACCCAAATAATGGAAATTGGGTTATTTTTTTCCTTACCTCTTGTTTGTCTTACGTAAAAATAGGTTTATACTTCTGGTATACAGGTTAAAAGTGTGTTAATAATATATCAAATAAACTTAATAATGTTTATAACACCTTATATAATCATTTAAAAACATAATTTCTCATTTTAATTCTTAGTATTTCATTCCATCAATTGTTTCAGGTGCATTGTTTACATGATTTCTATACCCATTTTGTAAGTGATTTTCTTGTCGTATGGAAATTAAATTACAAAATTGAAATGAAATAGTATTAATATGTTTATATAATATAAACTTATTCAATAAATAATTTTTCATAAATTTTATGAGGATGAATATAACAACCCATACTTTACATACATTGTTAATACTTCAAAATTGAAGCATACTTATTACAACATATAACAAAAACCACAAAAGGACCGTATAGGTATAGTGTCTTTAGAAACTGGGAAACATAAACAACTGGTTCATAAAGCATCAACATTGCCTCCCACTTATTTCATCATATCTAGAGTCCCTTTTTGGCATATCCTACTTAATAACCTTCTTCCTGACCTAGGGAAAGTAAACATACAATAGGGTGAGCTCAAATGCTCAGTAAGGGTAAACAAAAGAAATATCAATCACATCGTATACACAAGCACATAACTTTTGAAAATCATAACCTGCAAAAGAGATCATAATTTCATAACATGGAATAAATCATGGCAGTGAAATGTAATCACAATAATCATAACTTAAAACATGAAACTTTGTGGCATACACACATAATCATAGAGAATCATTTCTTGTTAGTCAAGACTCATTGCCAAGACTATCTTAGTGGACAAAGTCCCTTTCTGAACCGAGTCACCCTCATTTCAGTCCTGTTTCACTTAACCGGTATAACCTACCGTTCCAGCCATGTCTATCTCATGAGATATAAAATCTTTACCCAATGCATTGGAGGGATATATAGGTCCCACCCATATCATAATGATACCATTCTTATGTGTGCCACAAAATCATAAATCATACATCATTGCATAACCCATGTAATAAAAATGGGAATCTTAAACATCGTGAAATCATAAAACAATTCATATAAGATAAATGAATTCATAAAAATAATTCCATAATAAAATCAATGTAATAATAGGGATAGAAATAGAACCGTTTATTATCTTATATGGAAAATAATTCTGATAAAACACTTGAACTCCATTCTTGAGGAAAATATCCTTTCTACTTCAAAAACACTTTTCCTTTCTTAACATGTCATACAATTTTAAAGTAAAAGAAGTTGATTAAAAATAAACTTGAAAACTTGTAAAGTAATCTTCTTGGAAATAATGTTTTAAAAATCCATTCATGCCGTATATGTTAAAAAAACTTTCTTCGTACTTTTGTCGGAAAAGTCAAAAAGTACCTCGTACGAAAAACGACAAAAGATTTCTTTCATATCTTTTACTAAAAACTCACCGAAGGGTAAAATTGGATATAAACTATTGTAGAAGGATATAAATATTACATATTGAGGAAACATGGATGTGGATGATAAAATACTCCCCAGTAAATTCCAAAGTATAAACAATCTCGGATAAAAATGAGATTGTGATATTTCCTTTACCTTAGGTCCGACTTGATTTGTAAGTGTCCGAACCTCCTGTATAATGATTTAAATAATGTTATTGACTTATTCCAAAATAATAATTATTTTTATGATATCATATATGGTCATATTCGTAGCTTCTTAGTATTAATATTTCATTGCTACTTGTTATTCAGGTGTTTATAACTTTTTATTCTTATGCGTGTTTTGTCGAATAAATTCTTATTCTTCTCTTTAGGTTATAGACACCTCATTTCCAGAATGGTATTAGTGTAATATATATCATATTCATTCATTCAATTCATTTATATAATCATTATGAAATGAAGATCATGTAGAACGAGTCGCATCACAACGTGGAGACGGTATTCCGTACGTACGCACGAGTGATGATATCATCCCTATGTTCGTGGAATTTAATTGGAGTATATTTATACTATTTCAGAATAAATATAACTTTATAATAGATATATATAGTCATTATTTACACCATTATACCCATCCAAGTAAGGTGGTGGTGGAAAATAGATTACACCACAGCGTGGAAATGGTATTCCGTATGTACGCACGCGCGGTGATTTCTTTTTCCGTAGGATTGATAGATAGTGAAATAGGGTTGTTTCATACTTATAATAACATATCATTATAAGAGTGATACTGATTTTATTACTTCATAATGAAACAACTAATGAAGAAGATGTGGAAGAAGAAATAATAATGAAAGAATCGGTATCGGACATTACCTCTTTTTTGCAGTGCTTCTTTGAGACATTCTTTTAGGGAAATAAAATTGGTCTTTGAAGAAGACCAGGACTTCTACGATGTCTCTAGGGAAGTGGAGATGAGGAATTGGCAGGGGTTGGCCGAGTTTGAAGGCTCAAAGTGGTGTGAGGAAGAGGAGGAGGAGGTGCCCTTTTATAAGGGAGGAGAGGGGTACCTTTGGAATAACTAAAAATATTATTTTATTATAAAGTCAAGTTCGGTTTTAAATAGCTCCAAATTGATTTATTTAGAGGATAAGGTGGGTATGGGTCGAAATCCTCTCATACAATATAATTTAGACAAGTTTAGGTTCCTATATTAACTTTATCATTTAGAATTATCATTAAGTTAAATAATTTTACTTTTACCGTGTCTTCTTGTGTTCTTATACTATAAGGTTAATAAACTTACAATAAGCAGCCAAACGAACCCCAAGTTGATTATTATTAATATATATAACCTTATCTAAGTCATTTGGGCGAACCTTAGATTTTTAGGAATAAAATAACAATTACTAATATAATATTTGTTTTAAAAACTATTTTATGTCAATTTTGACACTATTTAGTAATTGATTTTTGTGAAAATCGTAACAGAATTATTAGTTCTAACCAAGTTACTTAAATCAATAATAACATGTCATATTAACCTAGAAAATTAGTGGGATTCATAAAAAGTCTCAAATTTTATTTATTTTGGTGTTTATAACATCAATTATGTCAATATTTCATTAATAAGATAATTACTGCATCATCATTGTGTCATAAATAAATTAAATTATTTAATGTCTAAAAATTACAAATAAAATACCATTATGTAGTAAATCATTTTATATTTCTAATGAATATTTATAGTCTAATTTATCTTATGTATAACCCCATATTAAAAATTATTTACTTATTAAACATTGATTTTAAATATTTTAACCCTTCTTTAAATAAATTAATAATAAATGTCCTAATCTAATCCAAGTGGGCTTAAATGGTCATATTTTATTCCTAAGTTTGTTTTTGGTCGAATTACACTTATCCAATAGAATTCGGACATGTGTTAGGGTAATAAAAATATCATCTTTACCCTTAATTACCTTATTTACTTTTAACCGTGGTAAAAAAAGTAAAAAGGTACTATTCACCAAAATATTATTTTCATCTCGTTGAACCACATTTTTCTTACTGACATCAACCTTGTCACTCGGTTTTTTTAAATTTCACTCACAGAAGCGGTAAAATTAATTTTTATGAAAAATTCAGTTTTTTTAACTACCACTTAGTGGTTTCACTATTTATCAAAAATTGAAAGTTTTCAGAAAAATACCAAAATTTCACCCTAGGCTAATTTCGATATTCCAAATCCAAAAATGAAGTCCATTTTGAAAAATAAAATTTATAAAATTTCAAAAAGTGGTTATTACTATTCATAACGGCTAGTTTTAATAATATTTTAATAGCATATCTTTGTTTAGTGAAACTCGGTATTGCGTATGACACAAGCTATCGAGGAAGGTCGCGATTTCGTGTAAAGCAAGCCAAGAAAGAGTTGTGTAGAAAAATATTCCTTTCCTGATTTATATAACATAAAAGTCTCGGGTGTTACATTCTACCCCCCTTAAAATGAATTTCGCCCTCGAAATTCGTCACTTTGTAACAAACAGATGAGGATACCTCTCCCTCATCATATCCTCAAGCTCCCATGTAGCTTCTTCTAATTGGTGGTTCCTCTATAAAACATTTACCAATCGAGTGGTCTTGTTTCATAGGACATTTTTGCTACGATCCAGAATCTCTATCGGTTGTTCTTCATAAGAAAGATCTTGCTCCAGCAGTACAACTTCTGAGCTGAGTACATGTGAAGGAACATGTATGTAATTTCTCAAGAGAGATACATGGAACACATCGTGAACTTGAGAGAGATTCGGTGGAAGTGCCAATCGGTAAGCTACCTTCCCAACACGATCCAGTATTTCGAAAGGACCGATATATCTAGGGATCAACTTCACCTTCTTTCCAAATCTCATAACCCTCTTCCAGGGCGATATTCGTAAGAACACTTTATCACCCACTTCAAACTCTAGGTCTTTTATTCGGTTGTCGGCATAACTTTTCTGTCGACTTTGAGCTGCTCTTATGTGTTGTTGAAGATATCTGACCTTTTCTGCCATTTCATCAGCAAGATCAGGTCCTAATAGCTTTCTTTCCCCAACTTCATCCCAGCAAGTTGGAGTCCTGCATTACTTTCCATAGAGAGCTTCATAATGAGCCATCTGAATAATGGAGTGAAATCTATTATTATAAGAAAATTCTACAAAAGTTAGGTGTTGATCCCAACCTCCTTTGAAATCCATAGAGCAAGCTCTCAACATATCTTCTACGGTTTGAATTGTTCTCTCAGACTGACCGTCTCTCTGAGGATGATAAGCAGTGCTGAAACTCAACTCTGTATCCAGAGTATGCTGAAGACTTTTCCAGAACTTCGAGCTAAATCTCGGATCCCGATCAGATATAATAGAAAGTGGTACTCAATGCAATCTTACCACTTCCTTTACATATATACTAGCAAGATGATCCAGTGAGAAATCCTCTTTAATAGCAATAAAGTGTGCAGACTTTGTAAGACGATCAACTATGACCCAGATATCATTATTGCCTTTGGATGTTTTAGGAAGTCCTGTGACAAAGTCCATAGTGATGTTTTCCCATTTCCATTCGGGTATGGGTAATGGTTGTAACATCCCTTTATACTTTTGTCTCTCAGCTTTAACTTGTTGAAAAACCAAGCATCGAGAGACATATTCAGCAACATCTCTTTTCATGCCATCCCACAAGAAGTATTCTTTCAGGTCCCTATACATCTTCGTGCTTCCAGGATGAATAGAGAATGAAGAACTATGAGGCTTATCTAGCAGCTCCTTCTTTAATTCGGGGACGGGAGGAACACAAACCCGATTCCTGAACTTTATTATCCCATCACAATCAAGGTTGAATTCAGGAACATTTCTCACCTTCTTTTGTAACTCGACATATTCTTTCTGTGCCTCTTTAATCTTCACATGTATAGATAGTTGAACATTCATTTGAGAAAGATAAGATTTTTCCCCTTCCATTATAATTCCAAGATCCATCATTTGTAAATCCATAAATATTGGATCTTTTTTGGTCCTCATCATGGATAAAATAGCATGGTCTTGTCGACTTAATGCATCTGCCACCTTGTTTACTTTCCCAGGGTGGTAATGGATTGAGCAGTCATAATCCTTAATCAGCTCCAACCATCTTCTTTGACGCATATTCAGCTCCTTTTGTGTGAAAATATACTTTAAGCTTTTTTGATCAGTATAAATTTCACACCTTTCACCATAAAGGTAATGCCTCCAAATCTTTAATTCAAAGATTACCGCAGCTAACTCCAAATAATGTGTTGGGTAATTCTGCTCATGGATTTTCAACTGTCGTGAGGCATAAGCTATCACCATAACATTTTGCATAAGAACACACCCCAATCCCTTCTTGGATGCATCACTGTAGATCACAAACCTTTCTCCACTACAAGGAAGTGTGAGCACAGGTGCACTGGATAACCTTCTTTTCAACTCCTTGAAATTCTCTTCACATTCCTCCGTCTAGACAAACTTAACTCCTTTCCGAGTCAACATGGTGAGTGGATTAGATAATCATGAAATATCATTCACAAAACGTCGATAATATCCAGCCAAACCAAGAAAACATCGGATCTCAGTTACTGTTGTTGGTCTCGACCATCTTTTGATAACCTCTGTTTTTTCTGGATCCACAGATATCCCCTCTTTTGAGATTATGTGACCCAAAAATGATACTTTTTGAATCCAAAATGCACACTTGGTAAATTTGGCATAAAGCTTCTCCTTTCTCAGGGTCTTCAATATAATACTCAAGTGATCTTCATGTTCTTCCTTGCTCTTTGAATAGACAAGAATATCGTCTATAAAGACTACCACAAATTGATCAAGATAGTCTCTAAAGACTCTATTCATTAGATCCATGAAGATAGCAGGGGCATTAGTAAGACCAAATGGCATCACTATAAATTCATAGTGTCCATACCTTGTACGGAAATCCGTCTTTGGTATATCCTCCCTTTTGACCCTTAATTGATGATACCCTGAACCAAGATCAATCTTGGAAATGTATTGATCTCCGCGTAGTTGTTCAAATAGGTCATCAATGCGCGGGAGAGGATATTTGTTCTTGATAGTGATCTTGATATGTTCTCGATAATCAATGTAGAGCCTCATTGATCCATCTTTCTTCTTAACAAATAGAACATGTGATCCCCAAGGTGACGCACTAGTGTGTATGAATCCATTATCAAAATTCTCTTGGAGTTTCTTCTTCAATTCCTGAAACTCAATTGGGGCCATTCTATAAGGTTTCTTTGAAATAGGAAACGCACACGGTACGAGTTCTATTGAGAACTGAACTTCACGATTTGGTGGAAGTCCCGGTAATTCCTCCAGAAAGACATCATCAAACTCTCTTACAATGGGTATATTCTTAATCGTGATTTTCTCACCAACCATTTGAGATAAATAACCTTCATTTAGTGGAATCAAGACCCATAAGATGGAAGAAATTTCCACTGGAAGTTTATGTTCATCCTTGCATTGATAGACGATCATAGATTGATCTGGAATATGAAATATGACTTCCCTTATTTGGCAATTGATATGAGCTCCATATAAAGAAAGCCAATCCACACCATGAATCACATCAAATTCCACTATAGGAAGGATCACAAGATTTGCAGGAAGCACTTTCCCACAAACATCAATCGGAGAAGAATTATAAACTTTTGATGCGACTGTTGTGCCATTAGGTGTTGTCACAGCTAACTCAACATCTAATTGTTGAGGTAATACGGTGATACACTTAGAAAATTCTTCAGAAATAAAAGAGTGGGTGGATCCAGAATCAAATGAAACATTTGCTACTTTAGAGTGGATGGTAAGTGTACCTTTAACTACATCGTTATCGTACTCCACATCATTGATAGAAATTGCATGTGACTTTCCCTTGTCTTTAGCCTTAAGAGTTTGTTGACGTCGACCATCATCATCAACCCTTGGATTAGGGCATTTATTGGCATAATTCCCCATCTCCTTGCACTTGAAACATTGAAGTGTAGTAGGTTCATTATTTGTATCCCTTCCTTTGTTTGCATCATTAGACATCTTCTTCCCATCAACGTGACATTCAAATGCCCGATGACCTTCCTTTCCACATTTGAAACATTTACTTGTCCCTTTAAGACAACTCCCTCCATGTTTCTTTCCACACTTTGAGCATAAGGGAAAGCTCATCTTCTTTTCAGTGTACTCTTTAGATTTTCCTTTTAATTCCATTTTCCTCTTCTTATCAAACCCATATGACTGATGGGTTACTCCAATCTCCATCTCAACTTTGAGAGCACATCGAACGATCTCCTCGTAGCTATTGAAGTACCTTATGGATAACTCCCTTCGAAGACTTGGTTTTAAGCCACTAAAGAATCGATCGATCTTACTCTCAGGTTGGATAATAATACCAGAAGCGTACCTTGCAAGTCTTGTAAAATTTTCTTCATAGGTACCAACAGATTCATCATCCTTTTGCTTCAGTTCAAGAAACTCTTTCTCCATCTTTGTTCGGAGAATATGAGGGAAGTACTTATTGAAAAATAAGTTCTTGGACTCGTCCCATTCCATGGACTCAATTTCATCCCTTTTCCTCGTATTCTTAATAAGATTCCACCATTGATCAGCATCTCCTTCCAAATGATACACTGCTAGGATGAATTTATCATGTTCAGAGCATTGAATAACTGAAAATATCATTTCAGTAGTACTAATCCATTGTTCAGCAACTAATGGATCAGTAGACCCGCTGAAAGAAGGTGGACGCTGCCTCATGAAGGATTCAACAGAATGTTGCTCCTTCCTTTGCTCGTTTGGAAGTCCTGCATGATTCATAGCTTGAGAAAGTTGTGTGATCTTGGCTACAAGATTTTCCATTCCAGCTCCCATAACGTTTGGTTGCTCAGGGGGACAATCATTGCATTGCCCGTCACATTCCGCATTAACACGATTCCTTCGGGTTCCATCCATTGACTAAAACCAAGAAGAATTGTGTGAGCAACACTAATTATAATAGGAAAACCACATACTCAAGAATAAAATTTCACACTTAAGGTCTTATCCTAGGTTATTCATGGTCATTTCTACAACACTAATATTGTGTTCTATGCTTAGACTTATCCTTAGGGTTCTTACTAAAGCTTTCACATCCTAGTTTCCAAAGTTTGACTATACCTTTCATCTGATACCAACTATAACGACCCATACTTTACATACATTGTTAATACTTCAAAATTGAAGCATACTTATTACAACTTATAAAAAAACCACGAAAGGACCGTATAGGTATAGTGTCTCTAGAAACTGGGAAACATAAACAACTGGTTCGTAAAGCATCAACTTTGCCTCCCACTTATTTCATCATATCTAGAGTCCCTTTTTGGCATATCCTACTTAATAACCTTCTTCCTGACTTGGGGAAAGTAAACATACAAAAGGGTGAGCTCAAATGCCCAGTAAGGGTAATCAAAAGAAATATCAATCACATTGTATACACAAGCACATAACTTTTGAAAATCTTAACCTGCAAAAGAGATCATAATTTCATTACATGGGATAAATCTTGCCAGTGAAATGTAATCACAATAATCATAACTTAAAACATGAAACTTTGTGGCATACACACATAATCATAGAGAATCATTTCTTGTTAGTCAAGACTCATTTCCAAGACTATCTTAGTGGAGGGAGATATAAAATCTTTACCCAATGCATTGGAGGGAGATATAGGTCCCACCCATCTCATAATGATACCATTCTTATGTGTGCCACAAAATCATAAATCAAACATCATTGCATAACCCATGTAATAAAAATGGGAATCTTAAAAATCATGACATCATAAAACAATTCATATAAGATAACTGAATTCATAAAAATAATTCCACAATAAAATCAATGTAATAATAGGGATAGAAACAGAACCATTTATTATCTTAGATGGAATATAATTTTGATAAAACACTTGAACTCCATTCTTGAGGAAAATATCATTTCCACTTAAAAAACACTTTTCCTTTCTTAACATGTCATACAATTTTAAACTAAAAGAATTTGATTAAAAATATACTTGAAAACATGTAAAGGAAGCTACTTGGAAATAATGTTTTAAAAATCCATTCATGCCGTATAAGTTAAAAAAAACATTCTTCGTACTTTTGTCGGAAAAGTCAAAAAGTACCTCATACAAAAAACGACAAAAGATTCCTTTCATATCTTTTACTAAAAACTCACCGAAGGGTAAAATTGGATATAAACTATTTTAGAAGGATATAAATATTACATATTGAGGAATCATGGATGTGGATGATAAAATACACCCCAGTAAATTCCAAAGTATAAACAATCTCGGATAAAAATGAGATTGTGATATTTCCCTTACCTTAGGTCCGACTTCCTTTGTAATTGTCCGAAACTCCTGTATAATGATTTAAATAATGTTATTGACTTATTACAGAATCATAAATATGATTATGATATCATATATGGTCATATTGTTAGCTTCATAGTTGTAATATTTCATTGCTACTTGTTATTGGGGTGTTTATAACTTTTAGTTCTTATGCGTGTTTTGTCGAATAAATTCTTATTCTTCTCTTTAGGTTATAGACACCTCATTTCCAGAATTTTATTAGTGTAGTATATATCATATTCATTAATTCAATTAATTTATATAATCATTATGAAATGAAGATCATGTAGAACGAGTCGCATCACATCGTGGAGACGGTATTCCGTACGTACGCACGAGTGATGATATCGTTCCTATGTTCGTGGAATTGTATTGGAGTATATTTATACTATTTCAGAATCAATATCACTTTATAATAGTTATATATAGTCATTATTTACACCATTATACCCATCCAAGTAAGGTGGTAGTGTAAAATAGATTACACCACGGCGTGGAGACGGTATTCCGTACGTACGCACGCGCGGTGATTTCTTTTTCCGTAGGATGGATAGATGGTTAAATAGAGATGTTTCATACATATAATAACATATCAGTATATGAGTGATACTGATGTTATTACTTCATATTGAAAAAACTAATGAAGAAGAAGTGGAAGAAGAAATAAAGATGAAAGAATCGGTAACGGACATTACCTCTTCTTTGAAGTGCTTCTTTGAGACCTTCTTTTAGGGAAATAAAATTGGTCTTTGAAGAAGACCAGGACCTCTAGGATGTCTCTAGGGAAGTGGAGAGGAGGATTTGGCAGGGTTTGGCCGAGTTTTAAGGCTCAAAGTGGTGTGAGGAAGAGGGGGAGGAGGTGCCCTTTTATAAGGAAGGAGAGGGGCACCTTTGGAATAACAAAAAATATTATTTTATTATAAAGTCAAGTTCGGTTTTAAATAGCTCCAAATTGATTTATTTCGAGGATAAGGTGGGGATGGGTCGAAATACTCTCATCTAATATAACTTAGACAAGTTTAGGTTCCTATTTTAACCGTATCATTTAGATTTTACATTAAGTTAAAAATAATTACTTTTACCGTGTCTTCTTGTGTTCTTATACTATAAGGTTAATAAACTTACTATAAGCAGCCAAACAAACCACAAGTTGTTTATTATTAATATATATAACCTTATATAAGTCATTTTGCCGAGCCTTAGATTTTTAGGAATAAAATAACAATTAATAATATAATATTTGTTTTAAAAACTATTTTATGTCAATTTTGACACTATTTAGTAATTGATTTTTGTGGAAATTGTAACAGAATTATTAGTTCGAACCAAGTTAATTGAATCAATAATAACATGTCATATTAACCTAGAAAATTAGTGGGATTCATAAAAAGTCTCAAATTGCATTTATTTTTGTGTTTATAACATTAATTATGTCAATATTTCATTAATAAGATAATTACTGCATCATCATTGTGTCATAAATAAATTAAATTATTTAATGTCTAAAAATTACAAATAAAATACCATTATGTAGGAACTATTTTTATCTTTCTAATGAATATTTATAGTCGAATTTATCTTATGTATAACCCCATATTAAAAATTATTTACTTATTAAACTTTGATTTTAACTATTTTAACCCTTCTTTAAATAAATTAATAATAAATGTCCTAATCTAATCCAAGTGGGCCTAAATGGTCCTATTTTATTCCTAAGTTTGTTTTTGGTCTAATTACACTTATCAAATAGAATTAGGACATGTGTTAGGGTAATAATAATATCAGCTTTACCCTTAATTACCTTATTTACTTTTAACCGTGGGAAAAAAAGTAAAAAGTTACTATTCACCAAAACATTATTTTCATCTCAGTGAACCACATTATTCTTACTGACATCAACCGTTTCTCTCAGATTTTTGAAATTCCACTCACAGAAGCGGTAAAATTATGTTTTATGAAAAATTCAGTTTTTTTAACTACCACTTAGTGGTTTCACTATTCATCAAAAATTGAAAGTTTTCAGAAAAATACCAAAATTTCACCCTAGGCTAATTTCGATATTCCGAATCCAAAAATGAAGTCCATTTTGAAAAATAAAATTTATAAAATTTCAAAAAGTGGTTATTACTATTCATAACGTCTAGTTTTAATAATATTTTAATAGCATATCGTTGTTTAGTGAAACTCGGTAATGCGTACGACAGAAGCTATCGAGGAAGGTCGCGATTTCGTGTAAAGCAAACCAAGCAAGTGTTGTGTAGAAAAATATTCCTTTTCTAATTTATATAACATAAAAGTCTCGGGTGTTACAATGAATCATTAGATAAATCTTTAGTGATATCTCTTTAGATCATTTTTGGTGGTACTTTGATAATCAAGAACTTGATTCGTAATATAACAATAATATTATGCATAGAATTTATTTGAAGAAGATATGATAGGTAATATAGTTAACATTATAATATTATTCAACCATTAAATTTGTTTTTCAAACATATTTTAAGGGAGGGAAATTGGAAACACATCATCCATGATTTTGGTAAATCGACACATTGTGGACAATGTTCTTTTTCTGGAATAATGACCGAAAAGAGAAGAACTAAATTAATGAATTTTTCTATAAACATGATAAAATCATGAAAATATAAGAATATATATATTTAATGCTTCTTGGCTAATGGGATGATATTATGGTATATGAAAATAAAATATTTAAAAAAAACACATGAAAAGAAAAGATGATTTTACCTCTCGACCTCTTCTCCTTGAGATCCTCCATAAGAGACATGGTTTTGGCCTTATGGTAATATGAAAAGGAATTAGACATGGGGGAGGGTCTTCGAAAGAGTATTTTTGTGAACTTATATATGGATTGAGGTTTTGTGGTGTGATAGGAAGAGGGGGTGAGGGAGGTATTTATAATGGAGGAGATGAGGGGTTTTGAAATTTTTTAATCATTAGTTTATAATATTTTATCTTGATTTTGATTTTTATTAATTTTGCGAAAAAAATAATAATTTGTATATGTGATTTTGAACCATGAATTATTATCTCAATAGAACATCATCAATGACTTAATAAATCTTTTATTTAGCTTATTTCATAAATTATCATATTTTATTATTCACAAAACTCTTGTCTTTTAGAAAAATTCAATCAATTCAACCTACTAATTTTTCAATGTGTATAATTCAAGAATGAACTCAATTTATTGAATATAGAGATATATATATATATATGAATTTTTTAATTTTTAAATAAAATTATAATTTATTTGAATAATAAAAAATCTAAAACTGTAACTGATTTTAAATAACCCTAAATAATTAATCAAGATCTATTTAATTTATAACCATATGAAAATAAAAATAATTATATGATTTACTATTCATAAGGGTCATATTACTATTCATATGTGTGTGTTATTATTCCACAACAATGAGTTGGTTCTATAAGAATATAAAGAACAAAATAATCACTACCGTAGATGACCATTTTTTGAAATTCGAGTCATTGAAGCAGAAAAATAATGTTTAACGGAATGTTATTAATTATATACTTAAAAATATGTCATTATGAAGACACTATGTGTTTTATGTAATTCAATTAATTTATTTGTAAAACCTTGGGGTATTACATATTGCCCAAAAATTAGATCTATTTAAAAATTTGTTCCTTATGATTAATAATATGGACTTCATTTTTCAAAATTTAATACAAAAGAGTAAAAAAAATTATTATAAATTTAAACTCAAAAAATTAAATGAAAACTAGTATTTTTTTCAAATATACCATTTTAAAATATAAAATAATCATATAATAATTTAAAATATAATTCCATTTCAAAAACGAGAATTGGTTTTTTTAATTATATCTGACTAGTTAAATTTTTATTAATAATCTAATAAATATTTTTACCATATTATTAAAATGTTGTTTTCAAAATATAAAAATTAATTTTTACAATTTTTTTAATAATTATTTCTTTCAGAAAATTTTAATGAAATCAAACTATGATAATGTTTATGTTAAGACACCAAAAAATGAAATTAATTTATTTAAATAAATTTCCTAAAAAATTTTGATAATAAATATAATATTCATTGAAAAAATATTGACAACCAATTTATTAAAGAAAATAATTTTATTATCAATAATATGTCCTTATGTAATATTATATTACTATCTTCCTTCAAATTAAAATTTTTATTAAAATCACACTTTTGTGGATGAAAGGGAGACACCAACTTGTACAAGTAAGTGCATTAGGCCCTACGAAATCCTTAAAGACCAACCTCAACTATCACGACCCGCCTTCACCAAAAGGGGAGAAGGAACAACTGATTTCTAGACCCTTCCATCTATAAGTTGAAGGAGAGATAATGACTCCTGAGACCCACCTTCAATTGGTCCCGGAGTGGTGACCAGCACCAAGGGTATAGGATCACATACAAGATGGAAGGCATTACCCTTTTTATTTTTTTTCATCAGATCGGGAGATGAGATAGTAACTCCAACAACACCAAAGATGAATGTAAAGGAAAAAATGAAAGTAAACCATTCCCATATGCATGTTCAAAAGTAAAATATACAAGCCCCAAGAACTACAATTATGAACTACCAAAAAAAGGAAAATGACAACAACAACTGCCCCAAGGTCCGAGCTAGTATCATCTCGCACGATCCCTGAAGTCCTCCTAGAAACCTGAAAACAGTTTTATATACCTAGGGTGAGCATACAAGTTTACTATGTAGGGAAAGATAAAGACTCTCGTGCACAAGTGGGAATGCATTCTAATGCCCTGTGAGAATAAGACAACCAAAGCACAGAGCATGGAAAAATATCATCCTCAACCTCACCAAAGCACACTCCCCAAATAACAAAAGTCAAGTAATGTATAGTAATATCACATCGACATTTGGGTACCCATCACCACTTTCCCACTGGTTATTGATGACATCCTACGCATCGTACTAATCCCGCCATTCTCACCGCAATCCCACTACCACACCCTCCCGCACACACCTCGGCCACAACCACCATTCCCACCCGCAGACACCTAGGCCACTACACATCCTGCCCACAAACACCTGGGACACTACCACCATGCGTAACCACACACGAAAACACATGGCCTAGAACCACCACTACCACGCTTGAAGACACATGGTCCTCATCCCGAAGATTCGTGGGAACAACCTACCCGTACTGTAACAGCCCGAGATTTTATAAAAAAATATTCTTTTTAATTTCATTAATGTCTTGTGTTGTACGCTACACCAAAAGAAGCTTTCACAACACGCATCCTTGACTTGCATTGCATTACACGCAATCACGACCTTTCACGATAGCGTTTGTTGTACGCAACACCAAGTTTCTCTAAACAACGATATGCTATTAAAATATTATTAAAACAAGACGTTAGGAATAGTAATAACCAATTTTTTAAATTTTAGAAATTTTATCTCTCAAAATGGATTTCATTTTTTGATTCAGAGTATCGAATTTATCCTAAGGTGAAATTTTGGTACTTTTCGAATAACTTTCATATTCTGATGAATTGTGAAAATTACTAAATTTTAATTAAAAACTAATTTTTTAATCAAAATGATTAATAGTGATAAATTATTAATTTGAGTGGTTTTAAAGTATATTTAGAATATATTTTTACAATTTAATACAATGTTGGTCATTGGATATAATTTCACATTTAAACCAGTCATAAACAAGTGTCAATCTTTTGATAGTTATTATCTCTTAAGAACACGCTATTTGTTTTGACGACGAGAATTAATTTTTAAATTAATTAATGCAACTGATATGTTTTGAATTTGATAAAATAGAAATAATTTTTGAATTCATAATATCACATATAGCTTAGATCTAATTTTTGGTATTTTTTTGGAAACATTCATTTTTTTGATGAATAGTGAAACCATTAAGTGGTAGTTAAAAAAACTGAATTTTTCATAAAACTTAATTTTACCGCTTCTATAAGTGGAATTTCAAAAATACGAGATACACGGTTGATGTCAGTAAGTAAAATGTGGTTCAATGAGATGAAAATAATTTTTTGGTGAATAGTAACTTTTTACTTTTTTTACCACGGTTAAAAGTAAATAGGGTAATTAAGGGTAAAGATGATATTATTATTACCATAACACATGTCCTAATTCTATTGTACAAGTTTAATTCGACCAAAAACAAACTTAGGAATAAAATATGACCATTTAGGCCCACTTGGATTAGATTAGGACATTTATTATTAATTTATTTAAAGAAGGGTTAAAATAGTTAAAATCAATGTTTAATAAGTAAATAATTTTTAATATGGGGTTATACATAAGATAAATGAGACTATAAATATTAATTAGAAAGATAAAAAAGATTTTCTACATAATGGTATTTTATTTGTAATTTTTAGACATTAAATAATTTAATTTATTTATGACAAAACGATGATGCAGTAATTATCTTATTATTGAAATATTGACATAATTAATGTTATAAATACCCAAATAAATATAATTTGAGACTTTTCATGAATTAGACTAACTTTATAGGTTAATATGACATGTTAGTATGGATTTAATTAACTTTGTTCGAACTTATCATTCTGTTAGGATTTTCACAAAAATCAATTACTAAATAGTGTCAAAATTGACATAAAACAGTTTTCAAAACAAATATTATATTATTAATTGTTCTTTTATTCCTAAAAATCTAAGGTTCGGAAAAATGACTTAGATAAGGTTATATATATTAATAATAAACAACTTGGTGTTCGTTTGGCTTGATATAGTAAGTTTATTAACCTTATATTATAAGAACACAAGAAGACACGGTAAAAGTAATATTATTTAACATAATGTTAAATCTAAATGATAAGGTTAAAATAGGAACCTAAACATGTCTAAATTCTATTGGATGAGAGTATTTCGACCCATCCCCACCTTAGTCTCGAAATAAATCAATTTGGAGCTATTTAAAAACGAATATGACTTTATAATAAATTAATATTTTTAGTTATTCCAAAGGTGCCCCTCTACTCCCTTACAAAAGGGCACCTCCTCCCTCTCTTCCTCACACAACTTTGAGCCTTCAATCCCGGCCAACCCCTGCCAAATTATCTTCTCCGCTTCCCTAGAAATATCCTAGAGGTTCTGGTATTCCTCAAAGACCAATTTTAGTTCCCTAAGAGGAGGTCTCAAAGAGGCTCTTCAAAGAAGAGGTAATTTCCGTTACCAATTCTTTCACCTTTATTTCTTCTTCCACATATTCTTATTAGGTTGTTTCATTATGAAGTAATAACATCAGTATCACTCATATAGTGATATGTTATTATAAATATGAAACAATCCTATTTCACTATCTATCCATCCTACGGAAAACGAAATCACCGCGCGTACGTACGTACGGAATACCGTCTCCACGCCGTGGTGAAATCTATTTTCCACCACCACCTTACTTGAATGGGTAAAATGGTGTAAATAATAACTATATATTATTATTTTAAAGTGATATTGATTCTTAAATAGTATAAATACACTCCAATACAGTCCCACGATCGTGAGAACGATATCATCGCTCGTGCGTACGTACGGACTACCATCTTCACGACGCGATGAGATTCATTCTCCAATTTAACCATTCATGAATGATTATAAAGTATATATAATAACTAATCATGAAATATATGAAATAATATCGATACTGTATTTATGTGTATATATATGAATGTCATCCACTTAATTCCGCTCAACTCAATAAGGAAACGAAAACAGCGTTCATGCGTACGTATGACCTACCGTCTCCATGAACGGTGTATTTCATTCCATTTACTGATTTATTATATATATGTATATTATGAATATATATATATATAAATCATGTTTTATATTCTGTATTATGTAATCATGATCTATGTAATCATATGAATAATTACAAGTCAAAACACGGACGACAAATGAAACAATTTTACCCAAAACGCTCTTTAACATGGAATTTACAAAAGATCGGGTAATATAAAGTCATAACTGAACCATATATGATATCATATGATTCTGTAATAAGTAAATGACATTATTTAAATCATTATACAAGAGGTTCAGACACTTACGAAGCAAATCAGACCTAAGGTAAGGGAAATATCACAATCTCATTTTTATCCGAGATTGTTTATACTTTGGTATTTACTGGGGTTATTTCTATCATCCATGTCCATGTTTTATAAAAGTGATTTCATGTATGTTTAAGGTCCTTTTTACCCATTTTTGACTTTTACTACATGTTATGTAAGGAATCTTTCTTTTGTTTACATTACGAGGTACTTTTTGACTTTTTCGAAAAAGTACGTGAAGAGTGTTTTTTTAACTTATACGGCATGAATGGATTTTTAAAACATTATCTCCAAGAATATTCCTCTAAATGTTTTCAAGTTTTTTTTAATCAACTTCTTTTAGTTTATAATTGTATGACATGTTAATAATGGAAAAGTGTTTTTGAAGTAGAAAGGATATTTTCCTCAAGAATGGAGTTCAAGTGTTTTATCAAAATTATTTTCCATCTAAGAAAATAAAGGGTTTTGTTTCTATCCCTATTATTACAATGATTTGATTATGTTGTGATGAAATTATATTTATGAATTCCTTTATCTTATATGAATTGTTTTATGATGTCACGATGTTTAAGATTCCCATTTTTATTACATGGGTTATGCTATAATGTATGGTTTATGATTTTGTGGCACACAAAAGAATGGTATCATTATGAGAGGGGTGGGACCTATATCTCCCTCCAATGAATTGGGTAATGATTTTATATCTCATGAGATAGACATGGCTGGAATGGTAGGTTATACCGGTTTAGTGAAACAGGACTGAAACGAGGGTGACTCGGTTCAGAAAGGGACTTTTTCCACTAAGATAGTCTTGGCAATGAGTCTTGACTAACAAGAAATGATTCTCTATGATTATGTGTGTATTCCAAAAATTTTCATGTTTTATGTTATGATTATTGGGATTTCATTTCACTACTAAGATTTATCCCATGTTATGAATTTATGCTCTCTTTTGCAGGTTAAGATTTCCAAAATGTTATGTTCTTATGAATATGATGTGATTGATATTTCTTTTGTTTACCCTTACTTAGAATTTGAGCTCACCCTTTTATGTTTTCTTTTCCCCAGGTTATAAAGAAAGGGTTTAGGTATGAAAAAAAAGGGATATCTTTATGGGATATGTTGAAGATCTTTCACCACGATTAGAAGATTATATTCGGAGATTCCAAAGAAACTAAACTATTACGATCCTTGTGTGTTTGTTTTTGTTATGTACTAAGTATTCTTCAAAAGTAATGTAATGTCCATGTACGTCAAGCTTCGGGTCTCTACAGTTGGTATCAGAGGAAAGGTTTAGTCAACCGTTGGAAACTAGGATGCGAAAGTGTTAGTGAGATCCCTAGAGATATTTCTAATGTATGTATAGGGATGTCCCTAAGGATAAGTATACGTATAGGATATAGTCATAGAACTATGGTAACGATATTAGATTAAACCAAAGATGTTAGACATTGAAGTTACTTCCCCTTTATTATGATTTTTGTCTCTCACACAATTCTTTTTGGGTTTTAGAAAATGGCTGGAAACAAGATGATCCACGATAATGGAGGATATGATGGACAATGGAATGATGAGCAACCAAATTAAATGGGATTTGGAAGTCCAAACATCATTATTATGCCGAATCAGCAATCTCATAATATGATCAATAAAGTAAAATTTGGTAAGTTTCCTGACTCGGCTAATAAGAGAAAGATTGAGTTTCATGATGGTCATAGAGGAAAGAAAGTTCTATTTCCCCTATGAAAATCATGTGGGAAGAGGAATCAAGGAGAATGTTTCAAAGGAACTGGATGATGCTTTGGGTGTGGAAAAGAAGGACACAAGTCTAGTAAGTGCAAAGGAAAAGGTTCAGTTAACACCAGGGATGAGGATAATGGTATTGCTACGACATCAATAATGGTTAAATGTTTAAAATGTGGAATGTATGGGCATTATGAAAACCAATGCCCTAAGGGAAAGTCTCATGAAGAGAATCAGTATGGTCGTATGGGTAGTATTTATGTGGATGATGATGAAGAGACTACAAATGATATGTGAGATGAAATAATTGTTGAAGCTCGGTCAATGGTTTAAGAATGTAGAGGAATTATTAAATGTTTATCAAGTGTAATGTTGTATAAGTAATTTCATGGTACTATGGAATAAAGAGACATCTAAGGATTGTTACACTGTTGTCTTTCCTTAAGTTTTGAAAGTATGTGATGAATGGTACCATCATTTTTGGAATGTAGATGATATGCGCATAATTAATGGATAACGAGAAAATTAAATGTATTCATGAGCTCATGACTGATATAAGGAGAAGGTTATATCATGGTTTGAGTATATAGAATTTTTGGATTTTGGTATGTGGAAAGAGTTAACTTTTGACAGCATTCATGTTTTTACTAAGGGTAAATGGGTATTTATTTTTCAAGAGAATACATGATTAGGGTATTCACATGATTGGAATGTGACCAACAAGATATATGGGGGATAAACGATGGTATTCACATGCTTGGTTAACGATATTTCAAGTAATCTTTTTCTTTATACTATGAGCTTGGACCGATGTATTTTAGATAAGCCTAAAGATTAGAATGGATTATGTTGGACATAAGTTAGGATAAAACGTTTTTCGATATTATTTATGGGATGTTATAGTAATATAGCTTTAGAAAAAGGACAACCTGCAGGACGGGCGACAGCCCATCGTGTCGGACAAGGATGTGGGAATCGAACCCACAACCGAAGTGCGACTGGACTTTATCGCCTACCACTAGCCTACATGAAGTCCCTGGTTAGTAGAAACTAGTTTTATTTTATTAAGCGGTATGATATATGAAGTATAAGTTCACTTTAGGAACCATATATGATTAATCTCATGATAGAATGACTTATCTATATTTAATAACTTTTGCTAACCTTTTTTTGAGACAGATGGAATGACCCGTCATTCTATCACATGATCTGATAACACTTCACGAATAACAAATTCAACTTCATTTATTTAAGAGATGAAGTGGAAATTGTTCAAGGCACGAACAAAAGTGTGATTGTACCAAAATAAAGTAAGTATTTATTCTAATTCAAATTCTTCAACTTTAGGGAAACAATCTTGAAAAACCAATAATGTTGTCCTAGTGCTCGTATATATGATTAATCAGATGGTACCCTAGATCGTCACAAATTTATGGATTTCTGATTGTTGGCTTTTCCATAGCCATGTTCTCTACCACTCTCCATCAGAACATGATGGTTAGATTTTTCTTCCATATCCATATTTTCACCTATGTGGAAACCCAGTGATTAGTTTATTTGGGTAACCATTACGTTTCATACTTTTGTTTTTAAAGATTGGCTTTGGTATTCCTTTTTACGATGTGGGTTTATATTAAAGAAACTTTTGAGTAGTAAACCATTTATATCCTCGATGAATTTCGAGGGCGAAATTCATTTTAAGGGGCGTAGAATGTAATAGCCCGAGATTTTATAAAAACATATTCTTTTTAATTTCATTAATGTCTTGTGTTGTACGCTACACCAAAAGAAGCATTCACAACACGCATTCTTGACTTGCATTGCATTACACGCAATCGCGACCTTTCACGATAGCGTGTGTTCTATGCAACCCCAAGTTTCTCTAAACAACGATATGCTATTAAAATATTATTAAAACTAGCCGTTATGAATAGTAATAACCACGTTTTTAAATTATATAAATTTTATCTCTCAAAATGGACTTCATTTTTGGATTTAGAGTATCGAATTTAGCGTAAGGTGAAATTTTGGAACTTTTCGGATAACTTTCATATTCTGATGAATAGTGAAAACTACTAAATTTTAATTAAAAACAAATTTTTTAATCAAAATGATTAATAGTGATAAATTATTAATTTGAGTGGATTTAAAGTATATTTAGAATATATTTTTACAATTTAATACAATGTTGGTCATTGGATATAATTTCACATTTAAACAAGTCATAAACAAGTGTCAATCTTTTGATAATTATTATCTCTTAAGAACACGCTATTTGTTTTGACGACGATAATTAATTTTTAAATTAATTAATGCAACTGATATGTTTTTAATTTGATAAAATAGACATCATTTTTGAATTCATAATATCAAATATAGCTTAGATCTAATTTTTGGTATTTTTCTGGAAACATTCATTTTTTTGATGAATAGTGAAACCATTAAGTGGTAGTGAAAAAAACTGAATTTTTCATAAAACATAATTTTACCGCTTCTGGGAGTGGAATTTCAAAAATCCGAGAGACATGGTTGATTTCAGTAAGTAAAATGTGGTTCAATGAGATGAAAATATTTTTTTGGTGAATAATAACTTTTTAATTTTTTTACCACGGTTAAAAGTAAATAACGTAATTAAGGGTAAAAATGATATTATTATTACCCTAACACATGTCCTAATTCTATTGGACAAGTGTAATTCAACCAAAAACAAACATATGAATAAAATATTACCATTTAGGCCCACTTGGATTAGATTAGGACATTTATTATTAATTTATTTAAAGAAGGGTTAAATTAGTTAAAATCAACGTTTAATAAGTAAATAATTTTTAATATGAGGTTATACATAAGATAAATTAGACTATAAATATTCATTAGAAATATAAAAATATTTCCCACATAATGGTATTTTATTTGTTATTTTTAGACATTAAATAATTTAATTTATTTATAACACAACGATGATGCAGTAATTATCTTATTAATGAAATATTGACATAATTGATGTTATAAATAACCAAATAAATATAATTTGAGACTTTTTATGAATTATAATAACTTTATTGGTTAATATTACATGTTAGTATGGATTTAATTAACTTTTTTCGAACTTATCATTCTGTTAGGATTTTCACAAAAATCAGTTACTAAATAGTGTCAAAATTGACATAAAATAGTTTTCAAAACAAATATTATATTAATAATTGTTATTTTATTCCTAAAAATCTATGGTTCGGCCAAATGACTTAGATAAGGATATATATATTAATAATAAACAACTTGGGGTTATTTTTTCCTGATTTAGTAAGTTTATTAACCTTATAGTATAAGAACACAAGAAGACAGGGTAAAAGTATAATTATTTAACTTAATGTTAAATCTAAATGATATGGTTAAAATAAGAACCTAAACTTGTCTAAATTCTATTGTACGAGAGGATTTAGACTCATCCCGACCTTAAACTCGAAATAAATAAATTTGGAGCTATTTAAAACCGAACTTGACTTTATAATAAAATAATATTTTTAGTTATTCCAAAGGTGCCCCTCTCCTCCCTTATAAAAGGGAACCTCCTCCCTCTCTTCCCCACACAACTTTGAGCCTTCAAGCTCAGAAAAATCCTACCAAATGTTCTTCTAAAATTCCCTAGAAACATCCTAGAGGTTCTGGTATTCCTCAGAGACCAATTTTAGTACCCTAAGAGGAGGTGTCAAAGAGGCGCTTCAAAGAAGAGGTAATTTCCGTTACCAATTCTTTCACCTTTATTTCTTCTTACACTTATAATTATTAGGTTGTTTCATTATGAAGTAATAACATCAGTATCACTCATGTAATTATATGTTATTATATGTATGAAACAATCCTATTTCACCATCTATCCATCCTATGGAAAACGAAATCACCGCGCGTGCGTACGTAGGGAATACTGTCTCCACGCCGTGGTGAAATCTATTTTCCACCACCACCATACTTTAATGGGTATAATGGTGTAAATAATAACTATATATTATTATTTTAAATTGATATTGATTCTGAAATAGTATACATACACTCCAACACATTCCCACGATCATGAGAACGATATCATCGCTTGTGTGTACATACGGACTACCGTCTCCACGACGTGATGAGATTCATTCTCAACATTAACCATTCATGAATGATTATAAAGTATATATAATACGTAATAATGAAATATATGAAATAATAATGACACTGGATTTATGTGTATATATATGTATGTCATCCACTTAATTCCACTCAACTCAATAAGGAAACGAAAACAGCGTTCATGCGTACGTACGGCCTACCGTCTCTATGAACGGTGCATTTCTTTCCATTTGATGATTTATTATATATATGTATATTCTGAATATATATATATATATAAATCATGTTTTATATTCTGGAATTAAGTAATCATGATATAAGTAATCATATGAATAATTACAAGTCAAAACACAGACAACAAATGAAACAATTATACCCAAAATGTTCTTTAACATGGAATTCACAAAAGAACAGGTAATATAAAGTCATAAGTGAACCATATATGATATCATATGATTCTGTAATAAGTAAATGAAATTATTTAAATCATTATACAGGAGGTTCGGACATTTAATAAGCAAATCAGACCTAAGGTAAGGGAAATATCACAATCTCATTTTTATCCGAGATTGTTTATACTTTGGTATTTACTGGGGTTATTTCTATCATCCATGTTCATGTTTTATAAAAGTGTTTTCATGTATTTTAAAAGTCCTTTTTACCCATTTTTTACTTATACTACATGGTATGTAAGGAATATTTCTTTTGTTTACGTTACGAGGTACTTTTTGACTTTTTCGACAAAAGTATGTGAAGAATGTTTTTTTAACTTATACGGAATGAATGGATTTTTAAAACATTATTTCCAAGAAGCTTACTCTACAAGTTTTCAAGTTTATTTTTAATCAACTTCTTTTAGTTTATAATTGTATGACATGTTAAGAAAGGAAAAGTGTTTTTGAAGTAGAAAGGATATTTTCCTCAAGAATGGAGTTCAAGTGTTTTATCAAAATTATTTTCCATCTAAGATAATAAAGGGTTTTGTTTCTATCCCTATTATTACATTGATTTGATTATGTTGTGATGGAATTATATTTAATAATTCCTTTATCTTATATGAATTGTTTTATGATGTCATGATGTTTAAGATTCCCATTTTTATTACATGGGTTATGCTATGATGTATGGTTTATGATTTTGTGGCACACATAAGAATGGTATCATTATGAGATGGGTGGGACCCATATCTCCCTCCAATGCATTGGGTAAAGATTTTATATCTCATGAGATAGACTTGGCTGGAATGGTAGGTTATACCGGTTCAATGAAACAGGACTGAAACGAGGGTGACTCAGTTCAGAAAGAAACTTTGTCCACTAAGATAGTCTTGGCAATGAGTCTTGACTAACAGGAAATGATTCTCTATGATTATGTGTGTATTCCACAAAGATTCATGTTTTATGTTGTGATTATTGGGATTTCATTTCTCTACTAAGATTTATCCCATGTTATGAATTTATGCTCTCATTTTCAGGTTAAGATTTCCAAAATGTTATGTTCTTATGAATATGGTGTGATTGATATTTCTTTTGTTTACCCTTATTGAGCATTTGAGCTCACCCTTTTATGTTTTCTTTTCCCCAGGATATAAAGAAAGGTTTTAGGTAAGAAAAAAAATGGAGATCTTTATGGGAGATGTTGAAGATCATTCACCATGACTAGAATATTATATTCCAAGTTTCCAAAGACACTAAACTATTACGATACTTGTGTGTGTGTTTTTGTTATGTACTAAGTATTCCTCAAAAGTAATGTAATGTCCATGTACGTCAAGATTCGGGTCTCTACACACACACAACTAGGACAACTACCAAAACTACCCTGTTTGAAGGATCTTGGGATATAGTGGACCTAAATCCATCACAGCCTACCTGAATAGACATGGGCTGTATGGGAAAGGGAGAAGAATATGAGTTAATAACCATCTAGTCAGAGGAGTTTTGGGAAAAATAGCCTCCCCCATGAAATGGGGGTGTTCATCATTATGTGGTCAACTTGGGTGGGGACAGAATATGAATAACATAGAAACTACATGTATATGTTTAGTTAACATGGACACATAACAACCTAGTGTTCCCAAGGCTACCTAATCATAACTCCCTTATTACTACTCATTCATAAAAGAAGCACTAACACTCACGGACAAGTCACAACTCATTCCAAAAACCAATTCCCTATTTAACCCATTCGTTGTTTCATGTTCAAGTGACCTCATTTAAGTAAATGATGCACTAATGGGTAACTAATAGGCATAACCATAGGCGAGGAAAATAGAAATATCCAAACATCAATTTAAGCATTCACACTCGGTTATCTTGTAAAGTCACAACAACAATGGGATCAAGTGAGATCCCTTGAAGTATTGGAACCAAAGAAAGCATCGAGATACAGCCCCACACGACATTCAAACCAGAACCAACAACTGTACAACAACAGAGGATCCCATCCCCATCCATGTCACCTCTTAAGCACCAAGAGGAACAAAACACCTACTACAAAAAGAGAGTAGGAAACATCCAGATTCGAGCACATCATTCATTATGTTCTTCTTTCTGTTTATTAACAGGGGTTGTCACACATGGATTTTTGTTTTTCTGAATATCCATTCTAACCAACTATGTTTAGGTAACTAAAAAATTTCATGTTACAATTATTTAATCGTCACCAATGAGAAGGGTTTATTATGACGCAAGGAGAGACCACCAACGGCCATGATTTTCTGTGAGCACAAGATCATACAGTTCACAACACATATCAAAATAAAAGAGTACAACAGAACATGGATCACACCCCGTTCATTCATTAAAGGTCTGTTCATTATATTCATAATGGTTGGACTCATAAATCCCCACAGAAGAAAAAAGCATACCCACCCTGCATGATACACTTTAAGGAGAGACGAAGTAAAACCCCACTTGGATGATCAACTATCGAAGTTCTTCTCCACGCACCAAGAACAGGGAATGTGTGGCTTGCTGGGGAGGAACATCAGGGACTCCATTGGTGAGAAAGAAGGTTTGGCACTGGCGGACCTCTTGTCTTAAGAAGGGACACTCTAAATGCACTGGGAAGAAAAGGAGGCCGGTGAAGAATAAGAAGAAGAAATTCACGTGCGATATATAGATAAGATCCCATTGTTAAGAGATATAAGGATTTGAATGGATTTGAAGTCAGATCATCGTTTCACCACACGGTTGGGTGGTTACACACAATTGAATTAATTGTTATTTAATGAGTCCTATAGAAAAAGGTGGTCATAGTTGTGATTTTAAAGGATTTTATATAAACAGAGGGGTACAATACACAGAATCACAACTGGGTCCATTGAGGGTCGCCCCACCATTAGGAATTTAAAAATTTATTAAGGGCTCAAATATGGCCTTGAACCATTTACAAAAGGTTAAAAAAGTCTAAAAGTGGTGTTAGAGGAGAACTTCAGAAGAAAAACCTGACAAGGCTGTAATACACAGAACGATCTCACCGATCGTGTACCATCGGTCGGTTGCACACCGAAATTGCGTCCTCCACCGAGGCACCTCGTTGGGATTCAGAATTTGGTTAAGGGATGGGCAATGAGGTTCGGGCCATTACATCAACATATTGAAAGCATCCTCCCAATATAAATTCTAGTAATGTTCAGATACCTTGTTATCAGTGTTATCTCTGATTTTTTTCATCAAATTGATAGATCAATTTGGCCGACGTCTGCACAATCTCTTCCACCGTTATCGTTTTCCCATTGAAACCTCTTATCATGATAATATGTTGCATGAGAATTCATTATTCATGCTCCCCATTAGTATCCACATGAATTGGTTAACCATTCAACCTTTTTTTGAATCTAATTTAGAAGTATTAAAACACATGACCTTTTCAAGAATCACTTCCTCTGAGTGTATAAGAAGGTAACATGGATCTTTTGTGGCCCCTATGATAGTATCCTGCACTATGCCAGCCGTGAAAACAAACAGTTCACCCTCATCACCTTCCTTAACCTCTTGAGGTGCATGAGGAGGGGAAACATAAATCTCCAGGACATCCTAGTTATGAGTATGATCTTCCATTGCATCATCTTTATTAACTGGTCTTTGATACTCTGGCCATGGGTCTTTAGCCGATCTAGATCCACACACCATGTCAATATCCTTCTTCTATGATTTTTTAAAAGCATCTCCATTGAGTACATTATTCCCATCATTTTTAGCTGATCTAGTATCTATAGGATTTGGGAGATATGAGTAATCCTTACGAAATTTGGAATTTCTCCTCTTACAAACAATGAAACTGCCTAGATCCCAATGTTATTTTTTCCCTTCTTCCTACTTGGGTTGGGGATCTCTCTTCTGGATCCTCCCAGTGAGATTTCCTCCTAGGGAAGGCCATCACATTCTCCCTACCCAGGCTCCATCCATGAGGGCCAGTACTCTCTATTTGACATAGGATCTATAGAGTCAAATACTAGGCCAAAAAACGATTACAGATGTTAACCAAGGGCAGGATCATGTTCTGATTAACTCTTCCCCCAGCATTCCTCCATTACCCTGGTACACCCGGTGATCTTATTGCATTTGGTACTCCCTACATCTGCACATTCCACTACATTTTCCCTATTGCCTCAATATCCATTCTTTCCATAGCAACTTCTTCATAAGATGAAATCCTCAGAGACTTTGATGCACTGGTACCCCCTGACCCTGAAACAACCACTTCAAGTCCTTTAATCCATTGATCCACAATCTCAACACCAATATAATTAGATGCATACTCTTGTATTTCCACTCTGTTCGCATCATGAAGAACCACATTTCCATCCCTTGCACTAACATTGTGAATCCAATCATTACAGAAAGATGATTCGGCCAGGTCCTGCCTCATTCTACTAAAGATATGAGAAGCTCTCGGGTTTTTCTGATACACCATAGCCTTCTTCATAGGTTAGGTTGAGACAATCATGACCTTAGAGGCCACATTGCCGATCCCTGGGATACTTGTAGTAAACCCCCCTCTGCACCTTCGCCTCCATTAATATCCAAAGTACTAAGCTGCTTCTCTAACACCTCTCTATCATACACCTCAGAATCCATGACATAGACACTGTATCTCTTCTTCAAAGCCATTTGAGATACCCTCAGACAAATTTCTAATGAATGTACCATCAGTTTACATGTGGAACAAAAATATTTTCATGATTCATATACCACCTATAGCTTGCAGCAATATTCCTTACCCAATGAGATCCACACAGAATTGAATAGATTTTTGGATGCATCCATTTCCATGAAAACACACAGATTAACCAGGTAAAATAGAGCCTTAGTCCGACTATCTGAACACATATATCTAATGATTATATTTCCTTGAATTTTCATAACAAATGGATTTTGGAATGGGATGTGGAGATTGGGAAAGTGTAGCCACATGGACAATTTAGGAGTAACAAACTTCATATGAAAATCAAAGGACTATCAGAGTAGGTAGAAGTTGAAGTCATTGAATCTGCGAGGAGCATATTCCCGTGCCTTGATGAGGACCACCTCCAAAGAAAAACTAATCATTATGTGCATGTTATCCAAAATACACATCGTCACCCTATCTTCCATCTCCCAGGTGCCGAAGACATGAATTTCCAAAAAAACAAGGGGACCAACACTACTTAATCAAGACAATCACAGTATTCTTCTGTATATTCGAGGATGCTGAGAACTCTGTAGTTGATAACGGATGATTAGTGCACCAATCAGGCAGATCTGAGACCTTTGGTTTGAGTGGATCATGAGGGAAATTTTATCCTCATAATTTTTATTTCAATATTAGTAACCAATGATTGAATTTTCAAAAAACAAATACCAAAATCTAATATCAGAATAATATTTAATATAACATCCTCTATAAAAAGTGAATGGAAAACTGAAAAGGTCACAAAAACTAGGATTCTAACAAGGAAAAAATTATTGGAAAATTAAAATACGTACAATGAAGAGAATTATAACTATCATATTCTAATGTTGATGGATACAATATGTGGTCATTATAATGATAATAATCTCGAAACCATAAATTTTTAATGGGTTAAAATGTCATATATTTTCTATAAGAAAAATAAATAAATAGTGTAATTATTTCAATATCATTTTCCTATAGTTGGGAAATTATATTACTATATATGCTAAAATCATATACAAGTATAATTACATGAATATTATAATTTCGGCCTTTAATATGTTTCTACCAAAAAATCATTTTTTCTCCAAATGAAAAGTATATTGTTTTTCATAAATGAAGCACTAGATTCAATATTCAAGGAATAAAATAATCCAAAAAATATTGATGGCATTATTATATGTTCTTGAAACACTAAAAAAACAATATGTTTAGTTCAATATAAGCTAAGTCTCTAAAAACAAATAATCCATTATATGATTAAAAACAACTTTAATACAAAAATTCAATAGTAATGCCCAAAGTTCAATAAATATCATTCAATAGATAGAAATCCTTAAAATTACTCAGCTATATTTTATTCTATGATTGAAACAAAAAAGTTATAATTATTTGATCATATAGTATTCCATGAAAAATTTAAAAATTTTACTCCTAGTAACATCAATCACTCTTAATTTTTTATACCAAAATGTAATTTCCCAAATAACATTATCTCAATGATATGCTGATTATTTCCATAAATAACCAGAATAACTATATATCCATAATAAAATCATATATGAATCCAAAATATATCTCAAACATTATTACTCAAATAAAATCGAATTGTATTTTTGTGACAATATTTATATGGAGTTCCTAAAAATAATAAACGACATTAAGAGTAACATTAATCACATAATAAAAAAATCATTTTCTAATACCACGATTATCTATTATATATATCATATGTTCCCAAAATCAACCCAACATTTATCCATCACATATTTTAAATAAATAAATGATATTTAATATGAACCAATAAATCACATAGACCAGTGGTAGTAAATTCACCCTAATCATCCTTTGGTTGTGGGTTAAATACTCATGGCCCTATCATATGTGACATGTTGTTGCCCATCTTATGGGTTTTCATTTGTTTCAAAAATGATAAATCATATAAAATTCATAAAAATATGAGAAACATTAAAAAAGTTAATGATATTATATTTATCATTAAATAAAATGTTTTATTATTAATGTTCTTTCATTGCATTCATTATTCATCTCAAAATGGAATAACCCATAATTACCTAAAAACGAAATGTCTCAAGAAATATCACACCCATTAAAATTTGATTACATAAATTGAAAAAATTAGTTTCAAAAAAATTTGTATTTTTATAAAAATTGAAATAAAAAATCCATGATTTTATCTTCAATTATAATTTTTTCTAATCCCTTATCTAATACAAACTATAAGTACCATGCCTTAATAATTATATCTTCACGTGTTTTTGAGCATGAATTCACATTCTTATATTCCTAAATATCATATAGGTTTACTATTTTAGAAAAATAGTAAAACAATATTTCAATATAAACCCATATGTTACATGTGTATAGTTATACATAGTATCAATTTTTCAATAAAATAAATATAATTGAAACAAAACACAATTTCTCTTTATGATAAATATTAATAATTTTCTATTAATCCCTTCCTCATCCCAAGTCTTCCTTAAATCATATGATTTTTTTTAATGAATGGGATGAGTACAAAATTATCATATAGGGATATAAAATAATGAAGACCATTAGTCTAGTTAATTCCCATAAATATATTTTGTTAAAAACATAGATTTTAACCATGAATGTGAATAATCTTATCTAAAAGGTCATTATTTTGTCTTTTTTAAATCTATTTATTTCCAGGAAAAATTCATTAGAAATAATATAACATTCATGTTGTTTATTTAAAAAATTATCGTCATAAAACCTTTACACAACCATCACAAAAACTAATTTCAAATTTGAATAACCCTAAGGTCGACATCCGATATAATTTTATATAGAAAAAATCACTAGCCAATACATTTGAGTGATTTTTGGGAATAACCATCATATAATATATACATGCCTTACCCGACACTATTTGGGAACAACCATAAAATATATTTTCTAAAGACCAAATAATGAATAAACCCTTTGAATGTGGTTTTGAACCCATTATTGAAAAAAATATGGATACCAAAATACCAATTTTTTTGTAAATCACATTATTACTCAAATAACCCCCACATAATAATAAACCAATTTTATTTGAAAATAGATAAAAAAATCTAAATTTTACATTAAACCAATTATTTGTTATAAAAGTGGTGAATTTTTATCATTCCGTATATGTTAAAAAACATATCTTTTAAAAATCATAAAATGATCAGAAATTTGAATCTTTAAAGACAATATTTTAGAATGATACTATTTAAATATATACATAAAAAGATTCTTTTTCAAAAAAAATTGAAGCAAATTAGAAAATTAATTTTTAATAAATTTCACCTACTAAAATTATAATGAATCATTTTAAAAACATTTTCATGAATGAAATTGATTTATAATATCAATTATTTAAAAATTTAAAAATTTTCTTTTTATTTAAAGAGTCACTTACCTTGAGTCTAATTATTCACATAAAATTATTATTTACCTTAATAATAAACATAGATTTATTATTTTCTTTATTAAGAATCTGTTTTGACTTTATTATTCATTTATTTCACTTCTTACCATGTTATGACATTTATTCATGTATCAATGTTCACATCTGGTGTTTTGACGAGATTCAGAACAGGAGTCAAAAATAAAATTGGTGTGATGTCTTTAGTAAAACATATCATTATTCAATATTAAATGGATTTAAAGTCATTAAATTATTGTTATTATATAGTAGATATATTATTAAATATATCTACCAAATATTTTTATTAAAAATTGTGTATTTTACAATCATGGAGACTGTAGGTTGTACGTACACATGAGTAACACTATCAATTTTCACTAATAAATATAAAAATATGGTAATAATTATTTTAACAATAATGTGTGTTAATAATATAAAATAAATCATATTAATTAATTAAATATACACATATATATATCAACCATGTTATGTGGTCATGAAAAATAAATCACATTTCTTTGTGGAGAAAATAATTGACACGTACGCACGAACGACTTTATTATTTCTATGTGCATCGAATGATAATAATGTGAATGATATATAATATTTAAATATTGATAAATATTTCAATAATATCATATATAAATATTAATTACATTATTAAATGTAGTATTGAGAGATTGTGAGGGGAAAAATATCGGTTTATAAGGTGGTATTCCATTGTACATAGAAATGATTAATTATTTTCTCATTGGATGGAAGTGTAGACGGATATTGTAAA
Source organism: Viscum album (assembly GCA_963277665.1). Taxonomy (NCBI): domain Eukaryota; kingdom Viridiplantae; phylum Streptophyta; class Magnoliopsida; order Santalales; family Viscaceae; genus Viscum; species Viscum album. The sequence goes on from OY728140.1 coordinate 933,476,468, forward strand.
CTAAGTGGAAATAAACATTTAAGTATATGTATGAAATTGTATTTTTTATTTAATCATTGAAGAATATTTTTTAGGAATTTGTAACAATAATCAAAATTGAAACACATGTAGAAAAATGATACATCTTCTTCAAATGATCTATATTTCTTAACACATTAAGACCACTAAGTTTAGTGTTATGCCAAAAATAAGGCCTCTATAATGTAAGAAATGATTTTTATGTTATTTTGTATGATATTGGTTAAACAAAAATGTTTTTGATGTGTGAGGGATTGATATGAAGGGGTTCCCTTTTGTAAGAGAGGGGAGGGGTACTTTCAGAATTTATCAATTTTATAAAATATAATAATAGTATTGTAGATCCAAAGAACTATAACTGACCCTTAAATTCAAATGGGATGACATATATTACCATATATTATCCCATTTTTCTTAATGAATACTTTTTATGATTTTTAAATAAATTAATCAAATATTTATTCAATATAATATCATTTTTGTCAAATTATATACAATTCACTACTTTAACATTTAAACAAATCAAAAAAAGGAAAATTTAGAATATAATTCATTAAAACCTGCATAATGTTTTATGTTGATATATAAAATTTACTTTACATGTTTTCTCAGTCAAAATATGTCAACCAAAATATTTTTAAAAATGATAATTTTATTTTTGTGTTAATTTAATAGATAATATATTAGTTTGTGTAAAAATTTAACGTAAATAAATATTCAAAAAAAATTAATGATATGTTATGATGATGTAGAAAATTATTTTACATTTCAAAATAATATTTATAGTATAATATATCCTCTACATAACACCATATTCTAAATATTAAACTTTTTGAAAAAATGAGTATGACATTTTTGACATTTAATTAAATAAAATACCTTCATGGCCATAATTAATTTATAAAGCAAAAAGGTGGTCATAACTAAGAGCTTATAATTATTATGGAATAATTTTAATCATAAAATAAATTTTATTCATGATATAATTTAATGTAATGGTTTTTATCATTTTAATTGAAATCATTTTATTTTATTAACGTTAATTAAATAATTACTTTATCATTATTGTGATAGAATTTTATTTATTTATTTATTCTTAAAATTTAAAAATAAATTACCATGTTGATTAAAAATATTTAATTTTTAAAATTAATATTTATTGTAGAATATATATTTTGAAAACCCATATATAAAAAATGTTATACTTATTAAAAACAATATTGTAAACTGGTTCACTGTCTTTTAAATAAAATATTATAACATACATAATGACAACTATGTGGATATAAATGTTCTTAAATTATACACAAGGATTATTATGATAAAAAAGTAATCATGTTATAAAATTTGGACATGTTTTATGTTAATTTGTTAACATTTGTAACTTTATTTTTACCCTTAATTTTCTGATTTATACTTATTTGTGGTAATAAAAATAAATATGTTTACTATACATATTGTCTAAAAATAAAGGCACACATTCACTAAATTTAAAAATTATGATTAATAACATCAAATCCATATTTTAAAACTCAAAATACATATTTTACAGAATGATGTTTACAAATAAACTGAAAAAATGAAACAAAACCACTTTTTTGGGAAAAATGGCTTTTTTTATATAATATTTTTTTATAAAAAATTAAAATATAAAATCCAATTAACAAAGTATTGGATCTTTTGAAATTATAAGGAAATAATTAAATTTTAAAAATAATAAAAAACATATTTTTACCTTGTAAATTAAACATTCTATTTAAAATAAAACCAGTATTTTTCACTATTCATTAAAAAATTAATATTTTTACATATGTATCAAAACATCATCTTAAGATAATTTTGTCACTATGAAAAAAAATGAAATTAATTTTTGATATAAATTTTCTAAACAATGTATAAATTATTTATAATATTAATTCATAAAATTCTAGAAACCACATTTAAAAAAATGTTCTTATGATTAAAATGACTGGGAAAAAATGTTTTATTTTTATCTAATCATTTGAAAAATGATATTTATATTTATTAGAATATATATATCTGTAATATATATTATTTATTCTTATTAATACGCACATATTTTATAGATTTTTTATAATAGTCACATTGAAATAATAGTATTCCCTTTTTTTATGTTTTCTATGGAGTATTTTGTATATTATTGAACAATGTGTTTCCCTAAAAAATCTCAGGTTTTAACAGTTTGTATGTGCATTCTTAATACTCTACATAGATATAATATTCATTATCCATAATTATATTTTATTTATGGTTATAAGTGGGATTTAATATTTTTATTTATATTTCATGACAAAATCATGATTATTAGACAAATGTTTCTTATTTGTCTTCTACCTTCCCATACATTATAAAATGATAACATTAAAAGTGTGTACATGTGGAATTCCACATCCATGATGTGATGTGATATGTTATTCAATTCCTATTTACATGGATGGTAAAAAAAAGATATATTTAATGAATTTATATTATATTTCATACAAAAATGATTCTAGAAAGGTGAATTATAATTTACCTTTCCATTATTTCAACCATCAAAAAGAGAAAACATTACATGTGTGTATGTAAATACTATGGTCTCAATGAAGTGGTGAAATTATTTTTTCATCGTTGATTTATATGAAAGGTTATTAATCTGTATATATGGAATATTTATGACACTAATGTCATGATTATGATTCTAGAGAAAAATATACCGCGACCAAGGGAAAATTCAAAGATCCTCACAATAAAATATGAAATGAAAATAAAATAAGTTTTCAAAATAATATAAATTTAAATGAATAAATTGATAATCAAAAAATAATTTTAACTTATTATGTAATGATTAATAGTATGTTATATATGATGACTATTTTGGAATATTTAAATGATAAATATATATTTATTATATAGGAATTTTGAATGCACATGGTTCAAGATGATATTAGTGGTATGGTTTCAAGTTTCAATATCATATAATTTTGTGATCATCTACTATAAATGTCTATTGATAGTAATTATAATTATGATATAAACTAATCACAATATATTATATTTTCCTCAAGTTATTCATTAATTTCCAAACTCAATTTCCATTTCTCTCTCTTTAGAAGTGAAAATTACATGGATTTTTTTAATAAAAAATGGGATTATTTCATCTTTAGATGGCTGAAATTTTCTTCCATGTTCTTGTTCCTTATAATATTTCCCATTATTTTAATATCTAAAATTAAATAAATATTTAATGTAATTTTTAAAATTATTCTAATTTTATTTGAAAAGCATAAAAATAAATTTTTACAATCTTTTCTAAAATGGTTATTAATGACTTTATATAAATGGTGTGAATGAATTATTTATTATAACAATTACTGCATGAACATGTGTACGACCATAATGAATTTTATTTTAATTGATGTCTCAATTTTTATTATGAATGGTAATTCACAATAAACAATTATTTCTATAAATTCCATAGTTTTTTTAATTACACCAAAAATAATATATTCCTTATTTCATAAAAATGATAAATTTAAATTTTTACGAATTCTTTTCAATGATATCATCCTTGTGTATTTTTTCGTTTCACTAGTGAAATGATCATACTATATCATTGGCTTTTATTCTAGATTTTTTTTTTAATTTTTTAATTATTATTCCATGAAAAATATTTCATTCCAATGAGATAATTATTTTATGATGAAATTATTATAAAAAATAATTATTTTACATGATAATTCTATAATGAAATTATGGAATGAAACCCATTAACATTCCATGTAATATGATATATTGAATTTATGAATGTTTTATAAATGTTGAGAACCAAAATGTATGGTTTAAAAGTTTTGGCATGTGGATCATAAAATATATATCCCTTCAATTAATTATCTAATCAATGATATCTCATGAGATAATAAGTGACGAAATTGGTACTTAAACTAGTTTAGTAAGGGACACATTCCAGTTTGATAATCATAGGAGTGAATTTTTATTATGAAGTGATGTATTGAGTAGTGAACCCAATTCAATGTGTTAGTATTGGCAGTGACCGTTGACTAAAAAAGGATTGTATATTCTTATGTTCATGCAAAAATCGTATGTCCAATAATTATGATATTTTCTCAAACATCCTAATTGATTATTTATGATTACACACACTAATTAATTCTTTATTTTTCATGAAAAATCCTTATGAGATTATTTATGATTAGAGTTATATTTCTATCTTGAAATAAAATTTTTAATTTATTATATCACTATAAACTTATTCTCATCCTTTCATAACTTATCATCATTGATTGATATCTATTATTTTTAAAGTTACATACCATTTAATCTCAAGCTTTTATATGCATCCTTTAACTAGGATCTGAATTATGGTTTTAGATATTTTATATATAAGGAGTTTACGTTATTGGATTATATTTGTGGGAGATATTTAAGATCCATTATAAAATAAAATGATTATATATATAGTTCATAGAGACACTAAAACATTTTAGATCTAGGGTATGTATTTTTATGAGATGAATTGTATATTATATATAAAATGATGTTATTTTTATATTTGAAATTCATAGGTCATCTCAGACATTATATATTAGAAAGTGAGAAATTGAGAAGAAAGTTCAAGTATCTATTTTTAAAAAACAATGTATTTTATATAAAAAAACAAATATTAATTTAAATGTCATTACATCATTTTGGTGAAATAAATTATATATTAAAAAAATATGCAAAAAGACAGTAATTGATAACTTATATAGGAAACATGGAACAAAATTTATCTAACTCAGTGAAATAACTTCATTGTTTCCACAAAGATCAAACCCCTTTGTAATTTTACATAATAGTCATTCTTCATAACCGTGGAAAATGAAATGTATGAATATGATGATCTGGAATGATCAATAATTTTAAATAACAAAAATATATAATCATTACATGAAAATAAGGGAACATGAACATGAGAATAAAATTCAAAGGTCATTCCCGAATACCAATGATCAGAAACATGAGACCTGGGTTAATGATTGGTAGTTAATAAGGAATTATTAAAATGATTGTAACACCCCATGATTTAATGAAGAATATTATTTTAATTCCGTTGATGTCTTGTGTTGTACGCTACACCAAAATTAGCTTGTGTTATACATGACACCGTATTAGCTTGCAGTATGTGCAACACTATTATTGGCTCCTGTTACACACAATTTAAAGTTCATTTTGTAGAAATTATTCTACACAACATTAAGTATAGATTTTTTTATTTAAAATTATGAAATATGTTTTGAATTATGTTATACGAAACACCAAAGCGATATTGCACTACACGCAACCCTGACCTGGCTTTCATTACACGCAATCGAACCTTCCTCGATAGTGTTTATTGTACGCAATGCGGGTTTTCACTAAACAACGATATATGGTTATAATATTATAATGTACTATCCGTGATGAATATTATTAACTACATTTTAAATTTTATAACATTATTTTTCATCTTACTCATTTTCTATAACATGCTATGAGAATAAAATAAATTTTTCATGTAAAATAAGTTTTTTTTAAAAAAATGCAGTTTTGCCGCCTTTTGAGGGTGCACCCACATTAAGACTAGATTTTGACATGTTTATATGTTAAATTTTAAAATATAAAATTATTCTTTGGAAGTAGGATATAAAATTTTACCTTGGATAAATATTTCATATTATTCTTATAACTTTCATATTTTAATGAATAGTAAAAACACGCTATATTTTAATTAAAAACAAATTTTTCATCTTAATAATTTATGTGGTTAAATTATAATATTTAATGGTTTTAAAGTATAAATAGAATATATTTTTTCCATTTAATATAATGTATGTCATTAGCATTGATTTTACATTGAATTCATTGGTTAAATCAATTCAATCTTTTGCAATGTTTTAAACAAAAACCCGATTTATTTTGACAACGGGATTAATTTTAAATTAATTAATGAAACATCTATGTATTGAATTTGGAAAAATGGATTCCATATATGAAATAAGTGGGTCAAAATTATATTAATAAACTACTTTTTATTTTTGGGAATTATGAATAGCAACGAAGGTAAATTTTATTTACAATAGTAAAATGTAAATCGGGTAATTAAGGGAAAATATAATATTATAAAATAACCCTAACACATGTCATAATACAATTTGATGATATATTTTGTCCTAAGTTATATTTAGGTCTAAATGGAATCCATTAGAACCCACTTGGAGGTGATTAAAAACATTATTTTATTTTATTTAAACGAAAGTGAAATATGTCTCACTCAAACTTTTATAATTAGAGTATTATTAATATAAGGTTATATAGAATATAAATTCGTTTAAAAATACTCATTTGAAATCTAAAATGTTTTTATTTGTCATGGTAATTTATTTGTAATTTTTAACAGTTATTTAATTACCGTATTATCTTATACATTAATGATGCAAAAAAAATTTATTTAGTGAAAAAATCAATAATATTGTTTTTATAGAAATATTAATACATATTAAAGTGCTCAAAAACCTGATAAAAACATATATTTAGTGTATATATACACCATAATCATCCAATGACCTAATATATTACCCTTTTTAGTCTTATAAAAGTGGTAATGACACATATATTATATTATCTTATATGATGTCAAAGTTGTCACCTTCATAATTTAATGAGGATAACATTTTACAATTTGGGTGTTTTAGAGGATAAATCCAAATAAATGTATTCTTATGAAATATATTTTATTTATATTCGTCCTAGTATTTTATTTCTAATTTTTATTCAACAAATAAATATATTTAATAATTATACAAAATGATGTAGTAATTATTTTATTAAGAGAAATATCAAATAAATGGTTTTACAAATAGTAAAATAAATATTATATGAACTATTTAATGTTCTACACTAATTTTATTAATTACTATGACATGTTAGGAACCTATTAAAAATTTTAGTTCTAATATATCCTCTATTTGGATTTTTTTTAAATTCAAATAAATGAATAGTTTCAAAATTGACAATATTGTTATTTTATAAAAATAAAATTTTATTAAATTGTTTAAAAATCACAAAAATATTTAAAAATTATAAATTGAAATTTATATAGTCTAAAATTTCATAAATTATCTAATTATGGATAATTAATAGCACAAAAGTTATTATTTATAACTATTTAATATTTATGAACCTTATTACCACAAATAAAATTTAATAGATTAAAGAAGGATAAATCAAGTTGATAATGTTTAAAATGAATTCCCTACATGTTTAAATTTTATTGGTTGATGTGATTACAACCCTATATCTTCTAATCTTAGAATATGAGTAATTTTTAGTGTTTTTTTGGTGGGGTAAGATTTATTATAAATTAATATTTTTAAGATTTCCAAAGGTGCCCCTCTCCTCCTTTATAAAAAGGGAACCCCTTGCCACTTCACTTCACACCATTTTGTTCCTAGAAGCTCAGAAAAACCCGGAAAATTCCTCTTCTCAACCTCTCTAGTTATATCATATAGGTTCTGGTATTCTCAAAAGACCAACCCTAGTGCCCTAAGAAGAAGTTTAAAGGAGGTGCGTCGAAGAAGAGGTAATCTCTTCTACCGATTCTTTCAACTTTCATTCTTCTTCAACGTCTTCTTATTTAGTTGTTTCATTATAAATTAATAACTTCAGTATCACTAATATACTGATATATTATTAAAAATATGAAACGACCCCATTTCACCTTCTATCCATCCTACGGAAAATGAAATCACCGCGCATGCGTACGTACGGAATACCGTCTCCACGGTGTTGTGTAATTTGTTTTCCGAACACCACCTTACTTGGATTGGTATAATGGTTTAAAGAATAACTATATATAGTTATTATAAAATCATACTGATTCTGATATATTGTATCATCCACTCCAATTCAATTCAATAATTATGGGAATGATATCATCGCTCGTGCATACGTACGGACTACCATCTCCACGACGCGGTGAGATTCATTCTCAATGTTAACCATTGAAGAATGATTATAAAGTATATATAAGCAATAATAATGAAATATATGACATTATAAAGATACTTTATTTATGTATATATATATATATATGTGTGTGATCTACTTACTTCCATTCAATTCAATAAGTAAAGGAAAACAGCGTTCATGCGTACGTACGACATACCGTCTCCATGAATAGTGTGTTTGATTTCATTTATCAATATATAATATATATATATATATACTGAATATAAATGATATATAAATCATGTTTTACATTTTCGATGTATGGAAATCATGATATAAGTAATAATAATATCAATAACAACAATTCCAAACACGTACGATAAATGAAACAATTTTACCCAAAACACAAATTTAACTTGGAATTGGCAAATGAACGGGAAATATAAATGCCTATGTGAACAATATATGATATAATAACAATGAATATGATTCTGTAATATGTCAATGACATTATTTAAATCATTATACACGAGTTTCGGATACATACAATGCATATCAGACATAAGTTAAGGGATAATTAATCCAATCTCATTCTTATCCGATATTGTTTATTCGTAAGTATTTACTAGGGTTATGTTTACTATCCATGTCCATATGTTCTCAAAATGTTTTCATAAAATGTTTGCTTTATGTCCATGTATTTTTAAATTCATTCTTACCCTTTTTTTACTTTTACCACATCATATGGAAGGAATCTTTCTTTTGTTTACCAAATGAGGTACTTTTTGACTTATCTGACAAAAGTACGAGAAGAATGTTATTTTTAACATATATGGCGTGAACGTATTTTTACGGTTTAATAATTCCTCATTTTCATGAATCATACTCTACAAGATTTTATGACTATTTTCAATAAAATACTTTTCTTTTAAAATTGCATGGAATTTTGTGAAAAGAAAATTATTTTGAAGAAGAAAGGATATTTTTCTCAAGAATTAATTTCAAGTGTTTTGTCAAAACCATTTTACATATAAGATGACATTATTTCATATGTGTATGTTTCAAGTATAATGTCTCTATGATTTATATGGTTTCACTTTTCTTATAATGAAATATCCATTTTTTATATGGATTATGTGATAATTGGATGATGTTTATGAAACCCATTTTATTTTATTTTGGGTTATGATGAATGTTTTAAGTTTATTTTGTGGAAAAAGTAAGAATGATTTCATTATGAGATGGGTGAGACCCATATCTCTCACCAATGCATTGGGTAAAGATTTATATCTCATGAGATAGACGTGCCTGGAAAGGTAAGTTAATATGATTCAGTAATACAGGAATGGAACGAGGAGTGAACTCGATCCAGAAAGGGACTTTGTCCACTAAGATGGTCTTGGTAGAAATGCCTTGGAAACTATGGAAATCATATCATATGCTTAATGGTTTCCACAATCCCATGTTTTATTCCCATGCTATATTATCATTATTAATTTTTCTTTATGATCTATGCCTTATGTACAACCGTGTTTTATGTCATTTGTCAAGGTTTTGATGTTTAAACATTATGTTCGTGTTTTTAAGTTCAATTGTATAAGATTTCTTTTATTTTATCCATGGTTACACTTACTGAGCATTTGAGCTCACCATTTTATATGTTTTTATTTCCCCAGGATTTAAGGAAAGCATTTAGGTAAGAAAACAAAAAGGGAATGATCTTTGTGGGAGATGTTGAAGATCTTCAACAACTATTAGAAGATTATGTTCTGAGTTTCCAAAGACACTAAACTATTATGGTCTTTTGGTGTTTGGTTTTGTTATATATTAATTATTCCACAAAAGTAATGTAATGTCCATGTATGTCATGCTTTGGGTCTCTACAGTTGGTATTAGAGGAAGGGTTTAGTTAACCTTTGGAAACTAGGATGCGAATACTTTAGTGAGATCCCTAGAGAAATTTATTAGGTGTGTCAAGGGATGTCCCTAAAGTTAAATATATGTATAAGATATAGTCCTACAATTATGGTAATGATATTAGAATTAAACCTAAGATGTTAAATATTGAAGTTAATCCCCCCTTGATTATGATTTTGGCCTCTCACACTATTCTTTTTTTGGTTTTAGAAAATGGCTGGAAACATGAGGATTCATGATAATTGAGGATATTATCGAAAATGGAATCAAATTCTTCATGAGCTACCAAATGAAATGGAATATGGAGGGCGAAATATTGTTATTATTCCTAATTGGAAATCTCATAATATGATCAATAATCTCAACATTGGTAATATTCTTGACTCAGATAATAAAAGAATGATGGAGTTTAATGATGATCATAGAGGAAAGAAAGTTCAACTTCCCTCATTTCAGTCATGTGGGAAGAGGAATCAAGAATAATGTTTCAAAGGAACTGGAAGAGGGTTTGGTTGTGGAAAATAAGGACACAAAGCTATTAATTGCAAAGGAAAAGGATTAGTTAACACCATGGACAAGGATAATGGTATTTCTATGCATCATCAATGGTTAAATGTTTTAAATATGGAATGTACGAGAATTATGCAAACCAATTCTCTAAGGGAAAGTATCATGAAGAGAATTAGAATGGATGTATGGGTAGTATTTATGTTGATGATGATGAAGAGACTACAAATGATCTGTGAGATAAAATAATTGTTGAACCTCAGTAAATGGTTTAAGAAAGTAGTGGAATGATTTATGTTGTATAGGTAATGGAACTATGCAATAAATACAAATATAATGATTGTTACAATATTGATTTTCCTAAAGTATTTGAAAGTATATTTTACCGGTAACTATCAAAGGATATTAATATATTTTTGGAAAGTAGATTATATGTGCATAATGAAGGTATAAAGAGATAATGAGATTATTTATAGTATTAATGAGCTCATGAATGATATAAGGACAAAGTTATATCATGGTTTGAGTATATAGAAATTTTGGTATTTTGGAATGTGGAAAGAGTTATCATTTGACAACATTCATGTTTTCACTAGTGTTCAATGGGTATTCATATTTCAAAAGAATATATGATTAAGGTATTCACATGACTGGAATGTGACCAACAAGATATATATTTTATGATATATGGGGGATAAATGATGGTATTCACATGCTCGGTAGATGACATTTCTAGTAATTGTTTTCATTATATTATGAGCTTGGATAGAATTATTTCACATAAGCCTAAAGATTGGAAGGAATTATGTTGGACATATGTTAGTATTGTTTAAGGCTATAATTTTTATTATATTATTGATGGAATGTTATAATTGTGTAGTTTACGAAAAAGGACAACATGCAGAACGGGCGACAACCCGTCACGACAGACAAGGCTATGGGAATCAAACCCACAACTGAAGTGTGAAAGGCCTTTACCACCTACCACGGGCCTATAGGAAGTCCCCGGTAATAGAAGAGAGTTTTATTATATTAAGTGGTATGATATATGAAGTATATGTCCCTTTTAGGAACCATATACGATTAATCTCACTATATATGGACTTATGTATATAACTTTTACTATCCATTTGTTTGAGACATATAGAATGACCTATAATTATATCACATGATCTGCTAAAACTTCATGAATGTCATATTTATCTTCATTTCTTTAAGAGATGAAGTGGAAATTTTCCAAGGAACGACCAAATGTGACACTGTACCAAAATCAAGAAAGTATTTCTTCTAAATCCAATTTCTTAAAATTTAGGGAAATGATCTTGAAAACCAAAAATGTTGTCCTAGTGCCCTTATATCCGATGAATCATATGGTACCTTAGATCATCAAAAATCTATGGCTTTGTGATTGTTGGATTTTTCATAGCCATGTTCTCTACCACTCTCCATCAAAACATGATGGTTAGATTTCTCTTCCATATCCATATTTTCACCAATGTTCGTCTATGTGGAAACCTAGTGATTAGTTAATTTGGGTAACCATAACGTTTCATACTTTACTTTTTAAATATTGGTTTTGGTATTCCTTTTTACGAAGTGGGTTTTTATTAAAAAAACATTCGAGTAGTAAACCATTTATAACCCCAATGAATTTCGAGGCCGAAATTCATTTTAAGGGGGTAGAGTGTAACACCCAAAGATTTTATGAAGAATATTCATTTAATTTCGTCTATATCTTGTGTTTTACGCTACACTAAATTTAGCTTCTGCTATACGCGACATCGTATTAGCTTGCTGTATACACAACACTATTTTTGGCTCGTGTTACACACAATTTCATGTTCGTTTTATAGAAATTATTCTACGAATCATTGAGTATAGATTTTGTTTAATGTATAGATGAAATAGTTTTTGAATTATTTTATACGCAACAATAAAGTGATATTTCATTATACACAACCCTGACCTGGCTTGCATTACACGCAATCAAGACGTTCCTCGATATCGTGTGTTGTACGTAATATCGAGTTTCACTAAACAATGATATATGGTTATAATATTATCACGAACTAACCGTTATGAATATTATTAACTACAATTTTAATTTTATAACATAATTATTATTCTTACTCATTTTTTAGAACATGGTATGAGAATAAAATAATTTTTTTCGGTAAAATAAGTATTTTTCATTAAATGTTGTTTTACTGCCTGTTGATGGCACACCAACATTAAATCTAGTTTTTGACATGTTTATAAGTTCTATTTCAAAAATTAAAATTATTATTTGAAATAATTATATAAAATTTTACCTTGGATAAATATTTCATATTATTCTGATAACTTTCATATTTTAATGAATACTAAAAACACGCGATATTTTAATTAAAAACAACTTTTTTCATCGTAATAATTCATGTTGTTAAATTATAATATTGAATGGTTTTAAAGTATAAATGGAATATATTATTACCATTTAATATAAAGTATGTCATTACCATTAATTTTAAATTGAATTCATTGGTTAAAACAATTCAATCTTTTGCAATGTTTTAAACAAAAACCAGATTTCTTTCGACAACATGATTAACATTAATTTAATTTCTTCAAATTCTGTGTATTGAATTTAGTAAAATGGATTCCATATTTTAAATCACTGGGTCCAAATTATATTAATATAATACTATTTATTTTTGGGCATTATGAATAGTAACGATGGTAAATTTTATTTACCATAGAAAAATGTAAATCGGGTAATTAAGGGTAAATATAATATTATTAAATTATCATAACACATGTATTAATACAATTTGATGATTATATTTCGTCCTAAGTCATATTTTGGTCTAAATGGAATCCATTAGAATCCACTTGGAGTTGATTAAGACCTTTAGTTTATTTTATTTAAAGGAAAGTGAAATATTTCTCACTCAAACTTTAATAATTAATGTATTTTAAATATAAGGTTATACAGAATATAAATTTGTCTATAAATACTCATTTGAAAGATAAAATGTTTTTCTTTATCATGGTAATTTATTAATAAATTTTAAGAGTTATTTAATTACCTTATTATCTTATACATTAATGATGCATAAATTATTTATTAATTAAAAAAATCAATAATATTTTTTTTATTGAAATACTAATACATATTAAATGGCTCACAAACCTGACCAAAACATATTGGTAGTGTATATATATACACCATAAGCATCCAATGACCGAATATATGACCCATTGGATTCTTATAAAAGTGATTATGACACTTATATTATTTTATTTTATATGATGTCAAAGTTGTCAACTTCATAATTTAATAAGTATAACATTTTAAAATTTGGGTTTTTTAGAAGATAAATCCGACTAAATATATTCTTATGAAAGATATAAGATTTATCTTAATCCTAGTATTTTTTTAATTTTTATAAACAAATAATTATATTTAATAATTATACACAATGTAGTAGTAATTATTTTATAAAGAGAAATATCAAATAAATGGTTTTACATATTGTAATATATATATATATATAAACTATTTAATGTGAGCCACTAATTTTATTGATTTCTATGACATGTTAGGAACCTATTATATTTTTTAGTTTGAATATATCCTCTGTGTGGATTTTATTTAAATTCAAATAAATGAATAGTGTCAATATCGACACTATTGTTATTTTATAAAAATAACATATTATTAAATTGTTTTAAAATACCAAATTTATTTAAAAATTACAAATTGTTATTTATATAGTCTAAAATGTCAAAAATTATCTAATATAAAATAATAACATCATTATTTGATTCATTATAAAGTAATAACATCAGTATCACTAATATACTGATATGTTATTATAAATATGAAACAACCCCATTTTACCTTCTATCCATCCTACAGAAAACAAAATCATCGCGCGTGCGTACGTACGGAATACCGTCTCCACACCGTGGTGTAATATGTTTTTCCAAAACCACCTTACTTGGATGGGTATAATGGTGTGAAGAATAACAATACATAGTTATTATAACATCATACTGATTCTTATATATTGTATCATCCACTCCAATTCAATTCAATAATTTTGGGAACAATATCATCCCTCGTGTGTACGTACGAACTACCATCTCCACGACGTGATGAGATTAATTCACTATTTTAACCATTCTAGAATGATTATAAAGGATATATAAGCAATAATAATGAAATAAATGACATTATAAAGCTACTGGATTTATGTGTATATAAATATATGTCATCAACTTACTTCCATTCATGTCATTAACGAATGGAAAATAGCGTTCATGCGTACGTACGACCTACCATCTCCATGAATGGTGTGTTTCATTTAATTTATCTATCTATTTTATATATATATATACTGAGTATATATGATATATAAATCATGTTTTAAATTCTGGAAGTAAGTAAATCATGATATTTTTAATAATAATATCAAGAACAACAAGTCCAAACACATCCGATAAATGAAACAATTTTACCCAAAATGCTACTTTAACATGGAATTGAAAAATGAACGGGTAATATAAAAACATAAGTTAACCATATATGATATAATAACAATGAATATGATTCTGTAATAAGTCAATGACATTATTTAAATCATTACACCGGAGGTTCGTAAACATACGAATCATATCAAACATAAGGTAAGTGATAACTATTCCAATCTCATTCTTATCCGAGATTTCATATTCGTAAGTATTAGTGGTGTTATGTTTAATATCCATGTCTTTATGTTCTAAAAATGTTTTCATAAAATGTTCACTTTTCTTCCATTTATTTTTAAATTCATTCTTACTCATTTTTTACCTTTACCACATCTTATTGAAGGAATCGTTGTTTTGTTTACCATACAATGTACTTTTTGAATTTTCCGACAAAAGTATGATACGAATTTTATTTTTAACTTATTCGGCGTGAATGGAATTTTATAGTTTCATAATGCCTCATTTTCATGAATCCTATTACAATATTTTATTACTATTTTCAACAAAATACTTTTCTTTTAAAATTGCATGGAATTTTGTGAAAAGAAAATGATTTTGAAGATGAAAGGATATTTTCCTCAAAAATTCATTTCAAGTGTTTTATCAAAACCATTTTCCATCTAAGATGAAATTATTTCATATTTGTATGTTTCAGGTATAATTTCTATATGATTAACATGGTTTCACTTTTCTAATGACGAAATATCCATTTGTTTTATATGGACTATGTGATGGTGGGATGATGTTTATGAAACCCATTTTACTTTTATTGGGTTATGATGAATGGTTTATGTTTATTTTGTGGCACAAGTAAGAATGATTTCAATATGAGATTGGTGTGACCTATATCTCCCTCCAGTGCATTGGATAATGATTTATATCGCTTGACATAGACATGGCTGGAACGATAAGTTAATCCGGTTCTGTAATACAGGACTGGAATGAGGAGTGAACTCGATTCAGAAAGGGACTTTGTCCACTAAGATGGTTTTGGAAGTATTGCCTTGGCTACTATGGAAATAATATCATGTTCTAAATGGTTTCCACAATCACATGTTTTATTCCCATTCTATTTTGTCATGAATAATGTTTCTTTATGATCTATGCCTTATTTACTACCGTGTTTTATGTCATTGATCAAGGTTTTGATGCTTAAACATTATGTTCATGTTTTTAAGTTCAATTGTATATGATTTGTTTTATTTTGTCCATGCTTACCCTTACTGACCATTTGAGCTCACCCTTTTATATGTATTATTTTCCCAAGGATTTAATTAATGGTTTTAGGTAAGAAGACAAAAAGGGGAAGATCTTTATTGGAGATGTTGAAGATCTTTCACCATGATTAGAAGATTATGTTCCTAGTTTCCATAGACACTAAACTATTACAGTCATTTGGTGTCTAATTCTGTTATTTATTAAGTATTCCACAGATGTAATGTGATTTCCATGTACGTCAAGCTCTGGGTCTCTACAATTATAAACAAGGATATGAACCATGTGATATTATCATGGGAATAAAATATTGAATTTGTTGAGAATACATAAACATGTAGTATTATTCTATATATGTAAAGTATTAGTTTTAAAAACACATTTCAACATGTAATGGGGACTACACCTAAGAGGTAGACACACCACCATACCTAGTCACTGCCCTTTCATTATAAGGTATAAATTTCCCTATCTTCCCATAGTGTATCCGGTTTCCCCATCATCCCATAGTAGATATGGTTTCCCCATATTTTAATTGTGGTTCAGGTTTCCCCATTTTCCTATAGTGAATTGGTTTTCCCCATCATCCCATAGTGGGTCAATCTTACTGAATTGATTCCCTTCTTTATCTCATGAGATATTAATATTTACCCCATTCATTGGAGTGAGATATAGGGCCCACCCCTCTCATAATTAAATCATACTACATGAACCATGAGACCTTAAACAATAATATCATAATCCATGAAATTAAATGGATATAATAAACATGTAGGCATATCATAACCTGTGTAAAAAGAGTCAGGTTTAATAATCAATTCATAATATCCTAGCCAGTGAATGGATGTAGGCTTAATAATTATATAAACCATTAAAGAGAAATTATTTTGATATAAATATATACTTTGAATGTGAAACAAGTTTCATAGAAATATAACATATGAAATAGTAATTGGTTTCATAATTATATAACTCATGAAAGTGAAACATGTTTCATAAACATCAAGCCATAAAAATATAAAGAATTAAGAGAAATAATACAGATATGACTATTGGATCATTTCCCAGAAATTTATGAGTAACATTAATGGATTACATTCAAGATATAAAATAATTTTGAAATATATTTTTAAAACGTTTCATGAAGAAAATATCCTTCATTATTTGAAAAATAATTTTTAAAACATAAAACCATTTAAAAAATATTTTCTCCGAAAAAATTTTGTAAACAATTAATGGAGCCTTGAAATCATTTTACAAAAATTTTCCCTAAAAAATAAAAAATTATAAATAAAATATTTTGAAAACATTTAAATGAATTTTGAAAACATTTTGAAAACTATTTTCCTTGAAAACATATAAAATATACATGAAATCTTTTTGAAAAGCATTTTACTTGAAAACTTATATAAGAATCTTGACAAAATTTTGAAAACTGTTTTCCATGAACCCTTAATAAGTAATCTTGAAAAAATTGAATAAATCTTAAATTGAAAATAATTTTAAAGAATTATATAATATTTTAGAACATTGATATCATTTTGATTGAAAAAATATTTTCAAAACATAAAAAAGAAGATTTATAAATAACTTAACACAATTATCAGAAATATTTTTTTGAATACCATATTTATTTAATTTATTTAAATAAAGAAATTTCTAGAATATTCTGAATCTTTTTACCTTATAAAAAATTACATTATAAATTTATAAATGAATAATCAAGGAAATGAGTGTCATAATTGTGGGCAAGTCTGTACATATCAAACCTTCTTTTCACTATAAATGTCTAGAAAAGTTCCATGATCATAAAAAATTGATTCATTTGAAATCTATTTTGAAAAAAGTTAATACATTGGTAAAAATTTCATTTAAACATCATATTTTGTTATTAAACAATTATTGAATACATTTTTTCAAAACATGATTTTAAAATAACAAAAAATTTCGACCAAAAGGATAAGTAAAACAAGATTTTTGTAAATTTATTATATTTATACTATTAAGTACCACAGAGTGGAGAAATAGTATGATTACTTGGATATAACATTCATATATAGATGTTATATAACAATTAGAGTTCATGAGAGATTCATATTAATATTTCATCAATGGACTCATAATCTTAAATAATATCGATACATGATATGATTAATGACAAAAATTATTACCACTTTGGCAATGTTAAATAATAATAAAGTAGAAATAATAACACTAAATGAAGAATAAAATATCATTAAAATAAGGATATTAAAGACATTGAATATCATAAAGAAGTATAGACACCTCATATTATAATATAAGAGTATAGAATAACATGTCTCTGGTAAATTTAGATAACATTAATTTAACAAGTTGTGAACATTTGAAACATAACCCCATGAAATAAAAATCATAAAATGGATTTGTAACTACTGAAAATTTTAATTATAATAAACAAATAATAACTCCAAGTGTAGTATACACACCCCACAAATGAAATGAGTGGTTAATAATTCATGTATCTCATAGAAATAAAAAGTGAGATAAATTTCCATTACATTTAGCATTTAATTTCATAATACATGTTCAAATATAAAATATAATAAATATATGTATATTATGAATATATTATAGAATCATATTCTTATGTCTAATACCATATAACAATTTTATGTGACTTTATATTACCCATTTATTAACAAATCTATATTATTGTTACGTTTTATGTAATATCATCTGTATTTTTTTATATATGTTGACTTGTTATTCTTGATCCTCTTACTAGGATAATGATTTACATATTTATAGAATTGAAAAAATACTATAAATATCTTATATATATTTAATATATATATATATTTGTAATAGTCAATATAATATATAAGTATGAAATGAAATACACCGTTCAAGGAGACGGTAAGCCGTACGTACAACTGAATACAATTCCGAATTTTTAATTATATTGAAAGGAAGAAATTAAATGATATATATATATATATTATAATTCCATTATATGTATTATTTCACATATATTAAATTATTTCATTTAATTAAACCTTGATACATTCCATGTATGGTGTGCAAGAATCACATCGCTTTGAGTAAGATGTAGTCCACACTTCCCCATACAAAATTATATTACATACACAAAATAGAAAACATGTTGGTATTTGGTATATAATAATTAAAAAAGCGTTAATATAAAATAAACATCATATATAACATAAAAAATCATTTTATAAAATTATTCCTCACAATGATATTCTATAAAGGAAAAATGAAAAACATCATTTCATGAGGTTGTAGTTCAATATAAAAAAGAACGGTATGTTCATTACCCAGTTGATGGAATTATGTGTAATTTAATTTTTAAATATTATAATAATAATATATCAATATATATATGATATTGGTGTTAATATATAAACATGAAAAAAAATTAATTGAGGTGGTGGAGAAGGAAAACAAAAGAAAGGACCTTGAGGAAGGATGTTACAACTTCTTTGAGTAACTGGTTTTTCTTTCCACAGAAGGGATTTCTTAGTTGAATTTTATCACAAAGTGATGTTTTAGTGAGGAATATAAGGATTTTGGGAGATTATATGAGCAAATTAGGGGTGAGCCAAATTTTATTAAAGGTATGAATAAGTGGGATATGTGATTTTCATATAATTATGGAGGTGGAGTGGCATTCTATTATATTTTATAAAATAGAATTCAACTTATATTGTTCCTATAAAATTCTATCCAATAAATGAAAAAATTAGACACAATGGATTATAGGGTAAAAATATGGATATCCAATGGATATTGGTTACATTTATTGGTCATTGTTTCGCTAATGTGTAATTCTTAGTTCATTATTAAGATAATTTTCTTCTTAATCATTGTAATTATTTTTAATTGATTTCAATAATTTTTTTGCCAAAATATTTTGAATATATTTGAAAATATATATTATTTGGATTCCAAATATGAAATCCAATTTTTCAAATTCCAATCAAATATTTTGTTACTATTAGTTTAATTTGAATGTACTACACTCGATGAGAGAGCATGTTTTTTAAAGAAAAAATGTTTAAAAGGTTGGTAAATTTATATATATAATTTAAATGTGAAATTTATTTAAATTACTTAATTTTGATTTAATAATTTAAATTGATCTAGTTAATTTTTATAATCAGTAAAATACATAATTTAACATTATAAATATATTATATGAACAATTAGTTTTGAATTAATATCCAGTATTTGTCACCATTCATTAAAAATTAAACCTTCACAGACCAATACGAAAAATTAACCCTAAGATTATTTTTAACTTCCAATTTCAATTATTAAAGTTATTATGTAATATAAAATCAATAATAGTGGCAAAATGTTTTCTTTAAAATGGTTTTTCAATTAATAGGCGGTTTCTTTTTTAGTTAATATAACTTTTTATTAATAAAATAGGATTTTTTATTATCATCTACCTATCAGATATAATGTATTCAGATAAAAAATATTCATTCAATATATTATATATAAATTTTACATAAAAATTTAAGAATTTTTTTTATTTTATTGAGATAAAATTGGGTTTTTGTACATAGAATAATATTTTTCTATGAAATGTAACTTATTTATTTTAAAAATTTTCTTATATTCACATACACTAATTGATAACCAATTGATTAATTTTATATACATGCTTTAATCATATTTTAAGAAAAAAATAGTCATATTAAAAAATTCCATTGCAATATCTAGGTGGTAGCTATAATATTATTTTAATAATATTATTAATATTATATTTTAGTTCAGTAACAACTCGACGTTTCATGTAATGAATGCTATTGAAGCACTCGACAGTGTGTATAACATAACCCAAACATAATGATTCATATACATAAATATAATGTATGTATTTCTTGTATTTTACTCAAGCCTAAAATAGAGCATTAATATATCAATAAAACAATATATAGTGTTGTGTGAAATGAAAAATATTGACATCCTAAATTAATTTGAAAAAAAATCACAAAAACCCAGGGTGTTTCATTTTACCCCAATTATACTAAATTTCTCTCTCACAATTCATCTAGGATATAAATTGATTATTTCTTGATTGTTTCATTCATATAAATTGACATCATATAAATGAATAATGATATATTCTTTAGAAAAATAAATTTGGAAGCGTGACAGTTTCCCAATGTAACATATAACTAGGTTTTCTCTTAGGATAACATAGGTGGGAAGTGAAAACAGGGACATGGAAAAAAGTTCTATATATTTGTAAGGAGTTATTGATTTCATCAAATGAAAACTAGTGAATGGTAAATGGAAAATTCAATGCATTAAATTAATAAATATATGATTATATAAAAGGACCTCATTTCAAAAAAAAAGGTATTACTAAAAAATTTTATTTCTAGTCATTTTACTAAATTTGAAAAAATTTCAGGAAACTATATAATTAAATTATTTCAGGACAACCATAGACATTGTTGCGCCTTGATCAACATCCACTTCATCTATCATTCTATGAAATGATGTTGAATTTTTTATTTCAATAGCATTAAGAGATCATGAAATCAATGAATTGAATGTAATTACATTCTATCTGTTTTCATCATTATAAAAGATTTGAAGAAGTTATATAATATGCATAATACCTCGCATGTTGAGAAAATAAATTAATATCTAAAACATTATAATATGTTTAACATAAAACATTCCATAAATGGTTACCTATATAACCCTTCCATTTGATGAACATACAACACTGTAGAAATTGGATCACTTAATTTCTCAAAAATAGATTTTCATTGATCTCCAATATACCATAAAGTAGATCATGGTTATCAAATACCAAACATTTGTATACCTTTATCTTGTATTCCCTTCAAACATGGTAATAACATAAATTTCCACAATTCATTATTCAAAAAATTCATGTTTTTTATGCTAATGTATATTGGATATAATCCTTAAACAAAAATATGCTTTAAACATAATCAAATATTGAATAAATACTTTTCAACAAGTCATTAATTAGTTATATGGTGTTTAGTACCATCAATTTTACATATTCTAATCAATCATATCAATATCTAGAAAACAATAACTTAACATAAGGAACATTTTAGGGATTATCATCAAATATTAATTATGTTACCTTTTAATTAGACCACTTTTCCAATCCAAAATAAACATTCAACATAAACATGTACTTCAAGATAAAAAAACAAAAAACTGAAAAATCCATGTATATTAAACAATTCATATAACATAATTGTTGAATAAAAATACATAAAAACTTTTATTGTTACAGTTCATTAATAACTATAATTAGGATACATCATCATATTATATAATACCTAATTAATTTCAAATTTCATTTATAATATCATCATTATCAACATTTTAAACACAACTCATACCAACATGCTAATTCAAATCTTGGTCATTCCACATCGGAAGGTAATGTGAATATTGACCATTCATTTCACACTTAAATCATTAAAATGTTAACGATATTATAGGGAGATTAATATTATCATCCATTTCATTGACCAAAACCTTCATTTTTCTTTTTGAGTTACATGCATTATGACATTCTTTTCGAAAGTCAAAACATCATCTTATTCCTCTAAAAGATTCACATAGGTGACTCATTCCACATTCCTGACAGAAAAGAAACTATGACTTCTATCATCCATGGTCTATATTACTCAAAATCTTATAAAAATACTTTTTTCTCTTCTTTAGTGTGTTTGAGATATGGTTAAGGTACATGTTAATCATGTTTTGTGAAATTTGACAAGGCATGATCAGAACATCCTTCACTCAAGTGACCAAACCATTTGACAGATCAATATATTTTTATTCACATTCAACATTAGCATAGTGTAATTTGGTTCCCCCCATTATCTAAAACCACAGGTAATTGATTAAAAAAATTATAATAGTGAGAAACCACATAAAAATGAAAACCCACATAGAGGATGCATAAATTATTAAATGTTATTTAATCTATAGAAATTTTTTTTAATCCAGGATATTTGTACCTAACATCTATTTAAAAATTTTATGCTTTTCCATAAAGATATTGTTAATTTACAATAAATATCTCTAGGGAGTTTCAAACACAGCGTTCACCAAGGATCATTTTCATGTACCAAAATTCTTTTGTGTTTGGACCAATGCACCTAGTTAGAGTTATTACCCAAGGTACATCATTTTTAAATCCACATCCACTTGTAATATCTAGAAAAATATAAAATTATAGAAAACCACACATTATTTAATTTACCAAATTGCCACGATTTTTTTAAACATTAACCTATTATAATTCTTACCCTTAAAGTCACCCCATGTGATATCCCTAGAAAAATATCCAGGTGTCTCACTATAGCTTTATCTTCCTAGTTTCTAAAAGACTAATCAAATGTATCTATAATAAAAACTTTTAAAACCCAATAACAATGTACGTAGAATTTAAATCATTTTTATGTAATATTAAATACATTATAAAAATATATTCCCAAAACCGTATTAGATTAGTGCCTTTAGAAACCTAGATGAAAAATCTTCTAAATCATCAAATGATCTCCAATGTTTCCCAAAAAGTTCTTCCCCATAACAATTCTACATAAAAAACATTATTCATAGCATGGGGAAGGAAATATAAGAAATGATTGTTCTTGCATGTTCATTAATGGTAAATAAAGGAATGATGTAAGCTTAATAGAAAATTAGGGTATGGGAACATAATCATATCATTCGAAGATCATACCCTTCATATCAATGATCTCAAACATGATGCATGAAAAAAATATTGGTAGTTTATAATACATGAAATATAAGATTTTAAAGAACATGAACCATGTTAACATATCAAATTCCAAAGAAATATAATTTGGGACAAACACATAAACATTTATAATCATTCCCTATAAGTCAACAGTCAATTCCAAAATCATATTAGGGCACTTCATGTAGAATACACATACGTGGAAACACACATGACCATCCACAGTCAAAGTCCATTCCTTTTAACAGAACTGTATTCCCAAAATTCCCATAGTGGATCAGGTTTTCCCATCTTCCCATAGTGGACCTGGATTACCCATCACAACATAGTTTATCGGGTTTCCCTATCTTCTCATATTGGATCGGGTTTTCCCATCTTCCCATAGTAGACCACTCACATCGACTTGATTCCTGTAATTATCTCAATAGATATGAATCATTACCCAATGACATGGAGGTATATATAGGACCCAACTTTATCATAATGAATTCCTATATATGTTTTCTAAAAGATCATATATAATAATATCATAACAAATTAAATTAAATGGGAAACATAAACATGTTATCATATAGTAACCTATAGAAAATGATTTGGGTTTCATAATCATTTCATCAAAGAATAACTCATGATAATAAGTGGGGTTCATAAGTATATAACCCATGAAAGAGAAATGAGTTTCATAAACACATAACTTGAATAAGGGAAACAGGATTCACAAACATATTACCCTTGAATGAGAAATGGTTTTCATAAACATCATGATTATGGAAGTGAAAATGGTTTCCAAATCATCATGCCTTAAAATCCCAAATCATTTATTGAATTAAAATTAATAGAACATTTTGATCATTTCCTTAGTGGGCATCAATAATATCATTGGATGTCATCTTATATGGAATTTAATTTTGAAATGTCTTTTAATAACATTTCATGATGAAAATATACTTTCTTCATAGAAAATAGATTTTGAAAACCTAAATCAATTTGAAACCTTTTTCCTTTGAAAATACATTAAATACATAAAATATTTATTGAAATCATGTTGAAAACCATTTTACACAAACAAATTTAAAAAAGCATCAACATAATTTTAAAACTATTTTCATTGATAACAGATAAATAAAACATGAAAAATTTTGAAAATATTTTTCTGTTAATGTTTATAAACTAACATTGAAACCATTTTAAAAATAAATTTCATTGATAATATATAAAAAAAACACGAAAACATTTTCTATAATAAATAGATTTAAATAATTTAAAATAATCATGGAAAAATATTGAATAAATTTTTATTTGAATGTAAATAGAAATCATATAAAATAATCAATTGGAAAATAAAAATCATATTCTATGAAGGTAAAATTTCAAAAATATATAAAATAATCATTTAAAATAATTTGAAAAAAAATTTATACATTAAATAAATATAAAACAATTTTTCATCAAAAAATATTTTTAAATCATCCTATTTATAGAATATTTTGAAAAATATTTTCCTTAAAAAAATAACTTCTAATCATACAATGGAAGAATCAAGGAAATGATGTTTATGATAGTGGGTAACTTCGTACATGGAAAACACTAAATTTTAAGTTTAAATTATTATATAAGTACATCGATCAAACACATATTCCATTGAAACCCATTTTTTAAAAAGTTAATACATGGTAAAAATTTCATTAAAACACTACAGGATAATAGTAAGACTTTTTGATTTTTTTGATAACCCAATTTGGAAAGAACGCATATTAATGACCAAAAGTATAAATTATGTTTGATTATCATAAAATCATATCTTTAATTATCATAAGTTTAAAATATAAGAAAAATTATATCATTCCATGGATATAAAAATCAAATCCATTGGTTTGTAAATTTTATAAGTGTTATTGAGAGAATTATTGTAACACTTCATCAATGGATGAATAATATTAAACAATATCTATAAATGAATACATTGAAGATATAGATTATTACCACATTTGTAACATTAAATCACAATATAATGGAAAGAATAAAATTAAATGATTCATAAAATATAAGAAAAATAATAATATTCATTATGTAATTTGTTGAAATGTAGTACATACACCTCATTGAAAAATATAGGTTCATAATAAGGAATGCATTTTAACGAAGTAATATTTATACAAAATTACTTTATGGATATCATATCTTTTGAAACATAACTCTCAAAAATGGAAATATCATAAAATAGATATGTAAACACCCATAAATTTAAATAGAAGAATAATATAATATATCAATGAGAAGTATACAGAACACATAAAAAACTATTTGTGAATAAGAAATCAATAATGTTCAAGGGGAATGTATGTGAAAATGATAGTTTGAAACCAAATGGGAAGTCATTGGGAACTATGGTTCAGATGGCCCACTGATTCAATGGATTTCATGATTGTCCCTCCACTCTTGAAGGAGGAGGGACCTTTTCTATTTTCTCAAGGTGCATTGAGCACCTTCATAACAATCTCTAAACCTGCTTTCCTATCTTCTTTTCCACATATCTCTTTCAGATAGAGTGTTATAGAGCATTTTAAACGATGCCCTAACCATATTATCTCTCCTATAGAATTTTCTAAACCAACGTCTCTATTAAATCATACTCTCATCGCATATTAAATCAGTTTTAGCCACTATAGGATGTATTCGACATGCATATTTTTGGTTCTTAGGGATTACATGATCACACAATGGTGGATTTAATTTATAGAAAGAACAACATGGTTATTTTTTCAATACATTTTGACCTAATAAAGGCATAAACCACTGCTCTATGCTCCTACTATTGTGTCTGTTAAACTCTTCTCAGGTTGTCCTTCAATTTTTATATGAAGTGTGACACCCCAATGATCGTAATCTGTGTTACACTCCCTGAACTACAATTACTATAATAAAATATATCAATTTTACAAATGATTGGAAATATGGAAGGAACATACCTATGTTCTGATAGTATAAATTAGTATGGGTGTCATCTTTTATCCCCTAAATATTTTATAGAAGTTGATGTATCTACAAGGCTGGTTGATCACTTTTGAATTTCTATTGGGGAGGAATTTTTTAGAATAAACCTCTCATATTTGATTCTTCGATTTTATTATATCTATCTTGAAAGAAATATGGTAATGGAAAATCAATCTACAGGCCTGAGAGGCAAATGGACAAAGGTGCTGGAGGAAGTTACAATAGCATGGTCAGAGGCCTTGGTGAAGGCTTGATGGAATATCCATCTCTACAAACATTTAGTGAGTATTCAAAGGAAGTGATGTTTCAAGGAAAGATTAAATAGGGTAACCTGAATGTGGTAGTTGTTATTAACTGCATGATACAAGATCATGGAGACCCCATGGCTAATGAAAATTCTCGGGTGGGTTCAGTTGGAGCTAATATTTCTAATACTATAGTTGTTTTGATCTCAAAATCATTCACATATATGATGGTAGTTTATGAAGATAGTTGTAAAAAATTTAATTTTATTGATTTAACTAGATAGGGAGGGATATTATATGGATGTTCAGAATTGGGGGGAGACATAGTATAATGGAAGTATTTATATTCATCTGAGGACCTTCTTCTCTGCAAACATGGATAACTATTTTGATGGCCTATGTGTCATTGGAGTGGTAAAAAAGACCAATTTCTATTCAGAGTAAGTTTCCTATAGAGATCCTGGAGGGTACAACATTGGTTTTCATAGTCTAAAGAGAATAGATGGAGAAACAAATGATAGACCTAGAGAACATCATCCCCCCCCCCAGAAGGAGAAATCTAAGGGTTGAAAGGACCAATTATATCATCTTAGGCCCATGGAGACGTTGTTAGGAAAAAAGGTGGTAAATCCAAGTAAATAGAGCCCTAGACTATGGAAGGGGACAAGGAGGATCTAAAAATAGTAGATATCAGGTCCCCATATAATGAAAATGTAGTTTCACTTACTGAGGATTCCTCAGAAGCTTTGGAGACTATTCAAGGGGATGTTGAAAATAAAAAATAATATCAACATGGGGGAGGATCCTCCAATTAGTAGAAGTGCGGCTAGAGGAGGCTACAAATAATAATTAATAGCCGCATAAGGTATGATCTATTGAAGGCCCTTAGTGATTGGAATATTTTCTTCTGGGAATCATGGAACTATTCATTTACTCGTGTAAAAAAATGGTGGAGGACATTCTGTAGATTAATGATGTGTATGAAGAGGTTGGTCAAATGATTGGAATACATCTCTAAGTAGATACTACTAAGGAGAAAGTCAAGTTGATTGATAACAAATACCACTTGTTAGTTAGAGGATTTATCATAAAAAAAATTAATAAGGAAGAATACATGAAATCATGGTAATATTTAGAAAATGATTATAATGATGTCTTAACAGACAATTCTAACACTTAGGTAAATTCTCTTCCCTATAAATTTTTTTGGTTGATTGATTCCAATCAGCTAAAACTCTCCTTTATAAAGTCTATAGTATTTTCTAGGTTTCAAATTGGTTAAATATTGTGTTTTATTCTTTTCATATAAAATTGATTGAAAATAATGAAATTACATTGGAGTACTAAGGTATATATTTCATAGACATAAAAACTGACCTCATATCCACTAACCTTAAGTCTTGAATTTCCATATACATGTTCAAAATTCATATATAATTAATATAATTATTTATTAATAATGTATAAAATCATATTATTATATACTATACCATATTTTATTTTTATATGAATTTAAATTACACGTTTATTAACAACTCCATGTTAATGTTATGTTTTGGGTAATAACTATATTATTTTTTGAATATATTTTGACTTTTAATTCTTGATCATTTAACTTGGACCGTGATTTAAAATTTATAATATTGTAAAAAATAGAACAAATATAATATATATTCAGTATATATGTATTTATTATAACATATACAAGACATAATGATCAAATGGAATACATTGTTTAAGGAGAAGGTATGTTGTACATACGCATGAATGTTATTTATATTTTATTTTCATATTGAAAAACAAATTTAAATGAAATATATATATATATATATATATATTAATTATAGAAGAATTATTATTTCTTATATATCATATAATTTCACATAACTCATCCTTAATAAATTCCCTTGAATGTTTGAACGAATCACATCTCTTTTAGGAGGTGGTAGTTCATACTTCCCCAAACGAAATTATTGTAATTTTACAAAATTGAAAAAAATGATGGTAGGTTTTAAATACTAATTTAACAAGTATAAACAAATAATAAATATCATATATAACATTTAAAAATTCTATTTTAATTATAATTCCCCACCATGACAGTTGGTAAAGGAATAACATACCAAATCATTTCGTGATGTAGTAGTTTGTCGTACATAATAATATTAAGTTCTTTACCCATTAGATTGAATTATGTGTAAGTGCAGGTCAAACGCATAGAAGTAAAACATATTAATATAATTTGAATATTTATTATTATATATTTATGTAATAAGAATAATTTATGTGGGGTAGATTAAAAATTATAGAAAGAATCTTGAGGAAGGATGTCTCCTCGTATTTGGGTACCTCATTTTTCGTTCAAAAAAGGGATCCCTTGGATGGATTTCATCATAATTGGAGGATTAAAAGAGTAATTTAGGTATGTTGGGAGCTTATTTTATAAGATATTTTTTGATAAATATTTTTTATATTGCTGAATAAATTGGATGTGTGAGTCTATTTTAATATTGGTGGATGAGTTACATTCTTTTAAATATATTAAATTGGAATTTCGCCCATGTTTTCCCATTAAACTATTTCTCAGATAATGAGAAAATTTTATATAAGGGAATATAGGGTCTATTTATGGCCATACAATGGATCTTAGACCAAGATTATTTGACATTAAGTCCCATAATTATAAGGTTTAGTCCCTTATTGTGTTAATTTTCTTCATTATTGTTGTAATTTACTTTATTTACATTCACTGATATTTTTGTAAAAAAATATGTTGAAAATATTTTATATTATATGTTATCCTAATTACAAAAAATGAATCCATTTTTTAAATACCCTTCACATATGTGGCATAACTTAATAGACATTTAATCCCATAAATGTAACGATGAATATAAATTTTATAGAAAACAATGTTCTAAATGTTGGTAGGTTTTTATAACTAATTTCCAAGTGAAATGGATTAAAATGATCTAAATTGGATTAATTTATATAATATTTATCTAATTATATTTTAAAAACATTTAAAAATATAATTTTACAATACAAGTCAATTAAATGAAACATATTTTTTGAATTAGAATTAAGATTTCTTCAATGATAATTAAAAAGTGAACTCTTATATAAAATATAAATAATTCACCCTAAGCTAGATTTTATGTTCTTATTTCAAATTTAATGATTATTTTAAAATATAAAATAAATAATATTTCTTAAAATTTAATTTAAAATGGGTCCTATATTAATAGGCTGTAAAATTACTTTTTCGAAGAATATAACATTTTATTCATAAAATTATAAATATTATTTTCTTATACATATCAAATCTATTGGATAAATGTCAAAAATATTTATTGAATATATTAAATATAAATTATATTGAAAAAGTAATCTAAACTGTTTCGTTTATATTTTTGAGATAAAAATTTGGTTTGTATATAGAAAAATTGTTTTCATAGAAAAGTATTTTCTTTTTTCCAACAATTTATACAATTACTTCTACTAATTGATATCCAAATGAATAATTTTATATACATGTTTTAATTTATATTCACTATATAGACAATCATATTCATAATATATATTCCAATGGCTATGTGGTAGTTGTAACAATATTTTCAAAATATTTCTAATATAATATAGCATTTTATTAAAACCTCGGTCTTGCGTGTCACACAAGCTATTGAAGGAACTCAGCATTTTGTGAAACAAAAGAAAATTATAGTATTTTTTGTACCTCAATATAATATAAGTCTTCTATTTAGTAAAATCAAGCTAACAATACTTCAATACAAATAAAAAAACTATATTCTATATTGTGTGAAATGAAAAAAAATCAATGTGATTATATTAATTCGATAAAAATATTTCTAAGAATCTAAGGATGTTATATTTAAAGAGTTTGAATGAATAATTTTCGAAATTAACTATTTGAAGAGATGACACAGCTTAATAGGATGTACAATTGAATAAATAATAATTTTACGAGAATTTCGTTAATATAATTATATGGTTCACATCATAATCATTATTAAGGATTAATATCATGAAGAAAGAATAGATTATAATGATACAATTTCACTATTAGATATTCCTTAGTCCATATATTTCCTATCACCATTTAACTCACATAAAAAATTTAATTAATTTCAAATGGATGGTGAATGTTATTTTCCTAATGGTTATGTTCATCAGGAAGTATTATTGTCCAACCACTTTTTTGAATTTTATATATTTATAAAACATGTATTTAAAAATCCCAACTTACTCAACTTCCTTAAAAAATAAAAATAATATTGTTATGATATAAATACAATATTTTCAACATGAAATTATTTTATATGATAATGATGATCAAAATTTTTTATCCTGAAAATTTATAAAGACACAAACATTGATAAAAATTATGTTGATGAAATAATTTTTGTTTCAACTAAAAAATCCTTTTTTTTAATTTTTCGTTACTTATGAAATTTTAGTTTGATGTGAGATTGATTAGTGTGCGTAATATTTCCATTTTATTTAAATTTCTCTAATAACAAAATGAATCATTAAAAATAAACAAAATAAAATTATATTTATTAAAAAAATTTAGTTTTGAAAATAATTCAAGAAAAATTAATTTGTTAATAACATCAATTAAGAATAATATTTATGAATCAAGGATTTTTTTTGATAAGAATATGTATGAAGGGATGATCAAAATTTTTCAATACATAATATAATTTTGATACGATATTGTGATTTTTATGTTCTTGAGTAGAATATTAGAAGATAATTTGAGGGAATCATTTCAAAGAGATAAATAATTATTTTCCATATCATAATTTTGAATAATAACATATATATTTATATACTTTAACCATTTTTTATACTATATTTTAACACAGATTATGAAATTGGAGCTTTTATATTGGAAAGAATGATATCATCGAAAACAATATATTTTCTGGAAGAAGTTTAATTTTCTAATATAATTATATGAAATATGTGATTGTAATATCCCTGAATAAAGATGAATATATATATGATCTATGTTTTTCACTCATGTGTTGGGGATATAACACACACTAATATAAAATGGTTTGAGCTTTAATTTAACATCAATTCATTGGATATAATTACATTAATTTCATTTTTTATAAATTTATCAAATATCTCATGTGAGAAGAAGATTGATATGAAACATCACTTCGTATTGCATATGACAAAAAAGGATACATTTTTATAGAATTTATCAAAATTAATGAACAACATACAGTCATTTATAAAAAACTATTAAATAATCATGTATAGAATATAATAATAAAATTCTGGGAGTTATAATGTAAACTAACATTCAGATAATTTTTTGTTTTAATTAAAATTTGAATTTAGGATACAATTTGGAAATGAGGGTGACATTATTAGAACATTTATCACTTTGTATAACGAATTTTTCATTTTTTAAATGATTATTAAAATTAGGTTATAATACAATGAATTTATATCTAATGAAATATAAATATTGAAGTTGAATTTGTTATTAATTTTCATCAATAATTTTTTTATTAATATGTCACTTGTTTCTATCTTTAATTATTTTGGATATAAGAACATAAAATCCCATATTATTCTAAACCCATCATCAAATGATGAAGAATATTCATTGAAATCAGAAGATAAATTCATTAAGGTTTAATCCCTTTTATATAATAATTTCATTTATTCTTGAAGTTATACATTCTTTCTCCTATGAATTATTTGAATATTCACGGGGACATTGTTTCTTATTTTCAAAAAAAAAAATTCACCTCACTTATTTAAAATGGTGTTTTTTTCTCTTCCTTTTTAAAATTATAATGGTTCTAAATCTTATGATATTATTTATTAAAAATTTTTCTGGATAAATACATTATATATAGTTTTCATAATGAAATATTTAAGTAGGGAAATTAAGATTATTTTATAATTATTAATTTATAATATATGGAAAAAATAAATCATTATTTATGTTTTCTATTTTGGAAAAAGAATTATATTTTATAAAAATTACTACAATATTTATTATCTATACATAAAGAGGGGGAAATTTATTTCATTATAATTGATATTGAGTATTTAGTTTAAATTTATATAATATTTTAATTTTTCTTATGTTTTTTTGTGATTTTTAGAATGAGAGATATTGTTTTCTTAAATGACTCTTTTGGTTCTTATGATTTTATAATAAATTTAAATTAGAATAATTAAATTTAAATTAAACTATTTTTGGAGTTATATTTATAGTATAATAAATTATTTAAAAACTAATTTTCAATTATTATTTATTAAACTATGAATATCATAACATCTTGGATTTCAAATCAAATTACATTCCCTAGATTTTGGACTGTTATATTATTTTTTAAAAGTTTATTCAGAAGATGAGAAGGATTTTTAGTTCATTAGGTAATATATATTATTTATCTAAATATGTTACAAGTTAACATGGTGAATACATAATTCACATTTTATATTTTTTTATAATGTGTCATATAAATATTTGAACAATATTTTGGATAATAAGAACAATGAAAAAAGTGAATTAATTATATTTAGAGATTTTAGTCAATTTGATTTTATGAAACTACTTTTTAGTATGATCAATTTTAATAGTTTTCTGGATTTTTCTTTCTCTGTGATTTAGTTATATCTACTTCAATGTGATAATTTACAAATTAATGATATATATAACTTTCAAATTGTATCCATTTGGGTTCAAATTATTATGATCAATAGATTTGGGGTTCATACTATACTTTTCATTCCAATGATATTTATGATGGGTTTTTTATTATATAAAGAGCAATAATGTTTTCAAAAACATGATCAATGGCATATGGGGATTATAATAAAAAATTATGTTTTAATGGGTTAATATTTGACGGATTCTATTGTTACAAAAACACGATACCATGAATAAAATATAGAAATATTCCTCTCAAATTGGATAAAATTGTAGTGTGGTAAAAATATTCATATTTGAGTATAATGATTGTATTATATACTCCGTGAATTTCAATCTAAAAAATGTTTTATATATGATTTATATGATGTTAATTTATTAGTTATTGATTTTTTTTGAGAAATTAAATTTCCACTAAGCATGATTTCTCAGTAAGGCTATGTTACCTTTTAGAAACATTAATATGGGTTGAATTTGATTTTATTCTACTATAAAATGTGTTTTTATTATAAAATATAATTTACAAACCAATTTATAATGTAAATCGGATGAAAATTATATGTCATGTCTTTACTAAAATTCACCACCACCGTTGTAGTTTATTTACCTTATATTTCTAAAAAACCATGGAGGTATAACTTCTACAATGAGGGCCTAAGTGAAACAAATAAAAAATTTATAGAAACAAGACTGTACTAAAGATTGATGAATGAATATGGTGGATGGGAATATGAATATAGAATTGATAAAATTATTTGAGTGGAGAATTACTGGGCTTAACATGTGAAATTATTCTCACAATAGAGATTGTTGTATTTTATGCTTGTCCATTTTCCCAGAATAGTATTATGATTTCATAAATTTATGTCATTGGAATATATGTTGGTGAAACAAAATGAAAAATTGTACCGTCATAGTGGAAGTTTAGTTACTCATTTAGGTAAATTCGCACATCAAATTCATGGATTGGATAAAACCGTACATCTATTATAAGTGGAGGTGTAATATAGAATATTTTAAGTGAATATTTTCTCAATAAATATAAGAGAATATGTTTCTAAATATAGATATATATAGGAGTAAATTCAAACACATAAACATAGGTGGGTACATGTTCTATAAAATAAAGTGATACAGGTATATGGTGTAACTTCTAAATGCATCATACAGTTCTAGAATAGGTTTTGGGATTTCATTATATATGTATATATATATGATTAATGTTCACTATTGATCATGATTTAGTAGTAATATAAATGATATAAAATTGAAATGACATGATTCTATGGTAAAAATTTGTTCATATGCTAATTTGGAATGGAGTTATAACAATATGAACAATTATATCTCAATGTATTGAGTGGAGTTAGTACATTGAATCAAGAGAAATAAATATATTATATAACATATAAAAATAAAAAAGTGAAATATTTCTTGGTTTTTTATATAGTTTATCACATCTATAAAGAGTGGAATACATAAAGGAAAATAAGAAGATATAGGATCCACCATATGTCTCACATCCCTTGACTTCAATGTCATCATAAAAATATATCTAGTGTAAACAAAATAAAATTGAAGGAAATTATGAGAAACATTCATTAATCATAGTAGGTTATAAGATGCTGGACTGAAAATTATTATTTTTAATTAAGATAAACCCCCTTTTAATGGAAAATCGAAAAACCACCATGACATCAAAGACATAAACATGTAAAAAAGACCCCAATGGTCCAAAATTACAAAACCCAAAAACCCACACTACAAGAGATAATCCCCTCCCAGTATCATAAACATGAAATCCAGCTTCCACATTCCACTACTTATCTTCTGGTTGTCCCATGAAAAAATCAACGGGCCTGGTACCGATGGCCATAGCCATACACTCTCAAACATCCAATTATGAAAAGAACTAGTACATTTGAAACTCATTTCCATAAACCTCATATGGAGTAGCCTCATGTAAATGATTTGATTATAGAATCCTTGAACCAAAGACAACAGATGCCACAACAAAAACAAACCACCGCAAAATGAGAACCACCAATAAAGAAAAACATCAAACCAAAACAACCTCCAAAGTCTTCAAAAACGTTCAAAATCAACCGTGAGCAGCCACCAATAGCCAAAAAACCCATTTTCAAATTTCATAAGAGATCATGAACTACAAGACCACCAGCATCACACATACCCTGACAGACACTTATCTACCAACAACCATCATCATCAACAACAATAGGCTTACCATACCTCGCCATCACCGATCGAACGTCATCGCCATCACCCTCCCTACACTGCCTTCTCAAGATCACATCCCAAAGATCCACGAAATTACTGCCCAACTCTACCTCGGAGAGAATGATGGAATCCGGGATCCAAATAAGATAAAACACCAACTTGTGCAGGATGAAACATCAGCTAGACAAATATCGATCGGGAGACCAGGAAGCCGTCCAAACATCACTTGACAGAGGCCACCGAAGCACAACCATCACCAGAAATGAACATGCCTAACCAGAAACAGAACCAACAATAAAAAAAAACAAAACCCATTGAAGATGACAGAAAACCGAAAAACCAAACAGGATACAAACTTTCGAGTCATCACAACACCTATGTCGCGACATCCACAAACCTGTACCGCAAAACTCGTCGTCACCTTCGATACCACACCCGGTGACCAGATCTTCCCAAAAAACCCCATGATATCTCAAACAAAGACCTTCAACCTCCACCAAAGTAGTTGGATTTCTATAGATACACAATATTCACAAACCATCTACGATAAGGTATTTTAATTCAAATGTATGTGGGTTTCATTGGGGTGAGTGAAGAAAGAGATTAAAATTTTATATGATGGAAGAGGGTTTTATTATAAGGTAAGAGGATAACATTATTTACCCTACAAATTATATTAAAAATATAAATTATTTAGGGAATCATGCAACTAGCATAAGTCATTTTTCCATGGTGATATTTAATGTTATTTTTTTTAGACTCTATAGAATTTTGGTCTCAATGTATGGTTTTGTAATATGGTGAAGGATATGTAAGATTGTATCATGGAATGGAAAATCATTTTTATTTTTTATAAGGTTAAATTTTATCTATATCAGGGAATATCCAAATGACATCACTATAATCTATCCACTAAAGGATAGCTTTAGTATGGAAACATTTAAACATAGTTAATGCGTTACCCCATGAAAATTTACCAAAGGGCAGGTAATACATTTTCAGGAAGATATTTTTTCACAGAGAAATAATCAATGGAATGAATAAAAATAATTATAGTGAGGATATTAATATAGTGAAGCCTTAGATGGAAAGGTCAGGTCTTGTGTTATACTTGGTTCATGGTATTATGTTATATAGAGTAGGGAATATTCTATAATTGCGATTGTAGTAAGATAATTGTGTATTTTACATTATGGTAAATCTATAAATAATAATCCATATATTTTATTAATATTAATAATATTAATGGATGAAATTAATTGAAAAACTAAATGAGGATTCCCCTATCAATTTTAGTAACAATACCATAACCCTTATTTACTCTATATTTTCTATTCTATTGAAGATATCATCATTGTTTATGCATGTATTCGAGAACTATTTGTAAAATTTTTCTGATATAGGTGAGATAATAACACATCTAATATATTATATCTTATTCATCCTTTAATAATGAATATAACTTCCTTATTCAACAAATTTTTAGTTTTAACATATTTTATAGAAACCAATGATTAGCGTCAAATCATCGTGAGATTTTAGTCTAATATACATCCAATTAACCAAGGAAGGTGGTGCATAATTAATTTATAAACGGTTTAAACAATTTTTTAATATTAAATGTGATCTTGTTCTCTCCACAAATTTGAGATTGGCCCAAACTTGAGAAATTACATAACTTTGACATGAATATGTTGTATACGTATACAAATGGCCACAATGGACCCTTTGAACATCACACTTAAATTCCATGACAACCAATGGCTTTGATAATTGTCTAATGTGTGATATAAATGGTATGTGAACCATATATAGATTTATCTTAGATGATATAAACAATATTGAGCTACAATGGTTCATATTGTAAACATGAACACATAATACCTTTAATAAGGAAACGTAACATCCTCCATGTTGAAGATTTATATTCATTGGTAAGGTTAACAAAATTTGTGAAAAAATTTAGATATTCCTATAATATTGTATTTATTGCTTAAATAATGGTATATGTGGTCACTTATTCTCCCTCAAAATAATATATTTTGAGAATATATTCTCTGGTCTGGATTGTGGTCATATGATGGGTAAGTTAGCAGTGTAGTTTTTTGGACTATTGGTTGTTTTTTATTATTCTAACTACAGAATGTGATTCATAGATAGGTTCTTCAATTTTTTATATACTATTGAATATATTGGTTTTCATATATATTAAATAATGACTCAGTATCTATATAATGTGAATTTACTTCAATCGATATATGTTCCAACCTATCTTTTTAATAATTTAGGTGATTTATAATATATGGACTATATAATATTTTTTATGTATATATATGATATGGGGATATGGTGAAATATTTATAATCCACCCTAGAGAAAGATTATGTTAGGTTTTGGAATATTTATAAGAAATGTGGCCTTGTGATTTATGTGTGCAATTTGGCATGTTCTATTTCTCAAGTTATTATTTAAATAACAATTTTGATTACATGTCACTCTATATAAAATGATTGATATTGTCAATTTATGAACTGTCAGTGAAATTTTATTATATACTAATAGTTTTTTATGTAATTGGTAAATTATGGTTAAGAACCTAAGTAACCATTAATAAATGATATATAATGTAAGGGGTTAAGTGAGTAGGGTTGGGCACCATTCCAACCAATTAGGGGATACATAAAGGTTGTAAGATCATTCTAACCATAGATGTGCATGAAGAATGATATGGAATGAAAACTAACTGTAATTAGTGGATGGTTTCTTGTGAGTGAGACAATATAATATATTTAATTGATAATGTGGGATACCATTAATAGGGAAACCATTATAACCCAGCATACTGTTGTTATGTGATCATTTCATGGTTATATTCTCTTATGACTAGAGTTTTTGAAATTTTAAGACAAAACCATGGTAAGTTTCAATTAAAAATTTATTTCATTATATAATATGATGGAATTTTATTTTATGGCCATTTCTTCTAAGGGTTTTTATATTATTTAAATTAATTGGGTGAAAAAGCCATCTTGACTAGGGTTATTGACGGTACATAATAGAATATGGGAAAATAACTATTATGATCTACGGAATTATTGGTTTTAATGAATTGTGATGGTATCTAAGATAGGTGATACTATGACTAATAGGGTTCTAAAATTATATGATATTGTTTTTTCGGTGGGAACCCCTATAAACTATGATATTGTCTATTTGAGTTGTCAATATGGGTGGAAACAACATTCAATTATTATTCTAATATGTGAAATGTTTTAATGAACCCTAACATTGGATATTGTTTATATAGTCCATCCCATGTGGTTTTTTTGGGTTGTTGGTTCAGATGTATATTATTTTCACATGGTTCACTAATCGAGGTAATGATGAGTGAGTATGGTTTGTAATTTACATAACCCATTTCAATATCATGTGTTTACATTATAAATCATTTTTATGTTACATATATTAATTTTTCATATATATATATATATGATTTATTTTCATAAAAATCACATTAAATAACCTGATTATCATTTTTTAGATATCAGGAAACCTTTATATGAATACTTAGAATTTTTATTCACACCGTATTTGTACACATCACTAAACATAAAACTTATTGTGGGAAATTTCAAACGATATAGGTTATTTGGATAGAAGGATGCATTATGTATATCGATCCAAATATTGTTATTGTATTTTTATGTTTGGATATCATTAGGATCTGGAGTGTTTTTGGATTTTTTTGGTTGGAGCATTCATGTTAAATATCACAATGATTATATTTACTTGTTATATTGGAGTTATTTTTATTCATATTATATATATAGTATAGTGTACATTATAATTTATATTTTATTTTCATAGAAATTTTCAAAATTAAAATATATGGGAATCATTATATTTCTATACATAGGTATTTTGTATCCTATAGTTCATTTCATTAGATATTGGGAGATAAATATTATACATATATTTAGTGATAAATATTTGGAGGGATTAATGTTACCTAATGTGAATAAATTATTTATCAATTATAATCCTAAACCATGAAACATAATCTCTTATAAAAAATTTCCAAAAAATATAATATTGGTATGAGGCTTCATGATTTGAGTTTATATAATATATGGTTTAAGTGTTTATATCAAGACACTATTATGATTTTTTAAACCTATTATTCATTTTTTTCAATTTATTTTTCTATAAATATACATGTTGG
This sequence comes from Viscum album, assembly GCA_963277665.1. Taxonomy (NCBI): domain Eukaryota; kingdom Viridiplantae; phylum Streptophyta; class Magnoliopsida; order Santalales; family Viscaceae; genus Viscum; species Viscum album. The sequence goes on from OY728140.1 coordinate 933,516,814, forward strand.
GTTATGTATAAATCTTAATTATGATCATTCTTTAAAATAATTTTTTGAAATATAGTTGTCCTGGATGTATCAAATATATAACATTTGAATTTTTGACAACCAAAATAATTATTATTTTAACAAATGAATTAAATGATTTATTAAAATAAACACAGCCTTATAGTCATACCATATTTCCACCAATATTGTACCCTATCAATCAACATAGTCAATTCAATATCTTTTTATATTATGGATATATTATATAATTATTTTCCTCCTTTAATTAGGTGATGCAGAAATATCACAATCTGTGTTATGATATATGGGATTATGATCCTTTAGTATTGATTCCATTAATGTGGATATATTATTACACTTCGTCACCTCTACAAGATAAAAAAAATTCTTTCCTCCATAAATAATTTTTTTAATTTCAATCTCAATAACATAATTTTACTATCATATATATATTGTTTTTTTAAGATGACATTCATTGAAAAGTCCGAATTAGGACGTCATAATTATTCTCTAATTATTTTTTAGGGTTGGAAATATATTCTATGTTTTCATCTGAATACTCAAATTTTAAAACATGTTTAATCTAATTCTACTTCCTTCCATTAATCTATACCATTATAGTGTCCAATAATATACTGATTTGACATTTGAGATTATGTTGTTCAGTAGTGGGGTCATACAAATCATACCATTTTGATATAAAAGTGGGTCCTAATATGATAATTTTCTAAAATGTTGAGCAAAATTTTTAAAATTTATAATAATTGAAAAATAAATATAACGGAATTTAAATTATATATTTCATCAAATGGACATTAATATTACCAATCCAAATCTCTATTGATTTTTTCTGAAGTAACCATTTTTATAACATTACATTATAATTTTTTTTAAATAAATCAATTTCAATCATTCACAAAGACAATTTATGTATATATTTTCCGAGTAATAAGTTATAAATATTACATAAAAACCCACATATTACAAAATTAAATCCTCCAATAAGTATCCAAATTTTATATAATATAAACCATTTAAAATGGAACTTCTATTATTATCATTAAAAATATAAATTAATTTTAATAGGAATTAAAATTTTTTTCACCCATCCCTAAATCTAGAGAAATACATTTGAAAACCTAGGATGGTATAAAATATAATTGGAACGGAAAATATAAAATTTTATAGCATATTGGAAAACATGAAAAACCATTAAATTTTTTATTTTTAAACATTATTCATTGTATCTATAAGATAAATAATATTCATATGAAAAACACACATTATAGCCAAATAAAACAATTAATGTCCACAAAATGTAGTTATAATCTATTATAGGAATCTTCGAAACTTGTATTAATAACCATAATTCAATCATGTTAGAATTTTCTAGAGCCCCTGTATATCTATGCAATAAATATTCCTTGATAATTATTTCCTTCATTACATTGAATATAAATGTCATTACCCAATTCATTGGAGAGCTTTATATTGCTCAACAATTAACAAATATACATCGATCATGGTCATATTATAAGTTTTTTTTGCACAAAAATCATTATCTATAATGATCAAGTACCATATTATTACTCAAATGACATTAATATTTAAATTATCCCTCATAAATCCCATGAATAACTCTTTTAATCGCATAATATATTCACTTTTCCATTTTTGAAAAAAATATTTTGATATACACAATTATTTTAAAATATATTTAAAATGAAAAATTTCCAAAAATATTTAGGTTGTTATTTTATTATTAAATTACAAAATATACTTATAAATTTATCATAAAATAAATAAAATGTTATAGAAATAGGTAATTTAGATCATGATGTAAAATTTAAAAAACCTTTCTCTTCAAACATTTGGTAAAAATACCTAATAAAAATGTAATAAAGTGCTTATTTTTTAAAACCTGTAATGAAATTAAAAAAATAAATTTTAAAGGAAAACTGACATAATATTAAGACTAAATAATAAATTTCTTTAATCATATACATGAACATAAATATGTATAGAATGAATAATAAAAACACTAAACCATTAAAAATAATGTTTTAAAAACATTTAATTATAAAAAACACTATGTACCATCATAAATTCATTTAATCCTGAATAATAAAATTATATAAGTTTTTTAATATCTTAATAATGACACTTTTCATATTCATTACAATATATTTATCCATTTTATATTATTTGTGTCCATTTTTTATTTAGATATGACCGAATTTATTTTTATGTCAGATATTTTGAGGACATTCAGTTCATAATCCTAAAACAAATATGGTAGAATCATCATTGTCAATGAAGTCAGTATTAAATAATATCAAGAATTATAATATTTAAATAATAATAATTTTTCATAAAATTATTCTCATTTTATAACCAACAATATAATTTTCGTATGAAAAAGGATTTTCTTTACAATATATATATGGAAGTTTGTACGTACGCATGAGTAACATTTCAGATTTTCAACGGACATGATAGAAAGAAGTTAAAAATAATTAAATATTATAGAATGAAAATTATATCATAAATATAATATTATATATTTATATAACCCTATATAAATTTAATTCTTATGATGTGGTGAGAAAATATGAATCACGTCGATCTGTGGAGGTGGTATCGAAACATATGACTGAATGATGATATTATATTTCATTGAATGGATATTTATGAAAAATGTGATATATTATATTTATATAATTATAATATTAACATTAATAATATATATATATATATATAACCATCCATAAAATATTCTTTTAGAAAATGATTTAAATCAATTGGCGATACGGTAGTCCATACTACAAATGATTTGTTGATTCATTTGGGATTGTATAGAATATTGAAATAGATTAAATTAATCTATAATGATATTAAACTATTATTTTATGAGAGATACTAAAATTATCATATAAAAAATTTTATAACTGTTATGAATGTTGTAGAATAAGAATGAAACATGAAACACATAGTTTAAATATCTTCATCTTCTTTTCATAACCTCTATTACATTGTAACCTGAACCCTCTACGATTTGTACTATATGTAAAATTAGAATTATATAGTATGGATTTTTTCTTATGAATGGATTTGGGTTATTATTTTCAAATCTTAATTTATCTATAATTTTTTATATGTTATTATAGATGTACTTCTTTTATAAGTTATGGATATGAAGTGCTTGGTATTTTTAAGAGTATATTTAAATATTAATATATTGTTATCATGGGAATATATCCCATATAAAATAAATTTAGATTATATGGTGATGAGTGTCTGAAATAAATTAATAAAATATTTTTTATATATTTTTGTAGGTCAATTTTTTCATTATCAACTTATATGAACCTACTAGTAAAAGAGTTTTAACCTAAATTGTGGAATAATATTTTTAATATTTTTATTCATTAAAAAAATATTGTGAATTAATAGATAAAATTATTTATGATTGATAAAAAGTATAATGAAATTTCTAAAAATAATTTTAAATAAATTGATGGATATAATTTTAAAATAATATTCAAAAAACAATGAAAATTGGTTTCCCAGAACAAATTTCCTATTGAGAATACAATTTTGTAACAATATCGATAATAAAACACAATAAAATGAACATTCCAATATAATTATTAATATTAGTGATCGAATTTTAAATTTAAACCTTTTTAGACAAAATGTTACCCAATAAATTCTTGAAATGAAAAAAAAATTCTATATAAAAATTTTTACTTTAAAATTTTAATTCAACTCAAAATTAAAAAACACTTTTTTTAGAGAATTTTCATATTCTTATTTCAAAATTGATAATATTTTAATCAAATATAATTCATATAATTGATAAGAAATGATTAAAATATTTCGTAAAAACCTATTTGGGTGAGAACATTTTTATAAAGATTAAAATGACTTAAAAGAAAATTTAGTTATTATTTTATATCAATTATTCCATAAATTTATATTGACCAAAAAAATTATATATATTTAATAATTTATTATTACTATTAAAATCCTCCAATTTGATGATATCATATAAAGTAGTCATATACAAATAATTATATTTATTTTTTCATTAAACTCGATGTTGTCTGTTGTATACGCTATTGAATATAGTTTTATTATATAATATTTAGTATTTAAATTATCCCATATTTAATAAATGGTTTCCCCAAAATATTATCTTGATCTAGATAATAATGGGATTAACAATAGATGTTAATTTTTTTTAAAAATCCATATAATGGGATAATAAGGATAAAATTTGAAAAGGGTGAAATGGAATTATGGATGTCTTCTAGAATAACACATTACTAGGTTTCCAAATTGGAGAACATTTTCACGATGTAAAAAATAGACATGAATTAAAATATTATATCAAAATAATGATCGAGTGAGACATAGATCATTGATCACATGAATATGAATTAGCATGATAAATTATAATATGGAAAAACAAAAAACCACTGAGTTGTGGAAAATAAAATCAATTCATTATAAATTAATATAATAAGATAATATTTTTATTTAAAGATCCCATTTCTAGTGTTGAGTAATTTTTTAACATATAGAATAAGAAAAAGAGGAAATATACATTTTTTATTTTCATCAAACCCATAAACATAATTTCATTCAATTTATTGTGTGTTTAAATCACTTTCCACCCTTTTTCTCATATTTTAATCAAAATATAAACATTTATTATAAATTTAAATTGTATATTGAAACCTTATTAATGGATTAAATGATCCAAGAATGGATAAAATGTTATTCCTCATGTTTTTAAATGATACCCTAATCTAAAATAATTATAATAATATAAGATAACAACCAATATGTATAAAAATTCATATGAATAAATATTACTATAATCAGAAACACTTCCCTAATAACATCAAATGTTTAAAATAAAATATTCTACAAGTAGATAACATTATAAATCTCTAAAATTTACAAATCCGAGATGGATAACCAATGATTATAATTATTTCATATCATATTCTTCAATGTAATGTCTTAAAAATTATATCCAAATAATAAAAATAACTCATAAATTTTCATACCTAAATTGTTTATTAAATAATCATATAATCATATGAATTTGATAATATCTTCTATAAATATCTTGAATTGCATATATTTCCATAATAAAATCATGTATTCATTCAAATGATAATTAAACATTTATTCCTCAAATAATCTTGCATCATAAACATAAATATGGCCATTTATTATAAAAATATCAATCTTATAATGTAAATATATTCTCTAAGAAACATTAATCAATTATTCACAAAATCAATTTTCAATCTCATGGATATCTATATAATAAAATATATTCCCCTATAAAAATATTATTAACACAAAATTACCTCAACATAATGGTTCATATTTTAATTATTAGTTACTTATAGGATTCAACTTATTTTGATAAATATAAAAGAATAATTTGTTTAATAAACAGAACTAATTATTATTACTAAAACATCAAACTCTTAATATCCAAAAGTAGTATTTATCCCACAAACATTTTTTCATTAATGAATGTATCCAATAATTTCACATTTCCACTTTATCACTTTTCTTTGTTATAATTTCCATCCAAAATATACTTCCAAATACTGAAGAAAAACTAATATAGAATAATCCATAGGTGTTCAATGGTCATTTTATCATTTTCAATATTCTAGTATGTCAATTATAAAATACCATTACATCATTTTTTTGGAAAGAAATCACATAAATACATCTTCTATTCAAATTAATTTTTATACCATTAACCATGATTTGAGAATTTATTCCTTAACCCTTATCTTAAACCATATAAATTAATAATAAAACACTACGATTCATTAATATCCATTCAATCATGAGACTAAAATAAATTTAGGAAAATCTATTAAAATAATTCAACCCTTTTAAATTTTTATTACTATTTATTCTAGTTCAATATTCGATGATTAATGTCCTGTGATAAGATATGTGGTGTCCCTATATTATCAGAACACCTTAGAACTGATCCATGATCCTATAATTAATTTATTCATGAGCAGTTACAACAACTTGATTGAAATGGGTGATGAAAGAGACCAATATTTATAATTAATCACGTGTTTTTAAATTAATGTATAAATATTTACTTCCAAATCAGTTTCCCATAATACTTTATTATATGATTTGATATAATTTTTTAAATATGTTCTAGTGCTTATGATAATAAAAAATTTCTAATAATAAAAATATTTATACATTATTCAATGATCACCCTATTATTTAGCCTAAAAGGGGACTCGTGTACATTTGTTTGGATCATTAATTATAAAAAACCCCCACTAAAGTCCCAAATTATATTTCCCAGAATAAGATAGATTGGAAATTTGATTTTTAAAAACTTATTAAAATGTATCCCACGACCCATCATGATATAAATTATTATAAGAGGATTAGAATATATTGTATTGTTTTTTCTTTCATGTTGGATACTAGAAATTTTTTTAGGTTTACTTGATCTAGCTTTTAAAATTATCATTGAAATTGAGTACATTGATATATAAAAGTGGATTGTTTGTGACTCCTAGCCTTCCATCTTAGGGATGATATTTTTCCTTTATATAATAAATTTTGGGTTCAATTACCAATAATTTCATTAATAAAACTAGAGTGATTTTTTTTATTTCATACATAGTGAAACCATTCCTTTAAATCTATAAGACCTTATGTTTAACAGTTGATACTCATTTTTATCATAAAAATCCGTAAAATAATTTTCAAATATTTTATTTCACGTGAAGTAGAACATTTAAATTGACAGAAGGATATCCCTGTCGAGTGTCTATATAAGTGTATAGTCTTATGAAAACTATTTTTATAGTAGGAAATGATCATTTTAATAACCAATCATTCCCTTTTATATTTATTTCCCCTAGGTGGATATGTGTTATGAAAAAATCCACACACCAGTATATTGTATGTAATATAGTTTCTAGAAAAATATCACATTATTTCTTCACCACGAATTAGGATATTATCATATAATAGACTTATTAATCAGTAATGGTATATAAAAATTCTAAAGTATGATCATAAAAGTCAATAAAACCTATAAATTTATCTAATTGTTTTCAATAATTACAAATATAAGGACTAAAATAAAATTAATTACATAATATTGTGTCATTAAAATGAAATTAAACATCTTTCACTATCAATGAAATATTAGTTATAGGTTTTTAGAGTATTATTTCAAAAATATTATTTAACAAATACATAAATTATAAAGTGGAAACATCCAACCAATATTCATTTTCCCCTAAATATATATTTTTAAATAGAAACACATTTTTAATTAATGAAAAATATTTTTAACATATAACTTGAATTACTATTTATTTGTAATCATTATTAATCCATAAGAAATATATTTTAAAAAATATGATTAGAATAAAAAGTCATAGCAAGAGATATAATATAAATAATACATTATTTTGTTAAAAAAAATGAATACACATTAATTTGTTAACATTATAAATTTATTCTGTGGTCATGTGGAGTAATCCAAATCCATATTAAAAAAATATTTCCCAAATAAATCCATTAAACCAAAATGTAATCAAATAGAACCCTTATTAGTCTTCTGAGAGCATTATTTTTGTAACCCATTTTGATTAATGTCAGAAATAACTAGATCTTAGTGAAATACATAAGATAAAGACCACAATTAACTATTTAGTTCATTATTTTTAATTCAATAAATAGTATCCAATTCATTAGAGTGTTATATCTAAATCACACATCGTAGAGGCTATATTGGGATCACCCGTCAAATAATATGTATCAAGGTCACCAACCACATGAGTTATATCTGGATCACCCGTCATCATCTACAATGATTGTGTAACATATCATGAGGAAAATATTTCTAATATTTCATCTTTTCATTATTAATATCATGAAAAACTATTTTGATCCCATAAAAAATCACATTCCACTTTTATAATAAAATAGAATAAAATATCCCAATCTTTTAAATCATCTTTAGAATGATGAATTAAAAAATATCATATAAATTATTTTTACTAAAAATTTATGATGGATACTTATAATTTAATATTAAATTATATTAAAATTTATAATGGGAATAATTAATATTTATTATGTGAATGAAAAAATGATTTCTTTCACACATTCGGTAGAAATATCCCATTATGAAAATGACAATAATTTTTTTAAAACAATATAAATAAAATTAATGGTAGTTTAAAATTATTTTTAATACTATTATTTGTTTTATTATAAATATAATTTAAGCATTTAAATGAATATTTATATGGATGGATGTTTGATTTAAAAATTTTAAACTTTTATAGAAAATATTTTACGGTGAAATCGTTTACCATAACTATCATCGAACATCATACATTCTATATATCCGAAATAGAAAAAATATATTAGTTATGAAATGAAAACGACTATTTTTTGATTATGACATTATTACTATGAATTTTATATCAATTATTACCATTATCTATTTAGTTACATCATCTGTTTGGTTGACATCCGAGATTTTTATTATTTAGTTCATTATTTCAAAACATCATCAATGAGATGAATACGGTGAAAGATTTTATTATTGAATAATATCTAAAATAATAATATTTAAATAATTAATATTTATATACAATAATTATACTTTTATAACAATTATTGTAAGGTTATTATAAAAGACCAATTATGTTAAAAAATGGAGTTAGTAGTATGTATTTATGCATGAGTATGATTTCAATTTTTCAAATAAAATGATATAAATATAAAAAATATTATATTATATTTTATAATATTTATTATTCCATAAATATAATATTATATATTTTAATATATTTATATATTTCATCAATGTGATTCACTGACAATAGATAAATCACATTCTTTCTTGAAGGTGGTAATCCACATTTGTGCATCAATGATGTTATCATTTTTCAATGGATTGAAATTTAAGATAATATAGAATATATTATCATTAAATAATGATATATATTGCATTATTATCATATATAAACATTATATCCATCATTATAACCTTTTATAATAGACTGTGATAAAAAATGAATTACATCGGTTCGTGATGTTGTAGTCTTCATAGACAACAATGATAGTCTAATTTATCATGTAATGAAAGAAGAATTTGTATTATGGTTTTTAGATAAATATATTTCCATCTAAATTATGATAGATAAATATGTTTTCCTATATAAAATTTATAGAATAATATTGAAGGTGATATAAGATGAAACCAAACTAAAACGTTCGGTTAAAATCTATACATCTTCTACTGAAAACCTCTTTCTCTTTTATAAATTAATCCCTATAATAATTGAATTTTTTGTAAAATAGTACCTAAAATAAATAGGGAGTTAATTTTGGAATGTATTGTGATATGGATTGTCCGAACAAAATAGATCTTCATGTATGGAGAGGAGAGGAGGGCGGTGTCCATTTATAGGTTAGAAAGAGGGGAATCTTGGAATTTTTAAAAAGGTGTAACTATTATTAAGTCATTAACATAAATAAGTGTCTTATAAAAACTGAACATTTTAATAATAATGTGATAATGGATTTAATAAATCAATATAATTGGATTTATAGATGTTTTTATGCCATTTTAAAACTTATATATTTATTTAATTTTATTGTAAACTGGTTTTAACCGAAATTGTGGTCATTTTATTGCTATTTTAAAATTCAATATAGACAAAAAATAAATTTAATATATTAAATAATATAATTATAGTTATTATTAATAGGGAATATTTTTTTTTAAATTCAATTCTATGAATCGCATAAATTTAATTTTAAAATGAATTCGCAAATTCCAATAAAATGCATTTGTTGGTACAAAATTCCTTTTAGGTTTAAAACATATTTAAACCAAATGTAGGAATAAAATTTATTCTAATGAAAAAAATTTATTATTAATAATTTAAGTGATATATTTGTACATTAAAAATAATTTAAAAAATTTGGACGATTATAAATTCTTGCTGGGAAAGGACATGTTTCAATTAAAATCTTCATTTATCACACATAATATAAAAATTAAAAAAATTCAGAAAATTATAATAAATTAACACAATAATAATTTTATCATTATGAATTCAAAATTGTATCATTTTTGTAAAATATAATTATTAATTTTTCTTTTATTATTTATAATATTTTTCAATGAAAAGTAACAAAAACCATTTTTTATGATTAACTATTTTTGAATAAAAAAATCACTTTAAAAAAATATTGGTTCTTATTTAATAAGAATTAATAACTAAATTTTTTTAGTAAAAATATTATATGTATATATCATAATTGGTCACTCCTATTACATTATTTAAATTCAGTTACTAGGTTATAATCGTCATATGTAAATAATAATATTTCATGGTTTGGTTAATCATAGTGTTACATGTCATATATGTTGTCAAACACAATGTTTTTTTTAAATATCACGGTGTTATATTTTAAACATTAAACAAAAATAAAGGATAAAAATTAATTAAACATACATGGACATATATTCATCTACATATATCATCTTTGAAACACACATTAATATAAAAATAACACTTTTCAATTATGTAGTATGATATTTATCCTCTCAACAGATCAATTATGTTTAAAAGTTAATGTCCAAAATAATTTTCTCATTAAGAATTCATATTTGAATAATAAATCAGAATTTAAACTATATTTTTGTCCAAAATATTTTCTATTTCATTACGTTGTCTTCTATTTTTATTCATGTTTATTTTTTTGTTTATTTTTTTTCAAAACATTGAAAATAATTATATTATTGTTGATTGAATAGACATAACATTTCTATAAATAATTATTAATAAAATATTAATTGTATCATGGTTATCCAGGAGAGAGAATAAATTTTTTTCAATCATTAAAATATATAAATTCTAATATATCATTTCTATTTACAGTTGGCCTTCATGAAATCATCATTTATTTATTTCTCGAAACACAATACTCAATGAATAATTATTATACAAATGTAATCCAAACAAAAAAAAAATTTCAATATGTCAATCTATCATACCATTTTAACGATATATCCCTACATTTGGGGTAAAATGTTTTAATTTCATATGATGTATTTGCTAATGTGATATGATTTTCTGCCATAATTCTAGATTCATTGATATAGATATACATGTTTTCAGATATATTCATTTCCATCATCACCAAAAGAAACAATTTCATAATATACTACCACCGAAAATGTTTAGGGACTTACACCATATATTTTCAAATTATACTAATGATAATATATTACTCTATAGATACTTTTTCTTCATTAATACTTCAAATTCCATTTGTATACCATCATGTATCTATAGTTTTGTTATATAAACTAAAATACTTTATAAATAATGATTCATTCCATTATGCACATTCCCTTTTATGATATGTACATATTGATAAAACCATTTCAATTGAAGCATTATGTTTTCTGATCTAAAATTTTGATAATCTGTGGTTTATTGAGATTTTATATATCATTCAAAACAATATTATATTCAATAAATACATATTATCCTTTTCAAAATTAATAATTTTAATTATTCAAGATATTTATCTAGGATACTCACGAAATTAGGGGATTTTTGTGATGTTCTATTTTTATCAATAATTAACAAATATTTTATTCTTATACATTATAAATAAATTTTACCTTCCATGAAACTAGATCCCACTAAGATCATATTATATTTCTACACCTATTATTATTAAAATTAAATCAACTTTATGTGAAGTTGTCATTATAACCTTGTGTCATTGTTCTTCTTCAATGAATATAGCCAAAACATCATTATAGATCAGTATATCAATTTAAATATAATTTTTTATATTTATAAGGATACGATAAAATTAATGTAGAATACATTACTATAAAAGTTTCATAAATTATTTATCCTATATTTTCAATCCAATAATATGGAGTTATTGGAATACAGTGTAAAAGAGTTTGATGTGGTTTATCACCAATAACTAGGATATCCTATAATGACTATATTGTTTAAAATTATTTTTTTATGATATCCAAATCCTAAATCATTTTGAAATTATGACAAATATCATTCGTCTTCTTATTTATAACAATATTTTAATAGAAATAATATGTAAACTAATACTGAAAGTCTTAAAATGATTTCCAATCCAAAATTTCCCATTTTTCATCCATAACATATGTTTCTTTTTCCATATTTTATTTTGGTAAAATTTATTTCCATATATTTTTTAGTATTATCAAATTGAGAAAAACGAATTTTTTTCATTTGATAATTTTAATCATTATGTTTTTCATAATCATGATCCACTCTAGTATAAAATACAATAAATTCTAAAATATTTTTTATTTAATGTTATTAATTATATATTTGATATATGGGGTATATTAGAGATATAAGAATAAAACATTCTAAAAATTATATTGATTTTTAATATATAAAAAAATGTGAACATATCAGGGAAAAAATTTCCAATGCAATTTTTTTTAAATTCAAAATATTTCTTTATAATTTAAAATTAATATAATTATAGTAAATACATTAACATAATACAATAAAAATAAATTATTTTTTGATATAATATTACCAAAAAGGGTTCAAGGCAAAGAAAAAATCAAAAAAATAGAAGTATAAGAATATTGTAAATATATGTAAACACATAAGATGTTAATATTATATTGGAAATAGAATCATAATGTTATCTAATAAATAAATATATAAACATATTTATAGTATACACATTTGAAATTGATATAAAAATGTTGACTATCAATTATATTTGAAATCATGAAGGGGGTAGATTATTTTATTGAAAATATCAACCTTTCTGTTGAGCTAATGTTAGTTTTAATAATCAATTTTATTCATAAACTGTGAATATCCTCTATTTACCTCTAGAAGGAATAGATAAATTGTTACTTTACCATAAATCAAATATATTACATATAATATTTTTATATATAATCATGTGAAATCTACCCTGAAAGTGAGTTTTGATAACTGATAACACAAAATTATAGATTCAAGACTCATTATAATGAATTTTCTATTCAATTTGGATGTGTAACCATATATTAGGGTACACCAGATGGTAAAAAAAGACAATGGAACCAATATAGACGACATTTTTAGAATTCAACTCTCGAAATTAATTTGGACTAATATTTAAATAACATATCAACATAATAATGTTAGTAATGATTATAATTATTGGATAAATTGTTTCAAAAATAATAACCAGATATCAAAAAATCTTATAAGTATTATAGCCTATGACAAAGTGATATAATGTTTCCCCTTCCCACAGAGTAACAATATATCTACAATAAAAATTCCCACAGTTTTTTAACAATTAAAATTTTATTCCCTATCAAATATGAATACTTGGTTTAACATATTTTATTTATTTATATTAAATTATTATTTTTATAATTAATTGGGTTTACCATTAGGGTTAGAGCAAGGTAAATACCAGAAACCCCTTCAGGTTTTGGAAATTAAATGGGATGGGTCAACACTAACTGACTCCCACAACAAATTTAAATCTCAATCAATCTCTCAAAATTAGTTTCCAGACATGTAACACTATACAACCATAAAATTATGTCATATCTAGAACAAGATCTACAATGATGCTACATGTACATCATGGTCACATAACCATGTCTTTAACAAGGTAGATCTTAATAATCCCAAGAACATGGTAAATGATATGGGAAAGGAAAATATTATCCCACTTCATCATGTTTTTAATAGGGTTTGAAGAAATTAATATAAGATATTTGACTATTTTTTAAAATGAGCTATAAAATAATTTATGAAATACACACCTTCTCAATTTTATAAAATGAATCCCTTCATCAATGCCTATTCCAATTATATGTTATGTGACAAAGGTGCTGAAGTGGAAAAACATTGCAGGTTTTTATAATTTAATGTATTTTCTTCCCCAAACGTAATTCCATAAATAAAATGTGATAATAATTATGTTTGATAACACCTTTCCCATTTCCCCATATAATTATACACCGCCTATGGGGTTTCCTAGACTTACACTCTCATATATTGTTTAATATACCCATATTTTTCATAAATAAATTGATACTATATATAAAATAATGTAAATAACTATCGTTAAATACATAATCTATAATGATAATTTTAGTTATTCCATTTGAAATATCCGTTTATATCTGGAGTTTCAAATACGTGTGGCGCCTAATAAACTCACAAACACCATTTTCATATTTACATTAATGATTTGTTTTCCATATTATATAAAACTAAATAATCCATAACGAGATATCAAAATATCTCAAAAATTATCTCATGCATTATTTCTTCTAAAAATGAATTTTTTTTACATTTCCTCATAACCCATGGGTAATTGAAATATTTTAAAGGGTTAGATAAAACATTTATAAATGAAAATATTTAACTGAAGAAATCATAGGAAAATTATTTTTATAGGAATCCTTAATCAACAAGGAGATATAATCAACAAATAAAATTTGATCATTTTATGTCCATAATAATAAATAAAACCATGGATACCATATTCTTGATATCATTCTAATGGAATACGTAATTACATAAATTAAAAACCTACTCTTAATCTTTCTATAAAAAAATTACTTGTTATCAATATTTTAGTAAAAATCATGATGAATTTGGTGGGCATACACTAAATACAGAAAGCAGTTTTTTCTTATGACACCTATTAATGCATAGATGGGAAATATAATTTTAGGCCCCATACAACACCTAATTTAGTAAAATGTACTCACAATTAGATTCAATTAGAATTTTTATACTAATATATAATAAACCACTTATTAAAAAAATATAGATACCAATATAATTAAGAATAATGATTATCAATACATGATCAACCAATGTTAGAATCCAATAATCATTACGAATTCTACTAAGATTATACAGATTAATAATATGGATAAAAAGATCGCAACCCATACAGAGAAATAAGGATAATGATCAAATAAAACATTTTAAAATTTCCATTAATCATTTATATTGGAATAACCATATAAAAAGTGCCAATAATTTCCCATATTCTAATCAAATTGAAATATTTTTTGTGGACATCATCCATTATGAGTTTTTCGAAATGTGATTTTCACACTGTATAGGAAAATGGTTATATGAATAAGTCAATACTAGAACAACATGATCATTATAAATTCAGAGAACGAAAAAGGGTGGTTATAAAATGAAATAACCTAATTAGTGATGTGTATTAACTAATGGTTTATTTAATAAAAAATTAAAATATTTGAAAATAATATATAATACAATCAATGGGAATAATGTACTAAAATTATAATACATATCTTTACATAATGATCAGAACTCAATGAATAATAATTATGTAACCAATAAGCCTCACTAGTGGTGAAACAAATGAATCAATATCCACTTGAATAAAGGATTATTCATTAGAAATAAATTCCCATGAATTATAAGGAATATGATAAAAAAATATGTTTATTGAATACACATTATAAGGAAACATGGTTCATAAAATATATTATATAATAATTTATCTGTATAGAGACTATAAAAACCATTCTGTCTAGAATAAAAGTTTCATCAAATCCAATTAAAAACAAGGTATTTGTTATAGATAAAAATACCATTATTTAAATATAATTCATGGTATGATATATCAAATATTATGTATATACAATAGATAAATGAAATTATGATCATAATACTAATCATGTCTCAAAGAGTGGTATTTGAAATCTACACCCTTGCCTATTTTTTAGGCTTTCATGAAAATACATTTACCTCTTGCATCATAAACATATTTGAATTAATCCCATAATTTATAATGATAATAAAATAATTTTAAATTTATAATCGTTATAAATATCAATTCTTTATATGATGTTTTTCGATTTTCAACTCTATGTATTTTGAGTTTTGATAATTTATTCTAGTTTCGTCATTTATGATTCAATGTTCATTATTATTTAGAATTCAATCATTATAATATCATTATAAATACTGCGATATATGATTTATAAATATTTATGATGATTCTAATTTCATTCTATAGTGGTTTTATTCATTATCCTTGAATATGAAATCAATAAAAAACATGTTTCAGTAATTCATAAAGATCAAAGTGTGTTTTCATAATTAATGAATAAAATATTAACAAAAAACTCCAAAAAATTATTAATTACACATTTATATTATTTTATATTAGTAATTTAGTTTCCCTATTCATTCTTAGTAATATTTTATCATGTTATTAAACCATCGTAAAATATACACTAATTTAATGAATTATTAAGACGTTGTTGTAAAATCATGATTCTTGGACACAAATTGTATTATTTAGTTTTTATTACTGTATTTTATAATAATTATAAATAATTATATGAAGGTTTAATGTATATGAAATAATAACATAATTTGAATAAAATATTACCTACATAGTAAGCTTATATTAAATGTGTAAATTAACGATAAATTTTTTCATTCATATAATTAATTTCATCTTAAATTTATTTATAAAAACTGAAAATTATATCATAATATTCATATTTATACTTTAATCCCATCCTTATATGAATTATTATATAGTAGTGATGGAAAATGAAACACATTGCGACGTGGAGGCAGTAGTCTGCACAACATGCAAATGAGTATTTTTTCCTATTTGGAAGATGAATATAAGTAAACAATGATAAAAAATTATTAAACAAAAATTAATTTAGAATATCATTACATTACATTTTTGCTAATAAATTTGAATGAATATATTTAAGAAGAAAAGATAGAAAGTATGTAATACTCTCATCATGGACTTGATTTTTATTTCTAAGTCCTATTATTAGTGAAGGAATTTTGATAAATAAGTTTAGAAACCTAGATAATGACATGATAAATAACTTTCAAGTTTATGAATATAGTTATATTAATTATAAAAATATTATGTAATTTCTTAAATCAAAAAAAGTATTCTAATAAATCTCTTTTTTATAGTGTATTATATTAACTTTATATTTATATATTTTAGAAATTAAATTTTTGAAAATAAATATCATTTTTCAAATAATCATATAAAATATTACATAGGAAAAAAAAATTGGTCTTTTTTGGAAAAAAATTATTTTTCTATGAATAGTGAAAAATAACCATTTTATGACAAAAATAATCTCTTTTCAATAATAAATTTTTTTTAAAGCTACCATTTGGTCTTCAATATGATTTAATGAAATTAAAATTTTATTTATTCTAATTTGATACACTAAATTACATTTTTATAGTCTTTATACTGGATTTTAGAATTACATTATTATGGTTTTTAAAAAGGGATTTTTCTAAAGACTATTTTAATGTTGATATAATTTCTCAATTTTATTTAATTAAAATAATTCTTATTCAGAATGTTATATATATAATTTATATATTTAATATATATATATATATATATATATATATTCATACAATAATTATTATTATGAATCACATAGTTACAATAAAATCATCTGTTTCATGAAAATAAACTTCCTAATGCCCGCTTATTCATCATGTCTATGGGATTAATTTTAATTATTTTTTTTACACATAGATATTTAAATTTATTAAATAATTTTAATAAGACTAATTTATATTTTCTAATAAATTTAACTTAATATTTTAACATAATGAGGAGTGAAACGACATAAAATCCATTACTTTGGTTAAGGTGAAAAAGTACTTAACAGGGGTTAAACTAAATATATTATAATTAAATTAGGCTAATTTTTTTATAAAATTTATTTTATGTAATTATTTCTACCATATAATTTCTACATCTCGATAAGACTCCATTCTAAATCTTTGTGGGATGTGAAAATGTGGTCACACTATTTTCATTTCAAAAATTATAGGTGTGACACTAATCTCACTTATAAAAGCTACCCCTCTTCTCCACATTCACACTTCCAAACCCTATGGATCATAATATAACTTCCCAAATAACTTATTAACATACCTACCAATGACATATAGCCTATAGTATTATCAAAATTCCACCTGATGAAGGAATTTGGTACATAACTAAAGAGGTTGTCTGAAGTTGCAGTATCACGCATAATTGAATGTTTAATTATATTTCATCTTCCACCTCATTAATGTTTTATTCAATTATTATTATATAATGACACAATTATCTAAAATATTATTTTATATTTGTATGATAATTCAATAAACTAAATCCATATCTTCATCCATCAAATGGGATACAAAATCACCATTCTTCTGTACGTCGGACTACTGTCTCATGAACATATGTGAGTATTATTAAATAATCATAAAATTAAAATTCTTATAATGATTTATCTGAATTAATTATATCACATTGGTAACATAATTAATTTTTAGAGTCATTATATCACATATAACTTCTTAATTTCTATTTTGTGTGGGATATGATAATATCGCTTGTGTGTAGGGCTGAATACCACCTCCTAAAGTAATATGATTCATTTTATATTAAAACATTACATATAGGGTAATAAGTGTAATGGAATTGAAACAAATGGTCCATTCCTCTGGGACAATCTGTTGTCTGTGGTGTTTCAGGTGGTCAAGGTGACTTATCTGCAACACTTTTCTGAATTTCATGTTCTATGAATAGTGCAACGGTAGCATTAGCAAAATAGTGTCATCGGTATTCATATTTGAACAGTTCCAATAGTGAGGTTCCAACAGTATCCCCTTCCCTTTTCCAAATTATGATTTCAAGAACAGTGTTTCCAAAATTGTGAGTTTCCAACGGTAGTGTCATTCTATTTCTAAATTTTGAGTTCATGAAAAGTGTTTCCAAAACAGCGAGGTTCCAATGGTAGCATCTTTCCTTTTCCAAATTTTAAGATCATTAATAGTGTTTCTAGAATGGTGAGCTTCCATTGGAATCCACTTTTGCTGGAAAATTTTTGTGTTTATGAACAATGTTTCTAGAACAGTGAGCTTCCAATGATGAGATTCTTGAACAATGTTTCCCGAACGGTGAGGTTCCAATGGTGAGGTTTCAATGGGTAGGTTCATTAATAGTGTTTCAAGAACAGTGAGGTTCGTGAACATTGTTTCCAGAAATGTTTTGGTTCCGATGGTGAGGTTCCAACAGTGAGGTTTCAATGGTGAGGTCCATGAACAATGTTTCCAGAATGAGGAGGTTTCAACGGTGAGGTTGATAAAAAGTGTTTCCAGAATAGTGAGGTTCTAATGGTGAGGTTTCAACGGTGATGTTTATGAATAATGTATCCAGAACCATGAGGATACAATGGCGAGGTTCATGAAAAGTGTTCTCCCTTTTCTAAATTTCATGTTCTTGATCAGTGTTTCCATCTTCCTATAGTATCACTTATTTAACTATTCATTTGACATAAAATGAAATTAAGCCTTGTTTGAAAGACTCTATGGCTGATTCAAAATCTATAAATCCTATATTACTTTTTCCTAAGGCTCAAGATTATTTTAATTAGTCTGTCCACATAGTTTAATGTGATCCACTTTTAATGAAAAATCCAACATATCTTAAACCTCTGTTTTATTAAATATTCTAAGGGGACGAGATATATTATTCTATAATTCTCCCTCCTTGTTCTCAGGTGTGAGATGCCCAAACATTCCATTCTTTTTCGTAGGAGTTGTGAGATCAAACTTTCCTACTTGAATTGGTTCCCCTGTATTTTTGATGCAACCAAGAAGTATTGATCAATATTCGATATAAGGTATGATCTATCGCCATTATTTTGGGTTTATCTCCTTCAGTTTCACCATGACCTTTTATGGAATGCTATCTCTATATTCCTAATAGTATTTTCTTAGGTGTGTACCGGTATGGTGGTGTCTCTGCATCTATGGTGGATACAGCTGTCACGGTGGGAAGAGATCGTAACCCATTGTGTGTCTGGTTCTCCTATAAAGAACAACAATAACCATTTGAGGCAGGGGATTCATTTCTTTCTAATTCTTTTATGTGCAATTTTATTGTTAGAATGTTTTTTTCTGGTAGATCACAATGGATTTTAAATAATAATTATTTGAACAAGATAAATAAATTGACATCGCTCGTTTTTTATTTCCTATTCTTTCTAGGTAGTTTAATATCAATTCTTGATTTGTTAAGCTTTTCGTTCTTAATGGAAATTTGTAAAGAACCTAAATCTAGAATTAATTGATTATTTTTTTCACTAATGATATAGCGGCATGTGAATAAATCTAGTTTTTCATGTTTTAATTTTTTGTTAATTATATTGTTGCTTTAATATTGTTTAATTATTTGTTGTAGCTTAAATTATAGGTTTCTTGAAGATGGAACATACGAATAATAAATTGGCTAATCCAAGATGGTTTATAGAAAAGGTTGTTTGATTATCGTTAATTCCATGTATGGTTATGAGTTACCCTCTTACTTTCATAATGGACAATATCCCAATTTATATTATATTTATTTTGATGCTTCTTGTGTTGTGATTTGATCCTGGATGGCCATTGTGATAATTAGGGGTAGGGAGGCCTATTGATTGTGGTATTAGTTTATGACTAGAGTGGTGAGATGCATCGGTTAATGTATATGGGTGTTATGGAGGACACATGCGATGATAGAATGGGTTGGATGTGAATGTTTGGATGCTTATTATCTTGTAGGTTGATTATCTACTTTATATTCCCCACTGCTCAAGGCAGCTGGTTTACTTACCCTCATTCCAAAAGGGGCAAAGATGCGCGGTGTATTCCATGTGATTTTCATGTTTATCTTCTCAATGGAGGTTGGGCCTACTCTCTTGCTATAGTCTGCAAAGACTCAACAGGTAGTTCATCTAATCATCATGTTGATCCCCCTGTGTTTAGTATCATAGAATTTTTCCCAAGAATGCTAGAGAATATAAAAATTTAATTCTATAGAAAATGTATTAAATTATGTTAACCCATGGGGTTAGAGCATGTTGGGTGGAAATGATGAGGATGTAATTTGATGGAACAATGACCATTGGGTGTGATGCTATGGAAATATAATGTGGAAATTGTTAATGCTTAATTAATGTTTAATTAATTAATTAACATAATGTACAACTAAAAAAAGAGAATAAATTAATTTAATTATTCTCTTTAAATCAGTGTTTGATTATAGGATACCTAGTATTAGAAGTGGCAGGAGGGAGTCCAAGAGAATTTAGTTATAGTTGTGTATAATACAATGTTATTCCCATAGTGTGGTTGGGAGATATAGTATATTCAATTCCTTTTGTTTTTCTATACGCTACTCCACCACGTCAGTTAGAGAAACTTACACTCCAAGGATTCAGAGCCCTGGGGGGTGTTCTCCCCAATATTCTTGAGGGAGAATGGATGGATGACAACCCCTTTTGTCCATATTATCTTCTATTAGTGGTTACTTGTGATGGTAAGAACATAAGATAGTTTCACCCATATCTGTTTGTAGAGGTATGTAATGTCTTGTGGTTGTTCACACAAATATATTTTGGATATAGTTTCTTTTGCACTACAGTAGGTGTAACATGTATAGGATGTAATGGCTTGATAATCTTTACATAGTGAATAGGTTGTAAGGGATTGGGGTATAAAAAATGACTTATGATACACATTATATGATCTGTGGTGGCTCCCAGAAACAACTTGGATACATTTATTACGTTCACGTGGTGGTTTTGTTGCATGAGGTGTATGTTTTGGTGCTTTT
Source organism: Viscum album (assembly GCA_963277665.1). Taxonomy (NCBI): domain Eukaryota; kingdom Viridiplantae; phylum Streptophyta; class Magnoliopsida; order Santalales; family Viscaceae; genus Viscum; species Viscum album. The sequence continues at coordinate 933,538,621 of OY728140.1, forward strand.
TCTAGGTGTCTGCGGGCTCTACAGTTTGGAGAGAGATGCTTATGAGGTGGGACATTACGGAAATTAAGAAAATTATTGGGGAAGTAGTGGGGTACCCTTGATTTTCTTTATTATATTATATCCTCATGTTTGTAATAGATACTTAGAGTATCCATTGTGAGGATGTAAACATAGTATGCCTGTTTAAGTTACGAGTTAGTTTCACTTGTTGTTCTATGTGATTTTACAAGCTTTCATTACTTTTTCATGAGTGGATTTGGGGATAATCCTACTGAGTATACTATTATTCTCACCCTATGACTATTTAAACTCTTTTTAATGTCACTTGGTGCAGGTTAGTGCTCAAGATGGTTTTTACTATCTTGGGGTTGCAAGAGATGTTCGGGCTTGTGGTTTCTATTTGTTTACATTCCTTAGGTACATGCAGTTTTTCCATGATAGTTGTAGTAAATTTTTCTGACATTACATATGTGTACTTGGGATTTATTTAATTTTGTGGTTCGAGTTGGAATTTGTTGGTGTATTTCTTACCTCTCTCTTTCACATTTGTTCTCTTAGAGGGTAATTCCTCCCATTTTTCTGTTTAATATACACTCGGTGTTAATCGCCAACCCGGGGACAACTAGGGGTGAGTTTCGGGAATCATTATCCCCAATCTCACATTGCTGACCTAGGAGGGGTACACCTTGTGGGGAGGGGGTCAAGACAAAGTGGTGTCATAGATCTGTTTGAGAGATAGGATGGTGTTCAGTGTTTGGAATTGGTGAGGATTCATGGATTTGTAGGGAAATAGTGTCAGTCAAGTTTTGAATGTGGTGTAAAAACTTGAGACCTGTTGAGACATAGGCATTTAGTACACCCTACGATCTGATGCACAAAACATTACATTTACAATGGATACTAAATGACATGATACCAGTTACGGGGTAGAGACCTTGGAAAGGATAATGAACCATCCTTCTTTTTACCTATATTTGAATATGTAGAACTTGGGATAGGTTAGCCTAAAATGAATAAATGAAAACAATTAATTAATTAATATTGAGTCTTCCATATTCCAGGTTTAGGATCTCTTACTATTATTTATTTTTAGAAATGGATTCCGGTCAACATCCTTTTAAAGATCACATAGAATATGTCTATAAGACTATGCTAGAAGATCATCGTCGGGATGAGGTTCACAACGATGACACATAGAGGAGGGAACTCTAAGAGTTTTCGTGTCGATGTCTTCAGAAGTACAAGGTCTCTGTTTCAGATTCTGTCATGGAAGACTGGTTATAGGAGGTTTAGATTGGATTTAGTTTGATTTGTGATCAGAAGAAGCATTGGGTGTCTATAGTTGTGATGATGCTGCCCGGAGAAGCAAGGATGTGTCGGTTCTTGATCCTCATGGATTTCGGGGAGTTTTATATCTCATGGGAGGAGTTCTGAGACACGTTTTGAGTTGAGTTTCTTTCTTTTACAAAAAAGGTATCTAGTCTCCAAGTGATTCTTACCCTTCAATAGGGAAGCTCCTATGTGCAAGAGTTTGCAATCCATTTCTGGAACCATTTAAGGTGTTCTTCGGACCTGTTACAAGATGAGGAGGGTAGGGAGAGGCATTTCGAGGAGGCTTTGCATCCATATATCATGTGCCAGTTCACCCCATTTATACTAAAGACATATCTCGAGGTGCTAGTGTAACACCCCGAGATTTTATGAAAAGTATTTTTTTTAATTTCATTAATGTCTTTTGTTTTACGCTACACCAAAAAGAGCTTACAAAACACACATCCTTGACTTTCCTTGCATTACACGCAATCACGACCTTGCTCGATAGCGTGTGTAGTACGCAATACTGAGTTTTACTAAATGAGATATTATTATAATATTATTATGAACTAGCCGTTATGAATAGTAATACACACTTTTTAAAATTTTATAAATTTTATCTTTCAAAACGGACTTCATTTTTGTATTCGGAATATCGAAATTAGCTTAGGGTGAAATTTTGGTACTTTTCAGATAACTTTCATATTCTGATGAATAGTGAAAATTACTAAATTTTAATTAAAAACAACATTTTTAATTGAAATAATTAATAGTGATAAATTATTTATTTGAGTGGTTTTAAAGTATATTTATAATATATTATTACAATTTAATACAATGTTGGTCATTGGATGTAATTTCACATTTAAACCAGACATAAACAAGTGTCAATCTTTTGATAGTTATTATCTCTTAAAAACACGCTATTTGTTTTGACAACGAGAATTAATTTTTAAATTAATTAATGCAACTGATATGTTTTTAATTTGGTAAAATAGACATCGCTTTTTAATTCATAATATCAAATATATCTAAGGCCTAATTTTTTGTTTTTTTCTGGAAACTTTCAATTTTTATGAATAGTGAAACCACTAAGTGGTAGTTAAAAAACTGAAATTTTCATAAAACATAATTTTACCACATCTGTGAGTGGAATTTCAAAAATCCAAGAGATGCGGTTAATATCAGAGACTAATATGTGGTTCAATGAGATGAAAATAATTTTTGGTGAATATTAACTTTTTACTTTTTTCCCCACGGTTAAAAGTAAATAGGGTAATTAAGGGTAAATATTATATTATTATTACCATAACACATGTACTAATTCTATTGGATAAGTTTAATTCGACCAAAAATAACCTTAGAAATAAAATATGACCATTTAGGCCCACTTGGATTAGATTAGGACATTTATTAATAATTTATTTAAAGAAGGGTTAAAATAGTTAAATTCAATGTTTAATAAGTAAATAATTTTTTATACAGAGATATACATATGATAAATTCGACTATAAATATTCATTATAAAGATAAAATTATTTCCTACATAATGGTATTTTATTTGTAATTTTTACACATTAAATAATTTAATTTATTTATGACACAACGATGATGCAGTAATTATCTTATTAATGAAATATTGACATAATTGATGTTATAAATACCTAAATAAATGTAATTTGAGACTTTTTATGAATTAAATAAAATTTTTAGGTTAATATTACATGTTAGTATTGATTTAATTAACTTTGTTCGAATTAATAATTCTGTTATGATTTTCACAAAAATTAATTACTAAATAGTGTCAAAATTGACATAAAATAGTTTTTAAAACAAATATTATATTATTGATTGTTATTTTATTCCTAAAAAACAAAAGTTCGGCCAAGATACTTATATCGTGATATTTGTATCATTAATGGGTCACTTGAGGGTCGCTTGGATGTATATGGTAAGTTTATTAACTATATAATATAAAAATACAAAGTGACGTGGTAAATGTCAATATAATTAACTAAGAGTTAAAACTAAAAGATAAGGTTAATATAATGACATAAACTTTTATAAATTCTAATTTATGAAAGGATTTATACCAATCCCAACCTTATATTCGAAATATATCAATTTGGAGATATTAAAAACCGAATTTGACTTTATAATAAAATAATATTTTTAGTTATTCCAAAGGTTTCCCTGTCCTCCCTTATAAAAGGGAACCTCCTCACTCTCCTCCTCACACCAATTTGAACCTTCAATATCGGCCAAAAACTTCCAAATTCTCTTCTAAACTTCCCTAGAAACATCCTAGAGGTCATGTTCTACTTCAATGACCAATCTTAGTGCCCTAAGAGGAGGTTTCAAAGAGGCGTATCGAAGAAGAGGTAATTTCTTCTACTGATTCTTTCAATCTTCTTTCTTCTTCAAATTAATCATCTTTAGTTGTTTCATTATAAAGTAATAACATCAGTATCACTAATATACTGAGATGTTATTATAAATATGAAACAACCCCAATTCACCTTCTATTCATCCTACGGAAAAAATCACTGCGCGTGCGTACTTACTGAATATCGTCTCCACACCGTGGTGTAATCTGTTTTTCCACCAACACCTTACATGGATGGGTATAATGGTGTAAAGAATAAATATACATATTTATTATAACATCATACATATTCTGATATATTGTATCATCCACTCCACTCCAATTAATTTATTATGGAAACGATATCCTCGCTCATGCGTATGTACGGACTACCGTCTCCACGACATGATGAGATTCATTATAAATGTTAACCATTTAAGAAAGATTATAAAGAATATATAAGAAATAATAATGAAATATATGAAATTATAAAGCTACTGGATTTATGTATATATATATATATATATGTCTCAATAAGGAAACAAAAATAACATTCATGTGTACGTACGACATACCGTCTCCATGAACGGTGTATTTCTTTCCATTTATCGATCTATTATATATATGTATATTATGAATATATATTATATATAAATCTTGTTTTATATTTTCGAATTATCTAATCATGATCTAAGTAATCATATGAATAATTACAAGTCAAAACACAGAAGAAAAATGATACAATTTTACCCAACATACTCTTTAACATGGAATTTACAAAAGAACGGGTAATATAAAGTCATAAGTGAACCATATATGATATCATAACAATGAATATGATTCTTTAATAATTCAATGACATTATTTAAATCATTATACAGGAGGTTCAGATACATACGAAGCAAATCGGACATAAGGTAAGGGATAACTGTTCTAATCTCGTTCTTGTCCGAGATTGTTTATTCGTAAGTATTTACTAGGGTTATTGTTCTCATCCATGTCCATGTTTCCTAAAAATGGTTTCATGAATGTTTATTGTCGTTTTTACCCATTTTTTACTTTTTCTACATGGTATGTATGGAATATTTCTTTTACGAGGTACTTTTTGACTTTTCCGGAAAAATCACGAGAAGAATGTTTTTTTAACTTATACGGCACGAACAAATTTTTACGGTTTTATAAAGCTTTATTTTAATGAAGCTTCCTCCAAAATATTTCATGAATATTTTCAACAAAATCCTTTTCTTTTAAAATTGGATGACATTTTGTGAAAAGAAAATGATTTTGAAGAAGAAAGTATATATTCCTAAAAAATTCATTTCAAGTGTTTTATCAAAACCATTTTTCATCTAAGATGACATTATTTTATATTTTTATGTTTCAAGTATCATGTCTCTATGGTTTACATGGTTTCAATTTTGTTATTATGAAATCATATCCATTTCTTTTATATGGAATATGTGATGATGGGATGATGTTTATGAAACCCATCTTATTCGTTGGGTTATTATGAATGATGTATGTTTATTTTGTGGCACAAGTAAGAATGATTTCATTATGAGATGGGTGGGACATATATCTCTCTCCAATGCATTGGGTAAATATTTATATCTCATGAGATAGACATGACTGGAACGGCAAGCTAAACTGGTTTAGTAATACAGGACTGGAACGAGGAGTGAACTCGATTCCGAAAGGGACATTGTCCACTAAGATGGTCTTAGAAGCAATGCCTTGGATAATATGGAAATCATATCATGTGATTAATGGATTCCACAATTAAATGTTTTATTCCCATTCTATTTTATAATTCTTAATGTTTCGTTATGATCTATGCCTTACGTACTTCCATGTTTTATGTCATTGCTCAATCTTTTGATGTTTAAACATTATGTTCATGTTTTTAAGTTCGAATGTATATGGTATGGTTTGTTTTATCCATGCTTACCCTTACTGAGCATTTGAGCTCACCCTTTTTATTTTTTCTTTTCCCCAGGATATATAGAAAGGTTTTAGGTAAGAAAAAAAATTAGAAGATCATTATGGGAGATGTTGAAGATCTTTCACCACGATTAGAAGATTATGTTCCAAGTTTCCAAAGACACTAAACTATTATGGTCCTTGTGTGTCTGTTTTTTGTTATGTATTAAGTATTCCTCCGAAGTAATGTAATGTTCATTTACGTCAAGCTTTCGGTATATCCAGTTGGTATGAGAAGAAAGTTTTAGTCAACCTTTGGAAACTAGGATGCGAAAACGTTAGTGTGATCCCTAAAGATATTTATAAGGTCTGTCTAGGGATGTCCCTAAGGATAAGTATTCCCATAGGATATAGTCATATAACTATGGTAATGTTCTTAGAATTTAACCTAAGATGTTAGATATTGAAGTTACTCCCCCTTGATTATGATTTTTGTCTCTCACACTATTTTTTTTGGGTTTCAGAAAATGGCTGGAAACAAGATGATTCACGATAATGGAGGATATTATGGACAATGGAGTGATATTCTTCATGAGCAACCCAATGAAATGGGATTTGGAAGTCCAAAAATAATTATTATGATGAATCAGCAATCTCATAATATGATCAATAAACTCAAATTTGGTAAGTTTCATGACTCGGCTAATAAGAGAAATATGAGGATTCATGATGATCATAGAGGAATGAAAGTTCAATTTCCCCTATGTAAATCATGTGGGAATAGGCATGAAGGAGAATGTTTCAAAGCAACTGGAAGATGCTTTGGGTGAGGAAAAGAAGGACACAAAGCCAGTAAGTGCAAAGGAAAACGTTCAGTTAACACCACGAATGAGAATAATGGTATTTCTACGACATCAACAATGGTTAAATGTTTCAAATGTGGAATGTACGGGAATTATGCATACCAATGCCCTAAGAGAAAGTCTCATGAAGAGAATCAGTATGGACGTATGGGTAGTATTTATCATGATGATGATGAAGAGACTACAAATGATATGTGAGATGAAATAATTGTTGAAACTCGGTCAATGGTTTATGAATGTAGTTGAATGATTACATGTTTATTAAGTGTAATGTTGTATAAGTAATCTCATGGTACTATGGAATAAAGAGACATCTAAGGATTGTTACACTGTTGTCTTTCCTTATGTTTTGAATGTGTATGATGAATGGTACCAGTAACCATGAAAGGTTATTCAGATATTTTTGGAAAGTAGATGATATGCGCATAATGAAGGGATGAGGAGAAAATTAAATGTTTGATAGTATTCATGAGCTCATGACTGATATAAGGAGAAGGTTATATCATGGTTTGAGTATATAGAATTTTTGGATTTTGGTATGTGGAAAGAGTTAACTTTTGACATCACTCATGTTTTCACTAGGATTCAATGGGTATTAATTTATCAAGAGAATACATGATTAAGGCCTTCGAATTTTTGGAATGTGACCTACAAGGCATATATCATGACATATGAGGATCAACGATGGTATTAACATGCTGGTTATATGAACTCTTTGGTAATCGTTTTCACTATAATATGAGATAGGATAATAGTATTTTGGATAATCCTAAAGATTGGAATGGATTATGTTGGACATAAGTTAGTATTGTTTAAGGATAGATGTTTTTTTTGATATTATTGATGGGATGTTATAGTATTGTAGTTTTATAAAAAGGACAACTTGCAGGATGGGCGACAACCCATCGCGTCGGACAAGGCTATGGGAATCGAACCCACAACCGAAGTGCGACTGGCCTTTATCGCCTACCACAGGCCTACAGGAAGTCCATGTTTAGTAGAAACAAGTTTTATTATATTAATCGGTACAATATATGAAGTGTAAGTCCATTTTAGGAACCATATATGATTAATATCACTATATATGGACTTATGTGTTTTTTGATAACTTTTCTAACCTTTTGTTTGAGACAGATGGAATGAACCATCATTCTATCACATGATCTGCTAACACATCACGAATGACAAATTCCACTTCATTTCTTTAGGAGATAAAGTGGAAATTTTCCAAAGAACGACCAACAGTGAGACTGTACCAAAATCACGAAAGTATTTCTTCTAATTCCAATTTCATCAACATTAGGCAAATGATCTTGAAAACCAAAAATGTTGTCCTAGTGCTCTTATATCGGATGAATCAGATGGTACCTTAGATCATCACAAATTTATGACTCTGTGATTAACGGCTTTTTCATAGCCATGTTCTCTACCACTCTCCATCAGAACATGATGGTTATATTTTTCTTCCATATCCACATTTTCACCTATGTTTTTATACGTGGAAACCCATTGATGAGTTAATTTGGGTAACCGTTATGTTTTATACATTAGTTTTTAAATCCAGGTATTGGTATTCCTTTTTAAGATGTGGGTTTCTATTAAATAAAATTTCGAGTAGTAAACCATTTATAACCCCCGATGAATTTCGAGGGCGAAATTCATTTTAAGGGGGGTAGAATGTAACACCCCTAGATTTTATGAAAAGTATTCCTTTTAATTACATTAATGTATTGTGTTGTACGCTACACCAAAAATAGCTTTCACAACACGCATCCTTGAATTGCCTTTCATTACACGCAATCATGACATTCCTCGATAGCCTGTGTAGTACGCAATACCGAGTTTCACTAAGTGAGATATTATTATAATATTATTATGAACTAGTCGTTATGAATAGTAATACCCACTTTTTGAAATTTTATAAATTTTATCATTCAAAACGGAATTCATTTTTGGATTCGGAATATCAAAATTAGATTAGTGTGAAATTTTGGTACTTTTCAGATAACTTTCATATTCTAATGAATAGTGATAATTACTAAATTTTAATTAAAAACAACATTTTTAATAAAAATAATCAATATTGATAAATTATTAATTTGAGTGGTTTTAAAGTATATTTAGAATATATTTTTACAATTTAATACAATGTAGGTCATTGATTGTAATTTCACATTTAAACCAGACATAAACAAGTGTCAATCTTTTGATTGTTATTATCTCTTAAAAACATGCTATTTGTTTTGACGACGATAATTAATTTTTAAATTAATTTATGCAACTGATATGTTTTTAATTTGATAAAATAAAAATATTTTTTGAATTCATAATATCAAATATATCTTAGGCTTAATTTTTGGTATTTTTCTGGAAACTTTCATTTTTTGATGAATAGTGAAACCACTAAGTGGTAGTTAAAAAACTGAACTTTTCATAAAACATAATTTTACCGCTTCTATGAGTGGAATTTAGAAAATCCGAGAGACACGGTTAATATCAAGGACTAAAATGTGGTTTAATGAGATGAAAATAATTTTTTGTGAATAATAACTTTTTACTTTTTTTACCACAGTTAAAAGTAAATAGGGTAATTAAGGGTAAAATGATATTATTATTACCCTAACACATGTCCTAATTCTATTGGATAAGTTTAATTCGACCAAAAACAACCTTAGAAATAAAATATGACCATTTAGGCCCGCTTGGATTAGACGAGGACACTTATTTTTAATTTATTTAAAGATGGGTTAAAATAGTTAAAATCAATGTTTAATAAGTAAATAATTTTTAATATAGGGTTATCCATATGATAAATTCTACTATATATATTCATTAGAAAGATAAAAATATTTCCTACATAATGGTATTTTATTTGTAATTTTTAGACATTAAATAATTTAATTTATTTATGACAACGATGATGCAGTAATTATCTTATTCATGAGATATTGACATAATTGATGTTACAAATACCCAAATAAATATAATTTGAGACTTTTTATGAATTAAATTAATTTTATAGGTTAATATGACATGTTATTATTGATATAATTTACTTTTTTGGAATTAATAATTCTTTTATTATTTTTAGAAAAATTAATTACTAAATAGTGTCAAAATTGACATAAAATAGTTTTTAAAAAACAAATTATATTATTGATGGTTATTTTATTCCTAAAAATCTATGGTTCGGCCAAGATACTTATATCATGATATGTGTATCATTATTGGATCACTTGTGGGTCGCTTGTATGTATATGGTATGTTTATAACTATATAATATAAAAATACAAAGTGACATGGTAAATGTCAATCTAATTAACTAAGAGTTAAAACTAAAAGATAAGGTTAATATAATGACCTAAACATGTATAAATTATATTTTATGAGAGGATTTAGACCCATCCCAACCTTAGCTTCGAAATATATCAATTTTGAGCTATTAAAAACCAAATTTGACTTTATAATAAAATAATATTGTTTGTTATTCCAAAGGTGCCCCTCTCCTCCCTTATAAAAGGGAACCTCCTCCCTCTCCTCCTCACACCAATTTGAGCCTTCGAGATCGGCCAATCCATGAATAATTCGCTTCTAAACTTCCCTAGAAACATACTAGATGTCCTGTTATACTTCAAAGACCAATCTTAGTGCCCTAAGAGGAGGTTTCAAAGAGGCGTATCGAAGAAGAGGTAATTTCTTCTACTGATTCTTTCAAGCTTCTTTCTTCTTCAACTTCATCTTCGTTAGTTGTTTCATTATAAAGTAATAACATCAGTATCAGCAATATACTGAGATGTTATTTTAAATATGAAACAACCCAATTTGACCTTCTATCCATCCTACGTAAAACAAAATCACTGTGCGTGCGTGCGTACGGAATACCGTCTCAACGCCGTGGTGTAATCTGTTTTTTCACCAACACCTTACATGGATGTGTATAATGGTGTAAAGAATAACTATAAATAGTTATTATAACATAATACTAATTATGATATATTCTATCATCCACTCCAATTCTATTTAATAATTATGGAAACGATATCATCACTCGTGCGTACGTACAGACTACCGTCTCCACGACGCGATGAGATTGATTCTCCATGTTAACCATTTAAGAATGATTATAAAGTATATATAAGAAATAATAATGAAATATATGACATTATAAAGCTACTGTATTTATGTATATATAAATATATGTATGTCATCTACTTAATTCCATTCAACTCAATAAGTAAACGAAAACAGTGTTCATGCGTACGTACGGCCTACCGTCTCCATGAACGGTGTATTTTTTTCCATTTATCAATCTATTATATATATGTATATTATTAATATATATTATATATAAATCATGTTTTATATTTTGGAATTAGGTTATCATTATCTAAGTAATCATATGAATAATTACAAGTCAAAACATGGAAGAAAAATGAAACAATTTTACCCAAAACACTTTTTAACATGGAATTTACAAAAGAACGGGTAATATAAAGTCATAAGTGAACCATATATGATATCATAACAATTAATATGATTCTGTAATAAGTCAATGACATTATTTAAATCATTATATAGGAGGTTCGGATACATTCGAAGCATATCAGACATAAGGTAAGGGATAACTTTTCCAATCTCGTTCTTGTCTGAGATTGTTTATTCGTAAGTATTTACTGGGGTTATTGTTCTCATACATGTCCATGATTTCTAAAAATGGTTTCATGAATGTTTAATGTCCTTTTTACCCATTTTGACTTTTTCTACATGTTATTTATGGAATCTTTCTTTTACGAGGTACTTTTTGACTTTTTCGGCAAAAGTACGAGAAGAATGTTTTTTTAACTTATACGGCACAAACGAATTTTTACGATTTTATAAAGCTTTATTTTCAGGAAGCTTCCTCCAAAGGATTTCATGAATATTTTCAACAAAATACTTTTCTTTTAAAATTGGATGACATTTTTTGAAAAGAAAATGATTTTGAAGAAGAAAGGATATTTTCCTCAAGAATTCATTTCAAGTGTTTTATCAAAACCATTTTTCAAGTAAGATGAAATTATTTCATATGTGTATGTTTCAAGTATAATGTCTCTATGGTTTACATGGTTTCAATTTTCATATTATGAAATGATATCCATTTCTTTTATATGGATTATGTGATGATGGGATGATGTTTATGAAACCCATTTTATTCGTTGGGTTATTATGAATGATGTATGTTTATTTTGTGCCACAAGTAAGAATGATTTCATTATGAGATGTGTGGGACATATATCTCCCTCTAATTCATTGGGTAATGATTTATATCTCATGAGATAGACATGACTGGAACGACAAGTTAAACTGGTTCAGTAATACAGGACTAGAACGAGGAGTGAACTCGATTCAGAAAGGGACTTTGTCCACAAAGATGGTCTTGGAAGCAATGTCTTGGCTAATATGGAAATCATATCATGTGCTTAATGGATTCCACAATTACATGTTTAATTCCCATGCTATTTTATCATTATTAATGTTTCTTTATGATCTATGCCTTACGTACTTCCATGTTTTATGTCATTGCTCAAGATTTTGATGTTTAAACATTATGTTCATGTTTTTAAGTTCGAATGTATATGGTGTGTTTTATTTTATCCATGCTTACCCTTACTGAGCATTTGATCTCACCCTTTTAATGTTTTCTTTTCCCCAGGATATAAAGAAAGGCTTTAGTTAAGCAAAAAAATGGGAAGATCTTTATGGGAGATGTTGAAGATCTTTCACCACGATTAGAAGATTATGTTCCAAGTTTCCAAAGACACTAAACTATTACGGTCCTTGTGTGTCTGTTTTTGTTATGTGTTAAGTATTCTGCCAAAGTAATGTAATGTTCATGTACTTCAAGCTTCGGGTCTCTACAGCTGGCGAGGGCAAGAGTCATCGAGAGGAAATTAACCATAATCAGATCATCATGAGTGGGGAGTCATCACAATTTCTCATGAAGCAAAGTTGTGGTACGTTGTTCTAGGTTTATAGTGCTGAAGAGTTTCCATTCATATGGGGGTAGGTACCAGCCCTCAACATCTTTCTTCTCTGGTGGCAGCGGCTCTAAGGCCTATACCAATGGATCATGAACTTGTTTTTATTGTGGTGGTCGAGGTCATTAGCAGTGAGAGTGCCCGACCTATCAGAGAAGTAATCATGCACCAGGTTTTCCACTCCAGGTTCCCCCATTGAGGAAGTTCCAGCCGAGGTAGTAGCAGCTGGTTGCACCATCATTAGATCAGTTAAGGGTAGATGGGACATTCACATGATAGTCCTGTGACACTCCGCTTCCTCAAAGATCATAGCACATCCATGGTGTTTTTCATCATCAGGATCAGAGTGGCCTTATAGGAGGTTGTGGATATCTTCATGATTTAGCTTTGCTAACACCATGAGAGATAGACATCGTTCGTGGTACAATTTTCTTGTTTTGTACTCTGTGCATGCCTTGTTTGATTCAAGAGTGACACACTCCCTCATATCACATACCCTTGTCCATGTATTGGTTCATGAGGTAGTGAGGCTTCTAGTGCCATGGGCGTTAACTATGCCAGTTGGAGGTCGAGCCACCTTGTATGAAGTATATAGAGACTATGAGATAGTGTTGTGGCAGCACCACTCTTGGGGATCATTATTATGTTTACAGAAACAACCATATGATTTCATCATAGGCATGTATTGGTTGTATTATGTGTAGGAAATCATGGATTTATTTAGGATGCGGGTTGTGTTCTTCGATGCGGTTGGAGATCCATTGGTGATTGTTGGCGAGTGAGACCTTTGGATGGGTCAGAGGTGTGTTTCTTCCATAGCATCCAAGATATCTGGCCAGATTTAGAGTTCCTCAGATATTCAATAGATGGAATTTACGATGGTCATAGAAGAGTATCATGATGTCTTTCTAGAAGTGGTTGTATCATTACCTCCTCGATGAGAGATCGAGTATAGAATCCAACTACAGCTAGGGGAATCTCCTAGCTCCATGTATCCATATAGTTTGGCCAATTCTGAGTTACTAGAGCTACGTATACATATTTATGGTATGTTATAGTGATGTTTTGTTTGGTCGAGGGTCTCATCATTAGGTGCACCAGTTTTGTTCATGAAGAAGGGTGATGGAAGTATGGGGTTGTCTGTCAATTATCATCGCTTAAATAAAGTGATAGTAAATAATCACTATCCTCTTCCATGGATTTATTATTTATTCAATCAACTGAAGTGTTCCATTTGGTTCTCAAATATTGACTTCCGATCATGATATCATCATATGCGTGTGAAGGATGAGGATAGCTCAAAGCCATCTTTACGTTGTAATCATTGGAATTATGAGTTCATTGTAATATCGCTCGGTGTGACGAATGCTCCATCTCTATTATTTTGATTTATGAACATTGTGTTCCATGAGTTCTTGGAAAATTTTGGGGTGGTTTTCATTGATGAAATCCTTGTGTTATCCATGTCCGAGGAGGAGCATGTAGAGCATCTAAACACTGTTTTGCGAGATCTCATCAACATCATCTATTTGGGAAGTTGTAAAAGTGTGAGTTTTGGGATTGAGAAGTCTATTTTTTGGGGAATGATGTGTCGCTGTTGGGAGTAGTTGTGGATCCATCAAAGATAGAAGTATTTGGGTCTTAGGCAGCCCCCAAGATAGTGTCAGAGTTGCGACGTTTCCATGGTCTCGCAGGCTACTACCAGAGGATTATATCCGATTTATCTCGAGTTGTGACACCTATGAGAGCATTGACCAGGAAATATCAGGCATTTATATGAACTAATCAGGGTCATTTAGCATTCATGTATCTAATGGAAAATCTTTTAAGTGCTCCAGTTCATTTTCATCCAGCTGAGGGAGTTCAATTTGATGTTTTCTTCGATGCTTCGCATTGGGGGTTAGGTTGTGTTATGATGCAGCAAAAATCAGTTGTTTCGTATGGGTCTCGGAAGTTACATCCCCATGAAAATAACTATTCCACCCCATATCTTGAGAGTAATTCCGTGCTTTTTTCTCTGATGTTTTGGAGACATTACCGCATTGGTGAGCGGTTTTTGGTTTTCAGTGATCATAAGAACCTGATGTATGTTTTCTCCTAGCATGACTTAAACATGAAACAACGTCAGTGGATGGAATTATTACAAGAATAAGTATTCGAAATATGATATACACTTGAAAAATAGTAGTGTTGTAGCTTATGCACTCAGAAGGAAGTCACGTGGTGATTTAGTGTGTGAATCTGGTGATTCATTGAGAGTAATGGAAGAACTATCAGCTTAACATCTCAATGTTAGAGACATTATGGGTAGTAGTTGTCCTTTCTAGATGAGGTTGTAGAATCTTTGGTGCAGAAGGTGGAAGAGTCCCAGTTGGGCGGTCTTTTGGTGGAGGTCTAGAGAGAGTTAATTGTTTTTAGTGAGGCACATGATGGTAGGTCTAAGGATGAATAACACTAAAAGTTTTATCACTAATGGATTTTTGATCCATTGACGATGTGTGAGACGGTTCTCATAGAGTTAAATATTTATCCTATAGCGGTGAATCATGGAATGAAAAGAATGTATCAAGCCTTGAGGATCCGGTTTTGGTGGCATGGGCTGAAGTGTGCAGTTGCGAAGTTTGTGTCTAGGTGTTTGGTCTTCCAAAATGTGAAGACGAAAACCATGTTCTTGGTGGTCTGATCCACCCATTAGATATTCCTCAGTGGAGGTTGGAGGACATCCCAATGGGATTTGTTTCTGGTTAGCCTCGAGATCATGGAGGACATGATGCTATTTTGGTTTTAGATGAATGTTTAACAAAATAGGCTCACTTTATATCAATCAAAGAGTCGTGTTCAGTGGATGTTTTGTCAATGTTGTATCTGGAGGATGTGGTGACAATTTATGGAGTCCCAAGGACATTCATTTCTGATCGAGATTCTCATTTTACCTCTAAGGTGTGGAGAGGTCTCCAACACTCATTTGGTTCTCAGTTATGCCTTAGAAATTCTATTCATCCTCAAATGGATTTTCAGATAGAGCAAACTATACAGACTCTTATAGACATGTTAATCGCTTGTGTCCTAGATTTTTTAGGATTGTGGATGAGCCACATACCCTTGGTGATGTTTTCTTACAATAATAGTTTCAACTCCACCATTGGCATGGCATCATTTGAATCCTTGTGTGGATGACATTTCTGTTCTTTATTTTGATGGGTTATGGTTGGACAGTCAGCAATTTTCAGACTAGAACTAGTTTAGAATACAATTGATATTGTTTAGGTGATTCGTGAGAGGATGAGGGCAGATCGAGATAGTCATAAATCATATGTTCATCAAATTAGGATACCCTTAGTATTTGATGTTGGGGATCACGTGTTTCTTGAAGGTGACTCCCCATCATGGTCAGCAAAGGTTTTGTGGTGGTATTAAGCTTTCTCCCCAGTTTTTGTGGCATTTTGAGGTGTTATCGCATGATGGAGCTATAGCGTATCGAGTAGCACTTCCTCCACTGATGAACGAGATATAGGTTGTTTTATATATATCACTGCTTCGTTATTATCTTCATGACAACATAAACATCATTGACTGGGGATAGATCGATGTTGATGATGATGCAACCATTGAGAAGTGACCTGTGGAGATCCTAGACCACAAAGTTGAGGTGTTGTGTGGGCATTATATCCCTTTAGTTCATGTCTTGTGGCGACACGGTGTCATAGAGGAGAGTACATGATAACTTGAGTAACAGATACTTGCACAATACACATCGTTGTTTTATGTTATACTATTTTCATGTAAATGATGCCCCCATTGTGTTTATAGACTTTTCGTGTAAATATTATTTCTTTATTTGGTTATTTCATGGGCTTGTTCAATTTTGAGAGGTATCATATTTGGTGGTCGTTTGAAATTCTTTTCTATTTCTCTATAAGATGGAATTTATTTATCGAGGTAGAGAATGTTTTGAAAGGTAACTAATGTAATGGATTGGACCTCTATGGTCTATTTCTTTGCGAAGATCTAGTGTCTGAGGTGTTCCGAGAGGTCAAGGTGACTTATCCCCAACACTTCCCAAATTTCTAGTTCTTTGAACAATGAAACTGAAGCTTTTGGTGAACAGTGTCATATATAGTCTTATGAAAATAGTGCCAATGGTGCGGTTAAAATGGTATCCCAATCCCTTTTACAAATTTTGAGTTTATGAATAGTTTTTCTAGAATGGTGATGTTCCAACTGTAGCCTCCATCATTTTACAAATTTTGAGATCATGAACAGTGTTTTCAAATATGTGAGGTTCCAATCGTATCCTCTTTGCTTTCCCAAAATTCTTGTTCATGATCATTGTTTCCAGAATAGTGAGGTTCCAATGGTAGCCTCTTTCCTTTTACAAATTTTGAGTTAATGAACTGTGTTTCCAGAATGGTGATGTTTCAACGATGAGGTTCATGAATAGTGTTTTCAGAACAACGAGGTTTCAACTATTATATTTTAATGGTGAGGTTAATGAGAGTGTTTCTAGAACGGTGAGGTTCGAATGGTGAGGTTCATGAATAATTTTTCCATAACGGTGAGGTTATAATGATGAGGTTCTTGAACATAGTTTCTAGAACGGTGAGGTTTCAATAATGATGTTCATGAACAATGTTTCTAGAATGGTGGGGTTCTAATGGTGAGATGTCAATGGTGCCGGCCATGAATAGTTTTTCCAATACTATTAGGCTTCAATGGTGAGGTTCAAGAACTTTGTTTTTCATTTTCCAAATTTTGAGTTCATGAATACTATTTCCGACTTCCTATAATTTCTCCCATTTAATGTTTTATTTGACATAAAATGCATTTAAAGACACTTTTAGGGTCTCTAAGGAAGATTAAAAGGCCATATCACTTATATTAATTTATCCAAACGGTCATGATGCTTTTAATTGGTCAAACCATGCAGTTTAATGTGATCCACTATTAATGGAAAATCCATCTTATCTTAAAATACTGCTCCGTTAAATCTTTTAAATTGACGAGATATCTTCCTCCCTAATTCTCTAACCCTTTTCATGTGTGGAGATTATCAAAACTTCTTTTCCATTATATAGGAGTTGTGAAATAAAACTTTCCTACTTGGATTGTTTCCCCTCAGTTTTTGATTAAACCGAGTAGTATCGATTAATATTCTGTATAAGGTTGTTCTATAGACATTTTTTTGGGATCATCTACGTATATTTCTCCATTACATTTTATGGAATACTATATCCGATTTCAAAATGGGATTTTCCTAGGTGTTGATTGATGTGGTGGAGTATCTACATCCTCGGGTGGATAAATTAGTCACCGGGGGAGGAGATGTTTACCCGCTATTTGGCTTGTTCTCGAATAAAGAGCTACAAGAACTGTTTAAGAAAGAGGATTAAATGATTCTGTATTATTTAATGTGAAACTATATAGTTATAATGGTTTAGTCCACTTATTCAAAATTGAATTGACATTATAAATATTTGAATCAGATAAAGAAATTGATATACTTCATACATTATTGCCTATTTTTTCTAAGATATTGTGATATCTATGGTTTTATTGCTTAAATTGTTTTTATTGAAAATTGTTGAAGAACCTAAAGCTGGAATTAATTGATAATAGTTTTGGCTAAAGATGAAGCGGCATGTAAATGAATCTGGTATTTCTTGGTGTAATTCAATGTAAGAACCCAGATATTCATTTTCATGTATGTCTTTCTTTTTTCTGGAGTATTTGATAAAAGAGGAGTTTCTGGAAAATTTTGAAGTACACACCCTGTACTCTACAAGTACACACCGTGTACTGCCTTGTCACGCCTGGATGTGTGATGGTCGTGTTCGGGCCATCCACACGGTGTATAGGGGTGAAGTGGAGACCTCTTAAAGTGGAGTACGAAAAAGTGGAGTACATGCCATGTACTCAATAAGTATATGTCGTGTATTTTATGTTTTTTCATTAAACGGACCGGGGTCATGCCTAATCGGCAGAACGACCTTCATATAGGTTTCGTTCAGCTGAGAGATCCCGTACGGCCATGATTCTTCTCCAAGACCCCGAGCATCCATCTGATCTCCATTTAATCCATCGTCGATTGGGTTGGAACCACATTGGTGAGTTCTTCCATCTCCTAGAGGCTTGTTTATCAATTCATCCTCTTTCTCATGATATCATGGGTTGAGTGTTTTGGAAATTTTCTCAGATCCTTGATGTTCTAAGGAGGATCATTCATCGTAGTTAATGAATATCGATCTCCTATGATCGAGGCAGGTGGTTTGTGCCATTATGTATGAAGTCTTTTAATATTTTGTGCAATTTCACCAATTCTCGTGAATGGGGTATTGTGTGTTTCCTATTTTTTCCCTTTTTGTTTGCTAACTTTTCTTGATTTCTTGAGTAGAGGTCAATGCTAGTGATTAGGTTAATTTTTACTATTCTCTGAATGTTTTTCCATGCATGTTTTTCCTATTAGTAATGTTGGCCAGTTGCAATTCCTAGTTTTAGGATAGTGGAACTGTTGTACTGTTATGTTGTTGTGCCTTATAATGATATCCATGTAGTTCTTGAGGTTTACTTGGATCAATACGCTCACTATTCATGTTTGCTTTACACAGGGCTATGAGAACCTAGTGTAGTGGACCATACAGAGAATGGACGTAAGGGCTTCTCCATAGTGTCTTTAATTTACAATGCTAGACCATTGGGGGAATTGAATTTGAGTGCTTCCTCAGAGAGTATGCAGTTCCTCGACGCTGGCCATAGGTGGAATGTGATGTTTAGTGCTTCCCTAGAGAGCCTTTAGTACGATACAAGACTATAGGGGGAATTGGCGGTGAGTGCTTCCTCAAAGAGTGTATTATTTAGCTGAGCCAGAGGGGTGAGACTGTGTGTGCCTCCCATATGGTTGATAGTACTTGTAGGTTAAACCATAAAGGTTAGGTTGTGAGAACTACCCAGTGGGTTACCTGTTGTTCAGTTTGTTTCTTGGCTGTTACATGAATGCTTTGTATGCTAGACACTGTGGATATTAGCTGTTGTGTGCTTCCCTATTTACCTCTTCCTGTGTTTCATCTTCCATGTATTTACTGACTTTTAGACACAGATCATTGTGTGGTTTCCTACTGGGACCTTCTCTCACATTCTGTTTGGGCCATTCTTTTAGGCCCAATAAGATTATATTGTTGCAGGTATAGATAAAGGCAAGAACCCTTCTACTTCAGGTTCTTGATTTTTGTTGATCTTGAGAGCATGGGACATAGCCAAGGCTTGCGATGCTGAAGAGTCGCTCATCTGTTTTTCCTATTTAATTTGGTTTAGTACTGTTTTCAGAATTGTGACTTTTTTGGCTGTTTTCCAAAACATATATACATATCATACATTATTTTTTTATATGTGTGCTCCAGTTTTCTTCTTTCAGTGTTCTATTGTTTATTTATGTATGGACTATTATTACTTTTACTATTGTTTGGGGTTTACTTCCGCTGTGTACTTTTACAATGAGGGCATAGTTTCCCCACTATCACACCCAAGGCCCTCGATTGTAGTCAGCATCCTCTAGCGTTTGGGGAAATATGCTTAATGCCATGTGACCAGCCGGGTACAGGGTGTCTCTATGTGACTTCCAGAACCGGGACATTATAAAGTGGTATAAGAGGAGACCTTTTCTCTTGTTTTTCTGTTTGGAGCCATTAGCCATGGATATGACGGATTCAGTACTTGGTATTAAGCTGTCATTAAGAGTAGCTAAACCGTGTATAGGGAAAGGCCAGTCTACCTCACTTATTACAATTTTCTGGATTTTCTATGTTACAGTTGATCTGATTTCACCTAGATTGATTAACATGCCTTGTGATGTTATTGTTGTTGATATTGTGGTTCTATTTCTGTCACAACCTGATGAGATTAGGGTATTCCATCTCATGCATCATATTGAAACATGTTAGAAATCACATTCCATGCATTCTTTCCATGCCATCTAGGGTGCACATTCAATTCCATGATGTTGTGATAGACATTTTTTAGATTATGCATGTTGTTGTGATAGACGCTTTGATTTAATACCTGCAGTTTGAAAGAGTGGTTGATTGTGATGTACTTTACTTAAATGAATGCCAAATTTGCGTTATTGAGGTGTAATGGGCCCTCGTGAATCGGTACATGGTGTATTATTGACTTGTTTCCATTATATATGATATGTAAGAGATGCCAAGATTTTATTCACAGGGAGTATGGGCCCTCATGGATCCGAATTTGGAACCTCCATGCTTGTTTTTCAGTGTTTTCTGGGCTTCGGTGCTGTTTTCATGCTACTACCCAGAAAAACCCAGAATACACGGCGTGTACTTTATATATACATACTGTGTATTTTTCAAACATGTCACTGACTGTGTGAGAAGAAACACGGGTTGTGAAAAATCTCCAGGCACATGCCGTGTATGGTAGATACACGCCAGGTAGTAGTGAGCAGTGTACCCGGCCGTGTCACGAACAACACGGGCCAGGGAATCTTATATAATACAGATCGTGTTTTGTACCAACACGCCATGTATCTTTGTTTTAGGTACCCGAGCATGTCACCAACAACACAGGATGATGTTATCTCCTCCTATACATGCCGTGTTTGTTAGGAACACATCGTGTAAGGGTCAGCTATGTACCCGGCCGTGTCTCCAACAACACAGGTCAGGAAAAATCTTCAATTACATGCCATGTTTGTTTGGAACACGTCGTGTAGTCTCAGTTTAAGAAGATTATGTGGGTTATTTGGGAAAGGAGACTTGGGCAGTGGAATATAGTTATGTACATGCCGTGTAGAGTTCATACACACCGTGAAGTCATGTTTTGTAGAACCTAAGTGTTTCTTTCTCTGGTTTTAATTTTTTACTCCTTTTTTCTCTGTCCTTGATGATATTAATCTAAGGTATGATTTTGATCATTTATATCTATACCTAAAAGACGTCCTCTGGTTGTAAGTCAGTTGAAGGATAGTGATATGGCGCCAACTATGGCTGATCAAGGACTTCCTGTCGATCTTACAGTCGTGCCAGCCTTGGCACCGGATGACATACCAGTTGCAGGCACTGATTCACAGTTTAGGGAAGGCTTTGTGAGGATGATGCAGACCTTTTAGGGAGCATTGACTCTTACCACATCTATGGAAGACTTGACGTCGGTTTTCTAGGAGCATCATCCTCTGACTTTCTCGGGGGATGGAGGACCGTAGACTGGAGAGTCATGGCTGGAAGCCCTGCGGACTATCATTGAGCATCTGGAAACACCTCCTTAGAGTCTGGTAATGCTCGCTACCTATATGCTATGATTATCCACCAAGAGGTAGTGGGGAATGATCTCACAGGAGGGTCATCAGTAGATTATGGCTTGGGAGGAGTTCTAGATCTTGTTTTATGACTACTTCTACCTGGAGAACCTGATGGCCGATAGAGCCCGAGAGTTCATGAGTCTATAGCTGGGTACTCATTCTTTTATGGGGTATTCCTCTCATTTAACCGAGCTGCATAATTTCACACAACTCCGAGGTGGATATAGGATGTTCTGATCGAGGAAGTTGGAGGATGGTCTCGGGTGGGAGATCCTCTCATAGGTGAATATCTCCCAGTTGACTTCCATCACATCCATCGTCAATCTGGCACTGATTGCGGAGCGCAATATGAGAGAATCTAGAGCTACGAGCCAGGGTGGAATTGCTTCCTGGGCTAGTATTCCTCGATTTTATAGCAGGATGTGCCATAGGGTGTCTCCACAAGGTGATCCGAGGAGGAGAGATACATATTCAGGTAGCCAGGTAGTATGGTACTTGTGTGGAAGGGTAGGGCACACGAGGCCGCAGTGCCAGAGAGACCTTGTAGAGTGCCGTTCTTGTGGCAAGATGGGTCACCTTATGCATTACTTGTAGGTTTTCTCACCAGTATCTGGTGAGGAGGGTTCATCCATGACTCCTTGTTCAGGAGCAGCGCCACCATTTTTTCACTAGTCAGGGAACTGGAGCTCTTCCGACTGTTCGGGCAGAGGTGGAGGTAGAGGCGGTGGCGGTCAGTCAGCATTCATTCAGCGTCAGCTGGGAGGATCAGCTCAGAGTAGTCATGCAGGGTCACCATGCCGCGGGGTAGGCCAGACTATTTCGAGGGAGCATACCTATCAGGAACAGGATCCCAGACCTTCTACAGTTCAAGGTACGATCTTCGTAGCCTCAGTTTTTTATTCATCTCTTTTCTATACTGGTGATATGCATATATTTATCATTTTTGCTTTTATGGAGAGCCTTGGGCTCTGTATATTTTCTTATGCCGACTTTTTGAAAATAGACACACCTTTGGGGACAAGGATATCTAGTGTATGTCGGTGCAGAGAGTGTCCTCTCGAGGTTGCGGGGTATCATTTCTTATGAGATCTCTATGTCCTTGAGATGACATGCTATGATGTCATTCATGGGATGGAATGGTTGGTTCCCTTCCAGGAATTCATCGAATGTTATCACTGGAAGGTGAGTTTCATTACACCAGAGGGTAAATATTTTCATCAAAGAGGTGAATGGGATGTTCATGCGAGTCGAGCAGGACTCGAGCATCATGGGCTATGAGGGGTTATGACCTAGATTTCTAGTCACTATCTAGATGACTATGGGACTTCTCTGTTGGATTTTCCTCTAGTGGTGGATCGTTTCGGGGATGTATTTCCATATGAATTTTTCAGTTTTCCTCGGGAGCATGAGGTAGACTTTTCTATTGAGCTCATGCTAGGAGCAGAACCGGTGTCCATTCCTCCTTATTGGATGGCTACACCTGAGATTCAGGAGCTCAAGAAATATTAAGGGGAGTTATAGGTAAAGTCTTTCATCTAACCCATTACCTATCTATGGGATTCACCTATCCTTTTTGCGAAGATGGAAGACGGTACACTTAGGCTCTGTGTGTATTATCGAAAGCTGAACCAGCTGACGGTCAAGAACTGATATCCCATGCCGAGGATTGATGATCTTTTTGATAATCTTTGAGGAGCCGGGGTGTTTTTGATGATCGATTTGAGGTCCGATTATCATCAGTTGCACGTTAGACCCTCATATATACCTCTGACAGCCTTCAGGAGTAGGTATGGTCTCTACGAATATAGGGTTATGTCGTTCGGTCTCACGATTGCGCCATCATTTTTTATGGCACTAATGAACCGAGCGTTCAATACTTACTTGGATTCTTTCATCATGGTCTCTGTGGACGATTTCTTGGTGTACTCTCACACTCGACATGACCATGCTACCCATATTTAGATAATTATGAGTACATAGAGAAAGCATAAGATTTATGATAAACTCTTGAAGTGCCACTTTTGGATGGATCATATTCATTTCTTGGGTCACATCATCTCAAAGGTGGGAGTATCTATGGACCTAGAGAAGGTGAGAGATGTAGTTTCCTAGGAGCAGAAGAAGAACATTTTTGAGGTACGGAGTTTCTTGAAGATGGATGGATACTACAGACACTTTATTAAAAAATATTTACACCTAAAAGCACCATTGAAAGGTCTAACCAAGAATGGGGTGAAGTTCTTATGGTCAGATTCTTGTGATTCAGCCATTTCAGAGATGAAGGGAAGGTTGACATCAGCACCGATACTAGACTTTCCAGTGCAGGAAAAAGATATATTGTTTATTGAGATGCTTCATGTATCAGGCTGGGTGTTGTGCTTATGCATATAGATGGAGTCGTTGCGTACAGGTCTCGGCAGTTGAGGACACATAAGAGGAAATACCCGACACATGACCTGGAATTGGTAGTTTTTATTCATGACTTGTTCAGTTGGAGACATTACCTTATGGGGGAGCACTTTTTGGTTTTCACCGACCACAAGAGTCTCAAGTACATCTTCACTCGTTGTGATTGAATCGAAGACAGTGCTGGTGGGTCGAATATCTTCAGCCTTTTGATTTAGAGATGGCCTATACACAGGGAATGTGCAATGTAGTGGAAGATCCGTTGAGTAAGAGAACTCAGATTCATGCAGTTCTGGAGGCCATCAGAGAGTGGCCGCTCAAGCCTCTGTTCTCTGAGATGCATATGGAGGTGCATGATAGACAGGGACAGACTCACCTATCTTCTGTATCTGTTACCTCTACACGTCTTGATCGGGTAAAGATGATGCAACTATCAGACTCAAAATTATTAGTCCTATGATAGAGTGCGTCAAGAGAAAACCCTATTCCTGGATAGACAGTGGGAGAGGATTAGATCATTCGTTTCCAGGGATGCGTATGGGTGCCAGCAGACATACGCGAGGAACTGATGAGGGATTTTCATTCCTTAGTTTGAGCAGTTCATCATGACCTCACCATGATGTATCAAGATCATCATCTCCAGTACTGGTGGCCAGG
This sequence comes from Viscum album, assembly GCA_963277665.1. Classification (NCBI taxonomy): domain Eukaryota; kingdom Viridiplantae; phylum Streptophyta; class Magnoliopsida; order Santalales; family Viscaceae; genus Viscum; species Viscum album. Next base: position 933,563,473 of record OY728140.1, read on the forward strand.
TATGAAGAGAGATATTGATAGTTTCATGTTTAGGTGTTCTAATTGTCAGCAGTTGAAGGTGGAGCATCAGCGACCAACATGCCTTTAACAGCAGTTACCCATTCCGAAGTGGAATTGGAATGATGTTGCGATTGACTTCATGACCAAATTGTCGAGGTCGCCTTGAGGGAACGATGCTGTTAGGGTTAGGCTTACGAAGGTTTCTCACGTCATATTGATCACGGAGACCTTCAATGTTGATGATATAGGATGGCTGTACATCTGAGAGATTATCATCTGCATGGAGTTCCACACTCCATTGTTTCAGATAGGGAAGTGTTCTTTACTTCTCGGTTCTACCAGGGGCTTCAGAGGGCTTTGGGTACACAAGTACTTTTGAGTACAACATACCATCCCCAGACAGATGGCCAGTCCAAGCGTATGATCCAGGTGCTTGAGGATATTCTCTGAGCTTGAATTTTAGACTTTGGCGGTTTTTGGGAGAAGAATATCCATCTTGTGGACTTCACCTACGAAAATAGTTTTAAGGAGACTATTCATATGTCACCTTACGAGGTTTTGTACGGTAGGCCATGTCGATCACCTTTATGCTAGCTGGAGGCAGGAGAGGCAGCTTTGTTTGGACCTTGTATTGTTAGGAGACCATAGAGCTAATAAAATTGATTCAGAAGAGGATTTCTACAACACAATCTCGACAAAAAGTCTTTTGCAGATTAGCGGAGATGACCTCTGGAGTTCGAGGTCGGGGATGAGGTTTTCTGGGTGTTGCAAAGAGGTTGGGACTCAAGATGATTATCGACAGGGTAATCTTTCACCGAGGTACATCAGGAATTTTGAGGTATTGGAGAAGGTTGGGCCAGTTAGCTATCAGTTGTAGTTACCTCAGAGGGATCAGGCCATGCACGACGTCTTCCACATTTCTCAACTCCGACATTACTTTCCAGAACCATCTCATGTCTTTCATCCCGAGGAGGTTGAGCTAGAAGCAGATGCATCATTTGAGGAGCATCCCATCCAGATTATTGATCACAGTATGAAGGTTCTCCGTGGGTGGTCTATTTCTCTAGTACGGGTGCTATGGTAGCATGGGCGAGTAAAGGACGTGACCTTGGAGATTAAGGCCGATATACGATCGCAGTGGCCGGAGCTGTTCGGTGTTTCTTCTTCCACACCTCACTAGGGAAATTCGGGGATGAATTTTTTTTAAGGGGGGACGTTTGTATAAACTGTGATCATCGTTTTCAGGTATATCATTCCTTTTCCTTGAGTTTTCATAAGGGGGGAGTTTCTGGAAAATTTTCTTGTACAGGCCATGCACTTTATAAGTACACACCATGTACTCCCTTTCCGCACCAGGCCATGTGCTGGCCATGTCCGAGTCACACACACGGTGTGTAGGGGAGAATTGGAGGCCACTTAAAGCATAGTACAGAAAATTAGAGTACATGTTGTGTATATTGTTTTTTTTCATTAAACGGACCAGGGTCAGGCCTAATTTCTAGAACGAACTTCTTCTACGATTCGTTCGGCCGGGAGCTCCTGTACAGTGGTGATTCATATCCAAGCCCTCGAGCTTCTTCCCAGTCTCCATTTTAGCCACCATTGATTGTGTTGGAACCGCAGTGGTGAGTTATTCCTTCTCCTAGAGCCTTGTTTTCCAATTCCTCCTCTTTCTCAAGATATCATTGGTTGAGGTTTTTGGACATTTTCTCAGATCCATGACATTCAAAGGAGAATCATTCATCAGGTTTCACAAATATCAATCTCCTAGGATTGAGGTAGGTGGTTTATGCCTTTCTGTAGGATGTCATTGAATATTTTGTGCAATTCCACCAATTCCTATGAACAGGGTATTGTATGTTTCCTATTTTTTCCCTCGTCGATTGCCTACTTTGCTTGATTTCTTAAGTAGAGTTCAATGCTTGTTATTAGGGTAATTTTTACTGTGCTCTAGATGTTTTTCCATGCATGTTTGACCTGTTAGGAATTTTGTCTAGTTGTCATGCCTAGTTGTAGGATAGTGGAACTATTGTACTGTTATGATGTTGTGCCTTAGAATGATATCCAAGTAGTTCTTGAGGTTTACTTGGGGAATACGCATGCTATGAATGTTTGTTTTACACAGGGCTGTGAGAACCGAGTGTAGTTGACCATTGAGAGAATGGACGTAAGGGTATATCCATAGTTTATATAATTTATGAGGCAAGACCATATGGGGAATTTATGTTGAGTGCTTCCTCAGAGAGTCTGTAGTTCCTCGACGCGAGCCACATGGGGATTGAGATGTTGAGTGCTTCCCTAGAGAGCCTTTTGTACTATACAAGACTATATGGGGAATTGACAGTGTGTTCTTTCTCAAAGATTCTATTCGTTAGCTGATCCAGATAGGTGAGACTGTCTGTGCCTCCCAGAGGGTTGCTATTACATGTAGGTTTAACCATATGGGTTAGGCTATGAGAACTACCCATGGAGTTACCTATTGTTCTTCTTGTTTCTTGGTTGTTATATGTATGCTTTATATGCTAGACATTGTGAATTGTAGATTTGGTGTGCTTCCATATTTATTGCTTCCTGTGTTTTTACATTCCATGTATTCACTGACTATTAGGCACAGATCTTTGGGTGGTTTCCTACTGGGGCCTTGTCTCACAACATGTTTGGGGCATGCATTTGGGCCCAAGAAGATTATATTATTTCTGTTATAGATATGGGAATGAACAATTCTACATCAGGTTCTTGATTGTTGTGGATCTGGAGAGCATGAGACCAAGCTGAGGCTTGCAATGCTGAGGATTCACTCATATGTTTTTCTTTTTTTACATTGGTTTAGTACTGTTTTCATCATTTTGACTTGATTGGATGTTTTCCCAGACAAATATACATATCATGCATCATTGTTATATATGTGTGCTCCAGTTTTCTTCTTTCAGTCTTCCGCTATTTATTTTTTATGGACTATTATTACTTCCACAGTTGTGTGTTGATTACTTCCGTTGTGTACTTTTCCAATGAAGGCACAGTTTCCCCACTATCACACCCAAGGCCCTTGCTGCTAGTCGACAGCCTCTGGCGTTTGGGGAAATTCACATGAGGCCATGTGACCAACCAGGTATAGGGCGCCTCTGGGTGGAATCTGGAACTGGGAAGTTACATTCGATGATAATAAAATTGGTGCAGTAAGAACGTTTAATTACTTAGGATATATTAATGTTTAGGTTTCTTGATGTATGAACCTATGAATAAGAAATTGTTCAATCTAATATGCTGTAAATAACTACTTGTTTGATAAAAGATAATTCCTTGCAGGGTTATGAGTTACCTTCTTTCTTGTTTAAGGACTAAGAACCCAATTTATATGATGTTTGTTTTGTTGTTGCTTCTATTATGATGTAAGCCTAGATGGATATTGTGATATGTCAGGGTAGGTATGCCTATTGGTAGTGTTATTATTTGATACCTATAGTAGTGAGATGCATCAATTTATGCATATGGGTGTCGGGGAGGAAATTAGGGACGATGAAACGGTTTGGGTGTTAATGTTTGGATGCTTGTTGATCTTGTTGGTTGTTTATCTTCTTTAATTTCCCCACTACTCAAGGCAGTTGGATTTATTTCCCACCTTCCAAAAGGGGTGAAGACATGTAAGGTATCCCATGTGCTTTCCATTTTTATCATCTCAAGGGTGGATTGGTCTACACTTTTTCTATTGGCGGCAAAGACTCTATGGGTAATTCATCTACTCATCGTGTTGATCCCACTTTTGTTTAGTAGAATAGAATGTTTTTCTATAATGAATGGGAATTTGGGAAACTAATAAAATTGATAAATAATTGAATAAATTATGTTAACCAATGTGGTTGGAGCTTGCTTGGGATAATGCAGAGGTTGAAATTTGAAGGATCGGTAAACATTGGGTGTGATGTAAATAAAATATAATGTTGAAATTTTTAGTTGTTAATTAATGTTTAAATAATTAATTAACGTAATGTGCAACTAATAAAATGAGAACGAAGTAATGTAATTATTCTCTTTAAATGGATATGTTATTATAGGATACTTACTATTAAAGTGTCAACTAGAATTCCAAGAGCCGTTAGATGTTGTTTTGTCTAAAATTAGTTTATTCCCAATGTGTGGTTGTGATCTTTAGTATATTCTATACTTTTTTTGTTGCTATATTCTACTCCACCCCGTCAGTTAAGGAAACTAACACCCATAGGATTCTAATCCCTAGGGGGTTTATTCCCCTACATTCTAGTGCGAGGATGGATGGCTTACTACCCCTTTTGGCCCCACTCTGTAATCATGGTGGTTACTTGTGCTGGTAAGCACGTTTGTTAGTTTTATTCATATATGTGTGTAGATGGCTATAATGTATTTTGATTATTAACTAACATATATTATGGATATAGATTCATATGGACTATTATAGATGTTACATGTATAGGTTATGATGGATCGATGATCCTTACTCAGTGTATGGGTTGTAATGGCTTGAGTTATAACACCCGGTGTATGATAACCAGTATACGACATGTGGTGGCTCCCGAAAACTACTTCATTACATTGGTTACTTGGACATGGTGGTTTTGTTGCACGAGGTCTATATTTTTTTTCTTCTCCAAGTTGTATGTGAGAAATAAATTTTAGACATACATGCATATGATGGGTGACGTTGGGGAAAAGTGGCCAACCAGCGGGGAAGTAGTAACGGGGTTCCCTTGATATTATTTATTATATTATATACTTTTGTATGAAATACTTGGTGAGAGTGTCCATGGTGAGGTGGGGATCTTAGTATACCTATTTAGGTGACGAGTTTATTTCACTTTTTTTTTCATTGTTCTCTAGCAGGCTTTCTTTACTTTTTCACGAGAAGCTCTGGGGAGGATCCTACTATGTATATTTTTATACTCACCCAATATCTATATAAAAAGTTTCTATTGTAACTTGGGGAAGGTTGGTGATAAGTTTGGTTTCTACTAGAAAGGGGTGGCATGAGCTGTTCCGACTTATGGTTGCGGTTGTTTTTAATTTCAATTAGTACATGCAGTTTTCCCCATTCAGTTTTAGTAGTTTTTCATCACATTAAATATGTGTACTTGAGATTTATTTTAATTTAATGTCTATGTTGGAGTTGGTTGGTGTCTTCATTATCTCTCTCTTTCACATGTTTTGTCTTAAAGGGCAATGCCTCACATTTGTGTGTTTACTATACCCACAATGCTAGTCGCCATCCTATGGGCTAATGGAGGCGGGACTCGGGTGGCCGTTATCTCCCATCTCACATTGTTGGCCCAGGAAGGGTACACCTTATAGGCAGGGGGTCGTGACAAAAAAGATAATGTTGATGAAAATGTTTGACATACCATACATAAATATAATATAAATGACATATTTATCATGCTAAAATTATAATATTTAATTTTTCTTCTTACACTATACAATGATGACATCCTTCGTGCTTACTTATCGACTATAGTTTCCATGATATGATGTAACTTTTTTTCACCAGTAAATCACATTTATTATACATATAAGGATATTTAAAGAGATAATATGAAACAAATGATATTATTATCATTATTTAAATATAAAATTACACAATACATCTTTCCATAATTATCATTAATGAATGGAAATTTTACTCATTCACATGTACGACCTACTATCTCTATGATCATAACATAGTTAATTTTTCATAACAATCATTAATTATTAGTTTTTAAATGTACAATTGTGTTTAATATGAAAATTATTCCATGATTATTATAATTTATATGTTGAAATGGTTAGCTCTATGAACATATTCAACTGATAAAAGTCATTTTTGGACATATAATGAAAATATCGTCAAAACATAATAAGTAAAAATAATTTATTAAGTAATAGTATCTAATATTGTAATAAGTGGAATAAAAGGAATAATGAACATGATAAAGGATCTTAACCATGTAAATAATTAACTTATGTGTATTTTTTATGAAGATAAATTACGAGTGTGATGATTTGAAATATTGGTAAAGGACTTCATCTCAATCCCATATCATTAAGCTGTATTATGATGTTATGTACATATATTATTTTATAATCTTTATATATAGACCCTTTTACATGATATATAATTAATATATATATTCCACTAATATAGAATTTTTAATTTATTAGTAGGTTAAATATTCATATATTTGAAATGTTTTCTTGAAATAAAAAATCATTTTTAATATTGTCTTTTAAAAACTATTTTTATTCTATGTCTATGTTTTTTTAATTTTTTTTAAAAACAAAATTTCATTGACAAGGGAGTTTTATAAATTAAAAATAAATTTTGTCATTCAATTTTATAAAAAATTTATATTTAAATATATTGTTTTAATATATTTAAAAATGAAAAAATGTATATTATAGTTTTTCATACATGGAGATAATGACATTCCATGACAGTGTATTCATTACATAATGTTTATCTTCAAATATAATCCATTATGTTTTATTAAAATAAAAAAAATCTATCAATTTTATGTTTATTTATTAATTAAAAATGTATTTTAATAATAAAAGGGTATTTTGATATAGAATATTAGTAATTAAAAGAAAATATAATTTTCATATGGGAGAATTATTTTCATTTGTTTTTATAATAATTTTTCAAATTTTTTAAAATGATGAATTTAATGAATAAAAATGTTTTATTTATGAATTTTGACATGAGGAATATAACAGTAACTAGTGGGCCTGATAAATTATAGATGATTTGTGTTCTTAAATATCATTATGTGGGAATAATACATATTATATGATGTGTTTTCTCTGATTTCCACAGGTGAGCCTGATATTGCTTTTTCGACTGGTTCACATAGATAACACTCTAATGCATTGGGTAATATTATTGATCTTCACTGGAAAGATAAAGGGAGTAACAAAAGGTTTTCTCCAATTGATTTACCTGGAAACCTATTAATTCCGATACAGGTTTAAAATTGGTTATAGGTGTGATTACCTAGGTTTCCAAAATAAAGATATTTGATCTTATTTATATTCGTTATAATGATATTTTGAGAAATTTTGTTTTTCCTTTTATGTCATAATTTTTTAATAATTTATCTAAATTAATATTTATGTGAAGGTTAAATGTTTCTAGGATTTTTACATTTTTCACTAGAAGTATGGTTTTTGTTTTTTTAGTCCCTTATTATGAATTTTATATTGATCCCACGTTATAAAATTTATTTTATTAGGTTTAAGGATGATTGAGGAAAAGGAATAATTATAGTTTATCATCATGATTATTTTGCATGAAAAAATAATTCCTTATTATATATGTTTGATATTATGGAAATACAATTATTAATAGTAAGTGCCCACTTTATAATTTACGGTTCTTTTTATGAATGAGTTATGAACTAATAATATAAAAATAAAAACATCAGATGTGGATTAATTGTACGAAAATGGATTATTTACCTAATACATAGGGTTCTGCAATATTTATGGTTGGGTCATTATATTTGGAACCAGGGTTTAGTTTATATAACATTTGAGGTTTGTAAAATTGTAATGTCATACCCTTGAATGATTTTACATTATGGTTAAGTTGAAATTATATATCATTTAATGATTTCCATGTTTATTCATCTTAACTATTTCTATTCAGAATGGTTTTCTATAGAGGAAATATAGAAGCTATAGTGGAATGAAATTAAGAGGAAAATATACTTCAAAATTTTTATATTGAGATTGTTGGAAGTAGGACAGATAGATTATTTATAGATGGGGATTAGTTGAAACAGGTTATAAATGGTAGTGGTATCCATGCTAGGGAGATTTCTGATACACTATAGATGAACATTTATGTAGTGGAGAATTTAATGAGATAACTTCCCCAATCATTTAGCAGATCATCTGACCACATGGTAGTTGAAGGAATAGTCAAATATTAGGTGAATATATTTTAAATCATGGTATTTTTAGAACTTCAAAAGGTAAATGATTCTATTTATTGTTCTAAAGATGAAGCAGGTCAATTTTTTTTGTTAAGAATAAAAACAAAATTGTCTTGATGTCATTGAATGGAAAATATTTATAGATCACTTACTTGAGAGATATTTCCATACGGGTTTTTTCGACTCTATATGGAAATATAATTACTAGAATTTATGGATAAAGGTGAATATTTCATAGTGTCATATCATGAAAAATCACTATATTTTACATATATTTGAAAAAAATGAGTAACAGAAATTAAAATTAATATTTTTTTAATAGAGTTAAAAAGATGTTTAATAATTTTATTGGATATATGAGAATTTATAGTTGATGAGAATGTGGTTCATTGTGTTGAGAAATTTGAGATAGAGTTTTCTTCAATTTATGTTCCTCTAGATGAAAATAGAAAGAAATGGTCATGATGGAAGGAAATATCGAACAAACTAGATAATAAGTTTGGATGTAATCCTTAAAATTGTTCTAGTTTTAGTAAATGATATTTTATGAAATTTTTCACAGGATCTAGAAAGTTTTTTTTGGTGTGGTAGGTTTTTTCACAGGGCTCATGAATATAAATAAATTAGTCGTGAACAACCATTGAATGGCATAAACAATATCCATATAATGGTGATTTTATTAGTGAAATTGGATGGGTCATTAAGATAACATGCCTATAAGGATATTATCACAGGATGTAAATCATCATGTTCCAATACATAAAGGTATAGAAATGTAAATTTATAATTATATAATTAATGATAGGGTATAAAATATGTTTTGATAGGTATGATACATGTTTATTTGAGTTACTTTATTTCCCTATTTGACGTTGGATAGTCACATTAATTTTTTTATAATAAATTTAACGTTAAACTGGGAATGACTCCACATTAAAAGAATATATAATTTTTAGTAAAAACTATGGTAGGAAATATAAAATCTCCAAATATTTTTTTGAATATTCATGTTTCTTATTGTGGGATGCTCATCCATTAAAATATTACTGAATACTCCATGGTATAGTTTCATAACATTATTGGGATGGATTGTATTTCTATTTTCCATGATTAGATACATTACCGATCTATGAATATTATGGTCTATTATTTAATGGTTTGATAACATACTATATTTTTGATAATTCTATTATAGATATATAGAAATTTTATCTAGCTCATATTTGTAAAAATAACTAACATTTTAAATTTATTGATGTGCTTTTACTGAATGAATACACATATTTATTTCCTGATGTTTTTCTTTGTTTTACTCTTAATGAAGACACTGAGATTCCAGTTGACATAGTTCTATATGATAATCCTAATTCTAAACCCCTTACTGAATATATCAAATAGATATTTTAGATTTGAAATAATATTTATAATTTTTGTTAGATAATGAATTACTCTTCCCTTGATCATCATCTAATGGTTCTCCTAGTTATTCATAATGAAATTTTGTTCAATGGAAAATTTAGAAGATTATTGATCCTTGAATAAAATCATCGTTTAGTAAAAAAATCATTTAATTCATATCGATGATTTTTTTGATCAAATCATAGGAGCACAGAATTTTTCAATGCTTTTTCAATGGTTTCTATATAATCAAACGACGGTAAATGAAGATAACATTATGAATACTATAGTTTGAACTATATATGTTCACTTTCAGATTGCAGTTATACAGTTTGAGTTGTATGATCAACCTTCTATTTTTTTGGACCTTATGAAAAGAGTTTTCAAGGATTTCTGAGACAGAATTGTTATTTGGTTTATTAGGTCCATTTTTTAAAATTAAAAATGTCTTTAGGGACATGAATGTAATCTAAGTATTTACATGAAAACCTTAAATAAGATGAAACTATATATAAACCATAGTAACAATGAATTTTTGTTGCAAAAATTTTTATTCCATAGATATATTGTTTATAAAGATAAAATAATTATTAATATTTCTAAATTTTTTTGCTAAATAATGTCTTTTATATAAAAATATAAGATATATTCACAGTATTGGTGGATTTAATGTTTACTACCAACTATTTGTTGAAATCATATCTTGGTTGTCTATACTAATAACTCTGATAACTCAAACAAGTGTTATATTCTTATAAATAATGAATGTGATTATTTTTATCATTGACTAAAAATAAATATTGGTTAATTAATTTGTTTTTTCCATGCCTCCCATAAATGTTGATCTTGGATCTAAAATGATGCATCATTGAATGGAATATATTATGTCTTAAAGAAGAATGATTAAGAAAATTATATTGATTCATGTCAATTGAAATCAAATGAGTTATATTACACAACATATTATTTGTAATTAATTTTATTGTTTTCTAATTTAATGATATAGGAGAAAAATTTATATGTAGTGATTTTTAAATATAAAATGATCACAAATGTTTGATGCATGTTTTTACTCTTAATGATTTGGACATCAGAGAGAGAATATGGATATAACAGATCAAAAAATATGATTACACAATTCATTAAAATATGTGAAATAAAACAAATCTGTTTATTCATTGACTATGAAATGTTACATCCTACCTGAAGAACCGAGTCAAAGGGTGGTGCAACATAACCTCTTATACACCTCCTCATAGGTAAGTGGAAATTTTCATGAACTGAGTGTCTTAGCCCATTGGTGGGGAGAATATACCAACAGAATCATTTTATAGGAATTAATTTTACAATAACCAATATAATAAATAATCAAAAAAAACATTGGTAATGTAAATATTGAATAAATGTCATACAAATAAAGAACCTACTAATGTGGAATCGATAACCAGTGTAAATAAACTATATAAAAAGAAAATTATTAATTAGAATTCATACAAGTGTTTGTCCTAGACCACCATAACTCCCCACTCCTTAGGTCTCTATTCAATAAAAATGCATTTTCCCTTTATTGGGTCTGCCATGAATTATACCTCGCAATCGAAATTCTTGAGTAGGGTGTGAGTAAAAGACATTTTTGGACACACAAAATTTTTATTTAACATATTGTGCTCAAATAAAAAAGTGCAATCTAGAATAATAATAAATTGTGACATGCATAGAAAAAAATCCAAAACTGAGCATTCATGTGCTAACCAACCCTCCCTGAACCCCCAGACAGACCAAGTTTGGGTCTACGCTAGAAATGTAATACATGTCGATAAATATCAATACAATCCATAATGATATTAGTGAGTCGCATTGAACCTAAAAGGAAACGGGTGAGAAAAAAATTCCCAGAATCCACATGGAATCATGTAATACTCATAGTCCACAAGGCATTGAGTATTTGTAACCTACCTAGAATGCACATGACATCTGGTAACATCTTGAATCCATAAGGCATTATGTTTATTCCATCTAATATAAATTCAAAATACATATAGTAGATTCTTAATTACAATGTTATCATGTTGTGTCACCATCATCACCAAACATTGTGCGCACACCCCAGATGTAGGAATCTTACCATGATGATCATAAGTAATGTTTACACATAAAAATTCTCCATAGGAAAACATGACAAGCCATATCATGATAAAGACCGTAGCATACATCCTGATAAATATTCTATCATCATATACATTAATATATAAATTGAACAACATCATGGAATTAAACTATCAAATATACTTAAAGGAATAAATAAAACAATATCATGGTATAAAAAAAGAGCACATCATCATGTGTAATGCAGCAGAAAAATACTTGTGATCAACATTGAACAATAATAACAAGATACAAGGTACTCATTGAACCAAGTTACACCTAATGTTAACAGGACTACATACACCCACATCAAATAATAATCTAAACAGTCATCAAATATATTTATGCGTAAATCATATAAAGGAAACATGTGTTCCAAAAAGGGTAAGGAACTTCACACCTCAATATCAATAGTGTAAAATATAAGAATAATACATTCAAGATTAAAACTTCATGGAATTATTATCATAACTATCAACACACCAAATCTAGTGGTTCATGAATTTTTCCTAGAAGAAAAATAGTCATTTAATTTTAAAGATAAATAAAATATCACATGAAACGATACATTCCCTCTCTGGTATAATTTTTAAATTTTCAAAAAAAAAGCATGCGATGATATATTATCTCATCTGGATAAATTCAAAATATTTTTTAGGTAAACTATTGTCCTCGAAATATTACTCTTATGAATTGTTATCTCTTGAAAATTTCTTGTAAACTATCCATTTATAATTTTCTTTAGACAATTTATTCTAAATCAATCTTTGATATTGTACTTTATTAATATAATATAAATTATCCTTGTATTTTTATCATTAAATAATTTCTCATAAATTAAAAATTTATAATTATCTCTGATAATTTTTTCCCAAATTGCCCTTTTAAATGTTTATTTTTTAAAATTTAAAAAAATTATTTTTTATAATCCCATTTTTATAGTTAAATACAAATCATCTTTTTATAACATAAATACTAAACCTTAATTGTTCAAATAATTATCATTGATAATATTGACATTCTTACAAAGTAATAGGTACATTAAAATTATCTTTTAAGAAATTTAATAAAATTATCTTCAATAATTTTTTGTAATTATTTTTTGACAAGTTTTTGCAATGGTATTTTGATAATTTATTCTAAAAAAATCATTAGATTATATGGTGGAATTATCATTTTCAATATCATGAATTTATCCTTTGATAATTATTCATAATTATTTGTTGATTACATGATAAAATTATCATTTGATATTATTATTTAAACCTATTTTCCCTTACTTTTAAGAAATTATCCATAGAATATATATTACATAAATCATATTATAAATCCTATAAATTTTATTTATAATATATTTAAGAACTATCTTTTGATAATTTTATTAATTAAACATTGATAATTACTTAAGGATAAATACACTCAATTATCATTTGATGATTTGATTAAATTATCCACTGATTTTTTTCTAAAAATCATCCATTGATAATTATTTAGAATTATCCTCGGGTTATTTAATTATTTTATTATATTAGTCGAAAATAAAAAAATATATATTATTTTTTGAATAAATGAATAACGTTTGAATAAACAAAAAAAAATAAAAAAATAAAACAAATATCATTATGCAACACACATGGTGGAATGGAGGTGACCCAATATACTCGACAAAAATTGAATAATTTATTTTAACAAGAAGAATAATGAATAAAATTATGTCCATATAAGTTATTACCTACCTATAGTAAACCAAATGTCTCAGACATAATGGTGGAATCAGATTTTTCATACAATGCAACATTTGATCGATATCAAATATTTATTATTTTAAAAATGGAATAAATATATATTTAAATATAAAAGGGTATTATCTCATGAGATGTTTTCAATGTCCCATTCCGTATACAATTTATACCCCATATATAGTGGACCTCATTTACTAGACCTAATGGTTTTCATATATTTTTCATACAACATACTATTTGACTAATATTCATTTATTGTGGATAAAAAATCTAATTGTTTTATAAATAATTGCCAATTTGATCTGCACCGACATCCAAAAGTCAAAAATTTTATTCACCACCAAGGGTAAACCACACCTTATAGAGGTATTCGTGGTCTTAGATTTATAATATACCTTATAATTTGAGATAAATTTATTATTTATTATTTAATATGTGGTGGAATAATATAAGTAAATATAAAAATTGTATTATCACATTCGATTTTTCTAAAATCTAATGCTCACTAATGTTATACACTACCTACTGTGAATCCCACATCGCAAACCAAATATTGGTCTTTGATTTCTCATAATACACACTATTTGAGAGATATTTAATTATTTTGGATAAATAATATATAAACAATATTTAATAAATTATTATCATCTGTGATCTATCCAAACATCTGATGGTCAAAATATTTATACCCTTCCTAGGGTAAGTCATGCAACCTATACCTAACGGCGTTCTCAAGTTTGTCATACAAAACACCATTTGAGATATATTCAACTATTTTTTAGAAAAAGTGTGTGTATAATTTAATACATTAATTATTTTTCTCTATCTGTGTTGAGGTTAGTTGGGCCATCGAATGTTTCACTAACCCAGTGCCTAACTCTAAAAATCTTCGATTGATGATGAAAATATGGCAAGTTGTATTTTACACTTTTGAAAATATTTCTAAACATTTATTATGTATTTTTTATTTAAAAATTACTAACTCACAAATAAATATTTATAATTTATCATCGAGTGGTTTTTTAAATATTTTTTAAAAAATTAGGATAATACAATCTTATCATATATCAAAATATCATCATAGAGAAATATTTATAGAGGCCTCTCTCAAACAAACCTAGTCACTATGATTGAACATCATACTCAAATTATCATGATTCCTCCTGGATCCGCCCAAGATGCCACTAAACCTTTACTAATGGTACCATCCATTCTTACATAAGTATGTGATCCTTACCAAACTATCTTCATAAGATGCAGTAGTCTCCAACTCAACATACTTATAATCAAAAAAATGTGCAGGGACTGGTATATACATCTAATGTTGTCACACATAGAACATGTCATGCATACCTATATAGTGAGAAGGGAGATCTAGACGATATGTCACTACCACGACCTGCTTAGAGATATCAAATGGTCCAACATAATGTTGTGTTAGCTTTCTCTTTTTCCCCAAAACATGTGTTCCCTAACTGAGGAATCACATTTAGGAATACCTAATCTTCCAATATTAATTAATTGGGTCTCTTGATATGGTTTGAATATTATATCTATCTACTTTGAGAGGTGATCATTGTAATACCCCCAAAATTCTAATGTAACACCATTGTATTTAATAGAGTGTATGACACGAAACACAAAGTGCATAAGGGAATATAATATTAAAATACATTAAAATATTAATAATTTTTTCAAAAAATTTAATACATCCTTTAACATTAAATTTACACAATACTGAGTTTTCTTGCATCACACACAATAATGACTTTCGACGATGACTTGTGTTACACATAAGAACCCGTTTTACCAAACAAAAATATATTACTAAAATATTATTATTTAATATAATAGGATATAACCAAACAATTAATTTAGAATTTATAAATATAGTTAACTGTCTTATGAATTTATATGGTTTCTAAAAATATAAAATGAATTCATAGGTTACCAATTAATTATAAATGAATATAAAAACTAATTAAGTATAAATGAAATGTTTTTCTTATCACTAAGTTGTTTTATCATAATAAATAAAATTAATTACAATTAGTATGTGTTATTGAATTAATATATATATTTTACATTCAATAAAAAAATTATATTCATTTAATAGTTTTTATAAGCGTAAGATAATATTAAATCCAGTTTCATGCTTAAAAATAGAATTTTTTTTTCTAAAAACATAATTTAACCGCTATTGAATGTATAAAATATTTAATATAAAATTTTTCACACTTTTATAAATTTTATATTTCAATATAAACTTTTTTCTTGAATAACGATTGTCAAAATCATCATATGGTGAATTTAGGATATATTTTTTGCAAATGTTGATTTTTTTGAGAAATATTGAAAAATAATGAATCTTTGTTCAAAACGGTTTTTTTATACTTTATTTAAAAGGATAAATTATATTTTTTATTTTTTTAAATTTTATTTAGATATATTTTATTTAAATTAAGAAAATTTTGTTTATTTGAATCAATTTCACTTTGAATTTGAATATAAAAACTTATTAATCTTTTAAGCATTTTTAATTTAAAAACTCGTATAGTCATCCCGCCTATAGGATTACGTTTAAATTAATTTCTTCCTGATAAGTGCATAGATGTTGGAAAATTGTATTAAATATATGTCATAAACATAATTTTTTATTTATAATAACATCAAATTAGTTTTTTAAATAAATAACATTAGTGAAAGTGATTACAATTAATTAGATGGATGTAGAGAAAAATTATCTTAACGACGGACTAAACCACTAATATAATATTAAAAACAACATAGAACCTTGTTAAATATTTATTTTATGACCATATATCGACCTTATACTCCATTTTATTGAGTTGTTTCATTATTTTATTTACTTGACATGAGAAAAATGTGGGTTTAATTTTCATTCTAAAACATTACAAGAATTCAACTCCTCCTCAACTATAAAAATCAACTCAACCCTCCCGCTTATTCAAACCTCTAAAGCCAATATTTTTACACAAAATATATTCAAATATCCTAAGAAAACTCCCCCCATAATTCTATAATCCTATATTATTTAGTTAATCCATCCATATAATCCCTAGGTCGAAAGCCAAAATATTTTTCTTAAAGAAGAGGTAATATCCTCCAAGAAGATATTTTATTTTATTTTCATTTTCAAGAACATAAAATCTTTTTATTAAATTATAATATAATAAAATATTATATTAAATATACTATAATTTTTTTAGTTTTTGGTTTTGATGTAAATTTTTACACACTTCCATCTAATTGGTGACGAACTTACCGTTTATGTGTATGGAAAACAACCACCTCGCAAAACAATATCGTTTATCTTTTCTTTACCAGCCAACGTGGTTTGGGAATTATAATGGAATCATTGTTTATATAATTATCATATATTTTAATTATAAATTATTAATGTTAAAATATTTTTGTATATATCATATGATTTACATTTTTTGGGAATAAGATAACATCATTCTTGGAAGTGTGGACTATGTCCTATACAAAGTGATGTGATTTGTATATGCAATACATAGAATGTATAATGGATGGTTCCATTAAAAATATGTAAAATATATGAAATATATATTTTATTAGATTTATAATTTACTTATATATCATTTAAGTTTCATTCTTTTTAATAAGAAAATGAACTGAAATTAGAATTCATGTGTACGTGTGGCCTGCTGTCTTCATCAATGCTTCATATAATTTTTTATCTTAAAATATAATGTATTACTATAAACATAAATATAATGAATATATATGATAATTAACCCATGTTTTGAATTATATATGTGATTTAATAATTATTAATATAATAATAACAAATATAATAATATACAAAATACTCTGCAACCTAAGAAATTATTACCCAAATTATGGGAAATAATGAAAATTTGTTAAAAAACGGGTAATAAGATGTTATAAAAAGATAATAGGTGATATTATAAATTTTATTATGTTTATCGTAAGTTGTATTACATGGAAAAATTTATCTACCATAATATATTTGAAGAATTATATGCATGTCCAAAATCTAACTATTTAAATAAAATGTTTTAAGAATTGATTATAAAAGAAACGAATTTTTGAAATGCTTTTCAATGTAGTTATAATATTTTCATATGAATGTTTTAAAATGAAAATTTTATTGTATTTAAATTCATAAAAACAATTTATTTTAAACTTAATAGGATATGTTGTGTTGGTATCATCCTTATTCTTCATATTGATGGTTTATGGTTTCTTTGAGCATGGATAGTATTGAAATTCACTAAAATTATTCATTTTAGTCCCATTTAAATATGTAATTTCCTATGATCATTAATCATTGAATTTCCCAAAATTATCCATACCACTTTGTGTCGATATGAACATTTTCTAAACCCTTTACCATTTTTTATTATGTTGTTTACATTGAAATTTATTTTATTATATGGGAATATATTGATAATATAAATACATTATTCAATACAGATATTTGATAAGGCACATTTTTAATTAGATAAATAAATTATTTAACAAATGAGGATTGATTTTTATTAGTCTAGAGTTGGTGGGGTCTGGTTATAGATATCCACATGATTCATTGGTATTCTAATGGTATGAAATCAGTTGAGGAGAATAACTTGAGTTTATTTTCGAATTAGATTAGTTTTAAACTATCTTGTGAAACTCATGATAGTAGTTTGATGAAAAATATTTTGAATTATCATGACGGTAAGGGTACCATGTACATTGAAGACATGACTTCTAATAATTATGAATTTACGTTATTGAGAATTTTGTTGTTATTATTATCCATGAATATTTTTTCTTAGATGTTATAAATGGACACATTTCATGATAAGTTCATTGATTAAATGGAATGTGTTTTTAGTTCTTCTTATTTCCATATTATTTACTCACTACATTCTTAGTTATTGACTACATGTCGTATGACAGCCCTACTTTTTATTACACAATTAAATATATTCTATTACATAACCTTCACTTGATACAACATAGATTATCGAGAGGTCTAGTGTCTTTGGGGCTTAGGATCATTACATAACAACATAAAACATGAAATACAACATATTTATTGAAAACATCCTTACATGACCACTATAATCCCTCGTACTTTACATTGCTTGGGTTAACCTGAGGACATTCATAAGAAAAGTGTGAGCTATAAATCCCAGTAAGGGAATAATCAGGGAATAACAAGGGAAATACAATACATGTTCAAAAATAGGCAAATTAATAGATCACAAGAAAAATATAAACATAAAGGCACGATAAAGCATGATAATCATAAAATGGAAATGTGGAAACAACACTTACCATGGAATTAGCATGACCAAAGGCTCATTGCACATGGAGCATGAGTAAACACTCATTTCATATGAAGCATGAGTAAACACTTGTTTCACTTGAATTATCATGAGTAAACACCCATTTCACTTGATGTATCATGATAGTATACTTTACCCAATTCTCTGAAGCGCTATCAGGGCACACCCTTCATAAATATTTTAGTTCATGTATATGTCTGCCACATAGAACATAAAATATTGTATAATTCAATATAATCATTTATTCCACGATAAATGAATGTGGAATACATATTTAAAACTCTTTTAAAAAATTGTAAATCTGCATAATGGTGAATTCCCTTGATAGATAAATGGGAATGGTATTCACTACACAATGACTATGGCTTGGAGAAACTTGGTGCCATTTTCGTAGCATAACGGTGTGACATAAGAACTCATCAAAATGGTTTATGAGAGACAAAGGGATGTATCATCAAATTTAAATGAAATGGAATGTATGGAGGTTATATTAAAATATTTACCAACAAATGTAATGGAATTTAGATTCATGATACAAAATAATTGGTTGAATGTAAATGAGGAGAGGGAAATTCCTTTCAGAATTTCAACATAGTAACGGGTGTCAATGGGAGGCATTTAATGAGAGCGAAAGGGGTCTCCAATCATTAAAAAATAAATAGAGAAGTATGGGGTAGGTTTGAAACCATACCCCAACATTTATATTTGAAACTAAAAGGGAATGAAATGTTAATGAATATTGGACCAAAATGAGAAAGGAAGAAAACCCTTACTTATATATGTACTTCCAAAGGCTTGAGAGAGGCTTCAAGGAGGCTTCTTGGGATCTTGGGGACCCTTTGAATGATTCTATAAAGAAGAGGGAAGAAGTTGGAAAAACTAAAAATGCATTGATTAAGGACGAAGTGGGATCTTGTGTGGGTTTATATAGGGAAGGAGAGGGAATTGTTTATTATTTAGGTTTGGGACAACTAACATTAAACTAATCAAAACCACAAACCAGGCCATGGTTTTTGACTATGGGTTTTTCCAAAGGGTAGTGTAAAACAATATTTTATAATTCCAATGGCTAATATTCTTAAAATATTGGGGTTTCATATCTGGAGGTGAGTCACAATCCGAAGGAAAATAATTCAAAATGGAGATATGATTAGTAAGTCTTGAAGGGTCCACTAAATATTTGTAAAATAAATAAAAAAAATCCCAAAATCATATTCTTTTAATGTTAAAACATATATTGGCTGAACATTGAGTTTATATAATTTTATTACATCACTATTTTTCATTATGATGTCATAA
Organism: Viscum album; assembly: GCA_963277665.1. NCBI lineage: Eukaryota > Viridiplantae > Streptophyta > Magnoliopsida > Santalales > Viscaceae > Viscum > Viscum album. Next base: position 933,583,345 of record OY728140.1, read on the forward strand.
AACACATTATATTTTTAAACGATGTTTAATTTTTACCAAAAAATGTGATTTTCTTAGAAAATTATGAAAGACTCACCATTGGATAATTCTAATGTCCTAATTCCAGAAATAATATTCAGTTTATCTAAATAAATTTCAAAATATTATAATCTTTACTTTTAAAATCAAAACTGACATTTATAAAAAATTTATCGGTTTTGAAAAAAATGGATTTCAAACCACAATAAAAATTATACGATAATTTATATTTAATAAAAATTAAAATAAATATAATTATAATATTTTATTAAACTATTATTTAATTCAAAAATCAATTAATTCATCAAAATACATTTCTTAGTTGAACATTAACTAAAAATACTTAATGTGCTTTATAAAATATTTACAAGGTAACAATAAAAAAATGAATGTAAATTAATTATTATATAAAAAATATACATAACCATAGTGTTAAGGTACTATTACATAACCCCTTATAACAACATCATATGATCAAAGAGTAACGTGTGTGATGGTGACAGACTCTTGTGGTGGCTCGGATAAAACTTCTCAGGAGGTAATCTCTATCAACATCCACTTCTCTCGCAGGCTCATCCACTCAAGATTAACATACTCATGCTCATCTTGGGTTTGGTTAAGAGAGAAGCCCAAAGGCGCACCTCCATTCCAAGCTCTGAAAAATGGGCTTCCTATGGGGCACATCTATTGGATGAGGTCATCATTTCCATTGTCTGAGTAAATTGGATTTGTTAAAGCCCAATATTTATACTAATCATGTGATCCATGTTCAGTGACTATATTAGCAATGGTCACAATTAATAATAGTATTTTAAAATCCAAAATCATAAAAACAAAGAAGTTGAAATTTTATACAATCATTTTACATAAACCGAAATTTAATTAGATCAAGAGGGATTTTCATTAATGAATGTTGTGTCGTTACAATCTTTCCCCCTTATGAAATTTTACCCTTGAAATCTCCTTTTCCCAGACTAAAATAGAATTTGTTAACAATGCTTCATCATTTCCTTTGATTCCCACGTTTCTTCTTCAAACTTGTGGTTTTACCATAACACCTTGACGTGGGGTATTGTGTTATTTTGTTGAACGTTTTCTCTACGATCATAGATCTTCCTTGGTTTCTCTTCATAAGAATGATCATCCTAGAACTGTACCGCCTCTGACAATAGTACATGTGAAGGGTCTCGTATGTACCTCATTAATAGGAGTACATGAAATACATCATGTTCTTTGGCCTTGCTTGGTGGATGTTCTAGTCAATAGGCCACAACACCGACACGATCTAGAATCTCAAAGGTGTTGATGTACCTAGGACTTAACTTTCCATTATATCCAAACATAATGAACTTCTGTCATAGAGATATGTGTGGAAATACCATACATCCAACTATAAACACAAGTTCTCGTAAATGGTTATCTGCATAACTCTTCTGTAGACTCTAGGCTACCTTCATATGCTACTAAATTATTTTTAACTTCTCCACCATTTATTCGACTATTTTTGGCCCAATAAGATTATTCTCACCGACCTCATCCCAACACGCTTGTGTTCTGCACCTTTTCCCATAAAGGGCTTCATATGGTGCCATTTGGACACTCAAGTGGAAACTATTAGTATAAGAGAACTCAACCATATGAAGATGTTGATCCCATCCTCCTTTAATGTCCTTTGAGAACTCTCTCAATATGCACTCAAGTGTTTGGATAGTCCACTCAGATTGGCCATCAGTTTGAGGATGAGAGGAAGTACAAAAGTTTAGTTCAGTATTCAAAGAATGTTGAAGACTCTTCCAAAACATAGAGGTGAATCTTGGATGTCAATCGGACATAATAGATAGTGGTACTCCATGTAGCCTTAACACTTCCCTAATATATGTATGTGCCAGTTGATCCAATGGTAAATCCTCTAGAATAACAATGAATTGTGAATCCATTGTCAAACAATCCCCAATAACCCAAGTTGCTTTATTTTCTTTTACATGTCTTTGGATGTCCAGTGAAAAATCCATGGTGATGTTCCCCCATTTCCATTCTGGTATGGGCAATGGCTGCATCATCCCCATAGACTTTTACCTGTATTCCTTTACTTGCTAACACACTAGGCACTTTGGTTTGTATTCAACGATCTCTTTTTTCATATTATCCCACCAGTAATGCTCTCAAATATCTCTATACATCATTGTGTTAGTTAGGTGAATAGTGAAATTTGAACTATTTGGATCATCCATGTGTTCCTTTTTCATTTCAAGACATTATGGAACACATAGACTTTTCCCAAATCTCACAATTCATTCTTCATTACAATTAAACTTCGATGATTTCCCTTTTCCTATAGCTTTCACATTTTCTTGAATTCCCACATCATCCGTTTTAGAATCCTTTATCCTTACCAAAAGTGACAGTTGAGCAATCATTTGTGAATGTATTGATGATTTTCCCTTATTTATGATTATCATGTCCATCTTCATCAAATCAAATAAGATTTGATCTTTTTCAATTCTCATCAATGATTCATTCCATGGGTCTTTTCTACTTAGGGAATCCGCCACCTTGTTCTCTTTACTAGGGTGTTAATAGATTGAGCAGTCATAGTCTTTGATTAGATCTAACCATATTTGTTAGTGCATGTTCAATTATTTCTATGTGAATATATAATTGAGTTTTGTGGTCCATATATATTTCACACTTCTCGCCAAAGAGATAATTCCGCCAAATTATCAAACCAATGATCATTGTAGCCAACTAGAGGTCATGTGTGGGATATTTTTGTTCATGAACATTCAATTACCATAAAACATGTGCAATGACTTTGTCATTTTTCATCAACACACATCTCAGGCCCTTCTTCAAAGAATCACTGAATACCACAAATAGTTCTCAACTTGTTGGAAAATTGATCATGGGTGTGGTGATAAGCCTCATTTTGAACTCTCTGATGCTTTCTTATCATTAATCACTCCAAGAAAAATTTACTCCCTTAAATGATCTCTTGGTAATATGGTTGGACAATCGTGATAAATTTCTCACAAATCGTCGATAATATCATCTAACACCAAGAAGAAACAGATATCTGTTACCGATGTTGGCCTCAACCATCCCTCAATTGAATCTGTTTTTTGAAGGATCCACAGATATCCCATTGATTGTGAAGATATGGCTCAAGAATGAAACATCCTTTAACTAGTACTCACACATGTGGTGCTTTTCATAGAGATTCTCCTTCCTCATGGACTCTAGTATAGTTTTTAGATTCTCATCATGATCCTCACTGGTTTTGGATTATATTAGAATATAATCTGTAAATACTACCACAAATTTGTCGAGGTAATCTCTAAAGACTCAATTGATTAATTCCATGAAGATTTACAGAGAATTGGTGTGTCCAGAAGGCATTACTATGAACTCATAGTGCTCATATCTTTTATGAAAATAATTCTTCTGGATATCTTCCTTCATCACCTTTACATGATAATATCATGAATGCAAATCCGCCACGGAGAAGTTTTGTTCCCCTTGTAGCTGATTGATCAAGTCATTAATTCGTGGGAGATGATACTTGTTCTTTATCATGATTTTTTTAAGATCACGATAATCAATGCAATGGAGCATTGACTCATCCTACTTTTTGAAGAAGTGGACTAGTTCACACCATGGTTAAGCCCTTTGGCGTAAAAACCATTTATCCAGATTATCCTGTAGTTGTTTCTTCAGCTGATCAATCTCCCCATTAGCTTTTAAATATGGATTCTGGGATATTGAAAATTCCCTAGGTATAATATTAATTGAGAATTCAATATCTCTTCTAGGAGGAAGACTAGGAAATTCCTTGGGAAACACATTAGCGAATTCCCTCACAATAGGTATGACTTTTTGGATGGTTTCCTCCTTAGACTCAATCATCTAATCCAGATACGCATTCTCGAAGGGTTTTAACATCCATTCATGAGATGATGGAGCTAAATAAGAATTATCTTCCTCCTTGAACTTGTAAATAATTGAGGTCGTTTCTCCACATGGTGAGTGATTTCCTAGTCACGTAAATTTATGTTAACTCTACATAAGGAATTCCAATTCATGCCAAGAATTGAATGAAATTCCCCCAGAGGGAGTAGGATTAATTCCTCCGAAAATTTAAATCACAAAATTATGACTGGGGAAGAGTTATATTCATGGGATGCAATGATTTCCCCATTTCTTGTACTCACTAACATCTTCCAATCAATGACTTGTGGTGGTGTCGGGATTGTTCTACTAAACTTTTGAGAAATAAAAGAATGTGTAGAACCTAAATCCAAAAATATGTTCGCTGTTATTGAATGAATAACTAGAGTAAATGTCACCACATCATTTTTAGGGTTCACATCGGTAGTATTGATGGAAAAATCTCAACCTTTCTGCCTTGGATGTTGTTGGTTGCCTCCGAAAACCATTGGCTTAGGGCACTAATTTGCAAGATTCCCTAGTTTGTTGCAGTTGTAGCAGCGAACAATGCTTTGAGGTTTGAACGAATATTTATTATACTCTATTTCATACACATGTTTTACTTTATGATAGTTAATATCATGGTTCCCTTCTCTTCCACACCTAAATCATTTTCTCATACCCTTCAGGCATTTTCCATGGTGATTCTTTCTGTTCCTTTGGCAAGTGGGGTACTAGATCTTCTTAGCATTGTTGGATTTATCCATCAGACCACCAGTATTGACATCCCCCTTACTTTTATCATCCCCATGATATCCTTTATATTCTTCAATATCCAATTCTTCCTTGAGGGCACATCAGGAAATTTTCTTATAGCTGTCGAAGTCACAGCTTGCCGGCAGTTTCCGCAGGCTAGGATTCATCCCACCCAAGAAACGGTCAACCTTGAGTTCGAGGGTATCAACAGAGCAGGAATTGTATCGTTAAAACTTTTTAATGGTTTCCTTGTATGAACCAATAGATATTTCGTCTTTTTTCTTTGAGGGAAACAAAGTCCCTTTACATCATAAGTCGGAGGGTGCGCAGAAAATATTTATCAAAAAACATCTTCTAGAAATTTTTCAATTCCAATACCTCAATATCCTCCTCATGATTCATAATTTTGATCAACGTCAACCATTGATAATATCCATCCTCCATATAGTAATTATCTATGAAAACCTTCTCTTGTTCAGAACATTAAAGGATGGAGAACATAATATCAATGTATTTGATCCATTGTTCGGTAATTGAGGGATCATATGAGCCATTAAAATTAGGAGGCATTTGTCTCAAGAAGCTATCAATGGAGACTAGTTCTTTATTATTGGGTTTGAACATTCCTCTTGAAACATATTTCTATTCAAATATTGAGTTAACTAAGGGAAAAGCATGACAATGTTCATGATTCACGCTCTTATTGGATTGGGCATCCCATTATTACAATCATCACATTAATCATCTCATTAGTTGTTAGTCCGAGTCCTTCTATTTCCTGCCATTCGCTGGAATAAATGTAAAGTTAGGTGTAACACATAATGGTTAATACAAGGAATAAAATTTAATATTTATAAATTTCTTTTATTTCCTTAACATATTAATCTATTGGCTTCATTCTATGTTATCCATGATCTACTTTCTAACATATATTCTTAGGGAATTTTTTTGTCCCATAAAAATGGTTCATACTAAGCTTGTGAATTTACCAAAGAATATCCCCAGAGAGTTTCATAACCAAGAGTGAAGAAAAGGCTATTTTCATTCACTTGTTCTTATTCGAGTCTAGCTCAAAGCAGTGTTTTCGGGTTTTACCCCATGGATAGATATGTGCCAGAGCCGCCTCTACCTTCTCGTATACTGACAGAAATGTATTTTCATGGTAAAACACTTACTAAATAATCACAAAAACATAGGGATGTTTTTATTATGAAATGTTTTGTCTCTAAATCTTTACTAGGTTTTTCTAATCTTAATCCCAAATATAACTATACCTATACACAGATACTAACTATGACAATCTTCTTTTTATTACACAATTAAACATAATTTATTTCATAAACTTCACTTAATACACCATATACGATTGAGAGGTCTACTGACTTTGGGGATTAGAATCATTACATAACATCTTAAAACATGAAATACTACGTCTTTATTGAAAACATCCTTTACATTACCATTACATTCCCTCTCACTTAGCATTGTATGTGATAACATGAGGACATGCATAAGAAAAGAGTGATCTATAAATCCGAGTAAGAGAATAATCATGGAATAACATGAGGAATAAAATAAATGTTAGAAAATAAGCATATAAATAGAGAAGAAGAGAAAAATAAACATAACGGAATGACAAATAATGTTAATCATATCATGGAACTGTGGCAACAACACTTAACAAGGAATTAGAATGAGCTAAGGATCATTTCACGTGGATCATGAGTAAACCCTCACTACACAAGAAGAACGAATAAACATTCATTTCACTTTAATTATCATTACTAAACACCCATTGAATATGGCTTTCCATGATAATATACCTTACCATGTACATTGTAGTGCTATCAGGGCGAACTATTCTTAAACATTTCACTTCATGCATAAGTGTTCCACATAGATCATAAAACATTGAATAATTCAAAATAATCATTTATTCCATGATAAAAAAATATGGAATAAATGATTGAAACACATTAATAAATAATTAAATGTTCATAAAGGTTAATAACCTTGATAGAGAAATGGGCATGGTATTCACTACACAATGAATTTGACTTAGAAAAACGTGGTGCAATTTTGGCAGAATAACGACATGACATAAGAACTCATAAAAATGGATGATGAGAGAAAAAGGGGTGTCTAATATTATTTACATTACATGGATAGTAAGGGGGTCATATAGAAACATTTACCAAAAAAATTAATGGAATTTATGTCCATTATACAATATAATTTCTTAAATGTAAATTTGGATAGAGAAATTCCTTTCGGAATTATGTCATAGTAACAGGTGTACATGGGAGAAATTTAATGAGAGAGAAAGGGTGATACAATCATATAAACATAAAGAGGGAAGTATGGGGGATGTTTCAAATGCACCCCAACATTTATAATTGATATAAAAAGTGAATAACAACTTAAATGTTATTGAAAAAAATTGAGAAAGGAAGAAAACCCTTACTTGGATGTGTGCTTCCAAAGGCTTGAGAGAGGCTTGAAAGAGGATTATTGGGAGCATGGGGAACCGTTGGAGAATTCTAGAGATAGGATGTAAGAGGTTGGACGAAATCCAAAGGCTTTTAGTGAGTAGGAAGTGGGACCAAGGGTGATTTTATATAGGAAAGGAGAGAGAATTGTTTATTATATATATTTGGGAAAACTCACATTTAACTAATCAAAACCACAAACCAGCCCATGATATCTTCCAAAGGGTAGTGGAAAATAATATTTTATAAGGGAAAAGGCCTAACTTATTAAAATAATGGGGTTTCGAATGTGAAGGTGACTCACACTCCCATGGAAAACAATTTAAAAAAGAAATTATTTTAATATGTCTTGAAGGGTCCACTAAAGCTTCGTAAAATAAATCGAACATACCCAAAATCAAATTATTTTAATGGTAAAAAATATATTGGCTGAACATAAAGTTTATAGTATTCTATTAAATCACAATTGGGTCATTATAATTTCATAAAACAAATTATATATTTATATTCTATTTAATTTTTACCCAAAAATTTGACATTCTGAGAAAATTATGAAAAATTCCCCATTTGATAATTTTGATTTAATTATTCCAGAAATAATATTCATTTGTTCTAATTTTTTTCTAAATATTTTTATTTTAACTTTTAAAATAAAAAACCACATTTATAAAACATTCATGGGTTTTGACAAAAATGGATTTCAAACCTTAATAATAATTACAATTGCATTCATAAAATTATATGCTCATTTATAATTAATAAAAATTAATTTAATAATAATTGTAATATTTTATTAAAATATTATTTAATTCTAAAATTCATTAATTCATCAAAATACATTTTATAGTTCTACATTATCAACAAATATTAATTTTTCATTAAAAACTATTTACAAGGTTACAATAATCAAATGAAATTATATTAATTATTATATACAAAAATAATGTATGTAATCATAGTTCTATTTTCTTGTTACATAACCCCTTATAACACCTGCATAAGTCTGATGAATAAGGTGTGCGATGGTGACATACTCTTGGGGTGGCTAAGATAACATTGCTCAGGTGGTAATATCTATCAACTTCCACTTCTCTCATAGACGGACCGGCTTGAGATTAACATATTTAGGATCAGCTTGGTCTTGGTCAAGAGGGAAGGACAAATACGAAACCTCATTTCCAGGCTCTGAAAAATGGTCCTTGTATGGGGAACATCTGCTGGATGAGTCAATCGCTTCCTTTGTATGAGTAAATTTGATTTTATAAACACCTATATTTATACTAATCATATGATCATTGTTCAACAGATATATTAACAAAGATCACAATAATTAATAGTATTTTAAAATCCAAAAACATAAAACCAAATATGTTGACATTTAGTATAAACATTTTACATAAGGAGACATTTAAATATATCAAGAGGGATTTCCTTTAATAAATTTTTGGGTCTTTACTTGTCATGTGTTCTTAGCTATTTAACAGTACAGGATTTTTATTCCCATTTACTCATTATTTCATCCATTGTAATTTGAATTTATTTAGAATTTAATCCCACACTTATATTTTTTTCTTTATTTAGGAATTAGACATGTGTAATAAAAATGATACGAAAATATAAGTTGGATATAATAAATTTATCCTCAAAAGAAAAAAAACTATTTTAATATATTTTCTCATTTTTATTAATAGACTCATGTATTTATATGGTCTACAAAGAATTCTAATATCATAGTTCTTTGAAGATTTTATTCCTAATAATCAGAGAAATGTAATTGTAGCATGGCATATACATTGGGAAATCCTTGGTCAGTTTGATACAATTCGTATTTGAGAAAGTTTAGTAAAAACCATGGAAACTGAATTTAGGAAAACATATATTAGAGAAGATAATATTATGGTTGAATTTGAAGATAAAAATGTTAAAAAAAATATTATAATAGTACAAGTAAAATTAAATTATCAGTGTTATAGAATAACTGATAATGTAATATATGTGAAAGGGTTAGACTTAAAATTGGTCATAAATAGTGTTGATAATGAAACTGTTGATAAATGGGGTATTTTTTATCACCCTACCTTTTATCAGCTCACCCTGCATTTCATTTCACTTCCTCTCCCCTTTATTAATACCTTAGATAGTCCCAGCCTCTTGTAGGTGCCCCTTCCTCCATTCTGATTCGAACCTGAGGCCTCTAGCTTATACACCAATGCCTTTTCCACTCAACTATTTTTTTTTTGTTTCAAATTTTATGATATATATAATTACATTTTTTATCTATATATTTATATATATGTTTATATATAATTATATATATATATATATATTAAATACTTCTATAATTTTTTTTATATGTGTATGTGTGTGTTTTTGTGTGTGTCAATAAATACATACAAACATTCATATATCATTTATATATTTATGAATATATAAATATAAATATAATTATTTATATTTATTTACATATATAGTATATTAATATTTATATATATACATATATATATATTAGAATATATAGATAAAAATATATCACTTATTCAATACAGACAAATATATATATATATATATCTCTTATAGGTATTTAAATATTCATTAATTTTTATTTTAACTAAATTTTTTATTATTATTAATTTAGATAAGGTTTATATATTGAGAATTATATTTTTTATATAAATATGATTATTTTTTTAAATATAAAATAATATTTCTATATGAGAATATATTAAAATTATAAATATTTTTTTATATATCTGATTATAAATAATACTATTTTATGATAAATGATAAAATATCAAAGCCATAATATCAATATATATGTAATAATTAGTAATAAATTCTTTCCCCACTGAAAAAGGGAAGCATACACAAATATACATGGCTGAAAATCAATAAAATTTTTAAAAAAATTGTAGCTAGAGAAATAACTCTATTCATGAGGCATTCTCAACATTTTTTCCACCGTAAAATAGTGACCATAGTCCCCACCTACCAATACATCCTAGAGAATCTATTTTATTAATCTTCATAATAATTTCTTACATAAAACCATTATAATAACCAAGTAAAATGAAACTTAAGAAACTATGTGTCCAAATACCCAATAATGGTAAAAAGGGTATATACATGATAATGACATAAGTAAAATGGCATAATAAGTAGATAATAACATTGTAAAACCATACCCAATATATCAAAGATCATAACAATAAATCCGGGAATTATGATTGGATGTTCTTAATACATGAATAATAATGAGTTAAAAAACATGTTTCATGAGAGCATATGAGGTATAATAAATAGTCTTTTGGAACACACATTAGAAAATAAAATCATTCTATATGAGTCCACGATCACTTTAAAAACTTACCAAGGTGAATCACTATGATAAACTACTGGAAATGATATTAATCTATTAAATGATGCAACCCTTTTCATTGTGGTGGAATGTGTTTACTCCCCAAACCATCATAATTGACAATATTCCTTACCATACTGGGTTCCCGCCCCAATTCATCAATTTATTACAATACCAAGTTCCCTCTTCATTCCATCACATTAATTATAGAATGTGTTCACTTTCTATTACATGCATGTCTATATTATGAGTTAAATAACTTTCTAACCAAGGCATTGAAATGTAATATAGGTCTCACCGATCATATAATGAAATCATAAATATGTGTACCATAAAATAATAAACATTAATCTTATCGTAATACATGGAATGAAATCATTATCATAAAAATTTCATTATATCACTAAATTTTGGAATGATGCAAACTTAATAATCGTTTAATCATAGAATGACTTGTTAAATTATGTTTCTTATAAGAGTTTATCATGGTATAACTCATAGAGGAGAAACAAGATTTATAAAATAATATCATCTTCAACAAAAAAAATATATCCATATAATAGTAGTGGTTTTTCTTGAATAATATCCCCAATACAGAAATAAAATATAACAAAGGACAAAATTTTTGATAGAGAAGGATTTTGAAAGATCACAAGGACAATTTATTAAAGAAAAATATCCTTTCATTGAAAATAACTTTCATAAAAATATTTCAATATTTTATCCATTGATAATAACATTTTAACCATATAATGAAATCATAGAAAAAACAATTAGGCTTTTATCTTGGAAAATATAATTTCCACATGGAAAAATTAATTTTAAATCCTAAATCCGTTTGAAAATTATTTTCATTTTAAATTTCCTTGAATATTTACAAAGTATTATTTTAAAATAATTTTAAACACTGTCTATAACATAAAAATCTTTCATATTTCTTTTCATTGAAAATAATATTTGAAACATATAATAGAATATTTGAATATAATTTAAATCACTTTTAATATATTTATATTTTTTTTGAAATAAGTTGATTTCAAATAACCTTTGAATGTTATAAATGTTTCTATAAAAATTATTTAAACTAATTTTTAAAATATAAATAATTTATGAAGTACTTTTACCTAAAAATAACCAATGAAAATTATATTTGGAATTTTAAAAATAAATTACAAAATATTATAAATAGAAACTTTATAAGAAACTTTTTATTTGAAAATAATATTTTAATCTTATAAATGAAGATTTAAAAATAATTTGAAATCACTTTTCAAATATAAATGTTTTTCCAAATATTTTTCATTAAAAATAACCATTAAAACATAAAACAAATCATTTAAAAAAATTTAAAACAAAATTTAAAACATAAACAATTTTAATAGTCTATTTATTTGAAAATATTCACAAAAACCACATAATACAAGTGATTAATAAATCATCTTAATCATAGTTTAAAAAAACTTATTTTTGGACGAAGATAAAAAGAATGTGACATTTTCATAAATGAAACTTCTTAATTAAATAAACTACCAAAGAGTGCTAAAATGGTGACATTAAAAAATTATATACAAAATAATCATAAGAAATAAAAATTTATGAGAATTATTCAAATATTTATCATTATAATTCATCAATAAAAACCTAATCACTATCAATCTCCATAAACTATGATATAATAACAATTAACTCCTTCTACTTTGGTAACATTGTAACAAAATCCCCATTAAATAATAACATTACCTGAAATTAACAATATAATTAAAATAAAAAGATATATTATATATCATGTGAATTTGGTAGTATATACACCATATAAAAAATATAGTGGATAACATAACATGTGTCTAAAAAAAGGAAAATTGGGATAAAACTCTTTTACAGTTATGATAATTTTGGACCTATAACCTCATGTAATAGAGATCCAAAAATGGATGTGTAAATTAAAATAATATTTATTATAATAAATATAAATTGTATGCATGGATAACATATACACCAAACAGAATAAATAAGAGGTGAATATAGCATGTGTCTCAAAAAATATAAAAACTAAGACGAAAATCACATAACTTATGTATTAAATTTCTTCATTCACATTAAAAAATAGTGTATATGAAATATATGTTTATTGTAAATATATTTCAAAACCAAATTCATATATATTGTATCATTTATTGTTTTTTATTACATTTTATTTCCCATTTATTTTCAATTTTAGGTTCATGTCATGTTTCAGGTAATAACGACTTTTTTCGTATATGTTTTGTTCATATTATTTTTTGGCTTTATTAATTTGATCATCATTTAATCATTAAAAGTACATAATAAATTATATAAATATCAGATATATTAATTATAAATGTATTTATAATAATCTATAAACTTTATTAATACTAAATGAAATATAATGTTTAAGGAGACGTTACTCCATTTGTACACATGAACGTTGTTTCCATTTTCATGTATTTTTGAATGAAATAAAATAAAATGATATATATTTATTTATTCATTACATTATAATTTTAATTTTATATATCACATATTTTTATTAAACCTATCTCTAATACATTATATGTAAAGTTTGAATTAATCTGATCACGTCGTGAGGTGGTAGTCAACTGTACACATGAACAATGCCATCATATTCCAAAAAAATGAAAATAATAAAGGTATGTGTGAAATAAATATTATTATATCATAATATCCTAATAAATATCATACATATGATATATAAATAGTATATATATAAATATTTCCACCTATGGAAGGTGGTAATGGAGAATGAACGACACCCGTTCGCGAGGCCGTAGTCCCTTGTGCACATAGATAGTGATTTCATTAAAAAATTATAAAAGTGTGCCTGGTGGTCAGTATGACCCTCAACATAAGAAAATCTGATTTTATTAAATATAATATGGTTATTATATAATAAAAATATATGTATTATTAAATGGTGTTGAGGATGAAATAAAACAAAAATATTTGTTGAGTAATGTTACATCTTCTTCAGGTATATTTATTTCGTTTTCACCAACGAAATACATCTGTTAGATTTATTACTAAATTATGTCAGTTAGGATTAATATATGAAATCTTATATGTGAAATGGGAATTTATTACAAAATAATACATTTTAATGTTGTGAATAGAGGAGGATAGTGGGTGGACTTTTATATGAGGGGGATCGGGAACACTTGGAATTTTTGAAAAGAAGTTAGGTGTTCAATCATTTTTAAGTATAAAAAGTAATAAATAAAAAATCTCAAAATTAAGTTCTATGTTCTAAATATATCCATTAAATAGGTTTTGTACAAGTTTATTGGTCATTTTCCCCTTAAATATAATGTTTAGTCCCTTGGTAAACATGTTTTCCTCTTAATCATCATAATTAATTTAAGTAGTTTTCAATATTCATTTTCTCGAAAAGAATGTTTGAGTTATTAGAAGTTATATATAATTATTATTAAAAATATGGAATAAAATTTTTCAAATTATATTCACAAAGCTGAAATATTTTAATTTAAAATCAATCATATTGATGTGATGAGAATGAGGGTTTTTTAAGAGAACATTTCAAAATATTTAGATGTTTTTATATTCAATTTCAATGTAAAATTTATTTCAATTTCCTAAATTAGTTGAAAAGTCATATAATTTAAAAAATTATGCATTAAAAAATTATTTTTTAATTTATCCTTATAAATAAATAATGTGAAAATTTAATTTCAATTAAAAATTCTCATTTTTCCTGATTCATCAAGAAATGACTCTTTTGAGACAATACAAGATATTAATAATAATATAATTTATATATTTGAAATTATAAAATATATTTCATTTTATAAAATATTTTTTCTATAATTTTAATAAATCAAATTTAATATTAGTGTTCTTATGAAAGCTGACAATTTTATTTTTTAGATAAAATATATTATTTAAGTGTAAAATAGTTTTTATCTTAATATATTGTCTAGAAAACAAAAAATATAAATTTTAAAATTTTATTGAATAAATAATATTTAAATTTCATTAACATAACTGAAAAATTTAATTTGGTTTATTTATTTATATAAGACACACATGTGTGCATAAAAATAGTTTTTTCCCGGAAAAGAATCCCATTATTTTCAATAGGGCATAGTTTGCATTTATAATTAATTGGTCACCGAATAAATAAATATATAAAAATTTCTAATCTACATTTCCTTAAATAATTTAATTATATCCATACCATTAATTAAATTATTTAATTGGTAAATATAATAATAAAAGTATGTCATGTTTTTTCTAAACAAAGAGTTGTGTGTGGTGCTAGCTAATCGTTGAATTGTGTGTAACACAAGACACACATAGTTTGTGTTTAATTCAAACACAATGTGTAATATAGCACAATATTGAAATTGTGTTGCATTTGAATAATCCATAATGTGGTGTATCTTATAACAAAACCCATCATCGTATTTTAATCTCTTTGAAAAATATTAATTCAATTAATATTTAGTGTGCTATAGTAATAACAATGTTTGTTTATTTTTATAAATATAAATATCATAAAAATATTTCAAATATGATTTTGGATAAAAATGTTCTCATTTTTTAAAAATAATATTTTAAAAAGAAAAAAACCACAAAAATAATGGGAAATTTATTTTCTATGAAAACTTACCAGAAAAATATAAATGATTCATTAAAGAAAACAATGGCCATATAATTGGGAAAATATATTCACGCTATAAAATTTTGAAAAAATTCTATTCAAAGCATTTTCATGGTGGGAGTCAAAATGTGGAAATTTCATTCTAAACCCTTTTAAAAGAATGAAAAAGTATCGTCTAAAATTTATTTTGTAAATAATTAATTTACATGAAATATTTTTTTGAATTCCTCTATGAAAAAATATATAATGAAGAGTAATATACCCATTATAAAATAAAATACAAGATTATTGTCACTTAAAATGACATTCATGATGTTTCTTCAAAAAATTTGGGTGGAAATTAAAAGTAATGACATTCCCCCATTCATAACCGTAAGATAATAAAAGATATTTTTTAAATAATAATAAAAAAATATGTTTCCTCCAAAGGGACCTTGATCATAAAAAATCAAAAAATAATGAATATTATTTAATAAATCATTTTCCTCTTTGCTAACTCTTCAATGATAATCCACGGGAAATAATAACATCAAATGATACATTCAATATCATGAAATTATGGTGTTTATTGATATAATATATCAAAGGATAGTATATACACCAATAAATGAATTTAGATACAGGTCATAAAGGTATGCCTCAAATAGATGTAATTTGACATGAATAACCCTTACAAAAATATTACCATTGAATTTGAGAATTATTAAATATATATATATATATTATATAAAGATTAAAAAAATATAAAAAAATATAAAAAAATATATAATATAATCCGTAGTAATTAAAAACATAATCATGAAATAATATATTCAATGACGTTGCACTACAAACAAATGCAAATAAATTGAGTTAATCAAGTAATTACCACATGGTAAATCTCACAGAAAATCCCATTGAAGGAAATAATTAAAATATAAACTTACTATATCATGATGTATAATGGATAAATTTAATTACATATAGAGTGGAATTATATACACCACAAAATAAGAATAAGTCGTAAATATGACATATATATCATAGAACAAAATTTTTTTATGAGAAAACATTTCATCATGTCTAACATCCTTGTATGGACTTGAAATACTATTAAATAATCATAGATTAATTAATTGATATTATATAATAAAATAATAGTTTTATCACCATATAATTAAATTAGTTTTTTAAATGACATAATCAAATACATAGTTAAATCAATTTTGGGTATTTTAAGGATGTTCGGTTCATTCTATAAAAATAGAATTGGACTGTAGACCATGGTCAAATTAGATAATATTAAAAAATATACAAATATTAATATTTAAATATTAATAATATTTATTAATATATTGTAATTTTCAAACTAATCATCGATTATGGTTATGAAAACTGAATTAAATTACAATCAATGAGGTGGTAGATCATTCGTATGCATGTGTACAATTTCCATATATCAATGATAATTATGGAAAGTAGGGTTATATTTTATTATATTTAAATAATGTGAATAATATAATAAATATAAGATTATTTATTTAAATATATCTATTTAAATATTTCATCAATTTGATTTAGTGAACATTAAAAAGAGTCGCATCAATATGTGGAGGCAGTAGTACCTATGTATGGATGAACACTGTTATCATTTTTCAGTGTAAGATGACAAAAGATAAATTAGATTTTAAGAATTAAAGATAGGTAATAAATATCAAAAAAATTTAATTACAATCTCTTATCGTAATATTATTTCTATTTATTTCCTTCTATTTGTGGTATTAATGGAAAATGAATCAAATCGTTTAACAAGGTGGTAGTTCACCGTACACATGAGCGATGTTAAAGTTTCCCCAATATAATTTAAACTATGTTGTTATATTTGATATAAGAAATCCAAAATGATTAATTTTTCACAATTATCTTATATTTATTTATAAAATAAATCATTATAACAATCCTTGAGAAGACATTATTGATAATTAATTACATTGGTTCATGAGGCGGCAATCCTATGACACATGAATATTGATTATGTATCCCTTTTAATGGAAATTTATATTGATTTACTTCATAAAAATCGATAAAAAATTATATAATATGTGATGTAATTTTTTTTTAAAAATCAAAATTTTAGATTATTTATTTGTGGTGGAAAAAGAAATAAAATCAAAACTATTGGATTAACATGATACCCTTCTTCAGAAAACCTCTCAAGTCAACATGGAATGAAATAAATATATTTCTTTCGAATATAAACGAGATTATATTTTTAAATAGTTTAATTTATTTAGTAATTTTGTAAAGTATTTTCTGATAGTGTGGTATTTAAATGTGTGCATATGAGAGCAGATGGGTGAACTTTTATATGTTAGTTGAGTGTCACAATTGTAATTTCATAAAAAAAATGTTTTTCAATCCTTTTTCACCTACACCACGGAAAAAAATGAACAATTAGTGATACTTTGAAATGATAAGGTATAACCAAATTTTATTAAATGGATTTTAGTTATGATTAGGGGTCATTTTTACACTTATCGGTATAGATTGATCCACATTAAACCTCTTTTAATCATAAGTGTTGTAATTAATTTTTTACATTTTCATTATAATTATGATAAAATGTATGTTTAATTTATTAAATAATATATTTTCTTTTTATCCAAAATATAGAATTTATTTTAATAAACTAATATCAAATAAGTGGAAAATTTCAATTTAATTTTAAAATCCTAGATCTGATAAAAATGTGGGTTTCTGAAAAGTTTATTTTTCATTAAAAATATGATTTTATATTTACTCTATGGATAATAATAATAATTATATGATTTTGAACAAATATTTATAGATATATAATCTATAAATTTCATTACAAACATTCAATAAGAAGGGGTTTTTAAATTAATTTAAAATTACAATCATTATGCACATTATAATTAATTTGAGAAAATTCCCATTATAAACTCAATAATAATCATATTTTAAAATAATATATAAATATGATAATAATTTAATTAATTAAATTAAATATAACTAAATTATAATTATGTTACTTTAAATCATATAAACAACATAATGGAACTTTTATATTACATAAATTATTAATAAGAAATGACATTTTTACATGATTCATTATTCTTCACTATTCACTTAAAAATCTATATATTATGAAAAATCTAAATATTTCACCCTAAATTAATTTTTTTAAAAAATAATTTATTTTATCAAATATAATTTTTATATTTCTGAAAAATTAATTATGAACTTTTTTCCTGAAAATTTAAAAAATTATTATTGATTAATACATATTTTTGTAAGTAAAAAATTACATAACTAAATATCGGTTGATTATTTTATATAAATATAAAAAATTATTATTTAATAGTAAATTTATATATATATTTTTTATAAAATAGTTAATACTATTCATTTACACAAATTTTAACAGATATGTTATAATGGTTATATATTTGTTGGTCGTTAAAGCTCAATGTTTCATGTTACAGATTCTATCAAACATGGTTTTATTTTATAATTTCTTATGGTGTTAGAAAAATGTGATGATCAGGTAAACACTAAATCCAATCATTTAAATGTGGTTTACCATAGGTTCATCTATTCCACAGCCACATCCACATTCATGTATCCATATTGGGATGTATTTTTAAGGAAATTCACAAAATATGTACTTTACCAAATCATTATGACATTATCCTATACATAAAAATATACCCATAGTTTTTATTATCGTTATTTTTGCAAATATATGTGTTATTAAATCTAGTTTCCCTGTTTTATATTAAAACATCCACTAATACCAACTGTAAAACCATGATTCGAGTAACATGAAGTTGGTGGTTATTTTATAACATTGGTAAATGATTTCAGATATCACATTCCAAATGACTTAATAGCTCAGTAGTATTAGGAGAGAAAATAAATGTATTATTCTATCATTAAATTATAAAAAAATAATGTATAATTACTATTCATACGAGAAAATTATAATTTCATGAGGAATATCCCTAAAATAATTCATATATCAATTCATGGAATCTTGGGAAAATAAAAGATAATAATTTTTTAGGTCAATTACTCAACATGGGAATGAGTTAAACAAAAGTTGTTGTACTATAAATAAAAATTTGAACAATATAGTAGATATACCAAATAATCTAATATTATATATAAGTAATATAATAAAAAATTTAATATATCCTTTTATTATATAAATATTTAAATAATGACATTGATAAAAAAAATTCAAAATACTGGAATGGATAGTATTGAACATCATAATCATACCATCAATGAATAATTCCAAACAAATTCATATATAAATAGGTAAGTGATGAATATAATTAAAAATCTAGTTTTTCACATGAGACCTAGCGTTGTATCATGAAGATATATTAGGCCACACTCACCACACACTAATTTCAATGCATTTATCATTTGATATATATAAATAATAGTCCAATACATAATCAACATAAACATTTCTATTGAAAAACCACCTTAAATATTATTTTTTTTATACATTAAATCACTAGGGAAATGTGCTTATAACATATGAAGAGTAATATGTTGGATGATTTCATTAAATAATATACCTGATAAAGTTTATTATTTATCAATGTATGTTGACATAGATTTAAATCCTTTGAAAAGATCACTAGAACATTTCTTAAGGAAAATAACCATTCCATTTTTAATGAATTATTTAAATAATAGAAATTTTAAAATATTTGGAAATGTTTTTATTTTAGAATAATGATGATTAAATTTAATGGATGTATCATGTGAAATAAAATTCATGGTTGCTTTAAAGACCCGTAAAATTCAAGGAAATTTTTTTCTTAAATTCTTTGGGATATTACGAGTATTTAGTGTCTGACGGAACATAATTCTGAGGCCCAGTGTGCCCAGAATAATTTTCTGAAGTTTTTCACGGGTATGTTCAGTGAATGAAAGAGCGGGTGTTTTATATTTTGAACTGGTGCTCAGATTTGAAATCTGAGGGCACCGATGAACTCGCAACACCGATAATTGCTTAAGGGTACCTTTACCATAGTTGCGTTTTCATGGGATGAGATGTTAAAATTTGTGGATTAAATTAGAAGTGAATAAAAATCGTGGAACAGTTTTTATTTTATACTTGAGGTGGTTATATAATACATGGGGGAGGTGGGGTTGGACCCACAAGCACCAAACTACCCTTGTGAGGATATTTGTGTGCTGGGGCCCACACGAGCCCCAACCATTCACATTCCGTAAACACATTAAACCCCCCATTAAACTTCTTTGTTTAATGTTGACAACCCTTGAATTTAAATATGTAACCTTACCACTTCCTCTATCTCCCTCTTTAATTTTTTCTAACACAAACCTTAATTGATTTATTGAACCACTTCAATTAATTAATTAAGTGTTTGAAATTTAAATTTTGAATGCTTGGAGAGAATAAATAAAATATGGATAAGCCTTATTTAATTTACGGGGTTGAAAATTGTGGTGTTGGGGAGAAATTTGGAGAGCTCTTGGGTTTTGATGAACAGTTCTTCTCCTTTGTTGAAGAAATCCAAATCACCGACGAAGAACATCGACTCGGCGACCCCAGTTTTCTCAATCCTCTTCATCCTCCACGATAATGGAGGAGGCATCAACGCAGGAACACACCAATGAAGACTCACCTTTTATTCTTCTCTCTGTGACAAAAGGGGAGATACTGCTTCCTCCTCAGGCGCACTTCGACATCTAGGAATCCTCACCTTGCGACGACGACGTTCGTCATCAATTTTTGAGGTAGGGTGAATTGTTTAAATTTTCTTTGAATAAAATTGTTCGTTGTGCTTCATGAAGCCCTATTCATCTTCGGCCGATTGTTACCACCTAACGTAGAGGGCGCGGGTCGAACAAACACTACCCGACAATCCTCGGTCGATTCTTGATCTTTTTGGAATTGGAAACCAGAGGCGGGAAACGAACTGCGTCGTCACGCCATGCCAGAAACATGGAAAAGAAAGCTAGCTTTGTCAAGCCATCTATGTTGGAGGAACCACGTCCCGCATCGTTGGCTGCTTCGGTGGAAGTAACTTCCGGCTAGCCGGCTGACCGGGCGGAGGCTAGCTGTGGCTCCAGGAGGACGCCAAGCTGAAGAACTGTCTGGCTCATCGGGAAGCCAGGCGGAGCTGGACCGCGACACCAGGAGGGCGCCGTGCAAGAAGACTGGTTGCCCGCCCGTGCGGGCCGCGTATTCCAGAAGGGTGGCCGGCCTAGCCGGTCGGTTTGGGAGAGCGCCTCCATAAGACGCCGCTGGTTCGGGCAGCCAGGGATTGCACCCCCACCTCACACCGCTCAGACGGCTGGATGAGCCAGCCAGGCCCCACACCGAGCTGGGCCATGCATCTTCGGGCCAGACTGCACCCCTCGAGCCAGGCCGTGCAACTCACTGGGCTGGTCCAACCCCTTTACCAGGTCGGCCCCTCCAGAACTGAGTCGACCTAATCCGTCAGCCCATCGGGCCTCACGAATCGGGCCCGTTATTCACTTAAATGTGAATAACATAAGGACCGCACATCTGATCGACGTGCCTTCTACAGAAATGGGATTCATTCAATGAGATGGTCCTTTTGTGATAATCTAAGTTAGTTTTCGATGATTTTAGATATTTTCTAGGTTAGAAACGAGCTTATTTCTAACCAGGCCCCTAGGAAGGAAAAGCCAATATCTCTCAGACCGGGCGTCTGATTGACACGCCGTCTATCGCGTTAAGTTTCTATTGATGATACGGAACATTGGGATACATAAAATTTGGACTTCTTGACAGTTGATGTATCTACCCCCTTTGCTCGTGGACTAGAACCTCACGGAATCGAGCATGTTGTGTGCGGAAACCCTAGAGATGGCTGCGACTACGACGACGATGACGATTTTACTTTGATCCTACGTGGAATCCACATCGAGGATTACTATACTTGGATCCTCCGTGGGTTCGGCAGTGATGAAGACTTTACTTGGATCCTACATGGGTTCAGTAGTGATGGTTACTGATCTTGGATCCTATTTGGGTTCGGTAGCGACGAGTACTACACTTGAATCCTACATGGGTTTGGCAGAGGAGATGATTCCGAGGCTACATATAATCATCTCCACCCTCTTCATGAGTAGTACACCTGTGTGATATGAGTCTTGACTTTCAATCATTATCACTGATGCGATGGACTTGATTTCCTATGTGGACTGTGTGTGATTCCCTATGTGGACTGGTTTGTATTTGGGCTCGTGAGTTGCAGCTGAACTGAAATTGATGACTTAGGTATATATATGGGCATATACCTATGTAGATTTGGTTGATACTAAGTGTTTGTATATTTCCTTTTTTGTTTATCCTTTGGGGATTCTGGGAGACCTCTGGGGGTCTCGGGGTCCCTACTAAGTATCGTATACTCACCCCTGCACAAGAAATGCTAGAAAAACGTTGTGTTGGTTGCAGACAACAAACATCACTAATCGTGGTTGAGGCTTGTGGAGTTGGACGGTATCTGGAGGTGGACCATCTGGCGGGACGTACACGTAGCGGACGAACAAAACCGAGGTACCGACAAGACTATCGGTACCCGCCCTTCATGTGGGATTTCTAGAGGACTATTAGGTGGTTGCTATTTTATTTTCAGATGTTGTACTTTCTTTCTCAGTTGTACTGTATTTTCAATTGGGTTTGTATACCGGCCCATTTACTTTCCAACACTTACTTTTGTACTCAGTTTACTTTGTGTTTACTCCAGCTTGTGTATTCTGTTGTGTATATTTACTTATATTAAGGCAATTTCATTCCTTTTATCAGGATTTAAGCCTTTGGTGCTAGTCTCCAGCCCCTGGGCTATGAAAGGCGGGCTTGGGGTAGTCACGGCACGGGCCCCGAGGACGGGTCGTGACAAATTGGTATCAGAGGAGTCGGTTCTACTACAGAACTCAGGACTCTGATAATTTCTTATCTATGAAGCAATAATTTTTAGATTATTGAGTGTGGTTATCAGTCCAGGGAGTCTAGTGTTGGTGCGGTGGCCGATGTATCCATAAACCAGGACCTTGACCACTGATTTCCAACTCAGTTCATAAAAACATTGATTGCATGTGTGTTTCAAAGGTTTTTATTTGTGTTTACTTTGTGTCATCTCACCAAGTATGCTGTGATAACTGCGGCGCACCCGTTACTTTTGATGATGGACACACGAAGGCAGCCAGCTAGGGTTCTGAGCTATGTGCTAGATGGAAGCCCACTGAGCAACGAGGCCTTGGTGAAGGGCCCCATTACAGTAGAGTCTCCATCGGTTCCTCTACCCGCAGGGCCACCGATACCACCAGCCCCATCAGAAGAGAGTGCAGGTTGCCTGAGTGCGCTGCATGACTTTCAGCGACAGAGGTCGCCTAGGATCCGCTGATAGACGGACCCTCAGGCATCTGGGATTGGCGTGATGCTATCGTCCGAGTCTTCTGATTGGTATGGACACCATCAGATCTTATGTTGATCCTTGCGGTGAGTCTCCAGCACACTGCAGTAGTAGATGGTGGAGCCTGATGCTCTTGGTGCACGGAGAGGCATCTCTACTATAGACAGACATCAATAGCCTCTTCTGCTTGGAGTTTGTTCCATCCACACTACGTGCAGTGCACATCTAGGAGTTACTACAGCTACGGCAGGGCAGTATGACAGGATCCCAGTACTTGGCGAGATTTATCGACCTCTCATGCTACTCCACAGATTTGGTACGAGACCCATTCTTCTAGTCCTGGATGTTCGAGCAGGGATTGAGTCTTGAGATAAGGGCTTCGATGATCTCCGTTAGCATTCTGACGTAGGTATGAGTACTGGAGCGAGACCTTCCTGTGGAGAGCTTTCTTGCTGAGCATACGCCAACAGCGAGGCCTACCGTAGGGCAACACGTAGCAAAGTCTTCTGCAGCCGGCAGTAGACAGATGTCGCAGAGGTCCAAGCAGACCAGGCCATCAGGTGGGCGACCTCAAGATACTCGTTCGGATGTGTAGGGAACACGTAGCAAAGCTAATCATATGAGAGGAAAGCAGTGCGATGCAGGAGGCGGGTAGGGTCACATGGATCAAGACTGCCCGACTCGCCATGTAGAGGAGTAGGAGACGGTTGAGGGACCTCCTAGTTAGAGGCATATTCTCAACTGTGGTGGTCCACAGGGATCATGCGGACAAGGTAGAGGAGCTGGACGAGCAGCAGGTGGTGGACGACGCTTCGAGGCTCTGCCACCACCACCACTAGGAGGTCCACCCTGACCATAGGGAGCTGGAGGAGAGAGGCAGGATCAGCTTCAGGAAGTGGAGGCTTACGACCACAGCGCAGCTAAGATTATTCAAGGTACTATCTGTGTCTACTCCACATTTATTTTAATTTTTATAGACACATGAGAGAGTCATTCATTCATTTCCACTGCCCTTGTTCGGAGCTCAAAGATTCTGACAGAGTTTGGCTCGATCCTTACAGCTA
The DNA here is from genome assembly GCA_963277665.1 of Viscum album. Lineage (NCBI taxonomy): Eukaryota > Viridiplantae > Streptophyta > Magnoliopsida > Santalales > Viscaceae > Viscum > Viscum album. The sequence continues at coordinate 933,608,040 of OY728140.1, forward strand.
GAGAATCCTACGGGAGCAGATTCGACGATTAGGCATGGGTGCCGGGAGTGTGAGCTTACTCTAGGAGGCAAGAGCTTCGGCTGGGATCTTCTTATAGCGGTGTCGAGGCCTTACGACGTCATCTTGGGCATGGATTGGCTATCCACAGTTCTTGCTCAGATCGACTGTATTAGGCACAATGTGTGGTGTGTCCACGCATATGGGAGTAGGTTCACCTTCACCGGTGAGAAGGTATCCTTTTCAGCGTACGATGGACTTACGTAGATGAGAGGGCAGCCGATCACCCAACATATGGCTAGTCACATCCTAGGTGCAGTTTATGTGTGGAGTACGAGTTTTCCTGTTGTGGTGGATCAGAATGCATACGTTTTTCCTGAAGACGATCCATGACTACCTCCTCATATAGAGGTAGACTTCTTCATTGACATGTACACCCGGAACACCCCGATATCTAATCCATAATATCGGATGGCTCCCACCGAGCTTTGTGAGTTGTGGGTACAGTTGGAGGATTTGAAGGGAAAGGGATTCATCCGACCAAGTGTTTCACCCTTGGCTTCTCCGATTTTATTCGCCAAGAAGGGGGATGGGAGCTTACGACTATGTGTTAACTACTATCACCTGAATCAGGTGACCGTAAAGAAAAAGTATCCACTCCTGGGGATTGAGGACCTCTTTGCTGAGATCAATGGAGCACGATGGTTCTTGATGATAGAGCTCTGGTAAGGCTATCATCAACTCTGAGTTCGAGAAAAGGATGTGAAGAAGATGGCCATCAGGTGTCGGTATTGCCCCTATGAGTTCATGGTTATGCCTTTAATTTTAACCCACACTCCATCAGTGTTCATGAGTCTCACAGACAGGATATTTCAGACTTACCTCGATCAGTTTTTTGAAGTCTTCAACAACGACATATTGATTTACTCATCCACTAAGGAGGAGCACGCCTACCACTTAGGGGTTTTACTAGACACACTTCGAGAGAACCATCTTTATGGTAAGCTCTCAAAGTGTTAGTTATGGATTCAATAGGTCCACTTCTTAGGGCACGTCATCTCGGAGGCTGGGGTCGGAGTGGACCCAACGAAGATCGAGGCGATACTTTCTTCGGAGCCCCCCCAGGAGCGTGACTGAGGTGCGAGGTTTCATAGGTCTGGCTGTGTACTATCAGTGATTTGTGCGAGACTTATCTAGAGTTGCATCACTAATTTCAGCTTTGACGAGGAAAGGAAAACCCTTCGTGTGGTCAGATAGATTTCAGTAGAGCTTCCAAAAGCCGAGACAGTGATTCTCCTGTGCACCCATCTTGAGGCTAACTGAGGAGGGTGTAGGGTACGTTGCTTACCGCAATGAATCAGTGACCAGACTCAGGTGTGTCCTGATGAAGGAGCGGGCATTGATCGCCTATGGTTCATGATAGTTGAGGTAGCACGAGCAGAACTATGCTACCCATGACATGGAGTTAGCAGCAGTGGTCTTCTCTTTGAAAATGTGGATGCACTATCTGATGAGCCAGTGTTTTACAGTCTACTCTGACAACCAAAGTCTCAAGTACTTATTCTCACAGAAGTACCAGAAACATAGACAATGATGATGGATCAAGTTCCACTAGGACTATAAATTTAAGATAGTCTATCCTCCTCAGAAGGGGAACGTAGTAGCCGATGCTCTCAGCAGGAGATCAGGCGTTAAGATAATTGGAGAGGAGATAGAGAAGATAGTCGCGTTACAAATATCATTCATGGATAGAGATAGAGCAGCCTTTCTATAGTCACTCACATCCACTCCTCTACTACTTTAGCGGGATAGAGAGGCATAGCATGGGGACATTGACTATGAGACGTGACGTGCACAGATATCCATAGGACAAGCACCTGATGGTTTTTCTGTAGGAAGAGAGCATATCATCCTCATCAGGGGACGTACTATGGTACCTGTTGCATTAGAGGAGGAGGTGTTGGGGGAGTTTCACACTTACCCTTTGGTGGTACATGTAGGAGTAGTGAAGATATACCGGTATCTTAGAAGACCGCATTTGGGGTCAGGTATGAAGAAGGTTGTGGCATAGTTCGTTTCACTATGCCTCACCTACCAGGAGGTGAAGGCGGAGCACCAGGTACCAGATGTCATGGTACAACCCTTAGAGGTCCCAGAGTGGAAGTGGGATGAGATATCCATGGATGTCATGATGGGGCTTCCACGTACTTCCATAGGGAAGGACTTCATCTAGGAGATCATAGATCGGCTCACCAAGTCATCCCACATCCAACTTATTAGAGAGTATGGCTTAGTGGAGAGCTTGGGATGCCTCTATGTTCAGGACATTTTACGGATTCATGGTGTTCTCTCTACTATCGTCTCCGATCGAGATGCTCTCTTTACTTCCCCGAATTGGAAGTGGCTCCAATAGGCTTTTGGGACGCAGCTACGCATGAGCAGTGCCTTTCATCCTCAGACGGATGGCCATACTGAGAGGACCATTCAGACTATCGAGGAAATGCCCCGTGCATGCCTCTTTGAATTTTGTCGCAGTTGGCAGGATCACCTACAACATCTACCACTCCACCATCGGAATGGCACCATACGAGGCACTGTATAGCTGACCATGGAGATCACCTCTGTGATGGACTGACCCTGGGGAGTAAGCACTCATTGGAGCAGAGATGGTTCAGGCTACGACAGAGAAGGTGTAGATCATCCAGGAGTGGACGAGGACTGCACTAAGCAGAAATAAGTCCTATGATGATAGGAGACAGATACCACTAGAGTTCGAGGGATGGTGACCACATTTTCTTACGGGTCTGACCTCGATGTTGATTACGATTATTTGGTCAGGGAATCAAGTTATCTCCACGCTTCATCAGACCATTCCAGGTCCTCAGCAGGGTAGGCGAGGTGGCTTACCACATGGCCCTTCCACCTCAGTTGCTCCGGGTGCATAAAGTCTTCCAAGTATCATAGCTGAGAAGATACGTGCATGACCCGACACATATCATCGACCACGGGGAGTTGGACATTGTTGACGGGGCGACATTCACGGAGGTTCCAGTGATGGTCGACGATTGATAGGAGCGGGCCCTACATGGATGGTCGATTCTTATGGTGCACATTCATTGGTAGCACAGGAACCTCCAGGAGAGCACATGGGAGCGGGTGGCTCGGATGCGTGCTCAGTACCGTCATTTGTTACCCTAGATTATGTTGTAGCTTTATGAGGACGTAAATAACTGAGGTGTGTGTAATGTAAAGACCAATAAAATTCAAGGGATATTTTTTCATAAATTATTTGGGATTTTACGAGTATACAATTTCTGACGGCACTTGATTCCAAGGCCCGGTGAGCTCAGAATAATTTCCTAAAGTTTAGCTCAGGTATGTTCAGTGAACGAATGAGCGAGTTTTTCTATCTTTTGAACCAGTGCTCGGAATTGAAATCTGAGGGCACCAATGAACTCGCAACGCCGATAATTTATTAATGGGACCTTTACCGTAGTTGAATTTACAATGGATGAGATGTAAAAATTTTTGGATTAAATAAGAAGTGAATAAAAATTGTGGAACAATTTTTATTTTATATCTGAGGTGGTTATATCCTACATGGGGGAGATAGAGTGGGACCCACAAGCACCTAACTACCCATATGAGGATATTTGTGATGTGGGGCCCACACGAGCCCCAACCTTTCACATTCCCCAAACCCCCCATTAATCTTATTTTTTAGTGTTGACAACCCTTTTAATTTAAATGTGTAGCCTTACCACTTCCTCTCTCTCCCTCTTTAATTCTTGCCAACACAAACCTTAATTGATTTATTGAACAACATTAATTAATTAATTAAGTGTTTGAAATTTAGATTTTTAATGCTTGGAACGATTAATAAAATAAGGATAATCCTCATTTTAATTGGGGGGATGGAAATTGTGGTGTTGGGGAAAAATTGGGAGAGGTCTTGGGTTTCGATGAGTGGTTCTTCTCCTTTCATGAAGAACACCAACTCTCCGATGAAGAACATCGACTCGGAGACACCGGTTTTCTCCATCCTCTTCTTCCTCTGTGAAAAGGAAAGAGGCATCGACACGGGAACTCGCCAACGATGACTCGCCTTTTATTCTTCTCTCAGTGACAAAAGGGGAGATGCGGAATCCTCCTCTGGCGCACATCAACATCTACGAATCCTCACCTCACGACGCCGACGTTCGTCATCAACTGTTGAGGTAGGGTGAATTCTTCCAATTTTATTTGAATAAAATTGTTCGTTGTTCTTTGTGAAGCCTTGTTCATCTTCGGACAATTGTTACTTCCTAATGCAGAGGGCAAGGGCCAAACAAACATTGCCCGACGACCCTCCGTTATTTCTTGATCTTTTTGGAATTGGCAACTGGAGGCGGGGAAAGAACGACACCATCGTGCCATTCCGGAAACATGAAAATGGAGGCTGCCACCATCATGCTGGATTTGTAGGAGGAACCGCAGCTGACATCATGGGCCGCTTTGGTGGAAGAACCGACCAGCCCGATGGAGCTGGACCGCGGCGCCAGGAGGGCGCTGCTCTAGAAGAACGACCACCCGCCCGTGTGGGCCGCGTACGTGAGAAGTTTTTCTGGTTTGGGAGGGTGGCGCCATAAGGCACCACCTATTCTGGATGTGCCCAACCAGGCAGTTCCTGGCTGGGCCGAGTCGAGCCACGCCCTATCGGGCTGGGCCGCGCACCGTCAAACTGGGCAACATCCTGTCGGGTCGGGCTGCGCATCGCGAGGCCGGGCTGAGCCCCTTCGGGCCGGGCCACGCCACTTTGGGCCGAACGGTGCCCCCCCGGTCCAGGCCGTGCAACTCACCCGGAAAGTCTGACCCCTTTGCCGGGTCGGACTCGCCATAACCGAGTCGACCCGATCTGTCAGCCCATCGGGCCTAATAGACCGGGCTCATTATTCACTTAAACGTGAATAACTTAAGTACCGCGCATACGATTGACGTGCCGTCTGCGGCACTAGTACTCTTTCAACGAGACAATCCTTTTTCGATACTCTATGTGAGTTTTAGATGATTTTGGGTATCAGCTGTGTGATGAACGAGCGTATTTCTAATCGGGCCACTTGGATGGAAAAGCCAATATCTCTCAGACCGGGTGTCCGGTTGAATCGACGTCTGTCGCGTTAAGTTCCTATTAATGAGACAGAACATTGGGATACATCAACTCTGGACATCGTGACAGTTGATATATCAACCCCCCTTGGCTCGTGGAGCAGATCCTCCTGGAATCGAGCGTGCTGTGTGCGGGAACCCTAGAGCTGGCTGCGACTGCGACGATGATGAAGAATGTACTTGGATCCAACGTGGGTTCGACAGCAAGTAGGACTGTACTTGGATCCTCCATGGGTTTGGCAGTGATGACGACTGTACTTGGATCTTACATGGGTTCGGTAGTGATGGTTAATGTACTTGGATCCTATATGCTTTCGGTAGTGACAACGTCTCTCTTTGGATCCTACGTGGGTTTGGTAGAGGAGATGATTCAGAGGCTACATCTAATCAAATACACCCCTCTTCGTTAGTAGTATAGCTTTGTGAGCTGAGTCTTGACTTTCAATCATTTTCATCGAAGTGATTGACTTGCTTTCCTGTGTGGACTGGGTTGTGATTCCCTGTATAGACTGGGTGTACATGGGCTCGTGTGTTGGAGCTGAACTGGAATTTATGACGTAGTTATATGTTTGGGAATATACCTAAGTAGATTTGGTTGATAGTTAGTTTTTGTATCTCTCCTTTGTGGTTTATCCTTTGTGGATTCTGGGAGACCTTCGGGGGTCTCAGGGTCCCTGTTGAGTATCGTATATTCACCACTGCATGGGCAATGCCCGCACTAAGTTGTGTTGGTTGCAGATGACATACATCACTAATCGTGGTCGAGGCTTGTGGAGCAAGAATGTATCCGGAGGTGGACTATCTAGTGGGATGTACATGTAGAGGATAGGCAGACCCGAGGTACTGATGAGACTATTTGTACCCTCCTTTCAGGTGGGATTTCCAGAGAACGGCTCGGTGTTTGCTATTATCTTTTCAGTTGTTGTACTTCCTTTCTCAGTTGTACTGTACTTTCAGTTGGGTTTGTATACCGGCCTATTTACATTCCATCACTTACTTTTGTACCCAGTTTACTTTGTGTTTAATCCAACATTCATATTTTGTTGTGTATATTTACATATATAAAGGAAATTCCTTCCTTTTTATTGGGATTTACACCTTTTGTTCTAGTCGCCAGCCCCTGGACTATGGAAGGTAGGCTTGGGGTAGTCACGGCATGGGCACCGAGGGCGGGTCGTGACAGTGGCATGAAAATCCATTTATGCGTTAAGTGTTAAACCAAATATTCCATTCACATATTTGGTAAAATAATCTCAATATAGAAAAATAACAATAAGATTTCATTTGTTCCTTTTTTATAAAGTAAAACATTATTAAAAAATAATTTATTCAATAGTTGTATTATATTAAACATATTTTTGTGAAAATTTTAATAAATAAATATACATGGATGAAAATGATTTTCGACTAAGTTGAAATTAAATTTCAGTTTTCCCAAAAAATATTTATTTGGAATATTGAGTAATTTGAGAGAAAAATTTTAATAGAAAACATGTAATTTCAATAAATTACCATAGGACAATGAAATATATGTTTTTAAGATAAAAATTTTATTTAATTATTAAAATTGAAAAAAACATAATCAATCCCAAATAAGCCTGAGATGGTGAAATGAAATGTTACCTAAAGATATACTTCCCTCATAATTTGAGTTGACCTCTTGTATAATAAACATTGATTTATTCTATTTCTATTGGGAAAAAATTAAATATTTAAAATATCATCTATGATCCACTTATTTAATTTATATACACTTTTGTTAATAATTTTTTTTTTGATGACATAATTTCTATGTGTTACATATTTTTTTGTAGTTATGTATGTTTCCATATGTTAGTTCCAGAACCATGACCTTGATAATAGTTCCATCATATCCATAAAAATTATAATATCATAAATATAATATTTAATAATTATATATAGTTTTATATCCATTCATATTCAGTGGTGATAATTAATAAATTACATCACTTCATGAAGACGGTAGTCTGCACAATGCACAATTTATGTTTTTACTTTTCAATATCTAAAACAAAAGATAGGGGCATCATATTTCATTATCGTGGAATAATTATTATATTTAAAAATAATATGTATATTTTTAATATGTCCTTATTATTAACCATATAAATAAATTCTGAAAATCAAATCACGTAATATTTTGGAGGTGGTAGTCTATATGTACGCAAAAGTGACATTATCATTTCCCTATAGATGAAAAATGAAGAAGTTATATATGATATTTTAATTAAAAATCATAATTTATTTCTAGATATAAGTTATAATAATTAATTTCATCATAATAATCATCTATTTCATATTTTTATGGAGAATGAATGATATCACTATGTTGAGGCGGAAACACTACAAAAGCACATGAGGGAAACATTTGTTTCCCATTTGATGAAATGGGGTGGGAATTAGTTGTCTTCAAATCACAATAAAATCATAATATATAAATAATAATAGAATCATTTTGATTGGGAAAATAGAAAATATGTAGAATAATTTAATGACGAATTAAAATTTGAAATATTTGCTAAATTTGATCATCTTATATTTGAGGTACCACCTTTGGCATACATGTTATGAATTTGTAGTTTGGTCTTTAGAGAAGTGTAGAAGTTAATGAATGATGAAAATGATCAAAAAAAGGATTTTAGGTAGTTAGTATTAGAGTTAGATTACTCGATGTTTTTGAATTATGGATTCGTATAGGTTCTTTTTTAAATTAGTGGGGAGGGACACAAAGGGAATTACATAAAAAATTTAAATAATATGAACACATTCTATTAAAGAAGTGTAACCAAATGGATAGAAAAATAATGTGATGATACATATAGGAATAAATTACATTCTAAATAATATTTAGTATTCATTATATGAAATTTTAACTCTTATCTCTTATTTAATCCCCAAATAGATCATTTTATCCCTAATTGTGTCAAAATAATCTCTCTTCCTTCCACAATCTCCTTTATTTGTTCTTTATAATAGAGATAGTTATATACTAGAATGGTATTTTACTTAAATTTATGGAAATTATATGTTATTTATTAACATAAGAGATATTTAGACCATATTTTAGACAACAACCTATCTAATGTCATTTGTCATCCACATTCATTAGAAATTGACTATATATTATTTATATGTTTTAATTAATACAATTTTTTCCATCACCCTTTAATAAAAGGGAATATATTCTGCTTCATTATAAATTAAATTTAATCCTTATATATAATATAATTCGAACCTAAAATTATTTCAATCATCTTTTATTTCATTAATGAGCACCTAGTATTGCCTTATGTCCATAATAATAATGATTAAAGTGTAAGCCAAAGGATGTATGTCAAAGAAGAGATGGTTTCCTTACGGAACTACTTAAATGTTAATTACTTCTTGTACTTCCAAAAAATAATTGATATACAACAAAAACTAAGATATCTAGTTTCATAACAGTAGTCACAGGTTATTCTGGTTATGGTTCGGCCAATTTACACCTCATTTCCATCAAAAAATAAATTAATGTATTTGTCATCCATGTCAATAACCATCCTTAATCATTGAAAATTCAAGTTCTTATGAAGTATAATTCACATTAATATCTTCCCACTGATATTTTATATTTGGATATTTAGCTAATTAGTAAAAACTCTTACAATGTAAATCTATACATTTAAATTTTAAACTTATACTTAATATCCCTTTTCTATAAAACAAATTTTATAAAAATAAAACATGGTTTTTCATTAGGAAAAATCTTTGCAATTTCCATTGATCTTATAATTATCCAAAAATATCCTTTAACCTAGTAAAAAATTTAAAACATGGTATGAGGGGAATAAGGTTAGTATGGGATAAAAAATAATGAAAACAACTGATATATTGAAAACCAATATAATTGTTTTCATAAAAACAAATATTTTTTCCCTGAAATTTGAATAATATTTTCAACAATATCATTATCATAAATATATTGAATCCAAATATTTATAAGAAATTTCATTACCAAGTATATAAATTCACGTATTTTCATTAATTAATCATCATCATAGAGCCTTTAAAACCCATTATAAATTGAGGTAACCATATGGCTGAATTCAATTATAATTCATCGAAGAAAAAAACCTTTCCCAATAAAATGGACTGATATCTGGGTGCCCCAACTATATAATACATATTGGGATCACCCTTTAATATCTTGGAAAATCCTTAATATATGATTTCTAAATATAAAATCAAGAATAAAACCTTTAAAAAATATTTTATCCCCATGAGTAAAATACTCTTAGATATCAGAATACACATTTAATATATAAATAACATTTAAAATATAAAAACCTCTCACATAATATTGAAAAAAAATTGTTTTTAAATTTTTAATTCATATTAAGGACACATTAAATCATTATATCATAAATAACGTAGTAAATTATTCTCAGTAAATATATGATAAATAAAAGCATCTCTTTTCATCGTTGAAAAATGAGTTAAAATAGTAACATTAAAAGATGATTCTTTAAAGAAGAAGTTACTTTATACAAATGATTATGACGAATAATTTTTCAAAAAAATTAAGAAAGATAGAATATTACCTTTAAAAAACATTAATTATCTTAAAAATATATTCAAAAAACCATTTTTAAAATATTGACATTAAATGTAATGGTTTCAAACATAAATCTTTATAACATTGAAAATGATGCTTTCTAGTTAGACAGTCCCTTATCTATAGTCACATTCATCATGTACGTTTATTCTCTTGTTGGATAATAAACATAAATTAATTATTTAATTGAATCAAAAAAATTTTGATGTTTATTATTCCATTTATTTCAATTCTACGCATGTAGCGACAATTACTTAATTACATATGTTCACGTCTGATGTTTTGATATTTTGAGACCATAGTGAATTTTGATGGAAATCATTAGTCAAAATAGAAATTGTTATATAATAACCCTAACAATAATAATGATATAATAATTATTATTATATATCAATTACAATTTCAAATCCATAAATTATATATTTTTATATAGATGATTGTACTCACACCTAAAATGAAATAGATAAATTACATACATTAAAAATTTCTAGGTGAAATTTTATCTAATGATTAACCAAGGCGTTAAGTTTCAAAAGAACATGTTAAAAAACATTCTCCATCTAACTCAAAAAAACTATCTGCATTTTTTCATTTCTAGGATGGAAATTATTCCAGTATTCATAATCCACAATTGGTTATATCCATATTCTTCATGTCATGTTTAAATCTTTCAATGTGAATATATATATATACTAATAAGTATATATCTCACACACTAGTCTATATAAATGATGACATGAAATTATTAAATAAAAACCATAGATTTTACTTCCGTGTCATGTGTAGGATAGTTTATTTCAAAAAAATTTAGTTTCTATGAGTCATAATAAATTACATAATCATTTTACATTTGTATGTAACCTATTACCTTCATTTAAGTATCACTGAAGATGAAAAATATACAATTTCTATATGGTATGTAAAGATGAAGAATTCACAAATAATATTTTTTTGTTCCCAAAAATAATTATCATAATAATTTTTCCAATGAATTTAACTCATTTTCTGGTTCACTTAGTCAGTGGGCTTGATAATAGAACAATGCATTCAATATATAACTAGTAGTATCTCAAAGACACATGATATATAAATTTTATTTAAAATGGAACACCCTCTAAATCAAGGTGGTCTAAATTGATGAATTCCAAAATAATATTGACTTACAATGTTCATATAAACATTGGGAAATTACACAATTATTATGAAATAATAATATTGTCTTCTTTATTTCCTCAAGAATCCAAAAATTCAGCGACTCTATTTCCCTCACACCGGGTATGTTTTATTTCTAAAGGATAATTCAAATGTTTTTTATTAGAGTGGACATAATAAATAATGGAGTACTTAGAAAAAATATAACCATGTAATGGATATAAGAACAAAGGTGGAGTCTTACTCCATATCAGTAATGTTGATGTTATAGAGCCTACACATTAGAATACCATTAATAAGGGTATCCTCCTCACTAAGAAAAGAGGAACTAAGGGCATAAAATACATTAAAAACAGTTAGATAACCACAAATATCTCGGACCACCCTACCACTTACCATAATATCCATATCAAAATATCCATCTATATTAATCATCTGACCACAAACTAGATGGATCCAATACAACCAATGATTGTATTTGATAGAGATATACTGATGAAACTCAGACTACTTTTTGATACACTTGAGAAATTTGAATCATTCCTTCCACATGATAAGATAACCAATATCTTAAATAATGGATTTGACACTCTTTATAAAACAATGAAAAAAAGTAGTGACTATTTTTAATTCTCATTTATTTATAGCCTCCAAAATAACTCATCACCCCACTAGTGAAAATAAAGGACACTTGAATAAATCAACATCCCCCCAAAAACTATTCAACCATTGGTCCAAAAAATCATTTTAATAGTCCAATTAAATGTCTTATCATAGAATCCCTCCGATAATTTTCCATAACAAAATAACTCACTGACTTCTAAAAAATAAATATGAACAATATTTAGAATTGGGGGATGCAAAATAGTCGAATATATATTTAATTTTTAGGTCACGTCCATTATTCGACATTCTTTTTTAGATAGGTCAATTCTTATTCTATATTTTGATATAATATTCCCTTTTATAGAAATATATTTTAATGAAAATTCAACCTTACAAAATGTTATATATAATTTCTATTCATTGTTGTTTTTTAAAACAATCATGTTGTTTCTTTCACAATCCTCATGACATCAATAATATACAAATATATCATCAATAGACACAATAAAAATATTATAAAAATAGTTATGAAGAAATATATTCCTAAATTACCTGAATATAGCTAGTGAATTATAAACCCCAAAGGGAATATGTACAAACTCAGAATTAAAATATCTAGTCTAAAATGTTGTCCTTGAAATATCTTCCTCCATCACCGTCAACTACTGGTACTATAACCTGTGCTCAACCTTCCAAAAAATACTATTGTCCCCGGAGCTAATTAGAAATAATCAGTATATGTGGAATATTATTTTTTTTTCTTAATTTTGATGTTATTCAAAATATAAAATCAATGTCAATCCTCTTTGAACCATATTTCTATTTATAAGATAAAATTGGTGCATCCTCTGATGCTTTTTTTAATTAAATGAAAAATTAATCAGGAAAAATCATTAATTTAGATTAGAATTTAAAAAATTTTACTTATTCTATTCAATAATGTGGTTCTGATATTAGATTATAATGAAGAACTAATTAAATTTTTAATTCAATCTTCATAATAGTTATAACACCTAGTAATCCATCAATATATAGTTCTGGTTTTTTATTCTCTATTATGAAATTACTGATTTAAACAACCTCCTCTTGTGAAAAACATTTGTATGAAAGAATTATCGTATATATTAATACTTTCTAGACTTTTTGGTATTTTATCATATGTATTAATACAATATTGAAAAAATGAAACTCATTCTAAAAACAATTCATTACTACTAAAATCTATCATAGAATAATGAATATAAATCGAATCGTTACCCAAAATAACATCAAAATCTACATTGGGGAAGACAACACAGATTGAAGGTAATTCATTTCCATATACAACAATAAGAAAATTTTTATAGTTCCATCTTACCCTAATACTTCACATTGTTGTTTTACCTAAAATCTATTGCTTGATTTCTTGAGTTGAAATCCCCAATTTCTCTTAAAAATCAAAATTTTAAATACTTCTGTAGACCTTAAATCAAAAAAACATTTGGAAAATTAGATAGAACAAGTAATTATCCTAAAAACACATCATTGGATAGCTCAAAATCAAATAATGTAATATCAAAGGATTTAGACACACGTTTCGTTTTGTGATATTGTTTATTTCCACCCATTATTCATATATTTGGAAAAGTGCTTACATTGTGACCCATATAATTACTAGTATAGCATCATATATTTACCTTTTTCTTATTTTTCGATCATTTTTTATTCATAACAAAGTGTACAAATATAACACATCTAATACACTTCAAATATTTTATCAACAAATACATTGAGTGCTTTATAACACACATACCTCGAGTTGGAAACTTTTTTTATTACCCTCAAATATCATTGATGGATGATTTCTCATTTCCCTTTATCCAAAAAAAATATTTCATAAATTTTGAACATCAAAAAAGATTCTCATAACTTTTCAGTTACTATGATTTAAATTCAATTTGATATTTGGCATTTAATCCTAAATAAAACTCAATAATTTTACTATAAAAATCCAAGGGAAAATTTTATCTATTTATTTCCATTCAGATGATGTTTTATTCATAAGTGGCCACAAAATCATTATCCTTTATCCATATTTAAATTGATTTCTTTTTTATCATATGTAAAAAAATAAAAAAAACATAATTTTCAAGGAAAATATCCTTTAATATATTTAAATATATGGATTTATTCTATTCTCCTTCACTATTATTCAAAACCATTTAAAAAAATAATCAATTTCACCTACAATACATTAAATATATTGAATCAAGTATAAATGATCTATATTACCTATTAAATTGAATATCTTCTACAAGGCATCTTTCTGTCCTTCAACTGTCATAGGTAAAAAAATATCTACTGAATTTTAGTGTATTTTTTTCTTTAAATTCTCCATAATTAATATGTTCCTATCTGGAGAACATATTTTCTTCCTCAAATGGTTAACACCACTATTTAAAAAATGCGTCAACAGATCTATCCCCTTAATGGAATGATTTTTTTCTAATACTAACCATTAATGGTATCTTATTTGGAGACATATTATAATACTTGTTCCTTTTAACTTCAACTTCCTCATTTAATATATATAATTACATTCTTAACATAAATTGATAATATAATGAAACCTATAAATATTCAAAATCTATATCAGGGTAATAATAAATAATAATATCATAACAATATTTTCACCTATTATAATAACCTATAATTTTTTTCATAATTTTCCTTTTTAAGACCTATAAATATTTGACCGTTAGGTAATCTATATTTTCAATTTTTTAAATAGGATACAAATTCTTTAATTTTGGAATAACATTTAATATTTGGAGTTTTAGAGAATAAATTCATAACTCTTACATAGAAAACACATATGTTTCATGTTAAAAATATACTCTTAATATCCATTTTCCTAAAATAAAAGAATTTTAAAGTAAAACAAATTTTCTTTTCATAAAAACTATTTATTATTTTCAATATGAATTATTTATTTCATTCAAACCATCCATAAAACATATGAAATTTGTTTGACAAAATGAAATGAGGAAATGTATTTTTAAGTGATACAAGAAGAATAAATAAATTGTGTTATCAATTTATAAGACCATAAGATCACAAAAGAGAGTTCTTGTTGACATAATGAGCATTGAACTCAAATAATCTATTACTTAAACATGGACTCATATTTATTACCAAATGATATTCATAATACACATTATAAGAAAACATTGTTGACAAATCCTAAAGATGAGGTTGTCATAGATAAACTAAAACCTAAGACAAAAATATCTTTAAAAAACAATTTTAACCTAATTATGAATAATAATTCCCACAAAAAATGTTTATTATCATGCCTTTTAAAATAAGTTGATTTCCCAGGAAACTCATTATTAATAATAAATATATAATTTAATTTCCTTTGGAAATCATCATCAAATAAAACTTAAAATAAACCTTCTATTTTTAATGATCAATATGATCAACATAAAATATAATTCATCATATATCATAATTAATCCAATTAAATTTTAGGGCTTTACCAAGCTCACCTATCCAGCTGAGCTAAACAAGGATCACCATTCATCATGAACTACATTAGGATCTCCCTTCATGAAAGAAAATGTAAAAGAATAATAATATTATTTAAAAACATTAAATATATCATTTCAATTAATAAACGTGTAAAACTATATTCTTTTGAACCCATAAACAAATCATTTTCATGTATTGATATATCCATTTCCCATAAAACTCAAATTAAAAAATAATGTTACCAAAAAAAAGGAATGATGGGTTTTCATTTAAGAAAACATGGAATCATATAAATTAATCCAAAACATGAAATAATAGTACAGTTAGAGATAAAATAAATTGGATATATAAGAAATAAAGTAGAGCATTATTTGGTTCCTTTTATATTGAAATTGAAAACATTCTGTAAATACAATCATTTATAAATCCATTGATATGTAGTTAAAATATTTAAATAATTTACAATTGAAATAATATTTACATTATAATTCATTATGGTCCACATAAATATATCTATAAAATTGTTTTAATAATATATACATGTTAGAAGAATATTTATAAAATAAATCCTTATAAAATTTTAAATGAGGTATTTATGATAAAAAGATCATTACCTAGAGTCTAACTCATCACATACATTTTTTACCGTTAAGAGAAATGAAATTATTTTAGTTGTTTACATGTATAATAAAATTTATAACAATTATTATACCTATTTATTTTATATATTACCATGTTATATTTAATTATGAAAACAATTATGTTCACATTAGGCATTTTGATGATATTTGTGTCATTTGTCCAAAATGACATTGGTTGGTAGAATACGGTCAAGAGGGCATTATAACCTAGTAAATAGAATAATTATGAAATCATAATAATTATTATTATAAATTAATTTTTCATTTACAATCATTTATGGATGATTGATATGAAAAATGAACTTTGTAACATTTATAAAGATGGTATGTTATGCATACACATGGGTAACATTCCCGATTATCAATGAAAATTTTATGAAGGAGGTTTCTATAATATTATATTTATGAAAATATTATTTTATCCTAAATATAATATTATTTCTTCAAATACCTATATATATGTATATATATTTGCAATGCGAGGTGGTTATGAAAGAGGAATCACATCACTACATAGAGTTTGTAATTCACATGTATGCAAGATTGATGTTAACATTAGTAAATGGATAGAAAGTTAAAAAATCAGATGATATATTATATTTATAGATTGAAAAATATATCATGAATATAGTATATTTTCCTTAAATCCATCCTTACATATGTCCATCACAGGTTCTTCTGGATAATTAATTACATCAGCTAACAAGACGGTAGTTCACCCTACACTCAAAAGATGGTTTTATTTCTTATTTTAATGAACAATTAGATAGAAATAGTTTATTAAATTGACATTAAAATATATAAGTATTTTTACTACATTATTCTTGTTATTTAATCGTGTTTAAAGAATGTTATAAGTGTCACAAACCAAATCCGGTCACCATCAATGTTGGCGCCAAACCTGGACCGTGGAAAGACCCAGAGGTCATTCCCTATCCCTACAGGCTGGTACAATTTCCCAAGTATTATTATTTTTGTTATGGGAACATTTTACCTGAATATGGATACATAGAACATCAAAAAAATTGATAAATTGAATCTCAAAAACTCATACTAAACAAGGATTATACAAAAATCAGAACTAAATACATAGTTCTAAACACAATAAAAGCTTTCAAAATACCCAAATAAATATCATAAAAATAGCACCATTGACGCCACATGACAAGGGCTCATAACTCATAAGTCCTCTATACAATGTCACACCATGGATGGGAACAAACACCCCGAACTGCCATCACCCAAAGCCTTTCCTTTACCTATGTCAAACATGACCAATTCTGCTTACACCCATGGGGTGTAAGTAGGGTTTGATGGTAGTCCCAATAAAATACCTCCAATATATTCTAATGGGTATTCAATACAAGGTGAAAATTCAATCATTTTTAATATGTAATGAAAATCATTGATAAATTCGAAGAAATGAATCATTCAATTGTAAATCATTTTCAAAATAAAACATTCATAATTTTAACAAATTCTAATAATTAATTTTAGCTACAATAATTTATATCCAATCACACCCAAATAGAAGTTAAAATGCCAAAAATACAATGATCACCATAACTGGGAACACCCCTAGGATCTAGGTAGTCTCGGGCCCCATGTAACTCGTACCTCTGTGTAAAGTAACCATAGAAAAAATCATTTCTTTTGCACAATCCACTAGTAGGAATCATAACCATGACCAAGTTGTCCCCAATTATCATCAATATATTTTTTAGTGTTGTATTTATCTAATTTCTTAATGAAACAGGGAAAAACCCCATCTGAATAACTGGTCGTACTAGTACACATCCTCCTTCCTAGGAACCCGAGAATCCCCCTTTGTGTTCAAAGAATTCAAGAAGAACCATACATCCATTTTCATATGAAAAGACCAATAATAGTCACATACCAATGATAAAGTAGCTATAAACACGTTATAAAACATAAAAATCCCAAAAAAATATTTTGATTTTCAATAAAACAACTTCACCATAGCCATCAATGTTATGCACAAAAAAATCCCTTTAAAACCCACTTTGAACACCATGAACATACTCACAGTCACCAAAACAGATTTTTCAAACCAAAAACTTTTCTATAAACCTATTACATGAATTATAAAACAACACCAACAAGAATCACATAATATATCTATATAAAACACCCAATATAACATCAAATTGGTACCCAAAAATCATTTACTTAATAAATGTCACCCAAAACCAAATTTTGCAGCAACAACCATAATATATGAAAATGAAAAACATTATATAAATCTCTAATAAATTAAAATATAATAAAATAAGTAGTTATAGGTCAACACCAAATGAAATAAATATTATTTTTATGAAAAACCCCCAATTTCACATGAAAATGGAACAAAAAATTCATTTTCTCCACAAATACCACTAAAACAAATTTTATCACCAATAATAAAATGATATAAAAATTAAAATGTTATAAACACAACAAAATAATCCTAAATGATGGCATATATAATCAAATCACCTACCACTATATAGAAAACTCTTGAATCATCATGTGAAAATCCAACTGCACCACCACTGCACCATTAGAGACTTAAATCAAGCATAAAACCAGAATAAAAGACCGTCAAACCAAGGGTAAAACCCTATTTTCGAATCCCCAGTTACTGGATAAGAGGAACTTTAAAAAATTTGGAAGAAAACCAAAATAATAGAGTGGAACCAAATGTATTGGGATTTACATAAAGAGTTCATAAAGTTTCATTGTAAAAATCGCATCAAAAAATGAGATCCAAGGATGGTTTGGGGAGCTTTGGAGGCTTCCATGGATGAAATGGTCAAATGGATGAAGAAAATGGTGAGTTTGGATAAATAATCCGAGGGAATACATGAAATTTCAAAATGTTTTTAATCACATGGACATGGTCTCATGGTTTTCATACATGGTTTAAAAAACAATGTGAACCCTTATGTCCACTCAAAATGTTTTGATTTGTCTCCAATTACAATGACATCCAGGGGGAAACCTAGGGGTGATGGCCAAGGACTGGGGGAAATAATACCCAAAAGAAACAGCCTTTCCACCCCAAGACTCATCCAACCCAATGTTATAGACCACCCCAGCAACCTAACCCACAAGGGGTTCCACAAGGAGTTTCACAAAACCAACTCCAAACCACCTAAACATCATACAATACCTTTAAAAAAAGTATTCCATGTACCATACAATAGCCCAAATTCAAGGGTTAAAGCTCAAGAATATAAGAGACACCAAAATATTCAATACCAGAACACCCAGAAACCAAGAGAAGGATAAGAACCAAAAGTGGATTTGAAACAAAGAATGGAGTTGAAAATATGCGTGTGATAATTCTCCCCACCAAAAAGCATTACACCCCCAAAAATCCACAAGAACAATATATGTAAAAAACCAAGCCAAAACAATTGACCATTGTGGAATACCTTGACACATTTTCACCATGCTACAAAAGGTCGAACACCTCCATTTGATAAAAAAAAGTGAATAATATAACCATCCAAAACATACACCACTTACCTAAAATGATAAAACATATTAAAACTAAATCCCAAAACAAAACACCTCAATCAATACCAGAGGATGATCATGTAATCCACCTGAAATGAACAACGAGCCTGAATAATGCTACCACAACCATATATAAACAAAACTATTGGGTGCGCTTCAATAACACATCAAACCATGTAATAAATTGGGTGTAAGAAAGCCTCGAAAGAGACTACCTCCAAACGAGAAAACACTAAGGAGAAAACCGAGTCCCTGTTACGTGGTCACCCAAATGAAATTACCACCATGTGGGACAACATAAGTTATGAGATTGAATTAGGACACCAATAGGGTGAGGCCCGAATGAAATCCCAATATAAGGGTAGAATAACATTATAATTTTACCAAGAGAACTTATGTGATACCCATGATGGGTCTCCCCACCTTAAGAACCATCCATCCTAGCTAACCAACATGTGATGCCATGAATAGACCCCAAGATTTAAAGAGGTGTCTTGACTTCATGGTTTGTATGCATGGTTTAGAAAACCATATACTAACTGTGAAAATAATTTTGTCCAAAAGGGAATATTTTCATGGTTACATGGGCCAAGGCGCACGACAATATGGAGACTGTCAAGTAGCTTTTGTCTCATATCACATGGTTTCCCATATTAGTGCAGGGTTACTACTAATCATGCAGAATTTATTCTCTTCAATTTTCAAAGTCCAAATTTATCATTTTCTCTAAAAATTCAATTGAAACTCATGGGAATAACATGAACTTAGTCTAGAACATGGAAACTGGGTCATCCCGCCTCCACCACCACACATAAAAAAAATGATCAAGAAGATGAGACCAGAGGCTTAAACTATTCCTATATTTCATACTAAAGATAAGACATTGACTAAAGGTTTGAGCAACTCCGGTATTTCCCTTGACTATGTGCCATATTCTTTCTAGGGCCTATGGCTAGAGATCAATGGATTGAAGCATCTTAAGCCTTGTATCAAGGCTTTTGAAACCCATGAACGTAAATTCTTCTTCCGGTGCAAAAATAAACATTACACTGTGATCTTAGATGGTCTTAATGAGACATGAAGCACTTTAATCTCACATTACCCTAACCAATCATTTTACCTAAACAATGGCTTAATGGATTCCCACACATCACCCCTTGTTTCATTGGATGGGAAACAATATAAGAGAAAGGAATTATAAACACCATCCTCTAAAATAAGAGATTTTGTATATCCTTAAAGGGAGATATGCATCCAAAAAAAATAGTGCCACTCATATGATTTCACAGCCTTCACCCTTATAGTAAAATAAACACACAACATTGAAAGGTGTCACTAAACATGACCACTACGGATAATAAAAAAACAATTGGAGAGGGACCTTATGCTGAGTCTCAAACAACACATGATTCTAGAATGCGGTCATACTAGCCATTCTTGGCCAGAATTTCCACAGTGGTGGTATAACAAAAAACTCTTACTTCGATGAGACTGAAAAATGACCCAAATTCCCTTTAAGACATCATTCTATACTAACAACCCTGAAATTCACTCACCATGAAAAAATATAGAAACTTTAGAAACTATGGTTTATTTCAATCCCCCATAACCACTCTCCCTCTACAAGGGGATCGACATAATCAAAAAAATAGGGGTAAACTCAATATCCATATCTCAAAAAGAAAGTCATTATTTTGATCAACTGGATGATCATCCAATGGTGAACCACCATGAGGAACACAAGAATCATATTTTAACTCCTTATGGTGGCTTAACATAGACAAAAATAAAACCCAAAAAACCAACCAATATGGTCATTCGGTCACAACATACCAAAAACCTGAACTGAACACATGAGGGGAACCACCACATCGGCGACCCATTTTTTCTGCAGAAGAGACCACTGACCAACGCTTCATTCCAACTTATCGATGAAACACCAACCCAAAAAATCATTTAAACAACACGTGTTCAAGAACTAGAAACAAACCATAATATCAAAATTCCCATAAACACATAATCCACACCTCCCAACCACGCATTATCAAAACACGACACTTTCCTTCAAAATCATTCTTTAAATAATAGCGTTGGTGGGTTGCACATTTACTAATGAAATCTCATGATTCTCACATATGAATGTTTTCATAAAAAAATGTCCACCCACATCATATCCATTCATACTATAATATAAACCCATTCATGTGGTCACCCTTTAAAACACCAAAGAGAAAAACCAAACCTCTCCTCTTTTCAAAATCACAACCATTTTAACAACACTTTCCATTTCTCAAAACCTCTAACCATAAAATCAAAAACAAATTAAAATATCAAAAAAACAGAAAAAAGAACCGATATTTAAATTAAAACTCACTTTAATTCCATTCAAAACTATTTTAAAACTTTTCAACCCATTTTAAAACACTTCTAATTTTCTGAAAAACACCATTTCATAAATCTCTATTTATTTAAGAACTCAAATATTATTTTTTCAAAACAGGGTTATAAAATATAATAATACTTTTCAAATTCTCCATATTGACCAAATAAAAATCTATATGCAACCCCAACACATATATTATAGATCACATACTTCAATTAAACACACTTCTGGTGTAAATACATAATTTACCCTTTTGAAATAATTCTAAAATTCCATTTCTATACATTCAGAAACAAAATAATTTTCAATTTACTAGAATATAACATCACAAAAATTCACACTCAAAAAAATCAAGTCATTGTTTTCTTTGAAAACCTTGTTTCCAAGACTCAAATACAATGTGACATAAGTCAATGTGGGAGGAAACTAGTGTATGTGGGTGACTTGGACATTGGGGTGGTGACCATACAAAAATCCCTTCACCATCACAGAGTGTGTTCTAGGGAAATATCCCTAGATCCACATGGCTTTCTAGACCCTGAATGATCAATAAGACCATTATCCCAACTCTCTAATCATTTCCCTTAATCATCATCTAACGAAGAAAACCAATGAACTCAGATAAATCCTTATTTCCCCAAGAAACATGATTTCATCATGAAGTGTTCTATCCAGGAAACCTAATCACACTCAGAATTTCATGTCCCAACTATCATAACTCTAAACTTTCATGGAACTTCCCTAAATAACATGACCCAAAGATTGAACCCGCTCTATTACCATTTTTTCCGGAACCAAATATAGTCACCATAAAATCTGGAATCATAATCTGCCTCTGATAAGGCCTGATGGGAGTTCTCTATCCCTACAGGCTAGCACAAGTCCATGCCTATAATTAATTTGTGTTTGAGAATGATTTACCCAGATATGGAAACATAGAACTCAAAAACATTTGATAAACTGAATATGAAAAATTCATACCAAATAAGGTGTATACAAAAACCAGATCTGAATTAATAGTTATAAATGAAATAAAATAAGTCCAAAGTCACAAAATAAATAAATTCAAATCATCCCAAGAACTCCACATGACATGGCATCATTATCCAATAGATGTCTCTACAATACTGCACCATGGATGAGAACTAACATCCTGAACTGCCATCACCCAAAGCCTTTCATTTACCAGTGTCAAACATGACCAATTTTTCTTACACAAAAGGGATTTAAGTTGGGTGTGAGACTAATACCAATGGGATACCACCAAGAGATTCCATAGGATATTCAATATATCGTGAAAAGGTATGCAATTTTTATATGTAAGGAAAAGTGACAATAAATTCCATGAAATGCAACTATTAATTGTAAACAATTTTCAAAATAAAACCTTCATATTGTTAAAACATTTGAATAAGAAATGTTATCTACTATAATGTACATCCAAATAAACCCTAATTAAATTGGAATATTAAAATTCAAATGAGAACCAAAACCAGGAACACCCCTAGGCACTACGTAGTCTTGGCCTCATGTATATCTTAACTCAGTGTAATGTAAACATAGAAAAAATACATTATTTTGAACGAGACACTAGTAGGAAACATACCAATAACCCAATTATCCCCAATCATCATCAATATATTTTTTTAGTGTTTCCATTATGTATTTTCTCTGTGAAATATGGACACATCCCATTATGATTAGTAGCTGTACAAGTACATATCCACCCACCTTCGTACTCGGGCTTCCCCCTTTGTACCCCATCAATTAAAAAAGAAACATGCACCCCTTTTCATATAGAAACAACACTACTGGTCACATACAAACAATATAGTATATACACCCTTTATAGCACTTAAAAAAATCATTTTTAGTTTCAATAAAACAACTTCACCAATGGCATCTATTATTTGCACACAAAAATACCTTTAAAACCCCACTTTTAACACCATGTGAATACTCAAATTCACCAAAATAGAATTTTAAGCACCCAAAAAAATTATATAAACTGATTAAGAGAGTTATAAAACAACCCCAACCAGCCTCACATAAGATATCCTTATAAAACACCCAATATAGCATCAAATTGGTACCCAAAAATCATTTACTTAACAAATGTCACACAAAACCAAATTTCACAGCAACAAACAAAGTGAATGAACATTAAAATCATTATTTTAATCCCTAATGCATTTAATTGAATTCAACTAAATAGTTATAGGGAATCCCCAAATGAACCAACAAAATTCATTTTTTTGAAAAACCCCCAATTTCACAAAAAAAACGACACTTAAAATTCATTTGCTTCACAAATTCCACTAAAAACAATTTTTGAACCTATAATCATATGAGATAAGAATAATAATGACATAAAAACAAAATATCTAAGTCCCAATGATTTCATACAAAATTGAATCTCTTACCGCCATAATGAAAACCCTTGAATCTTCGTGCGAATATCCAACCACACCACTGCCACACCGTGAGAGAATTAGATCAAGGCTAAAACAAAATGAATATATTAAAAAACTAAGGGTAAAACCCTAGGTCATATGGCCTAGTTTATGGACCAGTGGAAATTCAAAATAATTTGGAATAAAACCTAATTTATAGAGATGAATCAAAGATAAAAGCACTTACATTAAAAGAGATTGACGTTTCCCCATCAGAATACCATCCAAAAAATGAGATCCAATGATGGTTTGGGGAGCTTGGGAGTCTGCCATGTCTGAAATGGTTCAATTGGAGAATAGAGGGGAGAATTTTTCTAAATATATGGAGGGAAACCTTGGAATTTCAAAATTTTATTAATGACCTATATAATGACGCACGTTTTTCTTTCACGGTTTAGAAAATTGTGCACCGAAACCGGGCCCCCCCTTCTGTGCCATCAAAAAAGAGCTTATTTTCCTCCAATTACAAGGTTCTGTAAGTGGGAAAACTATGGGGTGACGTACAAGGATAAAGTGGAAATAATACTCTAAATAAAACCCTATTTCCACCCCAAGACTCATCTAACCCAATGATATAAACCACCCCAACAACATAACCCACAAGGGATTCCATAAAGAGTGTCACAAAACCAACTCCAAACTACCTCAACCTCATACCATACCATTGACAAAAGTGGAGTCCATGTACCATAAAATACCCCTAATACCAAATTCATAGCTCAATTCTACAGGAGACACCAAAAATTTCAAACCTGGAACACCTGGAAACCAATAAAAGTCTTATTACAAAAGGGGGATTTGAAACAATGCATGAAACATAGAATCTTAGTGTGACATTAAGGAGGTATAATTGTAGAAAGGTTATAGAAGATCATATTTATTATTTAAAAGAAAATATATAATTTATAAGGATGGGGTAACACAAGCATTAACACCCTCATACCAAGACAAAAATCATACTCATGTTGATAAGATTCATCATAATCACCATAGCAGTCATAATCAAAATCAATGGGTCCATGAGACATTGTTACCATATTCGGCTTCTAATAGGAGTAATCTTTTCTAAATCTCTCTTTCCTTCATGAAAAGGTTGAAAACTTTCTTCATCCACAAAAAATAGTTTTCTCTTTGGAGAATACCTGATTATAAGATGATTTATTTGTGGAATCATCTTCAATATTATACCATTTTCCATGGATACCATGGGTTTCTTTTAACCAATTTATTTCCTCTTGGATCTTTGAAAGGTTATCATCATCACTCGGATTTTAGAGTATCTAAAATGAAGGACCTGATCCTGGTACGAGGTCACCCCCAGTCGCTTCTTGCACTAATATAAGGGCAATATTTCCTGATATATGGGTCTCCAGTGACAATCCTTTTCCCTCATTTCTAGTGGGATTTCTATCACTAGGTGTGACTACATTGGTTTGTGAGGTTTTCTTCCTAGTTTTTTTTAACAAGAAACTTCATGGTTCTCTTTTAATGAACAAAAGGTCCAAATCACATTCTTGTGACATTTATCTTCAACATGACCAATAGTTTGGGACTCTAAACAAAAGTTAAGAAGTCATTCATAAACCACATTTAAATGAATATCATCATCTAATTCGGATAAAACAACATTATGGATCAATATAGAGATCAAATAAACCACTACCAGTACCCTAGCATAATTCCCAATTTTATCAATCTCATTATTCTTATCATTTTTTATCGGAATTCGCACAGAAGATGAAATATCAAATAAGATTTTAGGATTCCACAAAATACATTTAAGACCAATAATTTTGATCCATACTTGAACTCTATTATTATTTATTTCAACAAGATTAAAATGAAAATCACACTCTTGAAAACATATCATTCATGGTTTCAAGGTAATTGATATACTTTCCCATGCCCTTCTCTTTAGGTCATCAGATGAAAAAATGTTGTGAAAGAAACCATGACCCAAGGGAATACATATCATGCCAAAAAACCCCCATAATGTGACCAAATTCTAAAAAAAAATCATTAAGTTTCCAAGACATACCTCCAGCGGGAATAACAAGCCTAGAAATTATGGAGAATTAAAAGATTTAAAATTTGTAAAGAATCGATGCTCAGTTTTCAGTCACACATGCAGTGTCACACTTCTTGATCGTTCAATCTGGATAGAAATCTTTTACCTGTGAAAAAATACATCTGGTTGAGAATTCTGGATTGGGACTTGCTAGTCATTAGATTTCCCATTTTTTGTGGAAACACCTAGGATGGTGTGTCGTTGCATCTCCAGCAACTGTAACTCCAGGTGTACAATCACCAGCCAATTCCAGTCTCCCAACCTATGATTTCATTACAGTAATATCAATTAAATTTCCAACCACTAAAGAATCATGCTCTGCCTCATCGACCACAGTAGACCAGGCCACACCACATGTGCCGCCGGCATTAGACTTCAACAAAAATTCTACTTCATGCATGCCACCTACACCTGTATCCACAGGCATGGGTCTTCCCCCATGACTCACTTCGCCAGCTTTGGTTAGTGTCTTCCTATTCGCTCCTCGATGATCGTTTTCATTACACCACCAGAACAATTCATTGATGCTTTACTCACATCGGACACCAACATCAAGGGATCGCTATATTCACCAGTCTCTTCTGTCGTGAACAACGATTTGCAGTTGTTCCGGGCTACATGGATTCATTCACCCTATCAGAACTAAGATCCATGCCACTATTGTATCTATATACATAAAAATTTCTACAAGGAATATCACATGCCATAAAACCCAAATCCACAATAGAAATATGAGATAGAACTTCTCACCCATACTACCTCCCCTTCACCTCATCATTAAGAAGTTATAATAAAAAATAAAACTAAAACAATAAGTAAAAATCTATACATCTTCTTCAGACATCATTCATTTCATTAAATATTAAGCTATGTATGTTTGGTATTATACCACAAATATACCCTCAATAACATGGGGATTATTTTTGGGAAGTGTTTTGGTAGGTATTTTCTGATATATAGATTAAGAATTATTTTATGAATATTGGATTGGAGGTTCCATTTTATAAATGAGTGTAGAGGAATTCATATAATTTCATAAAATATTAATTTTAATTTCAAGTTTATGTGATTCAAAATAAGTAAATTTTAAATATAGGTTATGTATGGATCTACATAAAAACATAAAATTAAATATTTACATGTTTAGTTTATTTTTATGCTTATCTCAACACCCTATTAACAATTCTAACAAATAAAGTGATGTAATTTTTTTTTAAAACATATGGCCCATAAAAGATACAATAAAAGGAATAATGTCCCATTAATGTACCATTTTTTATATTATAAAACATATATAATTATCTTATATTATGTTAGTGTTTTTATGATTTTTAAATTAATTTATGAAATATTATTTTTTATAAAATATCATTAATGAAATTTTTTGAACTGTTCATTTACGTCGATATTAAAGTAATAAACATAAAAAAATATTTATGTATATAAACCATTGATATATAAATATTATGATATATGTGTGTAAAAAATTATTGGTATACTTTTCGACACACATAATATATGAATTTTAGCATTTTTTAAATCATTTACTTGATTGTTCTAGTGCTTGTAAAAATATTTTTGCGATATTGCATAATAATTTAAGTTAATTATATAATAAATTAAAATTAAAAATAAACTTCCATCACAATTATTTAATCATTCTCATAAATAATTTTAATAGTCATTCATAACATATTTATAACCCTTTGTGAACTTATAATTGAAATTTGAAAGTAAGAGAGTGGCTTTTTTTATTTTTCTTTACTACAAATATTATATGTCGAAAATCAAAACTAAAAGAAAAAATGTTATATTTTATAATTTTAGATTTATAATGAAGAAATAGACGCATTAAAGTAAATAAATGATTATTATGAATAAATTTTATGTGTTATCTCAATTTTTGTAACCGAAATTAACTCATTTAACATTAAAGTGAAAAACATTTTTTACTATGCATACTATTAATTATTATCATAATTAAAAGTGACTTATTTACCAAATTATAACTTCCTAGATCAAAATATTTAAACTATTTTATATGATTTAATTTCTATAAGTGGGACGAAACAATTTAAAATGGAAACCACAAAAATTGATGAAAAACTGATTTTTTTTTTTAAAAATTCATCAGTATGTATTAATTGTTTATTTTAAATTCATTTATAAAATTTTTTATATAAATATATATTTTATATTTTATAATAAAAATAAACTAATTAAATTTATAAGTAATATAAAATTAAATATTATTCCTTAAATACATAAAAATCAAATATATTATCCATAAAAAATTAATATTTAAACTATTCATTGAGATATTAATCCATTCAGAAAATTATAAAAAATTATTGCTTTGCTGAATTATAAATTATAAATTAAAATATGAATTTCATTTTTTGAAATTTAAATTTTATAATCTTGGAATAAATTTTTAAAATTAAACCATATAATGCTTGAAGATAAAATTTGATAAAAACAATTTCTTTTTGACTAAACAATTTACTAATATTCTTATAATGAATATAAATATATAAAAAATAATTAATTAATTTTAAATATACCTAAAAATTATTTATGTTAACATTAATTGTCTTGTTAAAATTTTAAACAGTACTTTGATGCACTCTAAAAATGATTTATTCCCTTGAGTGTCTGCCTAAATTTAATACTCTTCTCCTTTTCCCTTAAAGTCTATTTTTCTCATTGAAACATTAGTTATCCCATAATTGATTTTTTTATATTTGGTACAATTTATGGAATTTGTGTAGTATTGTGAGACATAATCAATCCCATAATTAATAAAACACATTGACCTTTTAGGCCAATACAGTTCCCTTTTGGCACCTACACATGACCAATTAATAACTACATAAACAAAGAAATGAAACATAAAAGTGTATTTTTTTTAAAAAAATATAAATAAAACCCAAAAATCAGAGAATATTTAATATCATAGAATATAATTTTTATAATATCATGAATCACTCATCATTAATTAAATTACATGCCTACCATTAGTGATATAGTATGACTGAGGATAATAGACCCTCGTTTAATGAGAAGGAGTGGGATGGACCCTACATACAGTGAGAAGGTATTGGTTTGAATATAATATCATACCTAATATTATTGATAAGTTAATTTTATTGATTTTATCTTACATTGGGTGAGATTTTATTGTAATGGATAACTATGAGTAAGGGGGATTGTCCAAAAATGTCACACAACATGAGGGGCAGAGTGAGGCCTTACCTTGAATGATGAGGTAGAGTGGTAGATTAGATTTATGACATACTTTTCATACTAATGTATGGTCCTTGACTTTGATTTTAGAACCTTCCTAATATCATTGGGTGGTAGTCGAGATGTATTAGATTCCCTACCTCGAGTCTAGATGTAGGGGAAATGTTATCGTTATGATATCATAATGAAACTAGATTCTAGAATGAGGTTTATGTATACATGTTTAGATGTCATAGTGTCCTAGTTCGAATAAAATTTCTTGATTTCCTTAGATTCATGGTGGACTAGTTATCGCAGAACATCCCATGGTTCTTCGTGAGTTGGTTTATTATAGTTATTTTGTTTCCTCACGCGTACACATATATGATGAAATATACTTGGGGCCTGATAAGTCCCTAATTTGATATATTTATCACATCTTACATTGGCACCCTAGTGCACGTGACAACCATATGATTATATAAAAGGTCTGAAAAACGGTTTTTGTATAGGGTTGGGGAAACATGATGAAGATTTAGGGAGTGAGAGGATGTGAATATAGAGGATAGGGGTCAAGGATATTTCATATATATTAATTTTGGTTTGTTTTTAATATTATATTAGACTAATGAGTGGATAGTTAAAATTTATTCTTTTATGAAATCATTAAATTTTATTTTTAATATTATTTTTTATAACATATGTAACAGCCCGAGATTTTATGAAAAATATTCTTTTTAATTTTATTAATGTCTTGTGTTATATGCTACACCAAAAGGAGCTTTCACAATACACATCTCTGACTTGGCTTGAATTATACGCAATCCCGACCTTCCACGATAGCATGTGTTGTACGCAACACCGAGTTTCGCTAAACAACGATATGCTATTAAGATATTATTAAAACTAGCCGTTATGAATAGTAATAACCACTTTTTGAAATTTTTTAAATTTTATTTTTCAAAATGGAATTCATTTTTGGATTCGTAATATCGAAATTAGCTTAGGGTGAAATTTTGGTACTTTTTGGATAACTTTCATATTCTGATGAATAGTGAAAATTACTAAATTTTAATTAAAAACAACTTTTTTAATCGGAATAATTAATAGTGATAAATTATTAATTTGATTGGTTTTAAAGTATATTTAGAATATATTTTTACAATTTAATACAATGTTGGTCATTGGATGTAATTTCACATTTAATCTAGTTATAAACTAGTGTCAATCTTTTGATAGTTATTATCTCTTAAAAACACGCTATTTGTTTTGACGACGAGAATTAATTTTTAAATTAGTTAATGCAACTGATATGTTTTGAATTTTGTAAAATAGACATCATTTTTGAGTTCATAATATCAAATATAGCTTAGGCCTAATTTTTGGTATTTTTCTGAAAACTTTCAATTTTCAATGAATAGTGAAACCACTAAGTGGTAGGTTAAAAACTGAATTTTGCATAAAACTTAATTTTACCACTTCTGTGAATGGAATTTCGAAAATCCGAGAGACACGATTAATATCAAGGACTAAAATGTGGTTCAATGAGATGAAAATAATTTTTGGTGAATAGTAACTTTTTTACTTTTTTTTACCACGGTTAAAAGTAAATAGGGTAATTAATGGCAAAAATGATATTATTATTACCCTAACACATGTCCTAATTCTATTGGATAAGTGAAATTCGATTAAAAACAAACTTATGAATAAAATATGACCATTTAGGCCCACTTGGATTAGATTAGGACATTTATTATTATATTATTTAAAGAAGGGTTAAAAGAGTTAAAATCAACGTTTATTTACTAAAACATTTTTAATATGGGGTTATACATAAGATAAATTCGACTATAAATATTCATTGGAAAGATAAAAAGATTTCCTATATAATGGTATTTTATTTGTAATTTTTAGACATCAAATAAGTTAATTTATTTATGACACAAAGATGATGCAGTAATTATCTTATTAATGAAATATTGACATAATTGATATTATAAATACCAAAATAAATGTAATTTAAGACTTTTTATGAATTCCACTAATTTACTAGGTTACTATGATATATTAGTGTTGATTTAATCAACTTGGTTAGAACATATAATTCTGTTATGACTTTCACAAAAATCATATATCAAATAGTGTAAAAATTGACACAAAATAGTTTTTAAATCAAATATTATATTATTAATTGTTATTTTATTCCTAAAAATCTAAGGCTCGGCCAAATGACTTAGATAAAGATATATGTATTACTAATAAACAATTTGGGGTTCGTTTGGCATGTTATAGTAAGTGTATTAACCATATAGTGAAAGAAAACAAAAAGACACGGTAAAAGTTAAATTATTTAACTTAGAGTTAAATCTAATTGATAAGGTTAAAATAATAACCTAAACTTGTCTAAATCTTATTGGTTGATAGTATTTCGACCCATCCCCACCTTATCTCCGAAATAAGACCCATTGGAACCATTATAAACCGATTTTGACTTTAATATAAAATAATATTTTGAGGTATTCCTAAGGTGCCCCTCTCCTCACTTATAAAAGGACACCTCCTCCCCCTCCTCCTCACACCAATTTGAGCACTCATGCTCGGCCAACCCCTGCCAAAATATGTTCTCCACTTCCCTAGCTACATCCTAGAGGTTCTGGTCTTCCTCAAAGACCAATTTTAGTTCCCTAAGAGGAGGTCTCAAAGAGGCGCTTCAAAGAAGAGGTAATTACAGTTACCAATTCTTTCATCTTTATTTCTTCTTCCACATCTTCTTCTTAGGTTGTTTCATTATGAAGTAATAACATCAGTATCACTCATATACCGATATGTTATTTTAAGTATTAAACAACCCTATTTCACCATCTATCCATCCTACGGAAAAAGAAATCACCGCGCGTGCGTACGTACGGAATACCGTCTCCACGCCGTGGTGTAATCTATTTTCCACCACCACCTTACATGGATGGGTATAATGGTGTAAAGAATAACTATACATAGTTATTACAACATCATATTGATTCTGATATATTGTATAATCCACTCCAATTCAATTCAATAATTATGGAAATGATATCATCGCTCGTGTGTACGTACGGACTACCGTCTCCACGACGCGATGAGATTCATTCTCCATGTTAACCATTTAAGAATGATTATAAAGTATATATAAGAAATAATAATGAAATATATGACATTATAAAGCTACTAGATTTATGTATATATATATATATATGTATGTCATCTACTTACTTCCATTCAAGACAATAAGGAAAGGAAAGCAGCGTTCATGCGTACGTACGGACTACCGTCTCCATGAACGGTGTTTTTCATTTCATTTATCTATCTATTATATATATATATATACTGAATATATATGATATATAAATCATATTTTATATTCTGGAAGTATGTAAATCATGATATAAGTAATAATAATGTCAAGAAAAACAAGTCAAAACACCTACGATAAATGAAACGATTTTACCCAAAACGCTTCTTTAACATGGAATTTACAAAAGAACGGGTAATATAATGTCATAAGTGAACCATATATGATATCATAACAATGAATATGATTCTGTAATAAGTCAATGACATTATTTAAATCATTATACAGGAGGTTCGGACACATACGAAGCAAATCAGACCTAAGGTAAGGGAAATATCACAATCTCATTTTTTATCCAAGATTGTTTATTCGTAAGTATTTACTGGGGTGTATTTTATCATCCACATCCATGTTTCATCAATATGTAATATTATTTCCATCCACCTACAATTTTTTAAATCCATTTTTACCCTTAGGTGAGTTTTTAGTAATATGTATGAAAGGAATCTTTTGTCGTTTTTCGTACGAGGTACTTTTTGACTTTTCCGACAAAAGTACGAAGAATGTTTTTTTTAACTTAAAAGGCACGAACAGATTTTAACGGTTTTATAAATCCGTATTTTCATGAAGCTTCCTCCAAAAGATTTCATGACTATTTTCAATAAAATCTCTATCTTTTGCATGATGTTTTGTGAAAAGAAATTGATTTTGAAGAAGAAAGGATATTTT
This sequence comes from Viscum album, assembly GCA_963277665.1. Classification (NCBI taxonomy): domain Eukaryota; kingdom Viridiplantae; phylum Streptophyta; class Magnoliopsida; order Santalales; family Viscaceae; genus Viscum; species Viscum album. The sequence continues at coordinate 933,641,417 of OY728140.1, forward strand.
CCTCAAGAATTCATTTCAAGTGTTTTATCAAAATTATTTTCCATCTAAGATAATAAATGGTTCTGTTTCTATCCATATTTTTACATTGATTTGACTATGTTGTGATGGAATTATGTTTTTGAATTCCTTTATCTTATATGAATGGTTTTATGATGTCATGTTGTTTAAGAATCCCATTTTTATTACATGGGTTATGAAATGATGTATGATTTATGATTTTGTGGCACACATAAGAATGGTATCATTATGAGATGGGTGGGACCTATATCTCCCTCCAATGCATTGGGTAAAGATTTTATATCTAATGAGATAGACAGGGCTGGAACGGTAGGTTATACCGGTTCAGTGAAACAGGACTGAAACGAGGGTTACTCGATTCAGAAAGGGACTTTGTCCACTAAGATAGTCTTGGAAATGAGTCTTGACTAACAAGAAATGATTCTCTATGATTATGTGTGAATGCCACAAAGTTTCATGTTTTAAGTTAAGATTATTATGATTACATTTCACTATCATGATTTATCCCATGTTATGAAATTATGCTCTCTGTTCCAGGTTAAGATTTCCAAAATGTTACGTTCTTATGAATACGATGTGATTGATATTTCTTTTGTTTACCCTTACTGAGCATTTGAGCTTACCCTTTTATGTTTTCTTTTCCCCAGGATATAAAGAAAGGTTTTAGGTAAAAAAAAGGGAAGATCGTTATAGGAGATGTTGAAGATCTTTCACCACGATTAGAAGATTACGTTCCGAGTTTCCAAAGACACTAAACTATTACGATCCTTGTGTGTATGTACTAAGTATTCCGCAAATGTAATGTAATGTAAATGTACATCAAGTTTCGGGTCTCTACAGTTGGTATCAGAGGAAAGGTTTAGTCAACCTTTGGAAACTAGGATGCGAAAACGTTAGTGAGATCCCTAGAGATATTTCTAAGGTATGTCTATGGATGTCCCTAAGGATAAGTATACGTATAAGATACAGTCCAAGAACTACGGTAACGATCTTATAATTTAACCTAAGATGTTAGATATTAAGGGTACTCCCCCTTTACTATGTTGTTTTCCCTAGCATGATTTTTGCCTCTCACAAGATTCTTTTGGTGTTTTAGTTAATGGAGGGAACCAGAAGGAATTCGGAAAAACAGATATTTGCGACGGGCTATTTGCGACGGGATCCCGTCGCAAATAGCCATTTGCGACGGGGTCCCGTCGCAAATAGCCCGTTGCGGAAAACGCCGTCGCAACTAAACTTATTTGCGACGGGACCGTCGCTAAAGCCCTTTTTTGCGACGGGCATTCTCCCCGTCGCAAATAGTATTCCGTATTTTTGTAAAAAACTTTTTAAACAGTTATTATAAAATTTTAATATATATATATATATAATTTAATATTATAAAAAATATATAAAATTTAATATTATAAAATTTTAATATATATATAAAATTTTAATATATATATAAAATTTAATATTATAAAATATAAATATTATTATTATTCATATTAATATTGTTATTTAAAAATATAATATTATTAATATTTTATAATGAGACAAAAACTACGAATAGAAAAAAAAATATTTTGATTTCACAAATTTTATAACAGAAATACAAACTCTAATCTGTAGGAGGGGGGGAGGTGGGGGATCTGCAGATGGTGGTGGAGGAAACTCCATCCCTAAAGCATGAGTGAGTCGGCGCATGTACTCCATCTGCTCCTGATGCTGCTGCTGCCACCGACTCGTCTGCTCCTCGTACAGCTGCTGCTGGCGTCGACGCTCCTCCTCATGCTGCTGACGTATCTGCTCCTGCTCCTGTCGGAGACTCTCTATCTGTGCAGTCTGAGATCGCAACTGCTCCTCATACTGTGTAGAAGAAGATGCACGAGCTCCCCTCGAGCTGGACGCCGACATCGCAGCACTGCCATAATAATCTCCGGGAGTCAGTCGAGAGCCGATACCAACTACCCGGCCCTTCTCGAAGGCATACTGGGTGGCCTGCATCCATGCCGCCTCATCAAACTGACGGGTAGTGGTCTGATCTGATGACTCGGCCTGACTCTCAGGCCGGGCCTGTGCCGCTGCGGCCTCATATGACTCCTATAGTTGCAATTTAAAATTAAAATTGTGAATATATTATATGCAGTTAATTTTTAAACTTGAAAACAAATAATACTGACCACGATGTGATGCTGACGATCACCTCTGAGCTCCCCAGTAGCAGGATCACTATACATCCTCCGATATACGTCGTACTCTGTAATATCGGGGTGCTCGACAGCCTATAAGAATAAAAAATAAACTGTTAATATTTATAGTTATATAAAATATTTATAAATAATGTACGTACCAGATGCTGTCTATGAGTACTGAAAGAACGACTCCCAGCTCGATGAGTCACCTCCTGCCTCCCCCGATTCTGCCTCCCCACCGATGATCTCCTCTGAAAGGCACCACTCAACCAGTGTGCACATAATCCATCCCATACATGGGATGAAATGTACTCTGGTCGGTGTGCTCTACATGACTCCTCAAAATCTGACACTCCTGCTTTCTTCATCGCAGCTTTTCTTAAATTGTGCAAAAACTGACGAAGGCGATCACGCATGGCCACCTCCCATGCCTCGTGGATGGCGTCACGCATGGTATCCTCGATCGGATACCATAAACCCTACAAATAAATCAAAATATCAAGTTAGAAATGAAATAATTTTCAAAATAAAAATTATTTATTTACGTACGTACCAACCAATGGCCGAACATGGCCTGCTGCACATCAATGGGAATCTGCTCCCATGTGGTCCACGGCTGAGAGAAATAGTTGCGCAAAATAGCGCTGCCCTGTCCGACTGCTATATGCGAAAAACTGAAAAAATAATAAACATTTATTATGTGAATAGATTAATGAAATCTTAGTCAAATTCACAGGTTATTACACAGGTTATCACACCTCCGGGTGCGCGGATCAAACCCAAGACGTGGACGTCGCTCGGGGACGGGGTCAGGAATCATCAATCGTGCAAGACCGCGCCCCCTCCGCGTACTCCCTGGAGCGCCTGCAGGCTGAGGGTCATCTGCCAGCAACTCATCCGCATCGAAAGGCAGGTCAGCCTCCGCCAACTCACGAAATGTGGCCTCGTCCATCTGAAACAGAAAATGTTAATATTAGCAAATAATTGATAATTACTATTATATATACATATATATACATATTATGATTGTATATAAATACCATGGAATTCTATAAGTGTTCATCTTCATCATCATCTTCATATATGTCAATGTCATCTTCATATTCCTCCTCAACATCATCGATATCCATTCGAGTTGCAGTTGCTTCATCTCTTACCATTTCAAATTCATGTGTGACATCATTAACATCATCGTCATCACCGACTCTTAAATGTGGGGTGTCGTCATCGATACTCATCTCTCTTTGTAAAAAAGATTGATTTTGAGTACTCTCTTGAAAAACATCAATTCTTTGCACATCAGTGAAAGCACATTCACTTTGACTAAACTGATTGTCTCGAATTTTGATTTTTATTACACTCCACCAATCAGTCAAGTCTCTTGATGTTGCACATTACTTTGCATAATAAACTTGATATGCCTGTTGAGCCAATAAGAATGGTTCATTTACTGCGAGAACACTTTTACATTTAATATCGATGATTCCATGAGTCGGATGAACACGCACGCCTCTCTCTGTATCCAACCACCGACATTTGAACATGGTTATGTAATGTTGTCCAAGATAACAGAGTTCAATGATTTCATCAAGCATGCCATAAAAGTCAACTTCATTTTCTCGATGATGAGATCCTCTCAAGCTAACTCCATTGTTCATTGTTTTTTTCGATTCCCCATATGCATGCGTGTGGAATCGAAATCCATTCACCACATATGCATTATAAGTTTTAACAAGTTTGGAAGGTGGGTTACTCAATACACAGAGCCGTTTGTCAATTTTATCAGAATGTCGAGACACCTGAAGATTTGTGAAATAATTATCAATATAGTAAACTATATATTGAATGAGTTGCTAAATGATAAAGAATTTATGTTACCAGTTTTTGAAACCACTGAGAGAAATTTTTCAGTCGCCGTTCTTCGAGAGCAGCTGCTGTAATTTGTGGAATTTGTTTCTTGATATGATTATCATACAACCTATAAAAACCAAAGTTATTTACTGTAACATAAATGATAGAATAAGTGATATAAACACTTACAGTACAACTGATGTCATCTCTTCACAGTTGAGCAGAACATACGTATGAGCTCTATGATGTTCATCATCTGAAAGCCAGCGTTCAGAAACTCCACCAAAACCAAGCTCTGACTGGTTGAAAACAGATAAATGATTGTCGATTTCATCAATATTCCTCTCATTCCGTCCCATTCGGTTGTGTTTTGAAGGATACTCAGATTCAAAATAATGGGAGCAGAAAAAAGATATTTCCTCTTGCAAATAAGCTTCTGCAATAGATCCTTCAACAGATGCTTTGTTGCGTACTTTTCTTTTCAATTTTTGCATGCATCTTTCAAATGGGTACATCCATCGAAACTGTACCGGACCTCCACATTTGGCTTCATATGGCAAATGTAACATCAAATGTTCCATTGAGTCGAAGAAAGACGGCGGGAATATTTTTTCCAGTTTACATATAATTACAACAACATCTTTTTCAAGTTTGCCTAGAGCATCATAATCTGCCGTAGCCGCACAAATTTCCCGAAAAAAATGAGACATGTCTGTTATGGAATCCCAAATCACAGAATTCAACAGACCTCTTAATCCAATGGGTAGAAGTCTCTCCATTATAACATGACAATCATGACTGGTAATTAATACTAATTATTGGTAATTAATACTAATTATTGGTAATTAATACTAATTATTGGTAATTAATACTAATTATTCCTAATTAATACTAATTATTCCTAATTAATACTAATTATTGGTAATTATTACTAATTATTCCTAATTAATACTAATTATTCGTAATTATTCCTACTTATTGTTAATTATTCCTAATTATTACTAATTATTGTTAATTATTCCTAATTATTACTAATTATTGTTAATTATTCCTAATTATTACTAATTATTGGTAATTAATACTAATTATTGGTAATTAATACTAATTATTGGTAATTAATACTAATTATTGGTAATTAATACTAATTATTCCTAATTAATACTAATTATTCCTAATTAATACTAATTATTGGTAATTATTACTAATTATTCCTAATTAATACTAATTATTCCTAATTATTACTAATTATTGTTAATTATTCCTAATTAATACTAATTATTGGTAATTAATACTAATTATTGGTAATTAATACTAATTATTGGTAATTAATACTAATTATTGGTAATTAAGACTAATTATTGGTAATTAATACTAATTATTTGTAATTAATACTAATTATTTGTAATTAATACTAATTATTCCTAATTAATACTAATTATTGGTAATTAATACTAATTATTCCTAATTAATACTAATTATTCCTAATTATTCCTAATTATTACTAATTATTCCTAATTATTACTAATTATTCCTAATTATTCCTAATTATTCCTAATTATTCCTAATTATTGTTAATTATTCCTAATTATTACTAATTATTGTTAATTATTCCTAATTATTACGAATTATTGGTAATTAATACTAATTATTACGAATTATTGGTAATTAATACTAATTATTGGTAATTAATACTAATTATTGGTAATTAAGACTAATTATTGGTAATTAATACTAATTATTTGTAATTAATACTAATTATTTGTAATTAATACTAATTATTCCTAATTAATACTAATTATTTGTAATTAATACTAATTATTCCTAATTATTCCTAATTATTGGTAATTATTACTAATTATTCCTAATTAATACTAATTATTCCTAATTATTCCTAATTATTACTAATTATTCCTAATTATTCCTAATTATTACTAATTATTGTTAATTATTCGTAATTATTGTTAATTATTCCTAATTATTACTAATTATTGTTAATTATTCCTAATTATTACGAATTATTGGTAATTAATACTAATTATTGGTAATTAATACTAATTATTGTTAATTATTGGTAATTATTACTAATTATTCTTAATTATTGATAATTATTAGTAATTAAATGAATAATTATCAATAATTAGAAATAATTACCAATAATTACAAATAATAACATTATTAATATATTTTATTATTAATATTAAAATAATATAATTTTCTAATTTATATACAGTTCTTTTTTCAGCTGTGCGTTTTCTCTCTCCACATACAAATAATACATGTGAAGACAGCAAACACACAGATGAAAAAAGAACTGTATATATATAAAAAATTATATTATTTTAATATTAATAATAAAATAAACTAATAATGTAATAATATTCTTATTCTTAATTATTGGTATTTATTACTAGTTATTAATATTTATTCTTAATTACTAAAAATTATTACTAATTATTCCTAATTACCATATAAACAATACTTATAATTTAAATTTATTAAATAATAAAACAATGTGAACATAATTAAATTACAACTAATTAATAATAATAGAAACTAATAAGAAATTAAAAATAAATACAAAATTAAAATGAAGATAAATACCTTGAAAATAGATCTGTTCTGATCGTTCTTCAAAACTTTAATATCAGCTCCGGAGAAAAAACTTAAACTGGAGAAAAACTCAACTCTAGAAATTTAATTCTGAGAGAGAGAGAAGATAAGGAATGAGAATGAAATGAAAAAAACGGATGGGGGTATTTATAGGTTAGATTATTTGCGACGGGATTCCCGTCGCAAATAGTATTATTTGCGACGGTACCCGTCGCAAATACCTTAGCCAACATTTATTACGGTCAACCGGTAAATAGTTATTTGCGACGGGTCCCGTCGCAAATAATCCCTGCCGACATAGTATTTGCGACGGGGGAATATTCCCGTCGCAAATACCTTTTACCGCCGCCGGTTATTTGCGACGGGAATATTTCCCCGTCGCAAATAAGTTTCCCGCGATTTGGCGCGCATCGCGGGAAAACTATTTGCGACGGGGAAAGCAATCCCGTCGCAAAAGCCTCCTTATTTGCGACGGGGAAATACCCCCGTCGCAAATAAGTTTTTAACATGACTATTTGCGACGGGAATAAATCCCGTCGCAAATAACCCGTCGCAATTGCTCATTTTTTCCGTAGTGACAAGGTGAAATTTAGTGGTCTGACTAATTCATCAAAGAAGAGGAAGATAAACTATTATGCATGTTCGCATGTTGAGGAGCATAAAGAAAGGAAGATTGAGATTTCTAAAGAAGGGAAGAAGAACCTTGAGGAAGACCTCAAATGGAGGGACCGATGTTATCTGTGTGGAGAAAAGGGTCATAGAGTGACAGACTGTTATGGAGTTCAATGTCTTATTTGTTGAGAACATGGGCATTACCCAACTCAATGCCCTGACCTAAAAAGATACTTATAAATAAAGGAAGGACTTCTTCCAGGACAATCATTGAAGTGGATGGACTGAAGTGTTTATGTATTGGTATTCAAGAATAATGTTGTTGAGGTACTTTTATGATGTATTGGAATATTTATGTATTGGTATAATGTGGTATTCGAAGTGATTGAGGTATTTTTGGAAAAAAGATGATATGCGCATAATGAAGGGAAAATGAGAAAATGAAATATTTGACAGTATTCATGAGCTCATGATTGATATAAGGACTAAGTGATATCATGGTTTGAGTATATATAATTTTGAGGATTTTGGTATGTGGAAAGTGTTAACTTTAAACTGCATTCATGTTTTCACTAAGGAATTCAAGAGAATACATGATTAAGGACTTTGAATGTTTGGAATGTGACCAACAAAACATATCTTATGATATATGGGGATCGACGATGGTGTTAAATCTCTGGTAATCATTTTCACTATGTTATGAGAGTGGACTGCAGTATTATGGATAAGCCTAAAGATTGGAATGGATTATGTTGGACATAAGTTAGTATTGTTTAAGGATAGAAGTTTTCTCGATATTATTTATGGGATGTTATAGTAATATAGTTTTAGAAAAAGGAAAACCTGCAGGACAGGCGACAGCCTATCGCGTCGGACAAGGCTGTGGAAATCGAACCCACAACCGAAGTGCGACTGGCCTTTATCGCCTACCACTGGCCTACAGGAAGTCCATGTTTAGTAGAAACTAGTTTTATTATATAAAGCAGTATGATATATGAAGTATAAGTCCATTTTAGGAACCATATATGATTAATCTCACTATAGATCGACTTATGTATATAATTTTACCTAACCTTTTGTTTGAGACAGATGGAATGACCCGTCATTCTATCACATGATCTGCTAACACTTCACGAATAACAAATTCAACTTCATTTATTTAAGAGATGAAGTGGAAATTGTTCAAGGCATGAACAACAATGAGATTGTACCAAAATCAAGAATGTATTTATTCTAATTCAAATTTTCAACTTTAGAGAAATGATCTTGAAAACCAAAAATGTTGTCCTAGTGATCTTATACCTGATGAATCAGATGGTACCTTAGATTGTCACAAATTTATGGATTTGTGATTACTGGATTTTCCATAGCCATGTTCTCTACCACTCTCCATCAGAACATGATGGTTAGATTTCTCTTCCATATCCATATTTTCACCTATGTGGAAACCCAGTGATTAGTTTATTTGGGTAATCGTTACATTTCATACTTTAGTTTTTAAAGACAAGTTTTGGTATTCCTTTTTACGATGTGGGTTTCTATTAAAGAAACTTTCGAATAGTAAACCATTTATAACCCCGACGAATTTCGAGGGCGAAATTCATTTTAAGGGGGGTAGAATGTAACAGCCCGAGATTTTATTAAAAATATTATTTTTAATTTTATTAATGTCTTGTGTTATACGCTACACCAAAAGGAGCTTTCATAATACACATCTCTGACCTGTCTTGAATTATAGGCAATCGCGACCTTCCATGATAGCATGTGTTGTACGCAACACCGAGTTTCGCTAAACAACGATATGCTATTAAGATATTATTAAAACTACCCGTTATGAATAGTAATAACCACTTTTTGAAATTTTGTAAATTTTATTTTTCAAAATGGAATTCATTTTTGGATTCGTAATATCGAAATTAGCTTAGGGTGAAATTTTGGTACTTTTCGGATAACTTTCATATTCTGATGAATAGTGAAAATTACTAAATTTTAATTACAAACAACATTTTTAATCGAAATAATTAATAGTGATAAATTATTAATTTGAGTGGTTTTAAAGTATATTTAGAATATATTTTTACAATTTAATACAATGTTGGTCACTGAATGTAAATTTCACATTTAAACCAGTTATAAACTAGTGTCAATCTTTTGATAGTTATTATCTCTTAAAAACACGCTATTTGTTTTGACGACGAGAATTAATTTTTAAATTAGTTAATGCAACTGATATGTTTTGAATTTGGTAAAATATACATCATTTTTGAGTTCATAATATCAAATATAGCTTAGGCCTAATTTTTGGTATTTTTCTGAAAACATTCAATTTTCAATGAATAGTGAAACCACTAAGTGGGAGGTTAAAATCTGAATTTTGCATAAAACTTAATTTTACCGCTTCTGTGAATGGAATTTCGAAAATCCGAGAGACACGGTTAATATCAAGGACTAAAATGTGGTTCAATGAGATGAAAATAATTTTTGGTGAATAGTAACTTTTTTACATTTTTTTACCACGGTTAAAAGTAAATAGGGTAATTAAGGGTAAAAATGATATTATTATTACCCTAACACATGTCCTAATTCTATTGGATAAGTGAAATTCGATCAAAAACAAACTTAGGAATAAAATATGACCATTTAGGCCCACTTGGATTAGATTAGGACATTTATTATTATATTATTTAAAGAAGGGTTAAAAGAGTTAAAATCAAAGTTTATTTACTAAAACATTTTTAATATGGGGTTATACATAAGATAAATTCGACTATAAATATTAATTGGAAAGATAAAAAGATTTCCTATATAATGGTATTTTATTTGTAATTTTTAGACATCAAATAATCTAATTTATTTATGACACAAAGATGATGCAGTAATTATCTTATTAATGAAATTATTGACATAATTGATATTATAAATACCAAAATAAATGTAATTTAAGACTTTTTATGAATTCCAATAATTTACTAGGCTACTATGATATATTAGTGTTGATTTAATCAACATTTTTCGAACATATAATTCTGTTATGACTTTCACAAAAATCATATATCAAATAGTGTCAAAATTGACACAAAATAGTTTTTAAATCAAATATTATATTATTAATTGTTATTTTATTCCTAAAAATCCATGGTTCGGCAAAATGACTTAGATAAAGATATATGTATTAATAATAAACAATTTGGGGTTCGTTTGGCATGTTATAGTAAGTTTATTAACCATATTGAAAGAAAACAAAAAGACACGGTAAAAGTTAAATTATTTAACTTAGAGTTAAATCTAATTGATAAGGTTAAAATGATACCCTAAACTTGTCTAAATCTTATTGGTTGATATTATTTCGACCCATCCCCACCTTATCTCCGAAATAAGACCCTTTGGAACCATTATAATCCGATTTTGACTTTAATATAAAATAATATTTTGAGGTATTCATAAGGTGCCCCTCTCCTCCCTTATAAAAGGACACCTCCTCCCCCTCCTCCTCACACAAATTTGAGCACTCAAGATCGGCCAACCCCTGCCAAAATATCTTCCCCACTTCCCTAGCAACATCTTAGAGGTTCTGGTCTTCCTCAAAGACCAATTTTAGTGCCCTAAGAGGAGGTCTCAAAGAGGTGCTTCAAAGAAGAGGTAATTACCGTTACCAATTCTTTCATCTTTATTTCTTCTTCCACTTCTTCTTCTTAGGTTGTTTCATTATGAAGTAATAACATCAGTATCACTCATATACTGATATGTTATTTTAAGTATTTAACAACCCTATTTCACCATCTATCCATCATACGGAAAAAGAAATCACCGCGCGTGCGTACATACGGAATACCGTCTCCACGCCGTGGTGTAATCTATTTTCCACCACCACCTTACATGGATGGGTATAATGGTTTAAAAAATAACTATACATAGTTATTACAACATCATATTTATTCTGATATATTGTATAATCCACTCCAATTCAATTCAATAATTATGGAAATGATATCATCGCTCGTGCGTACGTACGGACTACCGTCTCCACGACACGATGAGATTCATTCTCCATGTTAACCATTTAAGAATGATTATAAATTATATATAAGAAATAATAATGAAATATATGACTTTATAAAGCTACTGTATTTATGTATATATATATATATATATTTATGTCATCTACTTACTTCCATTCAAGACAATAAGGAAAGGAAAGCAGTGTTCATGCGTACGTACGGACTACCGTCTCCATGAACGGTGTTTTTCATTTCATTTATCTATCTATTATATATATATATATATACTGAATATATATGATATATAAATCATCTTTTATATTCTGTAAGTAAGTAAATAATGATATAAGTAATAATAATGTCAAGAACAACAAGTCAAAACACCTACGATAAATGAAACGATTTTACCCAAAACGCTTCTTTAACATTGAATTTACAAAAGAACGGGTAATATTATGTCATAAGTTAACCATATATGATATCATAACAATGAATATGATTCTTTAATAAGTCAATGACATTATTTAAATCATTATACAGGAGGTTCGGACACATACGAAGCAAATCGGACCTAAGGTAAGGGAAATATCACAATCTCATTTTTTATCCGAGATTGTTTATTCGTAAGTATTTACTGGGGTGTATTTTATCATCCACATCCATTTTTCATCAATATGTAATATTATTTCCATCCACCTATAATTGTTTAAATCCATTTTTACCCTTAGGTGATTTTTTAGTAATATGTATGAAAGGAATCTTTTGTCGTTTTTCGTACGAGGTACTTTTTGACTTTTCCGACAAAAGTAGGAAGACTGTTTTTTTAACTTAAATGGAACGAATGGATTTTTACGGTTTTATAAAGCCTTATTTTCATGAAGCTTCCTCCAAAAGATTTCATGACTATTTTTAATAAAATCTCTTTCTTTTGCATGATGTTTTGTGAAAAGAAATTGATTTTGAAGAAGAAAGGATATTTTCCTCAAGAATTCATTTCAAGTGTTTTATCAAAATTATTTTCCATCTAAGATAATAAAGGGTTCTGTTTCTATCCATATTTTTACATTGATTTGACTATGTTGTGATGGAATTATGTTTATGAATTCCTTTATCTTATATGAATGGTTTTATGATGTCATGTTGTTTAAGAATCCCATTTTTATTACATGGGTTATGAAATGATGTATGATTTATGATTTTGTGGCACACATAAGAATGGTATCATTATGAGATGGGTGGGACCTATATCTCCCTCCAATGCATTGGGTAATGATTTTATATCTCATTAGATAGATAGGGCTGGAATGGTAGGTTATACCGGTTCAGTGAAACAGGACTGAAACGAGGGTTACTCGATTCAGAAAGGGACTTTGTCCACTAAGATAGTCTTGGCAATGAGTCTTGACTAATAAGAAATGATTCTCTATGATTATGTGTGAATGCCACAAAGTTTCATGTTTTAAGTTATGATTATGGTGATTACATTTCACTACCATGATTTATCCCATGTTATGAAATTATGCTCTCTTTTGCAGGTTAAGATTTCCAAAATGTTATGTTCTTATGAATACGATGTGATTGATATTTCTTTTCTTTACCCTTACTGAGCATTTGAGCTCACCCTTTTATGTTTTCTTTTCCCCAGGATATAAAGAAATGTTTTAGGTAAAAAAAGGGAAGATCGTTATAGGAGATGTTGAAGATCTTTCACCACGATTAGAAGATTACGTTCCGAGTTTCCAAAGACACTAAACTATTACGATCCTTGTGTGTATGTACTAAGTATTCCTCAAATGTAATGTAATGTCAATGTACGTCATGTTTCGGGTCTCTAAAGTTGGTATCAGAGGAAAGGTTTAGTCAACCTTTGGAATCTAGGATGCGAAAACGTTAGTGAGATCCCTAGAGATATTTCTAAGGTATGTCTAGGGATGTCCCTAAGGATAAGTATACGTATAAGATACAGTCCAAGAACTACGGTAACGATCTTAGAATTTAACCTAAGATGTTAGATTTTAAGGGTACTCCCCCTTTACTATATTGTTTTCCCTAGCATGATTTTTGCCTCTCACAAGATTCTTTTTGTGTTTTAGTTAATGGAGGGAACCAGAAGGAATTCGGTTAACATTGAATCCAATGGACAAATTGGTGACTATGAGAAAACAAATTTTGTAATTCCTAGAGAGAAAGATCTTGTGATTATGCCAAATCAGTCATCGCGATATATGATTAACAAGGTGAAATTTAGTGGTCTGACTAATTCATCAAAGAAGAGGAAGATAAACTATTATGCATGTTCGCATGTTGAGGAGCATAAAGAAAGGAATATTGAGATTTCTAAAGAAGGGAAGAAGAACCTTGAGGAATACCTCAAATGGAGGGACCGATGTTATCTGTGTGGAGAAAAGGGTCATAGAGTGACAGACTGTTATGGAGTTCAATGTCTTATTTGTGGAGAACATGGGCATTACCCAACTCAATGCCCTGACCTAAAAATTTACTTCTAAATCAAGGAAGGACTTCTTCCAGGACAATCATTGAAGTGGATGGACTGAAGTGTTTATGTATTGGTATTCAAGAATAATGTTGTTGAGGTACTTTTATGATGTATTGGAATATTTATGTATTGGTATAATGTGGTATTCGAAGTGATTGAGGTATTTTTGGAAAAAAGATGATATGCGCATAATGAAGGGAAAATGAGAAAATGAAATATTTGACAGTATTCATGAGCTCATGATTGATATAAGGACTAAGTGATATCATGGTTTGAGTATATATAATTTTGAGGATTTTGGTATGTGGAAAGTGTTAAATTTAAACTGAATTCATGTTTTCACTAAGGTATTCAAGAGAATACATGATTAAGGACTTTGAATGTTTGGAATGTTACCAACAAAACATATATTATGATATATGGGGATCGACGATGGTGTTAAATCTCTGGTAATCATTTTCACTATGTTATGAGAGTGGACTGCAGTATTTTGGATAAGCCTAAAGATTGGAATGGATTATGTTGGACATAAGTTAGTATTGTTTAAGGATAGAAGTTCTCTCAATATTATTGATGGGATGTTATAGTAATATAGTTTTAGATAAAGGACAACCTGCAGGACGGGCGGCACCCCATCGCGTCGGACAAGGCTGTGGAAATCGAACCCACAACCGAAGTGCGACTGACCTTTATCACCTACCACTGGCCTACAGGAAGTCCCTGTTTAGTAGAAACTAGTTTTATTATATAAAGCAGTATGATATATGATGTATAAGTCCATTTTAGGAACCATATATGATTAATCTCACTATAGATCGACTTATGTATATAATTTTTGCTAACCTTTTGTTTGAGACAGATGGAATGACCCGTCATTCTATCACATGATCTGCTAACACTTCACGAATAACAAATTCAACATCATTTATTTAAGAGATGAAGTGGAAATTGTTCAAGGCATGAACAACATTGAGATTGTACCAAAATCAAGAAAGTATTTATTCTAATTCAAATTTTCAACTTTAGGGAAATGATCTTGAAAACCAAAAATGTTGTCCTAGTGATCTTATACCTGATGAATCAGATGGTACCTTAGATCGTCACAAATTTATGGATTTGTGATTACTGGATTTTCCATAGCCATGTTCTCTACCACTCTCCATCAGAACATGATGGTTAGATTTCTCTTCCATATCCATATTTTCACCTATGTGGAAACCCAGTGATTAGTTTATTTGGGTAATCGTTACATTTCATACATTAGTTTTTAAAGACAAGTTTTGGTATTCATTTTTACGATGTGGGTTTCTATTAAAGAAACTTTCGAATAGTAAACCATTTATAACCCCGACGAATTTCGAGGGCGAAATTCATTTTAAGGGGGGTAGAATGTAACAGCAAGAGATTTTATGAAAAACATTCTTTTTAATTTTATTAATGTCTTGTGTTATACGCTACACCAAAAGGAGCTTTCACAATACACATCTCTGACTTGTCTTGAATTATACGCAATCGCGACCTTCCACGATAGCATGTGTTGTACGCAACACCGAGTTTCGCTAAACAACGATATGCTATTATGATATTATTAAAACTAGCCGTTATGAATAGTAATAACCACTTTTTGAAATTTTTTAAATTTTATTTTTCAAAATGGAATTAATTTTTGGATTCGTAATATCGAAATTATCTTATGGTGAAATTTTGGTACTTTTCGGATAACTTTCATATTCTGATGAATAGTGAAAATTTCTAAATTTTAATTAAAAACAATTTTTTTAATCGAAATAATTAATAGTGATAAATTATTAATTTGAGTGGTTTTAAAGTATATTTAGAATATATTTTTACAATTTAATACAATGTTGGTCATTGGATGTAATTTCACATTTAAACCAGTTATAAACTAGTGCCAATCTTTTGATAGTTATTATCTCTTAAAAACACGCTATTTGTTTTGACGACGAGAATTAATTTTTAAATTAGTTAATGCAACTGATATGTTTTGAATTTGGTAAAATAGACATCATTTTTGAGTTCATAATATCAAATATATCTTAGGCCTAATTTTTGGTATTTTTCTGAAAACATTCAATTTTCAATGAATAGTGAAACCACTAAGTGGTAGGTTAAAAACTGAATTTTGCATAAAACTTAATTTTACTGCTTCTGTGAATGGAATTTCGAAAATCCGAGAGACATGGTTAATATCAAGGACTAAAATGTGGTTCAATGAGATGAAAATAATTTTTGGTGAATAGTAACTTTTTTACATTTTTTTACCACGGTTAAAAGTAAATAGGGTAATTAAGGGTAAAAATGATATTATTATTACCCTAACACATGTCCGAATTCTATTGGATAAATGAAATTCGATCAAAAACAATCTTAGGAATAAAATATGACCATTTAGGCCCACTTGGATTAGATTAGGACATTTATTATTATATTATTTAAAGAAGGGTTAAAAGAGTTAAAATCAAAGTTTATTTACTAAAACATTTTTAATATGGGGTTATACATAAGATAAATTCGACTATAAATATTCATTGGAAAGATAAAAAGATTTCCTATATAATGGTATTTTATTTGTAATTTTTAGACATCAAATAATTTAATTTATTTATGACACAAAGATGATGCAGTAATTATCTTATTAATGAAATATTGACATAATTGATATTATAAATACCAAAATAAATGTAATTTAAGACTTTTTATGAATTCCTCTAATTTACTAGGTTACTATGATACATTAGTGTTGATTTAATCAACTTGGTTCGAACATATAATTCTGTTATGACTTTCACAAAAATCATATATCAAATAGTGTCAAAATTGACACAAAATAGTTTTTAAATAAAATATTATATTATTAATTGTTATTTTATTCCTAAAAATCTAAGGTTCGGCCAAATGACTTAGATAAAGATATATGTATTAATAATATACAATTTGGGGTTCGTTTGGCATGTTATAGTATGTGTATTAACCATATTGAAAGAAAACAAAAAGACACGGTAAAAGTTAAATTATTTAACTTAGAGTTAAATCTAATTGATAAGGTTAAAATAATACCCTAAACTTGTCTAAATCTTATTGGTTGATAGTATTTCGACCCATCCCCACCTTATCTCCGAAATAAGACCCTTTGGAACTATTATAAACCGATTTTGACTTTAATATAAAATAATATTTTGAGGTATTCCTAAGGTGCCCCTCTCCTCCCTTATAAAAGGGCACCTCCTCCCCCTCCTCCTCACACCAATTTGAGCACTCAAGCTCGTCCAACCCCTGCCAAAATATCTTCTCCACTTCCCTAGAAACATCCTAGAGGTTTGGGTCTTCCTCAAAGACCAATTTTAGTGCCCTAAGTGGAGGTCTCAAAGAGGCGTTTCAAAGAAGAGGTAATTACCGTTACCAATTCTTTCATCTTTATTTATTCTTCCACTTCTTCTTCTTCTTAGGTTGTTTCATTATGAAGTAATAACATCAGTATCACTCATATACTGATATGTTATTTTAAGTATTAAACAACCCTATTTCACCATCTATCCATCCTACGGAAAAAGAAATCAACGCGCGTGCGTACGTACGGAATACCGTCTCCACGCCGTGGTGTAATCTATTTTCCACCACCACCTTACATGGATGGGTATAATGGTCTAAAGAATAAATATACATAGTTATTAAAACATCATATTGATTCTGATATATTGTATAATCCACTCCAATTCAATTCAATAATTATGGAAATGATATCATCGCTCGTGCGTACGTACGGACTACCGTCTCCACGACGCGATGAGATTCATTCTCCATGTTAACCATTTAAGAATGATTATAAAGTATATATAAGAAATAATAATGAAATATATGACATTATAAAGCAACTGGATTTATGTATGTATATATATATATATATGTCATCTACTTACTTCCATTCAAGACAATAAGGAAAGGAAAACAGCGTTCATGCGTACGTACGGACTACCGTCTCCATGAACGGTGTTTTTCATTTCATTTATCTATCTATTATATATATATATATATACTGAATATATATGATATATAAATCATATTTTATATTCTGGAAGTAAGTAAATCATGATATAAGTAATAATAATGTCAAGAACAACAAGTCAAAACACCTACGATAAATGAAACGATTTTACCCAAAACGCTTCTTTAACATGGAATTTACAAAAGAACGGGTAATATAATGTCATAAGTGAACCATATTTGATATCATAACAATGAATATGATTCTGTAATAAGTCAATGACATTATTTAAATCATTATACAGGAGGTTCGGACACATACGAGGCAAATCAGACCTAAGGTAAGGGAAATATCACAATCTCATTTTTTATCCGAGATTGTTTATTCGTAAGTATTTACTGGGGTGTATTTTATCATCCACATCCATGTTTCATCAATATGTAATATTATTTCCATCCACCTACAATTGTATAAATCCATTTTTACCCTTAGATGAGTTTTTAGTAATATGTATGAAAGGAATCTTTTGTCGTTTTTCGTACGAGGTACTTTTTGACTTTTCCGACAAAAGTACGAAGAATGTTTTTTTTAACTTAAACGGCACGAACGGATTTTTACGGTTTTATAAAGCCTTATTTTCATTAATCTTCCTCCAAAATATTTCATGACTATTTTTAATAAAATCTCTTTCTTTTGCACGATGTTTTGTGAAAAGAAATTGATTTTGAAGAAGAAATGATATTTTCCTCAAGAATTCATTTCAATTGTTTTATCAAAATTATTTTCCATCTAAGATAATAAAGGATTCTGTTTCTATCCATATTTTTACATTGATTTGACTATGTTGTGATGGAATTATGTTTATGAATTCCTTTATCTTATATGAATGGTTTTATGATGTCATGTTGTTTAAGAATCCCATTTTTATTACATGGGTTATGAAATGATGTATGATTTATGATTTTGTGGAAAACATAAGAATGGTATCATTATGAGATGGGTGGGACCTATATCTCCCTCCAATGCATTGGGTAAAGATTTTATATCTCATGAGATAGACAGGGCTGGAACGGTAGGTTATACCGGTTCAGTGAAACAGGACTGAAACGAGGGTTACTCGATTCAGAAAGGGACTTTGTCCACTAAGATAGTCTTGGCAATGAGTCTTGACTAACAAGAAATGATTCTCTATGATTATGTGTGAGTGCCACAATGTTTCATGTTTTAATTTACGATTATTGTGATTACATTTCACTACCATGATTTATCCCATGTTATGAAATTATGCTCTCTTTTGCAGGTTAAGATTTCCATATTGTTATGTTCTTATGAATACGATGTGATTGATATTTCTTTTTTTACCCTTACTGAGAATTTGAGCTCCAACTTTTATGTTTTCTTTTTTCCCAGGATATAAAGAGTGGTTTTAGGTAAAAAAAGGGAAGATCGTTATAGGAGATGTTGAAGATCTTTCACCACGATTAGAAGATTACGTTCTGAGTTTCCAAAGACACTAAACTATTACGATCCTTGTGTGTATGTACTAAGTATTCCGCAAATGTAATGTAATGTCAATGTACGTCAAGTTTCGGGTCTCTACAACATATGAATACAATAAATTGTTATATGTATTATGTTTATTTATCTCAATTTTTTACATGATCTGATCAATGTGAATAGTATCACTAATATTTGATTCAGGCCATCACTTCTACTTGGTAACATCTCTCATAAGGGGAGGTACACTTGAGGTCTTGTAGCTAGTCTACATGGATACTATATTGTGGTTTCATCCTAGATAATTAAATTTTTTATTAGGAAAACATGTTCTTGTATATTATTTTGGCATTGGATGACATTTGAATAGGACATGTCAAAGTTTATGACATTCCTCATATTTGGGTATCAAGAATACCATTTCTGGTCGGGTGTATTTGATGATAGGGATACATGATTATTGTTCTTTTTCATCACAATTATGGATAATATGTTTATTTAAATATGATGTGTTTACTGGATATTGTTATTTATATTGTTCCAATCTACTTCCATCTATAATAGGCATCTTGATTCATCAACCATGAATTGTAGGATTTAGATTACACATGTGTTCTCATGTGGTATTTTTTCTACATATGATTGGTGGTTTAGTTTCATATTTTTCAACAATAACATACAAATTAATTTAATGTATTACACACTGATGTAATTCTTCTCAACTAAAAAATTATAGTTTCATTTTAATGGAAGTTCATCTGGATCTTACTGTGATTTGTTTACATTGTAAGCTACACAGTCCGTTCATATAATGTATGTATTATGGTACTTTGTGGGTTTGTATAAGCATTATAATCATTGATTTTGTATTCCCTGTGTTTAATCAAGGACTTAGTTTACTAAATTACTTTTCCAAAAAAGTGAATATTGAATTCTCATATATATATTATTTATATAAATATTCTTCACCAGAGCAGTGGGTATCGTTGTGAAGGTTTTGGAATATAATATTAATACCTTATTTCTAGAATTTTAAGTACAAAGATATTTTTTAGTATTGAGGTTTTGTGATAGCGTTTGATAAGTTGGATAATCTTCCCTAATAATTCAGAATGTGTTTTCGACAATATGATGAGAGAGGCGATAAATACTTACTGTATTGTAATGATTCCATGGTGGTAGGTGATCATGTGGATAGCATTGGATTGAGAGATATTCCTTGGTCTTGATGGGTATAGTTGAAAACATGAGAATCATGGTCAATTGGGTAGATGTGTGAGTCTATATTTATTTATTTGTGAATCATGTGATCTTATATCCAAATTCATGATCAAGTTATATAGGAGAGTGAACCCAATAGATATGGACAGATTGGGGTATTATGTATTTAATAACTTATTAGAGGGTTATTTATTATTCACTATTCCTTTATTCAAGTGAGTATTGGTAATAATTTCTTAAAAAAAATTTTATGTTGGAGGGAAGGGCTTGGGGTTACATGTGGTGCATATTCAATTTGTTAATTACTGATTGGTCATGTGTGGGTTAATGGATGAAGATATTTATATAATTATTTTAATTTTTGGATTCTATGGGATATTATGATAATGAATTTATTTTCCCCATAAATAGATGGTGACATTATTGATGTATTGTTTTTTGGTGTTTGACATGATGGGTGAGCATGGTATTGGTCGAGAGAAAAGCATATTGAAAGATATCATTTGGGATAGTTCTAAATAAATTGTCTAACTGAGTAAATGTACTTTTTATTTTATCATTTTATATTATAGGGTATATCCCTCATTATATGTTAATTTTTTCTTTTAATGATGATGATGTTCTTTGTTAGTCGAGAACAAGTTGCAATATATGTTCTTCACTCAGAGTCAAGTATGATTGGGCTGGTCAATTTCAGTCATATTGTTAGGAAATGGAAGAGATGTGGGACATATAGATCGGGTATTGGATTACTATAGTGAATATATTATTTTCATGTTAATTATCTTCTCATTCATAGAGTTATGAACTTAATGTCTATAGTGACATATTTATCGATAGATATGTCGGCAGGTTAGTTAAGAAGGAACCAAGGTTCTAGTGTTTTTGTTAATTTCATGTTCTCTTGACCATTTAGAAATACTTAATTCAATGATCATATAATGTTTTGGGTAAATTATATGTGTCGGAATCAATATTGATATGGATTTGGATAAATATGAGAGTTGTTATTATCGAAGGTGTGTCAGTTCATATGGAGAGAGTGTGATAGCTAGTTTGTATGGTTGAGTATACATCCATAGAATTACACAAATTCTTTGGATAAAACATCCATGATGGAATTTAGATGATCATAATATTCCTATTGGAGTTAACACATGAATATTATGCGGTGTAATGGTTCATCATAGGGTGTGGTTCAATGTTTTAAAGGCAGGTATTCATGTGAAGTACCAACAAATGTTTTTATATAATATGATATAGTAAGGTGGAAGAAATTGGTGATCATGTCTATCTACCATTGATAGTATTTTTTTCGGGGTAATTATTATTGTTATGACTACTATGACATGAAATCATCCATTTAAATGGAATACATATGTTGTGATATAACATTATCCAAGATATTAATTATTTTTTTATGATTATGTGTCTTAGTATAGGATGTTGTGCTTAAATTCCATATCATTTATGGTATTGGTTATGAGTAGGTGTCTTCATTTATAAACTAATTTTGAGGATGTATGGAGATATGGATAAAATGTGTGTTCATCATTTTGGGGTAGAACATAGTTAGATGACTATGAATTAGAAATTTTGGTATGTAAAAAATTTTAGAAGAAATAAAATCATGTATTATTGAGGATGAGAGGCAATATGGTGTGGAGATAAGAATGATCCATAAATTTTTGGGTCGTAGATTGTTAGTATATTTGAATTATTTTCAAATAGATAGGTATATTTTTTGAATTGGGATTCAAATTGTGAAGGTAGGGTTAGGCTATCTCATGAAGATGTATTTGGATGTGGTCCAAAGACATAAAGTTCTTTTGATTTTCTATATGGAAATTATGGGAAGATAATGATAAAAATTCATTTGAAGTATTTTACAAGTGATAAACCACAACATAGACTTGGGGTGTTGTTTCATTGGAATTTTTAAATGAGTATTTTTTTGGATATTGGAGTCCATGCTACAGTAGGTGGGATATGGTAGTGAGGGATACTAGGAAGTTATTAGAGAAAAAACATCCATGAGGATGAATGATTCATTGATAATAGGTCTATTTGTGATATTTCTCCAAGGGGAAGTGTTGTGAGGAATCAGTTGGGATACACCCTGAAAATTGTGTGGTAGGTATAATATCACACATCCCCTGGATATTGGATGGAAAAAATGAAGTTATGATTTTTCATAGCTGATAATCTAGGGTACATTATTCTATAAAAACCATGGGGATTTCAATGCAAGGTAACCTTATCATAGTTTCATTACACCATGTCCCTTATGACTGTCCAACAAATGTCCCTCTTCCCTATTACATTTTTCATGGAAGGATGGTATTTTGCTACTTTTTACCCTTTAGTTTATTAGAAGGGGGTGGGTTTGGGAGAGGTTCATTCAATTGTAACTCTCCCACCCATCCTCCCCTTTCCACTTTAACAATAGTTTTTTGTGGAAAAATTGTAGTTATTTATTGTTTAATTTTCTATATAGTATGTTATTTTTTCCTTTCCCCAACCCTCTAATTTTTAATGTTTTTCATTTTTTATAAGATATTTCTACATTATCCGAATAAATTCATTCTAAACTATTGAGAAATTTCCTCATCAAGGATATAGAATGTCCCAGAAGGATGAATGGTCCTTTTTTATTTATTTTCTATGACACCGTGATATTTGATTGATTTATTCAATAATTTTAACTCCCATGTTAAAATGAATAATGAATTATATATTTTTACAATTTATTATTTAAATTTTAATGTAATATATAAAATTTGGGGTTCTTATAATATTCAATAAATCTTAGAATATCTTGTTCTTGGATGTATATAAAATCATGAAGATAGTAAAGTGATGTTAATGTAGCTAGTCATATTAATAAAAAAATTATATATTGATTTTCATATGATTGTTTATGCCTTCTATGTTTCATTGGATTGTTTAATTGGATAGTAATTTAGGGTTCCCTGATGAAAGATAGATGTTGGCATTGAACCTCTTAATTTTTTAATAAGTTCACTTTTTCCCATTATGAATATTAGTTCACATAGAGTCCTTGTTTCATTGGTGAAAATGTATTGGTAGTATTGATAAGGGACCAAAACTGGATATTAAGAAATATGATATGATGCATACAATTTCATATGGCCTCCCTAGGTCTATTTAGATAGGCTTCATAGGCACAATCGTTTTGGGGATAGTGGTATCATTGTAAGTATCATGTATGGTAAGCAGAACCATTTTGAGGGTGCATTTAAAGATAGTGTACACTATTGGGGTGATGAGTCATCTATGAATATGTGGGGTTTCATGAATAGGATTATCCACATAATAATTTGTTGATTGATATTCTACGATATATATGATATAGAACACCAATAAGTATGTTACTCAAGATTTGGATAAGTTTTTGAATAGGATTTTACACCAAGGATAATAAAAGACTATGAGTGGTGGTAATTCCCTTATGATGTATCATATTGATTGGTGATGATAAAATAATAATGATATGATTGTAAATCACCAACTGGATAAAATTACATGATGGATGAAAATAACTATTGGTTTTTTCATGTTGTTATTTTATGACCATGACAGTCTCAGGAAGGTTTTATAGGGATATTTGTATGATGTGAGGTTTGGATAATCAGTGAATGGCACCCTATTAAGTGTTGGGGATATTTTTTTAGGATAGTATGAATGACCTAGGTATTGTTGTAGGTGTGTAACAAATCTGTCTATGTGATAGGTGAATGATATTGGGGTAAATGATGCTATATCAAGAGTCATTTCCTCACTACTTGTGATAAGGTATTGGTGGGATCTTACCTTGAGTGATAATGTTGTTGTTTAGATAATGGTCTAATCTTTAGTGTGAAGGATTGATAAGAAAACTTCCTTTAGGGAGAACTACATATTATAATATAACCTACATTAAATAATATGTTTATGATTTGGATTATAATCCCCATGAGTGAGAAGGTATTGGAATTTACAATATTGAGTTTACTGGTTGGAACATGTTGTAATGAAATCTGAGACATTATAAGGGGCACAAATTTGAGTGTTATGGTATAATTTCCAGTTTCATATATGATCTCCCATCAAGGATTAGGTATGTTACAGTACATAGATCCATTAACCTTCGACATATGTTTAGGTAATGGATGAGACAATGTGGATTCCATAAGACGAGACTCTGGGTGTGGTTCGTGTAGTAAATATTTGAAGAATGAAGAAAATATATTCTAGCTTGGATTCAAAGCATGTATATTTTGGTGTCATGGTTCCCTTTTTGGAATAGGGTGACCATATGTGATTGGACTCTTTCTTTCATTGTTATCACATCAATTCCAAAGCTCTTGCACGTTATTTCTTATTTTTATTGTTTACCTTCCTCTTGTAAAAATTTATATTATTTCTTATACTAGTGTTATGTGGTGATAAACTACTGAGATGTATAACACACACTATACATAAGAAATATGGTGTTTTTAAAATTTTATTTATGATTTATATGTATAAGAAGATGCTTTTAAGGGGAATATGCTAGGGTAGCATGATTGGATATTGAATACTGGGATGAATTTAGTTATAGATATTATAATATAGCCTACTATCTATTAATTAATATTGGTCTATTTGTTATATATTATCAAATCAATGTGATTTTATTTAGGATGTATTGTTTTATAAAAACCACTTAATTATACTATATAATTATTCATGTCTATTGTTTATTTTACGTTGATATTTGATAAATATCAATTATTATTCTTTCTAATTTTTCTATACTTTGATTTTAGGGTATATTATGCCCTACATTTTTTTGTCCATTTCCATTATTTGGATGCCTATAGCATATGGGAATGCATGCTTAATTTCATTTAGAACCCCATCTAGTACATTATCGAGTGTTCTATAGATAAGGAGTTGCAATGAAAAAAATAATGGTGAAAATTATAGGATAGAGATTAAAAACATATTTTATAGTGGTTAAAATTATAGGAAAATATACTAGTGAAAAAAAGTAAATCTACTATATGGGACCATTGCATTATCTTCCTCGTTCATTTAGAAAATGTCTACATGGTTTAAAACCATATTATTCATATAATAGTGACCTTGACGGACATCTATCATCTCCGAAAAGAATTATGAATGTGTTTTCATCACTCAGTGACCTCACTATTTGAACACAAACAGAATATTTTACTTTTCCTAATGGAATGGATGATCCTCTTATAGAGGTATTACATATATAGATAACATCATCGATGAACCTAATTGATGCATAAGTCCTTGATCTCTTCATCATTCATCATACGTTATGCTTACTAAACCCCATGTCATTATTATTTAATTGATATTAAATATTCCTAATTTGATCCTTTATTTCATACTAAATTTTTAGGGTATATGATTCCATGATATTTTATAGTTACTAGAATATTTTTTTGGCACTCATATTCTTAGATTAATAAGAAATATTATAGTGTAATATTATTATTCTAGATGAATAATATAATAAAAAATGGATTATAATTTCCTTACTCTTATATATAATTTTATCCATTAATATCCCCTAATTATTTACTGAGTAAGAAAGTGGCTCACACTATGAAATTTATTTCAATTTATATAAGTGGAATACATGTTACAAAAAAATAATTACATTATTTTGTTGTGTCTCAATAAATTCATCAAATAGAAAAAAAATAATTAGTCCTACAAATAAATTTTTTATGGAATATTTATAGATCTTATTATGTGATCTATTGTGATTCCCATTCTAATGTGACCTAGAAATCACAAGGAATAGATCTGTATGGTGTGAAGAATCAGTTTTTAGTCATTGAATCCCATCTGGTTACATTATTTTCATCACCTCATTAAACTATATTACATAAATAATTTGGGGATTACTAATCAAATCAAATATTTCCATAGGTAACTCTGTAGGAATAACATCCATGAATCAATATGTGGGATTGTTAAATGATTCTATATGTAAGAGTAATAAATTCTTTTTTCAGTAATTGATCGTAGTGAATCCTTGGAATTTTATAACATCGTTTATTATTTCAGGGAAATGGATTTAATTTAGAAAAAAAATTTCCTACGAAATAACCTGTTATATTGTAAAAAGTGTATGATCATTTACAATAAACATATTCTATGTCAAATCACAAAATGATAATGATACATCTCCCTATGATTACCTCCAAATTTTTATTATAAAATTTCAATTTTTTCCATGTCTCCCCTTATTCTATAAGAACTTATAGTATAAAAAATTCCATTTAACATCCATTAAAATGATAATATAACAACATAATATTATTTATTTTCATTGAACATAATAAATAATAATAATTTATTACCATGTTATAGATATGTGTTGGGATGAATCACATATAAGTGATGTAATTTTTCTACCAATAAAATCTGAAACCACTGAAATATTATCTAGAAACATCTCTTGACCTGGAAACACGCAAAACATCGACTAAAAAAACATTGGAAGATGATCAGAATTCTAAATTTCTACAACAAGTCTTTGGACTCACACAAACCCAAAAATAACATATATAAGTAATAATAAAACAAGTAAAACAAAAGTATTACATTGTTTGGGAATTAGTGATATATATATTGGAGAATATTGTTTTAAATTTTCATTTAATCAAATTTTATGACATTAAAATATCAAAAAATAATCTATCCAATTGGATTACTATTCATAGTAAAAATAATATCCCATGGAAAAGTGGTCACAGCCCACAATTTTTGTGGGTTTCACCTAGTTAAACTATTTATTTTCCTTGATATCTTTTTGAAGAACCTTGTGTGTTACATTAACACCCACAAATAGCCTATAAAAATTTATTTTTACTACTAATATCTATAAAACTATATTTTCTACATTTATGTTCTATCCTAATGCATGTTATGTATCTCCTCTATTGGAATAATGTAGAAATTCCTTGTTTTTATAACAAAAAATCATGTTTTTATGTTTCTTTCAACAATGTTTTGTAATGGAAGTAGAATATTTTATTGGGAGTTTTTTTAAATTATCCTATGATTCAATGTGACTGTAGATAAAATCATGTGAATCAATAAAACATTATGACATATTATCTATTTTTTACATATGGGATTTAAATTTAATAATACACTTGATCAAGGGCATTAATACTACATCAACCATATAAATATATTTAGATGCGATTAATTTCACTATATCCAATAGGGACCACATGAATGATGCATCCACTATCAGGTGAATCATTAAACCACAAGTAATTATAAAACTGCACAATATATATACATCAGAGTGACCACAGTGGTATAATAATTATTTGAAATGGTTTATGTTAAAAAATGACCAATTTGATCGAACACATGCATATTTGATCCACTATGGAAGATTTCTTATCACTCCTGGATTGACTACATGATCAACCAAACAATTTGTAGGCTAACCAAAAGTAGCCGCCTAGCAAAACATCCAATGAGAAACACTTACTATTATTAGATCAATCACACATTGATTTTTCAATCAACCATATAAAAATTATATCCACGTAAATTCCATCTTGGGTAAAGGTGGGTTCTTACCTGTATAAATGTAATTGCCTCTAAATATGGGAATGATCTATGTTTCACAAAGGTCAGTTTCATGTTATGTATGTGGTCTACAATTAGAGCTACCATGACATAAATCATTAATAAATCAAGGTGAATTGATAATATGAATGAATTATATTTTTTGATAAGTCATAAAATGATTCTATACACATCAAGATACCATAGTGGAAGTTTTCAATGAACTAGATCAACCATAAGTTTATGAAATCGATCATACATTTTATCAAGGAATCTAGTCATAATTTACTCTAGGTATTGGGGTTACCATGAAGGATATTCCATGGAACATATCAATAAACCATGCACAAAAGTGGTAATTATATATGACAATAATATTTTTCTAATACATTACAAAATAGAATTAAATAATGATCAGAAAAATTTAATTCTCTATGATTTCTTATCGGGTAAAAGGATTTGTATTTTAGTGTTTCCAACATCATTGTTTGTGTAATTTTTTCATTTTTACAAAATAATGAACATATAAAAATTTGATGTTTGAAATTGATATTTATTTGAAATCAAAATGTGAACATTATAATTGGTCTCCAACAAAAATTCATTACAATATCTCAGAACATTCATAATGTATTTTTATTGCTTCTTCAATCCAAAAAAATATTCAAGAAGATACAAAGCATCTAAAGAACAATAAAACTATAATATATTGTGATATTGAGCATTATTTTACATCATTATCTCTTTCATTACATTTTTAGTTCTATTTATTTCATTGAAAATTTTTTATGAACAATCATCTATATTTTATTAGATAGTACTAAACTATTATCGTAATATTTCATTTATGAATTCAATCCAATGAGGAAATATAGAATAGGATTCATTTATCAAAGAGATCCATGTGTGTTGTTGTATATAAGTCCTAATATAGAATTTGTATCATTTGATTATTTTGTTTATAAATTCCTTACTAGTGGGTAACTATTAAATGAATAGGAATACATCATAGCATGAGATTGAAAATCTTGTATATTTATATTATTATATGTTTAAATATTTTGATTAAACTATTTTCATTTTTTATCAAAATATAATTTTCCAATCAATAATCTAATAGTTATCTTATACATGTATTTTAAGTATTTTATTTAATTTTATTTGATTCATTTAAAATATAATGTGCCTTTAAATTTTTTTTAACTGGGTTGTTATCAATTTCAAAACATTAGATATTATATTTCTTCTATTTTATTTTATTTTTTATTTTTTAAAATATAATTTTTATAATTATTATTTAAATAAACATTTTATTGGGAACTAAATAGCCCCATATTAAGTTGTCCATTGGGTAAATCAATAGGTAGCAGTGCTTTCTTTTCTTCTTTCATATCTTTTAATACATTTGAAATTAATTAAGATTATTTTAAGATAATTTTAATTTGTATTTATTCAATAATTCCTTATTAGTGATGTTGTGTCTGGATTTTATATGATTAATAGACCTCTATATTTTAACTGCCAAAATTATGGCCACTATAAATTAAAATTTTAAATTCATCTTAAAAGGATGGGTTTTTATATTTTCTGTTCTATTTAAGATAAATATCAACCCCAAAATTTATTTAAATGAATAATATTCTCCAAAAAAATTATACCTATGATTAAAATTATAAATCAATGAGTGCATTATTTTTTAATTTATGAGATGATTAATTAATTGGATTTCTTAATATGATACAACATATCAAATCTGGGACACCTTTCCTATGTATAATAACAAACAAAAGTGAGAAAAAATAAAATAAATTACATGTACTATTATATATCAAACATTCAACACAAAATATAATGAAAGTATATATATTTCTTATATATTATAATTAATGATATTATAAATACTATGATATTATTGAATAAAATATGGATAATAAATATCTACAGTTTTCTACTATATTATTGGATATGTAATGATTTCTCCCTCTAATAATCATGTGACATCATCAATATACCATGAAATGAGATAATTGGAAAGATGATGATGTATGTTGAAGGGATAAAGGTATCAAACTATGAGAAGAAATTTTTTCCCATTAAAAAATATCATTAAAAAAGATAAGGATGTTATCAAACCTGAAATTTATTATGGCATTGTAGATGATGAAGATAGTGATGGGGAAATAGTACATCTAGAAATAATAATTTAGATTTTTTATAATAAAAAATACATTTTCACAACTCAAATTTTAAATAAAATTATGATAAAAGATGAATTTATATGAACAATGGAAAAGGATGACTCCTCAAATGAGATTACCTTCTACAAATGTAAGAGAAATTAACATATAAAACATGACTAGTCCTTGTTGAAGTATAAAAAGAAGTGTAACATCCCAGATAAATGAAAAATATAAAATTCTCATATTTATTAATATTTGTGAATTAAATATAAATTTTACTTTAAAGGGGATTATATGATCAATGGAAAACCTGATATGCAACAACGAGTTTCTTTGAAATCTTATGTTGCACATAATGTTGAGTTATACTAAAAAATAATCTAATATTATTATTATTTTAAATGGTACATAACAGATAGTCATTGTATTTAATGTAATGAATATAACTAACTAAAATATGATTATATATGTTTTTAAATGTTTTTACATTTATCAAATAAATGTTAGAGTATTAAAATGTGAATAAATCTAGTTTTAAGCATAAATACTCTAACATTCTTTAAAGGGACGATTTACCACCTTTTGTTGGAGAAACCTCTTTAAATATGGTTTTGGTCCCATTTATATGTTTTCTTTGACAAAATAAAATTCTTATTTAGAATTTGAAGATCAAAATTTACATTGTGTATGGTTTTGGTATTTTTCTGAAAAAAATCATTTTTTAATGAATTGTGAAAAATACTGTATTTTAATTTTAAACATCCTTTTAATCAAATTTATTTATATAGTTAGATTATTTTTAATGGTTTTAAAGTGTAATTATATTATATTTTCATCATTTAATCCACTATTTTTCATTGGACGAAATTTCAAATTGAAATTGGGAATAAATAAGTGTCGGTCTTTGGATAGTTATTATTTCATAAAAACACACTTTTTGTTTTGACAATGGGAATAAATTTTTAATAAATTAATAAAAAAACATATATTTTTTGAATTAATTTAAATAGACATCATTATTAAATTGGGAATATCAAATATTTCTTAGGATTTTTTTTTGTATTTTTCTTAAAACCTTTAATTTTTGATGAATAGTGAAAACACTAAATGGTAGTTAAAAAGTGTCTTTTTTCATTTAAATGAAATATTACCACTTCAGTGAATTGTACTTATAAAATCCAACATACATGGTTGTTATAATGAAGTAAAATTCGGTTCAATAATGTGAATATAATTTTCGGTCAATTGTAACTTTTGTCTTTTATTTACCGCAGTTAAAGTAAAATAGGATAATTCAATGTGAAAAAATATTATAATATTAATAAATTTCCATAAAATGTGTCCTAATTATATTGGTTGATATATTTCCGACCATGGGCATCCTTGGGTCGATTTTGGGACCCAATGGATCAACTTATATATGATTGTGACACTTTAAATTAATTCATTCAATGTAAAGACAAAAATGGAAAAAACATATTCTTTTAGTAAATAAATTTTTAATTGAGGTTATATAAGTTATCTATTCTACTCTAAATATTCATTAGAAATATAAAAATATTCATAAATATTTGTATTTGTTTATAATTTTAAGACCTCAAATAAATAAAATTATTTGTGACACAATAATGATGCAGTGTTTACCTCATTATTGAATGATTTTAATAAATAGGATTATAAAAATTAATCAATATCACAAATCCGTTCAATTATTATTGGATTATTTTATTTCAAACAATATTCATCTTTTCTTCTACATTAATAAGTATTGGACATTTGGAAACCTAAAATAATTATATAATAAAATAATATTTTCAAACTTTCTTAAACATCCCTTCCTCCCCTTATAAAAAATGCTCACATATAACCCATTACTCACACCTCTAAATCCCCTTGGCTCATCCAAAATATTCCAAAATAATATCTAAATATCCCTCACATCCACCTTGGTTCCTTACCTTAGGAACTTCCATAAATTCATTTGTTCAAACCAATGGGAGTTTCCAGATTTAAAGGCAACGTCTTCTCTTATGTTTTTTTCTTTTATTTTACTTCTCTAACCACCTAAACTCTTTTTATTCCTTTATTTTATAAGAAAACTAGTATAATCAATATACTAGTATGATTTTATGATACTTATTCAAACTAAACCAACATACTCCTCTATCTAATGGGTAAATAACATATTATTTCTGTGCATGGCGAACTAGTACCTCACAAAACGATGATTGTTTAATCTTCTCCGACCACCTGTCATGGTGGACATTATGATGAAACTGTATTTATATATGATATATATTATGTTTATTTTTTCTATATTATTTTTTAATTTTTATTTAAAATCATACCTTTATGATTTCCAATATGTGATAACATGATAATTTCATTTGAGGAAATGTGAAGTATCTCCCCCTCAAGGTGATATGATTCGTTCATGACATAAATAGAACCCATAAGCGATAGAATTAATGAAATTATCTAACAAATATATCATATTATATTATAATGGAATTATAATATACCTATTTCTCATTATTATTTCATACCATTAAATATGAAATTGAAATGAATGATGAATTCATGAGTACGTACGACTTACTGTCTCCATGAACTGTGCATTTCATTTCATATCACCGGATTTCATGTACTATAATAAACATATATATATATATGGGATTTATATGATATATATTATATTTAAATCATGAATATTATTATGGTGATAAATGACTCTTGACCACATTGACAATTTTTAATTATAACATGTGCATTTTTTGACTCATGTTCAAAACATCGACAAAATGTCCGATATAAACTCAAATAATTAACTAATAGTCATAACTGGGTAATAAGATAAATAAAAGGAATAATAAATTTAAAAATTGTTACTAAGAGAGTATAAATTAACTTATGTTTATTTTTCGAGAAGAACAAGGAACATACAAGACATGTTGGACTTGAGGTATGTGGTTTTTTATCTCACTTTTAATTTTGTGAGATTTCTGTTGTTCACTAGTTATTTATTTCATGTTGTGTATTCTGTATTGACATTTGATATATATTATCATTATTATATTTATATTACTGTTATTCAGTGATTCATTTGGTGGTTATTGACTTTTGGTCATACAAATCGATTGATTACAACGTGGTAAGGAGTTTTCATCTCATATTTTATTCATGTATGATTCATGCTACATTTGCCATTTTTATTGGTGTTGTGTATGTAATTTTTGTGATTTTATTATTTTTTTAATATACTGTTATTTTTTGGTGTTTAAATCATCATTTTATGATCCTTCATTCATGGGTTGTATTTTTCTTAAGTTACCAAATTGGTAAGGGAACATCTTAACCAAATTTCAATTCTTTGGGATAAACTTCTACTACATGATTATGTCCTGAAATAAATATGTGTGAATGACCACTGATTTTTTACTCATAAAAACTACTTATATTTGGTGTATTTATATTTTTCACACATAGTTAAGTCATTAATTTATCCTTAATCTAATGGTATGATCTTTGTAAGGGATTTCGTCCCAATTTACATTCCATTGAGACTTATTTGTTCTTATTCACCAATTCTCATTTTTATGGTGTATGTAATACCCTTTGAAAAATTATATAATGAATATCATTATTATCATGATATTATAAGTTTTTTTTCATTTTATTATTTAATTATGTGTAGTCATATGTTTCTCAAGTGTTAGGAGACTCTTTAACTAAAACAACATTTTAAAAGTATTATATATTTATTCTTAAAAATATTTCTAATTAATTTCAATGTATTCCAAATGGTTTTAAATATTTTCTTATATGTATATTAATGTTTTAAAATGTTAATTCTTGTACAAGATTAAAAGTGGTATGGGACAATTTTAATCAAAAATCACTGTATTAAATGTTTTAAATGGTTCTAAAAATGGTTTGATAAATTATTGATTATGTCCATGTCATGAAACTATAAATTATGATTGAAATGTGGAATTGTTTTCATTCCTTCGTTATTGTTTTATGTGATATTATTATGTAATGGTTCTTGGTAATTGTTTATGTATATGTATGTTTCCCTAATAAACCTTGGGCAAGTAAGCCCGAGATTGATCTCCATTTCATTAGGTAACATGATGGAGGTAAATGTTAAAGTTTCTCCTATGTGATTTAGGGAATATATTGTGATGGGTAGTCCAAACGCAACTCCCGATGTAGCTATGAAATCTACAATGTATGTATGTTATGTTGGTCATATGTTACCTTGATTATTTTTGATTTCTCCGTGTTATTCGTAAATCTTTTGATTTCATGATGTAGGTTATAATAGAAAATTATGGTTTCATTGATTTGTATTTATTGATGGGTTAATATTTCTTCTCCATGTCATATAACCCTTAATGAGGTTTTTCTGCTCATCCAATGTTTTGAAAAGTTTAAAAGTGGTCATAAAGATGAATATGGTCACATATGTGATCAAGGAAAATTCATGATGTCTAAAACATGGAATTTGACATGACTCTTTTTTCATGAATTTTTTTGAAACAATTACAAGATGATTAAAAGTGTATACTTTTTCATTTATTATATGTAATGTAATAGGTATGACCTAATTCTATAGAACTCTAAACATGAAATGATCATTAATGTGAATTATTCATTTAATTCATGATTATATAATCATTTACTTTCAGGTCCTTATAAGAAGTATAAGTACAATGTAAAAGACTAATTAAGAAAATAAGGCCATTAAGTATGAATCCTAAGATATCTCTAGTTATTAAGATTCTATTTACCATTATATGAATGAAAAAGAAAATTTATCCTTTATTTATACTTCTATAGATGTACCATTTACTACTTTTTCTCTTATATCCACTAAATCGAAAATTTCAAATGAATAATTAAAAGATTATTTTTGATATGTTGATTGATACCATGGATTATATAATAGTATAATATAAAATTTATAAAATGGTTCATCATTTATGAGTTGTAGATAAATTTTTAATTAGTATTGAAAAATAAACAAATTGTACACTATATAATGAATATAATAATCTAAATCAAGTAAATAAATATCTTAAAAAGGATTTAGAGTAGTTTTATTAAAGTAAAAAAAAACAATTTCATTCTTATTAAACAAAAAAAATGAAAAATAAAATCCATTATTTTTCTATAAAATCTATAAATCGATGGACGTTGTAAAAAATTGGATTATTCATATTTAAAAAAACAAGACTTAAATTTCTATGGAAACTAATATTTTTTAGGTAAATATATAAAATTTGAATTTTAAAGGGTTTTATTTCAGAAATATGTTATTTTCTCTAGATTCAATCATATGATATAAAATATGGATTATAAATTATTTACATTCTTACTTCTCTTGTCCCAATAAAATCAGGGTACCAAATTTATTTAGGGTTTGGGTATTCTTTGTAAAAATTAATAGAAATCCCTCTAAAAATATATAGTTTATATATATTGTATGACTAGGCATATGAACTGGTACTCTAATATATTTTTGAATATATATATATAATTATTAATAGACATGTAACATTTATTGATAAGGAAAATAGAACGATTATAGGAAATGTATGAATTTGTAACTCTAAATCGATCTTGCATGAATGGCTTGAAGGCTTTCTATTTTTATTAATTTTTTTATAATCTATATTTTTAGGGTTGAAGGGGAACCCAAAAAATTCTCGTAGGCTTCGTATAATTACATGACACTTAGGTCCTAGAAGTATTCATTCATACTATATCTACTTGGAACTAATCCTCCCTAGCATCCAAATCATGATGTCATCTATCCAACTTTTCATAGATATTCGGTTAGGGTTCCAATGCATCCATAGCCTAGTCATGATGGAAATTTCCATACCCTCTTATTATTCTAAATCTAATTTTTATACTATAGTAAATACTCATACTCCCAATCCTCATCTTGAGGATGCTCTTTGTATATTCATCACAGTCCATTTACGAATAATTTCATATGGAACGAATTTCGTGAATTGTTGAAAATGACTTAAGGTGGACCAAAAGGAATAAGGTGGACTAAAATCCATACTGTCCTAAAAGCCTTGGGTGGACCGATTTCATTGAAGGACTCGAGGAAAAAACCAGTGGCCCAAAATCCCAAACATAGGAATAGTTCTCACTCCTATAGTACCAAATAGTAGCTACTATGGTTTCTACTATAGTTATTTCTATTGTGACTCCTGCATTACTTCTACAATACCATAAAATTTTTCACTTCCCATATTTTATCTCGGGTCTCTTGGATTCACTTGTAAATTCCTCACTAATTGGGAAGACGGTCTTGTACAAATCTGAATCTATCCTTATTTGTTAATATTTATTTTTTTATGGTTTAAAATATATCTATTATGTATTTATTATCTTTTTGATGATAGTTTTAATTTAAAATTTGAAACTATGGATTTTATGATTAATGTTTTCAAATATGTTTTATTATTTACTACTTAACGAAATGAAAATATCTATTTTGATAACTTACATTCCTTATTTATAAAAATGTTTCTGTTTCAAATTATTTTCAAAATGAATATTCATTGTCCCTTATGATACAAGGATACTATAATATATACTAAAATTAGATGATAAATAATAATTAATTCTTCATGGATAATCCTAATACAAAATTACTTAATGAATAATTTTGTAATACCTACCAATAGTGAAAAGAACACAAAATATCATTCAATCCAATAAAAAGGATTCAACCTCCCAACACCGTGAATTGGTTTATATGGATTTATTAAACCATATATAGTTTCTATTTTAGTAGTAAGAAATTATGCATGTGTTATTCATGATTATTATTCAAGATATACATCATTTATGTACTTTATTAAGAAAATTAATGATCTTCATTATTTTGAAAAATATGTTAACTCACTAGAGAAACATCGTGGACTCAACAAAAAAGAATTGAGAGGTGATCATAACATAGAATTTTAGAATCATGAATTTGAATAATTTTTTTTTGCGATATGGTTATATTTAGTATTTTTTTACACCTCAGTGACATAAAAAAATTGTGTTTTTGAAAGAATAAATTTGACTCTATGAAATTACCACAATTATGGTCAATGATTATGAATTCACTATATAATTTTGGGATTATGTTATTAACACAACTTGTTATTTAATTTAAAGAGTTTTTATCTGATCCATTGAAAAAAATATTTAATATAAGTTAAATAATAGTTGAAACACCAATGTATATTTCATTAGATTTTTTGGATGCAATGTATAAATTCAAAATACAGTGGATAATAATGGAAAAAATCACCAAAAAGTAATGTGGGATTTCCAATGTTTAGAAACCATTATAAATTATTATAGATTCTTTAAAAAAACATATATAATTTTTATTAATCAATTATTTTCACTTATAATGATATTGAACCACATTAAAAAAACTCTTAATAAAATTATTAAGGATGATATGTTAAATTTAAATATCAATAATATCGTTAATGTCTATAATCTATCATCTAATTTCCCTAATAAATTTTCCATTAGTGATTATACAATAAATACCTAACATGAAAAGACTTGGAATAACCATCTACATCATTCCATATAATAATAAAAAAAATACAAAATCAACCCTTTGATTCAATTTTAGTAGACCTTGATAAAGGTGCTCAAACCCAAGCCGCACTGTGAATCCATATCAAACAAAAATATTTATTTTCAAAGCCAGATGAAAAGATCATAAATAATGAAATATGTGATGAACATTAGGTAATATCTATGCAAGAATAATTAAATAATTTTGAATGAAATAAAGAATATCAATTAATAGATAAACCTGATAACTATATAACTATTAACACCAAATGGGTATATAGAAATATTTTAGATTAGAGTAGTCTGATTATTGGAAACAAAATTATAAAACTACTAATTCAAATATTTTATAATCATGGAATTAATATTGTGGGATTTAGGGGAACACTCGAATTAATAAAAGTCACAACTACATCCAAACAAGCATAAAAAATCCAAAATAGCCCAATAAGCATACCTATTCCCAAACAACCACACATACTATCATTACAAGTAGTAGTGATAATAACCAAATCTATTAGACTATAATAAATCAGGAATCCATAAAAATTATTGTAACCAAAATAAACTCAAACCACGAAAGAGATAACCAACCCATTACATAAAAAATTAGTGAGTTGGAATGGTTTTAACTATATAATAACCATTCAATGGGGTCAACCTATAATTCTATACTATCTTTGATGTGGACCCAAAGTTGTAAGTTATCTTTTCCCATGTCTTAATATGTTACTTTGGGATTTTGTTTCCATTGTTGATTAGTCTTCTATAAATGTGCTTGTATTTAATGATCCAAGAAACTTGTTCGTTATTCAGACTAACTCACAGAGAAAATTAAAATATTCCATTGGAATTATACATTTAAATATTGATCTAGAAGGGCTCCTTAATCATATCGTTCATAGAATGAAAAATAAGATCATATACATTTGATCAATCAGCTTCTTCTTTATCATCTCCTATAATAATGATTCTAATTGATTCCATCTAAGGCCCTAAGGGATTTTCCCTATTTTTCTGATTTCCCAAAAATTCTTCACTGGAATGAGGTCCTAGATCCTCATGAAATTTATGTTCATGGGACTCCCTTACATTAGAAAAATATAAAACATTACCTATATTATTCAACTATCCCATTCCAGTATCCCTTTCATTTTAAAAAACCATATAAAATGAGAATAAATTTAAAAACAATGTTACATTTATATAATTACTTTTTGATTAAAGGAATGTGTAAATTTGAGTAGTCCTTACGTGGCCATGATATCCTCACATGCATAATGAAACTTGTTTAACCAAAAAGGGACTTATTTTCATTTATTTTTTTTTACCTAGGATAAACATCTACTATTTCCATTTACTACATCTTAGTGTATTGAATTTTATAATAATAATACTTTTCATCTTCTTTCTCATCAAACCTACCTCTTAGACGATTATTCCCACCACGGGCTACAACATCACCATTTTATCCTTTTAGAGAGTCATTCTCTATGACACCTAAGTCCGAACATCAATTATAACATCCTATTTCACAAATATTATCATTGGAAAACATTATAGAGTAGACTATGTAAATGTTTATATCATAATTATTGGATACAACCTTTAATTCCCCTTCCTTGCTATATAGAGTTCCCATGCCAGTAAAGGAGAGAATTCCTACAACCATTATGGTCTTCTCTCTACCACTTTTTCTCCTAAAATAATTTATAGGAGGTGTAGTTGAATCACATCATCCACATAAAAGCTCCAAACACATAAATTTGATTATTAATATTAGGAGGATCACCCTTTACAAGTATGACCTCCTTCTAATAAAAATCCTCATGTTCCAATGAGGAACACATTTTCTTGATATTAAAATAAGATGAAGAACTACACTATAATGAAATATCTTAAATTAATTCCCTTGTAAGTGGAGAAGGAGAAATAAAAATCCCATGAATCATTAATTATTGTTTTTTATATCTTTATTCTCCCTCTATTTCATCCTAGAAAAATTTAATTATGGGTTTAGATTTGTCAAACTCAATGAATATTTTTGTTTTATGGGGTGGAATACTTCTTGGGTCATGAGATATGTAACCAGTAAATATATTACATGATTCTAAATCATCTAGAAAATGGAGGGATTTTGTAAAAATAGAGGATAACCTAGATGGAAGACCCAAATTAATGTTTAGTCTTGGACTTGGTTTATGTGCATAGATAAAGGCCAATGTAAAAGAATCAATATAAATTTGGATATATTATGAGCTACAAGACCACACATGAATATGATCATTATCTGAGATAAAAGGAATTATCATTTTCTAAGAATTGAGTAATTCTACCACTACCTGATGATAAAGAATCCATTGTGTATTGACAAATATGTCTATTACACCCACCGGAGCCATCTTTCATCTGAAAGGAGGTACCTTGGTAAGGTTGTTTATGAAATAATCTTCTAAGAACACTGAGAGGGAAAATGTATGTGAAGGGGGTCCAATGGTAAAACATGAAACCATTATGGAAAACATTATACTGGGGATGGAGGGGATTATTACCATGTTAGTGAAGAGAAAAATCAATGGGGATAGAGAGCATGAGAGTAAGAA
Organism: Viscum album; assembly: GCA_963277665.1. Lineage (NCBI taxonomy): Eukaryota > Viridiplantae > Streptophyta > Magnoliopsida > Santalales > Viscaceae > Viscum > Viscum album. The sequence continues at coordinate 933,681,909 of OY728140.1, forward strand.
TCAATTCCATTTCCTCCCTACCGATTAGGAAGGGGAGGGGTCAAAGTTCTAGCCAGCGTTGCCATAAACCTAGCGATGCCATAACCATAGGGATGTTCTAATTCCATTCATGGAATGATAATTATACTTGTTACAATAGAATATAGTCAATCAGTATGTATTAACAACAAACAACCATTTTCTATTGTTTCTATCTATGAGGCCATTGGGATTCAGATTGAGTTTTTACTCATTTTTAATTTCACACTTTTCAACATTGATTTCACGTGTGCATTCCATATGCTTATATTGCTGAGAATATTTATGTTGAATAAACCATGAATTTCAAAATCCTGATTTTCTAAATCAAGAATTTATATTATCTAAACCACATTAAGGTTTAAATAATACTCCTAGAGCATGTCTTAATATGATCAAAAGATTTATTATTTTAATGATTTAACAAAATGTGTTGTTGATCGAATATTTTTTTGAAAATATAATGTCAAAATATTTGTTAGTTGCGAAAATATTTGTTGATTAGATTTTTTTCTTTCATCACAAAATTCATTATGTACTGAATTATAAAAAAAATAAGATTAAATTCGAAAATTTTTAATGTGAGAAATAAAATTCACTCTTAGTTATTGAATATTTCCAAATATAGATGTAATGATTTAAAAACAATGTAATTTTACTATTGATATTTTATATTTTTTGGATTGGATAGCATAGAAATAAGTGATTCTTTAATGAGATTTACCTATAAATTGAGTCAGGATGAAACAAGGAAACTGATTTACCAAACCACTTATAGAGGAATGATTGGAGTTTAATTTACATTAATTCCAGATAATAATAAATTATGTTCTCTCTGTGTATTTATACTGATTTTAATAAAATCATCATAGAGTCACATTGAACATATATTAAAGGAATTTTCAAATACCACAAATAAAACCAATTTATTTATATTTTATTCTTGAGGACATTATTTTTATTTTAATATTTATCCATATTTTTACATAGATGGTTGTATGTCGGATAAAAAAATTCCTCAGGAATATGTTACATGTGGGGAAATTATCTTGCTACATGGTGTGGTATGAAATAAATTGTTAAATAATTTTATATATTTAATAACAAACATAGAGTTACATGATGTTTCTGTGCTTAGATTTGATTTATGTAATTCACATTACTGGTCTATGGATATCAATTTCAATATTCCCCTATAAACTATGACAATACATGTGTTGTTAAAATTTATTATAATCATGAGTGTCTTACTAGGATAAATAAAATTGATATAATATAGAAATTTTTTAGTAATAATTGTAAAAAAGTGTACATCACTCATGAAATCATAGGAATATAACATCACTGTGATGACATATTTATACATTCTATGAATTATAAGATGAAAATTATATTATAAATTTGTTATAGATGATTTAATATGTTTATTTTTTAGTGTACAATTATATAAATATATATATTTATCTAATATTATTATTAATGTATAAAATATGATAAGGCTATTCTAATAAGAAATAATAAATTAAATGTTTTTCTTCGAAGAGTTTGTATATTATATATCTATATATGAAGTATTTTTTCTATTTTATTTAGGTTACAGTACAATATATCTTTTATGTTTTTAAATATATTGAAATAAGAATCAAAAGAAATGAGTCCTATTCAAACCCAAATCAAAAAATCTTTTTGAAACTTCCTTCAATGAAACCCAAATAATTCATTCCTTGAACCACAGATTTTTGTTTTCATGATGAATAAATCATTTGAGGATGATAATAATGCTGATTTTAGTGATTCTAAAATAAAAAAGGCATGTCGAATATGATCTAGATAACTCTAAAAACCACATATTTTTTTCCTTATAGTTAAAACAATGAATGATGTTGACAATTAATAATTTAGGAAAATTAACTCATTATTTTGGAGATTTTTAATTGATCAAGGTTTGAATGGGTGGTTTTTGAGTGAAAATTGAAATTATATCCTTGAATAGTAATGGTGTTTTATATGAATATGGTGTTTGAATATGGATATCATTTGAATATCATAATAAATTTTATTTATTGTAATGAGTGTGTGTTTTTTCAATTTTTTTGGTATATTTTTAAAATTTATAAACAAAGTTGTGTATTAAGATCATCAATGTTATTTTCCATGGAACAATTCATCAAATTTAAAATTTTAATGCTTTATTGGAATTAATTAGTGAATGAAACGCCAAAATATCTAGTTGTAATGAACTAAATGAAATTTAGATATTGTCTTCAATGTTTATACCACACAAAATAGACCAATAAAGGGATATTTTATAACAATTATTATTGATTACCAATTAATTTTGTATGTAATGGTTCTAGGGACTCATATAAATCTTTCCATATTTTTTATGAAGAATATAGAAGATCTATATATGTTTTCATTAAGGTTTAACACAATACCATGTCCCAATATATTTTCTTCTCTAATAAATGTAAAAATATTTCTTCCTCAGTGTATATAAAATTCATACATTTTAAGTTGTTATTATATAAATAAAACCTCATGAATAGGGTGGAATTAAGATGGAATTTATAAAAGAAAACATGGGTAGAAAATGAGTATTTTATATCATAGAAGTTAAAAAAAATGAGGAACCCTATCGTACACAATGATTCCATAGATCCAAGATTGAATCATGATCAGATAGCGGAATATAATTAATCATATGATGATAATGGATCCTAGGATACTGCTAATGTAGATTAATAGTGTAGAAAATCTAGTGTGGAGATAATGGGCTATTATCCTAAAATAGAAATTACAAATGATGGAAGATCCATTATAGATGCTCCAAAAATAAAGGAAGGAGTAGAAAATAAAATGGTTGGAAGACTCCAATATCACTAATATTTATACAAAGAGTGATATACTCTAAAAGTGAAAATTATAAAGTGAAAATACCATATATTCCTCCCATTATTGAGAGAAAAGGATCTCTTCTAATTAATTACACACCTCCTAGGGAAATTACATGTAAAAAGAATAACTTTTTTATCTTGAAATATCTTATACCTAATTATGATGGAGGTGAAGATGGTTATAGTTATAGTACACCCAAACATGGGGGATTGTAGTTTCTATTGCGAGAAAACCCTCTATACCTATTTAAGAGAAACATGTAAGGAATGCACCTTCTATTATTCTCTTGCATCTTTTGAATCAATATTGTTCTTTTGGACCTATGTCAACAAACATTAATCACGATGATCATATTTATTCATCCCCTCCAAGAAAATTTTTCCCCTATGTACAATTTTTATATAGATAATTTCAAGATATTAACAAGCCTCGTAAAACCACATAATATATTGAGGGATCTATGCTAAGATAATTAATTTCAGATTTTAGTAACATAAATCTTCACTTTAGTTCAACCTAAACTCTATTGTCTTTAGAGACTTCAAATACTCAAACCCCATCTAAACAAGATATTGCTTCTTACATTCCATTTTAGATATCAATTCAGTATATTTTATCTAGTTTAATAACTACCTTATATGTATACATTGATGGAAGTGATTCCCAATATCCATTGTTAAAATGGGTGTGATAGGAGAGAAGACATTGCATATATCATTTAAAGTGTAGTATATAATGATTTACCAAATCTGTTTCTGATGTTATATTATATAGCTCATTATCTATGGTGTTTTAGAACTGAAATGGATGTTTTTTAGTAAATTATTGGATCCTTTAAAGAATATTCAATAGATGTGATAGCTACATTGGATTGAATATACCTTTGTGTAATAACTAATCCCTCGAGAATATTTGATTATAAATGTGATTCCATTTCTCTCAAGGGGACCTTATCGAAAAACTTTTTTATAAGAAAATTAAGAATATACAATAAATTTGTAAAGATATTATAAACCATGTATAAATAGATGTAGTTTAAGATTGCGAGAGAATCTATGAAATGTTAAACGAAAAATTAAGTATAGTCTTATAAAGACATGGTTTTTAATCAATGGATCCATAATGTTTTATCATGACTGGATTTACACCAATGTATATCTGAAAACATAGTTTAAATATTTAGATATAGTGCTTAAAATGAATACTGTCGATCTTTTCAGCAAAGGTATTTTGGAAAATATTTTATTAAAAAACCCATACTAGACTAGATCATGTTAAAAAATTCTTATATATTATTGATAATGGGACCAGACATGGGATAATGATTACTATGACTATCAATACCTACATTCATGTTTACAATTATCTAACTCTCACACCTCTGACTCCACCAATTCCATGAAATTTTCATTCCCCACATACAGTTGTTGTCTTAACGTCACTTTCTCAAGCCGGTACTACACCATTTTACCATAATACTCATAATGAACCTCGTACATGACCTTTTGTTCTCAACCTATGTGAGAAAAATGGAAAGATTCGACATATTGAAAAATCCTTCATGATTGTACAAGATTCACCTACTCACATTGCCTCTCATCCACCTCCAATTATTTGACATAAAAATCCTATATTGAAGCTAATAATTTACCATATTCTAAATAAGATTCATAATAATGATTATTATAGTGAAAATTTGAGTTTTTTAATATATATTTTTTATTCCTTAATAATAATTAAATTCTCTAGATTAATGTTTTTTTCACTTTACTTATTTAATTTTATTTCTTTCAATTTACCTTTTCTTTTCATACGTATATATTTTTTATAATATCAAAGGGGGAGTAATGTATTGAATATCAATTCATTTAAAGATTGAATACTTTAGTCTAATATTATCATTATTTGGATGGCCAGTATATTGTTTATAATTATTAAATCTATGATATTTTATCATCAAAATGTAGAGATTATATTATTAGTCCATCATGTAATAATTTAAAAATCAAAATTCATGTTACTGAGTTTCTAATATATAATATTTATTGAAGGAGAATAATAATAAATTATGTTTTTTGAATTATTTAGTTATTAAAGGAACTATATAGAAAAATAATCCATCAAATCAAAATTTATTCTATGCAATTGACCATGTCTATGAAGGAATGAAATTTCAAAAAGTACCCGATTAAACAAACCAAGACATTATAAAATGTATGTATAAATCCATATATATTGTATTTAATATATTTAACATGATAATTAATGATATATGAATCATTCATATAGAGAAATTATTGAACTTAGGGATTTGAACAACTATATGATATATATTACTGCGACCATAATCATATCATAATTTTTGGAAGGGTTTAGAGTAACTAAACCGCAAATTTTAGTGACCAAAAACTAGTTCATTAGACCATAGAATACTTCTTAGAAACTCTTGAAATGGACACCAAAGAGACCATATTACTACAATTCCAACATCAATCAGCCATATGTTGTAACTGGATGTCATAATATCACAAGGTACTAGGTTGGCTTCACATTTCATTAAAATCAAATGTATTATAATTTAGGCTTGGTAAATGTTGGATTGTGTAGTGGTAGGATCTTAACCGTGTAAATAATGGAATTCTCAATATTAAGTAACAGTAAGTTTCATGTTATTTAAGTGGACTATTGTTAGAGATACGATGACTTAAAGCGAACACATGTCCAATTTTGGTGACCATATCCAATATTTTTTTTGATAATTATTTTAGTGAAATTATAGTCCATAATAAACCACATTGAATTTTTTGATGTATTAGATCAAATATATGTTCAATAAATCAATCATGTAACGTCTGAAGGAGTCTAATCATAATTTTCACTATGTGTTTGACTGAACATGAAATATCTGATGTGTAAAACATCAAACATCCATGTTTAAAATTTGTAATTATGTATTATTATAATATTTTTCAACCACTTATTCATATGGATTTAAAAGCTGTCTAAAATCATTTTGTATTCTAAAATTTCATACTGTGTATGAGGAGTCATAGTGATATGTTTCCAATGTATATTTTTTAGGAGGATTTTTTTTATATAGGAACATCAATAGATAAAATATAATTAATTTTAATTATATTTTAATGAGATGAAAATGAGTAAAAGTTACTGTTTCATGGAATATTCTTTTGTAAAATTTCACAAAATTATTCCCATTATTGCATCTCGTCATACAACAAAAAAAGAATTAAACAATGAGAAACCAGTATGAATAACATCAAAACATTAATATATTTTGTAGACTTCTCTTCCCTCAATCTATATATTATTAAATTCATGTTAATAGTGGTTTCATTTTTTATTAATAAAGGATAACCTATGTTATAGTATTGAAGAGTACTCATATTCTCTCATCGTGTTTCTCTTATAACGTTTATCTCATAAAGAACAATAGGATAGGTTTTGTGTAGATTGGATAAATTTCATTACTATTTAATGTAATACCTGATCCAGGACTAGGATTATTTGTTTACTTTTTTAATGAATAATGGGGAAGTGGGTGATTGTCAAGTGGAGAGGATTTGGTATCATATTGAGACTGAACCTCTTGTATCTTTATATCTCCCCATGTTTAATTGTTATGTGTATTCTATTTTAAATATTTTATTAAAATCACATTTGTGAGACAATACTCTCATAGTTATCTTTAATAAGTGTTTTAAAACCATTTTATTATGTGATTAGATTTTTTATAAATTTAATGTTTTTGTTAAATATTGCTAACTATAATGTGATTGAACCATTGAAAAATATTTCAGAAACATTAAATTATATTATTCTACTATTTTAGTTAACTTGAATAATTTTTTATATTGGTGTATTTTTTAAAATTTTGTTTAAAAATAAATTTTATAGGAACCAGAATTCCCTACCTTCTAGAGTTTTCCACCAGGACTAACAAAACATTCCTTAAAAGACATTGGAATAGTTTTAGGTTTCATCATTATAGAACATCATTAATGTTTCATCATCTATTAACCATCTTCTAAACATCATTAAACTATATTGAATAACTTTAAAGTCACCTTGTGTTCCACCAGCATCTACTGATATGATGCTACCACTAGTTATAATAGGTCGAAACATATAAGTTTTTCTATATTCCTTTTAGTTAACTAAATTCGAAAATGAAAGAAAAATTACATTCCATAAAGTCACAAATTTAAAAGAAAATTTTCATTGAAAACATGGAAACCACCATTACTTATAAAAAAATGTTTTTATTTCATTCCACCGCAAATAAATGTATCAATACCAAATATTGATCTCTCCAGTCCACTACGGTATAATTTTTCTTCATAAAATTCTTATCTAGAATATGGGTAAAATTATAATATGGGTTTCAAGTATAGTAAATCCTATATAACTCAATAAATTCAACTTCTAGAATCTAACTAAAAAACAATTGTAATAGATTAAATAAGAGAATCTATGAAATGGATTATCTTAGAATATGCTAGGAAATGTTTTTGTTAATAGAGAGATAAATTCTATTAAGTGATACCCTTTCAAAACCAACATAACATTTCCCTATTGCATTTTTCTTTGGTTATAGAGATTCTATCTCCCATGATTAATTTTTGTGAAAATAATATAATTTTGTTATGTATAACTACTTCTTTTTGGTGTCTCTCATATGAGAGGCCCTTTTGAATATCTTTTGTAAACCACTATCACATTGAATAATGTAAATAACATTAAATACAAAAGCCTCTATACTAGGAATATAATTACGGAAAATATCTCTATTTCATTTTATATCTATTTCCTTTCTTGAATATAAAATTCTATAACATCACCTTGCATTACTTTGTCCTGAGCTTCATCAAACATAAAAAACACTATTGGATCTTCCATTATCCTCTCTTCAAGACTCCCCAGGCCTAACATATATTTAGGAACTTGTGTCCATCCAAAACATTTTTATAGTTCAACATGAATTTGGAAAGCTATTACATTACTCAAAAAATAATTTTCAGCAATGTTTTATAATTTCCACAATACCTTATCATTGAAGATAACATTTCAAAATCGGTTGACATTACATATGTCATTTTCTAATGTCCATTTCTAATGAGTTCATCATTGTATAATGTAAATAAACATGATTTCGAATTAACATAGAGTTTTTCATAGTCATTTGAATCAACATAGACATAATATAATATTATAAAAGTATTAATTTTGTTTAATTATATTAACTTATGGTTCCACAACTGATATGGAATCTTCGACCCCATTGATGGGAATGGAATCATGTCTTTAAGATACACTAGAAAATTAATTTCTTATATAAAATATTGTTACTAAATTTTTCAGTACACAAACGTTTTTTCACACCACATCGTTCAACAAATGATTCACTTTATGTTCATTTCTATTTTACTTAGGATTCCCATGTACAATATTCATATATATGATCCTTTTCTTCATGGAGATATTCTAGAAACCATTACTATTTCATTCACCAATATTATATGACATTATGAATTTCAACATAATCTTAGTGCCTTTATCTATTATAAACCCCCATAAAACTAACAAATTAAACATCTCAAATTTTTGATTAATAAATTTATGCTCCATGTTTTCTATTTTATCATCTATGAATCTCATGATTTATAATGATTGACCATGAGAACTGAGTAGTGATGTAACTTGATGAAATTTTATAAAATCATCCAATATAAATACAATGTGTTTGGTAAATTTTATTATAATGTAACTGATTCTAGTATCCCTTACCATTTATATTTTGGGGTAATGGAGGTACCTGGATGAGGCTGTGAGGTAGTTTGGAGAGTTTATGTGAAACTTTTTGGGGAGAGACTACTAAAAAAGAAATTGTTATGGTGTGGAGGTATGATCTACACCATGGTGATCATGGATGAATTGATGTGGATCTAGTTATGGTGTAGTGGATTTCGGTATGCATTTAAAGGATACTTCCATATTGGGGGGTAGCTGTGACATGGACTGTATGTTAGAGGGTGGTACCTTTAAGGGTGGAGGGGTTCTTGTGGTGTGGTTCTTATGTCTACTCCATAACAACCATATCCATTTTTATATGATGTTTCCAAGATTCTCAAAAACACATTTGACTAGGGTGGATGTAGTATGGTCCCCCAAGTTCTTCTATTAAACTAACCAAGTCACCGAGCATTTCATTATGGTCCATGAGGCTGCACCATGGTCTTCTAGTTTTCAAGTTGTATATAAATATCACAAGACCCTTGACCAATATTATTTTACACTACTTCAACTTGAACCCATGTTGACCAAGATATTGGGTTTTATATTTATTTTAAGTCCTCAATGATAGTGACTAATTCCCAATTTAAAAGTATTTATTTAAGGTTATCTATGGTGATTTCAACGTCATCCCTCTTCCATGTTCTCTTCATTTAATCTTGTTTCCTATTGTTTCACCTCACCATGATTTGTCGTTTTATCTTCATTTTCCTTATATTCATTCTCATATGGTTTTATGGTGTCATTATGGAATAATGTTTTTGGGATATCATAGTTCCTCATGGGTGAGTTTATTTTGGATTAAAACTAGTGTTTTGATCACTTGCAAAGAATGTTTATGCTTTTGAGGTAGGGTAATCATTGTTTTTCCTTTTAATCATCTTGAAATAAAAATTATATAATTTTTTAAATAAATAAATTCATTTTAGTGGTCACAAATTGTTTCATTCTACCAAGATAATGTTTTTTCCAGTGGATTTTATAGATTGTGTGATCTATTAGATATTCTTTATTAAAAGGATTTTGATGCTATGGTTCAAAATGATTTTGAAGGAAAATGTTAATGAACATAAATCTTGAATTAATTTAATTAATTAGGTAATGAATTTAACGAAGAGGCATTTTTATAATTTGGTGTTCTTATAATTTGATGTTATTTAAATTAATAAAAGTTTCATGATTAATTGAATGTGATCTTCTATGTTTTCATGGAATTAAATAAAATGTGAAGAATGATAGTGATTTTTGAGAATTTGAAATAAATAAATCGATGTCAAATTAGAATTATACATCTATAGGTTTGTTAAAACAAAAATTACTACTAATATCATGATTAATTTTGTTTATTTTTGTATATTTTGATGCATGTTGTTTAACATAGATCGATGTTGTGAATAATTAATAGATTAATTAAACATGTAATAAGAACAAGTTGTTAAAAATAAATCTTTATGGTAGTATGTTCTCATTTTATTATCATGTTTTCATGCCTTTTGTTTTCGATTCATGATAGATCGTTTGTGTGAAAAGGATGAAGTCATATTTTTTTGCCCTATTTTTTTGATTGATTATCCTTATTACTTACTACCTTTTTATGTGATATAGATATGAGTTTGAATATATGATATGATAATGCGATGGCTGAACCTTGTATAGAATATGAAATATAGTGTGGGGAGGCCTAACTAGTGTGGCAGTAGTTGATTCTTATGTTGGGAACATGCATCAGGATATTCAAGTGTGTGTCATGGATTCTGTTAAAGATTATAGAACTAGTTAAAGTAAGCCATACCCATTGATGAGATAAATGTTTAGGCTTTATGTGAATGAATATTTTTAATGACTGATGGTTGTGATTCTCAATTTATCAGGATTATTTTCTAAATAAATGAGGAATCAATATGTGCTTGTTTGCATGATTCCTCTTATGGGTATATTAGGATGGTTTACCTAATGTATATGTGATATTGTCTATTTCATGCATGTATTTTAATGTGTTTTGATAAATTAATTCATGTATATAAATGTATAATATTTCCAATTTTGTAATGTATTTACTTTCTTTATGTTTTGTGGCAAGAAAAGATATATTTATGAAAATGCTTAAAATAGAGGATAAAAAATTATCATCCACACACTTCGCGCCTCAATCTTCCCTAACAGAACGACACTGGAATTTTCATGTCGAAGCAAAGCTACAAATTCGGGATTAGAGCACCTACACGACATGTACCATTAGTACATGATGTGTAATTCCATATTATGACTAGCTTCCAACCTCATATAACATTAAATGGAGACAATACATGTTGTGAATGACTAGTACACATCATGTACCTGTAGTAAACGAACTGAAGAAAGATAAGGTTCCAAATTAATTAACGATATTTGTGCAAGAGTCACGCGGACATAGAGGAAAACATAGACCATGATTACATGATGTGTACCTTCAGTACACCTCGTGAAGAAATCCAAATAGTCAAAGTATCATACATGGATTTGATACGTTAGAGGAGAAACTAGATCTGAGGTACATGAAGAGTACCACAAGCACATGTTATGACTAGGGCGACACATAGAGAAAATTCAGGGACATAAGGTTGTTTGTTTTTATGAGAAATTTAATATAGAAGAACACCATCAGTGCACCATTTTGTGCATTCTGGAAGGAGAAACACCATGGGGCATCGGCGGAGGATGCGCCCCCATGCTTCACCCGCTTCTATCATATTTTCATTTCAATATCGTTCTGCTCCCACTTGTGGTTAGCATGAATGACTGATTTCATTGTGCAGGTTCATGAGTGATGATGGAGATTTGAATGTATGGTATTTTATAATTAATGAAATTAATTTTGGAATTTCATATTTTTTCTTCAATTCTATCCACATTCCTAATTATTCATACAAGAACATTGTGATTGGGGTTCATGATTGGGTTCAAATTTAAATCTGTGATCATGACCATTTTCTAGACTGAATACATTTGATTAATATGTGATCTAGGGATTGGACATCCTCCATGAACATCGGGACTATCTATTTTCAATGTTTAAACCTGGTTTCAGGTTACCCATTTATTGAAATATGAAGTAACAGATCATGATAATATGAGAGATTTGGATGTAGAGTTTTTATCATGACCATCAAACTCACTGTGACACAATTCCAACAACTACATAATTGTAAATTAATTATCATATACCTTATCAACCCATAAACCTGGATCCATTGCTTCCCAACACATTTTAAATATTTTCATCCACAACATCCTTCACAACTCCATGGATCGATAGATTAGATTCTATATCTATAACTAGAAATTTTTTTAGGATTATATTATTTAATTAATATTTTCTCCAACCCTGTCTATGTGGGTTCAACCTCAGGCACGCATTTCTTATACAGCTCTGTAGTTAATTTATCTGTGTATTTCATTTTTTAATTTTAGAAATTTTGTATCCAAGAAAGAATTAAGGATGCCCATAAGGATATAGTCATTCATTATTTGAATTAATAATATTTAATAAATATCCTCACCCATGTTGTTGGTGTTATACAAATGAAAAAATCGATATTAATCTTTTGAAACCATAGACTCTGGTTGTATTAGTCCCGGAGGTCATAGACTAGTATGAAGGATAATGTTTTTTAATCTCAAATAATGTTGATTGTTAATTATTAATAATAAAATGATTAACATAAAATTAGTTTTTTCATGAAAATTAATTAATTTAATAGAGATCCTTAAATTTTGACTGTGTTCAAAGGATTTATTATTCTCAGTAGTAGTAGCTGAGAGTCCTATTGATGTTAGCTATAGTTGAGCCAAAGAATAAGTAATAATATTAATATGGTTTTGAGAAATATTATATCATGTATATTATATGATTTCATATGATTCCCTACCCTATCAGTTCTGATGACTGAAAAACATTGGACTCTGAAAATTTTTTCCATATATTCCCTAAAGGATAATGGATTGTTAATTACCTCCTCTGGTTATGCTATCTTATATTGGTTGTTCATAAGTTGGTATTGATAGTGGTTAGTTTTCCTATATATATGAATGTAGAGGGATGCAATGGATTGTTGTTATTTCACACACATGTATCTCTATATATAGTATCTTAAGGATTATTATTAGTATGATGTGTATATGTTGTGATTTTTTGAGGTACCATACACGATGCATGTGTTCTGATAGCTTTATATACAATTATAGATATATAATGCACATCATAAAAGATCATGTGCCTCTTCTAAAAAACAAGGATTCTATATGGTGATGATATATAGTATTTTTAATGATTCCATGCACATTGAGAATGTTTTGCCACATAACCTATTTTTATTTATCCTCACATATTTTAGAGATTGATGGGTCTAAATATGAGATATTGGGTAAAAGTGGAAAACTCATGCCGTAGTGTTAGTGAGGAACCCTTTTATTTAAATTATATTATATGATCGTTTTTATGTGATACTTGGATAGATATATCCATCATGGGGAAACGATCATATTATACAAGCTTATCCAACAAGTTTGTTTCACTATTGTAAACAATGATTTTGCGTGATATATTTATCTTTTAAATGAGATGATTTAGAGAGGATCCTACTGAAGAAATTGTTAGGATCAATCTATGTATATAATTTTTTTCAGTTAAATTGGATAATGTTGATGGTTGGATAGGATATTACTTATTCATGGTTTTTAAGGATCTCTTTATGATTCTTGGGCACTATCGAGTTTACATTTTTGGTACTTGTAGTCTTCCTTTTTACTCCTTTAGAATTGTATGACATTTCTTGTATGATCTTTTAATTTATATTATATATGTCTGAAAAGATTTTTTTGATTATTTATATTTTACATATATATATATATATATCTGTGTGGCTATGGTCCTAGAGGGTATTGCCTCCAACTTGTATGCTTATTTTTTTCTATGTTCCAGTCGCCAACCCATCGCCTTATGGAGGTGGGACATGAGAAATGTCCATCTCCCTTCTCGCATTTATTGACCAAGATGGGTAATCAATGAAGGTGGTCAATATAGACTATTATCATAGGTTTTTGGTAGAGGATTTCATTTAGTTTGGAGTGAGTAATAAGATATATGCTATGGGTTTTTAGGGATATAGTTTCAACTATGTTTAGTAATTGATTCAAACATAGGAGACTGGATAGGACACAAGTATTTGGTGTCCCCTGTGATCAGGAACACAATCCATTACGTTTAATAATCAGAATAAAATAAGAAATACTAGTTACAAGGAAGTTTATAATTTAGGGGTCATTCAACGTCATTCTTTGAACTTGTGTTTAAAATAGGTAGACCATGATATTGGTACAAATATTTTATTCATTAATTTGATAATCTTATGTATTCCATATTCTAGTTTTATGAGTCTAATCATGTATCTCGTCCTGGAATGACCATAGGCCTGCCTCAATCAGATTAGTGCTAATAATGATTAGTGGAAAGTGATAGCAGATAAACCTAGAGTATAGGTCAATACCAACCACACATGGTGGAGAAAATGTTAATATGTCAGGGATAGAGTCTACAAATGTTTGAGGGCTCAATATTAGATTCAATCATAGCATACATTTTATAAGAGGTTTTGATAACCATCATTTTCATCCATTATTTTATGGAGCATCAGGTTTTATTATATATGAAGATACATTATTGGACAATGATGAAGTGGTTATTATTAATAATAAAGGATCATAAGGAATCTGTAGTTTCACAGGATAATTTATGAGACATATTTGAGTAGAGTTTCATTCTTCAACCAAAATATCCACTAAATTTTAGAAACTTATTACCCTTCATCCGCATACCTACACTGTGAGATAGATTAATACCCATTTCAAGACCCTTATCCAATATTCATAGAAAATATTTCTGATTAGGAGGTTAAGGGGATGTATTTTTAAGAGTAATTATATATATACATCCAACCATAGTCCACCACATTCATATTATGGATGTATAATGAGATGATAGAGAGAGTAGGGATTATTGAGAGGATTTAATCCATAATTGAGTATTCATGAGATGTGATGCATCAATATTTCACATGAAGAAGAGTTTTTATGTAGGGTACCCAATATACAAGATATAAGTGTTTTTGGTCATCCATGGTTTAGCCACTGCCCTCATCATCTTATTTATTTTAGGGTATGATCTCAGAAATTTATGCTAACGTATTTGATGAATAATTTTTTTTACAGAGGTTGTGTAGATTCATGGTTAGAGTTATTCGTATTTATTATAAGTCATCATGTTGTAGGTATTTCTATTTCTGTTATTTCATTGATGTAGTTTTAGCTAAGGGAGTAGATGATGGGTGTCCTATTCTCTATAAGAATAGAGGAGATGGGGTGGGAAGTGGATCAACCTGAGATTCTCCCAATCCTCAAATCATAGAGTGTGGACATAGATATGGATATAAAAAGTGGAAGACATTCTGGGGAGTAGTTTTTGTCCATCATCATGCTTTAGTGTATCCATCGTCGGTCTATCCAAATGTCATTTGAGATACTCTTTGATTTTTATTCTACTAGGGTGAATGTTTTTTTATTCAGGATGGTAAAACTCTTTTCTATCTCCTACCCTTATACATTTAATAAAAATTGAGGTAGAGCGGATTGATTTCCCATGTTTTTAATATTTCTAGTTAGTGTTCGACAAGAATTATATATAGTATGTGGCGACTATGAGATTGTATTGTGAAATAACCACTCATTAATATGTTTCATATGTTTACAGATATAGCCATATGAAATCACCATTTGCATGGGTTTATTTATTTATTTTTGGCTATTGTGTATTTCTTCAAGAGATATGGTGTGTTCAATGATGCTAATGGAAGTAATGCTATGATTATTGGTGTGTGAGATGCATGAATGGTTCATAGTCATGTTCTATCTTTATCATAATTATGGTTGAGATGATATTGTGTTCATCTATTGTCCAACCCTCAGAGATTTCTAGGTTTGTAAAATTGTACCCTGATTTAATTCTAGAAGTGGTTATAGAGTTATCCTCTCGATGAGAGATCACATTTGGGATTCAGGTAACATTGGGAGTCTCCCATATCCATTTCACTATATAAGATGGAGCATTATAAATTGAAAGATATTTGGGTCCAGCTCAATGATCCACTTTAATGAGGATTTATATAGCCAGGTGTCTCGCCTTGGGTTGTTCTTATTTTTTCGTAAAGAAGTTTTATTTTAGTTTAATGCTCATTATTGATTATCATCTCTTGAACCAATTAATATTAAAGATCCTCAATCAAGTGTACATGTGGACTTATGAGTTATTTGATCAACTAAAATTTGATGGTTGTGTGGCAAGAAATGATTTTTAGTCAAGATAACATCAAATGTGGTTGAAATATGTGGATATTCCAAAATCCACATTTCAATATCACTATGTGAATTATATGTTCATTTTTATATTATTAGATATGACAAACAATAAATCCATGATAATGGGGTTGATGAAATAAGTTATATTAGTTTCACTATATTAGTACATTTTGGTTTTCATTAATGATATCATAATGTACTCTGCCTCTAGGGAGGACTATACAGAGTATCTGCATTCCATTTTGGTGGTTCTTCACAAACAGTACCTATTCAGGAAGCATTAAAAGTGTGAGTTATGGAATCATGAAATTCATTTCATGGGGAATGTGGTATCCCAATGGGAAGTGGTTTTGGATCCTTTAAATATATAGGCAGTTGTTTCATGGTAATACCCTATGATGTGGTAGAGGTTACTAGCTCCCATGGTATTGTAGGTTATTGCATGATTGTCATTTTCAATTTCTCTTCTGTCATAATTCCTATAATATCCCTAAATATAGTGGATTGGGTTTCCGTATGGACATTCCATTTTCATTAAGAGTTTTACTAACTATGTGATAGTTGTTTCAATGTTTATATCCTTTGTTTGTCAGTAGGGGAGTTTAGTTTTATTTTTTCTCTGATTCATTGTCTCTGGCTTTTTCCTGTTATGATGTAGTAGATATTGGTTTTTTATTATGGGTTTCTTCTATAATGTCCCTATGAGTTTAATTATTCCATTCATTATATCTAGTTTAAAATAGATAGATTTTCCTTGGAAAAATTCACTTCTGTGTAGTAGGTAGATGAATACTAGTGGGAGGATTCTAAGGTGGATGTCTATTGAGACTGAGTTGTTTTTGGTAATGCTCAATATTGTTGGTATGATTATTGAAAACACTGAGTGTTATTGTAGGGGAGTATTTTCATTCCTTTGGTGATGTTTGAGATTGTTCTCCATGATATCCAAATCATACACTTTTTTTGTATTTCCTGGTGTGAGAAAGATATAACATGATTTGAGATTTCAGTTTTGAATTCCTAGGATGAATTGTGTAGTTATCGAGTTTTTTTCTTTATGATTAGTCCATTAAAAGGAGAACGATGTGTATCTTGTTAATAATGGTTTTTCCCAGCTGTTAGATATTCCTCCGTGGAAGTATGGAATCATATGGATTATATTCATTGTCATTTTTCCTAGAGCATAAGGATACTATGATACTATATGGGTGATAGTGGATCATATGATTAAATAAAACAAATTAATAAAGATCTGGGAGTCAATCATTGTGTATTTTTTTGTTGAGGTTGTATATAGTGGATATTGTAATACTCTATAGGGTCCTATGGATAATCAACATAGATCATTGTCATTGTTTTACCTCTTTAATGTAGATAGTTCTCCAACATTATTTACACTATCAGTTATTCAATAAAAACAATTTTCTTCTATATAAAATGGTTAGATACAGATGAGAATACAAACACATGAGGACATGTTGTGTTCATATTCCTAGAATATTAGAGGTTTCTTAATGAGATACATGAACTTATTTATTTTTTATGAAAAATATAACTCTCACTCCCGCATTAGTAGGACACCTATGTTGATCCTAATTTTTTATACATATTTTATTAAATCATTTTCAAAAAAAATTACAAAATAAGGATCCAAAGGATTATTGTCTCTGGAATATTAGGACCATACCGAACATTAACAATATAAAACATAAACATTTATTTAATTCACTCTTATCGGGGTTCTTATTGGCCATTGAATTTTGCTTTTCACATGTATTCACCTGAGGATAAACATCAGAAATGGGTGATGTAAAATCCCTTTAAGAGGATAGATAAGAACATAAAACAAAATAACATGGGAAGAGAATAATTATTATCTTCCTTATAATTGAATCAAATGATAATCATGAGAGGAAATATTATGAAAACGCATGGAATATGGCCATTCTTAATAATGAAACATCATACCTCAACGGTCAACTACCACATAGATTTTTGAACAATGTTTGTTTCTTTTTTCATAGATATTTACCTCTAAATCATAATATTCATCAAGTTACACAATTAATTAGAAAAGTATATAATTTTTGGTTCTCTCCTCACATCATAACATTTATTTTTCACTATATAATTCAGGGCACACCTGTCACATCATAATATTTACATTATCATGCATTCCATGTAAAACTTACATCAATCATGAGAATAAAATAACCCCTTTAATGAAATGGGGTTTATTTCATAAATAATACATCCTTACAAATTGAGTTCACAAATTAAATATATAATAATATACATCATATATGAATCATCAAACTTGAGTGAAGAAGAAATAATATCTAAAAGTAAAATAATAATTTTTTAAAAAAGAAATGCCTTTTTGGAAAGCATTGTGCTTTTCATAAAATCATGTAAATAAAATTATATACTACAAAAGGTATGATAATAATGAAGAAAATATATTTAAGGAAAGTACTTACTGAAAATAGGTGAAAGATTTAAACCCCATAGAATGAGAGTTTGGTTGGAGAATTCCCATGGACATGGGTCTGAATTCCTTCTTCACATTAATATCCTATATAATCACATTATTTTTTTTAATTTAAAAATATACATCCCTTTTACATGAATTTTATTAATTATGGTTTCATTAAGTTAATTTATGTTCTTTTTTATGAGTTATAGAGGTCAATTTCATCATTTAGGAGCATTCATTATCATTGTTTTCATAATCAGATCTGTTGTATACATTAATAGATGCTTCTGTAAAATATGGATAAATATTTAGAATTGATATTATATGTTATTAAAGATATTACAGAAGTTTCTATGGTCTTATAAGTAATTTGGTTACATTTCATGTGGATGAATCATTAGAAAAAAAATAATGACGATCATTTTAGGTTCATTTTGGTGGTTTTTCGACCACACAGAACTCATCTTGTTATATCATTTTGTAATATATATATATGTTCAATATAAAAAATAATATCGGTTATAAGATTAAAATTAGATTCGTTTATCCAATATTTAATTATTTTATTAATAGACTTGAAGGTGTTAATGGATAATGAAAGTGCATCACCCATAATGTATGTAAATTGACACATCATTGGTGATGGTTTCTATTATAGAATAAATGATAGGTAGGGTGGAGTTTATTGATGGATAAATAATTTAAATGATAACATACTAATATATCAAACATAATAAAGTTATCCTTCCATTTGTATTATAAAAGGTGTGGATAAGAGAAAAAAGAAATGAAATTGAAATGAAATCAAAAGTAAAAGGAGTATTATTTCACAAGTTAAATATCGCCTCCATGTGAACCTCCATAAGGAAAGGGTTTTGGTCTTTTGATGAGACCAATAGCTCATAAAAATTTTACGGGGTCTTTGGGAGATTTTTGGGTATAATTTGGACAATTCACAAATCTTTTGATATGTGAGGAGAAGTGGGGTGAGGGTTGGTAATTATCTTGGTCAAGGTGGGGGATTTATCATTATTTAATTAATTAGTTTATTTTTCCTCAAGGTAAGAAATTGTGTTTATTAAAGAAAAAAATACAATAATTATATCATGGGAGTTCAAACCAATGGTTCTTACATTATCTATGACTCAATGAATAGTGTACTTATTTTATAATGTATACATACTGTAAATTGCCATATTCCACTATTCAAAAAAAGATCATGTATTTTTGAAAAGACCCTAAAATTCAAAGTAACCAATTTTGGACATGTATATTTTAAAATACTAAATTTTATGAAAATATTTTTCTCTATATTAGTAATTAAATATCTAATTAAAATATTCATTTATATGGGAAATACATATTTAAAAATTATAATTGATTTTATATCACTTAAAAATACATAATGTATTGTAAATTTATGATAAAATAATTAGACATAAAAATATTAATTTATGAATAGATTTTATGAAAACAAAATTTATTTGGAATTATTGAATCAATCATGAAATTTTAATTCAATTTTTACGATATATAAAACTATCAACACTTAATAAATATTTTTCAAAATATTTATTACTTATAATATGATGTAATTATATCATATTTTCACTTATAATATCCCCTAACTTTTTATACTTTCATGGTTGAAGATACTATTTGTTTTTCTATTTTACTATTCCAAAGGGATGTATTAATATTCCTAAGGATAAGTTACTATTTCATCGGTATTGGTCACATAACATCTAAAATACATACAATTTTTTAATTCATCAATTATAATTTTATTGTTATGATCTATATGTGACTATATGTCATAATGAAATTAATACAGAAAGTGGAAATTGTTATTGAAGATTTTTTAGGTCATTACATTCTTCCCCCTATTGAAATTTTTCTGATGAAATTTCTTTCTTCAGAAACACGTGAGGGAACTTCTCTTACATCATGTCCTCCTGTAACCAAGTTGATTACTCATACTTATAGTTCATCCAAAATACTTTTACAAGGAGGGTTGTCCTGTTCTGTTGGACCTTAGCCCTCTTATCCAAAACATTTACTATCTTATCACAATAAGAAAAATTATCTTCGTTCAAAACCACATATGAGTTTAGTACCTATGAGAGATATGGTGTGTACGTTCTCTAGGATTATATGTGGAATAGATCAGGATCATTAAATATAATTGGTGAAAGTGCATGTTGATAGTCCATTGATCTTATGCGATCAAGGGTCTAAAAGAGTTCAATGTAACTTAGGCATAGATTCACTTCATTTACGGCATTAACCTTATTTCGCAACTCCATATATTTCCTTTATGTATCCTTAATATTATCTTAGATATGTAGTTAGTAAATAATTTGGGATAGGTTGGGGTATTCCCTACTGTTATGATTCATGAGTCCACCCTTTTTATATCCATGAATATAGGGTCTTTCTTAATCCGTAACATGTATTGGGTATCAGGTTATTTTATACTAAGATCATAATCTACCATGTTTTTCATTCCAGTATGATAGTGAATATATCAGAAATAGACTTTGGTTTTCTCTAACCATCTCATTTGATGCATGTTGAGATCCATTTGTGTGAATATATACATTAGGCACTTATGATCGGTATATATTTCAACCTTCTCACCATAAGGGTACATCTGTAATATTTTTAAGGAAAAATCCCAGTTACAAGCTCTATATCATACATTGAGTTTTTTATCTCATGGATCTTAAACTATCATATAGAATATTCTAACACATTATCATTTATAATTACTACACAACCAAATACATTCTTGTATGAATCACTATATATTATAAGAAATTATCCTCTTTTCAGTAATGTGGGTATAAGTGTAGTTATCAGTATCTTCTTTATCTCCTTTATTCATTCCTCACATTCTTCCATATAGACATAATCTATCCCCTTTCACAGTCAACATATTTAGTGGGAATGAAAATCCAGATAAATTTCTCACAAAATGTCGATAGTACCTTGGTATGCTAAAAAACGCAAAGTTTTATGGCATTAGAGGATCTATGTCATTCCTCAATGGCCTTTCATTTTCCCAGATCCACAAAAATTCCCACACATGTGATCACATGTCCCATGATTGTAGCCCGCTACATCAAAAAGATACACTTAATGAATTGGTATTTCAAATTATACTTTCTTATGGTTTCCAAAAAAATCCATAGACTTCATCATGTTTCTCCTTTATCTAAGATTATAATATAATATCATTGATAATCACAACCAAAAATTTGTTGATGTATTTTATAAAGAATTTATTCATAAAATCCATGAAGATTACAGGGGCATTAGTAAGTCTTAAAGGCATCACCAAATACTCATAGTTCCAATACCTTTTTAAAAAGAAAATATTCGGAATATCATCACTCTTCACGTTCGGCTAATGATACGAAAAACGATGATCCACCTTTTAGATGTACTGATATCCTCATAAGATATAAAAAATCGTCAATCCTTGGATGATGATACATGTTCTGTATAGAGATCTTGTTGAGTTCCCTACAATCGATACAGATGAAAATAGATCCATCAATTTTCATGAAAAATACTATTGCCTCACCCCATGGTGATGTAATATGGTGTGTGAACCCTTTTTCCAAATTCTCTAATAGCTTCTCATTTGAATCCTCCAGTTCGATAGGATCCATCTGATTGGGACACATTGAGATTGGAGTTTCTCTAGGTATGAATTATATTTGTAAATCTATTTCATGATCTGGGTGGAGTCTGAGAAAATATTTAAGAAATATTTCACTATATTACCTCAAGATGTTAATTTTCCCTAGGTTGATAATATACATTGAATCAACTATTTGAGTTAGTAATTCAAATTATTATAGAATCAACTCCCACATCATTAAAGGATTTGAAAAATGAGATTCATGATATTCCTTGAATTTTTAGTGGATCATATGAATGTTCTGAATATGATAGTGTATCTACTTTCCCTGAAAATTGATATGTTACCTATATAATGAGATCCAATTTTCCCGAGTATAGCATCTAATTACAAAAATGGAATTATTAAAATATTCACTAGATGAATTTTCCCACATACACCAATATGAGAACAATATGACACTTGGGTTGTGATGATTGAACCAGCTTTTGTTTTTATATATACCTCTAATTTAACATTTTATAGATTTAATTAAATAGTCCCAGAAAACATACAAAATATTTGGAATGTGTAGAACCAACATGAAATAAGAATTATTTGACTCTTGAGAGAATAGGAATTGTACTTTGTAAAACATCATTCTCTTACTCCATTTATATAGTAGTGAAGGAATAATCCTTACAATTCTCTATTAGATTTAGTGTTTGTAGATGCTGATTATCCTCAAGGGATTGAGGTTTAGTTCACTGGCTTGCATAGTTCCCATGCTCCCAACTGTTGTAGCATTGGACCATGGGTGGTTCTCTCATTTCATCCACCCCATTTTTGTGATTCAACATGTCTTTTTGAAATTCATGAGCATGGTGGATTTATTTCCATTACTCGAAGAATTTCCTTCTCCCCTTGAGGCTATTTCCATGATGATTATTCTCACATTTTTTAAATGTGTGTGGTTGAGTTTTCGTTCCACCATTCTCAATAGATCCTCCAGCATGAAACTCCATCTTTAGTTTCTTATCAACATGGCCATCAGACCATTCTAAAAACTATATATCCAGTTTCAGATCACATATAAAAACTTCTTCATAACTCCAAAATCATCAAATGGAATGAAACATTAGAAGTATTGGTATTAAAAAACTAAATAAGATACCCATTTTTCTATCATTGTTGACAACAAAACCCGAAGAATACCTCTCAAGCCTAGTGTAATTTTCTTTGTAAGAGGAGAAAGATTCACCTTCCTTTTGCTTCAACCCTATAAATTATCTATCCATATTTTTTTACAGTTTAAGGTAAATATACATATTAAAAAATGTTATCTTAAACTATTCCCACTCCATAATTTAAATTTCATCTTTCATCTTGGTTTTATTAATCAAATCCCACCATTGATCTACCTCTCAATATAGATGATCAACACAAAGATTCACCTTCTCCAAATTAGAATAGTGAAGAACAAAAATAATTTTCTCCATTGAGTTAACAAATTGTTTTGCAACTAGTTAATCATAACATCCCCTAAACATCGTTGGCCAATTCTGCATAAATAAAATAGATAGCCAGATGATCCTTCTTAGGTTATGGTAGATGTTCCAAATTATTATTTATATTTTTCATTACATGATACAGATGGGTAAACATCACTATTAATGTTTGAACTCCACCTCCCAAATAATTGGTGATTTCATTTCAGTAATCATGGAATTATCCATCGTGTGTGTTGTTGGCTTGACTTTACTTGGTTCCCACTATTTTCTAAAATTTAAATGGATTGAACAAAAAATAATCCAACAAGTCATGAAAAAAAAATTGTTCCATTGTATACATATATCAATAGGAAAATCTTTTGGGATCCCTATGTTTAGTTTTTTCTAAATCAATGCTTCTTGGGTATTCACATATACATAGTCTTATACTAAGGTTTTTCTCTAGGGTTCCCTATCCTAAATTACCAAATAAACAAACAATCCTCTGATACCAACTATAGTATACCTTATTTTTCATACATATATTAATACTTTATTTTAATGACAAATAACATAAAATCATTTCACAGTTAGGATCCAAAAATTTAGTGACTCTAGAAAATTTTGAAAATATATATAATTTACTATATAAATCAATAAAAATTAATTCCTTATACTCTAGATTTTTATTTCCCATGAATTATCCATATTACATGTAATCAGTAGAGGTTATACATCATAAATGGTTGGGATAAAATCTCACTAAGAGAATACATAATAACATGAAAGAATATATAATGGGGTTAGAATAATCATTTTCATCATTATATAGGAATAGTTTTATATTCATGAGATGAATAATTTAAAAAAAGTCATCGAATGTGTCAATACATATAATTGAAACATCATGTCTTTGTGTTCATCTACCAAACATAATTGTGAACAAATCTAAATTCATCTTCCTATATATTTCACATTAAATCCTTAGATTTCTAACAATAAACAATTTATTAAAGAGCTATATAATTATGGGTGCACCTGTCAAATCAATAAATTTACATTGTGCAACACAATTCCAGGTGCACTCATCACATCATAACATTTACATTGCATGATATAAATCTGGGTGCACACATCACATCATAATATCTACATTATCATACATTCCACATAGAACGTATATGAATCATGAGGATAAAATATCCCAGGGAAAGAAATGGGGTTGATTTCATAAATAATATATTCATAACACTTGAGTTCCTAAATGAAATATGGAATAACATACTTGTTATACGAGTCATCAAACTTTAGTTAAGAATAAATAATCTCTAGAAGTAAGAGGTATGTTTTTTAAAAAGATGATTTATTCTAAAAACATTTAGTTTATCATAAACTCATGTAAAAACATTTATATCCAAGAAAATTTAGGATAATGATGATGAAGTGATATTTAAGGAATATACATACTGAATATAGGGTGAATGATGGAAACCCCCTAGAAAGAGAGTTGGGTTAGAGAATTCCCCTTACCTTGGGTCTAAATGACTTATTCGCTTTAATATACAATATAATAACATTATATTCATTAATTTAATAATAAAACCCATTATTTATATGAATTATATTCAATATGGTTTTATCATGTCCATTTCTGTGATATTTTATGAGTTATATTGTTTAATTTCATCATTTTGGAGCATTTAATTTCTTCGTTTTCATGATCGGTTCACTTGTATACATGAATGGAAGTTGATATAAAATTAAGATAAATATAAAAATATTTAATTATATGTTATTAATTATATTTTAGAGGTTTTAGTGGTACTATAAATAATTTTTTGTGTGTCATGTGGATGAATACTATGATAAAACTAAATATTGACTGTTTTAGGTTAATTTTAGTGGTTTTTTTACCACAATGAACTCGTTTTTTTATCATTTAGTAATATGTATATAAGTTAGTTGTAATAAAATTGGAAATTACATACACATAAATATTAATTTTCAAAGATTTAAGGGTCTTATGAATTGATTTGTATGTTTTAATGTAAAATGAACGTGCATCGCTTATGATGTCCATAAATTGATACATCATAGGCGATGATTTCATATTTAGAATAAAAGAGAGTAATTGAAGATTTTAATAATATATATTTGATTAACAAGATATCATACTAGTATATAAAACATTCTACAGTTTTCATTCCATTCAGATTATAGAAGTTGAGGATTTGGGAATATAGGAAATGAAATTTAAATGAAAATAAATGTTAAAGGAAGTGGATTTTAACTCTTAAATATATACTTCTTGATAACCTATTTTGGGAAAGGGTGTTTGTATTTTTATGAGACCAATACATCTTAGATGTGGGAGTGAGTATTGTGTACTGTTTTGGGTAGAATTTGGACAAAGCTCAATGATTGAGAGGTGTGAGGAGAAGAGGTGTGATGGGTGGTATTTATAGTGGAAGAGCGGGGTGTTCTCTCATTTTTTAATGCATTCCTTTATTATTTTCATCAAGAAAAGAAATCCTACTAATTCTTGATACTAAATATTGTAATTAGATATTGTTATTTCAAGAAAATGGTTCATACATCAATGATGAGTCAATGAATAGTGTATTTAATTTATAATGTATTTATACTCTAAATTACCGTATTTCACTATTCAAAAAAATTAATTTAATTCAAAATATCACTAAAATTAACCCTATCCATTTTATTAAATTTAAAAGTAAAAAATGAACCCCATTATATGAAAATAATTTTCTATATATTAGTAATTTAATTTTCAATTAAAATTATCATTTTACTGGGAAATACAAGTTTTAAAATTATAATTGATTTTATAACACATTAAAAAATTATATATGGTATCATAAGATTATATTAAAATTCGAAGACATAAAAATATTAATTAAATAATAAAATTTAGGAAAATATATTTTCTATTAAATTATTAAATTATTTATAAAATTGTAATTAACTATTTATAACTTATAAAAATACGAAGAATTAATTAATGTATTTTAAAATATTTACTTACTTATACTTTGATATTTTTATATCATATTTTCACTTATAAGATACATGGATTTTATTTATAAATTCATGTGTGAGGATATGATTCATTTGGAAAGTTCACTATTCATAAAGGTGATATTACTCTTCATAATGTCATGTTACTATTTCATCGGCTTTGGTTCCTTAACTTCTAAAAATGATTCATATTTCATTAGTTATTCTTTAATAATGTTTTTACTATAGTCCAAATGTGATTATTACATTACTTTATGTAGGTATAAACTCTATTGATAAAAGATTGGGTCGTTATAAAAATATTTGAATCATTGTAAGAATGAACTTTCCATTCTCCATTGTATATTATTGTGTCCCTAAGGGATTGAATTTTGGGGCCATAACTAGTATATAATATGAAATTAAGGGTGTATGTAATTCATGTAAAGAAGAAGAAATCATGGGATTTCCCTAATTCCAATTCTAATCATATAATGATAAATATTGAATTTAATATCGGGGATAATGTGTTCTTGAATGTGACTCCTCCGTGTGGGTTGAAATTATTTGGTCATGGGAGTAAGATTTCTACCCAGTTGTTAGGCATTTTGCGTTTTCGGATCATGTTGGAATTGTTTTGAATCAGATAGAACATACCTAATAAATGATCCTGAAACATGATTTTTTAAAATGTTGTATCTTTACAATTAGAATCATTATTAATCTTATATCATCATTGGGGTGAGATTAATGTTGATAATGATTTGACCATCAAGGGTAAGCATGTGGAGATCCCAGACCTTTAAGAGAAGGTGTTTCACAAGATTTCTATTCTCATTGTCAATATGTTCTAGTTTCATGGTGGAATATATGAGAGAACCATGGAAAATATGTTTCATATAAATTCTTATTACCCTATTATTGTTTAATATACTCTCTTTTTGTAAACATCATTGTGGTTGTTTAACTCCTTTAGTATTAAGAGGTTATATTTCATTAGTACATTTTGATTCATTTCCATCATTTTAGTGGTATATTTCCAGGGGAGATATGGTTTTTGATGTTGAATGGTTTCATGCATATTCTTTTAATGAGGATATTGAGCTCCAATAGTAGTGATATTATTTAGAGGCATCTCATAGTGTGGCTGTTTTGATGACCCATTTATCTATCTCTCAATATGGGTTTGGATATCGAATCTCAGGTATTAAAAAATTATAGATACATCTGATGTAATGTAATTTATGCTGGAATCCCATCCATTTATGAGTTAGGGGTTTTGGATATACTTTAAAGCGATTCTAATGATGTATGGAGGGTGTGTGATGAGATATGGACATCCAATCCAAAAAATGGAAGCGATATTGTCTGAATGTATGTTTTATGTTTTTTTGGTGTGGGTTTTGGAGATTTAGATCCAACTATGACATATGGGAGCTTAAGAGGAGTTTCATGGTTAATTACATATTAGGGGCAACTAAATTATGAACTATAGGTTGCGGTATAGTCCCTTACATGGAAGAGGGGTTCCTATAACATGGAGATTATAGTTACATTGTCACCCCCAAATAAATATTTATAAGATCTAGAATTGATTCATGGAATCATCTTTGAATGACGGTGTCAGCTAAATTTTTACTCATGTTTCACCATAGTACTCTCCACATCATCCATTACTACAGCATTGTCTATGAGATTGCGTCATACTCATAAAATTTTCAATATTCTAATAAGTACCCCAAGATGCAAAAGTCACATTAGTTTCCACACATTCCACACAATAATAGGGATAACTAATGAGTTTTTTAAAATTCATAAAATCCTATTATGATAGGTATTGGTCACTGGATTGTTGAGATTGATGTAAGGTGATCCAGGGTTTGTTCCACCTCTTTTGTCAAGAAGTTTATCCCTATTTGATCATGTTTCATCGTATTTCTTCTTCCCATGCATTAGCGTTTGATATCCACTATTATAATGTATTTTCAATTTTCGTTTCTTTTGAATTTATTTAATGAAAAAATTGTGATATTGTAGTTAATCCTGATATAGGTGACCCAAGATTTTTTATGTTGTTGTGTTTTGTGAAAAACAATTTTGGTTTTGAGGTTGTGGATTAATTTCTTCTATTTATTTACATGAAAACATAATGAAACATTGTATTATACATTTAAATGGAAATTTTATTAACCTAATAAATATTGAACCATGTTAATAAATAATTGTTTTTAAAAAATGCATCTTCTTTCTTTTTACGATGATAATAGAATGCCTCTAGATTTTATAGATACATTTTTATTTATGTTTTCATAATAATCGAGTTTATTATGTTATGTTTTAGCATTTTTTTTAGTGAAGTGGTAATGAACATAAATCTAAATTAATTAAAATAAATATCTTATGAATTTAATGAAGTTGAATGTTTTTAATCTATAGTTCCTGTAATTTTATGAAAACAATTAATTAATGTTTCATATTTAATTAATTATTATCATTTATGTGTTAATATAATTAATAAATAATGATAGTCATGATAATTATTTTTAATATAATGAATAATATCCTTATAGAATTAGAATGGTACTTATCTAGGTTATATGAAATCAAAATTAATGTTATGTACAATTTTAATTTTTCCTAGAAAGATATGTATTTATCGATTATGATTCATGTATTCGGAACCTTTGAATTATGAATTAGTTCATTCAGGATGGAAAAATAATTGGACATTGGAAATAATATATTTTTGGGTTCATGAGCGCTAGGTTTTTTGTACATTCTAGAAACCTTGTTTTTGGGAGTTGTAAGAGATTTTTTTGTCTAGAAAGGATAAATACCTTATTTTAGGGACACATTTCCTTGTTAATAAATCATGTTTCATACTTCTTAACAATTTTCTATGGAGAAGATATTTTCTATGTGATATGAGATTTGGATGGTTAATCTTTAGCTTATTGATGATATATAGGGTGGTGTGTCCCAAATGATGTGGAAACAATTGGCACTTATGATGGGGCGATTCATCGAGATTTGTATATGGGTGTCAGGGATGACCCAAGAAATTATATAATTGGTTCAATATATTTTTAAACAATTATGTTATAATGTTTTAAGTTTCATGTGAATGAATCAATTTAATGGATAATGGATTTTTTTCATTTATTATCTATATTAATTTCCCCAATACGTTTGGGAGATGGATATCCAATTTTTCATTTTCCATCTTATTAGTATATTATGATGGCTTTCTCTAATTATATAGTTTTTGAAATGAAATAATTCTTAAAAATGAATTAAACCACAGAGTTGGTGTGGTGAGAATGAAAACCTAAATGCTGATCTAGAGAATCTATGCCCTCAGTTTTGATTATTCCCAGAGGGAATCGACTTCCCTTGATAAATTATAATGCATGATATGGAAGAATATTTTTAGTTAACTGATAACTAATTAAATAATTAAAATATGGTAAATATTTAAATAAAAATATTTTAATTTAATTTATCCCCTTAAAATTTTTATATGGTTATATGAATTGCAACTTTTAACAGTTGATGTCGGGAGTCTGTGTTATATTGGTGGTAGTTGAGTCTAAGAATATGATATACACATACTTTGGTTGTAATATATATTATATCCATTATATTATGTGATTTAATGGGTTACCCCACCCATGCTGGTCTAGGAAATTAAGACTTAGTAGATTCTCTAAAGTTGTCTTCCCCAATATCCCAATGGGAGGAGTTATAGCTGACTAACCCCTCTACCTATGTTCTCTTATATTGATAGTTCATGTTCTCATTTTCACAAAGGTTATTTTCCATTTGTATATATTTTTTGAGGTTTTTTTATCATCTGTATATTTCCAACAAATGTATCTTTGTATATAGTACCCAAAGGATTACACATTGTATAATTTTTAATTGATTGGATGGATTGAGGTACCTTACTCAGTGTGTGGGTTATTTTGGCCTGAGGTACAATATCCAATGTATGATACACATCATATGGGCTATGGTGGATCCCAAACACCACATAGTAACTATATAAATATTTTATGTCGGATGATTTGATTATTTTATGTGCATGGTGCATGTTGTGATATGAATATCACATGTGTTTGTGGGATGTCTTATTTAAGAGAGTGAATTGTCAGGATATGTGAATGTGTGAATGAGTGACAAACCATTGGGGAAGTGATAACATGGAACCACTGTGGATATAATATGCACACATTTATGTGATATAGGGATAAAGATATCCATGGCTGAACTAGAAATATAGAATATATTTTTAAATGATGAGTAAGTTTCACAATTGTTTATTTTGATTTATAAATATTTCTTTATCCTTTATAATAGAGTACCCGGGGAGGATATTTTGTTTATATTGTTAATATCACCCCATGATTATATATAATATTTTCATGCCAATAATAGAATGTATAATAATGTGATGGATAATACATTCTCATGGTTTTTTCAGAGAATTTTTGGGTATTTATAGACCCTATCAAGTTTATATTTTGTGTGCTCATTGTCCTCGTTTATGTTATTTTAGAACTATATGACATTACATGAAGGTAGTTTTGATTTATTCTATATAAATCTAAGAATATATTCATTAATATACCAATATTATTTCATTATTAAATATGTTATATTGGAGGGTAATTCCTCCCAATAATATATATATTATAACATCGATGGTAGCCTCCATCCTCTGACCCACTTGTTGCAGGACTCAGGTAGTCACCATCTCCCTTAACTCATTGTCAGTCCAGAAGAGGTACTCTTTTAGTGGAGTGGGTCATGACATGTAGTGACTGCAAAAACAAACAACTGTTAACAATTATATATAATTGAAAATTTAAAAGAACCTTTAAAAGACAAATAAATGAAAAATTAATGAAAAATTAATTATTTTGTAAAATAATTAAATGGATTTAATTAATATAAGAATATTATAATGATTATAGAGATAATGACTTATGAATTTCTTATTTTTGATAAATTTTTATTTCTTAAGAGTGGTAGAAATAAAATGACATAATTAAAATGAAGGAATTATTGATAAAATAAAATTTTAAACAAATAAATGATCTCACTATATTGAATGACAATTTAATTATAATTTGATAACCAATCATTTCTTATTTGTAATCCTTGGTTTTAATATTTCTTATATGTTTTTATATAGAAGGTAATTTTTTCATATTGGATGTATAAATATTCCAAAAATTATATATATATATATATATATAATAAATTTCTGTAATTTAAATTTTATTACATGGTATTTGAAAACCAATATATTAATTTTTATAGATAAAAATATTTCCTTCAATAAAAATGGTTTTTGGGAATTTTAAAAAAGTTATTTTAAAATTGTTTTTATCAATTTCAGAAATTGAAACCAGTAAAATGAATTTTATATTATTAATCAATGTGAAACAATTATCAAATTGGTTCAATTTAATTTATATAAATAATAATAATTTAACGAGCTAAATGTTAGTTACCATGTTTATGGTAGATGGGATTTTCTGAAGAACTATTTTTCTCCCTAAACGAAGGGTATTTTTTATAATAAATTTAATTGATGAAATATGATATAAAATTTAGTTAATATGTAATATTTTATAATATAATCTATTATATTTAACCTCATTTTATTATTAATATATATAAAATAATATTACGAATTCTTTATGTTTAAAAAAGTCATTTCTCTATAAATATAATTGTTTCATTATGTTAAATTTTTTAATTTAAAGTTGAGTATATAAATTTAATAATATAAATTTGATAAAATAAAATCATTTTTGGATCCTTCATCTGAAAAATACCATTTTGTAGTTATTTCATGTTTTTTGAAACAATTGATTATTTTAAATAGTAAATATAATATATTTTAAAATATTTTAAATTTTATGACATCCCCATGATATAAACATGACATCAAAATTTATGAAATATTCTCTCTAATAAAAATTAATTTTACTATAATGATAATTCATATAAATAAAATAATATGAATTTACAAATCAATGATAGAAATTTTAAAAAATTTGCACTATTTTATTAAAATTAAAAAACATTTTTTATCTTACCATTATTAATGTATTCACATGTCTCTATTTAGATTTATGTTACTTTTAATGTAAAATAGCCCATATTTTTTAAATATTAATCCAAAAAAATTCATCAAAATTAATACAATTCATATTTGATAACCTAAATAATAAAATAATCATTACATTATTAAAACGTGACCCCTACCTCACCATTAAGATGACCCTTCATCCAAAAAATATAAAAACCCCTAACAATTTGGTTTGTTATCTAATCCTAACCAAATTTTCCTCTATTATTTGTTTTATAGATTCTCGGTATATTTTTGTCCATGAAGAAGGTCTAAGCCCTTAAATATTAATAAACCCATGATGAGAATGGGTAATTCATCAATGTATGTACATAGTTCCTCACTAAAATGTTCAATTATGTCATCAACTCCTATCATTCTAAATATCTTTATACATTGTAGTATTATTTTATTAACAACAATATATTTATGATTAAATCATATTACTTTTGTATTAGTCTCTTCTCTAGATTATTTTTTAGTATAACATGTTCATGTTTTGGTCGGTTCAACCACATACATGAACAAAGTGATATTTTCTTGACCATTTCAATCATGAATGAGTATAATAAAATTAACACTAGTAATATATGATATTAGATAAAAATTTATTTTTTAAACATAGTTTAGTAGGGGTGGTATAAAAATTCATTTTCATTATAATGTAACTTATAGTTATCCATAAATTCCCCAAACATGCATGTCATGGATATAAATATAAATGAATATACCTATTATTTCTATTAAATTAATATAGTACTTCAGGAATCATTGAAAAAAATACACTACCTTGAATAATTTGGTTATAAGGAATATATTATTATTGAATGGGGTAAACATTACTCTTTCAAAATATTTATGAAAATTACTAATAACTATCTAATATGTATGTATGAAATTAAAATTATAAGAGTATAAAAGGTAATATAATTGAGTAATGTTTGGAAATATTTTATTAAGATTATTATTTTTATTATATAGTTGTTTAAATAACATTCTCAGATATCAGGAGTGATGGTAAGGGATTATTTTCTTAGTTTTCATTCTTTGAGATCTGTTCAATATTTATTAACATATATAATTATGTGGTTGTATATAATCTCAATAGTTTATTTTACTATATTTCTTATCTCATATTTTATATTTTAATAGAATTAGATTTTTCTTCTTAAAAATAATTGTTTTCAAATATTACCAAACCCATAAGGATTTATTTTCAATTCAAAATTTAAATTTATTTATTTTTTGACTAAAATATATTCTATAAAAATTTAGTGTAATTTATCTCTACCACCTTTGATATTTTGTCCTTACACTAAAATTATGTGGTTTTCTAATGACTTTGTTCCATATCAGATCCATTTGGTAAAAAATTAAACTAAAGGGTTTATTGAAAATGTATCCATCCTTATATGTTCATTTGGGGTGGTAATATTTACCCTCCACGTCCTTGTCCAGAATATAATCTTATGGATGTTGTTATATATATTTTATTGAATGATTAAGTTAATTTTATATTGTAATTTTATTTTATTTACAAAAGTTTGAATTTTTATTTTTAATAATTTCTACCTGAGCCATTGTTTTATATTTAATAAAATTGTGTGTTATGAATCCTTTTTTACAAATATGGAAAACACACATATTATAAAAAATTTATACAATTATTTTTAATGAAAAATACTTTTAATGTTTTTATAGTTTAATAAAAGAAACTATTATTCCATATTATATTGAAAATAACTTTTAAAAATTTATTGAATATAAATAATATACATTTTTATAGTAAATGATATTCAATATTAAATATTTAAATTAATTTTGTTTCTATATAAAAATACATTAATGTTTCTTATCCATCAATGTAGAGATTCACTATTAATAACATTCATCTTGTTTACATGTATCGATTATTATAACTTTTTAAATATTTTTTAATGAAACCAGTTTCATTTTCATTAGTTAAATATGTTTTTTAGAAATTATTAATGTTTTAATGTTTCTATGGAAAAAAATATTTATAGATTCCCAGTTTATGATGGGGGTATGATATATTAATATAATTCATTAGGTGAATCTATATATCTCATGACATAAAAATGTTATGTTTGTCCCTTATTGATATGTTTATAATGTTAAGCATGGACCTTATTAATATGTACAATGTCATGTATAAACTATATTTATATGGTCACAATGATAAATATGGACCTCATTAATATTTTATCTTATTTTAGAATCACTTATGTTTATGATTGTACAACAATAATTTGATATCCTACATTACAAATGCCTTTTACCCCATGCGACAATATCCAAATGTCATGATATATATTTTATGATTCCATAAGGACACTTTCATCGAAAAATAATTTAATTCTATGATATTTTCAATATGATATTTCTCTCATGCCCATGTTCATATCATATTATTATATAGTTAATTTATCACACTTTTATGACTCATTTATCATGTTATAATGAAACACTTATGCTATTATTAATATTTTATAATATATTTTTTCTTTGGTGTGACTTCATTATATTATGTTCATATATCATGATATTTATCTCAATGAAACTTGTCACATTTATGTTCACTTAT
This sequence comes from Viscum album, assembly GCA_963277665.1. Classification (NCBI taxonomy): domain Eukaryota; kingdom Viridiplantae; phylum Streptophyta; class Magnoliopsida; order Santalales; family Viscaceae; genus Viscum; species Viscum album. Next base: position 933,717,384 of record OY728140.1, read on the forward strand.
AATACTTTGTTGATATAAATTATTTTTAACCCCAGTGAACATAAAATTATAACCATCTATTACATTGTGATTCCTAATGAAATGAGGATTAATATTCTGTATGATATATCTAGAATGATAATGTGTATTGATAATTTTAGGGAAATTGTGGAATATTTATTAAGAATATCATGTATCAAAAATATAAATACATATAATAATTGGTATCTTTGATTGTATATTCTGTTTGAGATAAACTGTTAATTTTTTTAAATAATTTATAATCTAAATTCATTTTATGATATTGCTAAATCATATGGAATAAAATAATGTTTATAATTTTTTTTCAATACTCGATATGGGATTGTAGATCTAATTCATCTAATATGGTATCAGATTGTGGTTTATCTTTTTTGGTGATTGGTTTATGGGATATAAGATATTATAAATAAAATAAAATATATAAAACAAAAATATATGTTGGATAAATGTAAGATTTAATAGGATGAAATGGTAGTATCATAATTTAGGACATATTATGTTTGATTTCCAATATAATATATCTCTATACTCTAATTATTTATTTTAAGACTGAAAATATCCAATTTGTTTTCAATTAAATGTATAAAATAATGAGGAACTATGATAACACCAAGTGTGATGAACAATTTTGTGTTTTTCCGGATGAAAAAAAATGAAATTTTATATAGAGTGATTAAAGTAAAAGAAATTCTATAATTGTTTAGAAAAAATAAAATAAATGCTTTGATCTTATGAACACACTAATAATGATGTTGATTCAATCATGTATTAATGTTAAAATTAATTTATTGTTACTTCTAATACACTTTTAACTAATATATCGATTCCCAAAAACATGAATAAAAATTTTTGTTGTTAATTTCTTAAAGCATAATTTTTTTTATTTATTATCATTTGGAAGGTGAAGAAAACAATAAGTTCAATTCCTTAAGAATTTGAGAGTAGGGTAAGAAATCAACTTCATTGTATGGGTGAATTATAAGAAGGTATTTCCCAATATGTACTTTCCTAGAATAATTTATAATAAAATTGAAAAATAATTGACTGAGATAACGAAAATAGATGATTAATAAAATGATTCATAGCCAGAAAACATTATGAAAATCATTGATTTCACCTCAATTTTTTTTATTTTTCATATATTCATGATAATTAATTTTTATATTTTACAAAAATCAAGACTATCATATGGATTAACTATAATGGAAACTGGAAGTTTTGATGATGTTTTTTTGATGTGAAGATACAGTGGAATTAAAACACAAGCCTATCATTATACTCATGGATATGGTGATAAGGTAAGGGTAATAGATTTAAATGGAATATTTAATGATAAAAAACTATATTGGAAAGAAAATTCATCTTCTAAAATTCAAAAATTGTGGAATGAATATCTAAAAAACCCGTGGATAAAATAAGGAAATGTTTCCAATATAAATGGAGTGACTATCAATGTTGAGATTATTGAAAATATATAATGAATATTATCAATAAAATAATGAATAAAAAGTATAAAAAAAATAACCAACAACATTATAATGCTTCAAAACTAAAAACATTGAATATTATCTTACCCTATGTGATAAACCATTTTTAATGACAGAAATCGATGTTACCATTCTCTTATTATAGGGAAGAAGGGAATGCATATGAAATTAAAACTACTAATGTGGGTAATACAAATAAATTGGGGAAAGTAACACTCCTAATATAATTGATAATTTAAAATATAGTATTTAATTGTCCTTCAAAATACTCTTTTACATTTGGTAATTCCACTATGAGAAAGCAAAACCCAATCCAATATATATATAATGAAATATCAGTGAAAAATCATATTTGTATGATGACTACATCGAAATATATTAGACCTATCTAATATAATATTTTTATAATTTTCTTCTTGAAACCAATATTATTCACCATTTTATAGAATTTCATGTGTCTTTGGGAAAATATTGGCCCACTCTAATTTGATACAATAATAATATTCCTAATTAGGAAGTCAATTTTTTTATCATAAATCATCACGTGATCTTTTATTGATATGTAATTGATTATGAAAACTGTATATAAATTTCAATAATTAAATGGGTGTTCATACCCAATCATAATAACAATTTATATCAAATGGTTGGGTAAAAATTCAATTTTGGGGATATGAATTACATTAGGGATTGGTTGATTATCTTGATATTTTCTATGATAGTGAGGTTTATTTTCCATTATAAAGGACATCACGAGACAAAATGATTTCATGACTACCTTTATTTTTTTAATGATTGTGTGGAATTAAAATTGAGAAAATGTTTTTTGAGTGGGGTTTAATGATACTCCTCATGATGATAGGGTTAATACTGCCAAATTAATCTAGTGTTTTTTATAGCACATGTGGCACCAAACACCCAATTATTTTTAATAAAAAATTATAATTAATATTGAAAAAAATTTAATATATTTATATGATACATTATAAAACAAAACATGATCTTTAAAAAATATTACAATTTTTGAATTCACCTATGAAAAATTCATTAATTTTATAGATTTTTTTATGAATTGCCTATTTTTGTTATTTTTTTATATAACAATATAAATTAAATGTAATTATAATAATTATAGAATTATTATTAAAATAAATTAAAAATAAATAATAAATAATTTAATAAACAATAGAATTTTTAATTTAATTATGTATGGAAAAATATTATAAAACATTTTTTGCATTATATTATTTTCTTTTTATTAGGTATATTTTTCATAATTAATGTTATTAGTTTGATTTGAATTTATAATAAATATATTTAATAATTTTATAATCATTTAATGATTATTACATGGAATGGAATAGTTTTAGTTTAATTTTTATAACTTAAAATATATTTTCCTTAAAATGTCTTATTCCATATATATATATATATTATTTTAAAAATTAATTTAATCAATATTAAAAAATTATTAAATTTTTTTTCTATATTTGTAATAATAATAGAAAAATTACTAAATATTTCCAATTGCATTTTTATACATAAAACATTATCGAGGTAAATGTCAGTTATCACGGTAAAGGTAAAAGACTATGTTTTCTAAATAATATTTTTACCATGTTTAGATTAAATTTTATCCTAAGAAGATATCTTGATAACTCTTAGTGAAAGATTTTAAGAAAATATAATTTTTTAATTTGTAACCTAATATATTATAATTCATCTGATTATAAATAGTTATGAATGATGATTAATAACAATTAATGATTAAAAATACATTTTCCTATAAATAATGTTCTGACATTATATTCAATTTTTTCATATAAAAGGTGAATTTTTATATTTTTAAGTTTTAACTTGATAAAATTAATCAAAATTTTTGGAATAATCATATGTTAATTATATTTGGATAAATTTTATTAGATTTTATAAAAATGATATTTTTTATTAACATTAAAAATTATATTTTAAGAAATACCAACAATTTTATTAAATCATAAATATAAAAAATTTGAATTATTATTATTATAATAATATTCAAAAAAATTATTTATATCTGGATTAAAATAATTCCCTTAAAAATAATGTATAATATAGAAACTAAAATTTTAATATTATTATCCTATGTTATATATTTTTATTAATATTCCTTTTTTTAATTTTTTACATTTTATTATAAATTCATAAGATTAAAATAGGTTTTTATTTTGATATAATTTTAAATAAACCTCCATTTTAGATATTGATCAATATATTTTGTGAGAATCAATAACATTCAAAATCCTTGGCCAAAATATCAAAATAATCAAAAAATGTTTTACAATTTATTCCCTTGGAAATTATAATCATTACCCATCTATTACACACCAAAATAAATCAATACAATTAGTTATGTATTTTATCCATGAAAAATATTCCACTCATAATTATTTATTATACATTTGGTTGATTCTAGTTCCTTCAATAATTCATAAACCATTCATTCTAATGGAACCCATGTTGAAAAAAATAAAATTCATCAAAAAGGTATTTTTTTCTCAACATTATTTTTCAATTACCTTCTACTAATGAATCATTAAAAATATAAATACCCATTATATTGATGTTATATTATCATAATAATTCATTTGGTACAATTATATTTCTATTATATAAGTCTAAATTCTTACTCATTCGTTAGTATAACATGTTCTCATTTACTTCATAATGATATTATACTATCATCAAAATTTACAACCCAATGTGTTTCATGAAACTCAAATGCATAATATATGATATTAAATATTATTTAATGTTATTATTTATTTATAAGGGTGACACAAAAATGAATGGTAATTATAAAAATATTTATTGTTATCAGTAAATTACCTTAAACATGACCACATTGGATTTGGTTCTCGAGAACTAAACCCAGACATTCTTTTAGAGAAATTTTACTCCATAAATAATGGAAATACCATTTAAAATTTGTGAATGGTGACATTGGTATCAGGTAACATAGACCGGAATCTCTATTTATAAAACATATATGAATTAATAAATTTTACTTACATCCATTGATGGAAATAAACAATAACTGACAAGTATTTTTATAATGAATAACTATAATTTAAATGTATAAAATATATATGAATGAATATTGTTATAAAATGAGTGATTCAGATATTTATGTTTAAAATAAAGTATTTTAATGAAATTTTAATGAATTTAAGAGTAATGTAATGATTTATCATCTAAATTTTATGTCATTGTGATATATTCTATATTCACAGCAGTTCAAATAATACCTCATTAATTAATTTTACCACATTTTTTATTTTAACTTTTTTTAATTCCATGTGTTGTTATATATTCCAATGTATTTTTCTTCATAGGGTATGAATGTTTTATGTGTTTTTTACTTATGTAACATTGAATTCTTGAATAATAAGTACTAAATTAATGTCTCAGGTAATTAAAAGTCAACTATATTTAAAGCATCACATATTATCATATCATAAGGATATTAATGTTAATTTTATGAATTTTTTCCACCTCACATCTCTATGCACCACTGTTCAATAGAAACGATGATTGTAATTGTGGTAGTCTTTAACTATTCTAATTAGTCAACTATATATCTCTTTGATATATTTTTTTAATAATTTTTTATTGATGTCCTTATCTATCATTAATTGTTTTATTATAATAATTTTATATTACATTTTATATTCATTAAAATTTTTGAATCAAATATTATAAATAATTTCCACACATGCCATTTTTAAATTTCATTCAAAAGTGTGAAAAAAATCCATATATATATATATATATCATATGAGAAAATTTTCCCTCCATTATATCTAATTTTTTATACATCATCCATTACATATTGTTCTGGGATTTTTTTACTAATTATTATTTCCCAATTTTTTGCTAATTATTAATATAGATGGTATCATATTTCATGGAATTTACTGTTAAATATTATCCACCATTTTTATTTTATTTTTTTTATTTTCAATTAAATTTCAATATAACCATATAAATTTTATTTTCATCTTTTTCACTATCCATTAATTTTTCATTTATATGAATGGGGATATTCACTAATGAAAACTTCGATATTAATTTTTGGAATGAAATATGATAATGTATTATGGATATTTAAATGAATCCTGTTTATCTCACAAAAATTAATTAGGCTATAATATAATTATAAATGTTTTTGTGTTTTTCCCCAACTAATATTAATTTATTATCATTAACTGAAAGATTTTCTAATATATCCCTCCAATTAATTTTGAAAATCATTATATATCCTGATAATGACATGTAAAGTGTGTACCTTATTAATATTTTCTCAAAGTTAGTTGTGGACCTTATTTATATGAACATAATGTCATGTATTAACTTTATATTTATGTTCACAATGTTAAGCATTGAACTTATAGATATTTTTTAAATGATAAGATTAGAAACTATGGATATTTTCTGAATGTTTTGTGTGGAAATACATTATATTTTACATTTTTATATGTTACATAGTTTTATAATTTTATGATATCCCAATGTCAAGACCCTTGGATCATGAATAATTACCTTGTTACCATATCCTTTTGTAATAATATATGTTCTCTAGTTCCGTGATTACCCATCCATGTACCTATATAACCTCTCCATAATAATTTCATTTGGTTATTTTTCTTCTACCCATGTTATTTTATTTTAATATAAAAACTCATTATTTCACACCTCTTTGAGTCTTTTCATATGTTATATTGATTTTCCTATGTTATGAATCATTATTTATGATATATGTTTTATTAGGAATAATTTCCATATGTGATGTTCATGTACATTGATTGTTTTTTCATACCCACATGTTTGACAAATGCTCAACTATGATCTTAGATTTATATTTGTTATGTTTCCCCTTATTGAGTATCTATGTTCAACATATTATTATGTTTTCATTGCCTCATAAATGATGGAGAGTATTATATATGGTATGTCTATAAGTTAAGCATGTGTGGATACATTTTTTGTGAAATGCTGACGATATATTTAGAAGATCATGTGGATAATATATTAAGACACAAACATATTGATTTATTGGATTTCTTATTTATATTTTAGATGGAATAGTTTAATTATATAATTTAATCATTACATTAGTGTTATCTTACTATGAATAATAAATAATTTGTAATGAATATATTTTCCTAACTGAATCTGTGTGTACAAGTCTTAAGTGTTGTAAACAACTTGAATGTAGTAACTCAAGGCTGTTTATGTTATGAAAACATTAGAAGAGAATACAAGATATAATATCACATGAGATCTAATAGATTTATTCCAATAGGAAAATAGATATGAACATGATATTCACATTACATTCTAACGCACAAAAAAACATACAATTCTCATGAGAAATTTATTATTTCTATTAATGCATCTCTGAAATCATTAAATGTTCACTAACCATTACCATGGGGAAAGGAAAAGAAAATTTTGTGAAACATAAGATTCTCAAAAATGAAAACAAACAATGCACCATAAAATAGAATAAATATGTAATTATTAACAAAAAAAGAGGGAAAAATAAACAGGTATTCTATGTTACTGATACAAAAAAAAAGTAAAATATATACATTTAAGATATAACTACATAAAAATATATATTGATAAGAATAACTAGTTTCTTAATGATATAGTTCATAATTATATAAATCTTAATATCTCCATCAAGGCTTAATGCAATGATATTATGCCTACATAGGTACGGTATATGGAAAATACACAAGTTAGATTGCCTCATGTGACCTATCGATTCTTCATTGGGTTATCTACTAGAGGTACCTTCGCATTCACTTAATAAGACTAATTCATTATGTTTTTAAAATAAATTAATAACTATATGGTACATAATAAATATTAACAATCATATTGAAATACTAGCATATAAAATGACAATATGATCTCTAGTAACAGAAATACCATTCATAATAATACTCCTTCAATAAACAACATTCATTGAAATGATATACGGTTAATACAATATTTATTCATTTTAAATGATATTTAATATATTCACGGTTCATAAATATGGATATTATGGTGAAATATGTTGTCCAACTAATATTATATAATAATAGAGAAGAAGATTATGAGAAAGTGAATTACCTTAAATTAATATAGAACCTTACATAAAAAGAGACATTATATTCCCTTAAATTCATTAGAATTTACGGTTTAAAATAAATGATTTTCATTTTATATATTGGCAGAAGATGGAATTGAGACATTAGAAATAACCTTTCATAATAAATTTTTATCCTTGTCGTAAAAAAATACTAAATTATAATAAAAATTCAATTTAACAACTTAGAAATTAATTCCATTTTATATTAACATAAATTCTAACAACTCATAAAATAATATTAAAGTAGTTTTAATGAAAACCTGTAGAAACATATAGATGATCATAAATTATGAATGATTTTTATCGTGGAAGGGAATGTGTTTCACACCATATATGTTAAAAATAACATTTCATTAACTCTTATATAAAAAAACATTTAGAAAAAATTGTAAAAATAATTTTCTAATATTTTTATATACTATAATTTTTTTTATAATAATAACTATACCAATGTTTTCATAGTAGATAAATATATTCCTGAAAAAAATTATAAAATATAGATATAAAAGATAAATATTCACTTCCAAAAGTAAGAAACAAGGGCAGTTTTTCCTAGAAATATTAATTCATTCATTTAATGTCAATGTGTGTGAAAATATAATAAAAATATAAAAAAACATTAAATAATATATATATATATATGGTGTTTAAGAAAACCAAATCATATAACTCATCCAATAAATATTTATACATGACTAATTCCATAATATTGTAACATTGTAAAGTAACAATTTTCCAATTTCTTAATTTATGAATAAAAAAAATTTAATGGTAAAATATCAATTAAAAAATTATATATCATGAATTATTATTAATTTATGAAAAAATAAGCAATGACCCCGGATCCAGTAACCTAGAACCAGTATCTTTTTTATTACATTAGAATAACATACAATAAGTAATATACCAAATATAATTTTGTTTTCCTTTTTGGCACATTAAATTGTGATTTTGGTCCTTGGTAGGCTTGGAGGAGGCTCGTATGGATTTTGGAGAAATTTATTTGTTAAAATATGGATGGGGTGAGGATATACCCAAGGTAACTATATATCACGAAATAATGTTTGGTTTTCTATCTTTTCATGGAATGCTTTATGACATGCATAAATTTAGATGTCCTAAAAGACTGATTCACACCTTATAATATTCCGTGGTTTTAAAATTAAAATAAATGGAGGGGTGAAAGGTTTTTTGGTTGAATTGAAACTAAAGGGTTTTCACAACATCAAAGAATATTACATGTTATGTAGACCCCCAATGTTTTAATGTTTTAAAAAATATAAGATGCTACGTTTTCATAAATCCAACATCTGCAACAATCTCTCTCATTTTAGAAAAACATGAGGCATCCCAATGAGTTCATATAACCCACATCTGCAATATTTGATCTGTTGATCTAGGTGATCATTTGGGGGTGATGTGTGGTTATCCAAGGTACATTCTCACTTCATATTTGAGTACGTTCACTTAGTTGTGTCCTGTTCACTTCCATATATCCTCTTCATGTAATGAAATGTTATTATACATGGTTTCTAATGCAATCTGTATATGTTTTTTTGTCGTGTCTTGGTATCCTGGTATGGATTCATATCTTGTGGAACAGGTGATTGGAGGTATGTTAAATGATCTGTTCTCATGCGCAGAAAATTGACACCCCATCATGGTAGGGATTCTCTTGTCTCTCTTTATTCATGCATCATGTGGGAGGGGTTTTTCATTTTGTATCTTTGGATTATGTTTGTACAATATTAGTCAAAGATAAACATTTTGATAATTTAATTGAAATGATAGAGGTGTTTATGGAATTTTTTTCATATCTTTGCTTACTGGTTGTGGAATTTTGATTATATGAGTTGAACACCCAACTGAAAATAGTGGTCATTGGTGGCTTTGGTGAACTTGTTATATCTTTTTTGTGCTTCTTTGGTTGTGCTTGTTGTGGTATCACCATTAATAGAATCTGGTAAATCTCTTACACACGGCAACAGAATAGATACCCCATTATTATAGAGCATCTGTGATAACCCATGAATTAACAAGTGAAAATAAATAACTGATGACTTATTAAATCTGTAAATTATATATATTTTTGTTTTTCTGGTGATACGATTGTAAGAGTGGATTTCGTTTGTGTGTTGGTTCCAAGGTTATTTGTGGAGGTATTTTTGGAAGTGTTTATAGAATTTCAGGTTCATAGATTGAATGATTGTGGAATGGATGAATAGTGATGTGTAGTGGATAATCAATAAGAATGTTCTTTGGCGGTGTTATTGGATGTGGTTGTGAGTTGGGTACTTCTTTGGGTTTTTATGCATAATTTTTTAGGAGTTTCTCTATGTTTTTCCTTGTTTTTTTATCTTGTTATGTGATGTACTTGGTTGTTGCAGAAATAGAAATGAAACCACTAAATAATTGAATTGCGAATGAAGAAAGGTGATGGTTAAATTAAATTTTTTGGATGCATGATTTGGGTTGTGGTTTTATTTGCGGTGTTGTGTATTTAGGGGTTGAAATGAATTTGGAAGTTTTGTTAACTAGTTGTTTTTTTAGAACCAATAGGTTGGGAAGAGTGCTTGAAATTATTTCAATATATACATTTATTTTATTTTTTTTATTTCAACATTCACCCCACCCTAGTTGAGAACTACATTCCAAACTCCCACATCGTCATGAGGGAGGATGACCTTCCCAAACAACCTGGTGGGAGGATGTATGGCTAGCCACCTTATCTTCCCTACTTATTCTTCAAGGTGGTGGTAGCACAATATTCATCTAGCAGGTTGTGGTTTGTGGTGCCCGGGTGTGTGCGGCTGAGTTGGGTTTTCCAAGGTGTCTTCAGAATGAGATTTTTTGTTTTTACCATGTTTCTTTGGGATGAGATGTGTTGTTCATTAATATTTGTTATTAGTATGTGACGTGTTATGTGTCACAGGTTTCTTTAGGCAGGATGTAATTTGGTGTGTGGGTCAGGTGTCTGCACGTGGGATGTGATGCAGTTTTTTTGTTCAGGTGTCTTCAAGTGGGATGTGATTTGGTATGTGGCTAAGGTGTCTATGGGTGGAATGTAGTTGTGAGGACTTTGTGTGTATGGGTAGGTAGTGATGTGTCATGATTGGAAGATGTTGGAGCACCAATACATTTTCTATTATGGTGTGAGAGTAGCTAATCTGTGGAAAAGTGGTGCAGGGTACTCTATTATCGATGTGAATTAAAATTAATTACATGAATTATGATATTTAGTGATAAGACATGGTGAGGATGGGGTCATTAGTATACCTTATTAGTGGTTTTTTATGTTGTTTTCTCATAGGGTAATTAGAATAAATCTATCACATGTTTTTAATAGACTTTTGTTTTCCTACTAAGTATACATGTTTTCTCGCTATAAGTACATAAATTGTTTCTTTTAGTTTTTCAAGAGGACTTCGTAGACCTTACTAGAATTTAATATCTTTGATCTTGATATGTATTGTCTAAATACCTATCATTACATTTTTCACTTACATTGGGTACATTTGTTTTGTATCAGTTTGTGACCACCTGTCCCCCAGGGCTCGTGCTGTGAAAACCCCAAGCTTTCCTTTCATAGGCTACGGTATGGAGACTAACACCAAAGGCGTATTCCCTAGAACTAGGAAGGAATTGCCTTTATAACCTGTAAATGCACGTAACCCACCACACAACATGATACAAACTCAAGTAAATTGAATAGTAAACAGAGTGACTACAGTAAGAAAAAGGGGGACGAATATAAGCTCAAATGGAAAGACGAAGAAACTGAAAGTACAAATAAACTGTAAAAGCACATGTGAACACCCAACAAGGATCCTTTCATAAGGGTAGGTATAGCTCATGATTGGTCGTCTCTATAGTATGCCTTATCGAATGTCCACCGCCGAGCTACCTCTAGTCCCGGCACACTCATCCATAGTCAGTGATGTATGTCGTTTGCACCACACACAACATGGTGCAAGCATAGCCCATGCAGGGGTGAGTATAATGATACTCAGTGGGGACGCCGAGACATTGAATTCCACTCAAAATCCACAAATTATAAACCAAAAAGAATGAAAACAACTATCAACTCTACTTAGGTTTATGCTTATACATATACCTACTTTATCAAGTAAACCCCTGTCAAACATGATGAAACACAAGGCCCAACTCATTATCCCAAAGAACTTCGGATACAAAAAGGTTGAAATTCCACAATGGAAAGTACCACATAGGTACACCACACAGAATAATACCACCAAGGTATTACCATGAAGAATGTACCACACATGTATGGACTCATCTCACACCATGTATAACTTTGGTATAATAGTAATGATGATTTAATATAACTACTGAATATTCTTACTCTGTTAAGAGGAATACCCATGTAGGATCCTAAATCCTCAATAGACCAAAAGATAATCAATGTACGTCATCATAACCACACAGGATCTTGGTACCTCGTCAGACCGACACATGATCCTAGAACATCTTCAAACCCACATAGGATCCTAGTACCTCATCAGTATGTCATCAGACCCACACAAGATAGTATTAAATCATCATTAAATCATCCGACCAACACAGGATCCTAGTACATTGTTATTATGTCATCAAACCCCCACATGATCCTAGTACATCGTCACATCCAGCTACAGGGTTCTCGTACTAAGCTCGCTTGTCTTCAGGAGGGTATTCTACACAATCCATTGTTCAATACTCCAATATCCATGAATTCCCACGATGATGTATCTCAAAGGACCACCACGTCAAAGGGGTATCAACAAAATAGACAGTGCGTCAATCAGACACTCAGTTTGTGAGTTATTAGCCTTTTAGTCCGGAGGGCTCGGGTGGAATCATGCTCGATCCTACCCGACCATACCCCAACTTTATCCAAATCTCCAGTGGGGAATACCAAAGGGACTATCTCACTCTAAGGTTTTCAGCGCCGCATATGGTTTGTCAAATGGATGCTTGGTGCCAAAGTTATATCCAAAAGAATGGAATGGGTTGAAACTGGCCCGGGTCTGGTCCAGCCCGGTCTGACCTACCTGGCCCGACCCGACAAGCTGGGTCTGGACCGACCTGCGCTGGGCGGCTCGGTCTGGGTGGGGGCCCGCGGTGAGATGCGGGGGCCACGAGGGTCACGAGGGGGGCCTCAGGGCTTCAATGGCAGGGCGAGGCCATTGTGGTTAAGGGGGCTACAGAGGCCACAGGTGGTGTGGGGCTGCTGATGCCGTAGGTGGTGGAGGATTTGGGAAGCGCTGGGGGGTGGAGGTCGCGGGGAGGCTAGAAGCCACATCCGGAATGGATCCACGGTGGTTGTGGGGTGGTGGAACCCGGAGGCAGTGCAGGGCCGCAGAGGCCACGAGACGAAGAAGGCCATAGGGTGGCTCGAGGGTCGCGGTACGACGCTCTTCCACGACTTTCCAAATGGACACAAGTCCTCTCTTCATTGCATGGTTGTGCATCGTGACTTCATCAGTTTCCGATTCGGTCGGCTTCTCTCCATTCGCTGACTTCATCGCAGCCATCCATGGCACCGGTCGTGGTTCTTGAGTTCCACCAGTGTCAAACATTGACACCGGTCACCATCCCCATCGTGAAGAACACAAAAAAGTTCTAAAAGATTTGCGGAGGGGTCAGGGCATGTTTTTTTGGCCCCTACCCTCCGCGTTAGGGTGGTATAAAGTGGAACAAATGAAATGATTCAATGTGAGATGAATATCAACATTGATCAGTTTAAAACACACCCCTACCTCGTTCACTTGTTATCATTGATTAGGAGGGAAGGACGATCACCGATTGAAGATGTCCCACGTTAGAGGATGTCCCGAGGATGAAGTCGACATCATACAATAGTGATCCTCATTGAAGAAGAGTTCTTTTTCGGAGAATTAAAAAATCATCCAAAAGCATTACTCTTAAAATCCTTTCTCCCAATTCCACCAAAAAAGAATAGTACCTAAAATGATGTGTTTCATCAATTTAATTGTTGGCACAAAATTAAATTGACGCCCTTAATTTCAATGTTTTGGAACCATAAATGTGGGAGGATACCAAAGGTTATCTCCCATTAAATAAGAGATGAATAGTTATCTCTATATTAGAGAATGGGTTTAGGGGGTTTGGGCAGTTCTGACCCTTAAATACAAATTGGGAGGTTTTGGGCATGGTGGACCCCACCTCCATAACCTTCACATTTGGAGTTTCAACAAAAAAATAAAAATTTTAACAGTTTTATTTAATTCATTTTTTCACAAAATACACGAAAACTAACATTCACTCTCGACCATCTATGGTCATGGTGATGGTCTCTATCAGTGAATATCAGCGCGACGAGTCCAACAGTGCCCTCAAAAATCAATTCTGAGCATCGGTTCAGAATTTTGAAAATCCCGCTTGTACCTTTACTAAATGTACCTGAAAAAATGTTCATAAATTCATCCCGGGCACACCGGGCCATGGAATCACATGCCATCAATTTTCATGGACTCTTAAAATTCCCATATATAAAGAAACATTAAATGGCATTTATGAGTCTTTACATTCTCCCCACATCAGGGATTTGCTTCCCTAAAATCCACAACACTAAACTAAGGAACCAAGTTGGGGTACTAAACACATATCTGAGCCTCCCTCCCCCATGTTCCCTCTTGAAGTGTCTCGTGCTGCTAGAGAAATCACACTAGAGGTATCGACCACCCAGGGAGGACCCGCTCCAGTCGACCCTCAATCTCTACTGGAACCTTCGTAAATGTTGCCCATCATTGATGTCCATATCGCTGTGGTGGATGATGTGGGGCGGGTCGTGCACGTATCTCATCAGCTGGGATATGTGGAAGATGTTGTTCATCCAGTGCAACTGAGAGGGATGTGCTAGGCAGTAATCCACCACCCCAACTCTACTGAGGACCTGGAAGGGTCCAATGAACCTCGGAGATAACTTGTTGCCTCAGCCAAGTCTCTCCAAACCTCGTCAAGGTGAGACCCATAAAAATATGTGGTCACCATCCTCAAACTATATAGGTCTCTGTATCATGTAGACATAAGACTTATACCTACCTTGTGTAGTCTTCTTCTGCTCCTGGATTATCCGCACCTTCTCGTTGGTGACCTTACTATCTCTAGTCCCACTATTGCTGACTGCTCTGGGACAGTCCAACACAAAGGTGATCTGAAAGGTTACCCATATAAAGCCTCAAAAGGTGCCATAGCAATGGTGTATTGATTGTTGTTGTGGTATAAAAACTCCACCAAATTCAATTGATCCTCCCAGCTATGACTGAAGTCAAGGACAGATGCACACAACATATCCTTGAGAGTCTGAATGGTCCGCTCAGTCTGGGGATCCATCTGAGGATAGAAGGTGATGCACAAACAAAGATATGTCCAGAAATCCTCCTAAAACCCTTCCAAAGCTTTTAAGCGAACTGTGTATCACGATCATATACAATCATCGAGGGTAATCCATGTATCCACAAAATAACCTACACATAGAGGTTTCCAAAGCTCTATAATGAACCCTACATTCTGATCAGTAGGAAGTGGGTCGATTTGGTGAGTCTGTCGACGATCACCCTCACAGAGTCATGACCTCTAGATGTATGTGGACTTACTATCATGAATTCTATGTATATCCCGTCTCACTTCCACTATGGGACCTCTAAAGGCTGAACCAAGCATGTTGGTACCTGATGATCTACCTTCACTTGATGACAAGTAAGATACCGAGAGACAAACTTTGCTACTACTCTCTTCATTCCCAGCCCCTAGTGATGTCGTCAGATATCCTGGTACATCTTCGCCACTCCGGGATGTACCGCTAGAGGGGATGTGTGGAATTCTCTCAACAATTCCTCCAAAAGTGACACTAGAACCATGGTGCGTCCTCTGATTTGGATGATATGCTCCCCACCTATAGAATATCCATCAGGTTCATGTCCTGTGTATATCTGAGAACGTCGTGTGTTGTATTCATTTTCCACTTTTTTCACCACCCTCACTCGCTGAAGAAGTGGGGGAGTTACTTTAAGAGAGTAAAGAAAATATACTACATCCCGGTCCACAAAGGATATCAGCAAACGACCAACTACTCTCTCGCGTCACCTAGCAACTGTATACCAGATCTCCTGTTGAGTGCATTTTCTAAAAAGTTCCCCATCCCAAAAGTATAGACTACTTCAAAGTCATAGTCCTGGAGGAACTCAATCCAATGTTGATGTCTCATGTTCAAGTCCTTCTGCAAGAAGATATACCTTATACTCTTGTGATACGAGTATACAGTATAATGTTCTCCCATTATGTAATGTTGTTGTAAAGACCCGTAAATTTAAAGGAATTTTTTTTATTAATTTTCTTTGGAATTTTACAGGAACACAGATTTTGACGGCACCTGATTCTGAGACCCGGTGTGCCCGGAATCATTTTCTAAAGTTTGTCTCGGGTACGTTCAGTGAACAGACGAGCAGGTTTTTCTATTTTTTGAACCGGTGCTCGGAATCGAATTCCGAGGGCACCGATGGAATCGCATCACGAGTACTTGCTTAGAAACGTCTCCTCCGGAGATGTGTTTGCTCGGGTGTGGTTTTTATTTTTTTTGGCTTAAAGTTAAGAAATAAAATAATTGGTATGACAAACTTTATTTTATTTCACTTAAAGCCACTTTAAACTGCTTAAGCTGAGTTAAAGCGGATAGGGTACAATTCAAAAAATCCTACCCTCTTGGTATGATATTTGTGAGGTGGGGCCCGCACGATCCCCACCGATTCTTTTCCGCAAAGTTACGCACCCGCGAAATCCCTTTTTTATTAGGGTCAACTGGAGCATTTTCTTAAACAATTAAACGCTCCTATTAATTGGGCGGTTTATTCGTTGAAATTAATTCTATGAATTAATGTGTCGTTACTTAGGACGTTTTTCGTTTGTTGGCATGTTAATAAAATAAGACCAATGCTATTCTTCTTAAGTGTTGTTCGTTGAAAGGATTTGACAGAAACCTCGAGTTCTTCCTCTTTCTTCGTGAAGAACCCGATGAACGCGAAGAACGTCGGCCTTCAACGAAAGGTGACGAAGAACGCCGAACTCGCGGAGATCGACGATGCGAGGCCGTGTACCGGGACTCCGACGAATCTCCCTTCACAATGCTTCTTCCGCGACGATCCAAACCCGCGACAACATTCGATCGACAACGACAAGGTAGGGGGTTGCGCTCCTTTTAAATTCATTGTGGATTATAAAAACAACATGGATTTAATTATTATTAATTAAATTTGTATGTTTTCTATCCTCGGATTTCGTCGACGTGACGCCACGTACTGCACGACAAAAACGCTCTTCCGCGACGATACGATTCTTTTTTTCCGCGACGATCAATTCCGCGAAGAACGCACGCTCGACGACTACGGCGAGGTAGGGGTTTGTTGTGAAATAATTTATATTTCCGTGGATGTTTCCTCCTAAAACAAAGAACCTGGTTCAAGTGCAATTTTAATTTATTAAATTTTATCTTGTTACGTTTTCATATGATAAATTATTTTTTCCCGGTTGTTATCACCTAATGTGGAGGGTGCGGGCCAAACAAACACGGCCCGACAACCCTCCGCAGTTCTTCATTGATGTGCGTATTGGCGGGCGATGACAAAAAATGCCGCAGAGGTGATCTGTTGTTTCCGCAGTGAAGTACGAGACTTGGGAGGAGCTACGGCGTAGACGGAAACAAAATCAGACCACCGAAGCAACTACGGTGGCCCGCGGAACCCACTGGCAGCGCGGGATGTTGGCGCGGCGGTGCAGGCGGGCAGAGGCGGCGGCGCCCCGGCGCGCCGCCATACAGGGCCTCCATGGCTGAATCCGCGGTGGCAGCGGCCAGCGGACCCGTGGCCGCGCGGGTCCGGAGCACACGGGACACGGCAATGCCACGTCCGCTAACCAAGGGCGGCCGCCACAGTAGGGGGGGCTTGTTGACACGCGGGGGCAGCGCGCCCCCGCCCCGGACTCCGCCCGCTCGGGCGAGCTGAGCCGGGCCGAGCCGACCCGCCGGCCGGGTCGCGCCAAACCGGGTCGGACCTGGACCTGGGTCGGTCGACCCAGTTCGGGCCGACCCAGGGGGGGTCGGGCCGGGTCGGTCCTGGCCCAGACCCCCCGTTCCCGGACCTTTTCGGTCTTTTTCTCGTAATCGGAGCTACGGGTCTCTGAACGATGCGCCGTCAGTGGCGATGTGATCTTTGGATCGAGACGGTCGTTTCGGTATATCCCACTCAAGGTTTCGGAAAACTTTGGGTTCGACCGGGTTGGTTCGTACACAAAACCAACCGGGCCCTTGGAGCGGAAACGCTCATATCTTGAGTTTCCGACGTCCGATTGACATGCCGTCGACTTTGTTGGTTTCCTCTAAGTGAGACAGATCTTTTGGATTACTCCGCTCGAGGTTTGGATGTCGTCGGAGTGTGGTCGGGTTGGTTCGCTCACGAAACCAACCGGGCCCCTGAAACGAAAAGGCTGATATCTCATAGACCGGGCGTCCGATTGACGCACCGTCTATCTCGTTGAATTACTCTTGATGAGACGGAACTTTTGTCATACTTCGCCCGAGTTTGGGTTGCTGCTGGATATTGGCCGGGTTGGATTGTACCCAAAATCCAACCGGGCCCCTGAAACAGAAAAGCCGATATCTTTCAGACCGGACGTCCGTTTGACGAACCGTCAGTGGCCTTGGTGGTCACATTGAGAAACAGTCCCTTTGAGTATACACTATGGGAGTTCGGGGTGCAGTTGAGTTATGGTCGGGTTGGTTCGCACATGAAACCAACCGGGCCCCTGGGACAAAAATGCTAGTAACTCACAGACCGGGCGTCTGATTGACGCGCCGTCTGTTGTGTTGAGACCCCTGTGACGATGCGGTCCCTTGAGATACTTCTTCGTGGGACCTTGTGATACTTGTAGTATTGAACAGCAGCTCGTGGAGTGGACCCTCACGGAGATGAGCGTGAGGAATACAGAGACCGTGTAGCCGGTAGAGACCTGACGACTGCTTGACCGATCGACTCCCTGTGTTTCAGATAACCCAGTGGGGAGTGCTTGGTTGTAGAGGCAGACCCACAACGAAAAAGTGCTTGGTTATAGCGGCAGACCCGCGGTACTCAACAGAAGGAGTACCTATTGATGCTATGAGGGGGAGTGATTGGTTGTAGCGGCAGACCCATGGTGGGAAGCGCTTGGTCATAGCAGCAGGCCCACAGTACTCGACAGGAGGAGTAACTCAGCAGTCTTAGGTCAGTGAGCAGTACCTCAGAGTCGTGACAGGATCACTGTACACTCCAGATACAGGGCTCTTCAGCAGTTACAGTTTCGATAATGAATATCCTGGTTTGAGCTGAGTCTATGACCTTTGTGTTTCCTCATGATTGAGATGGGTTACTTGATAACATAGGTATATGTATGGGCATATACCTGGGTAGTGGTTATCCGTTGATTTCATAACACTTGTGTTTCCTCATGATTGAGATGGGTTACTTGATAACTTAGGTATATGTATGGGCATATACCTAAGTAGAGGTTATATGTTGATATCTTATTTGTGGTTATCCATGTTGGCTTTAATGAGACCATTAGGGTCTCGGGGTCCCTACTGAGTATCGTTATACTCACCCCTGCACGGGCTATGCACGCACCTTGTTGTGTTGGATGCAGACGATGGACAGTGCTGACGGAGGCCAAGTGTTCGAAGACTGGATGGTACCTGGAGGTGGACTACACGACGAGTCAGTATCTGGAGGTGGACTTTACGGTGAGATGACACTTGGAGGAGGTTGAAGATCGAGATCGTTGTGGAGGCTATATGTACCTACAATTCAGGTAGGATCCGTGGTGGACGATCCAGGAGCTGTGCCATCTGTACCTACCCTTCAGGTAGGATCCGAGGAGAACGACCCAAAAGCCGCTTATGTTCTTCCAGTTGTTGTCCTTTTCTGTTATACTTGTTCAGTTGTAGTTGTACTTTCATTTGGGTTTGTATTCTAGCCCATTTAATTTTCAGCACTTTTATTATACTTAGTGTTTTGCTTCTGCTTGTACTCTGTGGTGTTTTTTTACTTTTACAAAGGCAATCCCTTCCCAGTTATCGGTATTTACGCCTTGGTGCTAGTCGCCAGCCCCTGGCCTATGGAAGGCAGGCTTGGGGTAGTCACGGCACGAGCCCTGAGGATGGGTCGTGACAAATTGGTATCAGAGGTGTTCGGTTCTACTGTAGAACTCAGGAATCTGATCTTTTTCTATGAGAAGCAATAGTGTTTAGCATATTGGGTGTGGTTATTAGTTCAGGGAGTCCAGTGTTGGTGCGGCGGCCGACGTATCCGTACACCAGGACCCTGACAACTGATTTCTGACTTTGTGCATGAAAAAACTGATTGCATGTGTGTTTCCAGAAGTTTTTAAATGTCCGATCAAACCAGGTCAGCTCACCAGGTATAATCGTTTGACCGTGTCACGTTGTTTCTTTCAGGATGCCTTTTCACAGACGACCAGCTAGAGCCCAGAGGGATGTGCGTACTGACAGCCTTCCGAGCGACGAGGCTTCGGTATAGGTCCCTCTTGCAGTTGAGGCACCAGCGGAGGCACCAGCGGTACTACCATACATTGGGCCACTGATGCCACCAGCCCCAGAAGTAGGCGATGCATGCCACTTGAGCGCGCTGCACGAGTTCCAGCGCTAGCGACCACCCAGGTTCATGGAAGAGACGGACCCGCAGGCGGCTGAGGATTTGCTGGAGGCTGTTGTGAGAGTCTTCAGGCTAGTGGGGATGCTGACAGACTTCATGGTGATCTTTGCTGCCAGCCTTCTTCAGGCAGCAGCAGGCAGGTGGTTGAGCCACTTGTTCCAGTTTTGCGGGGGGATGAACTTCACATGGGAAGACTTCGAGACCTTCTTCAGGGTGGATTTTGGGCCAGTAACTCTACACCCCGAGCGTGTACAGGAGATTCTGCCTTTGCCGCATGGTTTTCGATCAGTAGCCGAATCATCTATGGGCAGTAGCCAGATGATGCAGAGGTCCAAGAGGACTAGAGCTAGTCGTATGAGGAGTAGGAAGAGTTATGAATGCGGCGGAAGGGTCACCTGGCACGTGACTGTCCGACTCCTCGTACAGTTGATCTGCGAGCTTTGGAGGAGCCATCGAGGCAGAAGCAGTGGCAGGTGCTTGAGCAATAGCGGAGTAGTGGACAAGGCAGTAGATCTCCGAGACCAGGTGGACAGGAGTAGAACTAGTGGATACGTCCCTTGTACTTCTAGTTCCATGATGCTGTTGTATTTGTGTCTTTGTACTATGAGCTGCAATAATAATAAGACACTTATCTTGTGATGTTTTCTTTCCTGTCCTTTTTGTTTTGTTGATACTGAGTGGTCCTAGTTAACACTGTTGACTTGACCCTCACATTCGAGATTTCTACTGGAGGAGACCCAGTGACCTCACAATGATGCCGACAGTGTGACTCGACTCTTGGAGGTGAGAGTGACAGCTGGAATCTCTTGGTGGTAGCGTCGAGGCCTTACAATGTTGGTTTGAGTATGGAGTGGGCAATCATAGTTCATACACAAATTGACGATATTAGGCAAAAGAGGATGTTGTTTCACTAAGACATCGGGATGGGTTTTCCTTTATCAGCGAAATGGAAACCCCAGGAAGCACAGGATAAACTCATGCACAGGGGGGTGCGATCGAACACTCTTGAGTCGGTCAACCTTTCCCTCATGGCATCACTCGTTTTGAGTTCCAGTTCTAACAGGAGTTGGATACCTCTGGAGTTCGAGGATGACGATCACGTCCTTATAAAGGTCTCACCTCGATGAGGTTTATGGAGATGTGGCCAAGGCGGCAAGATGTCTCTGAGGTTCAGCGGACCTTCTTAGGTCTTCATCTGGGTAGGCGGGGTGGTTTACCGCTTGACCCATCCACCTCAGTTACACTAGGTGCACGCCTATTTCCACGTATCTCAGCAGTGGAGATACGTGCTCGACCCTTCGCATATCCTCGACCATGAGGAGATGGACAATGGCGATGAGGTGACTTCCACGGAGGTTCCCGTGGGGATCGAGGATCGAAGGGAGCGGATCCTAGGAGGACAGTTGATTCCTCTTGTGCACTTTCCTTGGTAGCACGAGAACCTCTAGGTGAGCACATGGGAGCGGAAGGCTCAGATGCATGCTCAGTACCACTTTTGTAACCCTAGTTTGTGTTAAAGCTTTACGAGGACGTAAAGCCCTAAGGTGGGAGTGATGTAAAGACCCGTAAATTTCAAAGAAATTTTTTTCTTAATTTAATTTGGAATTTTACAAGAATGCAGTTTCTAACGGCACCTGATTCCGAGGCTCGGTGTGCCCGGAATCATTTTCTGAAGTTTGGCTCATGTACGTTCAGTGAACGAATGAGCGGGTTTATCTAACTTTTGATCCGTTGCTCGGAATCGAATTCCTAGGGCACCGATAGAATCGTAGCGCCGGTACTTTCTTAGAAACGCCTCTTCTGGAGATGAGTTTTCTCGTGTGTGGTTTTTATTTTTTGTCTTAAAGTTAAGAAATAAAATAATTGGTACGACAAACTTTATTTTATTTCACTTAAAGCCACTTAAAATCCACTTTAAGCTGATTAACCTGAGTTAAAGTGGATAGGGTACAATTCAAAATATCCTACCCTCTTGGTAGGATATTCATGAGGTGGGGCCCGCATGAGCCCCACCGTTTCTTTTCTGCTAAGTTACGCACCCGCGAAAACCCTTTTTAATTAGGGTCAACTGGAGCATTTTATTAAACAATTAAATGCTCCCATTAATTGGGAGGTTTATTCGTTGAAATTAATTCTATGAATTAATGGGTTGTTACTTAGGTCGTTTTTCGTTTGTAGGCATGTTAATAAAATAAGACCAACATTATTCTTCTTAAGTGTTGTTCGTTGAGAGGATTTGACAGAAACCTCAAGTTCTTCCTCCTTCTTTGCGAAGAATGCGAAGAACGCGAAGAACGCGAAGAACGCGAAGAACGTCGGCCTTCGACGAAAGGCGACGAAGAACGCCGAACCCGCGGAGATCGACGACGTGAGGCTGTGTACCGCGACACCGATGAATCTCCCTTCGTGACGCTTTTTCCGCGACAACCTTTGATCGACAACGACAAGGTAGGGGGTTGCGCTCCTTTTAAATTCTTTGTGGATTATAACAACAACATGGATTTAATTATTATTAATTAAATCTGTAGGTTTTTTATCCTAGGAGTTCGTCGACGTGACGCCAAGTACCGCTTGACAGCGACGCTCTTCCGCGACGTGATGATTCTTTTCTTCCGCGACGATCAATTCCGCGAAGAACGCACGCTCGACGACTATGGCGAGGTAGGGTTTTGTTGTGAAATAATTTATATTTCTGTGGATGTTTCCTCCTAAAACAAAGAACTTGGATCAAGTTCAATTTTAATTTATTAAATTGTATCTTTTTACGTTTTCATATGATAAATTATTTCTTCCCGATTGTTATCACCGAACGCGGAGGGTGCGGGCCAAACAAACACGACCCGAAAACCCTCCGCAGTTCTTCGTTGATGTGCGGATTGGCTGGCGATGACAAAAAATGCCGCAGAGGTGATTCGTTGGTTCTGGAGTGATGTACGGGACCCGGGAGGAGCTACGACGTAGACGGAAACGAAATCGGACCACCGGAGCAACTCCGGTGGCCAGCGGAACCCACTGGCGGCGTGGGCATCGGCACGGCGGCGGCCACAGGACCCGCGGCCGCACGGGTCCGGCGCACACGGGACGTGGCTATGCCGCTTCCACTGACCAAGGGCAGCCCCCGTAGTGGGGGGGGGGGGTGTTAACACGCGGGGGCAGCGCGCCCCCGCCCCGGACTCCGCCTGCGCGGCCGAGCCGAGCCGGGCCGAGCTGACCTGTCGGCCGGGTCGCACCCTGGCCGGGCCGGGTCCCACCAAACCGGGTCGGACCCGGACTCGGGTCGGTCGACCCGGTATGGGCCGACCCAGGGGGGTCGGGCCAGGTCGGTCCGGGCCCAGACCCCCCGTTCCCGGAACTTTTAGTTCTTTTGCTTGTAACTGGAGCTATGGCCCTCTGAACGACATTCCGTCAGTGGCGATGCGATCCTTGGATCGAGACCGTTGTTTCGGTATATCGCACTCAAGGTCTCGGAATACTTTGGGTTCGGCCGGGTTGGTTCGTACACGAAACCAACCGGGCCCTTGGAGCGGAAACGCTCATATCTTGAGCTTCGGACGTCCGATTGACGTGCCGTTGACTATGTTGGTTTCCTCTAAATGAGACGGATCTTTTGGCTTACTCCGCTCGAGGTTTGGATGTCATCGTAGTGCGTTCGGGTTGGTTTGCTCATGAAACCAACTGGGCCCCTGAAACAAAAAAGCCAATAACTCACAGACCGGGCATCCGATTGACAGGCCGTCTGTCTCGTTGAATTCGTCTTGATGAGACATAACTTTTGGCATACTTCACCCGAGTTTGGGTTTCTATTGGAGAGTGGTCGGGTTGGATTGTACCTGAAATCCAACCGGGCCCCTGGAACAACAAAGCTGATATCTTTCAGACCGAACGTCCGTTTCACGAACCTTCAGCGGCGTTGGTGATCACGTTGAGAAACAGTCCTTTTGAGTATACCCTATGGGAGTTCGAGGTATAATTGAGATACGGCATGGTTGGTTCGCATATGAAACGAACCGGGCCCCTGGGACGAAAAGGCTAGTAACTCACAGACCGAGCGTCCGATTGACGCGCCGTCTGTTGTGTTGAGACCCCTATGACGAGGTGGTCTCTTGAGATACACTTTCATGGGACCTTGTGATACTTTTAGTATCAACCTGTAGCTCGTGGAGCGGAACCTCTCGGAGACGAGCGTGCAGAATATGGAGACCGTGTATCCAGCTGAGACCTAAAGACTGCTTGACCGATCGACTCGGTTTGTTTCGGATAGCCCAGTGGGGAGCGCTTGGTTTTAGCGGCAGTCCCACAGCGGAGGAGCGCTTTGTTGTAGCGGCAGATCCGCGGTACTCAACAGAAGGAGTACCTCTTGAGGCTATGAGGGGGAGGGCTTGGTTGTAGCGGCAGACCCATGGTGGGAAGTGCTTGGCTGTATTAGAAGGCCCACAGTACTCGACAAGAGGAGTACCTCAGCATTCTTAGGTCAGTGAGCAGTACCTCGGAGTCATTACAGGACCATTGTACACTCTAGAGACGGGGCTCTTCAGCAGTTATGGTTTTGATAATGAAAATCCTAGTTTGAGCTGAGTCTATGACCTTTGTGTTTTCTCATGATTGAGATGGGTTACTTGATAACTTAGGAACATGTAAGGGAATATACCTAGGTAGTGGTTATCCGTTGATTTCATAACCCTTGTGTTTCATCATGATTGAGATGGGTTACTTGATAACATAGGTATATGTATGGGCATATACCTAAGTAGAGGTTATCTGTTGAGATATTCTTTGTGGTTATCCTTGTTGGCATTAGTGAGACCTTGAGGTTCTTGGGGTCCCTACTGAGTATTGTTATACTCACCCCTGCACGGGCAATGCCTACACCTTGTTGTGTTGGTTGCAGATGATGGACAGTGATGACGGAGGCCGAGTGGTCGAAGACTAGACGGTACCCGGAGGTGGACTACATGACGAGTCAGTATCTGGTGGTGGACTTCACGGCGAGATGACACTCGGAGGAGGTTGACGGGCAACAGAGTTGTGGAGGCTATCTGTACCTACCCTTCAGGTAGGATCCGTGGTGGACGATCCAGGAGCTGCGCCATCTGTACCTACCCTTCAGGTAGGATCCGAGGAGGACGACCCAGGAGCCACTTTCATTCCTCCAGTTGTTTCCTTTTGCTGTTGTACTTGTTCAGTTGTAGTTTTACTTTCATTTGGGATTGTATTCTGGCCCATTTACTTTTTAGCACTTTCTTTTGTACTTAGTGTCTTTCTTCTGCTTGTACTATGTGGTGTTTTGTTTACTTTTACAAAGGAAAATTCCTTCCCAGTTATCGGGATTTACGCCTAGGTGCTAGTCGCCAAACCCTGGCCTATGTAAGGCGGGCTTGGGGTAGTCACGGCATGGGCCCCGAGGACGGGTCGTGATAGTTGTCGCATCATCAAGGTGAAGACCACTGCTGCTAACTCCAGATCATGGGTAGAATAATTTTTCTCATGCTATTTTAGTAGTCGAGAACCATATGTGATCACTGCTCGCAATTGTATTTTAACACATCCATGACCGGTCTCGGATGCGTCGTAGTATACTATGTACCCTATTTCCTCCTCCAGAAGACTCAAGATGGGGGCACTAGTCAGACTCTGCCACACCTCCTGAAAACTCATCTGGCATCTCTCCGACCACATGAAGGGTTTACCCTTCTTCGTCAATGCTGAATGTGGTACTACAAATCCAGAGAAATCTGGAACCAATCCAAGAAACCTTGTAACTCTGTCATAGTCCTGGGTGGCCCCAAAGCATGCACTACCTCAATATTCCCTGGATACAGTGAAACTCCATCCTCTGAGATGATATATCCCAAAAATTGAACCCCTCATATCCATAACTGGCATTTCGAGATCTTACCATAAATTTGGTTCTCTCACAGTGTGTCTAGTACAACCTACAAATGATAGGAATGCCCATCATCAGAAGTCAAGTATATTAGAATGTCGTTGATGAAGACTACTGCAAACAGATAAAGGTATGGATGAAGAAACCAGTTCATTAGTCCCATGAACACTACAAGAGCATTGGTCACACCGAATGGCATAACAAAGAACTCATAATGGTCGTATCGACATCTAAAATCCGTCTTATGCACATAATTGTCTTACCCTCTGAGCTGGTGATAGGATGATCTGAGGTCTATCTTCGAAACAACCATTCTCCCTTCAGCTGATCAAAGCGGTATTCAATCCTCGAGAGTGGGTAATTGTTCTTCACTGTCACCTAGTTCAGGTGTCGATAGTCAACACAAAGCCTCAAGCTCCCATCTTCATTATTTGCAATCAAAATCTGGGCTACCCAAGTAGAAACACTAGGCCGAATAAATCCATTTCCCCTACATGTCCTCTAGTTGTACTCATAGATCACAAACTTCTACGGGAGCCATCCGATTTGCTGGTGTAGATATTGGTGTCATCCTGGTTTACAAGTCAATCTAAAATTCCTCCTCTCTGTGAGGAGGTCGACTCAGAACATCATCAGGAATGACATTCGTGTACTGTTACACCACTACAGGATAACTCAGACACTCCACATCAACCGCTCTGAGGGTAAGGCTAGCCAACTGATGATTGATTGGCTACACTCCCCTTCGGGGTAAGTTAATAATGTGATGCAAAGGCTCCCTTATCACCGGTGAAGGTAAACCATGTCTCATCCATGCCGACACACCACACTTTGCAACTAATACAACCAATATTAGCTTGGATTGTAGATAACCAGTCCATATACAAGATGACATCGTAAGGCCTCGACGTCGCTACTAGGAGATCCAAGCGGAATATCTCACCTCCTAGAGAAATCTCACACTGCCGCTACGAGTGCATAATCGTAGAATCAACTCTCGTAGGAGTCTCTTGCCATAAAGATCAAGCCAACGCCTCTGTCAGAATCTCCGAGCTCCAAATGAGGGCAGTGGTAATAAACAAATGACCAGCACATGTGTCTATAAGTACTGCAGCTAAGGTGGGATAGACACAGATCGTACCTCGTATCATCTCTGGAGTACTAGGGACGTAGGCCTCCACTTCCTGGAGCTGATCTCACCACCATCCACCTGCTCCCAATGGTTGGGGAGGACCGCTTGGTGGTTGTAGCGGTAATATATCGAATCATCGCCCACTGCCAGCTACATGACCAGCTCCTCTGCCATGTCCTCCTACTCCCTGCAGATAACCTCGATCGAACCTATGTCTCTACCTAGGTGTTAACTCGACTATCAGATGATCATCTGTACAGAGTTCTTGACAGTCATGAGTCATGTGACCCTACCCTCCACATGTGAAATAGTGTCTCATCCTCACATTGATGGCTCTGTCTCTAGTACCTCGCACAGCCGATCCCGAGTCATGCTACCGTCCACCTATAGGTCTAGTTCTCTTGGACCATTGTGACATCTACCTATGGCCAGCTGCAGATGACTACTACGTGACTACTGGTGGTGGGTCTCATTGCTGGTGACTCCTCAGAAAAAAAAAGCTCCACTAAGACGGATCTCTCTAAAACATCCTCATGAATGAGGATGCTTATAGAAATCACCGAGGCCCTGATCTCCCTCCTTAGTTCCTTCTTGAAATTTCGGGCCCTTAAGAATTGGTCACACACCATATTTGTGTATTAGCGTGAGAGGATATTGAATCTTGATGAGTACTGAGCTACATTCATGCAACCCTGCTATAGATGAACATGCTCATGTATGCGCACTGCGCGAAGAGTCACTGGGACAAACTCTACCAGAAACATGCTCTCGATGTCTTCCCAGAGAAGCATCACCACATCGTGAACTTAGAGCTTCAAGCTCTACCATCTGCATGTTGCTTCCTCTAGATGGCTAGCAGCACGGATCACCATGAGATCAGCTGGTGTCTCTACTAGTCGAAAGACTCTCACTATGGACTCCAACCATTCCTCATCTTCCTATGGGCATGTCCCTCCCCTGAACCAGGTTGGCCTCTGGCATTGAAACTCGAGAAATGTGCTCAAGCATCGTGTACTCTCTGCTGCTGGGGCTGGTGGCACCGATGGACCAAAGGTTAATAGTTTCACTAGTGCCTCCGCTGGTGCCTCTACTAGAAGGGAGCCTTGCACCGATGCCGCATTGCTCTGTGGGATATCATCATGTACTATATCTGAAACCCTAGCTGGATGTCTGTGTGGAGGAATCCTAAAAAGAAACAGGTGCACCACAGTTAATATGGTATACCTAGTGAGTTGACTCAAAGTGTTCATAAAGAAAACTCTTAAAAACACACATGCATTCAGTGTTTTTGTGCACTGAGTCTGAAATCAGATGTCAGGATCCTGGTGTATGGATACGTCAGTTGCCGCACCAACACTAGATTACCTGAACTGATAACCACACACACTATGCTAAACAATTATACCATTAAAAATATCATAGTAATATGTTTTATGTAGAACCGACTCCTCTGATACTAATTTGTCACGACCCATCCCCTAGGTCCTATGCTGTGACAACCCCAAGCCCACCTTCCATAGCCTAGGGGCTCGCGACTAGCACCAAAGGCGTATTCATTAAAACTGGGAAGGTTTTCCCATTATAATATGAAAACACATGAAACCAAGAACACATCAAGATAAGAAATATAGTAAACTGAATAGTAAATTGAGTGAGTACAGTAATAAAAAGGGGCATGAATACAAGCCCAACTGGAAAGTACAAGAAACTGAAAGTACAGCTAAAATGAAATAGCTCCGGTGAACACCCTCTATGGTCCTACCTGAATGTTAGGTACAAATCTCAATCATCCATCTCTATGGTACACCTCGTCTAATATTAACCTCCGAGCTACCTCTAGTCATTGTACTCTCATCCATAGTCAACATTGTCCATCGTCTGCACCAAACACAACAAGGTGCGGGCGTAGCCCGTGCAGGTGTGAGTATGATGATACTTAGTAGGGACCCCCAAAAACATCAACGTCTCTCAAAATCCACTAAGGATAAACCAAAAAGCATGAAAACAACTGTCAACACTACATAGGTATATGCCCATACATATACCTAATTTATCAATAAAACGCATCTCAAACATGAGGAAACACAAGGCCCAAATCATTATCCCAAAGCTCATCTATTCCACAAAGGATGAAATACCCAAAAGGTAAGGGTCACATAGGTATGCCACACAGAAGAATACCACCGAGGTATTACCACAATGAAAGTACCACACAAGTATAGACTCAACGCACACCAGGTCTAACTTAGGTACGGTAGTAAAGATAATTAGATATTACTACTGAATCATCTTACTCTATTAAGAGGCATACCCACATAGGATCTTAAATCCTAATTAGTCCCATGGAGGATTAAAGTATGTCGTAAGACCCACATAGGATCATAGTACCTCGTTAGACCCACACAGGATACTAGTACATCGTCAGACCCACACATGATCCTAGTACCTCATCAGTACGTCGTCAGATTCACACAAGATCCAAATACATCATCAGTACATCATCAGACCCACACATGATCCTTCTAAATCGTTAGTACCTCATCAGACCCACACATGATCCTAGTATATCATCACAGCCAGCTACAAGGTTCTCGCACTAAGCTTGCTTGTCTCCGGGAGGGTCTGCTCTACAATCCACTAGTAGATACTATAAATTCCATGAAGTTCGATGAAGAAGTATCTCAATGGATCTCCATGTCATAGGGGTCTCATCAAAAAATTTGGTTCCTCAATCGGACGCCCGGTTTGTGAGTTATTATCATTTTAGTCCCAAAGGCCCGGTTGGATTCGTGCTCGATCCATCCCAACCATATCCCAACATTATCCAAATCTCTAGTGGGGTATACTAAAGGGACCATCTCTCTCAAAGGTTTCTAGCACTGCATACAAATTTCTAAATAGAAGATCAGTGCCAAATTTATGGCGAAATGTATGGAATGGTTCGAAACTGGCCCGGGTCTGGTCCGACCCGGTCAGACCAACACAGCCTCGCTTGCTGGGTCCGGCCAGGCTGCGCTAGGCTGCCCATTTAGGGTGGCTGCCCGTGGTGCATATGGCGTCTGTGTGGGCCAATAGGGTGGATGTGGTGGTGACGCGGGACCGTGGAGGCCATGAGGATCATGGAGGTTGCAGGCAGAATGAATTCGTGGAGCCCGCGTGGTGGTGAAGCCACGGGCAGCAGAGGGCGATGGAATCAATGGGTAGTGCGGGGCCGCAGAGGCCGCGGGGCAGTGGTGACTATGGGGGCCGCAGAGGTTGTGGGGTAGCATGGGGTCGTGGAGGTAGCGAGGTGGCGGAAGCCTCGAACGGAACCGGGCCCCGGAGGCTGTAGAATGGCAGAGGCCATGGGGCAGTGTGAGGGTCGTAGTACAGTGGTCTGACGTAGGTGGCCGGAGGCCGAACCGTCCTCTACGGCTGGAGCAGTCGTCTTTCGTGCCTTATTCAGCAGCCGGTTCAGGCAACCGCACTCTGTTCACTACCTTTTCCACGACCGACCACGGTTCTCGAGTTCCACCGGTGCCAAACACTGGCACCGGTCACCGTCTCCATCCCGAAGAACACAAAAAAGTATCATAAGATTTGTGGAGGGGTCGAGCCATGTTTGATTGGTCATGTTCTCCATTTTTTGGGTGGTAGAAAGCGGATCAAGGGTGATGATTCAATGTAAGAGTAAAATTAACGTTGGTCAATTATAAACACATCCTTACATCATTCGTTTGTTGTCGTCGATGAGGAGGGAAGGAAAGTCGTCGATTGAAGACATCCCATGTTGGAGGATTTCATGAGGAAAAAGTCATAGTCATATGTTGGAAATCTTCATTGGAGAAGCATTATTTGTTGGAGAAGAAGTATTCCTCCAATATCTCTCCTCTTCCAATCCTTTCTCCCAATTCCACCCCAAAAGAAACGTATCCAATATGTTTTGTTTCATCAATATAATTGTTGGCACAAAATTAAATTGATACCATAAATTTATATGTGGTTGGAACCATTAATGTGGGAGGATACTAATGGTTATCTCCAATTAAACAGGAGTTCAAAAAGTTATCTCCATATTAAAGAAGGGGTTTAGGGGGTTCGGGTGGACCCACCCAAAAATTCCAATTGGAAGACTTTGGATTCGGTGGTCCCCACCCTTAAATTCAAATTTGGAGGTTTTTGGCTCAATGGTCCCCACCTCCATAACCTTCACATGGGTGGTTTAACAAAAAAAATGTTAACATTTATATTTTATTCATTATTTCACAAAATACACAAAAACTAGCATTCACTCCCGACCTACTACGGTCAATGTGAAGGTATCTTTAAGCAAATTCCAGCGCTGCGTGTTCAACGGTGCCCTCAGATTTCAATTCCAAGCAATGTTTCAAATTTTAAAAAATCCTTCTCATACGTTTATTGAACCTACCTGAAAAAAATTTCAGAAATTAATTCCAATCACACCGGTCCTCGGAATCGCAGGCCATCAATTTTCATGGACACGTAAAATTCCCATATTTTAAAATTCATTACATGGAATTATTGGGACTTTACACAATTCTATTTTAAACATTGATGTGGGATGTATTCTGATTTCTTATATATATATATATATATTAGAGTTTTTTGGGGCGGAAAAATCTTATCTCCTAATCATATTTCATTAAAAAGGACAATGCCTCTCATTCTCGAAGACTTGTATACATTTGGTGATGGTCACGGACCCGGGGAAACTTGATATAGTAATTGATGACCATCTTCTCACTTTATTCATTACCATGCTATTAGGGACATATTTGGAGGGAGGGGTTCATGAAATAATGGTATCAGGGGTGATGTTTCGGAGATAAGGATGGATTATGGAGTTAGGAACAGAGAGGATTTCATGGGTTGGTTGGGAAACCGTTCTATGTGATCTTGGTTCATGACTTAGGAAAGGGATGACTGGCTAGTAAAATGGAATTTAGGGACCCCATTGATCCAATGCAAGGACTCTAAGCCCACTGAATGACTGACTGAGGCTACACCGTTTGTAGGGTAGAGACCTAGGGAAGGTACAGTAATCATAATTACTTATGTTCTTGTTTGAATTGGGTTGTTTTGGGATGGTTAAATGGGGTAGGATGTAAATAGTAAATTAAAATCAATATAAAATAAAATTATATACTACTCAGTCTTAGGAATTTCTTTTTTGCCTTTTTTTCATTGCACTTAATCATCATCTACATAAGGCTCAGGTAGTTAAGGCTCAGTAGAGTGATTTGGTTGATCAGTGGAGGTGTGATCCAGTGGATGAGGAAAAGTTATGGTAAATAATGTTATGTTATTTACAGCTACAGGTTTTGGGGAATTAGGAGGGAATATATTACAAAATATAGATGAAGATCTAGTTAAATGAGCTATAGTTCTCTATAAATTTGATCTAAGCTTCGATAGATAACATAGATGCATTGGATGTGAGTTAGATGTGAGGAGTTTCGCATCAATGGTGGATGATTTATCTAATGGAGTGAAAGAAGGTAGACATGTTTTTGGATGAATTTTTTAAGGAATATCAACTAAAGTTACTTTCATCATCTATGAAGGAAGAGAAGAGTCAGGAGATACTATCCCTTTAGTAGTGTTATATGTTATTTCATGGACATGGGATCATGTGAAAGGATCTTATTCGCTTCACCTCATATCTCTTTCAAGATGTGGTTTCTCATGTGAAAAGGCTTGAGGAGGCCCTCCTCCATTTTTTATGGTATTTTATTTCTCCTTTAACACTTCCAACATATCAACAAGTCCAGTAGAAAGTTGATGTAATTGAGAGAAAGATCTCATGAGGAGGTGAACTGTGTGAAGTGATCCAGAATATTTCTTTGAGGGGAAGGTCTGTTAGAGAACGTTTCCAAGAGCCAGGACCATCGAATATTCAACCACTAGGGAGTCGAACTCGATATTTTCCCTTCTAAAGATTTAGTTCAAGCCGTCTTTGTGCCTTTTTATGTGCATAGGGATGATGTGTTTCATTTTTGTGGTTGGAGGTCATCTATAGAATCAGTGTCCAATGGTCATTAGATCTCAGTACAGAGTTGGTGGATATGTTAAAAACCAACTTCTGTAGTAGTTTGTAGTTATTCCATTCCAACGACTAGGAATTCATGCTCATGCTCTACTGAGAGGGGATGCAGTAGGTAGTGGCTGACCACAGGGTGTTTATTTGGGACATCATCCCGGGAATGGTTGTGAATGTCCTCATTTTCATAGTGGTAGAGGAGATTGGTGTGGTCTATTTCAAGTAGTGGTGGTATTAGTTCTATATGGAAAAGAGATCTTTAGAGGAATGATTGGATTTTTTAGTGCACTATATTTTGATTTTCACGATTCAGAAGAATAGTAGACCTTTGTTTGACCTCCTCTAACACATTATTAATGACTATATGTATATAGTATTACAATGTCCATGGAGTTGAGTACGCTTGTTAGAGTTCCGACCCACTTGTTTGATGTGTACCACAGATATAGATAGATGATGGGATCACATTAGTCTTGTGGGGATAACTTCATTATAAATATGTGACTATAGTATTTCATTCATGGTATCGACTAGTTTTATTTCATGAATGATGTCACTGACTACTTCTAGATAAGAGATGGGTTTTTAGAAGTTGATTGTCTGCGGGTGGTTTTCATTTTTATGCGGAGCTGATAGGTGAGAAGTCGGTATATATAGCCTCTTCATTACTTGTGGGATGATTTCTCAATGGAATCAATATATATTATGATGGTGGAGGTCCCCATTGTTTTTCGGGAGATCCTGTATGTTTTTCCCATTGAGGTTGTGACTCTACCCATCGATGTGATGTTGTGTTTGGGGTAGACTTATAGTCTGGTGAATCTCTGATTTTGATGGATCCCTATTGGATATCACCATATTAGTTGCAGATGTTGAGTATTTATAATGTCGCTCAGATGATGAAGGGATTTATTCAGCATAGTGTGCCATAGTGGGTGCTCCGGTTTTGTTCGTAAAGAAGTTGGATGGTTGTCTATGGTTATTCCTTGGTTATCGAAAGTTCAATCTGGTGAATGTCAAGAACCATTACCCTCTTCTGATGATAGATTATTTTTTTCTACTAGATTAGAGGGGTAATTTGGTTTTCTAAGATTGATCTACGGTCTAGATATCACCATTTGATAGTGACATAGGCCGATATCATGAGTACTGCATTCAGATGTATGTATGGAAACATCAGGTTCATAGTTATTCCTTTCGGTGATACAAACACAACATTTTTATTCATGGTACTCGGGAACATAAACATTCATGAGTTCTTGGATCAGTTATTAATCATTTTCATCTACTATATAATTATTTACTTAATGTTAGAGTATGAGCATGTTGATCATCTTCCAACTATCTTGTAGGTTATTAAACGCTGCCAGATATATAGAACATTGTCGAGAAATAAGTTTTGTACATGATAGGTTCATTCCCATGGGCATATAATGTATCATTATGGAGTGGTATTTGGATAGTAGAATGTTTATGTCATGGTTTCAGGGGTTTGACACAAAATTGTGTCAAAAGATTGTATTTTTTGATCACATAGGCTATTATCAGATTTCTATACCTGATTCCACTGGAGTTGTATCACTTTTTATAGCTCTGACAAGAAATGACTATGATTTTGTATAGAGTGATCAGTGCTAAATAGTGTAGGTTTATCTGAAGGGGATATTGGTTAGTTCTCAAGATATCTGATTGAAAAAGGAATGAGTGATGTTTGAGGTGTTTTTTGATACTTATCGTCTGGGTTTGGGATGCATCTAGATGTAGCAGTGGGAAGTGGTCACTTATGCATCTAGGAATTTACACAACTGGTGGCTTAATTATGCCACCCATGATCTAGAGTTTCCAATGGTCATGTTTGCAATGAATCTGTGGTAGTATCACCTCATTGTGGATAGCATTGGGGTCCTCAAAAATCACAAGAGATTGAGGTATATCATTTCCCAACATGGTGTGAGTCTATGGTAGCAAAGGTGGATAGAGTTTTTTCATGACTATAATTTTGAGATCTCCTACACATAATGAAAATAAAATTTCATGGCTACAACATTGAGTATAAATTTGAATAAGTAGGTTATTCATGAATGTGTAGATTCATGGAAATTGATTTAGGATTTGGAATCCATGAACATAGATCCATAAACTAATTATGGATGATGTTGTTTGTTCTAGATGATAATGTAGTCTTATCAAATACAGGTAGTAGAAGAGTCTCACTTGGGAGACTTAGAGGCAGTGTTGTTGCATTATCATGTTTTCAATTGTGATGCTTCAAAGGGATGGATAGAGGATGGTGAGAATCAGATGTTGTTTCATTGGAGTTTTTTTGTTCCATTAGCAATGCATGAGGGTGTTATTTATGAGTTTCATAATTCACCTTTAGTAGTACACAAATATTTTCTAAAATATACTATGGATTGGCAATTCGGATTTGGTGGCCCATAATGAAACAAGAATTTGCAGAATTTTTGGAAGGTTTATTCATCTTCAAACTAGTACAGATAGAGAACCATTTTCCAGTTGTTTTCTTGTATCTATTTTATGTCCTTATTTGGAGGTGGTATGAAATCTTGATTAATTTTTTCATAGGGATGCCCAGGGATCAGGGAGGATACAATGATATTTGGGTAGTAATGGACCACATGATAAAATCATCTCACTACTTAATGATCAAGGAGTATGATATAATGTATTCCCTAGAAAAGAGGTTTCTGGATGAAGTGGTGCGGTTTCACAGAGTTCTAAGGTATATTTTCTCAGATCGGGAAACATGGTTTACTTCATGAGTCTAAATGGTATTATGGATTGATTTTGGAACCCAAATAGGCCTCATATGTTATATACAATGTTATAGATATTGGAAGATTGAGAAGACTATCCATGCATTAGATGATATATTGTTGGCATTCATCTTAGACTTTGACGGAACATGGGTACAACAATAGGCCTTGGTAGAGTTCACTTATAATAATATCTTTCATGCATCCAGTAGAATGGCTCTATTTGAAGCATTGTGTGGGAGACTGTTTCATTCTCATGAGATAGATGGTGGTTGGGGAGACAACTATTCTTGGCATAAATTTTTTGTAGAGAACAATATTGAATGTTCATATTGTTCATGATAGGATGAAATTGGTGCAAAACCGGATGAATTCGTATGCTGATTATAGGAGAAGGCCATTGGAGTTTGTGTTTGGTGACCAAATGATCATTATTTTTTCTCGTCGATATGGGATGTCGAGTTTTGGATGAGGGAGCTAGCTTAATCCTCTATCTTCTACGTCCATCGAGGAGTTGGGACAATTTTGTGATGTGGCTTGCCCATTGGTGTTTCCACCATAGTTGGAGAGAATCCATGATGTCATTCATGTTTCTCATCTTTGTCGGTATCTACATGATGAATCCCAAATCTGTTTCTGAGGATAGCTGGATATCGAGGATGACACAAAGTTTTTACAGTGGCCATTGGAGATCCATGTTCAACAAGAGAAGGTGATACAGGGATACACCATTCCATTGGTTCATGTGTTATTGAGGCATGGTGGTAAAGAGAAGTGTACAATACAGTATGAAATATAGATTCATTCCATGTACCTAGAGTTGTTCTGATATTGTCCTTTCTCAATTATTTTAATGTAATTCAAGAACCTTGTTTAATGAAATGAGATGTTTTCCCCATGGTGGAGGAAGGTGTGGTGAAATTGGTGATAATATCCAGACATGTGTAAAGTGTAGGACCTAACTGCTAATCAATAAACATTAATTGAGATGTGGTTAAACCCATTGGCCATGTTAGTGATGCCCAAAGATGATATTATCTTGACCTGGAGGATGGAATTCCCCAATTCTCACATTAAGACACTGTGTTTGTTATGATTGTGTAATGTGTCTTTTAGTAATTTGAGTGTACATAATAAGGCATGTTTACAGGTTTCAGAAGACGTGTTATCGAATGTGGGGGTTTGAACACAAAATATGGAACAACATAAGGTGGTTTAACATTGATCATTAATTTTTTGGTCGGTAGATGTGTTTCAAGTGTAGTGAGATCGTTGAGAGGTATCTCACAGGGTGGTTGTTGGGACCCCATTTTTTCCTGCTCTTGGTTTTGGATTCTCATGCATGAGAATAATTTGGGATGTAACTATTGTAATGTTATTTTCCATCCCGGTTTGTTACATTAACATTATGGTCATTGGATGTTCTTGTCCGGGGATTTTAGGGAGTTTCGAGAAGTTTTGTTTTTTAAATCTGGATGTCAGGAGGTTACACCTTGTGTAACATAATTTCACAATGTGATGATTGGTATTGAAGCATCGCATGTAATGATTCATGGTGTGTATACATTCACATGGAATGAATTATGGATTCATGGTATGTAATATTTTAGGTTTTTAGAAATAAAATAAACTGAGAGGTGATGGGTTGTTCACCAGAAGTGGGCATTGAGGTATTTTACGACATGAAAGGGAATTACACATCATATAATCCCCTGATGTTGTAAAGTTTTAAAACATTCCAGTTGCTCATGTTTTCACAAATCCTATAGCTGTAGTAATATATCTAATTTATATTAACCCTCAATACCAAGAGATGTTCTTCAAATCCTCATCCTATCTCTTGGATCCTCTTATCATGGTGATCTTTCATTCATAATTCACGGTGAACCAATGAACATTCTCCCTTTATATTTGTAGACCCCGGAAAACGCGTCCCCAAAATTTTCCAAATGCGTCCATACATGATCCAAGATCGTAGTCCATTTCGCAAGCTTTGATTTGGTAGGTCGTAGGGCCCGAACGGAGTTACGGATTAGGAGTTATGGACGTTTGAAGTTGGGCTGGAAATCTGGTTCGCGAAGCCCATTCGCGAAGCCCCCTCCGTGGTCGCGGAGCGCCGCCGCACAGCAATGAGGCGAGAGGCTCCGCGAACTCGTTTGCCGTTTGCGATGCGCCACGAAGACCCCTCGCGAAGCACCGATGCGAAGCACCGATGCGAAGCACCCGTGCAGCGCGGTCCCGTGAAGCCCCGCCGCGAAGCGCCCCAACCATCGCGGCCCCGCGAAGCTCCAGAGGCGGTGATGCTCCGCGAACGCATTTGACGTTCGCGAGCGCGCCGCGAAGCTCCTGAGGCGGCGCGGAAGTTCTGCTTCGCGGCGCCCCTGCCTATAAATACCCAGCTCACCCCCCTTCTCCGAAGAGGACGGCCACAGCCACTTCGCCCCTTGGGCGGCCGAGCGGAGCTCCGCATTGCGGCTCCGCGAAGCCATGCTCCGCGAGCAGCTTCCTTCGCGTTGCTGCTCCGCGAGCCGAGACTCCAGGAGTCCATGCTCCGCGATGCTGCTCCGCGAGACCAAGATCCGCAAGAGCCCTTTGCTCCGCGAGCCCTTGCTCCGCGATGCTGCTCCGCGATGCTGCTCCGCGAGACCAAGCTCCGCGGTGCTGCTCCGCGAGACCAAGCTCCGCGAGACCCCTTTGCTCCGCGAGAGACTATTGCTCCGTGAGGCCATGCTCTGCGAAGCTGCTTCGCGAAGACCTATCCTTCATGAGGATCCCACCTTCACGCCCACCAGTCCATACCGCGGGGGCTGCGCCCCCGCACCCCCACTCGGGGTCACTGCCGGGCTGCGGTCCCGGCCCTCCGGGCCGGCCCCTTCGCTAACGTCACAGACCCCCATGAAATATGGAGAGTCGCACCGCGAACTTTTCGGGCCGGGATGCCGGGATTTTCCATTGCGCCCTTATGCGCTCCCACCTTCCACCTATGGAACACCATGATTTGATACACTCCTCCGCACACCGTGGAACACCTAGAGTCGACATATTCCTCTGGGTTTCATTCCATGTCGTGAGTCTAGATTCTCATCATCAATTCCCCGAGTACCTCGAGTCGAACCATCCCTCAGGCAACTCCTCCAAACCTGATCACTTGGCTCCTATGCCATGTTGAACCAGAAAGGGCTACTTTGCGTAAGTCCCAAAACCAACCATTTCTAGGCACCTTCTGCCTAATATTCCTACCTACAAGACTATAAACTGTAGTACTCCCTATGTTCCTAACATAGGATGCCTCTTTCTCCAAGCAAGAGATGCCTTATGCTCCTAGCATGAGATGCCAACAGTCATACCTACATGACTCTAAACTGTAGTAATCCCCCTGTCTAACAAATGATAGGATGCCTCTTGCCCTAAACGAGAGATGCCTCATGCTCCTAGCATGAGATGCCAATAGTCCTACCTACATGACTCTAAACTGTAGTAATCCCCCTATCTAACAAATGATAGGATGCCTCTTGTCCCAAGCGAGAGATGCCTCGTGCTCCTAGCATGAGATGCCAATAGTCCTACCTACATGACTCTAAACTGTAGTAATCCCCCTATCTAACAAATGATAGGATGCCTCTTGTCCCAAGCGAGAGATGCCTCATGCTCCTAGCATGAGATGCCAATAGTCCTACCTACATGACTCTAAACTGTAGTAATCCCCCTATCTAACAAATGATAGGATGCCTCTTGTCCCAAGCGAGAGATGCCTCATGCTCCTAGCATGAGATGCCAATAGTCCTACCTACATGACTCTAAACTGTAGTGTTCTCCCTATCTAACAAATGATAGGATGCCTCTTGCCCTATACAAGAGATGCCTTATGCCCCTAGCATGAGATTCCAATAGTCCTACCTACATGACTCTAAACTGTAGTAATCCTTATGTTCCAAACATAGGATGCCTCTTTCCCTAAACGAGAGATGCCTTATGCTCCTAGCATAAGATGCCTAATGCCATGTTTATAGTGGCATAGTTTCAAGAGCGTTGGAATCCGTTCAAACATTCCAGCACTCCAACCCACGCTTTGCGTGTCCTTCATTCGAATCTGCATCCATTTCCAAAGTCTGAAGGGACCCCCTAATTGTATGGACGGTAGACCCATGGTCCCCCTACTGTCCTGGGCCAACGCCCCAAAAGGCTTCGGGTGACATTTTGAGGTCCTGTGTTTCGAATACGGTCAGCAGTCGACCCCTCATTTGTTTGTCCCCATTTTAGGCTAACGTGATAGGATGTTGTGTTGCGAACATGGTCAGCAGTTATCCTCTATCGCCACGCCACTCTCATCACATTCCGAATGCCAGGCATGTGATTCACACTTTTCTTGTCCCTTTGTTTGGGCTGATTCCAACGCCCTTGGCGTTATCCCGCTTGTGCACTTGCGCATAGGCACATACCTCGACCCACCAGTGAGTTGCGATGCCCTCATGACCAGACATGAGGAAGACATTACGGGCAGCTTCCTAGCATAAGCCCCACTCACCAGTGCCGCTCCATAGCGGCACCCGTGCAGCTTCCTAGCATAAGCCCCATTCACCAGTGCCACTCCATAGCGGCACCCGGGCAGCTTCCTAGCGTAAGCCCCATTCACCGTTGCCCCTCCATAGCGGCACCCGGGCAGCTTCCTAGCATAAGCCCCATTCACCGTTGCCACTCCTTAGCGGCACCCGGGCTGCTTCCTAGCATAAGCCCCATTCACCGTTGCCACTCCTTAGCGGCACCCGGGCAGCTTCCTAGCATAAGCCCCATTCACCAGTGCAGCTCCATAGCGGCACCCGGGCAGCTTCCTAGCATAAGCCCCATTCACCAGTGCCCCTCCTTAGCGGCACCCGGGTAGCTTCCTAGCATAATCCCCATTCACCAGTGCCGCTCCATAGCGGCACCCGGGCAGCTTCCTAGCATAAGCCCCATTCACCGTTGCCCCTCCATAGCGGCACCCGGGCAGCTTCCTAGCATAAGCCCCATTCACCGTTGTCACTCCTTAGCGGCACCCGGGCAGCTTCCTAGCATAAGCCCCATTCACCAGTGTCGCTCCATAGCGGCACCCGGGCAGCTTCCTAGCATAAGCCCCATTCACCGTTGCCCCTCCATAGCGGCACCCGGGCAGCTTCCTAGCGTAAGCCCCATTCACCTTTGCCACTCCTTAGCGGCACCCGGGCAGCTTCCTAGCGTAAGCCCCATTCACCAATGCCGCCCCTTAGCGGCACCCGGGCAGCTTCCTAGCGTAAGCCCCATTCACTGTTGTGATCCCATTCAGCGGTAAGCCGTTGACATCCCTATCCAGCGGTAGGCCATTGAGACCCAATTTGGCGGTAAGCCGTCATCAAAAAAACTACGTGGTCTTTGATCCATGTCAAGGCATGGTACGTAGGAAGCCTCTTCAAGGCTCAAGCCTGAAATCATCATCATCCTTTTCTATGGGCCTCCATCCTGGAGTAAGTCCCAACACCATGGGCCGCTCAACGCGTAAGCCCCTCTTCGCTTCTCACGGACGCACCTTCGCGACGTGATCGTCAGGTCCGTGCAACCTCTTGTTTCTCACACCGAGCATCACTCACGTGGGCTTAGAGTGATCACCGACCCTGACAAAACCCCATCTGAACTACGAGGACTTTGATCTGTCTCAAGGCATGGTACGTAGGAAGCCTCCATGAGGTTCAAGCCCACCAACAGTGGACCAAGGTCTGCTTTCACGTCGGTTCACCGACAAATCCCCTTTTGAACTACGAGGTCTTTGATCCATGTCAAGGCATCGTACGTAGGAAGCCTCCACGAGGTTCAAGCCCACCAATAGTGAACCAAGGTC
Source organism: Viscum album (assembly GCA_963277665.1). NCBI lineage: Eukaryota > Viridiplantae > Streptophyta > Magnoliopsida > Santalales > Viscaceae > Viscum > Viscum album. The sequence goes on from OY728140.1 coordinate 933,759,476, forward strand.
TGCTTTCACGTCGGTTCACCGGAGAAAACCACATGAACTACGAGGTCTTTGATCCATGTCAAGGCATGGTACGTAGGAAGCCTCCACGAGGTTCAAGCCCACCATCAGTGGACCAAGGTCTACTTTCACGTCGGTTTCCCGACGAAACCTGAACTACGAGGTCTTTGATCCATGTCAAGGCATGGTACGTAGGAAGCCTCCACGAGGTTCAAGCCCACCATCAGTGGACCAAGGTCTGCTTTCACGTCGGTTCCCCGGCGAAACCTGAACTACGAGGTCTTTGATCCATGTCAAGGCATGGTACGTAGGAAGCCTCCACGAGGTTCAAGCCCACCAACAGTGGACCAAGGTCTGCTTTCACGTCGGTTCACCGGTGAAAACCACCTGAACTACGAGGTCTTTGATCCATGACAAGGCATGGTATGTAGGAAGCCTCGACGAGGTTCAAGCCCACCAACAGTGGACCAAGGTCTGCTTTCACGTCGGTTCACCGGCGAAAACCATCTGAACTACGAGGACTTTGATCCGTGTCAAGGCATGGTACGTAGGAACCCTCCACGAGGTTCAAGCCCACCAACAGTGGACCAAGGTCTGCTTTCACGTCGGTTCACCGACAAAACCCCTTTTGAACTACGAGGTCTTTGATCCATGTCAAGGCATGGTACGTAGGAAGCCTCCACGAGGTTCAAGCCCACCAATAGTGGACCAAGGTCTACTTTCACATCGGTTCACTGACACACCCACCCGTCGCTCATTCACGTCGGGTCCCATTCCAGTCCAGCGGTAAGCCGTTGTGATCACTTGAACTACGAGGTCTTTGATCCATGTCAAGGCATGGTACGTATGAAGCCTCCACGAGGTTCAAGCCCACCAACAGTGGACCAAGGTCTACTTTCATGTCGGTTTACCGGCGAAACCCCTTTTGAACTACGAGGTCTTTGATCCATGTCAAGGCATGGTACGTAGGAAGCCTCCACAAGGTTCAAGCCCACCAACAGTGGACCAAGGTCTGCTTTCACGTCGGTTTACCGGCGAAACCACCTGAACTACGAGGTCTTTGATCCATGTCAAGGCATGGTACGTAGGAAGCCTCTACGAGGTTCAAGCCCACCCGTCATTTCACGTCGGGTTTCACCCCCGTCCAGCACGACGTTAAACTGCAATTCCCTTCCAGTGGTAAGCCATTGTGACCAACCCCATCTGAACTACGAGGACTTTGATCTGTGTCAAGGCATGGTACGTAAGAAGCCTCCACGAGGTTCAAGCCCACCAATAGTGGACCAAGGTCTACTTTCACGTTGGTTCACCGACAAACCCCATTTGAACTACGAGGTCTTTGATCCATGTCAAGGCATGGTACATAGGAAGCCTCCACGAGGTTCAAGCCCACCCGTCACTCATTCACGTCGGGTCTCATTCCGGTCCAGTGGTAAGCCATTGCGACCAACCCCATCTGAACTATGAGGACTTTGATCCGTGTCAAGGCATGGTACATAGGAAGCCTCCACGAGGATCAAGCCCACCAATAGTGGACCAAGGTCTGCTTTCACGTCGGTTTACCGATGAAGCCATCTGAACTACGAGGACTTTGATCCGTGTCAAGGCATGGTACTTAGGAAGCCTCCACGAGGTTCAAGCCCACCAATAGTGGAACAAGGTCTACTTTCACGTCGGTTCACCGACAAAACCCCATTTGAACTACGAGGTCTTTGATCCATGTCAAGGCATGGTACGTAGGAAGCCTCCATGAGGTTCAAGCACACCCGTCGCTCATTCACGTCGGGTCCCATTCTAGTCCAGCGGTAAGCCGTTGTGACCTTTTGAACTACGAGGTCTTTGATCCATGTCAAGGCATGGTACGTAGGAAGCCTCCATGAGGTTCAAGCCCACCCGTCGCTCATTCACGTCGGGTCCCATTCCAGTCCAGCGGTAAGCCGTTGTGACCCCGGTCCAGTGGTAAGCCATTGCGACCCAACCCATCCTGAACTACGAGGTCTTTGATCCATGTCAAGGCATGGTACGTAGGAAGCATCCATGAGGTTCAAGCCCACCACCAGTGGACCAAGGTCTACTTTCACGTCGGTTCACCGGCGAAACCCTCCCGAACTACGCGGACTTTGATTCCCTGCCACGGGGATACGTAGGAAGCCTCTTCAAGGCTCAAGCCCAACTTCACCGTCGCCCCTTCGATGGTCCCATTTCATCCTCCTCCACTTCACTCATCCATCCATAACCCATCCTGATTCTCACCCGGGCCGTCACATCCCTGTGGGATCATGCCATCCACCTCCTCGCTGCTCCTAGCGGCGCATGGGCCGCTTTCCATGTGTAAGCCCCATCATATCTCCAGGTCCATGTTCTCTGTGTACACCCCGATTCATCACCCTTTTCCCCTATAGGGAGTGCACCACCTCGGATCCGTCCTCATTGGGCGTTCTGATCCGTCTCTATGGGACCATAGCCGTCTCTATGCGATATACCAATCTGATCCGTCTCTATGGGACGTTCTGATCACCCTCATTCTGTCTCCGTAAGACGTTAAACTCACGACCTACCTTGTGATAAACATGAGATGCCTGAGGAAAACCTAGGATGGAACGCCTTTGGTGTAACCGTCTCTGCTAGACGTTAATCTTGCAACATACCATGTGTTAAACACCGGAAGCTGAGGAAAACCTCAGATGCACGCCTCGGGTTCTGCACCCCTAAGATTCCCTCTCATGAGGAAGAATACAGGTTCCCATATGTCCACGCACCCAGAGATGCCCCGACATTCCTGATGTTGCCGTCTACTCCGACCGAAGGTCGCTACCATGTCAAGACCCTATGGAAAGTCTTGACGGAAGTAGTGTAATTAACCGGCGTCTATGACAATATGGCACCGGGAATGAGATTCACGAACAACGTATTAAATCTATGAGGGAGACCCGGACTAGGTGATGAGTTCTGAGTAGGAATCCACAGGAGGAAGAACCGACATCCCATCATCCCGTTTCGATCAAGGAGCAGACGTCCCTGAATAAGGAGCGAATGCCGCCCGCCTTTGGAAAGCGGGAATGCGGGGCAACAAAGCCGCACGTCCCCTCCTGACGGACGGATGCGTGCGCGTCCTGGCGAAAGCGTCGGAAACAATATTCTAGCAGTTTCCCTCGTTTGAGCATCGCGTTTTTCATATCTCCTTGACATGCTGTGGAGTATGGTTATCCATGATTCTTAATAGGGTCTCTCTCTGGTTTTCTTGTTCTTGTGGTGTCGCCGAATCCTCTGATGGATGTAGATATTATTAGAGGGGTGATTAGACCTACATTACATGATTGGTACTCATGCGAAAATGTTTTACACCCCATCGAGGTAGGGATTCCCTTGTCTCTATTTATTAATGAATCGTGCATGATGGGTTTTACATTTGTTACATTTGGATTATGGTTGTGTCGGCTTAATCAAATATAAATAATGAGATAATTGAATTGAAAGTGTACAAGGATTTATTGTGCTATTTATCTAGATTTTCATTCTTTTTTTGATATTGCAATTATATGTGAGGAATGTACCAATGAAAATGGTGTCCATTGGTTTATTTTTTATTAGTTATATCTATTTTGTGTGCTTATTTTGTTTTGGTTGTTCTGGTATAACCCGATTTGGAAACGATTAAATCACATAAACATGGTTAATTAATAGATGCCACAGTATTATACAGCTTCGGTGATAACCCCTTAATTAACATCCAAAACTAAATAAGGTATGCATTATTAAATTTGTACTTTATATTTTGTTTTGTTTTGGCGGCAATGTGGTTTTAAGCACGGTTGTGTGTTGTGTGTGGGTTTCTTGGTTATGTATGGAGGGATGGTTCATAAGGTGTGATGGAGTCTGAGGTTGGGAAAATGATTGATTTTGGAATGGATGATCATTTTTGTGTTGTAGTTCAACATTCATGTTACGGTTTGGTTATGATGCTGGATGTGGTTGATAGTTGGGAACATTTTTTGGTTGTTATGGGTAATTTTCACATATTTTATCCATGTTTATCTTTGGTTATGATGCTTTTTATGAGTTTTCCTTGGTTGTTTCTAAGATTGTAATGTAATGGATGAATAAATTAATTGTAAATTAATAATTTAAATGGATAAATTTATTTTGTTGGATGTATGATTTTGGTTGTTTTTTGATGTACAATTTTGTGCATTTAGGGTTATCATTGAAGATAGATGTTTTCTATGCTGGTTGTTTGTTTTAGAGTTGATGGGTTGGGCAGGAGTGTTTGGTATTATATCTATATAAAAATGTATTTCCTTTTTAGTTTCTATACATACCCCATCCTAGTTGAGAACTATTTTTCAAACACCCCCATCATCATGGGGAAAGGTGTATTTCAGAAAAATATTCGTGGGAGGATGTATGGTTGTCCACTGTAAAGACTCGTGATTTCCATGAAATTTTGTTTTTAATTATAAGGAATTTTACGAGTCTGAAAATATTTACGGCGTGTGAATCTGAGGCTTGGAGTGCCTGGAATTAATTTCTAAACATTTTTTGAGTACATTCACTAAATGATCGAGTGAGTTTTTGAAACTATTGAACCAGTGCTCGGAATTGAAATCAGATGACACAGTTGAACTCGCAACATTGGAATTATCTTAAACAGACATTCACCTTGAAGGTAGTTGGTTGAGGGAGAAAGATAATTTTTGGGATTTTTGTGAAGGAATACAATAAAATAAAATGGCAAGGAATTTTACTTTTATCCTATTTTGAAACCACCCATGTTTATATTTTCACAGGTGGGGACTACATTACCTAAATCTACCCATGAGAGGTTATGGTCGTGGGGATTACCTGAACTAACCTCCCATGAGAGGTTATGGTGTTGGGGACCACCTAAATATTGACACCTCTTGAACTCTCTATTATGTGGGGAGAAACATGTTGAGCTCCCCACTTAATTGTTCCAACCCTCCCCCACTTAATTATGCCAACCTATGTGATTAATTAAACGAATTTGAAATTGTGCGAACAATTAAATTAGGAAACATATAACAGTTTGGCTAGTTTTCATATTTGGGGAATTGGGAGAGGAGGAACTTTGGACGATTATTCTCTCCAATGAAGAACACTCAACTGACGAAGAACACTGACTGTGACTACTTCCTTGGGACACCCTCTATGGAGAAACGTCTTTGACTACAATGAACCGATGCACGAGCCTGGGATTTGAGGTGTGTGGAAGACAAGACGAGCGTCAAAAAATTCACCTTCTTCCCTCCTTGTCGACATCAATGATCAATCTAAGGTAGGGGATTAAATTGAGTATGTTTATATTCCCATGTTATCCCCTAATAAAACAATGAACATGGAAAAACTCATTATCATGTTGATCCACGAATGTTTCCTTTGCGAGTTGGGAATAGTTTTTATGGGGGAATTGTATGGTGGATGTTTGAATTTTTCCCATTTTCGTTCCTCAAAATTCTTCATGAATCAATGATGAAATTTTAGTCACCTGCTACTGCCCAAACATTAAGAGTGTGGGCCAAACAATCAAGGCACATCATGTCCGCAAATCATGGTTCTTGGTGTGCTTTTACCAATGGACGAAGGCGAAAAAGACGACATAGGCGATGAAGTCAATGGTGCCACTCTATGGCCGCCACAGCCCGCAGACCATGCCACCCATGGCCCCCACTGCCTGGTGTTCCGCCACTCCACGGTCTCTAAGCCCCACAGCACCACCTTGGCCAAATCGCCGCCACAGCCTCGTCAGTCCATCCCTATCGAACCGCCGCGATGACCTAGTCGCGCTGCCCCAGCCGATCCTCCCCAATGGAATCCCCGCGCCACCCAAGTCAAGCCACTGTGTTTCCACGCTGGGCTGCCCCATGGCCAGTCGTGCCGCCATGGCCTCCACCGGACCTCCGTGACCCCCTCATGGCTTCCACGCCCTCGCAGTCTCTGCCACCCCTCTGGCCCCTCACGGGCACCAGCCCAGGTCGGTCCGCCCAGTATTGGCCGGGCTGCCCATCGCGAGTGGGCCCAGGCTGGGTCAGGGCATCTCTGTCCGACCGGGTAAGACTGCAACCCGTCCCACATCGACCCCTCGTAGGCTATTTTGGCCATATCATCGGCACCAGGCGTCTGTTTGACAAACCATCTATGACACTTGAATCCTTGGAGCGAGGCGGACCCTTTGATCATTCCCCACTAGATATTTGGGTTATGATGGGGTAAGATCAAGTTGGATCGGGCACGAATCCAACCAGGCCCCTGGGACTAAAATGATAATAACTCACAGACCGGGAGTCCAATTGATGCTCCGTCTGTTGCGTTGAGACCCCTATGAGATGGCTAACCTATGAGATATTTTTTAGTAAGACATAATGGATGTTGGATAATTGGCTGGTGGTTTGGGGAGGAGATACTCTAAGAGACGAGCAAACATAGTGTGGAAACCCAGTAGCTGGGTGTGATGAGAATATTTCTCTTAAGATAACCTGGGTCAGCACTTAGCAATCCTATGCAGTGCAGTTACAAGCGATCCTATGCAGGTATGCTTCTCTAAATCTTATGTGGGTGAGCTCCTAGATATCCTATGTGGGTCAGCTCCTAGCGATCTTGTGTTGGTCATATTTGAGCGATCCTGTGTGGGTCAGCTCCTGCGATCCTGTGTGGGTCTGCTTCTACAGATCCGGTGTGGATCAGATCCTAACAACACTGTGTTGGTTAGCTTCAGTGATCCTATGTGGGTCATCTCCTAGTAATCTGGTGTCGGTCACCTCCTAGAAATCCTCTATGAGGAAGCTCCTAGCGATCATGTGTGAGTCAGCTCCAACGATCCTTTGTGGGTCAGCTCCTAGAGATTCTGTGAAGGTTAGATGGGGATCCCCTTAATGGAATATGATGATTCATTATTTATAACTACTCAAATCTTCTACCATACCTAAAGATATTCCTCATGTGATCTGATTCAGAGCCTCTACGTTTCTTCATGATTGTGATGGATTACTTGATAACTTAGGTATATGTATGGGCTTATACCTATGTAGGGTTATCTGTTTATTTAATACTTTGTGGTTTATCCTTGGTAGATTTTATGAGAAATTGAGGGTCTTAGGGTCCTTACTGAGTACCGTTATACTCACCCCTGCACGAGATATGCCCTCACCTAGTTGTTTTGGATGCAGACGATTGACATCCATGACTGAGAAAGAGGGTACCAAGACTGGATGGTACCCGGAGGTGGACCACATGGCATGTCGGTATGCAGAGAAGATGAGCCGGCGTGGAGTGATGAGGAGGCGAACTATACCTACCATTCAGGTAGGAACCACATAGGATGGTCCTGTAACTATCTTTCTCTTTTTACGTTGTGTTGTATTTTAGTTCTACTTGTACCTTTACTATTGGGCTTCTATTCTGACCCCATATACATTCAGAACTCTTTCGGTTATACAGTTTTCTTGTGTTAGTATCATGTTGTGTGCATGGTTATGTGAGTTTACAGTCTATAAAGGCAATTTCGTCCTATTTCTAGAGAATATGCCTTTCAGTGCTAGTCTCCAACCCCTTTCATTAGGAAAGGGGCTTGGGGTAGTCACGACACATGCCCCGGGGGACGGGCTGTGACAAATTGAAATCAGAGGAGTTGGTTCTACTGAAGAACATAGGACATTGATCGTTATTTTTAATTGAAATATTGTTATGTTTAGTGAGTGTGGTTATCAGTTAGGGAATCCAGTGTTGGTGTGGAAGCCGACGTATCCATACACGAGGACCTTGACTTCTGATTTACGACTCAGTGCATGGAAACACTGATTGTGTGTGTGTTTTCAAGAGTCTTTTTTGTGAACACTTTGAGTTGGCTAACCAGGTATAACATGTTGACCCTGGTACACCTGTTCCTTTTCATGATTCTTCTATGTAGATAGCCAAATAGGGTCCCGATAGTTGTACGCACTGATAGCCCATCGAGCGATGAGGCCTCGGTGTAGGGCCCTTTCCATCCAAGGCACTAGCAGTAGCATTACCCATTGGGCCACCGATTCCACCGACCCCAGTAGCAGATGGCACACGCCGCTTGAGAGAAATTCCCAAGTTCCAGCACTAGAGTCCACCCAGGTTTAGGGGAGATATGGACCCACATGGAGCTAAGGATTGGTTGGAGGCTGTTTTGAGAGTATTCCAACTAGTAGTAACACCAACCAATCTCATAGTGATCTTTGTTGCTAGCCTTCTACAGGTAGTAGTGGGTATATGGTGGAGCAAGATGCTCTAGGTTCACGGTGAGGTGACACTTCACTGGGTAGACATCAAGAGCCTATTTCAGGTAGAGTGTTTCCCAATGACTCTTCGTGCAGTGCACATACACGTGCGTATTCATCTGCAGCATGGAAGCATGACTATAGCTCAGTTTTCAGCGTGGTTCACTGACCTCTCACACTACTCCACTGATATGGTGTGAGACCATTTCATCAGGGCCCAATCCTTTGAGCAGGGAATCATGTAGAAGATCATGGCTTCGATGATATTACTCAACATCCCGACCCAAGAATGGGTGTTATAGAGAGCCCTCTTAGTGGAGAGTTTCCTTGTTGAATAGACACTCGTAGTGAGATACACCACCAGTCGTCATGTAGTGGAGTCTTATGCTGCTGGCAGCAGATAGATGTTGCAGAGGTCCAAGAGGACCAGACATATAGGTGGACTGTTGTATGACTTATGATCGGTTGTGCATGGAACCCAAGGTAGAGCCAGTTATACCATGAGCTGATAGTGTTACACATGCAGAGGGTGACGATTCGATATGTTGCCGCCACCACCACTAAGAGGACCACCCCAACCGTAGGGAACAAGTGGACAGGGGTGAGCCCAGCTCCATGTAGCTGGGGCGTACGATCACAGCGCTCCTAAGATGATACGAGGTATGATTTATGTCTACTCCACCTTTTCTGCAGTACTTATAGACACATGTTCCAATCATTCATTTATTTCCACTTCCCCCGTTTGGAGCTTGGAGATTCCGACGGAGCCGTTGGCTCGATCCTTATGGCTAGACTCTCGTACAAGAGTAAATTCGAAAATTACACATTAGTGTCTGCAGTGTGAGCTTACTCAAGGAGGCGATAGCTTCTGCTGGGATCTCCAAGTAGTAGCGTTGAGGCCTTACAAAATCATCCTGGGTATCGACTAGTTATCTACAGTCCAAGCTCAGATAGACTGTATTAGGAATAAAGTGAAGTGTGTCCGCACAGATGGGACCAATTTTACCATCAACAATGAGAATGGATCCTTAGCTACACAAGATAGATTTACCCGGATGAGGGTGCAGCTGATTACACATCAGTTGTCTAACCTTACCCTCGGAGCGGTTGATGTGGAGATTCTGAATTGTCCTGTTGTGGAGGACCAGTATGTAGATGTTTTTATCTGTTGATGTCTCGGGTCTACCACCTCATAAGGAGGTGGACTTTTACATTGACTTCTACCCCGTTATGGAACCAATATCTTCACCAGCATATCATATGGCTCCTGCGGAGCTTCATGAGATGTGGTTACAACTAGAGGACTTGCAGGGGAAGAGATTCATTTGGCCTAGTGTTTTTCATTGGGTAGCTCCGATTTTATTCACCAAGAAGGTGGATGGGATCTTAACACTTTTTTTCAACTATCGTAGCCTAAACTAGGTGACCGTGAAGAACAAGTACCCACTTTTGAGGATTGAAAACAACTTTTATTAGCTGAAGAGAGCACAATGGTTCTCGAAGATAGACTTCAGATCAGGCTACCACCAACTATGAGTATGAGACGAGGATGTGTAGAAGATGGATTTCAGATGTCATTATGACCACTACGAGTTCTTGGTTATTCCATTTTCTGTATCCAATGCTCCATAATTGTTCATAGGACTCATGAATAGGATCATTCAGTAATACCTTGATCATATTATAGTAGTATTCATTGAAGACATTCGGATCTACATGACTACTAAGGAGGAGCATGCCTATCATTTTCTGGTAGTGCTGTGCACACTTTTAGAGGACCAGATTTATGGAAATAACTTGAAGCACCCTTTCTGGATTCTATATTTTTACTTTCTGGGACACGTCATCTCAAATGATGGAGTTGTAGTTGGTCTAGAAAATATTGAGGCAGTACATACATGGGACCCACCCAGAAGTGTGATGGAGGTTCAATGTTTTTCGGGTTTTGCTGGATACTATCAGAGGTTTGTGCCAGACCTCTCCATAGTTTAATCACCACTATCGTGATTGACGAAGATAGGGAAACCCTTCATTTGGATGGAGAAATTCCAGCAGATTTTTCGTGACCAGAGGAAGAGGCTCAGTAGTGCCCCCATCTTGAGGCTTCTAGAGAAGGGAATAGGGTACGTTGTCTACTGTGACGCATCAGGGGCCAGACATGAATGTGTCCTGATATAGAAGTGAACAGTAATCACATATGGTTTTTTATATCAAGAGAGCATGATCAGAACTATGCTACCCATGACCTGGAGTTAGCAGCAGTTGTCTTCACCTTGAAGATGTGGCAACATTATCTAATGGGAGAATGTTTTACAGTGTACTCTAATCACTAGAGTCCTAGGTATATATTCTCTTAGAAGGACCTGAACCTAATATAGTGACGTTGCCTTGAGTTCCACCAAGACTATGACTTTGAGATAGTCTAGACTCCTTGGAAGGGGAACGTTGTAGCAGATGCACTCAGTAGGATATCTGTTAAATAGATGCCTGGTGAAGCAACAGAGCTGCTACCCACATTACAAATATCCTTTGTAGATCAGAATGGACTATATTTTCTTGAGTCTCTTACAGTTACTCACCCACTTCTTCAGTGAGTCAGGCAGGCACATCGTGGGGATGCTAACTACGAGGCTCGACGGGCACAGATATACAAAGGGCAGGTACCTAATGGATTTTATGAATGTGGGGAGCACGTCATCCTTTTTAGAAAATGTACCATGGTACTGGTATCACATCAAGAGGATTTATTTAGGGAGTTCCAGATTTCCACTCTAGTGGTACATCTAGGAGTGGAAATGATGTACCAGGATTTCTGAAGACAACACTGGTGGCCGGGAATGAAGAAAGGAATGGAAATGATTGTCTCTCGGTTCTCCACATGTCAGAATGTGAAGGCGGACAATCAGGTACAAGAAGGTTTGGTTCAGCCATCAGAGCTCCCAAAGTGTATGTGGGATAGGATATCCATGGAATTCTTGACATGACATCCACGTACATCACGGGGTAATGACTCTATTTGGATGATCGTCGACCGACTAACCCAGTTGGCCCACTTCATACCAATCAGAGATCAGGTTCAGTAGAGAGATAGGGATGTCTCTATGTGCAGGATATTGTACTGATACATGGAGTACCCTCGACGATTGTCTCCTATCGTGATGCACATTATACTTCCCGCGTATGGAAGGGGTTGCAGGAGGCTGTTGAGACGTAGCTTCGTTTGAGCACTGCCTTCCATCCTTAGACGAATTTCCAGAAAAAGCAGGCCCTTTAAACCCTTGAGGACATGCTACATGCTTCTTTCCTCAACTTAGGTCATAGCTGGGAGGATCACTTACCTTTAGTGGAGTTGCATACAACAATAACTATCACTCCACCATTGGGATGGAACATTTTGAGGCATTGTACGAGTGACCTTGAAGATGAACTTTGTGCTGGACAGAGCTTGGGGAGTCAGTACTAGTGGGACCAGAGATGGTATGGGCTTCCATAGAGAAGGTACAGATCATCCAAGAGATGAAGAAGACTACACAGAGAAGGAAAAATCATATTTTGACAAGAGACAGAGATGTCTGGAGTTCAAGGATGGTGACCACGTCTTTCTACAGGTCTCACCATAATGAGGTTTATAGAGATTTTTCTAGGAGGCTAGTTATCTCCAAGGATCATCATACATTTTCAGGTCCTCAACAGAGCTGGTGAGGTGGAATACTACTTAGGTCTTCCACCTCGGTTGCACTGGGTGCACAACGTCTTCCTCGTGTCCCAGTTGAGGAGATATGTGCACGACCCTTCTCACATCATCGACCATGGCGAGCTGGATGTCAACGATAGGGTGACATTTATGGAGGTTCTAGTGGATATTGTGGATCGACAGTATCAGGTCATTTGTGGGAAGTCGATACCTCTGGTGCACGTTCGCTGGTATCACGAGAATCTTTAGGAGAACACATGGGAGCAAGAGGCTCAAATACGTTCTCAGTACCCCCACTTGTTTTCTTTAGTTTGAGTTGTGGATTATGAGGTTGTAAAGCTCTGAGGTGGTGAAAACATAAAGACCTCGAATTTCCATGTAATTTTTTTAATTATATGGAATTTTACGAGTGTGTGAAAATTTACGACATGTGATTTCGAAGCATAGAGTTCCTGGAATGAATTTCTAATATTTTTTCGAGTACGTTCAGTAAAGGTGTGAGTGGGTTTTTTTAAATTTTGAACGGGTGCTTGAAATTGAAATCATTGGATATTTTTGATCTTTCAGTGATGATATTAAATTATGGAGACTTTCACCTTAAGAGTAGTTGGTCGATGGTGAAAAATAATTTTTCGGTTTTTCGTGAAGGAATAAAATAAAATAAAATGGTGTGAAATTTTATTTTTATTTTATTGAGAAAACACCCATGTGGATTTTTTCATAGGTGGGGACCACCTGAACTAAAACCATCCATGACAGGTTATGGCGGTGGGGACCTCCTGAACTATCCTCCCATGAGTGGTTATGGTGGTGGGTCATCTCAAGGCTTGAATCCTCTTGAAATGACTATTAAGTGGGTAGAATCCTCTTGATCTCCTCACATAATTATTCCAAACATCCCCCACATAATTATGCCATCCTATGTGATTAATTAACCAAATTTGAAATTGTTCCAATAATTAAATGGGGGAAACATGTCACATTTTGACTACTTTTCAAATTTGGTGGAATTGGGAGAGGGGGAACTTTGGAGGATTGTTATATCCAATGATGAACACTCCCCCGATGAAGAACACCGATTTCAACAACTTCCTCAGGACACCCTCCAAGGAAGAATGTCCTTGACTATGACAAACTGACACATGAGCCTGGGATTGGAGGTGTGTGGTGGACAAGATGAACGTTGAAATTACCACCTTCTTCCATCCTCATTGACGTCAATGAACAATCCAATGTAGGGGTTTAAATTGACTATGTTTATATTCCCATGTTCTCCCCTTCTAAAACAAAGAATGTGGATTAACACATTATCAAGTTTATTTTGGATGTTTTCTTTTGTGGTATGGGAATAGTTATTGTAAGGGAATTGTAGGGTGGATGCTTTAATTCTTCCCATTTCCGTTCTTGAAAATTTTTCATGAATCAAGGAAGAAATTATAGCCTCTTGCTATGTCCCTAACACTGATAGTGCGCGCCAAATAAACAAGGCTCGTCCTCTATAAAAATCATGGTTCTTGGTGTGTTCATCGTCATGGATGAAGGTGACTATGAGGAAAAAGTTGATGAAGTCAACGGCGCAACCCCGCGGTCTTCTCGCCCGGTGGCACCGACACCCATGGCCGTCGCCACCCGTGGATCCGCCCCCCATGGCCTCTGCACTGCCCCAGCCCAATCGTCGGCGCATCCTCCCCCCGCTATGCTAGCTGTACTGCCATCGCGGCCTCTCCATGCCGCAATGGCTGAACCGCCCCTCAGACTTCAGCATGCCACCCAGTTCGAGCTTCCTTGAGGCCTCATCAGGCCGCCCCACATCCAACCCTACCACCTCGGACTCGAACGACCCTCTGCAGCCCCCTTGAGGCCTCTTTAGGCTGACAGCCTCTGTGACCCATGTGGCCCCTAGCAGGCCGCTGCCCAGGCTAGGCTGGGCCGGGTCGCCTCAAACAGGGTCGGGCCGTGTCGAACCGACCCGGTCAGAGTGGACCCGCACCAACTACGACCCCCTTATGATATGTTGTCCATATCATTGGCATTGGGCGTCCGTTTGACAAACAGTTTGTGGCACCATAAACCTTAGATATAGACAATCCCTATGAGTATACCCCACTGTATATTTGGGTTAATATTGGGTACAATCAAGTTAGATTGAGCACGAATCCAATCAGGGCCCCAGAGACTAAATGGTTAATAAATCACAGACTGGGTGTATGATTGACGTGTCATCTGTTGGGTTGAGACCCCTAAGATGTGGCGAAACATTGAGATATTTCTTAGTGGGACATAGTGGAAGTTGGAGTATCTACTAGTGTATTTGGGATTGGACTCTTTCGGAGACGAGAAAACATATTGCGGAAACCCAGTAGCTGGCTGTGAAGAGAAGAGTGCTCCTAAGTGAACCTGTGTAGGTTAACTCATACTGATCCTGTGCGGGACAGGTCCTAGAGATACTCTGGAGGCCAGCTCTTAGCGATCCTATGTGGTTCATCTCCAAGATATCCTGTTTGGGTTACCTCTTAGCGATCTTGTGTGGTTCAGCTCCTAGTGATATTCTGTGGGTTTGCTTTAGTGATCTTGTGTGGGTCAGCTCCAAGAGATCCTCTGTGGGTCACCTTCCAGTGATCCTATGTGGGTCATCTCTAGTGATCATGTGTGGGTCAGCTCCTAGCGATCTTGTGTGGGTCAACTCCTAGAAATCCTGTGTGGGATAGCTCTTAGAGATCCTCTGCGTGTCAGCTCCAACGATCTTGTGTGGGTCAGATCCTAGAGATTCTATGCAGGTTAGCAGCAGCGCCTCTTAATAAATTAAGATGATTCAGTATTTATAACTATTCATCTCTTCTACCATACCTAAAGATATAACTGGAGTGAGCTGAGTCAGAACCTCTCTATTTCTTCATGATTGAGATGGATTACATTATAACGTAGGTATATGTATGGTAATATAACTATGTATAAAGAAAAGATGACCAGATACTCTTTAATAGGTGAATTCAGAATGAGAATTCGGAATGAGAATTCAACATCAGAATTCGTATTGACAATTCATAATCAGGATTCATCATTAGATTTCGATGTCAAACTTCATGAGAATTCGTATTCAGAATTCGGAGTAGAACATTATCAAAGTTCGTATCTAGAATTCAGAGTAGAACTTTATCAGAGTTCGTATCCAGAATTCAGAGTAAAACTTTATCAGATTTCATATCGAGAATTTGGAATGAAACTTAATTAGAGTTCTCATCCAGAATTCGGAGTGAAACTTCATTACAATTCTCATCTAGAATTCGGAGCCTAAAACAGAATGCTTCATATCAAAGTTTCAAACGATTTCGAGAATATAGAAATGAATCTGAGTCATATACTTAAGAAAAATATGGATAGAGATAATGAAAATATGATAAGAATAATTTTCCTTATAAAAGCGATTTTCCTTATAAAATCGATATTCCTTATAAAAGTGCTTTTCCTTAAAGATAAGGTGTTTGTGATTTTCAAAACAAGAAGGAATGGAAAAGTCATAAGGAAAACCTTATTGACTCAACAGATTCAGCATTTATAACTATTCATCTCTTCTACCATACCTAAATATATAACTGGTGTGAGCTGAGTCAGAACCTCTCTATTTCTTCATGATTGAGATGGATTACATTATTACGTAGGTATATGTATGGCCATATAACTATGTAGGGTCATCTATTAATTTAATACTTTTAGGTTTATCATTGGTGAATTTTGTGAGACCTTGAGGGTTTCTGGGTCCCTACTGAGTATCGTTATACTCACCCTTGCATGCACTATGCCTGCACCTTGTTATGTTGGATGTAGACGAAGGACATGGCTGATTGATGGAGAGGGTACCAGGACTGGATGGTACCTAGAGGTGGACCATATGGCATGTCGGTATGTAGAGGAGATGGGAAGATGTGGAGTGATGAAGAGGAAATATGTACCTACACTTCTGGTAAAAACCATTGAGGACGATCCAGTAAATGTCTTTATCTTTATTCCATTGTATTTTAATTCGGTTGTACATGTACCTTTACTATTGGGATTATATTCCAGCCCCTTTTACTTTCACCACTCTTTTTTATACAGTTTTCTTGTGTTCTTATTTTGCGGTGTGCTAGGTTACGTTAGATTACATGTTATAAATGAAATGCCTTCCCAGTTATAGAGAATACGCCTTTTGGTGCTAGTCTCCATCCCCTGGCCAATGGAAGGGGGGATTGGGATAGTCACGTCATGGGCCCCAGGGGACGGGTCGTGACTTCCACCCACTCTTCCATAATCCCTATTCCAAGCGGTTGCAGCCTAGGATTCTTTAGATAGGTTATGGTTTGGGGGCCCTAGTTTGAGCTGGTGAGTTATGTTTTCCCTAGTTTCTTCTAGATGAGATGTGTTGTGTTTTTCCTTATGTCATTAGGATGGCATGTGTTGATCTTCCCTAGGTGTCTTCAAGATGTGACATGTTATGTGGCCTAGGTGTTAGAGGGAAGGATAAGATGTGGTTTTTGCACCATGTATCTGTGGGTGGGATGTGATGTGGCCTATGGCCCAAGGGTCTATGTACAAGATGTGGTTGTGAGGCCCAGGTGTCTGTGAGAGGGATGCGATGTGGTGTTTCTGGAAGAGGTTGGGTGCCATGATGTTTTACATTAGAGTGTGAGAGTGCCTAATCAGTTAAAAAGTAATGTGGCATACCCTATTATCGATTTAAATTATAATAATTTACATTACATGCTTTATTTGGAGAGTGATCCTTGGTGAGGTTGGGGTTATTACTATACATGCTTAGGTTCAGTTTTGTTCTGTAATTTTCACGTGCAGTAATTAGTATGCTTATTTACCATGTGCACAAGATACATTGGTTTTCCTATAGGTGTACATGAATTATCACCTTACGTATATAATACATTTTTTAGAATTCAAGGAGGATTTTCTTACCATCATGGAATTTATTAGATAGGATCTTGTTAGTTTTTTTTCTCTCTAGCATTTATTTTTTACATACTTTGCAATCATTTATTTTAAATTAGATTTATTTTAATCATTCATGTGGGATGGATTTATATGTCATTTATACGTATATCATTGAGTTGTTTTGGGATAAAACATCATATCTTTTGATTTTGTTTATCTAAAAAGAAAATTCCTCCCATTTTGTGAGGCTTGTATAACCTTGGTGTTGGGTACCACCCTAATGCCTATAGGGGGCCTGAAACAGGGTTCATTATCATTCATTATTCATTTCAATCCCCGTAGGGGCATCATTGGATGGGGCGGGGGTTGTATCTCCAAAGGAAAAATAGTTACAATATTAATGAAACAAATACATAAACGATTCCCATTTTACATTGGGTATAAAAATAAAACAGAATTAATAAAAAATTTCAATGATCTCCATCTTTGAAACAGATTCAATGATTTCTTATTCATGACCGGGTGAATGGACCAAAAATAAGGGTTAGTTAAAATACATAGTAACTGTTGTATATAGAAAAAGATAACCTGAACTAATAAGGAATAATAATTATGATAAGGTAAATAATTGGACACATATTCTTTTTAATCAATAACTTGAGTATCATAATTGAACATGTAATATTCAATAATGCATAGACATTAACTGTAAAAACATTCCACGTAAGTCATAAAATGAGATTGAAATATATCCAGAGTTAATATTATTGTGAAAATATCATTTATTTTAATAATATTTGGATTCCCATGGATGGAAATTATTAATTATTCAATTTCAGAATCATGTATCATCATACCAATACTATCACGACTTTTACAAGACAATTTAATAGTACTGGAAAAAACCCATCTGATTTGGCCAACTGATTTGTCTAATGAGATCCGTTTATGTATCAAGGGGATATCATTTATTTGAAACCACACATATCTGTATTTCGAAATCATTCATCATATATCAAATAATCTTTCTAGTTCGGGAATAAATATTCTTTATCATCAAATATCTGTATTATGTAAAGGATACTAATTTATTAATATTTCTCTAGTTAATAAAATAAAATTATCTGAAAACACCATATGTAAGAAAATTTTAAATGATTTATTCCACAATCATATCCATCATAAAAGAATAATGATATTTTAGATAAATTTACTTTACAATGAAAAATTTACATAAGAAATTGAATGTTTCAAGATAATGTAAACAATCAAAAAAGTAAGTGAGATTGTAGAATCAATTTTTAATTCATTGGTGACATTCAAATTTTATCCATATGAACAATAATATTGTGACATAAAAATAATAATTATAATTATTCATTTATTCATGTTGTATAAATATTATGGGATTTTTATACATTAATTAAAATGTAATATATTAATATTAAGAAATATGTCCCAATGAAATAAAATTGAGAAGAAATACCTTACACCTCACTACCCATTTGTAGATTGTGATTTAACCTCAAATATTTTGGTTTATTTCATGTTATTAGTTTATAATAAAAACTTTTTAATGTTTATAATAACACATATTATACAATTAATACATGTTGTAGCTCATTTGTTAATAAAATTTCATTTTTATAATTACTTTAACTATCAATTTCCTTCTTATACAACACATGTTTTTCCATGAATGGTTTGATTCCTTTATATAGAATAAAAATTAACCATATAATTAATTATAATAATATTAATACTATCATATTTAATTTTTAGTTAGATTGTTAGAACCATTCATAAATGATGGTCTTGTAAAATGTATGTCAAACTTTTTGGATATGATAGCTCATTAATATATACGAGTGATGATAACATTACCTTAACATGTGAAAGGGTATAAAATTTTATGATATATTTATTTTCAATAGTTTATATAATATCCTTTATATCACATACAATTTGTAAATTCTTCTTTATTTCCTTCCAGGTAAAGCGTATGTGAAAAACTAATCTCCTCGCTTCACAGGATGACAGTCCACCATACACCCGAGCGACGATATCATTTAAAAAAAAGTAAGAAGGTATATGTGAAATTATAGTTTATGAAAAAAATTATTTTATTAATATTATATATATTCCTTAGACCCATCATCGTATTCTACCATGATAGGTTGATTGAAAATATTTTACAAGGTTTCACGAGGCGGTAGTTAGTCATACACACGATATATGATTTTGTTTCCCATTTTATGGAAGGATAATTGGATAAAAGATATTAAATTAAAATAATATCATATATATATATATGTGTGTGTTTTTTATATTTTTTTTATTATACTATAATTATATAATATTATTTTTTTAGGTTGAGGATGATATAAAAATTGACCTTTTAATAATTTTACCTATTCACCAAACAACCACTTTTGGTTTGAACCAAAAAAATTACTTGGATTGATTTATGATCAAACAAGGACTCTTGTATATGATTTGATGAGAAATACAGTGATTTGTTAAGGGATGGTTTAAACAAATTTGATTTTAATGTTTGAATATGGAAGGAGATTTTGTTGCCTTTTATAAGTGGGGGAGAGGACTCACATTATAGTTTTAAAAAATAATCATTCAAAACCAAATTATTATTACGCCAATAGCCTCCAAAATGTATCATTGTTGAACTATATTGATGATAATGTCAAAATATATCCATAAAATTTGTTATGGACATGTTTTTAGGTTATTTTAATTCTTATATTTTTCATTTATCCACTGTTAAATCAATTTTTACCTTAACAGTGAAAATTGATTTTTACAGGTTGTATTATTCATAATGATTAAAAATTTATTTTTCCTTATTATATATTGTAAAATTTTTCCGTTTCAAATATTTAATCTGTTTTTACACGTTCATTTATTTGAATTTGAATAATACAATGTAAAATTATATTTACAGAGTTGATTAAAAAACGGGCTTCTAGAGAGAAAAAACACATAAGTGTATAAGGTTCTAATATCAAAATTAAATATTAATTTTATTAAAACAACCTAAATGATATTTTTTATAATATAAATGTTCTATTTTTTACTTAAAAAAATTAAAATATAATTTTACAATGTAAATAATTTAATCAAAAAATACAATTTTCAATAAAAATTAATACATTTCACTATTCATTGAAAAATCAAACATTTCATAAAATAACCATAAATTAACCATATGATAATTTTGATATGATTATTTAAAAAAATAATTTAATTTTATCAAATAATTTTTCTAATAGTGCTAAATATTATTTTTAAATTATGAGTGTAATGTATGACTAAACCACCTTTCTGAAAAATACAAATTTTTCAAAAACATTTATTTTTCTTTCAAATGATTCTAATTTTATTTTTAAACAATATTTAACCATAATTTTATTGATTTATTTTTTCCAATAATTAAATTCTAATTTAATGGTTACGTTATTATTTTCATGTTAAAATGATATTTGGATAATGTAACATGTTTCTGTAAAACCTTGTGATGCGTGCATTACAAGCTATCGAAGTGATTGAATTTTTTTAAATGTAAAAAAATCATAAATTTTTATTGTCTTAAATTCATACCTCATATAAAAAAAATTCCTAGAAATTTCTGGGATATTATCATCAATAACGATTTTGATATTTCTTCTTTTAACTTCCTATTGTTTCTGAATTTTTTCATCCATTTTTTAATTTATCCAAAGTACCATTACCTTCCTGGTCATTTAATTCCACAATAATTTCTATCTAGTATAAATATTATGAATGGGTATGTAATATTTAAATATATTAGGTTAAAATTATATCTCATAAATGTTAAGAACATGCATTTATTTGTCATGTAATTCCTTGACAATGATATATTGAATACATCGTGTACTTTAGTGATAATTTAGTATATTTAATAATGGTAAGAAATATCTCTAATCCATTCAAGGGTTTTAGAGGGTCTGATGTACTTGGGGCTCCATTTCCCTTTCTTACCAAAATTTATGACATTGTTTAATGGAGATAATCTATGAAAACATGTTCCACCACTTGTAATTACAAATCATTCCTTTGACTATTGGAATAACTCTTTTTATAAATATATATGCCTTAATAAAAGCATGAATAGTCATTATTGTTTTTATTATCTCTTAAAATAATTATTTCCCTTCAAGTTTCATTTTAAAAAAATTCTCCAAATAAGTTTCATTATGACATCTCTTTCCATTAAATGCATTATTTAGTTACATTTTAATACATAAATTGATAATATTGTTATAGAAAAACAATACCAAAGATAAATACTAGTCAAACATATCCTAAATTTAGAGTTATCATAAAATAAGCATGTATTCTATAATTTTAATAGTATTTTAGACTATCCATTAGTTTTATCATGGTAGGAAGTTAACAAACAAAGAGCAGTTTTAAGATCCTTCTGAAGACTCTTTCATAGTTTAGATGTAAAACTAAGATACCAATCAAGAAAGGTCAAAAAGGTGCACAATTAAGACTTAAAACTATATTAATATAGAGCCTTATTAGGTGATCACATTCTAAATACTATCTTATGTATAAAAAATGTGTTGATTTAGATAGGCAAAAAAACCCATATTACACCTTTCATTCTAGGAGACTTTTGGTTGTCCCATTAGAAATTAAATAGAAATGTCCTCCCATTTTTACAAAGGAATAGGATGAGTTTTCAGGACTACTCTAGGATATTTTTTATCATCTTTAACTTGTTTTAATAAAAAAATTATACATAGTCCACAATTTCCCAGGTCATTTAATCCTACAAAAAACGTTCACTAAAATTTTTATACACCTTAGGGCAATCATGGTGTGTAGGGAAATTCCAGCTATGATTTCCATACAAAACTACATTTTTTCATAATTTATATATTGAACACATAATATCATTCCAAATTTCACAATTCCAAACCCATAAATGAAGTTCTCTAATTTCTCATCATTCACATCATTATTTTTTGGAATAAATTTCTCAAAATAAGTTTAATAACATTTTATATTCTAAAATAAAGAGTATTTCATGAAAATTAATAAACTAAGTGATGTCTCTCCTTATATAATAATTCTTATATTAATCATTAATGGAGTTGTGAACATGGTATCCCTCTTAATCCACATTTGGTATAGAAATCCATGATATTTCTTACTTAATGCATATTTTAGCTTTCATTATTTCCCTTGGTGGCAGTGTATCAAGGAATCATAATACCTAAGTAACTCAATCCATCATAATTTTCCTATATTAATATATTTGTTTGAAAAAAAATGAAATATAGTCTTTTATGAACTGTTTGTATCTCACATCTGTTACAATAGAGACAATGTTTCTGTATCTTTATAGTAAATATTATAGCTTCCAAAACAAGATCAGGGGTTTTATAATTTTGTTTATGATTCCTTAGTTTCATTGGTGTATATATAATAACATTTTCAGTTTATATTAGACCACAACCACGTCCCTTCTTATATGCATCACTATATATCACAAACTAGTCATATTTATATGGGAGATTCAAAATCGATGCATTGAACAATGTACTGGGTATTTCATCAAAACATTAACCACATTATTTTTTCCAAATTAAATAAACACCTTTACTCGAACGTATGGTTAATGGGTAATATAATAAAAAATATTTATTTGTAAATTAATGATGAAAATCTACCGATCCAATGAAACTATATACCTCAATTATGTTCATTAGGGTAGGTCAATCTCTGGTTGCCTTTGTTATTATGAGATCACTTGATCTTCGATCATTGAAGATAGTATGGCCTTGAAAAGAAACTTCTTTAACCCTAAAATAGCACTTACTAAAATTTCCCAAATATCATTTTCATTCAATGAGTCCCATGAATGATCAAAAATTTATTCTCATAGTACTAAATGATTTTATAGTACACCATGATATCATCAATCAATACTAAAAAAATCTCAAGATATTATTTGAATACTCTTTAATTTAGTTCCATAAAATTAGAGGGTTTATTATTCAATCCAACTATTATTACTATAAACATGTAATGTCCATATTTCCCTGTAAAATTTGTCTTCCAAATTTATTCTTTCATTAAACATCATTTATGATACATAGAACAATGTTAAGTCATGGGAAATTATTAGGCTCCTAGAATTCAGTCAAATAAATCATCAATTTCAAGAATTTGAAACATGAAATTTATTTTACAATCAATTATTTCCCTATAATCGATTAATAACCATTTAGATCCACAATTTGTAGTAATAAATATAAAAGGGTCTCCCCATGGTGAAACATTATGTTGAACAAATCCCTTATCACAAAACTACTACGTTGCATTCTTCGCATCCACTAATTACACATGTCCATTCTATAGGGATTATTTTCAGTTGTCATAAAACTATTGATAAAATAAAGGGAAAACTAAACATCATGCGCTATTGGATATCTAGGTATTTCCTCACCTAATTAATAAATTTTTTCTTATACAATTGTAATATCCTAAATTTTATTATTATCATATATATCCAAATATGATATTTTCTCTTCATTATTCGGTACCATATTGAGAAGATGAGAATGTGGTGAATCTATATATGAATTATTTAATGAACTCTCTATTATAAATACAAGAAATTCTAGATCTTTATCACTAAACATAATTTCCTTATACATGAAATTTATATTTGTATTGTATTTTGAAATCCATTCCATACCACATATTATATCAAATTCAACCATAATTATGAAAATTAGGACAATAAATAATGTATTTTTATGTATCATGAAGTGTATTTACTAACACATCCTATTTATAGCGAGACATCTTCTATGAGTATTGAATTTTAATTGACATATTAATTTTATATGGAAATATCCTATCTTCTTATCAAACATGGAAAATATAAGAAAGTGTGAGGATTTATAATTAAATAATTTTTTTTAAATTTGAATATATTATTAAAATACATTCCCACACATATTCATGAAAATCAATGTCAACTATAGTGATCACATAAGGATATCCTTATTCACATATAATCTTTTATGGTAGATTCAATTGATTATTGGAGGATTCATTTTTGTAGTTCCCCATCTACCTATAGTTGATAGATGTAATATTATTTTTTCGTTCATTACATTTTACTCTCTACCCTAATGACCTTTACCCACAAACTTGTAATAAATTGGCATGCCCTTCAAGTATTTTGAATGATGATTATTCAAAAAAATTTAAAATATTGAAATTTGTTCATTACTTTATTCTTATTTTATTCATTCCCTTTTTATTGGTATTTATTTAAACTCATACTTTCTTGATTTCCATCGAACAAAAATGATATAGAAAACATATTCTGTGTTTTGATGGAACATCAAATTATTTTATCATATGATGACATTTTTCGAAAAACTATCTCCCTTCAGAGAGTTTTCTTAACCCCTTCAATGGAATTGTTGATCTTGAATTATGTGTTGTATATGTAATATATAGCACACACTAATATCCTTTGAATTTTAGGTAAAAATCATTAACGATTTATTCTTTATTTAACATTATGTTGAGGAAATTTCTCATCATTTCAGTTCATTTTCCCATGAGAAATATTTTTCAAAAGGTTTTTTAAATAATTCAATTCCATATGTTCTACATTTTCTTCCTATATAATATTCTGGATCATTTACAAAAATATATTAGCATCACTATTGTGAAAATATACTTAAATTAAAACCCTTTATTATTTATTGCATCACAATTCTATAAATATATTCTAAAGGGACTTAATCCATTTATCGTCTTCTAGAGGATTATTAATAAAAATAAAATATAGGGCTTCTATCAAATGAAGCAATCCAAAATTAGAGAATCATATTATAGGATAACTAGTTTTTCCATATAATAATTGTTATTTTATTTAATTGGATTATGATCCCCTAATATATTAATGATGTATTCCATTTCAATAATATATATATTGGTTATCTCGGTATGAAAATATCTACATTGGACAAGATTATTGTTACCCATTTTATGTATAGGCTGCATTTCCAAAAAATCTTATACAATAGATTGAATCATAAAATTATGTATTTTAAATAGAAATGTATAATTTTAAATATGGATTAACACATAATATAAATTAAATATTTTATTAATGTTTAATCTATGAATTATAAAAATAGTTTCGTTGGGAAGTCATTATTTTCAAGTCCTTCATAATTGATTGTATGGAAAATTTAAATTATCCTCTGAATATCTCATAGAAGTCTCACATATGGTTTGAAATATAGCCTGTTTTCAATGTAATGCATTATTATTGTGTCAATCCTAGTGTTCCATTTTAGAAGTTATTTTACCTAGTGATTTCTATTACAAAACCTTGTCTACATATTGTTTCTATAGAATGATTTATTTCTAGGAAAACAAATTGTCCTCCTTACCAAACAATTAATATATAATTCTTTACTTATCCATTAATTATATCATAGTTTTATGTTCTATAATATATTTTCCCCTTAATCATGTTCCTAGGGTTTTTAATAATCTACTGCTGATATGACCTGTAACAACACCAACTCCAGTAACCCAAAGTTTGTGTCTTCTTTATTAAATTATATTAACATACAATCTATTGTATCCGAATAGATAGAATTGTTAATATTGTTTTAGAAATAGATAAATACATGATACCCATTTTACAAAATGATTATAAAATAAAACATATTAAATAAAAATTTAATTTGATATATTTTCGTGAAACTTGTAAAAATATTTCTTCTTCACATCTTGGTGAAAGGAAAAATGGATGATATAAAATTATTAGTAAGGTTTATATAATGTGTATTCTATAATGATTAAATAATTAATAATAAATATGGAAAGGTAAATAATTGGACCAATATTATATTTAAACAAATAACATGACCGTCATAATTTTATAAAGAACAATCAATATGGAATGGTTAATAACCAGAATCCTATGCAATATAATAAATAAATAATGAATGAAATTTCCCTAAATATAAAAGCATTTTCAAAATATCTTGGATATAAGTAATAAAATAATTATAAATAAAATAAATGATTAATTATTTAATTTCATCATCTTAGTCATCATGATAACTCTACTGTTAATTCATTCGAGAATAGAGTTTAAAACTATGTATAAATACCTTTATGATTTTTCTATCTGATTTGTCTCATGAAACCTATTAATGCATCTATGAGCTTTAGATTATAGGTCCATGATCATAAATTCATTTAAAAAAAATTCTTCAAATATAAAATAATATATTTTATTCATGAATCAAGATGACTTATCATAAAATATACATATTGAGTAAAGGATACAAATTTAACAATATTTCCCAAATTAATCAAATAACATTCAAAAAAACACTATATATAATATTTGAATAGGGTTTATGAACTAATAATATCCATAATAAAATAATATGGTTATTTAAGATAAATTAGTTTCTAATGAAAAGTGGTCTAAAGATTTTTATTTTATTCATTATAAAGTAAACAATCACAAAAGAAAGTGATATTGTATAGTAAATTTTTTACAACTTTGGTAAATTTTAAATTGATAACTCCTAATGAATAAATAGAGAAAATATTAATAATAAAGAATAAATAATTAATAATTTTAAATACATAAAATTTGTATTATATAATCCATTTAAAATTTAATAGTTTCATGTTAACAAATATCTTTAAATGAAACAAAAATTCTTACGAAATCCCTTATGCACTATTCCAATTGACTGAAATTGCACTATCCTCTAGTGTAGTGGTTCTATGAATTTTATTCAATTATATAAGAACTATATTTATATTTATAATATCACATATTATCCTTTTATAAAATTTTACCATCCATTTATTAAAAATATTTTATTATTTTCATTATTTTATTTGTTGATTTTATTGTTTTCTGAAGCATGATTTTTCATGAATGTTATGGTTCTTGTTTATAATATAAAATTTATTCATATCATGAATTATAATAATGTTATAAATAAAATATTTAATATTTATACACATTAATACATACATTAATAATTTTTTTTACAAAAGATGAATCACATTGCTTCGTGGAGATGGTAGGGCGTATAAATGCATATGAGACATTATCATTACCTTAACATGTTAAAGGGTAATATATAATATGATATATATATTTTCCTGACTTTATATCATGTCATATATATATATATATAATATTCATTAAATTTATCATTATAACATTCCATATAGACCATTTGTTAAAACAGAATCACATCACTTCACAAGGAGATTGTCTGTGGTACACATGAGTGACATTGTCATATTTTAAAAGTAATTGAAATAAGAAGGAATATGTAATATTTTATTTAATTAGAATAATTATATCATAAATATTGTATATATACCTAAAATATGATATTCTATTCAACCATTATATGTGGTATTGGAATATGAGTTACATCAGTTCATTATGCGGTAGTCAGTCGTACAAATGATTAACAATTTTGGATCCCATTTGATAAAATATGAGATGGATATTGGTTGTTACATAAAATAATAAAATATTTGAATATTTTATAGACATGGTTTAATATACTATTATTATTTAATATTATTTTAATAATATTAAAGAAGTAATAAAATACAAAATGTTTATTTAAGAACATTACCTCTTATCCAGATGACCTTTATAGGTTTTCACAAAAATCCTACATAAGATGGTCTTATGATTAAAAACATTAATCTGGTATATTTTTAGGTGAGTAATAATGTTATATGGGTATTTATTTCTTGATAAAAATGAATATGGATGTGTTTATAAGGGTGGATAATAGTTGTTCTTTTAAAAGTTGGGGAGATAACACAAATGAATGTTTTTTCAAAAGAATCAATTACAACCATATTTATATTATTCCATAAGCCTCCATGATGTGAAATTATCAACCCTTATAGAAAATATAATAAAAATATTTACAAAAATAGGTTAAAAAAATATTTTACGATTATTTTAACTCTTATATTTTATGTTTAACTCTCTACTAAATCAGTTTTTACATTCAACGAGATAATTACATTTTTCATCCTTTACTATTAAAAATGGAAAAAATTTAATTTTAACTTATCATAAAATATAAATTATTATGATTATAAATATTTAATAGTATTTTTAAAATTAAATTCATATAATCGGCGTAAACCAAATTTAAATTATAGCTGTAGACATGATGAAAAAACGAGTTTCAAAGTGAAAATTCCCATTAGTATAAAAGGTTTTAATATCATATTTCAATATAAAATTTATTTCCCTAACCTAAATTGTATTAATTATATCATAATTTATCTATTTTTTGTTTAAAAAATATTTAAAATATAATTTAACTTTGTAAATAATTTAAATGAAATGGAATTTTTCGATAAAAATTATTTTATTCACTTTTCTTCAAAAAAACGAAACATGTCAAAAAAAGCCCAAAAATTAAAAAAATTATAGTGTAATATAATTGTTTCAAAAATTAATATTAATTATGAAAACACATTTTATAAAATTGGTGTAAATTAATTTTAATATCTATTGATAAATTACATTTTAAACATCATTAAAAAATGATTTTTTCCAAGAATTATTTAATTTTCATTCAAATGAATATTGTTTTATTTTTTTCAATAGATAACCATAATTGTTATGTTTATTTATTTATACTCATACCCACCATATTAAGAGATATGTTATAATGGTTATGTTTAAATAATATTTTAATAGAGTATTGTGTGTTGTTTGAGGTAATGTCCTGGCCCAGCTCACCTATAGAATGGTGGCTAGACCAGTGGGTCACATGACCTCAAGCGTTTCTCCCTGAATGCCAGAGGTTGCCGAATATTAGAGAGGGACATTTTAACATGTATATGGGGGATAGTATTCCATCATTGTTAGAAGGTAATGAACAATGAAAAAAACTTATATAAAAAGAGAAAGCATATAAATAAGAAAAATGCAGCATAAGGAAATATATAATACAAACCATATACATAATAAGTTCAGAAGATAATAAATAAAACCAGATACAAAATGATGTAATTATATGATATCTATACTAATATAATGGTTCGAAAAATAAGATTATAAGAATGATATCAACTGAATTGAAAAGACACAATGTATGAAAACTTCATCATGGGAATGGCTCAATCCTTTACCCTTAGTCTCCATCTAATGTAGCAAAAAAAATTCAAGCATCAAAATCTACACACCTCCCTTTTTCAATACCTGTAAGAATATAATCTACATTGGTGTCAACAATGACCGAGAAGGGTGTGAGATAAAATCACAGAAGGATGGAACCCGTTGTGTCTATGCCTTTCCATTTAGTGCTGTAATTAAATGTAGTGTGCATTTATTTAATAAATGTAGACTATCAATTAAGATAAAAATAACAAAAATATCTCGGTTCAGGTTTCCAACGGAACTCCTCCCTAATCACCTGCTTTGTCCTATTCTGAGAGTCTGAAAGAATTACCTGTAATAAGAAGGTTGCATAAATGGACATATATAATCCTAGAAACACAAGGTAAAACAACTAATAGGCATACACCCAAGCTTGTGCTTCAACTTGGGGGTTAAATTATGCGTCAAACATATGTCCATTATCATACTAGAAATGATTTACAACTCTCCTGGGAATCAAGTGGCATTTGAATAAATCATTAGTGCCTCATTATTAATATTTTCACGTAGAGAGTTAGAGTCTGAGCCCGCCCTGAAGGTATCACTATAGTGCATCCTTCAAATTACCCAATACCACCGAGCTCATCCAGGTAAATCTCTAGAAAAACCATGTATCTCTATGGGAATGGCATTACCATGATTTATTCCTAATATGAAAAAAATGGTTTGGGTATCATCTATGTATTGGGATAGCCACATTACCAATAGATCCCTCCTCAATGGGCCCTTTGGGAACTAGTATCACTCATAAGTATTTAGAATACAGGTGGATGTCTCTGTCCGACAAAGCCTAAAACACACCCCCCCCACGGTGCGTAGTGGGAATCAGTTAGCATCAAGGAGTCCATGTAAGGATTTTAATATAGGACCCACATTCTCCTCACACTCTGAATTTAATTAATATTTCACACACAGGTTTCACAAAGCTGCATTTATAATTTCAACTAAATAGTATACATAACTCTACCGCAATAAATGATTATTTAAACTGAGATTCTATAGCTAAATCAATTTATCAGAAAAAGCAATAAAAACTCACTTATTAGTTTATAAATCCATAACAATATATTTATTGTACAAAGAAGAAATTCATTAGGAAATAATTAAACAACACAACATATGAAAATTGTTCACAATTACTGATAAATATTTATTTAATTAAAACATAAAAATAGTGATCACACAACATGTGCAATTAATTAATTTAATTAATTTGGGGCTAATGGAAAACAGGCGATGAATATCGGCACACCCAAAGGGGTGTCCACTAATGTTTCCATAATTTAAATTGGTTAAAATGTCTCACACATAGGTGTGAAGGTTCCGAAAATCACTTTATTTAATTTATAAAGGGTAAATATTAGACCACATAGGTAGGAACCAACAAGCGGTACAACATTCTATTTAAATGAAACAACAAAATAAACAAAAATAGATTTGACACCATACATTATACTCATAGAGAATCAATTTCTCTGTGATGATCTTACATATGACCAAAAATTGAAGAAATCATATGATTTAAGAAAAGCCCCAATTTCAAGTAAAAACCATCAATGGTGGATCATGCGACAGATAAAACGGGATATCTTATGAATATTGGTGTGTGAGTTTATCCGTACCGAGATCATTACTATGAAACTAATGGAAATGAAAATTGCTGATAAATTAAGTCACAACGGGCTTTTGAATGTGGAGAGAGGAGGAGGGGAGGTGCACCACCAAGGGGGAGCTACATAGGTGACACATAGGGACAGTGAATAGAGGTGGAGAGAATGAAAATGAAAGAAAGTAAATGAAATGAGAAAAAGGAAGTAAATAAATTAAAAAATAAATATAAAATTGTGGAAAAAGTGAAAAACAATTAAAATTTATTTACCCCATTTTAATTATTTTTATTTTCTCTCCAACCGCTTCTATTTTATTATTTATTTATTTTTATTCTTTATATTCATTCATTTTCATGAAATTATATTTATATAATTTTAACTTGTTTCAATTTTTTTAGCATGAACAGGGTGCAATAATGAGACGTTAATATTTTACATATAGACCACGCAGTTATTTAATTAATTTTAATAGATACCTAGGACTTGCAACTAGGTGTGCAGGAGTGAACCCTAGGTCACATTAATGATATGGACTAAAAACATAAACAGTATGCACCTTGATTTAAGCCAAGATGTTACCAAAATTTATATATGAAAGTAATAATATTTTATCTAACCTCGAAATAATTATCCACCAATATATATATATATATACATTCTATATATATAAACACTTATATATTTTCATATATATACACCGGAACATATATATATCTACATAAATATATTTAATCCCTCTATATATATAACGCAAATATATATACATCAATTTTTTGTTTCATTCTAGTATTAATATCTATAATTAAAATTATTATTATTTAATAAAACCCTTCAATGACACCATTAATATTTTAATGACAACAACATTTAAAAAAATATATAATTTATTGAATAAATATTTATTACACATTCTTATTTAATTAGAATAATTAATATTATCATATTTATTATATTTCCCAGTTATTATTTACACTAGGACATAATTCATATATTTTTGAAATACATTTTAATTTTTTATCTTGAATGCATAAAAAAATTAGTAATAAAATTATTATTATTATTTATAACTGTATACCAAAATATTTGTAACCCAAATAAAATATCTTGGGTTTTGATCTGATAGAAAGTATGATTGTCACAAAATTTATACCCTGCTCAGACATAACAATGGTTATAGATTTCTAATATGACACACCATTTCAGTGAACATAATTATTAGTGATTAAAAATCGGAATAAAAAGTTAATTAAAAATAAATACGGTAATATCAAGTGCATGGTTTCCAAACACGCAATGCACATCAATGTTATACCATGCATAGGTCAAGCCTGGCATTCTAGACCTAATGGTGGTCTTAGATTTCTCATATGATTCATTGTTTGATAGTTATTTCATTTAAAAAAACAAGCATATAAATAAAATATATTTAATATTTTTTTCTGTCAATTTCGGGAGTCTGCATTAGCAGAAATTAAACACTGACTCATTTTCAGAAATTAAAAAAATAAAAAATATTATATAGTTTTAATAAGGCTTTTACACTTCATTTAATTTTTTCCTATTTTAATTCTAATATAATTATTCTAATAAATTTCATTTAAATGACACATCGAATATTCAACAATATGAAATAAAATGTTCTGATTCTCAGTTTTAAAAACAACATGCCTAGATAATGGAAAAAATAATAATTTCATGTTCTTTTTCATCCAGTTTAAAACACGGGACATCACATTAGAATCCTGTGTTGCATGCATCCCATGATTTCAAATGGATTCAATTTAATAAAAATGATATTCATTTTTAAGTATCATGGTTTTATAAAACATGTAAATGGGTAAATTTATAAACGATATAAAAGAAATTATATTCATAAAATAAAAAATGACTCATTTGAGTTGAATTGAAATGAAAACCCCTTATCTAAGAATTATAAATGGTTTCATTTGCTTTAATATCCTATATAATTAGTTTACTCTTATTATAATCATATATAATAACCATATTTATAATTATCTTATAATATACTATTCATTTATAAATTATTTTTACATATTCATTAATAATTCATAGCTAAAATCAATATTTCATTATAAATTGTTCCTTTATTGATTAATGTTTTCTTTCATTGATTTTAATCCTTTCACCTTGGACAAGATTTCATCATCTAAAAATTATTATAAAATATAAAATTATCAATTTTATACATTTAATATAATTTCATATCAATCCATTAAAAATTATCCATAAAAATTAAATACATCATTTCATTAAGATATAGTCTATACTTGTCCATGAGTGACATTTTCATTTTTCAGTTGATAAAAAAATATTAAAGTATATAAATGATTTATGTAATATTATAATAATAAAAATAATAATCATAATAGTAAAAATATAATTTATATTCATTAAATCCATTAATTTTACAATCTATGTAGAAATCAAATTAAAATCAAATTACATCACATTGTGGAGGTGGTAGTCCACATGGATGCATAGGAGATGTTATTATTGAACAATAAATATAAGTGTAAGAAGGTAAATAATATGTTATCATTATATAATCATAATAATTATTTAATTATCATATATATTAATTAATTATATATTAATTAAAATCCATGAGATGAGGTGATGAAAATTGAAATACATTGCTTCATGGAGATGGTATTCCACACATACACCCAAGCGATGATTTAATTTTTTATAAGATGAAAAAGAAAAAGAACTATTTTTGTATGATAAAAGTAGTAAAATTTAATTATATTTGAGATAAAATTTCTATTATATTATTGTGGTTTTTATTGGATTGATGGAGGCATAATAATAAATGAGTACAAAAGAACTCGGTTAACAGTCAAAACTCCTTCAGCATACACCATAATTGTTCATAAATTGGTATTTTGGATATGACAGGATTTCCAAAGCATGGGGAAAAAATTATACGGTTTTTTTTGTATTTTATGGATGTTATATAGTTTTTGAAACTTATGAGTATGTGAGAATATTTGATTTTAATTTTTAAGTGAGTTGAGTGGGATAATTATTTTTATTCTTGACATTTAAATTTTATATGTGTTATACACATAATGAAGTAGAACTTAAATAATTAATTTTTTAATTTCTGGTGATATGGGTCAAAATAACATCATCATGTAGAAATTAAGATTATATTTTTTTCATAATTGTAATTTATTAACAATAAATAACCCATTTTACCCATGTACCATTGTCAAAACAAATTGACCATAGATATTATTCATAAAACAGAAAATTATGTTTTCATCCTTATTAAATATAAATTAATATTTCCTAATTGGAAATTAATTTTTCATGATTATATTTCTTCACGTGGATGATACTAATTTATATTTATGGGTACAAAATGCAATGATAATCAATTTTTTAGAAAATAATGGTTTTAAACCTGAAAAATGAATATATAGTAAAATAAAATGTAATAATGATTCTAGTGGAATTAAATCAACTATGTTTAGTAAATAAAATTATATTTTAATTTAAAACTAAATTTAAAATAAAATTATAATTTTATTTTACTTAATTCAATGAAAAGAAAAGGCTTTTTTATGATACACTATTTTTCTTTAATTCAGCTGAAAATAGTTGATTTATAAAAAAAGCCAAAAAATCACTTTAATCTAGTTTTAACTTGTTTACATAAAAAATCACTTCTATTTATTCAAATACTATTTCATTATTTTCCTCAATAAAAATAAAACATATAATGAAAACCAAATTTTACTAAAAAATGAACCTTTCAAACATTGATTATTATTTATCTTATTTTATCTCAATTGGTTATAATTAAGTGTTAATAAAATAGTTCATCAGATCATATATTATAATATTATATATTATCAAAATAAATCCTTAAAATTCAACAGTTTAATTTATTATTAAAAAATACACAATTCATTAATAATAGATCACTAATAATATTAATTTTTAGCATTGAATTATTTTTATCATATCATATTTATTATTTATATAAAGACACTAAAATTCATCAATAAAAATTAATAAAATGTAATTAACATAATTATTATTCTCTTCATATTCAATAATGTTTATTTGTAATATATAATAGCCCTTCTTCAATTAGTGTTGCGTAACACATATGTTATTGACTGTTTCATTATTTAATGGAGAATTATAAATTAAAATTTCAGGGTGTTACATTCTACACCATAAATAAATTATTCCCTCAGAATTATATTTTATTCTTCCAAAATTTGTTAATAATGGATTATTATTTATATTTTACTAATATATAACAAATTATTTTAATAAATTATTTATAATAAAATATATGTATGATCATAATACACATTCATTAGAATCATTTTCTAATAGTATAACATGATAACTGAAAAATATTTTCTATATAAAACTCAATAGATTTATCTTCCACATTATTATGTTGAGAAATTATTTTCCCATCAAGATATAAAATATGAGAAAATAGACTTGCTTGATTTCATTACACCTGTATTGTGAATGTTTTCCCCTAGATTTTGTATTTCAATCATTTTTTGATATTTTATATCATAAATATGTATAACTAAGATAAAATTTTTATTTCTAAATTACAAAAACCATTCCTTAGTAAACCACAAGATCTATAAAATATTGAAAATTCAATACACCTTCTAAAAACCAAAGTTTTTTGCATAATAGAATACATTCCTCAAAATGAATAAAACATCATGTGATGTAGTAGTATGCTAATTCATAAATCACTGATAATAACAACCAATTAAAATAAATTTACATTATCCTATATAATCTTAACAAAAATAAAAATATACTTAAATATGATATTTAATGTTACATAAATTTATTTCAAAATTATTAAAATTAAAGAAACTGAAATATTATTATTATATCAAATTCAAATATCCGAATAACAACTATTCTTGAAAATAGAGAATACTGATTAAATATTCAATATTTATTTTCATTGTAGCAGGATTCCCATTATACTTATTATTTGGTTTCTCCATATTTAGTGAATTATGGAATAATTAAACATCCATGTAAAATATAAGAGTTTGTATATTTGAAATCAAATAATGAACAATTTTATAATCAACGTACCTGGTATTATAATGTAACGGACATTAAATTCAATTGTAGTAATTTCATATACTTTTCCCTACTCTACTAACCACCTCTTATTCAAATGCACTTTATTATTAGGGAATTGGTTCATTTAGAGTTGTATTACGTTATAGTTGAAACAATCGATATTGGCAACTTATTTATATCCATTACATTAATGATCTATATGAACCCTCACTCATGTAGTATAATCAGATTCTATTTAAAGAAAGAACCATGTTTTTTGTTTCCATAACTGTCAAAAAAAATTATATACTAGCCTTGCCCAATTATTCTTCACCTAATTTCAATTTATTTATTATTAAACTATCCTCTTCTTATTTTTATTTCCATTTAAAATATAATTTTTGGATTATTAAATAACATTTCTGATGTTTTTTGATACCATATCATCATACATTTAGAACATTTGAAAGACTAGTTCCCTTTGGAGCCTCGACATAACCAGAGAAATTAAATGAATAATTTAACATTATTGAATATGTATATACAACATAATATAATTTTATAATCTCATAATGTTTTCACTTTACTCAATGACACTTTTTTATTCTATTTTTAATTAATTATTGAATTTCGATTCTATATGAGTCATTACACTTGATGAAAATACTTCTCATAGAATATCACCTTGAAAATCATTCAATATATTTTATAAATATCCTACTCCTCACTTATATTTGTTACCAATTACCACCATTGATTAGTTCCTACCTATAAAAAATACACTACTACAATGAAATTTTCCCTTTTACTACTTCATAAATATTGGGATTCAGTGTTCTACTATAAATGGACCGGTATTTTAACAACGTGATATAAGTGTATGACCATCTTATTTTAAAGTAATTTTATTATATATAAATATAATCTCTTTTATATATTTTAGTACGTGAAATCACAATATTTTAAAAAAAGGACCTTATGTTCAATAACATATACTATATACGACACTTAGCCAAAATGAACTGTGAGATATTCATCAAACATGACTATTAGAGCCTATTAGTTGAATTGGAGGGTATGGA
Organism: Viscum album; assembly: GCA_963277665.1. Lineage (NCBI taxonomy): Eukaryota > Viridiplantae > Streptophyta > Magnoliopsida > Santalales > Viscaceae > Viscum > Viscum album. The sequence goes on from OY728140.1 coordinate 933,796,399, forward strand.
TATGATTAAACAAATTAAGAAATATGTTGATATTGTTTTTAATTGTTAAAGTATTTATTGACCAATTCATACTAAATAATCATGGAATTTAATAGAAAAATTATTTTTTACTTTAAAATACCTAATCATCAAAAAATGGTTTTATTTTTCTTTATAGATTTTAAATTATAAAAATGTTATTCCACTTTAAAAAAATTACTTTATTAAAAAAATAATTTATTTGGAATTATCATATCAAAATTATCCTTTGGTGAAATGTTTTGGTTTTTTTTAAGAGGTTGCTTTTCCAATAATTTGTGAAAAATATTGATTTTTTAAGTACCATAATAAATTTCTGAATTTAAATGTACGTTTATTATTTCAATTGGACTTTAAATTATAGGTATTAATATAAGGTTATTTTATAAATAATTAATTATATTTTAATCATATTTATTCCAAATCTTGGTATATGTTTATTTTTAGGCTTGAAAATAGATTTGAATAAATATTGTTTTTATCTTCATAATGTTCTTCCATTTTAATTAATTAAATTAACCACCAATAAGAAAATATTTAAATTAAATGTATGGATAATATATCTAACAATATGAATTTTAGTCTATATAATGATTATGAATAGTCATATTGTTAATGAAAAATCATTATGTGCTCGAAAAAGCTTTTCTTGAAAAGCTATATCTAAAACTATTTATGATATTATTTTAAATTAAATTTATCCACATATTGGAATTCAATTTTTTAAATTGTATTTCATATTTTTTATAATAATAATTGATATTGAATAATATTTTCAAGTTAATTTTTTTCCATTATAATTAGAAATGAAGGTAAAATACATTTAGTATAGTTAATGTTAAAATGTCATTTTTTGTAATACATGTTCTTGTGTTGAAAATAATTTTCCAAAAAAATGATTTAATATTATACAAATGGGGTTCAATATTTTGGATCATTAAGTCCAAATTTTCTTATAAATGCAACTTATTTTTTCATTAATGGATACATTACCTAGGATAAATAGACTAATTATCATAATGAAAAATAAAATGGTAAAAGTATGAAAACAATGAGGAAAATGCATATAATGTTAGAAACCTATTTATTTATATGTTTTTTTATTTTATTTTCCCTTAACTCTATAAAATACTCTACTTGTCATTTTTTAGGAACATGGGATAAAAGTGGTAACCCATTACTGAATAGTTCTTTGACTTTTCCAAAATGTCACTCCTTCTCAATTATAATACCAAAATCCCTTCCTCACATATTCAAATATAAAACTCCATTTAGATTTAAAAATACCATCAAAATATCTCCAAAAAATTATTATTCACATTATATTGGTTATGCTCTTCTAGAAAGACCAACCCAATTTTCCATAATAAGATATACAAATGAGGTTCTCTTTAGAGAAGGTAATTGTATTCACAAATATTTTTTATGTAATTATTATTTTTTCATTTTCAATTATCTATAAAAAAATGTAATGCAAAAACTATATCACATATAATTATATGTTGTCATGTTTTCTGAATAATATTTATCCATCTCCTACTTCAAATGGGAAACAAAATCTACACTTGTGTGTATAGAAGACTGCCTCCACGTTAACAGATATAATTATTTTCCACCAATAACTCACATGGATAGTCATTTTAATCTTAATAATTAATATATATAATAAAAATAAATCGATATTTATTAAAAAACAATTAATATTTTATAACCTTACATAAACATTCACCCATTAGGAAATGATATCATCGCTCGTTCATACAAACAAACTACCAATTCCATGATGTGACGCAACACATTTTTCATGTCCAAATTTCATGAGTGGTTTTAGAAATTTTTCCAATAAGTAAAAATTATATTTATAAAATTAATATCATTCTAGATTTTATGGAAATATATCCAATTGAAAATATTTGGAACATTCATGACAAAACACGCATGAGTAAAAAGTCATTTAATACCTGAAACAATAATAATAAAATATTATTTGTTAACATGTGGTAAGGTGTTACAAGAGGATAATTTATGACACCATACATATATATGTTTCCATTAAAAATTATTTACATTCTTAAAACAATTATAAAATAGGATCAGTCATGTCCATACAAATTGAACCATAAGGCTATGGATTTTGTATAAATTTAATTTCATTGAGGCATATTGTAATTGTATGAACCTAATTTATTTACAAGGTATTTTTATTTTCCATATTACATTAAATATATTTAATCCTTCATGCTTAATTTCCATTTATCTTTTGTTTTAAATTATTTCATCCAATGGGATTTCACATGAAAATTACCAAGTGGAATGTATTTTTAAAACTCAATTTCATTATATTGGGATATATTAATTCATTAGTGTCATTTGATATTCTATGATTATATGTTTAATGAATTTATAATATATTGTTTTTTATTTTCTTTTTTGATTTTATGAATTTACATTTTATACAAATAATCAATTCATTTATTAACACCCACTTCAATTTTAAAATAGATTAAAGGGTTTCACATCTCAAATTGTCTTCTTTGGGACTAATGTCATCTTATACACCAATCATATTTTTTGAGGTTTACATATTACCTCATTAATATTTTTTATAACTTATATATTTGTATTCATGATATTTAATAAATCATTTTATGATTTTTTATTCATGTGTATTATGATTACAATTATACTAATGTGTTAAGAGATTTTGGGTTTAATGTTATATTAATCAAGATTATATATGCTTTAATTTTCATTGAAGAAAATTATTTGATCCATTCATGATAAAACCATTTCATTTTATTCATCTTTGATTATCTATGATGTTTTCATTTAATAGTTCCTTTTTACTCTCATTAGTATTAAAACTAATTGATATTTTTTAATAAAATATGACTTTATATCCCTATTCAGTCAAAAATCCATTTCATCTATATCCATTTTTTCAAAAACTATTTATTAATGGGTATTAAAAATATTCTTAATGGAAATTATACCAACCCATTAAATTTTAAAATAAAATCAAATGGTGTATTCATGTTATTTTCAAAAAAGGATCTTTTTAACATTTTTTACAAAAATGTTAAAGGAATATTTGTATTAACCTACTCATCCATATAGAAACATTTCCCCTATTGTGACCTTCCATTTATTGGAATATTCTTCTATAAGTTTACAAGGTAATTATTTAATGAATATTTATCACTTAATATTCCGGAAAAATATAATGTCAAGAACCATGAGTGGAGGCCATCCAACATGACTCATGACCATATTCATGGCAAGAATTGAACGAAGTTTTCAATCCACACAGGATAGAAATTTTTTTCTAGGTATCAACAATATAATTTTGAAATTATTTCACCCATTTTTTAATAATAAATAATCCGTAGAAATAAACATTACAAAAACTAATAAGTATATCCAAACAAGGCACAACAACTATTAGATTCAATGTTTTATAACTATAAATAGAAGCCATAGAGGTATAATAAAAAGGGAACCAAACATCCATCCGAAAAACCTCTATGTGACAATAGAGTAACCACCACCAACAACTATAAGAATTGTAACTCTAGAAACTAGATCCACCATCACCATGATACATCATTCCATTACTAGGGTATACGTAACAATATCTACAGACACACGATGGTGTATATAGGATGTGTGCCAAACCCTTGTAGGATGCCACCCATATGAAAATATTATAGTCTATAAACATATAAGATAGACTACCATGCACATTTTTTTAAAATATTTGATTCATTTTGATAAAATAATTTTAAAGGTTACTTTCTCAAGAAAAACTTTTAAATGAATCCCCATTATTCAAAAATGGTAGGTTGATTTAAAAATATATGAAAGTCATAAAAAATACCAATGGAGATCACCACAAATAATAAGAATCATATTATAAGAGAGAATCATGGGTAAATCCTTATGTGTAATTACTCGAATTTCCCTGGGCCATTTTATTGTGTAAATCTAGTGATTATGGTGTTGTTGGTCATCATAGTGGTTTGTTTCGTGAGTTTTTAAAAAATATTATTTCACCAAATGGTTTCACCAAAATGATTTCCCTCAAAAACGGTGGCACCATAACGGTGGAGCTCAAAAACGGTGGCACCATATTGGTGACACTGAAACGGTGGCACACCGGAATGGTGGCACCGTAATGGTGGAACACAAAAACGGTGGAATCATAATGATGGAACACCAAAACAGTGGCCTCCTAATGGTGGCACAAAAATAATGGCACATTGAAGCAGTGGCACAGTTATGGTGTCACCATCAAATTGGAACACTGAAACTATGTATCACCCTTCCCAAAAAAATATTCCCATGTTTTTTCCGTTTCTCACCCATATGCTTAATTTCACATAAAACAAGTTTAAATAAATTTCTGGTTTTTACTAAGGGATATTCAAAGAATATTATGTAAATAACTAATATACTAATGCTCTGGGGACTTTGATATATTCAAACAATGTGATATTGACCATGATACCATGTTAAGAACCTTTGGAACCATTTTATTCCATAGATATAAGAACTATATTTTCTAAAAGTTTATGTCATATCTTCTCTTTTATATTGGTGCACCAAAATACCTTCTCTATTGAGAAGTTGTGTGCCTATGATAGAGACCCCTCGAACTAAGTTTTCTAGGATTTTTTTTGTTTCCCATATGACCCCTTGTTTTGGCACAAAGAATAGTTTTGGCCACATGTTTTCTTTAGGTAGGTATTCTTCTTCCTCTCCTTATTTATGTATCATGATAGGGGTGTTCTATTCATTCCTTGTGCAGGGTGACTAAAAACATTTCTTAAGCGAGTAATAAATAATTGTAGGGAAGTGATGATCAATATAAAATAGGGGTCAATAAAATATTGGGTATGTAATTGATGATGGTTTGATTTTTATCACTTGTTTAATCTGCTATATTTGTTTCCATGTTTGTTTTTTGTGGTAGTATTCCTTCTAAAAATCATGGCCATTTGTTTTATTTTCATGTACACTGGTTATGTCCTAATTTTTTGTGATTATTTGATAATGAATGTTACATGAAATCATCATAACCAGGTACATATAGTTAAATTAAATGTATTACCCAATATGAATTCCCTTTTATGATCACCCATGTTTATCATAGTGGATTTAAAGTACAATTTTTACCATATCTGAATACATATTTTTTTAAAATATTGTCAATTTTCTGTGTTCTATTGGGTTTTTTGATGTTGTGTGGGTTGTATAGTTCTACTATTGGGAATAGAGTTATGAGTACAGTGGTGGATAGAGGAGTTGCTTATGTGATAAGGTTGTGGCATGTGTGTGCATCGATGATGTGGTTTAAGGGTGGTTATTATGGGATATGTGTGTGGGGTAGTACAAGTGGCGTGGTTGTATCTCAGTTTGAGAAATTGATTTATTATGGAATAGATAGATCTATTATGCAGTGTGAATTCATTTGGGAAGTGTTTGGGAAGTGGGGATACATGACTAGGTTCTGTGTTAACTTCATGTTTATGGGTGCGCCAGGATAGGAGCTAATATTTAGTAGGGATGCCAGTTTTAGCTGTGAGAGGATGACTTAATGGGATAGATTTGAATAATGATAGTTGACAGGTTTTTAATGGGTTTCTATGAAACAGGGTTTGTGTAGTGATATTGGAGGATGGTTGTTATCAGTTGTTTTTATAAATTGTTGTTAAAATGGATTTTTTTACCTTCATACCCACTTCTTTATATTCCTTAGTAGTGTTTAGGGTACTTTAGCCTTCTGAAAACGGTTGCAGATGTTTTTATTTGTTTTTTCCCTACTTAGGGCTAGAATTAATTAATGTAAAACCCCTTAATAAATGAATGGAAAGTGGTTAAATGAAAAATGGGTTGCGATTGTGTTTTATTGTGGCTGTTTGTGTGGACGTGGATATAGGGGTAGTAGTAAATATGGTTCCCTGTGGTCTGGTTATTTTTTTTCTAACCTATGTATAAATTTTATTTTTCTTTATTTCTACTTGAACACCACACTTGTTTAGAACCATGTACCAAACATCCCCATTTTATATTAGAGGTGGTCTTTCCCATCATCCTAGAGGGAGGATGGATGGTTGGTTACTGACATTCTTCCTCACACCGTCATTTAGGTATTTACTACTTCAGTGTATCTGGGATGGTAGTAATGGATTATGTTCTACCATATTCCAATGTACTATAGGTAGGATTTTTTTGTTGATGAGGGGAATAAGTGTTTGTGGGCCAAGATTTTTTACCAAAGATATTTCAGGACGAGTCCCATGTTTCTTCGGGCGAGAGAAATGGTTATTGTGGCTGAGGATTTTGTGGGTAGGATGTGTGTTCTGGTTGGGGCCAGAGAGTCTACAAGAAGGATTTTTTTGTGGTTTTATGACCAATTTTGTTTGTGAAGGTTGTGTCAGTGGGAATTAATTTTTGAAGAGTAGAAGCATCAACACATTAGTCGTTAGGAATGAGTTACTAACCAGTGAGAAAGTGGTGTTGGGTTCCCAAATATCGATTTTCTTATACTACTACATTAAAAGAATTTTGTTATATTGAGAGTGTGAATTTGTGATATTGGGATGGTTATTACTCCTTGGAAGGTTCTTTGAGGCTATATTGTTCTCTCATAGAGGCATTTGTATGTTTCGCCCACTTGTGCTTGGGTGGCTTTTGTTTTCCTACTGGGTATACATGCATACTCACACTATGTCTGTAAAAAAAATTTTAGGAATCTAGGAGGACATTTAGGACCATGATAAACTTTACTAGATCACTGGTTGAGATATTTTTGGTGCTTCTACTTAGATACTTCCCTTTGGTACTTGTTTTGTTGGTTTTTTTTTACTTTTGTCACAGTTTACATTTAAATCATGCATGGGTTGGATTTTAATTTCCATTATTTAAATTTTTGGAGTCGATTGGGATTTTTACTATATTATCTTCTGATTTTTTTTATTAAAAAGGGTGTTTCATTCCAATTTGTATGATATTATATACCATTTGTTCTAGTTTTAACCCTAATACCTATTGAAGGTGGGACACAGGAGTCAATATCTCTAATTCCTCTTGAAGAATAGAGGGTGTGTCATTTTTTTCTTCACATAAATCATATTAAAGAAGGGAAGTCATGATAGAATGATGTTAGAGCTAATCATTGAGATATATGATGAAGTGAATAGTTAAGAATAATGAGAATTTCATAGAATGGTAGGGAAACAATGTTAGGAAATATTGATGTGTGAAATTGGCCAGGGATGACCGACTAGGAAATGGGATTTTTGGTACCCCTTTATCAGATGAAAGGACTCTGAGCCTACCGAACAACCAAGTGAGGCTACAAGGATATTAGTGTAGAGACCCTAAAAAAGGTACTTGCATCATAATGACTTGTGTTCTTGTGTGTCGTGTATGTATTGGGAATATAAAATAAATTAAGAGTTAAAATGAAGTTAAAAAATATTCCACATTACCCCATCATAGAAATTCCTTTTTTTTCATTTTCATCTATTGAATTCGAATGTTTCCAAAATGCGGTATAATAAGTTGATGCCATGTAGGCTAACTTGGCTGACCAGTGGGGGTCGATCGAGAGGAGGAAGATGACTTATGAAAAAAAATTCATGTATTCCTGTGGCAGACACTGTGGATCTATAAAGGCTACATTTTAGACGTAATTATGGTGGGTTTTCTTGAGGATCAGGCAATCACTTTTTATCTTGGTTCTTGATTTTAGGTAGTATTGAGTTTATCTAGTAGTGATCCAGATGCGATGAATGTAATTGTAGTGATGGAAGCTTTACCTCAAAATGTGGAAGGATACAGATGTCTCTTTAGCTAACATTAATAAGGAAATTCATGCATATTTTATTTCCTCAATGATATAGGTCTAGATGAGATAGGAACTGCTATCCCTCTATTAGGGGAGTATGTTGGTGAGGGAATTGGGGATAAAGTTTGAGAATCTTCTATTAATTTTTTTGGAACTATTTCTGAATGTGGAGTCATGGGTGAAAATCTTCAAGGATGCACTCCAACCTTATCTTCATTATGTCGTCACTCCCTTTACCCTACTGTCTTATGTATAAGTTACAATGAAGGATGAAGTAGTGGAAACAGTGAACTCGCAGGGAGTTATACTACAGAAGGGAAGCTATCCATGTTCATCGAAGGGGAAGGCAGTCAATAGTATGTTTCTGGAATCAGGGACATAATGGATTCAGCCAGTGGGATGCAGGCATCAGTAGTTCCAATTACAGTTTTCTAGTCCTCGCCCTATCTCCATGGGCCAAAGACCAAGTTTACTTGTTTGTTTTGGTAATGGATTTATTCAAACACATTGCGTTGTTTGAGAATAGTACGGTGGGGGTGGGTGCGTTCAGATCCCACCTTAGCAAAAATCCTTTGCAGTTAGACCATTCCAGTTTTAGGGGTTGAGGGATCTCACTCCACCAAGGGTAAATTGCGCTAAATAAGACTGAATTTAGGTTTCTCCTCAGGGAAATTGGCCAGGGTGTGGATGAGGAGGTAGATAATAGAAGATGGTTATAGAAGCTGGGTGTAAGTAGTTTCATGCCACCGAGGTAGAAATTCTAGTGGGATCAGAGGTTCTTTGAGGTATGATCAGTCTGTTTAGCACATTTTCATGTGCTTTGTTTTATTTTAGAGCTTCAAAATCCTTTGTTTCATTTAGTATATGTAACGTCCCGACCCCAGCTACCCAGAGTCGGTGCATTACTTCGTAACATTGGCATGATCACAAAAGATCATGTTTCGAAAGACCGATTAGTTTAGTAGCCTTGGAAACACTAGATACATTCATAAATCTTACATTACATCATAATGTGAAAAACTAATAACAAAGTCTTCATAGTCCACACTCATATCCTCTTCTCACAATCCCTACAGGTCATTCATAAAGTACTTCTTCACATCCTGGAAAATATTAAAACATTGAAAGGGGTGAGCTCAGATGCTCAGTAAGGATAACAATATTGCGGAATCTTTCATAAATAAACATAAAAATTTAAGGCAATGTATAACTAAAACAAAAGACTTTTAAACTTGATCATCAACATAATATGGCAAAAGTAAAATGAGATAATGCCATTCACTTCTTCACATGGATATTCTACTGGTCGAATAATCACATGCAATAACAATAACCACTTTCATAATGATGGAATGCATAATGCCAGAATATCATAACCACGTATCCAAGGCCTCGTGCCAAGACCACAAATAAGATTTTGTCAAGGCCTCGTGCCAAGACACTAGTTTGTCTCATTAGACCTGCCGATGCATCGAGGAGCTATAGCGGGGTCCACCCGTCACTTGTTAAGTCCAATGCATTCCTCATATGAATAGGTTTAAACATATCATAAAACATTACATAATCGTATCACATAAAACATGCATAAAGGAAACATAACATTTCCACATTTCAATCACAAGATATCAATACAACACAATGATATAATAAAAACGCTTTCAAAACCATTTTCAAAACCAATATAAAAGAATGCTAAAACATTGTATTTATTTTTCATTAAAAAAAGCGATGGCTTGTAGAGGAAGCCGAAACTCAAATAATGGTCACGGCGGCGGAGAAGTCATTGTCGCCGCATAAGTACGGAAATAAAAACATTCCCTTTTTGTCATTTAGTAAAACGCTTCGAATAAAAAACATTCCTTTCGAATAAACGTAAAAGTCAAAGGGGTTAATACACTGTATAAAAGAAATTTGTGTATAAAAAAAATATGCCTCAATGAATGGAGATTGAGACGAAATCCATTAAAAAGATCATTTTTAAATAAAATATATCTATTATGTGTATTCACTATATGTACAAATAAAGAAAGTATAAATACAATATACAACATAATAATATCATGACATAATTTGAAAGTAGGAGATTAACCCAAAGAATGGAAGTTGGGTTATGAAATTCCCTTACCTTGCGTCCTGTCCTGACTCGACCATTCATTAACCTTCTGAATAATAAAATAGAGTTAATTCCTACTTAATTAAGAACCTTTTTCATGTTCATTATTCCTTTTATGTCCCTTATTACCATGTTATGAACATTATGTAATTATATAAGTTAATAACCGTCGTTTTGTCGATCTTTGGTACTTGAGTCAGAAATAACATTATTATAATTACAAGTTGTTCATGTGGTGATATATCCATTATATCCAGAATTATATTCATGATGTAGATATCATATATATGATATATATCCATTATATACATTCATTCATAATGTCACGTAACATTTAGAGGTAAGAAATGAAATGCACCGTTCATGGAGACGGTAAGCCGTACGTACGCATGAACGCTACTTTCATTTCTATTTCGTATTTAATGGAACGGAATCATAGTGATATAAATTTATAATATAATTACAGTATAATATAGTTTATAATACCATTTAATCCATCCTTTATACATCCCACATATGGCATTAACGATTCAAATCACTTTGAGGGGGCGGTAGTCCGCACTTCCTAAAATTAAATTATCGCGTTTTACCCATAATAGAAATCATAAAGTATTCCATAAATGAGAAAAACAGAAGCATAAGTTAAACATAAACACATTATATATCATATATATATATATAGTGACATATTAATGTCCACCTTTGAAGGTGTTATATGAGTGTTGAACAATCATTGTTTCGTGAGGCAGAAATTCGCCATCCACAGAAACCGTATGTTCTTTAACCATTAGATGTAGGTGTGTGTAAGTGTAGCTCGAATACTTATTATAAAAACATACTAGTATATTTAGGATACTGGTTTTGTTACAAAAGAAATGAATAAAAAGATTTTAAGGGGTTGGAGAAGAAAAATAAAAGAAAACAACATTAGAGAAGACATTACCTCAAAATCGGGTAACTCTTTTTGATTTGAGCCAAAGGCTTCCTTGAAAAGCGTTCTGCCCAAAGTGAGGCTTCTAGGAGTAAGAGGGGGAATTTGGGAGAGTATTTGGGCAGAGTTTGGCCTAGACAAATGGCTTGAAGGTGTGAATAAGGTGGGAGAGGTGGGGGCCTTTTAAAAGTGGACAGGAGGGGCTCTTTTGGAAAGATTGAAATGTTACATTATTACACAATGATTTTAGGATTCTAAAGGTCTCACACTTACATAATTCGTGGATAAGGTGATAAGGGTTCGAAATATACCCATACAATAGTCTTTGGACAAGTGTAAGCCTTGGAGTTTACATTATCATTTCATTTTATTAAAATAGTTAAATAATGAGGTCATCGCTGCATCATAATGATGTCATAAATAATTTAATTTATTGAATGTCTATAAATTATAAAAAAATACTATGATGTAGGAAATAGTTTTAGCTTTATAATGAATATTTATAGTCAAAATTTGGACTTGTGTAACCCCACGTAAAAACTGTTTTAGTAAAACAACTCATGTTTGTGTCAATTTAATTTTAACACTAAATAAATATATATTAATGTCATTTTCCAACTAAAGTGGCTCCATGGGGTCCCCAAGTTGACCCATGGGTTATCTTGGTCGGCCATGACTCATCCAATAGGAGTAGGACAAGTTTCATGCTCATCTCATATTATTAAAACATTATTTGTACCTTAAACTACACAAATTACCTCTAATCGCGATTAAGAACTTAAAAGTTACTATTCACCAAAAATTTATTTTAATCTCATTGAACCACATTTTACTTCTTAATGAAAACCATTTATATCAGATTTTTTAAAATCAAATCACAGATGTGGTAATATTTCATTTAAATGAAAATTCATTTATTTAACTACCACTTAGTGGTTTCACTATTCATCAAAAATTGATGTTTTTCAGAACAAAGCCAAAATTTCACCCTAAGCTATAATTGATATTCCGAATTCAAAAATGATGTATATTTTAAAAAATTCCAAACATATAAGTTGCATTAATTAATTTTATAATTAATTCCCGCTGTTACGACAAATAGCGTGTTTTTAAGAAACAATTTATATCAAAAGATTGGCAATTGTTTATATCTAATTTCAATGTTAAATTAATTCTAATGACCACCATTGGATAAAATGGTAAAAATATATTCTAATTATACCTTAAAACCACTAAATAGTATAATTTATCAGAATAAATTATTTTGATTAAAAAGATGTTTTAAGTATTTTTCACTATTCATAAAAAATTAGAAGTTCTCAGAAAAATACCAAAAATTCAACATAGGCTAATTTCGATATTCCGAATCCAAAAATGAAGTCCATTTTGAAATATAAATTTATATAATTTTAAAAAGTGGTTACTACTATTCATAACGGCTACTTTAATTGGTTGTGGTGTGTGTTAGAGCTCGAGGTTGCGTACAACACACGCTATTGCATTATTCGAAGGGAAACGTACTGTGGAAGCTTAGGGTGTTACATTATCCCCTCCTTCAATAAATTGCGTCCTCGCAATTTGAAATTTTTCTTTGAAAATAAAAGGTTGAAAATAGAAAATACCTTTGAGGAAAACCCACATCGGAAATAAGGTTAATAAATATATAACATTAAATGAAAGCAAGATAAGTACAAAGGTCACCCGATATAGCCCATTCTAGGATTCTATGAAAATATGGATATGGAGGAGAAACAAACCATCATGGTCTGATTGAGAGTTTTAGAAAAAAGGATTAGGAGAAAGTTTAACCACAAGAAAATCACAAACTTGTGATTGGTTAAACGGTCATTGAATCCCCAGTTGGAAAAGTTAACCGACAACATTTTTGTTTTATGTTACCTTTTATAATGTTGAGGAATTTATTTAGGAGATTTACTAAGAACGTAAGGGAATATACATACTTGTTATGTATACTTTCATTCGTTAAATTTTTTTTACCACAAACCCAACTTTTACTCCAAATGGTAACGGAACTCAAAAATATTCTATTTATCCTAATTGTATAAGGTTCCAAATGTTAACACATACCATTTAGATTAGTAAAACTATTTTGTAATAACCAGGGACTTCTTGTAGGCTAGTGGTAGGAAATAGAGGCTTGTCGCACTATAGTTGTGGGTTCGATTCCTGCAGCTTTTTCCGACGTGACGGGTTATGCCCCACCCTGCAGGTTGTCCTTTTCCTAAAACTATAGTATCAAAATATTCCAAAAATAATCTTCATAAATTTTTTAACATTAAACAATACTATCCAAAGATCAACTTAATCCACTCCAACCATTATAGTTATCCAAAATACCCATGTCCAGACTTTCTCTAAAAGGTCTCTTAATTCCAAAATCAATTTATCAGATTCCCCAAACAAAGTAAAGTTTCTCTTATTGTCCCATACTAAAAATATAATTACCTTCATCATATTAAAACCTTACTGAAAAAAACAAGTACTGCAGTACAATTCTTATATATATCACATTATTATTATAACCAGAATATAATCCTTGAGTCCAAAAGCACCAATACATTAGTTATTCTGCTACAACTGTAGTAACAACATAAGATTGTCCTTGATCCCTTGGCCTTTTTTGAGGTAAGTTTCCCTGACGCTTAGGAAATTCATTTGCATAATGACCCATTTCTCTACAATTATAGCATTCAACATTGATAGCCTCTTTCTTTCCCTTGCAATCACAACCCTAGTGACCCTTTTCTCCACATTTATAACAAACTCCCATTCCTTTTAGACAAGTACCAGGGTGATTCTTCCCACAATTATCACATAATGGAAAATCCTTCTTTCCCTTTTTCCCTTTATCTGTCTCTTGTTCCACCATTCTCCTCTTCTCTTTCTTTACTTTGTTGTCATAAGACTTAGAGAATTCCTTTTCTGTCTTGATAGCTCATGAGACAATATCTTCGTATGATGAGAAAGATTGTGATACTAAAGATCGACGGAGAAATGGTTTTAACCCATCAAAGAAACGATCAATCTTACTCCTTGGGTTATGGATATAATCGGCAGCATGCCTCGCTAACCTTGTAAAGTTAGCCTCATACTTTGCGACATTCTCATCCTCCTTCTGCCTCAGACTCAGAAATTGCCTTTCCATATCTGCTCGATGGTCACGAGGAAAGTATTTTTCTAAGAAAAGCTCTTTGAACTCCCTCCATTCCATATTCGATACGTCATCATCTTCCTTTGTGTTTTGAATCAGTGACCACCACTGATCGGCATCTCCAGTGAGGCGGTAAACTTCCATGACAACCTTCTCCCTTTCGCTACTCCCCAAGGCATGGGATATTTTCTCTAAGGAGTTTATCCATTGCTCAGCTACTATAGGATTTGTACTCCCATTGAAGGTTGGTGGTTGTTGCCTCATGAAACGGTCTAGCATTGATCCTCCACGTTGCGGATCAGGGTGCTCTAACCTGAGTGAGTTGTCCCAGTATGGTAATAAGTTGATCAGCACCAGTTGTATCTCCAGCTCCACAATAATTATCTTGAGCAGGAGGTCAATCCCTACACGGAGTGCGTGCATTGATACGGTTTCCATTCCTTACACTAGGCACCATTTCTAAACAATGGCATAAACTATATTAGTTTATAAATCAAAATACCTAATTCTATACTTGTAAAATACTTAACATAAATTGAACTATTTATGGATATAATCCATAAAAATGTTTTCTTTGAGGAAGTATATACTCATAACCCTTCATTGTGGTTTATAAAGAAAATGAGAATTATCCAAATCATATCCCCCAGGAGTGTCGTAACCAAGAGTGCAGCAAGGCCCGTTGTCGTGCACCAGTTCCCGTTCGAGTCTAGATCAAAGTGGTGTTTTCGGGTTTTACCCCTAGGTACATCTGTGCCAGAGCCGCCTCTACCTGCTCGTATCCAGACAGGGATGTCTTGCTCGGAAAACTCACAAAATCTCTATAATACCAAAATTCTAGGAAGTTCTTCTATACTAATCCTCAAAGTTCATCTTAGGTCTACGTGATCTAATCAGAGTCTGTCTAAATCTAGCTTCCAAGGTTTGTACTAAACTGCCTCTGATACAAACTATAACGCCCCGACCCCAACTACCCAGAGTCGGTGCATTACTTCGTAACATTGGCATGATCACAAAAGATCAAGTCTCGAATGACCGATTAGTTTAGTAGCCTTGGAAACACTAGATACATTCATAAATATTACATTACATCATAAAGTGAAAAACTAATAACAAAGTCTTCATAGTCCACACTCATATCCTCTTCTCACAATCCCTGCAGGTCATTCATAAATTACTTCTTCACATCCTGGAAAATATTAAAACATTGAAACGGGTGAGCTCAGATGCTCAGTAAGGATAACAATATTGCGGAAGATTTCATAAATAAACATAAAAATTTAAGGCAATGTATAACTAAAACAAAAGCCTTTTAAACTTGATCATCAACATAATATGGAAAAAGAAAAATGAGATAATGCCATTAACTTCTTCACATGGATATTCTACTGGTCGAATAATCACATTCAATAACAATAACCACTTTCATAATGATGGAATGCATAATGCCAGACTATCATAACCACGTAGCCAAGGCCTCGTGCCAAGACCACAAATAAGATTTTGTCAAGGCCTCGTGCCAAGACACTAGTTTGTCTCACGAGACTTGACGATGCATCTAGGATCTATAGCGGGCTCCACCCGTCACTTATTAAGTCCAATTCATTCCTCATATGAATAGGTTTAAACATATCATAAACCATAACATAATCGTATCACATAAAACATGCATAAATGAAACATAACATTTCCACATTTCAATCACAAGTTATCAATACAACACATTGATATAATAAAAATGCTTTCAAAACCATTTTCAAAACCAAAATAAAAGAAAGTTAAAAATTTGTATTTATTTTTCATTAAAAAAAAGTGACGGCTTGTAGAGGAAGCCGAAACTCAAATAATGGTCACGGCGGCGGAGAAGTCATTGTCGCCGCATAAGTACGGAAATAAAAACATTCCCTTTTTGTTGTTTAGTAAAACTCTTCGTATAAAAAAGATTACTTTTGAATAAACGTAAAAGTCAATGGGGTTTATACACTGTATAAAAGAAATTTGTGTATAAAACAAAATATGCCTCAATGAATGGAGATTGAGACGAAGTCCCTTAAAAATATCATTTCTAAATAAAATATATCTATTATGTGTATTCACTATATGTACACATAAAGAAAGTATAAATACAATATACAACATAATAATATCATGACATAATTTGAATGTAGGAGATTAACCCAAAGAATGGAAGTTGGGTTATGAAATTCCCTTACCTTGCGTCTTGTCCTGAATCGACCGTTCTTTTACCTCCTGAATAATAATATAGAGTTAATTCCTATTTACTTAAGAACATTTTTCATGTTAATTATTCCTTTTATATCCATTATTACCATGTTATGAACATTATGTAATTATTTATGTTAATAATGGTCGTTTTGTCGATCTTTGGTACTTGAGTCAGAAATAACATTCTTATAATTACAAGTTGTTCTTGTGGTGATATATCCATTATATCCAGAATTATATTCATGATGTAGATATCATATATATGATATATATCCAGTATATACATTCATTCATAATGTCACGTAACATTGAGAGGTAAGAAATGAAATGCACCGTTCATGGAGACGGTAAGCCGTACGTACGCATGAACGCTACTTTCATTTCTATTTCGTATTTAATGGAACAGAATCATAATTATATAAATTTATAATATAATTACAGTATAATATAGTGTATAATACCATTTAATCCATCCTTTATACATCCAACATATGGAATTAACGATTCAAATCACTTTGAGGGGGCGGTAGTCCGCACTTCCTAAAATGAAATTATCGTGTTTTACCCATAATGGAAATCATAAAGAATGCCATAAATGAGAAATACAGAAGAATAAGTAAAACATAAAAACATTATATATCATATATAAATATAGTGACATCTTAATGGCCACCTCTGAAAGTGTTATATGAGTGTTGAACAATCATCATTTCGTGAGGCAGAAATTCGCCATCCACAGAAACCGTATGTTCTTTAACCATTATATGTAGGTGTGTGTAAGTGTAGCTCGAATCCTTCTTATAACAACATCCTAGTATATTTAGGATACTGGTGTTGTTACAATAGAAATTAATAAAAAGAGTTTAGGGGGTTGGAGAAGAAAAATAAAACAAAACAACATTAGAGAAGACATTACCTCAAAATCGGGTAACTCTTTTTGATTTGAGCCAAAGGCTTCCTTGAGAAGCGTTCTGCCCAAAGTGAGGCTTCTAGGAGTAAGAGTGGGAAGTTGGGAGAGTATTTGGGCAGAGGTTGCCCGAGCCAAATGGCTTGAATGTGTGAATATGGTGGGAGAGGTGGGGGCCTTTTATAAGTGGAGAGGAGGGGCTCTTTTGGAAAGATTGAAATGTTACATTATTACACAATGCTTTTCGGATTATAAAGGTACCAAACTTAAATAATTCATGTATAAGGTGATAAGGGTTCGAAATATACCCATATAATTGTCTTTGGACAAGTTTATGCCTTGGATTTTACATTATCTTTTCATTTTATTAAAATCGTTAAATAATGAGGTCATCGCTGCATCATAATGATGTCATAAATAATTTAATTTATATAATGTCTAAAAATTATAAAAAAAATACTATGATGTAGGAAATATTTTTATCTTTCTAATTAATATTTATAGTCAAAATTTGGACTTGTGTAACCCCACTTAAAAACTGTTTTAGTAAAACAACTCATGTTTGTGTCAATTTAATTTTAACATTAAATAAATATATATTAATGTCATTTTCCAACTAAAGTGGCTCCAAGGGGTCCCCAAGTTGACCCATGGGTTTTCTTGGTCGTCAATGACTCATCCAATAGTATTAGGACAAGTGTCATGCTCATCTCATATTATTAAAACATTATTTGTACCTTAAACTACACTAATTACCTCTAATCGCGATTAAGAACTTAAAAGTTACTATTCACCAAAAATTTATTTTAATCTCATTGAACAACATTTTACTACTTAATGACAACCATGTATGTCGGATTTTTGAAAATCAAATCACAGAAGTGGTAATATTTCATTTAAATGAAAATTCAGTTATTTAACTAACACTTAGTGGTTTCATTATTCATCAAAAATTGAAGTTTTTCAGAACAAAGCCAAAATTTCACCCTAAGCTATAATTGATATTCCGAATTCAAAAATGATGTCTATTTTACAAAATTCCAAACATATAAGTTGCATTAATTAATTTTATAATTAATTTCCACTATTACGACAAATAGAGTGTTTTTAAGAAACAATTTATATCAAAAAATTGGCAATTGTTTATATCCAATTTCAATGTTAAATTAATTCTAATGACCACCATTGGATAAAATGGTAAAAATATATTCTAATTATACCTTAAAACCACTAAATAGTATAATTTATCACAATAAATTATTTTGATTAAAAAGTTGTTTTATGTATTTTTCACTATTCATAAAAAATTAGAAGTTCTCAGAAAAATACCAAAAATTCAACATAGGCTAATTTCGATATTCCGAATACAAAAATGAAGTCCATTTGGAAATATAAAATTTCTATAATTTTAAAAAGGGGTTATTACTATTCATAATGGCTACTTTAATTGGTTGTGGTGTGTGTTAGAGCTCGAGGATGCGTACAACACACGCTATTGCATTATTCGAAGGGAAACGTACCGTGGAAGCTTGGGGTGTTACAGTCTAGCTCATGCCTTGGGTCTAAACATAGAGAGAGTTCTTGTGACCCTCAGGTTGAGTATTCCAGTTAGAGGTAAAACTAGTTTTCATGATGTTTTCTATGGATTTAGAATAATATTGGTGTCACATCTGTCCAATTTGGATCTTCTTCTTCTATAGATACAGCCTTGTGTGGCATCGATTCATTGTTCTCTGTGCATGCTATTATCGACTGCTTCTGAAGGGGAGTAGGATTTTCATATATTGATAGCTAGCATATAGTTTTCATTAAAAAATTAATATGTTAGGTGGGCCATTATTACATGGAGACTCTTCTCTCCATGTAGGTAGAGATGTGAGTGGGATCAGCAAACACATAGATAGTGAATGTTCAGGGAGTCATTGGGGAGTTCCTGAATTTGTTTCCTGAATAGGTTGTGACTCCACCGCCCCGACTGGATGTTGAGTTCGGAATATACATACAACCTAGCGCCCATCTGATTTAGATGCCTCCCTATTTGATATATACTTCTAAGTTGTGGGAGTTGTGTATTTAGGTAGACAACCTGCTGAAAAAAGGTTGTATCAATACAGGTGTTTCGTCGTGTGGTGCTCTAGTCTTGTTTGTGAATAAGGTAACTACTGGCCTGAGGCTATGTATAGCAACCCATACTTTACATACATTGATATTACATAAACTTAAGTTATATTAATTACAATATATAATAAATCCATGATTAGACCATATAGGTATAGTGTCTTTACAAACTGGGAAACATAAACAACAATCTCATAAAACATTTACATTTTCTCCCACAAATATCATCATAACTACAATTATTTTTGGAATACCATAATTAATAGCCTTCTTTTATGACCTAGGGGAAAAGAAATATTTAAAGGGTGATCTCAAATGCTCATTAAGGGTAAACAAGGTATAATATTAATCATATTATAATCATAATGCATAAGAACAAAACATTTGGATGTCTTATCATGAATATGAAAGATCGTGACATCATGTTCTGGGAAAATTGATCATAAGAATTAATAGAAATAATCCCAAAATAATAAACATAAGACATGAAGTTTTTTTTCATACACATAATCATTGAAAATAATTTCCATATTAGAAAATGCTCATATCCAAGACCATCGTAGCCAAAAAAAGTCTATTATTAAACCACTTTAACTTGTCATTCCAGCCCAGTATTACTGAACCAAATATACATTCCATTATATTAATGTTTATATCATTAGATATAAATAATTTCCTAATGCATTGTAGGGATATATAAGTCTGAACCGTCTCATAATTAAATCATTCTATCATGTTCCACAAAAACATAAAGCATTCAACATAGCATAACCCATAAAATTAAATGGGTTTCTTAAAAAACAATCCATCAAAACCTAATCCATATAAAATAAATGTATTTTATAAAATTAATTTCATATGTAACACAATAATATAATAGAAATAATAGTGATAGAAATATAACCCTATTTAAAAATCATTATCTTATTTGAAAATAATTTTGATAAAACACTTGAATATAATTCTTGAGTAAAATATCATTTCTTCTTCAAAAATGTTATCTTATTTCAAAATTCCATGTAATTATTAATGATAAAAAATAGTTGAAAATAAAAAAAATGAATCATCATGGAAATAATTATTTATAAAAGATATATAAATCC
The DNA here is from genome assembly GCA_963277665.1 of Viscum album. Lineage (NCBI taxonomy): Eukaryota > Viridiplantae > Streptophyta > Magnoliopsida > Santalales > Viscaceae > Viscum > Viscum album. Next base: position 933,816,839 of record OY728140.1, read on the forward strand.
ATTTGTGTTGTATAGGTTAAGAAAACATTCTTCTCATACTCTAGTTCGAGAAATCAAAAAATGCATCGTATAGAAAACAAAAGAAAGAGTCATTCAATATCATTCAATAAAACATAATTAATGGGTAAAATAGAATTTTTAAAATAGTATATGATTATAATTAATATTATATATTTTGGAAACAAGGTTTTTTATGATAAATATACGCTAGTATATATTTACGGATATACAATCTGGGAACCTAATGAGATAGAAAAATTTTCCCTTACAATAGGACTAATATCCTTCGTATATATTTGAACCTCATAGACAATAATTTAAATAATGTTATTGAATTATTCCAGAATCATATTCAATTTTTGGATATCAAATATGAATATATTATCATCCATTTTTAGAAACATTTCATTTTCACTCATTATTTGGATATTATCTTTTTTATGCTCTTATGCAAGTTTTTACAGATGAGTTCATGTTTTAATTATTATGATGTATTTATTTCATCTAAATAATCATATTAGTATAATATATATCATATTTACTCATTCAATTTATGTACATAATCCTTGTTTCATGAATGTTGTGTAGAATGAATCGCATCACATCGTATAGACAGTTGGCCGCACGTACGCACGAGCGATGATATCATTCACTTAATGGTTAAATGATATATAATTGGATGTTATATTAATTATACATAATAATTATCATGTTATAATAATTATTTACATCCATTATACTCATTATTAAAATTATCCCAAAAATGTATTGAGGAGTAACAAATTACACCACTACGTCGAGGTGGTAAGTCGTACGTACGGACAAATGGTGATATTATTATTCATATGATGTATAAAACGAGGTATAAGGTTGTTAAATAATTATAATAACATCTAATAGTGTATAATATAGTGTATTTATTACTTTAGTAATGAAACACCATAAGAAGAAGAGGTTGAAGAAGAAATTGTTTTGAAAGTTGTGACAAAACAATTACATCTTTTGGAGCATCTCTTTTTGATTTCCACAAAAGGTCTCCAATGGAGGGATTTTTTCACATAATATTCCATCTAGGAGGAAGTTAGGGAAGTTTGGAGCATATTTTATCATATATTGGTTGAGAAAAGGGGCTTCAAATGTGTGAGAATGTGGGTAGAGTTTGTGGGCTTTGATAAGCGGGAGGAGAGACACGTGAAGAATGTTTTGCAATTTTTTTATTATAAAATGAATTTTGAATTATAATTGTTCCAAAGTGATAAATTAAGATTCTAATAAGAGTATGGGTCTAAATACTCTCATCCAATGGGTTTTTTACAAGTTTAGGTTACAAAACTAAACTTAACTTTTACCTTTAACCCTTAGTTAAAAACAGTTACTCATACGATTTATTCTATAATTTTTTTAATATATGGTTACAATAGATACTATAAAAATCCAAGAGAACTAAAATTTGATCATTGATGACCTTTTTAACATTATATAAGAAATTTGGCCGAATATTTGATTTTTAGGAATTTTTTATCTTTTAATAAAATAGTATTTGTTTTGAAAACAAATTAATTTTAATTTTGACATTATTTAGTAGTTGTTTTTTCTAAAGTCATAACAACTTTATTGATTCGAAAAAAATGAACTAACTCCAAGACATCTTGTAATATTAATTCGTTTTTTAAGGAATCATAATGTCTAAATTATATTTATTAAAAATAATTATAAAATAATTTATTTGAATCACACATTTATATAGTAGTCACTACATCATCATTATGTCATAAATATATATATTTATTTAATCTCCAAAAATTATTAATAAAATTCCACGATGTACGAAATCTTGATAGATCGATAATGACTATTTATAGTCAATGAAATCTTTTGTATACATCTATATTTAAATTGTTTTATTAAAACATACATTTTTATGTTATATTTATCATTACATTAAATTATGAATTTTAAAAAGTCACTATCACACCCAAGTAGTTCTATTGAGTCATATAAATGACCCAAGGATGGTCATGGTAAGAAATAAATTATCCAATTTTATTAGGATGTGTTTTAGGATAGTTTATATTAATATAATATTATTTTTTTACCCTTATTTATGAGATTTACCCTTAAACCATGGGAAACAATTATAATTAATAATGTTACTACTCATAGTGTAAAAATTTAAGGTACCTATTTACACAATTTGGATCTTCTGATTACACATATGGAATCCATTATTCTAAATACAAAACATATTATTGGATGAAATTAATTTAAAATCAATCCCATTGTCAAAATGAGAGGACACGTTTTTAAAAGTTCAAACATTGCAAAATATTGAAATGTTTTTTCAAATGAATTCAATGTAAAATTAATGCTAATGAAATATATTATATTAAAGGATAAAATTATATTATATTAATTCCTCAAAAACATTAAATATCATAATTTAATAATAAAATTATTTTGAGGAAAATTTTTATTTTCACTAAAAATTTAGTGTGTTTTTACTATTCATCAAAATATGAATGTTATAAAAAAATATCAGAAATTAATCCAATGAAAATATTTATATTCATTGTTAGATTAAAATTATTATATTTTTATATAAAAATTATTAATTTGTGAAAATATTAATTTCAAAAGTGTTCTCCATTCAAAGGCGTAAGATTACGCTTTAAAAATATAGTCTTTTATACAACAAATAGGCTTTATTCACATCCTATGATTAAAATATCCACTGGATGAATATAAAAATATTTTATATAATATATATATCTAAATAATTTCATTACCAATGGTAATTGTCTCAAAATAAAAAATATCTAATTTAAAATTTTCATAAATAGTGGATAACAAATGAATTCACAATGAATTTTCATAAGTTAGTTATACTTATTCCATCTAACATAACATCTAGGCTATTATAGTAACATTCTACTAAGGAAATATCATAATTCATTTAAACTCAGGAGTGCGTGAAACATAAGAAACTTAAGAATAATAATTATTTAATGATAATATTTCATATAAATATCAGTGTGTTACATTATACCCACCTTAAATAGAATTTTCCCCTCAAAATTTGTCACTTGGAAACAAAAATATGATGATATATCTCCCTCATCATATCATTATGTTACCATGTAGCTTATTTAAATTTGTGGTTCTGCCATAAAATTGTAACTATGAGAGTAGTCTTTTTTGGTGTAATTTTTTCATTATGATCCAGAATCTCTATCTGTCATCATAAGAAAAATTGTACTCCAATTGTATACCATATGAGTTAAGTACATGTGAATGATCATGTATATAATTTCTCAAGAGTGATACATAGAACACATCATAAACATAAGAGGGATTTTTTTAATGTTTAAATGGTAATCTACCTTCCCAATATGAAAAAGAAATTCAAAAAGACTGACATTCTTAGTGATCAACAAGGCATTATTTCAATATATCATCACTCCCATTAAGGGATATATTCATAGAATCACCTTATCACCCAATTCAAATGCTAGTACTTTTCATTGATTTTTAGTATAATTTTTATCTACTCTGAGCATAACTTATGTGTTATTGAATAGATTTGACCTTTTCTGCCATTTCATCATTAAAATAATGTACTAATATCATTATTTATCTATCTTCATAATTGAATGTTGGAGTTATGAATTTCATTCCATATAGGGCTTCATAAAGACCCATCTGAATACTAGAGTTAATGGGGTTATTATAAGAAAATTACACCAGTGGTAGATGTTGATCCCAACAACCCTTGAAATCCATAGAGCATGATCTCAACGTGTCTTCCAGAGTTTGAATTATCCTCTGAAACTGACTGTTTATCCATGAATGATAAGTAGTGATGAAACATAACTATGTATCTAGATCCTACTGAAGACGTCTCTAAAACATCAAGGTAAACCTTGGATCTTGATCATATATAATGTAAAATGGTCTTCAATGAAATCTTACCACTTCTATTACATATATCCTAGAAAGATGATCTAGAGGGAAATCCTCTCCAATAGAAATGAAGTGTTTCAACTTCATAAGGTGATCAAATATAATATAGATAGCATTACTACCTATGGATGTTTTGGGATGTCCAATGACAAAGTCCATAGTGATGTTTTCCAATTTCTCTCCTGGTATGGGCAATGGCTGTAACACCCCTTTACACATATGTCTCTCGGCCTTAACTAGCTAACAAACCAAGCATCAAGAGACATATTCGGCGACATCTCTTTTCATGTCATACCACAAGAAATACGCTTTTAGGTTTCTTTACATCATTGTGCATCCTAGGTGAATATAGAATGAAGAACTATGATCCTCAACCAATAGATCCATCTTTAATTCTAGTATCAGATGAATAAAAACATCTTTCTTGAACCTTATTATTTCATCACAATCAATGTTGAATTTATGAACATTTCTCACCTTATTTTATAGCTATACTTCATTCTTCTGTATCTTTTTAATCTTCACTTGTATAGATATATGAAAATTAATTTGTGAAAGATATGATTCCCCACATTCCATTAAAATATCTTGATCCATTCTTTGAATTTTTTTTAATATTGGATCTTTTGTGATCCTCATCATGGATAGGATATCATGGTCTTGTCGTCTCAAAGCATCACCCAATTTGTTTATTCTCTTAGGGTGGTAATGTATTGAGCAGTTTTAATATTTTATATACCCCATCTATCTTCTTTGGTTCATATTCAACTCCATTTCTGTGAAAATATAATTTTTACTTATATGATCAGTATAGATATAACATATATCACCATAAAGATACTTCCTCTATAACTTTAATGAAAGTATTACTACAACTAAATCCAAACCATGAGATGGGTAATTTTTATCATGTATTTTCAATTTCCATAAGGAAAAATCTATCACCATATCATTTTTCTTGAGAAAACATCCCAATATTTTTTGGATGTCAAATCATAGATCATAAATATTTCCCCACTACAAGGCAGTGTGAGAAAAAGTGCACTGGTTAACCTTCTTTTTAGCTCTTCGAAGTTATCTTCACAATCTTCCATCCAAAAGAACTTAACTCCTATTAGAACATGAAAAATATTTCACAAAACATCAACAATATCTATCCAATCCAAGAAAACATTGGATCTTAGTTACAGTTTTGATCTCGGCCAACATAAAACAACTTTTATTTATGATGGATGTAGAGATATCCCATCACTTGTGATCATGATACCCAAAAACAAAACTTTTCAAACCCTAAATTCACACATTGTAAATTTTTCATAAAGCTTCTCTTTTCCATGGGTATTTTGTATTGTTCTCTAGTTGTGTTAATGGTCTTCCTTACTCTTCTAATAGATATGAATGTCAATTATATATGCCACCTCAAAATGGTCATGATATTCACTAAAGAATTTATTCATTAGATCCATTTAGTCATCGATGGAATTAGTAAGACAAAAAAACTCACTATAAATTCATTAGGTCCATACCTTGTATGGAATTTTGTATTGGGTATATCCTTATTTTATTGACCCTTAATTGATGATATCATGAACATAGATCAATCGTGGAAAAGTATAGTTCTCTAGGTAGTTCATTGAAAAATTCATCAATGAGGGGTAGTTGATATTTGTTCCGGATAGTGAACTTGTTATGTTCTCTATAATCAATGATGAATCTCATTCATCCATATTTCTTCATTAAAAAGAGAATAGGTACTACCCAGGGTGATGAACTATGGAATATGAATCCCTTATCAAGATTCACCTAGAGTTGCTTCTTCAATTCATGCATCTCAATCGGGTCCATTCTATAAGGTGTCTTTGAAATAGGCATAGCACATGGTATGAGTTCAATTGAAAACTCAACTTCAATATTTTGTTGAAGAACATATAATTCCATTGGAAATACATCATCATACTCTTATACAATGGATGTATTATTAATTATATGTTTCTCCCTAACCATTTTAGATAAATAACCTTCTTTTAAAGAAATCAAAACCCATATTATGGAAGAAATTCCTATTGGAATGTTATATTCGTCCATTCATCGATAGATGATCATAGATTTATCTGTAATATGATATGTGACTTACCTTCCATGGAAATTGATATGATCTCCACCTAGAGAAAGAGAATCAATGCCATGAATCACTTCTAATTCCACTATTATAAGGAACAAAATATTTGTAGGAAGAACATTCCCACAAACATCAACTGGAGAATAATTATAAACTTTTGATGTTACCATTGTGGCATTACGAGTCTTCATAGATAACTCAACATCTGATTGATAAGGTAATACAATGATACACATAGAATATTATTTCAAAAAAAAGAGTGGGTGGATCACGAATCAAATAAAAAATTCTCTACATTATAGTGGATGATATGTGTACTTTTAACCACATCATTATCGTACAACATGTCAACGATAGTGATTGTATGAAAATTTCCGTCATCATTGTCCTTAAGAGTTTGATCAAGTCAATCATCATCAATAACCCATGTATTGTGACATTTATTGTCATAATTCCTTATTTACTAGAACTTGTAGAATTTAAGTGTAGAAGGATCATTCTATGTATCCTTCTCTCTGTTAGCATCATTATACATCTTTTTACCATAAATCCGACATTCAACTACCTGATGAACTTCTTTTTCACACTTAAAACATTTACTAGTCCCATGAAGAAAATTTCCTTCATTTTTCTTTCCCCACATTGAGCATAAGAGAATACTTATCTTCATTTCAATGTGGTATTTATATCGTCCTTTGAATTAGATTTTTCTCTTACAAGCAAACCCATATGATTTAGGCGATACTCAAATATCTATATAAAAATTACGAGAATGATTTCCACATAGCTATCAAAGTCCCTTATCTATAATTTCCTTTTGAGAAATGCTTTTAATCCACTACAGAATGGATCATTTTTACTTTAATGTAGGATAATAATTCCAGAAGCATTCCATGCATGTCTCGTAAAATTTTCTTCATAGGTACCAATGGATTCATCGTCCATTTTTTTAAGTTCATGGAAATCTTTATCTATCATTGATAAATGAATACGAGGAATGAGATTATTGAAAAATAAGTTCCTAAACTCGTCCCATTCCACGGAATAAATTTCATCTATTTACCTCATATTCTGGACAAGATTCCATCATTGATCATATTTACATTAAAAATGATTGACTTATAATGTAAAATTATCATGTTCATGAAATTATAGAACTAAAAATATATTTTCAGTGGTATTGATCCATTGTTCCTCCACTAATGGATCCGAAGCATCGTTGAATGAAAGAAGATGTTTCCTCATGAAGGAATCAACAAAATGTTGCAAAATCCTTTTAAAGATCAGAAGTATTGCATGATTCATATCTGGAGAATGTTGCGTGAGCATGGTTAAAATATTTCTCATTCTAGATCCCATAACATTTAGTCTCTCTAAGGGACAATTATTACATTTCCTATCGCATTCTACATTAAAACAGTTCCCTTGGGTTCCAACCATTGATTAAAAACAAGTAGCATATAGTGAGGAACACTAACCATAACATGAAAACCACAACATCAGGAATAAAATTTAAATTTAGGACATATTAGGTTTTATATTATGTTATTCATGGGAATTTTTAAAACACTAGGATTTTATAATATACATAGACATAACCTTTGTGTTTTTACTAAGGATTTATCTTCCTAGTGCCCAAAGGTTAAGTATACCTTTCCTTTTATACAAACTATAGTTACCCATACATAACAAACATTAATATTACTTAAAAATTGATGTATATTCTTTACAACATATAATAAAGTCACAATAGGACCGTATATGTATAGTTTCATTATAAACTAAAAAATATAACGAACTGATTCATAAAATATCTACATTTTCTCCTGTTTATTTCATCATAACTAGACTATTTTTGGCATATCATACTTAATACACTTCTTTATGACTAGGGGAGATGGATGTTATGAAAGGGTGATCTAAAATTCTCATTAATGGTAAACAAGGGAGAATATTAATAATATCACAAATATAACACATAAAAACAAATCATTTGGAGTTAATATCCTGTATATGAAAGATCGTGATATCATGTCGTGGGATAAAAGCTCATAATAATTAATGGAAATAATACCTAAAGAAAAAATATGAAATTAAGTATTTTTTAATATCCATAAGCATTGAAAATCATTTTCATATTATCAAAGGCGCATATCCATGATCAGCATAGCAGACAATGTCCATTACTGAATAGGGTTTACTTGTCGTTTTAGCCATATATTGATGAACCAGATTTACTTGTCTTTATTTTCAATACTATCTCATGAGATATAAATATGTACACAATTAACTGGAGGGAGATATATGTAACACCAATATCTTAATGAATTTATTCTTATATGTGCCTCAAAAACAGAAATCATTCATCATATCATAACCCATAAAATAAAATGGGTTTCATAAACATCATTCCATCAAAACCTAATCCATATAAAATAAATGTATTTCATAAAAATAATTCCATCATTAACAAAATAATTTAATATTAATAATATGTATATAAACAAATCCCTTATTAATATATAATCATATTATTTGGAAAATAATTTTGATAAAACACTTCATCATAATTCTTGAGGATAATATGCTTCCCCCTCAAAAATATTTTATTTTCTAAATATTTTATGAAATTTTAAAAATAAAAGAATTTATTTGAAAATAAACATAAAATCAAGTATAGGATTATTAATTTATATAATGTGTTATGAATATTTAAAAATCCATTCATGGCGTATATGTTAAAAACCATTATTCTTATACGCTTGTCTGAAAAGTCAAAAGATACCTTGTAAGAAAAATAAAATAAATATTCCTTCCATTCCATTTAATTAATCCTTATACAATGTGTAAAATTGAAATTAAGAACAGTTTTAGAATAAAAATAATATTATATATTATGGATACATCGACTTGGATGATAAATATACCCCAGTAAATATTTAAGGATAAACAATTAAGGAAAATAATGAGATTGCACAATTGTCCCTTGCCTTAGGTCTGATATCCTTTGTATATATCTAAACATAATATATAATGATTTAAATAACTTTATTCATTTATTTCAGAATAATAATAAATTTTATGATATCATATATGATTATATTATCAACGTTTTGTTAGTAACATTTCATTATAACTTGTTATTCAGATATTAACTGCTTTATGTTCTTATGCATGTTTTGTAGGACAAGGTTATCTTACACTTATTAGGTTATAGTTGTATCAATTATATAATTATATTCATATAATATTTATCATATTTATTCATTCCATTTATGTATATATTCTCGGTTTAATTAAGATCATTTATAAGGATTCTCACCACATCGTGGAGACGGTAGGTCGTATATACGCACTAGCGATGATATCATTCACTTAATGGATAAATGATATAGAGTTCGATGGTATATTAATTATAGAGAATAATTATAATGATATAATGATTATTTAAATCCATTAACTCATCATTATACCCATCCAATTAATGAGTTGATGAATATCAAATTACACCACAACATGGAGATGGTATGTCGTACGTACACACGCATGGTGATATTGTTTAATGTAGGATGGATAGAAAAAGGTATTAGATTGTCTTATATTTATAATAACATCAATTAATGTATATTTTACTATATTTATAACTTTATTATGGAAAAACATAATAATATGAAGTAGAATTTGAAAATAGTTTTCAAAGAGGTGATAAAACAATTACCTCTTTTTCAAGTATCTCATTTTGATTTTCACAAACAGTCTCTATATGATATATTTATGCTATTTTTTGGCCATTATGAGAAATGGAGGTATTTTGGGTTATTATTTTAGTAAAATTTTGGTAATACAAGGTGATTCAATGGTGTTTGTTATTATGTAGAGGTGGTGGCCTTTTATAAGGGGGAGGTGGCACTTTAAGAATGTTTGGAAATATTATTTTATTATACATTTATTTCCAAATTATAATAGTTCCAATGTGATTAATTTAGAGGTTGATATTTGGATGATTCTAAATCCTCTCAACCATTGGTTTTTAGAAATGGTTTTTTCAAAAAATTAACCTTATCATTTAGCTTTAACCCTTAATTAAAAACATTATCTCTTATCATGACCTATTGTATATTTATAATATATGGTTACTATAGTTAATATAACATTTCAAACGAACCAAAATTGGATCATTAATAATATATTTATCCTTATATAATTATTTTGGACTAATCATATATTTTTATGACTATTATATAATATAATAAAATAATATTATTTTTAAAAACTCATTTTTTCAATTTTTACACTATTTAGTAATAGATTTTTCCTAAAGTTATAACAAAATTATTAATTCAAAATGTCTATATTAAATCAAATATAACATTTCAAATTAATCTATAAAACTTTTTATGGCGTGAAAATTTTCAAAATATTTATATTTTAATATTTATAATATCATTTATTTGAATCCTTTAGAAACAAGGTAATCACTGTGTCATCATTGTGTCATGAATAAATTTATTTATTTAATGTTTAAAAATTATAAATAAATTACCACGATCATGGAAATATTTGTATATTTTTAATGAATATTTATAGATAAATTAATTAGTAATATAACCCTATATTAATTTTTTTAGTAAAATTATTTCTTTATGCTATATTTCTATTTACATTAAATTAAAAATTCTAAAAGGACATTATAATGCACATTTGGTTACTTGGGGGTCCTAAAATCAACCGAATTATGCTCATGGTGGGAAGTATCTTATAAAATATTAATAGGAGACGTTTTAGTGTATTTATATATTTTATTAATATTATTTTTTACCTTTATTTACACGCTTTACACATTAACCATGGTAAATAAAAATAATTACTGAAGATACTATTAATATTGTCCAAAAAATAAAAGGTACCAATATACACAATTTGGAACTTATGAAAAAAATTATTGAATCCATTTTTATAAATTTAAAATATAGAATTGGCTGAAATTAATTTAAAATCAATCACGTTGTCAGAATGAGAGAACATGTTTCTGAAAGTTAAAACATGGCAAAACATTGAAATGTTTTATCATATGTATTCAATTTAAAATTAATTAAAATGAAATAAATTATATTTTATAGTAAAAATATATTCTATTCGTACATTAAAAGCAGTCAATTTGACAATTTAAACATATACATTATTTCAATGAAAAAAGGTGTTTTCACTTAAACTTTTGTGTGTTTTTACTATAAATCAAAACATGAATGTTATTAGAAAATATTAGAAATTCATCCAAAGTAAATTTTTATATTCATAATTAAAATAACATGTTTATGTTGTCATATAAAAATTATTAATGTTTGAAAATTTTAATTTAAATGGGGATCACCATTCAAAGGCATACAATTACCATTTTAAAAATATATGATTTTCTAAAAAAATACGGTTTATTCACACCCTATGATTAAAATATCCATTGGATGAAAATAAAAATATTTTATATAACATATAAATCTCATTAATTTAATTAATACCATTACTAATATTAATTAAATCAAAAATAAATGTATCTAATTTATATTTCTTATAAATAATTGATAGTTAATTAATTCGCAATAAATTTTCATAATTTAGTAATACTTATTCCCGAAAACCTAAAATATAAGATATAATGGAAATTTTATTCTAAATTTATCTATTGGTTCATTTAAACTCAATATTTCATGCAACACAATATAATAATGAATAAAATTTAATTCACGAAAATATTTCATAAAAACATCCTAATGTTACACTATTAATAGACTTCTGGAGGCATAATCAAGTAACAGTTAAGAATTGGTATCCTATCCCAACAATAGAAAATATTTTCAACTAGTTAAATGGAGGAGGTTGATTCTCCAAGATCGAAATTTGGTCTGGATATCACCAGTTCATGGGGAAGGAGGGTGGCATCCTGAAAACTACTTCCAGGAGCATGTATGGGAACTTTGAGTTCATGGTCATGCCCTTCCATAATCTGAATTCACTAGTCATGTTCATGGGGGTAATTAACTCTATATTCTTCATGCTCTTCGACCAGTTCATCATCATCTTAATTGGAGATATTTTGATTTATTCAATGTTAAATGTGTAGCACACTGAGAACCTCAGGACAGTCTGGGAGGTGCTCCGGCACCACCTACTCTATGGGTAGTTGTCCAAGTGAATGGTCTGGATGTGAGAGGTGCACTTACATTGACATGTGGTGTCTAAACAAGATATTTAATTGTAACTATCAGAGGATGAGGTTTTTGTTTCTTGGGAAACACCCAAGAATGTGGCAGAGGATCGTAGCATCCTATGTCTAGAGGCTATTTCTGAAGGTTCGTACCCAACTTCTCTTGAGATGTGGCTTCATTGACAACTGTGAACAGAAATGACTGGGAATTCATGTAGATTGAGTAGTGTCAGGTCTCTTTTAGATACCTGAAGGGTAATTTTGACAGTGATCTAGTTCTTAGGTTTCCAAGGGAAGGGGTGATGTTCATAGTGATCTATGAAACTTCTAGTATAGGCTTTGGGTGTGTGTTGATGCATCAGTGGGCGCGATCTATTATAGGTCTAGAAAGTTATGTATACAAGAACATAACTATTAAACCCATGATTTGGATCTAGAAGTGGTCGTATTAACACTGAAGTTGTGGAGACATTACCACATTGGGGAGTTGTTTTTTGCCTTCACATATCACAAGATCTTTAGGTATATCATCCCCCGCGAGGCCTAAACATGCAGAAGAGAAATTGGATGGAGTTTCTCTATGACTATGACATTGAGATCTCCTACACTTCAAGAAAGGGGACATTGTTGGCTGATTCCTTCTGCAGGAAGTCATGGAAGGAGGTAGTTCATGAATCCATGGACACTTTGAAGGCTATGAAGGTGTTGGACAGTATGCGTCTGGGAGCAGGGGTGGATAGTGGGTAAGGCTATCTATTTTAAATGGTAGTATAGTCTTCCATGATGTGGTACGTATAAGTGTATGAGTGGGTAGACATAAAGGCTGAAGTGATTCATGATCACGTTGTTTAGGGTGATACTCTAGAATGATGGTCAAAAGATCGCCAAAATCAGATGTTATTCTTTGGGAACCTTCTTTCCCTGAGGACAATATGCGTGGGAGTTCCCTGTGAGTTCCTTAGCTCATCTCTATAGGTAAACACATGAGTTTATAATATGTACCAGCTCTTGAGGGAAATGTTTTGGTGGATTGATGTGAAGAGGGAAATGGTCGTGTTTTTGGCAAGGTGCCTACTGTGTCCGTAGGTGAAGGTTGAGCACCATGTTCGTTGTGGTCTATTTCAGTAGATAGAAATAGCTGAGTGGATGTTGGATGACATCTGAATGGATTTTTTCCAAGGATTACATAATTATTAGGGAAAATGTGATCCTTTTGTAGTAGTTTTGGATCATTTGATGAAATTTTATTACTTCTTAGCGATAAAGGAGTCGGTCATAGTGGATTCCGTAACAAAGCGGATTGTGGATCACATCATATGTTGAGAGATTATATGGAATTCCATGATATATTGTCTCGGATTGAGATACACATATAGCCAGTGAGTGTGGATTGGATTGTAACATGGCTTTGGTATTTATTTACACATCATAACAACTATACACCCTCAGACAGATGGAATGATAGAGAGTGTAACACCCCATGGTTTTGAAAATAAATATAGAATTCAATTTTATAATCAATCCATAAAACACATCTTTACCTCTTCTATGTTTTGAATTTCGAAAAATGGTCATCTATTGTTGTGTTCAGTAAGTCATTTGAAGTCTGATAGAACAAACATTATTTTTGGTGAATAGTAACATATCCTTATGAATAGTAATTTGAACAGTAATATTACCCTTATGAATAGTAAATAATATGATTATTTTATTTTCTTAAGGTAATAAGATAATGAGATCTTAATTAGTTTTTCAATGAGAAATAAAACTAATTGCACTTTAAGATTGTTATTTTTCGAATTAACTATCACCTTATTTAAAAATTAAATTAATAATATTTAGAGAATGTTTTATGAAAATTGGATTCCACTTTTTAATTATACATGTCAAGAAATGGTAGGGGTGAATTTTTGGGTTTTTTCTGAAATTCTAGAATTTTTTATGAATAGTGAAATACGATAAAATATCGTATATACAAATTATCAGTTAAATACACAAATTATGAAATCATATGTTATTTAAGGCCACCTGGTTCAAACCCCCATTACATTATTACTATTAGGGGTCATATGAAACAGTACTACTGGTTTTCTTGAGGGAAATAATAAAATAATGAATTAAATATTCAATATTTACTCCTCTCCTCCATTATAAAAACCCCTCACCACCTCCTCTCATCTTTACTCCTCTAAGCCTTGAAGATCCACAATTTTCTGCCCCATTACCCTTCCTTAGTCTCTCTCCACGTACAATAAGCTTTTGGTCTTTCCATAAAACCAAAACCCCTTCCCTTAAGAAGTTTCACTAGGAGGTTATTTCAAGAGGTAAAGTACCCTTCTTTTTCATTTGGTTTCATTTCAATTTATCTTATTTTTTTATCCTCTCCTCACCTCCTCTATACAAATGATCATAATAACTCCATTAAAATATGCATACTGGATTTATATCATGTGAATGGAAGAACCATCACAAATATTCTTACTCCGTCCCTTTTATTTTATCAACGAAATCGACATCCATCAGGTTCTGTTTTATAACCTTCATGGACGACGAAGTTTCGTTTATCAATTTCTTCTTAATTACATGTAATGAAACCATATTTATGGTTTAAACAGACTATAAAATATGTATTATAACGTAATTAATATTTAGGAACCAGAATATGTACATATAATTAAGTTATATGACAAAACTAGTTCATAATAATCCAAATACCGCCGAAGAATCGATGTGGTTGTCATATAAGGATTCTTCCTCATTCCATGTAACCAAATGATAGAATGATCATTACCAATTATTAATGATTATAAATAATATAAAATTCCAATCCTGGAGATTTATATCCTTTCCACATGAACTCCATTACTTAAAACCAAGTGAACCGATTATGAAAATAATGAAAATGAACACCCCAGAACAACGAAATTAAATATAATAGCTTAGCAATAAGGGTATAAATGAACTAAAAATTATTATAATAAACAAAATAAATGTATAATAGGTTTTTTAAATAAGTAATTAATATGTATAATTTCATATTACAGGATCTTATTTTTGAGTGAAGATCACGTTTGGAGTTAAAGTAAGGGGTTTTCCACCCGAACTTCCACTTTCATTCAGGATACTTTTATTGTCTAATTTCCTCAATGAAATTCTTATGTATATTTATGTACTCTCCATAAATTGTGTGTGAGTATTTTATATATGTACTCCAACAAGAATCCTTCTTTATTATATTTATAGTTACACATTTTAAAAAGAACATTCAAAATTGTTTTAAAAATACAACCTCATTCTAGTGAATTTCTTAAATTCATAACTATTTTCAAAGGCATTCTATAATCCATTTTTGTAATCCATTATCTTTATACAATCACACATTTTATAAATAAAATACTATCTTATGGTTTTTATACTATGATTTTTTCAAAAGAACTCTTCTTTTCAAAATAAAATAGTATTTATCTCCAGAATTGTTTAATGATTTTATAAGAGTGTTTTCATCAAATTCAACACTCTTGTTGATTCCATTGTATTATTGGGTTTAATAATTTATGAATTCATATACCATATTTGATTTAATAGTTTATGAGTAACTCTATTGTGGATGATTTATCCTAAAACCATTCACCATATTACGTGGAATGGTTAGTGTTTTATGTTTAATGATTGGGGAAAGTTAGTAACATTTCATATAATAGTTTAAATATGAATGTATATGTTGTTTATGTTGATTTGCGCTCATATTATGAATTCATTGGACTTATTATGTGACGGGTGGGGCCCACTATATCCTCTCGATGCATCGGTAGGTCTCATGAGGCAAACTATGGTCTTAGCACGAGGCCTTGACAAAATGATTATTTTAATGTCCTAGCACGAGGATTGGACGGTATGGTTCTGCTGACCGGCATATGCACTTCCCTCATTATGATGATTTTATTTTATGTTCGTGTTGTTATTCGACTAGTAGTATACCCATGATTATGTTTTATTATGGCATTATTTATTCAGCTCATATTCCTGCCATAATGTGTTCAATTTCATTATTAAAGGCATGCGTTTTCAATTATTCACCATGTATAATGTTTATATTAACTTCTGTTGTATTTCTTTCTATTACTAAGAATTTGAGCGCACACATTTCTTATGTTTCATTTTCTCAGGATAGGAAGAAGTAATTTATGAATAACATGCCAGCATAATCTTGGAGACGTGATGTTTCTAGTGGAATAAAATAGTGTTTTGTTTTCCCTTCATGTTGTAATGTTAAACTTATGTATGTATCTTGTTTCAAATAATACTAAACTACTTGGTCCTTCAGGATTCATATTCCTTGTATGTATCCAAACGTAATAAAATAAGGCACTGACTTCGGGAAACTGGGTTCGGGTCCTTATAGTTGGTATTAGAGGATGTTTAGTAGAATACAAGGAAACTAGATTCAGAAAACGTAGAATTAGGGTAGAGTCCCTGAGTTAGTCTTTGAGGACATACATATAATAATGTCCTTGTATTTTGGTAAGGAATATATTATGTGGATCTTTCAAGCAATACATCCCTGTCTGGATACGAGTAGGTTGAGGCGGCTTTGGCATAGATGTATATAGGGGTAAAACCCAAAAACACCGCTTTGAGCTAGACTCGAATGGGAACTGGTGAACGACAGCGGGCCTTGCTGCACTCTTGGTTATGACACTCCCGAGGAATATGCTTAAGATAATTCAAATTTTCCTTATAAGCCATTATGATTTATTGAAATGTAAAATATTCCTCAAATATATTATATATGTGAATATGGGATTATCCATTCATAGGATCTCAATTTTTTCGATGTATTTTGTTAAGTTATGATTATACATTATGATTCATAACCTAATATAGTGTATGCCATTATCTAGATATGGCAGCTAGTGGACGGAATGGAAAACAAAAGAATACACGTGTCCCCTGTAGGGATTTTACAACGATGCAAGATAATGATGTTGGCTCTGGTGATGTGACTGGTGTTGAGCAACTCCTAACTATAATTGGACAACTTACTCAGGTTATGAATAATAACCTTACCCGTATGGAGCATCCGGATCCACCACGTGGAGGAGCCATGCTAGATCTATTTATGTGACAACAACCTCCATCATTTAATGGGACTACAAACCCATTTGTAGTAGAGTAGTGGATATGTTCCCTTGAGAAGAGATTTATTTCCATGGGATGTAATAAAAGAGAGAAGGTTTTATTGGCATTCTATCATCTATCGGGAGATGCGGATTAGTGGTGGTCCTTAATCCAAAACACTTAGGAGGAGGAAGAGAGAGAAGCTATGGAATGGAGGGATTTTAATGAAATATTTTTAGAAAAATATTTCCCTCCATAATAGCAAGAAGATATGGATAGACAATTTTTGAATCTGAGGAAGCAAAAAGATGAGAATGTTGCAAGGTATGAAGCTAAGTTCACAAAATTATCAAGACATGTTGTAAACTACATATGAAATCCAAGGAGCAAAATTGATCGATTATTTGATGGCCTAAATCCATTCCTTTGGTCGGCACCGGTCTCCCAATGTTTTTCATCATACGAGGATATAGGTTCATGTGTCATCAAGAAAGAAAAAGAATTCTTTAAGTCTTATGACTTTAATGGAAAGAAAGAAAAGAAGAGGCCTGCTAAAAACCATGGGAAAGGAAATAAGGAAACGAGGAAGAAGTGAAGATTTTAATTTCCACCAAGTGAAAATTATGGAAAGAAACACCCTGGTGCATGCTTAAAAGGAAAATGATTATTCAACAAATGTGGTTAGAAATGCTATCTTGCTGGTGAATTCAATGGAAGAAGGATGAAAATGATGTTCAATGCTATAGTTTTTAGGAGATGGGACACTATGCTAATTATTGTCCAAAAAATCAAGGAAATATGAAATAAAAAATTCCAAGGGATCAGGGACACACTTATGCAATCACAACTACAGAGTTTGAAGTTCCTAATGATGTGGTGGTAGGTACTTTAATTGTTTCATCAATTTTGGCCAATGCTTTATTTGATTTTAGATCATCACATTGTTTCCTATCTTCCCAGTTTTCTAGGAAAATTATATATTTCCAATTCGATTTAACAAGGGAGTTTTCAGTTAAAACACCTAAGGGAAGTATCATTTCTACAATGTTCTGTGAATCAATTCTCATTAGGGAATATAAATGTTCTTTATCTGCTGATCTCATCGTCATTACCATGAATTAATTTGAAATAATCCTTGGTATGTATTGGCTTTCAGACCATGATGTGAAGATTTATTGTAAGAAGAAGGAGGTTATTGTTTTTGATGACGATGATAAAGAACAACTTATCTTTTCAGAAGAATCGTCACCACCAGATTCTTATCTAGATCAACCCCCAGTAGCTCAACTAAATTCAATTATTGGGGAGAAATATAATTAAATAAATATGAGTGAGGAAAGGAATGTTCAAATACAGGATGTAACCATTTTTAGAGAATATGATGATGTGTTTCTAGAATATTTAACTAGAAATCCCGCAGAACGAGAAATTGAATTTTCCATTGATTTAATTCATGGTTCAAGGACCATATCAAAGACCCCTTATAGAATGGCCAATGTGGAATTAGTGGAACTAAAGAAACAACTAGAGGAATTGATTAATAAGGGATTTATTTTCACTAGTGTTTCTCTATGGGGAGCCCTTGTTCTTATTATTAAGAAGAAAGATGGATCTATGAGGTTATGTATCAACTATAGGGAGATCAATGCTATAACAATAAAGAACAAGTATCCCCTACCTCACATTGATGATTTATTTTACCAACTGCATGGAGCTCAATAATTTTCAAAGATTGACCTTCGATCTGGATATCATCAGTTGAGTGTGAAGAAGGAATATATTTCGAATACAACATTTCAAAACATGTACGAGCACTATGAGTTTATAGTAATGCCTTTTGGATTGACTAATGAACCCTATGTCTTCATGGATCTAATGAATAGAGTTTTCAAGAAATATCTTGATGATTTTGTAGTGGTATTCATTTATGATATCTTGGTATAATCCAAAAGCTAAGATGATCATGAAAATCACTTGTGCATTATCCTGAAGACTCTTAGAAGACATAAATTATATGAGATGTTTAGAAAGTTTGAATTCTGGATTCAGGAGATAATTTTTTTTCTATATTGTCTTTATGGATGGAATCTTATTTGATCCTTCCAAGACAAAGGCAATCCAATATTGGCCCACGCCAACATACATAACTGATGTACACAGTTTTATTGGCTTAGCAGGTTATTATATGGGTTTCGTGCAGAATTTTTCTGGACTGGATAACCGCTAATGAAGCTCACATGTAAAGGGGTTAAATTTGTTTCGACAAAGGATTTTGAAGAATGTTTCAAATAATTCAATAAAAGATTAGTCATTTCTCTTATATTGACTCTATCATCGGGGAATGATGGGTTTGTTATTTATAGTGATGCTTCAAAGAAAGGACTTGGTTGCATTCTTATGAAAAATTATAGGGTTATTGATTATGCATCACGAAAACTAGAAATTAATGAGCAAAACTATCCCACTCATGATATTGGGTTAGTTGCTGTAATATTTTCTTTGATGATATGAAGACATTATCTCTATAGTGAAAACTGTGAGATTTATACTGATCACAAGAGTTTGAAGTATATTTTCTCACAGAAATAACTCATCATTAGGTAAAGGATATGGCTTGGACTACTCAAGTAATATGATTGCACGATACACTGCCACCGGGGAAGGCAGATAAGGTGGAAGATCCTTGAGAAGAAAGGATCATGGAGTATTGAACAAGATGATAGTTGAAAGAGATCCTATATTCATGGATCTAGTAAAGATAGATATGGGAATAACCATTGAAGGTGAAACATCAATGATTTTTCAAATGGTTTCCAAACCATCTTTACTAGAAATGATATGAAATTATTAGGCTGATGATCAGAAGATTCAAAATAATATTAAAGCATTGAATGATGGGAGATTGAGTGACTTCGTATATGAAGATGGAATTTTGAAATTTTGGAAGAGACGTTGTGTTCTTGATATACCAGATCTAAAAAGGGAATTGTTGGATGATTCTCATAGTTCCAATTTCTATATACACCATGGTAGCACTAAGATGTATATAGATTTGAAGAAACATTTTTTGTGGGACAAAATGAAGAGGGGGAGTGCTGATTTTGTGTCAAGATGTATGGTTTGTCAACAAATGAATGCTGGAATGAAACAACCTAGAGAAGTACTGCAACCTCTTCCCATACCAGAGTGGAAATGAGATAATATCACGATGGACTTTTTCATGGGACTACCAAATAATCCTAGAATAAATGATGCAATATGCATCATTTTTTATCGGTTTACCATGTTAGAACATTTTCTTTCTATAAGAGAAGATCTACCACTTGAACCACTAGAAAGACTATGTATTAATGAAGTTGTGAGACTTCATGGAGTACCCCTATCGACTGTTTCTGATCGTGATCCATGTTTTACATCAAGATTCTGGAAAAGTCTTCAGAAGGCCCTAGATACTGATCTTTGTTGGAGAACTTCCTACCACCCACAAACTAATGGACAATCGGAACGGACAATTCAAACATTGGAAGACATGTTGAGATCTTGTTGACATGGCATTCAAGGCATGTGGGATCAGTATTTACCTCTCGTAGAATTTTCCTACAATAATAGCTTCCATTGAAGTATACAGATGGCACCCTATGAAGAATTATACGGGATGTGATATCGTACACCAACTTGTAGGAATGATGTTGGTGAAAGAAAGCTCGTGGGCCAAGAATGTAACAACCTAAGATTTTATGAGAATTATCATTTTTAATTTCTTTGATGTATTTTGTTTTATACTACACTAATACTATCTTGTGCTATATGTAACACTGTATTATCTTGTAGTATATGCAACACTATTCTTGGATTGTGTTACACACAATTTCATGTTTCTTTGATAATAGTTATTCTAGGCAACATTGAATGTGTATATATATATATTCATTGTATAACTTAAATATGGTTTGATTTTTTTGTACGCAACAAAAAAGGAGTCTTTCACTACATTCAACCCTAACTTGGCTTGCATTACACTAAATTGCGACCTTCCTTGATAACATGTGTTATACGCAATACCAAGTATCACTAAACAAGCTATTACTATAATATTATTATGAACTAACTGTTAAGAATAGTAATACCCAATTTTTGATATTTTATAAATTTTATATTTTAAAATGGACTTCATTTTTGGATTTGGAATAACGAAATTATCCTAGGTTGAATTTTTTGTATTTTTTTGAAAACATACTATTTTTTATAAATAGTGAAAACACTGGGTTACTATTTTAAAATCGAATTTTTATTTAAATAATTATTTATTTTATTTAAATTTATTTTTGGTCAAAATTGATACATAATTCCTATATAAGTTCAATGTAATTCACTGGAGTCATTTTATAATAATTTTTTATATATACAGATTTTATTGAACTTTTCACCGTAATTTACCCACCTCCTAGGGGAGTTTGCAAATTTACATAAAACATATTTTTAACGCTTCTATGAGTGGAATTTTGAAAATCCATGAAACACGGATAATTTCATGGAGTAAAATGTTGTTCAATAAGAAAAAAATAAATTTTGGTGAATAGTAACTTTTATCTTTTATTTACCACGGTTAAAAGTAAATAGGGTAATTAAGGGTAAAAATGTTATTATTATTACACTAACACATGTCCAAATTCTATTGGATAAGTGTAATTCGACCTAAACAACATTAGGAATAAAATATGACCCTTGAGGTCCACTTGGATTCTATTAGGACACCTATTATTATTTTATTTAAGGAATAGTTAAAAGAGTTAAAATCAATGTTTAATAACTAAAACATTTTTAATATAGGGTTATACATGACATGAATTCGACAATAAATATTAATTAGAAAGATAAAAATATTTCCTATTTAATGGTATTTTATTTCTAAATTTTAGAAATTAAATAATTTATTTTATTAATGAGACAATGATGATGCAGTAATTTCTTTATTAATGAAATATTAACATAATAGATGTAATAAATACCCAAATAAATGTTATTTGAGAAATTTTATGAATTAAACTAATTTTATAGGTTAATATGACATGTTAGTATTGATATAATAAATATTTTTCTAACTAATCATGTTGTTCTGATTTTCACAAAAATAAATTACTAAATAGTGTCAAAATTGACATAAAATAGTTTTTAAGAACAAATATAATATTATTAATTGTTATTATATTTCTAAAAATCTAAGGATATGCAGAATGACCTAGATAAGGTTATATATATTAATAATTAACCACTTGGGGTTCTTTTGTCTTGTTAAAGTATGTTTATTAACCATATAGTGTGAGAAAACAAGAAGACACGATAAAATTTAAATTATTTAACATAGAGTTAAATCTAAATTATAATGTTAACATAGTAACCTAAACTTGTATAAAACCTATTGGTTGAGAGGATTTCGACCCATACCCAATTTAGCTTCAAAATAAGTCACATTTGACCCATTATAAACCGAAAATGACTTTATTATAAGATAATATTTTATGTTATTCCTAAAGTGCCACTCTCCTCCATTATAAAAGGGCACCTCCTCCCTCTTCTCTTCACACAATTTTGAGCATTCAAGCACAGCCAAACCATGACCATTTAAATTATTAATTTCCCTAGAAATATTATAGAGGTTATGTGTAATGCCCCGACCTTAGTTACCCAGAGTCGGTGCATTATTACATAACATTGGCATGATCACAAGAAAGATCAAATCTCGAAAGACCGATTGGTTTAGTAGCCTTGGAAACACTAGATATATTCATAAAGTTTTACATTAAATCATGAAGTGAAAAAAAACTACAACAACATATTGTATCTATAATCCACACTAATATCCCCTCATAATATCCCTGCAGGTCATTCATAATTTACTTCATCACATCTTGGGAAAAATAAAACATAGAAAAGGGGTGAGCTCAAATGCCAAGTAATGATAACAATATAGCAGAAACTTTCATAAATAAGAATAAACATTTAAGGCAATGTATAACTAAAACAAAATCCTTTTAAACATTAACTTCAACATTGTATGGAAAAAATAAAATTAAATAATGCCATTTACTTATTCACATGGATATTCTACTAATCGAATAATCACATGCAATATCAATAACCACATTCATAATGATGGAATGAATAATTCCAGACTATCATACCCACATAGCCAAGGCCTTGTGCCAAGACTACAAATAAGACTTTTCCAAGGCCTTGTTCCAAGACACTAGTTTGTCTCATGAGACCTACCGATGCATCGAGGAGCTATAGCGGGCTCCACCTGTCACATTTTAAGTCCAATGCATTCACATATGAAAAGGTTTAAACATAACATAAACATTCGTATTTAAAATAGCATAAAAAATGTAAATACTTCATCCATATACCATGAAAATAACATATCCGTATTCAAACGTATCACAAAACCTTCAATACAATATGGATGTTTTGTTTCATAATAAATCATCTCCAAATAAGGTTAAAATCTATCAAAGGATGGTGACATAGATGAAATCAAAACTCTATTTAGAGAAATATCTCTTTTTATTTTGAAATCATTTAACAGTCATATAAATTGAAACATTTTCATTGAAAGTATTCTTATAAGCTTGTAAGGGAAGATTCGACGATTTTATAACGGCGGGAAATAGCCGCACCCGCCGTATAAGTTAAAAAAACATTCTTACCTTAATTCTGTCAAAAGGTTAAAAAGCACCTTGTTTAGAAAACGACAAAAAGATTCCTTTATAAACCTCTTATAAAATTCAAACAAGGGTATAAATGAATTTAACCCATGTTCTTGTAAATGGTAAAAATGCTTTGAAATACATTTTGGAGAAACATGGATGTGGATGATAAAGAAATCCCAGTAGATTATTATGTATAAACAACATCAGATAATGAAGATATTGAGAAATAAACCCTTACCTTGTATTTTTCCTTGGTTAGGGTAGGTTAACCTCCTGTATAATAGTGAAATAATTTTTATTAAATTATACAAGAATCATATACATTCCTATGATATCATATATGATCTTTTAACATTGCTTTGTCAATAATATCTTAGTATTATCATCATTTAGGGTGTTAACTTACTCGTTTTATTTTATATGTTTTGTTACATAAGACATGTTTTTTCATGGATAGGTTGTATATTATTCATATACGGAATGATATCAAGTCCTTAAACATTATTTTTAAATAATAAAATGATAATTATACTTGAATGGATACGATGGAGAATGAATCTCATCGCGTTCGTGGAGACGGTAGTCCGTACGTACGGACGAGCGACAATATCATTCTTTTTATATTAAAATAATATATAAATGGATGGTATATAATATATAAAGAATCATTAACATGTTATATTTATTATTTAAATTAGTTACACATCATTATTATGCCAATCCAAATAATAATATATTGAATAACAATTACACCACGACATGGAGACGGTAAGCCGTACGTATGCACGTATGGTGACATGTTATTTAAAGGGTGGATAGAATTCTGAATATGGTTGTACCATATTTATAACAACATCACAGTATATATATATGATACTAGAGTTATTATTTTAGAATGGTAATCAAAAAGGAAGAAGAAGTGGAAGAAGAAAGGAACTTGGAAAAGGGTGGTGAAATCATTACCTCTTCTTCGGGTTCTTCTTTTGATTTGATAAAAAGGGCTCCATAGGTTGGCTTTCTGATCAAACTAAGGCCTCTAGGATTTATTGAGGGAAGTTGGGAGAGTATTTGGGCAGAGTTTGGACGAACCAAAAGGCTTTGATGGTGTGAATAAATGAGAAGGAGGAGTGCCCTTTTATAAGAGGGGTGAGGGGCACCTTTGGAAAAGCTAGAAATATTAATTTATAATAAATTTATATTCGGTTTCTAATGGATCAAAAGTTGATTATTTAAATGCTAAGGTGGGGATGGGTCTAAAACCACTCAACCAATAGAATTTAGACAGGTTTGGGTACTTTTATTAACCATATCATTAAGTATTAACTCTATGTTCATTAGTTTCACTTTTACAATGTCTCTTTTTTATTTTTAGATTATATGGTTAATAAACTTACTATATACGTCCAAGTGACCCCCAAGTGGTCCATTAATGATACAACTATCATTATATAAGTCTCTTGGCCGTTCCTTTGATTTTTATGAATTTAATATCAATTAATAATATAATATTTGTTTAAAAACTCTTTTATGTCAATTTTGACACTATTCAATAGTTGATTTTTTTGAAACTCATAACAGAATGATTACTTCTAAAAAAGTTAATTAAATAAATAATAATATGTCATATTATCCTAGAAAATAATTTTAATTCATTAAAATTCTCAAATTATATTTATTTGGGTATTTATAATATCCATTATTTTAATTTTTCACCATTATGGTAATTACTGTATCATCATTGTGTCATAAATAAATTACATTATTTAATGTCTACAAATTATAAATAAAATATAATTATATATGAAATATTATTTTATTTCTAATGAATATTTAAAATAGAATTTATCTTATGTATAACCCTATATTAAAAATGTTTTAGTAAATAAAATTTGATTTTAACTCTTTTAAATCTTCTTTGAATTAAATAATAATAAATGTCCTAATCTAATCCAAGTGGACCTAAATGATAATATTTTATTCCTAAGGTTTTTTTTGTTCGAGATACACTTTTCCAGTAGAATTTGGACATGTGTTAGGGTAATATTAATATCATTTTTACCCCTAATTACCCTATTTACTTTTAACCGTGGTAAATAAAAGAAAAAAGTTACTATTCACCAAAAATTATTTTCATCTCATTGAACCACATTTTACTTCTTAATATTAACCATGTCTCTCGTATTTTCGAAATTCCATTCACGGAAGCGGTAAAATTATGTTTTATGAAAAATTCAGTTTTTTTAACTAACACTTAGTAGTTTCACTATTCATCAAAAATTGAAGTTTTTCAGAACAATGGAAAAATTTCACCCTAATCTATAATTGATATCCCGAATTCAAAAATGATGTCTATCTTAAAAAATTCCAAACATATAAGTTGAATTAATTAATTTTATAATTAATTCCCTTTGTCATAACAAATAGTGTGTTTTTAGGAAATAATATATACCAAAAGATTGACAATTGTTAAGGTCCAATTTCAAAGTGAAATTAATTCTAATGAACACCATTGGATAAAATGGTAAAAATACATTCTAATTATACTTTAAACCCACTAAATAATATAATTTATCACTATAAAATATTTTGATTAAAAAATTTGTTTTTATGTATTTTTCACTATTCATAAAAATATTAAAGTTATCCAAAAAGTACCAAAATTTCAACTTAGGCTAAATTCGATATTCTGAATCCAATAATGAAGTCCATTTTGAAATATAAAATATATATAATTTCAAAAAGTAGGTGTTACTATTCATAACGGCTAGTTTGAGTAGTTATGGTGTGTTAGAACTCGGTGTTGCGTACAACACACGCTATCACATTATTTAAAGAGAAGCGTATCGTAGAATCTTAGGGTGTTACATTCTCCCCTACTTAAAATAATTTCGTCCTCAAAATTCTAGAATATTATTGCCTGAAAAGACTCGGGTGGTTTCTCATCATATGTTCCTCAGGTTCCCACGTTGCCTCTTTCATCTTATGGTTTCTCCACAAAACTTTTACCAGACGGGTCGTCCGGTTTCTCAGCACATGGTCTCTCGTATCAAGAATCCTGACGGGATCTTCGCAATTAGACAGATCGGATTCCAGTTCCAATTCCTCATAGGTGAGTACATGCGTTGGTTCAGGCATGTATTTCCTCAATAGTGATACGTGGAACACATCATGAACTTTGGAGAGACATGGCGGCATTGCCAATCGGTAAGCTATAGCCCCAATTTTTTCTAGAATTTTGAAAGGTCCGATGTACCTAGGACTCAATTTACCTTTCTTACAAGAACGTATGACTCCCTTCCATGGAGATACCTTCAGGAAAGCATGATCACCGACTTGAAATTCCAAATCCTTCCTTTTATTATCGGCATAGCTCTTTTTCCTACTTTGAGCTGCTTCGATGTGATTTTGGATTACCTTCACCTTTTCCATCATTTCCTCCACCAGTTCTAGACCTACAAGTTTTCTTCCACCAACGTCATCCCAACAGGTTGGTGTGCGGCATCCCTTTCCATATAACGCTTCATATGGTTCCATCTGAATACTCGAATGGAAGTTATTGTTATAAGAAAATTCTACCAGAGGTAAATACTGATCCCACATACCCTGAAAGTCAAGTGATCAGGATCTCAACATGTATTCTAAGGTTTGAATAGTCTATTCTGATTGTCCGTCTGTCTGAGGGTGGTAGGCAATGCTCAAATGGAGTTCAGTATCCAGGGATTTCTGAAGACTCTTCAATAATCGTGAAGTAAAATGGGGATCACGATCAGAAAAAATCGATATGGGTACTCCATGAAGTCTCACAACTTCATTAATATATAGTCTTGCTAGATGTTCCAGTGGTAGATCTTCTCTTATAGGAAGAAAATGTGATGACTTGGTAAGACGATCAACAATAACCCATATTGCATCGTTCCATCTAGGAGTCTTTGGTAGCCCCATGACAAAGTCCATCGTAATATTGTCCCATTTCTACTCCGGTATGGGAAAACGTTGCATGACTCCTCTAGGGTGTTCACTTCCAGCTTTCACTTGTTGAAAAACCATATATCTTGAAACAAAATCAGCAATATCCCTCTTCATATTGTCCCACCAAAAATGTTCCTTCAAATATCAATACATTTTGGTGCTCCCTGGGTGAATAGAGAAATTGGAACTATGAGCATCATCCAGCAATTCCCTTTTTAGATCAGGTATATCGGGAACACAAAGTCTCTTCCCGAATTTCAAAATTCCATCTTCATACACAACGTCTCTCAATCTCCCATCATTCACATCTTTAATCTTCTTTTGAAATTCTCCATCATTAGTCTGGGAACTCTTAGTCCTTTCTAGTAAAGATGGTTTGGAAACCATTTGAAAAAGTATTGATGTTTCTCCTTCCCTGTTTATTCCCATGTCCATCTTCACTAGATCCATCAAAATTGGATCCCTTTCAATTCTATTGACGTTCAAAACTCCATGGTCTTTTCTTCTCAAAGCATCTTCCACCTTTTTTACTTTCCCCTGGTGGTAGTGTATCGTACAATCATAATACTTGAGTAATTCAAGCCATCTCCTTTGACTCATGTTGAGTTCTTTTTGTGAGAAAATATACTTCAAACTCTTGTGATCAATATAAATCTCACATTTTTCACCATAGAGGTAGTGCCTCCATATCTTAAAAGCAGTGATCATAGCTGCTAACTCGAGATCATGAGTAGGATAGTTTTTTTCATGAATTTTCAACTGTCGTGATGCATAGGCAATAACCCTATCATTCTGCATAAGGACACAACTAAGTCCTTTCTTTGATGCATCACTATAAATAACGAACCCATCATTCCCCGATGGTAGAGTCAATATAGGAGCATTGACTAATCTTCTCTTTAGTTATTCAAAACATTCTTCAAACTCTTTTGTCCAAAAAAATTTAACCCTTATATGTGTGAGATTCGTTAATGGGTTAGCCAATCGGGCAAAATTCTGGACGAAACGTCGATAATAACCTGCTAAACCAATAAAACTACATACCTCAGTTATATTTGAAGGTTCTAGAAATTCTTGGATTGCTTTGGTCTTTGAAGGATAAACAAAGATTCCATATTTAGAGACAATATGGCCAAGAAAAGAAATCTCATGAAGCCAGAATTCACACTTGCTAAACTTCCCATATAATTCATGTCTTCTCAGAGTCTTCAGGATAATGCGCAAGTGATTTTCATGATATTCGTAAATTTTTGAGTATACCAAGATATCAACAATAAATACCACCACAAATTCATCGAGATATTCCTTGAAAACTCTATTCATCAGATCCATGAATACAGAGGGTGAATTAGTAAATCCAAAAGGAATTAAAGTAAACTCGTAATACCCGTACCTGGTTCGAAATACTGTCATCGGAATGTCTTCCTTCTTCACACACAACTGATGGTATCCAGATCGAAGGTTAATCTTTGAAAAGTATTGAGCTCCATGCAGTTGGTCAAATAAATCATCAATGTGTGGTAGGGGATACTTGTTCTTTATTGTTAGAGTATTGATCTCCCTGTAGTCGATACATAACCTCATAGACCCGTCTTTCTTTTTAACAAAAAGAACAGGGGCTCCCCATGGAGAAACACTAGGGCGAATAAATCCTTTATTACTCAATTCCTCTAGATGTTTCTTTAGTTCGACTAATTCAATAGTGGCCATTCTATAAGGGGTCTTCGATATAGGCCTTGATCCATGAATTAAATCAATGGAAGACTCAACTTCTCGTTCTGGAGGATGTCCAGGTAAATCTTCTGGAAATACATCTACAAATTCTTTCACAACAGGTAAATCCTATATTTGAACGTTCCTTTCCTCACCCACATTTATTTCATTATTTTACTCCACAATAATTGAATTTAGTTCAGCTACTGGGGGTGGATCTAGATAAGAATTAGGTGGTGATGATTCTTCTCTAAAGATAAGGTGTTCCTTATCATCATCATCAAGAATTGTAACATCATTCTACTTACAATAAATCTTCGCATCATAGTCCGAAAGCCAGTCCATACCGAGGATTATATCAAACACAATCATAGGTATGGCGATGATATTAACAGATAAAGAACATTTATATGCTCTAATGGGGACTGATTCACAAAACATTATGGCAATGATACTTCCCTTAGGATTTTTAACTGACAACTCCTTTGTTAAATCAAATTGTAAATATCTAATTTTCTTAGCAAACTGGGAAGATATGAAACAATGTGATGACACAGAATCCAATAATTCAATTTCTAAACTTGAGGAAACCATTAAATTACCTGCCACCACGTCATTCGGAGCTTCTACGTTATCATTAGTGATACCATAAGCTTGGCCTTGATCCCTTGGAATTTTCTGAGGTATGTTCTCCGGAAGCTTAGGACATTAATTTTCACAATGCCCCATCTCCCTGTAATTGTAGCACTGAAAATTGGTAGCTTCCTTCTTCTCCTTGCAATCACGAGCTTGGTGGCCTTTTTCACCACACTTGTAACAGACAGTTGTTCCCTTCAAGCAAGTACCGGGGTGTTTCTTACCACATTTACCATAGGATGTATATTCAAACTTTCTCTTATTCCCCTTATTTCTTTTCCTAGATTGATCAGCAAGCCTCTTCTTCTCTTGCTTTGCTTTAAAGTCATAAGACTTAGATAATTTCTTTTAGGTCTTGATAGCACATGAGATAATGTATTCGTACGATGAAAAGGATTGTGAGACTAATGCTCGATGGAGAAATGGTTATAACCCATCAAAGAAACGATCAATATTACTTCTTGGTTGAAGTATATAATCTCCAGCATACCTTGATAACCTTGTAATGTTAGCCTCATACTTTGCGACATTCTCATCCTCCTTCTGTCTCAGACTCAGAAATTGCCTTTCCATATCTGCTCGGTGGTCACGAGGAAAGTATTTTTCTAAAAACAGATCTTTAAACTCCCTCCATTCCATATTTGATACTTCATCATCTTCCTTCATGTTTTGAATCAATGACAACCATTGATCAGCATCTCCAGTGAGGTGGTAAAGTTCCATGATAACTTTTTCCCTTTCACTACTCCACAAAGCCTGAAATATTTTCTCTAGGGAAAATATCCATTGCTCGGCTACTAAGGGATTTATACTCCCATTGATCATTGGTGGTTGTTGCCTCATTAATCGATCTAACATTAATCCTCCACGCTGCGGATCAGGGTGCTCCATACGGGTAAGGTTATTATTCATAACCTGAGTGAGTTGTCCCAGTATGGTGATTTGCTGATCGGCACCAGTTGCACCACTAGCTCCACTATAATTATCTTGAGCAGGAGGGAAATCCCTACATGGAGTGCGTGCATTGATACAATTTCCATTTCTTCTACAAGGCGCCATTTCTAAACAATGGCATAAACTAGATCAGTTTATGAACCAAATTCATAATCCCATACTTATAAAACACTTAACATAAAATGAACTATTTATGGATATAATCCATAATCATAAGAATGTTTTCTTTGAAGATGTATATACTCATAAACCATTCATAATGATTTGTAATGAAAATGAGAGTTATCCTAAGAATATCCCCCAGGAGTTTTGCAACCAAGAGTGCAGCAAGGCCCATTGTCGTGCACCAGTTCCCATTCGAGTCTATCTCAAAGCGGTGTTTTCGGGTTTTACCCCTAGGTACATCTATGCCAGAGCTGCCTCTACCTACTCGTATCCAGAAAGGGATTTATTTCTCGGAAAACTCAAAAAATCTATACAATAACAAAATTCTAGGAAGTTCATCTATACTAATCCTCAAAGTTTATCTTAGGTCTACGTTCTCTAATTAGATTTTGTTAAAATATAGATTCCAAGGTTTGTACTAAACCTCCCTCTGATACCAACTGTAACGTCCCGACCCCAGTTACCCAGAGTCGGTGCATTATTACATAACATTGGAATGATCACAAGAAAGATCAAATCATGAAAGACCGATTGGTTTAGTAGCCTTGGAAACAGTAGATGTATTCATAAAGTTTTACATTACACCATGAAGTGAAAAAATACTACAACAACATATTGTCTCCATAATCCACACTATTATCCCATCATAATATCCCTGCAGGTCATTCATAATTTACTTCTTCACATCCTGGGAAAAATAAAACATAGAAAAGGGGTGAGCTCAAATGCCCAGTAATGATAACAATATAGCGGAAACTTTCATAAATAAGAATAAACATTTAAGGAAATGTATAACTAAATCAAAATCCTTTTAAACTTTAACTAAAACATAGTGTGGAAAAAATAAAATGAAATAATTCCATTTACTTATTCACCTGGATATTCTACTAATCGAATAATCACATGCAATATCAATAACCACTTTCATAATGATGGAATGAATAATGCCAGACTATCATAACCACATAGCCAAGGCCTCGTGCCAAGACTACAAATAAGATTTTTCCAAGGCCTTGTGCCAAGACACTAGTTTGTCTCATGAGACCTACCGATGCATCGAGTAGCTATAGCGGGATCCACCCGTCACATATTAAGTCCAATTCATTCCCATATGAAAAGGTTTAAACATAACATAAACATTCGTATTAAAAATAGCATACAAAATGTAAATACTTCATCCATATACAATGAAAATAACATATCCATATTCAAGCATATCACAAAACCTTCAATACAATATGGAAGTTTTGTTTCATAATAAATAATCTCTAAATAATCTTAAAATCCATCAAAGGATGTTGACATAGATGAAATCAAAACTCTTTTTAGAGAAATATCTCTTTTTTATTTTTAAATCATTTAAGAGTCATTTAAAATGAAACATTTTCATTGAAAGTGTTCTTATAATCTTTTAAGGGAAGCTTCGACGATTTTATAACGGCGGAAAATAGCCGCACCCGCCATATAAGTTAAAAAACATTCTTACCTTAATTCTGTCAAAATGTTAAAAAGCACCTTGTTTAGAAAACGATGGAAATATTCCTTTATAAACCTCTTATAAAAGTAAAACAAGGGTATAAATGAATTTAACCCATGTTATAGTAAATGGTAAAAATGTTTTAAAATACATTTTGGAGAAACATGGATGTGGATGATAAATAAATCCCAGTAGATTATTACATATAAACAACCTCGGATAATGAAGAGATTGCGAAATAAACCCTTACCTTTTACTTTTCCTTGGTTAGGGTAGGTTAAACTCCTGTATAATAGTTAAATTATTGTTATTAAATTATACATGAATCATATACATTCATATGATATCATATATGATCTTTTAACATTGCTTTGTTAATAATATCTTAGTATTATCGTCATTTCAAGTGTTAACTTACTCCTTTTCTTTTATATGTTTTGTTACATAAGCCATGTTTGTCAGGGATAGGTTGTATATTATTCATATACATAATGATATCAAGTCATTAAAAATTATTTTTAATTCATCAAATGATAGTTATACTTGAATGGATACGATGGAGAAAGAATCCCATCGCGTTCGTGGAGACGGTAGTCCGTATGTACGCACGAGCGACAATATCATTCTTTTGATATTAAAATGATATATAAATGGATAGTATATCATATATACAGAATCATTAACATGTTATATTTATTATTTACATGAGGTAAACATCATTATTATACCCATTCAAATAATAATATATTGAATAACAGTTACACCACGACGTGGAGACGGTAAGCCGTACGTACGCACGTATGGTGACATGTTATTCAAAGGGTGGATAGAATACTAAATATGGTTGTACCATATTTATAATACAATCAAAGTATATATATGATGCTGGAGTTATTATTTTATAATGGTAATAACAAAGGAAGAGGATGTGGAAGAAGAAAGGAACTTGGAATAGGGTGGTGAAATCATTACCTTTTCTTCGGGTTCTTCCTTTTGATTTGATCAAAAGGGCTCCTTAGGTTGGCTTTATGATCAAAATAAGGCCTCTAGGTTGTAGTGAGGGAAGTTGGGAGAGCATTTGGGAGGAGTTTTGCCGATCAAAAATGCTTTTAAGGTGTGAAGAAATGAGAAGGAGGAGTTCCCTTTTTTAAGAGGGGTGAGGGGCACCTTCGAAAAGCTAGAAATATTAATTTATAATAAACTCATATTCGGTTTATAATGGCTCCAAAGTTGATTATTTAAATATTAAGGTGGGTATGGGTCGAAACCCGCTCAAACAATATAATTTAGACCGGTTTGGGTACTTATATTAACCTTATCTTTAAGTATTAACTCTAAGTTAATTAGTTTCACTTTTACAATGTCTCATTGTATTTTTATATTATATGGTTAATAAACATACTATATACATCCAAGAGACCCCCAAGTGGTCCATTAATGATACACCTATCATTATATAAGTCTCTTGGCCGAACCTTATATTTTCAGGAATTTAATATCAATTAATAATATAATATTTGTTTTAAAAACTCTTTTATGTCAATTTTGACACTATTCAATAGTTGATTTTGTTGAAACTCCTAACAGAATGATTACTTCGAAAAAATTTAATTAAATCAATCCTAATATTTCATATTATCCTAGAAAATTATTGTAATTCATTAAAAGTCTCAAATTATATTTATTTGGGTATTTATAATATCAATTATTTTAATTTTTCACTATTATGGTAATTACTGCATCATCATTGTGTCATAAATAAATTAAATTATTTAAAATCTAAAAATTATAAATAAAATATCATTATGTAGGAAATCTTATTATCATTCTAATTAATTTTTAAAATAGAATTTATCTTATGTATAACCCTATATTAAAAATGTATTAGTAAATAAACTTTGATTTTATCTCTTTTAACTATTCTTTGAATTAAATAATAATAAATGTCCTAATCTAATCGAAGTGGACCTAAATGATAATATTTTATTCCTAATGTTGTTTTTTGGTCGATATACACCTGTCCAATAGAATTGGGACATGTGTTAGGGTAATATTAATATCATTTTTACCCTTAATTACCCTATTTACTTTTAACCGAGGTAAATAAAAGTAAAAAGTTACTATTCACCAAAAATTATTTTCATCTCATTGAACCACATTTTACTTCTTGATATTAACCATGTCTCTCATATTTTTTATATTCCAATCATAGAAGTGGTAAACTTATGTTTTATGAAATATTCAGTTTTTTTTAACTACCACTTAGTAGTTTCACTATTCATCAAAAATTGAAGTCTTTCACAACAATGCCAAAATTTCACCCTAAGATATAATTGATATCCTGAATTCAAAAATTATGTCTATTTTACAAAATTCCAAAAATATATGTTGCATTAATTAATTTTATAATTAATTTCCTTTGTCACAACAAATAACGTGTTTTTAAGAAACAATATATACCAAAAGATTGACAATTGTTTAGGTCCAATTTCAAAGTGAAATTAATTCTAATGAACACCATTGGATAAAATGGTAAAAATATATTCTAATTATACTTTAAAACCACTCAATAATATAATTTATCACTATAAATTATTTTCATTAAAAAAGATGTTTTTATGTATTTTTCACTATTCATAAAAATATTAAAGTAATCCGAAAGGTACCAAAATTTCACCTTAGGCTATATTCGATATTCCGAATCCAAAAATGAAGTCCATTTTGAAATATAAAATATATATTATTTCAAAAAGTAGGTATTACTATTCCTAACGGCTAGTTTGATTAGTTATGGTGTGTTAGAACTCGGTGTTGCGTACAACACACGCTATCACATTATTCAAAGGGAAGCGTACCGTAGAAGCTTGGGGTGTTACATTATGGTCTCCTCAAAAGACCAACTCTAGTGCCTTCAGAGGAAGCTTAAAAGTGGTGCGTCGAGGAAGATGTAATCTCTTCTTCCGATTCATTCAAGTTTTCTTTCTTCTTTAACTTCTTCTTCTTTAGTAGTTTCATTATAAATTAATAACATCTGTATTACTTATATAATTATTTGTTATTATAAATATTAAAAAACCATTGTTCACCTTCTATACGGAAAACGAAATCACCGTGTGTGCGTACGTACAAAATATCATCCCCATGCCGTGTTGTAATCTATTTTTCCACCACCACATTACTTGAATAGGTATAATGGTGTAAATAATGACTATATATCGTTATGATAACATCATACTAATTATTAGATATTATATGATCCACCCCAATATATTTCAACAATTATCGGAACGATATCATCACTCGTGCGTACGTACGGATTACCGTCTCCACGACGTGATGGGATTCATTTCCCATATTAACCATTCAATAATTATTATAAAGTATATATAATGAATAATAATGAAATATATGACATGATAAATCTACTGTATTTATTTATATATATACAAATATATTTCATCAACATACTTCCATTCCAGTCAATAAGGAAAGGAAAACACCATTCATGCGTATGTATAGCCTACAGTCTCCATGAATGGTGTATTTCATTTCATTTATCTATCTATTATATATATATATAATGAATATATATGATATATAAATCATGATATACGTAATAATAATATCATGAACAACAATTCCAAGCACACACGATAAATAAAACGATTTTACCCAAAACACTGCTTTAACATGGAATTTACAAAAGAACAGGTAACATAAAGTTATAAGTTAAAGATATATGATATCATAACAATGAATATGATTCTTTAATAAGTAAATTACATTATTTAAATCATTATACAGGAGGTTTGGACATGTACGAAGCATATCAGACCTAAGGTGAGGGATAACTTTTCCAATCTCGTTTTTATCTGAGATTGTTTATTCCTAAGTATTTACTGAGGTTATATTTTTCATCCATGTCCATAAAAATGTTTTTCTTAAAGTTATAAATATTATTACATATATTTTTAATGTCATGTTTACCCCACTTTGACTTTTACTTTGTGTTATAGAAGGAATCTTTCTTTTGTTTACCATATCTGGTACTTTTTGACTTTTCCGTTAAAAGTATGAGGAGAATGTTATTTAAAATTATATGTCATGAATGGATTTTTACGGTTTCATAACGCCTTATTTTCATGAAGTATACTCTACAATATTTCATGACTATTTTCAACAGAATAATTTTCTTTAAAAATTTTAATGCATTTTCTGAAAAGAAAATAATTTTAATGAAGAAAGGATATTTTCCTCACGAATTCATTTCAAGTGTTTTTTCAAAACTATTTTCCATCTAAATGACATTATTTAGTATGTTTATGTTTCATGTATAATGTCTCTATGATTTACATGTTTTCAAATTTCTTATGATTAAATTATATCCATTTGTTTTTTATGGATTATGTTCTGATGGGATGATGTTTATGAAACCCATTTTATTCTTTGGGTTATAAAGAATGATTTATGTTTATGTTGTGGCACACATAACAATGATTTCATTATGAAATGGGTGGGACATATATCTCCCTCCAATGCATTGGGTAAATATTTATATCTCATGATATAGACATGGTTGGAACGGTAAGTTAATCTGGTTCAGTGATATAGGACTGGAATGAGGAGTGAACTCGATTCAGAAAAGGACATTTTCCACTAAGATGGTCTTGGCATCAATGCCTTGGCTACTATGGAAATCATATCACGTGTTTAATGGTTTTCTATAATTAAATTATTATTCCCATTCTATTTTATCATGATTGATGTTCCTTTATGACCTATGCCTTACGTACTACCAATATTTATTTCACAACTCAAGATTTTGATATTTAGACTTTATGTCCATGTGTTGAAGTTCAAATGTATATGCTTTTTTTATTTTCTCCTTGCTTATCATTACTAAGAATTTGAGCTCAACCTTTTTATGTTTTATTTTCCCCACGATATAAAGAAAGGTCTTAGGTAAGGAAACAAAAATGGATGATCTTTATTGGAGATGTTGAAGATCATTCACCATGATTAATAGATTATGTTCTGAGTTTCCAAAGACACTAAACTATTACGGTCCTCGGGTTTTTGTTTTTTTATGTATTATGTATTCCACAAAATTAATGTAACGTCCATGTACATCATGATTGGGTATCTACAGTTGGTATCCGAGGAAAGGTATAGTTAACCATTGGAAACTAGGATGTAAAAACTTTAGTGAGTTCCCTATAGGTATTTATATGGTATTTCTAGGGATATCTCCAAGGTTAAGTATATGTATAGGTTATAGTACTATAATTACGTTAATGATATTAGAATTAAACCTATGATGTTAGCTATTGAAGTCACATACCCTTTATTATGTTGTTTTCCTAGCATGATTTTCCCTCTCACACTATTCTTTTTGGGTTTTAGATGATGGATGGAACCTGAAAGAATCGTGTTGATCAATGTAATGGAGGATGCAATGATTGTCCTCTTGAACAAACCAACGTTATGGTATATGGAGTGAATAATCTTATTGCTATAATTACACAATCTATGAATGATTCTGGACTTCCAAATGAACAGTGAAGGGAATAATATTCTATTGGGTCCTTCATGAGGCAACATCCAGCTTCTTTCAATGGGTCTTCTGATCAACTTGTTGCGGAATAATGGATCAGTAAGATTGAAATGATATTTTCCATACCTCATTGTTCAGAACATGAAAAAAAAAATTTAGTTGTTTATCATTTAGAAGGTGAAGCAGAGATGTGGTGTAATATAATTAAGAATACATGGCCCCAAGATGAAATTGAATCCATGGAATGAGATGAGTTCAAGAACTTGTTTTTCAATAAGTACTTCCCTCGTATTCTTCGAACAAAGATGGAAAAAGAGATCATTGAGCTTAAGAAAAAGGATGATGAATCTATTGGTATATATGAAGAGAATTTTACAAGGCATGCAAGGTATGCATATGGATTTATCATCCAACCTGAATGTAAAGTTAATAGATTCTTCATTGGCTTAAAATCATGTCATCGATGGGCATTAGCGATAAGAGACTTCAGTAGCTATGAATAAATTGTGCGTTGTGCTGTCAAGGTATAACTGGAAGTTGGTGTTACATATCCATCTCATGGTTTTGAAAAGAAACAAAAGGTAGAGTTAAAGGAGAAATCTTAGAACAATGGTGAAAATAATATGAATGTTTATTTATGCTCAATGTGTGGAAAGAATCATGGTGGAGATTCTCTAAAAGTACTAGAAAATGTTTTAAGTGTGGAATAGAAGGTCATCGAGTAGTTGAGTGTCAAAGTAATGGGAAAAAGGATTCTAATTATTTGAATCGTGAAAATATTATAGAGAACACTCCACGAACACTTCAATGCATCATGTGCATGTAAAAGGGCCATTATTCTAATGAATGCCCCAATCTAAGGGTTAATGATGATCGACGTGACAATACTATTAAGGAAAAGGACAAAGGGAAGTCACATGTGATCACCATTTGTGATGTTGAGTATGAAAAAGATGTGGTTGAATGAAAATGAGTTTATGTAAAGGGATTCCAAAATAATGTTGTGGAATATCATTTATATTATTGTGGAACATTGGAATATATATTTAATGGTTTATTGTGGTTTTCAATAATTATATGGCATAGGTAACCATTAAAAGTGATTGGAATATTTTTGGAAATTGGATGATATGCACATAATGAATGGATAAGGACAAAATAATATGTTTGATAGTATTCATGAGCTCATGATTGATATAAGGTCTATGTGATATCATGGTTTGAGTATATATAATTTTTGGGACTTTCGTATGTGGAAAGAGTTATCTTTTAACTACATTCATGTTTTCACTACGGTTCAATGGGTATCCATTTTTCAAAGAATACATGAATAAGGAATTAGAATGTTTGTAATGTGACCAACAAGACATATCTTATGATATATGGGGATAAATGACGGTATTTATGTAAGAACCCGGTTTTTTCTGTAAAATACTATGGAATATTCTTGATGATATTCCAGAGCATCACCATCTAACGACGTGCGATTTCAAGCCCCGGTGTGGCCAGAATAAAATTTTCAGTGTGTTCACACTGGACATGCCAAATAAATGGGATAACTCCTAAACGGTGCTCCGGATTAGTGATCCGAGTGTACGGATGGGTTCATAATGGGGTGTTTACCCTAGGAACGACATAAAACTTGTCAGCGTAGGACGTTTGGACCCCTCGCCCGCTTTCGGAATGTTAAACGGATAATTAAATCAAATAATTTATGCTTTTAATGTCTTAACTCAAGTATCTCTTAA
The DNA here is from genome assembly GCA_963277665.1 of Viscum album. NCBI lineage: Eukaryota > Viridiplantae > Streptophyta > Magnoliopsida > Santalales > Viscaceae > Viscum > Viscum album. The sequence continues at coordinate 933,857,164 of OY728140.1, forward strand.
ACGGTTTCTCGTATTGGAAATCTGAGGGCACCGTTGAGTTCAGAGAGTGTCGTTTACCCTATGAGGGGTATAAGTTTCGTGGGCGTGGGCCGTCTGTGAAAAATGGCCCCGAGGGCATTTTTTTAATTTTGTGGCCTCGGGTGTTGAGTTTTATAACATTAGATGGGGCCTCAGATTAAAATTTTGAGACCACCGTTGTGCATGGGAGGTGGTGTTTGGTCTAGGGGATGCTTAACCCTAACCCCACCGGAGGTTCGGGTTTGGGCCGGCGGGCGGGTGGTTACGTGTGTTTCTATTTAAACACATAACCCCCCCCTCTCTCCCCCTTAATTCATCTCTTGGAAAGAGCTCCTCCTCCATCCTCTCCTCCTCCACTCCGGCGAGGCAGCTCCACCAAGGCGGCGGTTCGGCGGCGAAGGCCTGGGAAACGCCCACGAGGTAGGGTTTTGTTGAGTTTTTTTCACGCACCTAATTTGAGATCATTTATATGAATCAATTATTTATTTGAACTTCATGAAAATCCCATGGTATTGTAGATTTAATTCTGGCCTTTCTAACACAATTTTCGGTTTGTAAATCTATGTTCGGAGGAGGCCGGGGTTGATCGTCGACGTTTGGGTGTTTTGTTTTTTTTTTTGACGGACCTTCAGCGGAGGAGGCGGCCAAGGGTGGCGGCGCAGGTCTTCCAGGCAGTTCAAGTGGATGGCGCGGTGGTGGGGAGTCTGGCGTCGGTGACCAGCGCAGTGGCAGGGCGCTTGGTGCCGTGTGGGCCAGTGCGGCGAGCGGGGTGGGGCGATGCCTGCGGGGTCGCGGCGCGCGACCCCCGTGCGGAGACAACGACCAGCGCCGTGTGGGTCGTCGCATGGTGACCGGCCTCATCCGGTCAACCACGTGGTGGAATGAGTCCACCGCCGGCCCGCGCGGCCAAGCTGCGGGCCAGGCGCTGCGAGCCGGGCCGGTTGGCGCGGGCCGGCCCAGGCCGGGCGGACCGGCAGGTCCAGCCCAAGGGGCTTTGCCCCTCCGTTTTCTGACGCCCATATCTTTGGCTACAGGCATCTGTTTTGCATGCCATCAGTGGAAGTGTGGACCTCATGTCAAGGAGGAACATTTTAGATGGTTTTAGGAATTTTTTATTTCCGAAACGAGGGGCCTCGATGGCACAACACATTTTTAAGTGAATTGATGTTTTCTTCACGGGATATTGTTTTGCACATCGCGGACACGTCCGACATCTGTTTCGAGCACCGTATGTGGCGTTGGAACCCTGGAACCGAGGTGGAGAATTATAGGGTGGTTTATGGTATTGAAGCAAGAGTTGAGGCATGGGCCCCATGGGCCGTCTTTTGAGCTGCAAGTAGCGTTTAGCGAATTTCTCATCGAGTGTCCGTTCGGGGCGTGCGAGCAGTTAGTTCTCTATGTCTTTCCGAGGAGATTGCATTGGTGAAATATGTTCACACTAATTCGGCACGATGGTGGGGGGCCCACGTGGGAGGTTTTGGGAGTTGATGGTGAATTCCAACTCCTTCACCAGGTGTCCGATTCAGACGAGTGGTTAGCCAAACTTGTGTACTTTTTGAGAGGATCACAACGGTGTGATACGTTCGTTGTGTTTCGGGACCGGGATGCGGGTCCCATGAAGGACCACTCGTGTGAGGTGCACCTAAGTGCACATTTTTCTCCGGATATCCGTTTCACTCCTGTGAGTAGTGCTTTTGACATGTTTTCCTAAGGGGATCGCAATGGTGCAATGCGCCCGACTGTTTTCGAGGCCGAGGCTCAGGATCACAGAACGTCGTTCGGTCATGAGGCGGTGTTGGCGACCTTTCCGTCAGATATCCATTTAAGGCAAGTATGTAGTCTATCTAACATGTTTTTCCACGAGCATTACAATGGTACGATCCATTTGGTTGTGTGGTGCCTCATACGCGGTCTTCTGAAATGTGGAAATATGAAAGGTGCCCTGGTGGCGGTCCTTCTACTGTGTTTGTAGTGGAACTTTGGCGTGTGATCGCATGCATTACTGGGAGAGTGAGGTTGGTTTTTAAAGAGATTTGGTTGATTGTGCGTCAGTAGTTGAGGTGGGAGGTTGGAGTTGTTACGTTACGCCTTCGCGTTGACGTTGGGTGTCATGTGCACGATAGCCTTTGAGCTAGAACATGGTATACTCTGGGAGTATATGGGAACACAGGGAGGTACATGTGGATGTTGGTACCTGAGAATGTTTGTGCACTTGGATGGGGTTGACATGGGGCCAGACGCCGTGTTGGACCTATGTGTGTGCCATGTTCTGCTTTGCATACCGTTTACCTCTCGCGACGTAGAAGGTCCCTCGAATCTCGTTTTTTTGACCAGTAGGGTTGATTTTTCCCTCGGCTTTGGGATCGATGTTTTAGATCAGCAGGGTTGAGTGGTTTCCCTTGGTGTTGTTCCAGATTCAGATGGTTGTGCAATACCCACTCTTTGTTCGGTTGCCAATGTTGTACCATCCAGTAGAGATGGCCAGAGCAGTTCTGGGTTTACACTCCAGCGGGGCTGGGCAGTGGGTTACTCACCAACTTCTCATGGTTTACCCTCTAGAAGAGACTAGGCAGTGGGTCACCTGACGACTCTTGAGGGTCTACCCTCCAGCAGGGCTGGGCAGTGGGTCGCTCGTTGTCTTGTTTCAGGTCTACCCTCAACAGGGCTGGGAAGTGGGTCGCCTATTAACTTGTTCAGGGTTTACCCTCTAGTAGAGACTAGGCAGTGGGTCACCCGATGACTCTTGAGGGTCAACCCTCTAGCAGGGCTGGGCAGTGGGTCGCCTGTCATCTCGTTCTGGGGTTACCCTCCAGCAGGGCTGGGCTGTGGGTCACCCGTCGACTTCTTCCAGGTCTACCCTCCAGCAAGGATGGGCAGTGGGTCGCCTGATGACTTATTCTAGGTTTAAGCTCGAGTAGGGTTGGGTAGTGGGTCTCCTAATGATGTATTATGGTTTACCCTCCAGCAGGGCTGGGCAGTGGGTCACCCGATATCATATTATGAATTACCCTCCAGCAGGGCTCGGCAGTGGGTCACCCATTTGTATTCCAGAATCAGTCTTTTATGCTAGGCTAGCATGTGGCTTTACTCCATGACTACCGGAGCGGGACCCTTGTTTGTACGGGTCAGTGATGTGACATCTTTGAATTTGAGGATACCTCTCGACTGTGGGGCAATGATGAGGTGTGGGTTGGCTTAACCCGGAACTCTCAAGTATGAGGGGCCCTTTCCCCACCGAGAAGCGTTCTTGGGACGCGACCTAAAACCGTGCGGGCGAGTTAGTGCCGCCCAAAATGGATAGTGTCGAGGTGCGGTGATTTGAGACCCTTGACTAGTAGTTCGGTATAGACGTTCGGGATGCTGGGTACTAGTGGTGTTACTTCTGGGACCGTTGGGGACTCACTTTCTTGGGCTGAGCTACGGGATAAGGACCCCCTTACGACCTCGTTTCTGGATTCTTATTGAGCATATGTATTTTTATATACCTTGTTCTAGTACCCACTTCTTGGGTTTGGTTACTCTCCATCCAGGAGAGGTGAAGACGTGCGGGGTATGCCACGTGCTTTCCGTGTCTTGCTTCTCATGGTTGGATGAGTCTACTCTCCTGCTATAGGTAGCGAAGACTCGACGAGAAGTTCATCTTCTCACCGTTTCCAGCTCCTTGTGTCTGGACGAGTCTACCACCTTTCTTCTTGTTTGGTTGAGCTAGACTCTTTACGGTACTTTTTATTGATTTACTCCTTACTGCACTCTTAGTTTCACTCATTTACTTTTCCTGTTCAATCTACTTCTCACCCTTCAGTACCTCCTTTGTTTCTCCCTCGAGCCTTCGAGGTATCCTACTGAGTATTTTTCTACTCACCCCTACTGGGGCATTTCCCGCACATGGTGTTCCCTTGCAGATGAAAAACATGGTGGTCGTGACGTTCGAGGAGCATAGGAGCTGGGAGCATGGACCGAGTGCGGTGGTCATTTTAGGGGTCCTGGTGTGGGATCCTCCCAGCTGTTTACTATTGATTTACTTGTTTCTAGGTTGTGTCACTTTTTGGTTGGGCGCGTGGTTTTCCCCTTTTCTTTTCAGTTACCTTCAGCTTTTACTTTGTACTGATTAGAGGTCAACGCACATTTGTGGTTTATATATATAGGAGTTGTTCTTTTACTCTTCCTATCCTTTCTTTTACTCTTCACTTTTTCATTAAGTGTGATGTGTGTTTGTAAAGGTACTTAGGAAAAGGCCTCCGCGAGTTATTGTGCCTTTGGCGCAGGTCGCCAGCCCCTGGCCTACATAGGCGGGCTTTGTGTAGTTATGGTTCGAGCCCGGGTTGGGTCGGGTCATGACAAAGTGGTATATAAGGGGAGGTTCGTTCCTTGGGATGTTGTGCAGATGTCCCAAAAATAGGAATTGGTTGGGACCTAGGGAAACAGTGTTAACATGTCTCGAGAGCGGCTCTTAGGCCAGGGAGTCTAGTGATGGTGAGGTGGACGATGTATCCAATCACCGGGACCATGATAACCCGCTTGTCGAATCGGCATGCTAAGACACTTGTTGCAGGTAAAATTTGTTTGTGCATCACATAATATTGAGTCTTTGATTTCCCTTCCTGAGTTAGCTCCCCATCGTTGTTGTTATTGGTATATACATATATGCTCATCTGACCACGGAACTCCTTGATAATATTCAGGATGTCTCCGCGATGATAGCCATCTAGGATACTAGCTTTGGTTCGTGACGATGACTATGTGAGCTACGAGGCCACAGACCAGGACCTATCATGAAATCCCCTTTCTCTAGTTGGGTCGGTAGCATCACCCCCACCTATTGAGCAGCCGAAAACTTTACCAGAGCAGGCTGAGCTCGACCACAGGTTGAGCGCGCTACGTGAGTTATAGCAGCAGAGACCGCTAAGGTTCAGTGGTGAGCTAGACCCTCAGGCAGCAAAGGATTGGCTGGAGATAGTGGTTCGCCTTTTCAGGCTTGTACAGATGTTGACAGATCAGAGAGTGGCTTTTACAACAACCCTTTTTATGGATCATCTTGGCGTTAGTGGATTCTGGTGACTCCGTTTCTTGACGATTCATTCCTTTCATGGGGAGACATTTAGTTTTTCTTTCATGAGAAGTTATGCCCCTCCTGCTTGCGCTCTATTCCAATTCAGGAGCCCCTATAGTTTTAGTAGGAAGGGATGACGGTGGCAGAGTACGCTGCTAGTTTTGCAGACCATGCACGCTTTTACCCGAACTTGGTCTGTGACGACAACATCCGAGCGCGGATGATTGAGCAGGGTCTCCACCGAGAGATTCGTGCTGTCATAGTTACCTTGGGCATTTCCACATATGTCGGGGTGCTAGATCAGGGGCTGGTGACAGAGGGCTTCTTGTCACGTTCTAGAGTTTGTGGTGGCAGCAGGCATGTTGGAGCCGAGACGTCTGCTGTAGCTAGTGGGCGTCATCATGCAGGACCTCGACGTAGTGGCTTTCCGATAACCGGACTCAGGGGTGTGGTCTTACACCATAGTGGCGCTGGAGGGCACCAGTGCAGCCTAGTGAGATTCGGTGCTATGCTTACGATGGGCGAGGTCACCTGAAACGGGACTTCCCGACCTGAGTTGCTGAGAGTTTCGAGCAGGCAGCAGGTGCACCACCACGTCAGAGGAAGCACCTTGATCGGATTAGTGCCCAGAGAGGTGGTGCTAGAAGAAGAGCAGGAGGAGCTGGTAGTGGGTGATGACTTTTCGGGGTCCTCTCATCACCACTAGGCGGTCCACATCAGGCTCCGAGAGCTGACATTTGGGACTGCAGACAACCGCGAGCTTTGGATGTCTACGATCATGGAGAGCCTGGTATGATGAAAGGTACCCCTTGTGACTCTTATACTTCTTGCAGTAGAATTGTTAGGCTCTATGGGTGGAATTATTTTCTCCATGTGCCTTGTTTGAGGTGTTACCAGGGTGATGTTGGTTGTTGGTGTAACCCTGTTTCGGTAAGGTAAAAGGTGTAGGACCTTTTTATTTTATCAACGGTGTTGACTCCTTCTCTCTCCTAGTGTGTAGGAGAGTCTAGGTTGCGAGAAATTGACTATGGAATCTTGCGTGACCAGATATCCTGGGGTGTTTCACCATATGGATATTCTGAAGGAGGGAATCATTGGGCCTTGTTCCAGGTGTGGGCGGTGTTTCCAGTTGCGGCATGCGATGTAAGTGTTCGGTCGGGGAGTTGAGCTACCCCCAAGAGCCTTCAGACCATTTTTGACCGTGCAAAGGGATGGTGAGGTTCCCTACAGCCTTTCCAAAAACCCATGTCTGGAGTGGGTTCATGATGTCTCTAGTGTTGTTTACCTGAAGAGACGTGTGCGTGCTCCAATGCATGACATCGACAAGGGATGACCTCGCATGAACAGATCAAATCCTTTGGTCTGTGTGCCACATGGAATTGTCCGTGAGTTCTTCTGGGTACGAGAGAGCCATGTGTGGGCTTAGTAACCTGAGTTTCCCCCTAGTTTTTCTTTTAGAGGATGAAAATATTGAAGGAGGGAATGATGTAAGAACCCCGTTTTTTCTATGAAAGAATTTGAAATATTTTTGATGATATTACAGAGTAGCGCCTTCAGACTGTGTGCGATTCCAAGCCCCGGTGTGGCCGGAATTAAATTTGCAGTGCATTCACATTGGCCATGCCAAATTAATTGGATAACTCCTAAACGGTGCTCCTGATCAGAGATCCGAGTGTACAGATGGGTCCGTAATGGGGTGTTTACCCTAGGAACGACATAAAACATGTCGGCGCAGGACATTTGGACCCCTCACCCTCTTTCAGAACGTTTAACGGATAATTAAATCAATTAATTTATTCATTTAATGTATTAACTCAATTATATCCTAAACAAGGGCTTCGATTAGAAAAACGAGGGCACCATTTAGTTTAGAGAATTCTGTTTACCCTAGGAGGGGTATAAGTTTCACGGGCGCGAGCCGTCTGTGAGAAATGGCCGAAGGGGCGTTTTTTTAATTTTGCGGCCTCGGGCGTTGATTTTTATAACTTTTGAACAGGGCCTCATATTAACCTTCCGAGACCTCCATTGTGCTCAGGAGGTGGTGTTTGGCCTAGGGGATGCTTAACCTCGACTTCGCCGGAGGTTCGGGTTCGGGCCGACGGGCAGGTGGCTAAGTGTGTTTCTATTTAAACAATTAACCCCCCCTCTCTCCCCCTTACTTAATCTCCTGGTAGGAGATCCTCCCCCATCCTCTCCTCCTCCATTCTGGCATGGTGGATCTGGTGAGGCAGCTCCGGCAAGGCGGCGATTCGGCGACGAAGCACCGGGCAACACCCACGAGGTAGGGTTTTGTTGCATTTTTCTTTCCTGTACCTACTTTTAGATTGATTATATGCATAAATTTGTTGTATTACCCTCGAGAAAAGCCCATGGTAGTGTATTATTAATTATTTCCTTTCTAACGCAATTTTTGGTTTGTAAATCCGAGTTCGGAGGAGGCCGGTGTTGATCGTCGAAGTTTGCGGGTTTTGTTTTGTTTTTCCAGCGGACCTTCGGTGGAGGACGCAACCATGGGCGGAACAGGTCTTCCAAGAAGTTCAGGCGGATGGCGCGGTGGTGGGGCGCTTGTCATCGGTGGCCAGCGTGGCGGCAGGGCGCTTGGCGTCGGCAGCCAGTGCGGTGAGCGGGGAGAGGCGACGACCGCAGGGGCACAGGGGAGCACCGGGGCGCAGCGACCGTAGGGTCGCGGCGCGCGACTGCCGTGCGGAGACAACGACCCATGGCGTTCGGCGATCGACCTCATCCGGTCAGCCATGCGGAGGACCGAGTCCACCACCGGCCCGCGCGGCCAAGCTGCAGGCCAGGCGCTGCGAGACGGGCCTGCCGGTCCAGCCTAAGGGGCTTTGCCCCTTAGTTTTCCGACGCCCGTACCATTCGCTACGGGCGTCCATTTTGCGTTCCGTAAATGGCAACACATACATCATGTCAAGGAGGTCCTTTTGAGATGGTTTTAGGAATTTTTAATTCTCGAAACGAGAGGCATCGGAGGCGCGACAAGTCTTTAAGTGAATTGACGTTATCTTCGGGGGATCTTGTTTTAGACGGCGCAGACTCGCCCGCCGTCCATTTCAAGTTCCTTCAGTGGCATTGTAACCCTGGAACCAAGGCAGATCATTCCTAGTTAGTTTCAGATGTTGAATCCGGAGTATAGGCATGGGACCCACATACCTTCTTTTGAGTTTCGAGTAGCATTTAGCGACTTTCTCATCGATCGTCTGTTCGGGGCATGCGAGCGGTCGATTCTGGATGTTTTCTGGGGGGATTTCATTGGTGCAATCCACCCGCTCTAATTCGGCAAGATGGTGCAGGCCCCACGTGGGCCGTTTTGGGAGTTGATGGTGAATTCCAACTCCTTCACCTGGTGTCCGATCCGGATGAGTGGTTAGCTGTACTTGTGTACTTTTTAGAGAGGATCCAATGGTGAGATCCGTTCGTTGTGTTTCGGGACCGGGATGCGGGTCCCACGAAACACTGCTCGTGTTCGGTGTGCCGGAATGCACATTTTTCACTGGATATCCGTTGCACTCCTGTGATTAGTGCTTCTGACGTGTTTTCCTGAGTGGATCACAATGTTGCGATGTGCCCGACTGTTTTTGGGGCTGAGACATATGATCACAAGACGTCGTTCGTGCGTGAGGCGGTGTTGGCGACCTTTCCGTCGGATATCCGTTTGAGGCATGTAAGTAGTCTATATCACATGTTTTTCTGCCATGATTATAACGGCACGATCCGTTTGGTTGTGTGGATCCTCATATGCGATCATATTAAATGTTGAAATAGGAAAGCTGCCCCGGTGGTGGTCCTTCTACAGTGTTTGTAGCGGACCTTTGGCGTGTGATCGCATGCACACAAGGGAGAGTGACTTTGGTGTTTAAAGAGATGTGGTTGGTTGTGCCTGAACCGTTGAGGTGGAAGTTTGGAGTTGTTACATTACGCCATCGCATTGACGTTGGGTGCCTTGTGCACGATAGCCTTTGGGATGGAACGTGGTATACTCTAGGAGTATACGGGAACACTGGGAGGTACATGTGGATGTTGGTACCTGAGAAAGTTTATGTGCTTGGTTGTGGTTGAATTGGGTCCACACATCATGTGTGCCCCATGTGCGTGACATGTTATACTCTGCGTACCTTTGACCTCTCACGACTTAGAGGGTCCCTCGGTTCTCGTTTGTAGAACAGCGAGGTTGAGTTTTTCCCCTGGCTCTGTGCTTGATGGTTTAGATCAGAAGGGTTGAGTGGTTTCCTCTGGTCTTGTTCCAGATTCATATGGTTGCACGATACCCACTCCATGATCGGTTGGCCAGTGTTGTACCATCTAGTAGAGATGGCCAGAGCAGTTCTGGGTTTACCCTCCAGCGGGGCTGGGGAGTGGGTTACTCATCGACTTCTCAGGGTTTACCCTCTAGTAGAGACGGGGTAGTGGGTCACCCGATGAATCCTGAGAGTCAACCCTCTAGCAGGGCTGGGCAGTGGGTCACTCGTTGTCTTGTTTCTGGTCAACCCTCCAGCAGGGCTGGGCAGTGGGTCGCGTGTCGACATGTTCAGGGTTTACCCTCTAGCCGAGACTAGGCAGTGGGCCACCCGATGACTATTGAAGGTCTACCATCTAGTAGGGCTAGGAAGTGGGTCTCCCATCGTCTTGTTCTGTGTTTACCCTCCAGCAGGGCTGGGCAGTGGGTCACCCGTTGACTTGTTCCTGGTCTACCCACCAGAAATGCTGGGCAGTGGGTCGCCTGATGACTTATTCCAAGTTTACCCTCTAGTAGGGCTGGGCAGTGGGTCGCCTGATGATGTATTATGGTTTACCCTCTAGCAGGACTGGGAAGTGGGTCACCCGACATCATATTATGAATTAACCTCCAGCAGGGCTGGGCAGTGGGTCACCCATTGGTATTCTAGACTCATTCCTTTATGCTAGGCTAGCCTGTGGATTTACTCCGTGACTACTGGAGTGGGACCCTTGTTTGTATGGGTCGGTGATGTGACAGTTTTGACTATGAGGAGACCTCTCGACTGTGGGAAGTGATGAGGTGTGGTTTGATTTAACCCAGAACTCTCATGTATGAGGGGTGATTTCCCCCACCGAGACGCATTCTTGTGACACGACCTAAAACCATGCGGGCGAGTCAGTGTCGCCCAAATAGGACAATGTAAAGGTTTGGTGATATGATCCCCTTAACTTGTAGATTGGGACAAATGTGCGGGATTCTAGGCATCGATGGTGTCACTTCTGGGACTGTTGGTGACTCACATTCTTGGGCTGAGCTACGGGATAGAGATCCCCTTACGACCAAGTTTCGGGCTTATTTTTTAGCATATTTATTTGTATATACCTTGTTCTATTAACAACTTCTGGGGTTTGGTTACACTCCTTCCAGGAGAGGAGAAGACGAGCAGGGTATGCCACATGCTTTCCGTGTCTAGATTCTCATGGTTGGACGAGTCTATTCTCCTGCTATAGGTAGTGAAGACTCAACAGGAAGTTCATCTTATCACCATTTCCAGCTCCTTGTATCAAGACAATTCTACCTCATTTCATCTTGTTGGGTGGAGATGGACTCTTTACTGAACTCTTTACTTATATAATCCTTACTACACTCTCGGTTGCACTACTTTACTTTTCATGTTTGATCTACTGCTCACCCTTCGGTACCTCCTTTGTTGCCCCCTTGAGCCTTTGGGGTATCCTACTGAATATTTTTATACTCACCCCTGCTTGGGCTTTGCCCGCACATGGTGTGCCCTTGCATACGACAGACAGGTTGGTCATGACGTTCGAGGAGCTTAGGAGCCGAGAGCTTGGACCGCGTGCGGTGGTCGTTGTCGGGTTCTAGGTGTGGCACCCTCCCAGCTCTTTACTGTTGTTTTACATGTTGCCGGGTTGTGGAACTTTTTGGTTGGGTTCGTGTTTTGCCCATTTTCTTTTCAGTTACCTTCAGATTGTACTTTGTACTGATTAGAGGTTGAAGAACATCTGTGGTTTATATATATAGCAGTTGTTCTTTTACTCTGCTTGTCCTTTCTTTTACTCTGCAGTTTTTCATTGAGTGTGTTGCGTGTGTGTGTGTGTGTGTGTATAGGTACACAGGAAAAGGCCTCACCGAGTTATTATGCCTTCGGCGCTGGTCTCCAGCCCCTGGCCTATGGAGGCGGGCTATGGGTAGTTGCGGCTCGAGCCTGGGAAGGGTCGGGTTGTGACAATTTACATGCTTGGTAGATGACCTCTCTATAAATATTTTTCCTTATTCTGTGAGTTTGGGTAAGCCTAATGATCAGAATAGATCATGTTAGACAACAAGTAGTATTCTTTAAGGCTATAAATTTTTTATATTATTTATTTGGAATGTTATAATAGTATAGATTTATAAAATGGACAACTTGTAGGATGGGCGACAACCCATCGCGTCAGACAAGGATACGGGAATCGAACCCACAACTGAAGCGCGACAGGCCTTTATCTTATACCACTAGCCTATAAGAAGTCCCTGGTTAGTGGAAACTAGTATTATTTTATTAAGCACTATGATAGATGAATTATAAGTCCATTCTTAAGAACCATATATGATTAATCTTGCCATGTATGGACTTATGTATATTTAATAACATTTTATAACCTTTTATTTGAGATAGATAGAATGACCCGCCGTTCTATCGCATGATCTACTAATAATTCAGGAATTACATATTCATATTTATTTCTTTAATAGATTAATTGGAAAATGTTCAAGACACGAACAACGATGAGATTTTACCAAAATAAAGTATGTATTTCTTCTAATTCGAATTATTCAACTTTAGGGAAATGATCTTTAAAACCTAAAATGTTGTCATGGTGTCCTTATATCCGATGAATCAGATGGTACCTTAGATCATCACAAAGTTATGGCTTTGTGATTGTTGGATTTCTCATATCCATGTTCTCTACCACTCTCAATAAGAACTTGATGGTTAGTTTTCTCTTCCATATCCATATTTTCACCTACGTTCTCCTATATAGAAACCTAGTGATTAGTTAATTTGGGTAACCGTTACATTTCATACTTTAGTTTTTAAAGTTATGTTTTGGTATTTATTTTTACAATGTGGGTTTCTATTAAAGAATCATCTATTAGAAAACCATTTATAACCTCGATAAATTTCGAGGGCGAAATTCATTTTAAGGGGGGTAGAATGTAACAACCCGAGAATTTATGAGAATTATTTTTATTAATTTCTTTGATGTCTTTCGTTGTATGCTACACCAATATTACCATGCGCTATACACAACACCATATTAGCTTGTAGTATATGAAACACTATTCTTTGATCATGTTACACACAATTTCATGTTTGGTTGATAGTAGTTATTCTACGCAACATTGAGTGAATGTATATATATATTCAATGTATAAATGGAATATGGTTGGATTTTGTTGTATGCAACAACAAAGGAGTATTGCACTACACACAACCTTGACTTGTCCTGCATTACACGCAATCGCGACCTTCCTCGATAGCATGTGTTTTACACAATACCGAGTTTCACTAAACAAAGTATTACTATAATATTATTATTAACTAGACGTTATGAATAGTAATACCCACTTTTTGAAATTTTATAGTTTATATCTTTCAAAATGGACTTCATTTTTGGATTTTGAATAATGAAATTAGCCTAGGGTGAATTTTTGGTATTTTTCTAAAATCATTAATTTTTTATGAATAGTGAAAACACTAGGTTACTATTTAAAAACCAAATTTTTATTTAAAAGATTATTTATTTTTACTGAATTTATTTTAGGTAAAAATTTATACATAATACCTATATAAGTTCAATTTAATTCATTTGAGTCATTTTATAATAATTTTAGATATATAAAAATTTTATTGAACTTTTTACCGTCTTTTACCCTCCTCCTAGGAGAATTTGAAAATTTACATAAAACATAATATTAAAGCTTCATTGAGTGGAATTTCAAAAATCTGAGAGACACGGTTAATATCAAGGAGTAAAATGTGGTTCAATATGATAAAAATAATTTTTCGTGAATAGTAGCTTTTTACTTTTATCTACCACAGTTAAAATTAACTAGGGTAATTAAGTGTAAGAATGATATTATTATTACCCTAACACATGTCCTAATTCTATTGGATATGTGTAATTTGATCAAAAACAACCTTAAGAATAAAATATGACCATTTAGGTCTACTTGGATTATATTAGGACACATAATGTTATTTTATTTAATGAATAGTTAAAATAGTTAAAATGAAAGATTAATCACTAAATTTCTTTAATATAGGGTTATACATAATATGATTTCGACTATAAATATTAAATATAAAGACATAAATATTTCCTATATAATGGTATTTTATTTATAAATTTTAAACATTAAATAATTTAATTTATTTATGACACAATGATGATGCAGTAATTACCTTATTAATAAAATATTAACATAATTGATGTAATAAATACCCAAATAAATGTAATTTGAGACATTTTATAAATTACACTAATTATCAAGGTCAATATAACATGTTAGTATTTATTTAATGAATTTTTTCGAACTAATCTGGCTGTTATGATTTTCACAAAAATCAATTACCAAACATGTCAAAATTGATATTAAATAGGTTTAAAATCAAATATTATATTACTATATGTTATTACATTCCTAAAAAGAAATGTGTAAGACAATAGACATAGATAAGGATATATATATTAATAATGAACCACTTGGGGTTCTTTTAGCTTGTTATAGAACGTTTATTAACCATATAGTGTAAGAAAACACGAAGACATGGTAAATGATGTATTATTTAACTTAGAGTTAAATCTAAATGATAAGGTTAAATTAGTAACCTAAACTTGTCTAAAACCTATTGGATGAGAGGTGTTTGACCCATCCACAAATTATCTTCATAATAAGTCACATTGGAGCCATTATAAATCGAATATGACTTTATTATGAAATAATATTTTACGTTTTTCCTTAAGAGCCCCTCTCCTCCCTTATAAAAGGGCACATCCTCCCTCTTCTTTCACACAATTTTGAGCCTTCAACTTCAGAAAAACCCAGACCATTTCCCTTCTAAAATTCCACAGAAACATTATAGAAGTTATGGTCTCCTCAAAATACCATCTCTAGTTCCTTAAGAGGAAGCTTAAAAGAGGTGCATTGAGGAAGAAGTAATCTCTTCTACCGATTCATTCATGTTTTCTTTCTTCATGAAATTATTCTTCATTAGTTGTTTCATTGTAAAGTAAAAACATCAGTATTAAATATTTACTGATATGTTATTATAAATATGAAACAACCCTATTTCACCTTCTATCCATCATACGAAAAACGAAATCACCTCGCGTGCGTACGTACGAAATACCATCTCGACGCCATGGTGTAATATGTTTTTCCACCACCACCTTACTTGGATGGGTATAATGGTGTAAATAATAAATATATATAGTTATTATAACATAATACTGATTCTGAGATATTATATTATCAACTCCAATTTAATTCAATAATTATGGGAATGATATCATCGCCCGTGCATACGTACAGATTGTCGTCTCCACAACGTGATGAGATTCATTCTCCATGTTATCCATTCAAGAATGATTATAAAGTATATATAATGAATAATAATTAAATATATGACATAATAAAGATACTATATTTATGTATTGATATACATATATATGTCATCTACTTACTTCCATTCAAGTCAATAAGAAATGGAAAACAACGTTCGTGCGTACGTACGGCCTACCGTCTCCATGAACGGTGTATTTAATTTCATTTATCTATCTAATATATATATATATACTGAATATATATGATATATAAATCATGATTTACATTCTGGAAGTAAATAAATCATGATATATGTAATAATTATATCATGAAAAACAATTCCAAACGCATACGATAAATAAAACTATTTTACCCAAAATGTTGCTTTAACATGGAATTTACAAAAAATGGGTAAAATAAAGTCATAAGTGAACCATATATGATATCATAAAAATGAATATGATTCTGTAATAAGTCAATGAAATTATTTAAATCATTATACAGGAGTTTCAGATACGTACGAAAAATATCGTACCTAAGGTAAGGGATAACTTTTCCAATCTCGTTTTTATCTAAGATTGTTTATTCGTAAGTATTTACTGGGGTTTTATTTTTCATCCATTTACAAAAAAATGTTTTTCATGAACATTTAAATATTTTTCCATGTATGTTTAAAGTAATTTTTACCCCTATTTGAGTTTTACTTTGTGTTATGGAAGGAATCTTTTTTTTGTTTACCATATGTGGTACTTTTTGACTTTTCTGTTAAAAGTACGAGGAGAATGTTTTTTTAACTTATACAGAGTGAATATATTTTTATGGTTTCATAACACCTTATTTTCATGATTCCTACTCTAAAATATTTCATGAATACTTTCAACAAAATCATTTTCTTTTTAAATTTCATGTAATTTTGGGAAAAGAAAATAATTTTGAAGAATAAAGGATATTTTCCTCAAGAATTCATTTCAGGTGTTTTTTCAGAACTATTTTCCATCTATGATGACATTATTTAGTATGATTATGTTTCAAGTATAATGTATCTATGATTTACATGTTTTCAATTTTATTACGATGCAATGATATCCACTTGTTTTATGTAGATTATGTTATGATGGGATGTTGTTTATGAAACCCATTTTATTTTTCAGGTTATGATGAATGATTTATGTTTATGTTGTGGCACACATAAGAAAGATTTCATTATGAGATGGGTGGTACCTATATCACCCTCCAATGCATTGGGTAATGATTTATATCTCATCAGATAGACATGGCTGGAACAGTAAGTTAATCTGGTTCAGCGATAGTGGACTGGAACAAGGAGTGAACTCGATTAAGAAAGGGACTTTTTCCACTAAGATGGTCTTGGAAGCAATTCCATGGCTACCATGGAAATCATATCATGTGCTTAATGGTTTTCCACAATTAAATGCTTTATTACCATATTATTTTATGATGATTGATGTTCCATTATGACCTATGCCTTATGTAATGCCAAGATTTATTTCATAACTCATGATTTTGATGTTTAGACTTTATGTTCAAGTTTTGATGTTCAAATGTATACGGTTTGTTTTATTTTCTCTATGCTTACCATTATTGAGCATTTGAGATCACACTTTATATGTTTTCTTTTCCCCATGAAATAATGAAAGGTTTTAGGAAAGGAAACAAAAATGGAATTTCATTATGGGAGATGTTGAAGATCTTTCACCGTGACTAAAAGATTATGTTACAAGTTTCCAAATAAACTAAACTATTACGGTACTCGGGTGTTTGTTTTTTTAAAGTATTAAGTATTCCACAAAATTAATGTAATGTCCATGTATGTCAAGATTGGGCCTCTACACAGAAACTGTTGAAGAAAAAATGGAAAAGGTGAAGATTATCCAGAATCATATCAAAATAGCTCAAAGTAGGCAAAAGAGCTATGTAGATAACCAAAGGAAGGATTTGGATTTTCAAGAAGGTGATCATGTTTTCTTAAAGGTATCTCTATGGAAGGTTATTATACAATTCTTAAAGAAGGGAAAATTAAGTCCCAGGTACATCAGACCTTTTTAAATTTTGGACCGAATTGGATTCATAGATTACCGTTTGGAAATGACACCATGTATCTCTAAGGTTCACAATGTGTTCAACGTGTCAATGTAAAGAAAGAACATGCCAGACCCAGCACATGTACTCAATTATGAAGATGTGGAACATGTGCCCGATCTATCTTACTGTGAAGATCCTATCATGATTCTTAATACTATAGAACAAGTATTGAGAAATCAGATGACTCGACTGGTAATGGTTCTATTGATGAACCATAAGATGGAGGAAGCAACATGGGATCCTGAGGAGCATATTTTGAAGAAATACAGAATCTTTTTAGGTAATATTTGGTGAATTTTGAGGAAGAAATTTTTGTAAGGATGGGTGAATGTAACAACCTAAGGTTTTGAAAATAAATATATAATTAAATTTTATAATCTATCCACTAAACATAACGTTGCCTCTTCAATGTTTTGAATTTCGAAAAATGGTCATCTAGAATTGTGTTCAGTAAGTCATTCGATGTCTGATAGAACAACCTTGATTTTTGGTGAATAGTAACATACCCTTATGAATAGTAATATGAACAGTAATATGAATCCTATGAATACTAAATACTAATATTATTTTATTTTCTTAAGGTAATAAGATAATGAGATCTTAATTAGTTTTTCAATGTGAAATACAAATAATTGCACTTTAAGATTGATATTTTTCGAATTAACAACGACCTTGTTTAAAAATTAAATTAATTATATTTAGAAAATTATTTTTAAAAAATGGATTTGACATTTGAATTATATACATCGAAAAATAGTAGGGGTAGTTTTTTGGATTTTTCTAAAATTCTAGAATATTTAATGAATAGTGAAATACGATAAAATACCGTATATACAAATTATCAGTTAAATACACTAATTATGATATCATATGTGATATAAGGACACTTGGTTCCAACTCACATGACATTATTACTATTAGGGGTCACATGAAACAGTAGTATTGGTTGACATGGGGGAAATAATAAAATTATGAAATAAATATTCAAAATTTACTCCTCTCCTCCACTATAAAAGCCACTCACCACTCCCTCTTCTATTCAGTCCTCTAAGCCTTGAATCTCCACAATGTTCTTCCCAATTACAATTCTATAGTCTCTCCCCACGTTGACGAATCTTTTGGTCTTTCCAAAAGTCAAAAATCCCTTACCTTAAGGGGTTTCTGAAGGAGGTTATTAGAAGAGGTAAAGCACCCTTCTTTTTCATTTGGTTTCATTTCGATTTATCTTCTTTTGTTATCCTCTCCTCACCTACTCTTTCCAAATAATCATGATAACTCCATTAACATCTATATACTGTATTTATATCTTGTTAATGGAAGAACCATCATAAATATTATTACTCCCTCCTTTTTATTTTATAAACGAAATCGACATCCATGAGGTCCTGATTTATAACCTTCATGGACGAAGAAATTTTGTTCTTCAATTTCATCTTCATTACTAGTCATGAAACCATATTTATGGTTTAACCAGTATATAAAATATTTATTATAAGATAGTTAATATTCAAAAACCAGAATATGTACATATAATTATGTTATATGACAAAACTAGTTCATAATAATCTAAATACCGTCGAATAATCGAAGTGGTTTTCATATAGGGATTCTTCCTCATTCCATGTAACCAAATGATAGAAATTACCATTACCAATTCTATATGATTATAAATAATATATAATTACAATCCAGGAGATTTATAACCTTTCCACATGAACTCCATTACTTAAAAACAAGTGAACCAATTATGAAAATAAGGAAAATGAACACCCCAAAACAACAAAATTAAATATAATAACATTGAAATGAGGGTATAAATGAAAAAAAATAATTATAATAAACTAAATACATGTCTAATAAGTTTTTAAATAAGTTATTTATTTGTATAAATTCATATTCTTTGAGCTTATGTTTGAGAGAAGAACACAATTGGAGTTAAGGTAAGGGTTTTTTCCACCCGAACTTCCACTTTCATTAGGGATACTTTTATTGTCAAATTTCCTTGATGAAATCCTTATGTATTGTGATTTACATATTATAAATTCTGTGTGAGTAATATATATATGTACACCAACAATATTACTTCCTTATTTTATAGATAGTTACACCTATTAAAAGGAACTCTCAAAATTGTTTCAAAAATACAAGCCTGATTTAAGTGAATTTTTAAATTTTTACCTAATTTCAATGGAACTCAATAATCCGTTTTTGGAAACCATTATCTTTATAAAATCACTCATTTTATTATAAAAATAATATCTTACTTCACTTATGGTTTTTATACAATGATTTTTCCAAAATAACTCTTCTTTTCAAAATAAAAGAGTATTTATCTCAATAATTGTTTAATGATTTTATAAGAGTGTTTTCATCTAATTCAACACGCATGTTGATTCCATGGTATTATTGGGTTTAATCATTTATGAAGTCATCTACTATATTTGATTTAATGGTTAGTGACTATCTCTACTTTTGGATGATCTATCCAAAAAACATTCACCATATTACCCGGAATGGTTAGTGTTCTATGATTAATGATTAGGGAAAGTTAGTTACATATCATATGATAGTTTCAATATGAATGTATATGTTGTTTATGTTTATCCCTTCTCATATGAGGACTGCATTGGACTTATTATGTGATGGATGGGGCCCGCTATAGCCCCTCAACGCATCGGTAGGTCTCATGAGACAAACTATGGCCTTAGCACGAGGCCTTCACAATATGATTATTTTATGGTCATAGCACGAGGATTGGACGGTATGGTTATGATGTCTGGCATATGAACTTACCTTGTTATGATGCTATTATTTGATGTTCACATGGTTATTCGACTAGTAGAATACCCATGATTATGGTTTATTATGGTGTTATTTGTTCTTCTCATATTCCTTCCATAATGAGTTCAAGTTCATTATTAAAGGCATGTGTTTTCAATTATTCACCATGTCTAATGTTCATATTAACATCCGCTATATTTCTTACTCTTAATGAGAGTTTGAACTTGTAACACCCCAACCCCAGTTACCCAGATTCGGTGCATTATTACGTATCATTTGCATGATCACAAAAGATCAATTCTCGAAATACCGATTAATTTAGTAGTCATTGAAACACTAGATACATTCTTAAAGTTTACATTACATCATAAAGCGAAAAATAATACAACATCTTTTTTCAACACTCATATCCCCATATACCCTCCTTTCATGTCATTCATGAAATACTTCTTCACATCCGGGGGAAAATAAAACATAGAAAGGGGTGAGCTCAAATCCTAGTAAGGATAACAATATAGCGGAAACTTTCATAAATAAGCATAAACATTTAAGGAAATATATAAATAAAACAAAATCCTTTTAAACATGAACTTCAGAATAATATGGAAAAAATAAAATTAAATAATTCCATTTACATATTCACATGGATATTCTACTAGTCTAATAATCACATGCAATATCAATAACCACATTCATAATGATGGAATGCATAATGCCAGACTATCATAACCACATAGCCAAGGCCTCGTGCCAATACTAAAAATAAGATTTTGTCAAGGCCTCATGCCAAGACACTAGATTGTATCATGAGACCTACTGATGCATCAAGGATCTATAGCAGGCTCTACCCATCACTAATTAAGTCCAATGCATTCTTCATATGAACAGGTTTAAACATAACATAAACATTCGTATTAAAATTTGCATACGAAATGTCAATACCTTCTCCATAAACCATTAATGGAATAAAAATAACACATCCTCAGTCAAACATATCACAAAACCTTCAATACAATATGGAAGTTTTGTATCATAATAAATAAACATCAAATAATCTTAAAATCCATTAAAGGATGTTGACATAGATTAAATCAAAACTATTTGATAGAAATATCTCTTTTTTTGAAATCATTTAATATTAACATAATTATAAAATAAAAACTTTTACTTCGAAAATATTCTTATAAGCTTCTAAGGTAATATTTGAAGATTTTATAACGGCGTAAAATAGACACACCCACTTTATAAGTTTAAAAAATACATTTTGCCTTAATTCTGTCGAAAAGGTTAAAAAGGACGTTGTTTGGAAAACGACAGAAGGATTCCTTTATAAACTTCTTATAAAAAGTCAAAAAGGGTATAAATGACTTTAACCCATAGTCTGTAAAATAGTAATAATGATTTGAAATACATTTTTAAGAAACAGGGATGTGGATGATAAAGAGGTCCCAGTAGATATTTACGTATAAACAACCTCAGATAATGAAGAGATTGTGAAATAAACCCATAACTTGTACTTTTCCTTAGTCGATGGTTTGTTAAACTCATGTATAATAGTTAAAACATTGTAATTAAATTATAAAATATCCATATACATAATTATTATATCATATATGATCTTCTAATAATGCTTTTGTTAATAATATTTTAGTATTATCATCGTTTCGGGTGTAAACTTACTAGTTTTCTTTTATATGTTTTGTTACATAAGCCATGTTTGTTATGGATAGTTTGTATCTTATTCATATAAATAATGATATAATGTTCTTAAAGACTACATTTAATCATAAAATGAGAATTATTCTTGAATGGACACGACGGGGAATGGATCTTATCGTGTTCATGGAGACGGTAGTCTGTACGTACGCACGAGCGACAATATCATTCTTTTGATATTAACATAATATATAATTGGATGGTATATCATATATACATAATCATTATCATGTTATATTTATTATTTACATGAATTACACATCATTATTATACCCATCCAAATAGTAATGTTTTTAATAACAATTTCACCCCGACGTGGAGACAGTAAGCCATACGTACGCAGGTATTGTGACATGTCATTCAAAGGATGGATAGAATAATGAATATGGTTGTAACATATTTATAATAACATCTCATTATATAAAATATAATGGATTTAATATTTTAGAATGTGAATATCAATAAAGAAGAAGTTGAAGAAGAAAGGAACTTGAAAGAGGGTGGTGAAAACACTACCTCTTCTTCGGGTTCTTCCTTTTTATTTGATCAAAAGGGCTCTTTAGGTTGGCATTCTAATAAAAATAATGCCTATAGGATGAAGTGAGGGAAGTTGAGATAGTATTTGGGTAGGGGTTGGCCGAATCAAAAGTCTTTGAATGTGTGAATTAGTGAGAAGGGAGAGTGACCTTTTATAAGAGGGGTGAGGGGCACATTTTGAAAAGCTAGAATTGTTATTTTATAATAAATTCCTATCCAGTTTTTAATGGCTCCAAAGTGGATTATTTAATGGTTATGGTGGATATAGGTCGCAAAACACTCAACTATTATATTTTATACAGGTTTTTCATTATATTAACCTTATCTTTTAGTGTTAACTCTTAGTTAATTAGATTGACATTTACCATGTTACTTTTTATTTTTATATTGTATAGTTAATAAACATACCATATACTTCCACGTGACCCACAAGTGGTCCATTAATGATACAATTATCATCATATATTTCCTTTGGCCAAACCATATATTTTTTAGAAATATAATATCAATTAATAATATAATATTTTTTTAAACACTCATTTATGTCAATTTTGACTCTATTCAATAATTGGTTTTTGATAAAGACTTAACAACATTATTAATTAGAAAAAAATTCATTTAAGAAAACCTATAATATAATATTAACCAATAAAATTCATGTATATCCTCAAAAATTTCAAATTATATTTATTTTAATATTTATAATACTAATTATTTGGTTATTTCATTAATAAGGAAAATACTACATCATTATTGTGTCATAAATAATATTAATTATTAAATGTATAAAATTTATAAATAAAATAAAATTATGTAGGAAATATTATTCTCTTTCTAATTAATATTTATAGTCTAAAATCCATCATATATACCCCTATGTAAAAATTGTTTTTCTAAAAGATATATGCTTATGTCATTTTTGTATTTATTTTAACATAATTAATATAAAGTGTCCTTATCACATACAAATGGGTCCATGGGATCCCAAAATCGACACAAAGATGACCATGGTCGGAAATGTATCAACTAATGAAGTTATGATATTTTTTAAGATAATTTATTATTATTATAATATTATTTCCTTTACCCTTAGTTATCAGATTTAGCTTTTAACCATGGTAAATAAAATATTTACCGAAGTAATTATCCAAAATGTCTAAAAATAAAAGATACATATTTACACAATTTGGAAATACTGATTCCCAATAGGGAATCCATT
The DNA here is from genome assembly GCA_963277665.1 of Viscum album. Taxonomy (NCBI): domain Eukaryota; kingdom Viridiplantae; phylum Streptophyta; class Magnoliopsida; order Santalales; family Viscaceae; genus Viscum; species Viscum album. The sequence goes on from OY728140.1 coordinate 933,880,153, forward strand.
TTTCCAAATTCAAAACACATAATTGGTATAAATTAATTTAAAAATAATTCTCATTGTTAAAAGAAAAAACGTGTTTTTAAGAGATAATAACTATCAAAAGATTGACACTTGTTTATGTCCGGTTTAATTGTGAAATTATGTCTAATGCCCAAAATTGTATTAAATGGAAAAATTATTTTCTAAATATACTTTAAAACCACTCATATTCATAATTTATGACTATATATTATTTCTATTAAAAAAGTTTTTTTAATTAAAATTTAGTAATTTTCATTATTCATCAAAGTATAAAAGTTATCCAAAAAGTAACAAAATTTCACCCTAGGCTAAATTCAATATTCCAAATCAAAAAATGAAGTCCATTTTGTGATATAAAATTTATTAGATTTCAAAAAGTGGGTATTACTGTAACGACCCAAAGTTTCATTAACGGAAATCCATCTTGATCTAATTAAATCTCTCTTTATGTTTATAGAAAATGCCAACATCATTGGGTTTATGTTAAGAATTTTGACTGTTGGTAATATAGCCATTGAACAGTGATCACATGATTAGTATAATTATTGGACTTTAACAAATCCAATATACTCAGACAAAAGAAGCGATGGCCTCATCCAGTAGAATTGCCCCATATGAAGCCCATTTTTCAGAGCTCATAAAAGAGGTGGCATCTTTGGGCTTTGCTCTTTACCATGCCCAAGCTGAGCTTCATCATGTCAAGCTCTAACGTGACCATCTTTGGGAAAATTGGATGTTGATTGAAATTACCACTTGAGCGATGTTATCTGAGACACCCCAAGAGTCTGTCACCATCGCACACCTTACCCTTAAGTCTTATAAGGCTGTTTTAAGGGGTTATGTAACATATAAGTAGCACTATTTCCATGTACATTATTTTTGTATATAATAATGAATATAATTTCTAGTCATTTTTTATACATAGTAAATTGTATTTAAAGTACAAATGGTGTTTTTAATTATTATTTATTTAAGAAATATATTTTATTAAATTAAGGAATTTTTTAATTCAATAATATTTTAATAAAATATTATTATTATTATTAAATTTATTTTTATTAAATATAAATGATCTTATAATATTATGAATGCAACTAAAATTTTTATTAAGGTTTGAAAGCCATTTCTGTCAAAACCTGTGAATTTTTTATAAATGTCGGTTTTTATTTTAAAAATGAAAATTTACATATTTAGAAAATTATTTAGATAAAATAAATTCTATTTTTGGAATCAGGACGTCGACATTATCCAACGGTGAATTTTTTATAATTTTCTGTGACAGTCAAATTTTTGGGTAAAAATTAAATACCGTTAAAATATATAATGTGTTTTATGACATCATAATGACCCAATAGTTATGTAATAAAATACTATAATCTTTATGTTCGGCCAATATATGTATTACGATTAAAATAAAGTTATTTTTGGTTTGTTTGACTTACTTTTCAAAGCATTAATGGACCCCTCAAGACTTATTCAACACCTTGCCTTTTTAAATTAATTTCCATGGGAGTGTGACTCACCTACACATCATCAACCCTAATATTTTGAGAAGTTCGGACCTTGGCCTTATTAAATATTGTTTTCCTCTTCCCTTTTCCAAAAATCATGGGAAAAATTCATGGTATGGTTTGTCGTTTGGATTAATTTAATGTAAGGGGACCCAAACCTAAATAATAAAGAATTTCTTCACCTTTCCTATAAAAACCCACCAAAGCTCCCACATCCTCCTCAGTAAAATCCCTTGGAGTTCGTCCAACCTATGCCCTACTCTCTCTAGAATCCTCCCAAGGATCCCCAAGCTTCCAAGAAGCCTCTCACAATCCTCTCTCCAGCCTATGGAAGCACACTTCCAAGTAAGGGTTTTTTTCTTCCTTTATCATTTTTGTCCATTTTTCATTAAGTTGTTTTTCCCATTTAATTTCAATTATGAATGTTGGGGTATGGTTTCTCACCTACCCCATACTGACCTCTTTATGTTTGAATGATGGGAGACCCCTTTCTCTCTCATTAAATGTCTCTCATGTACACCCGTTACTATGCCGAAATTCCGAAAGGAACTTCTCTTTCCCCTTTTACATTCAAGCAATAATTTTGTATCATGAATATAAATTACATTAAAATTGTTGGTACATGTATCTATATGACCTACATACTTTCCATTACATGTAAATATGATGAGAATCCCCTTTATCTCTCATCAACCATTTTTATGAATTCTTATGTGACGCCGTTACGCTACCGAAATCGCACCGATTTTCCAAGACAATGTCCTTGTGTAGTGAATACCATTCCCATTTCTCCATCAAGGGTATTCACCTGTATACACTTTTACTTATTGATTATAATGTTTCATGTATGAATTCCACATTACTTTATCGTGTAATAAATGATTATGTTTTATGAGTCCATGTTTTATGATCCATCTGGCACACTTATGCATGAAATGAAATGTTTAAGAAGGGTGCACCCTTATAGTGATCCAATGCATTGGGTAAAGCATAGTATCATGATACATAATGTGCAATGAGTGTTGACTCATTCTAATTCACGGGAAATGAGGTTTTACTTGTGCTTTATGTGCAATGAGGATTTACTCATTCTCCATTTGCAATGAGCTTTGGCTCATGCTAATTCCATGTTAATTGTTGTTGCCACATCTCCATGTTATGATTATCATGCTTTATCATGCCTTTATGTTAATGTTTCTTTTATTATCTATTGATATGCCAATTTTATAACATGTATGTTACTCCTCATGTTATTCCATGTGTACTCCCTTACTGGGCTTATAGCTTACCCGTTTCTTATGCATGTCCGCAGGTTATCCCATGCAATGCTATGTACGAGGGAATGTAGTGGTCATGTAAAGGATGTTTTCAATAAAGATGTTGTATTTAATGTTTCAAGTTTTTATGTAATGATCCTAAGACCCAAATACACTAAACCTCTCAATCTTCTTTTTTGTATCAAGTGAAGTTTTATGTAATAAATCATGTCTAAGTTTGTAATAACAGCAGGGTTGTCATAGTTGGTATCAGAGGATAAATTTAGTTATTTTTGGGATTAGGAAACCCTAGTAAAGCCTTAGATACAAGACTATGTATAATAAAAACAACCCTATGTTTTTTTTAAGTAATGAGTAAGTGGTTTATCAAAAAAATACATTTCTGACTGGATACGAGCAGGTAGAGGTGGCTCTGGCACAGATGTATCCTAGGGGTAAAACCTGAAAATGCCGCTTTGAGCTAGACTCAAACAGGAACTGGTGCATGACAACGGGCCTTGCTGCACTCTTGGTTACAATACTCCCTAAGGATATGTTTTGATAAATTCGCAAGCTTAGTATGAACCGTTATTATGTGAATTAAAATAATTCCCCTACGAATATATGTTAGAATGTAGATCATGAAAAGCCTATATTGAAGCCTATAGACTCATGAGTAAGGAATTAAATGTTTATTTATAAGTTATCAACATTTGTCTTTGGATTACCCTTTATGTGTTACCCCTAACATTCCTTTAATTCCAGCCAATGGCCGGTAATAGGAGGACTCGGGCTAACAACCATTGTGAAGATCAGTGTGATGACTGTACTAATGAGATTCCCAATCCAATGGGAGCGGGAATCACGAACTTTGTCACGATTCTCTCTCAGCTAACTCAAGTTTTGAATAGAAACACGGGTCATGAGAAACTTTCAACCCCACCCCCCCCCCAATGAAAGAACAAGTCGCTATCGAGAGCTTCATGAGACAAAGGCCTCATACTTTTAGTGGATCATCTGATCCCACGATCACTGAACAATGGATCAACTCAATTGAAAAGATTTTTTCCATCCTCCAATGTTCTGAACAAGAGAAGTTTCTCCTTGCGTCTTATTGTATGGAGGGTGAAGATGATCAATGGTGGATGTTGATCAAATATACTAAGCTTGAGGAGGAGATCGATGTGTTGGAGTGGAAGGATATCCGGAAGTTGTTTTTTGATAAATATTTTCCGCGCACCCTCTGACTTAAGATGAACAGGGACTTCCATTCCTTCATGAAAAAATATGAAGGATCTGTTGGAGCGTATGAGGCAAACTTCACAAAGCTTGCACGATACGATTACGGCTTTGTCGTTACCCCTTGAATGCATGGTTGACCACTTATTTGGTGGGCTGAAGCCTAGCTTGTGGAAAGAATTAGTGATATGTGACTTCCAAAGCTATGAAGAAATTTTCCGATGTGCCCTCAAGGTCGAAATGGAGATCGGGGAATCACAGGGGTATCATGGGGACAAAAAGCATAAGGTGGGATTCAATGCTGGTGGTCCGATGGATAAATACAACGGTTCTAAGAAGATATATCACCCCACTTTCCAAAAGTGCGGGAAGAAGTACCATGGAAATTTCCTTAAGGGGACGAGATAATGCTTCAGGTGTGGAAGAGAAGGTCACCTAGCTGTTAACTATCGGGAAGAAGGACCCGCAACTGCGACAGAGGAGAGGAATGCTCCGTTCGAAAATCAACGCATTGTTGAATGCTACAAATGAAAAGAACCTGGTAATTTTTGAAATCAATGCCCTAATCCAAGGGTTATCGGAGGCAACCAACAACCTCCAAGACAATAAGGAAGATCTTTTTCCATCACTCCTGCCGAAGTGAACCCTGAAAACGAAGTGGTGAGAGGTAAGCTAGTTATTCATTAATGAATAGAGAACATTCATTTTGATTCAGGTTCTACGCATTATTTTATATCTTTAATGTTTAGTAGAACAATCCCAGCACCACCACAAATCATAGAAGTAAAGATTTCGGCGAGTACGAAAAATGGGTCAATCATTGCATCCCATGAACATAAGTCCTCCCCTATTATAATCTGTGGATTGAATTTCTTGGCAAACCTTGTCATACTCCCTATGGGGGAATTTTATGCAATTCATGTCATGGATTGACTATCATTATATAGAGCCAACATAAATTGTCGGGAGAGGTAAATCACACTCCATATGGAGAATCGACCCCCGATTCATTATAAGTGTCACGAGGAAGATAAATCTCCTTTAGCTCCATCATCTCAAGATTGGATATTACTGCCCTATGAGCACGCGTATCTGGCTCATATGATTGAGTCCAAAGAGGAATCCATCCTTGAAGAAATACCTATTGTGAGGGAATTCATTGAAGTGTTTCCTGAGGAACTGTCGGGTATTCCTCCTAGATGAAATGTTGAGTTTCCAATTGAACTTATACCTGGGGAGGTACCAATATCCAAGACTCCATATAGAATGGATGTTGTAGAGCTTGAAGATCTGAAGAAACAACTACAGGAGAATCTGGATAAAGGGTTTATACGCCCAAGTGCTTCACCATGGGGAACAACAGTCCTCTTCGTCAAGAAGAAGGATGGGTTAATGCGCCTTTTCATCTATTATCGTGAACTTAACAAAATCAAGATAAAGAACAAGTATCCTCTCCCAAGAATTGATGGCTTGTTTGATCAGCTGGGTGGAGCACAATATTTCTCCAAGGTGGATTTGCGGCGGGATATTATCAAGTAAGGGTGAAGAAGGAAGATGTCCCCAAGAATGCTTTTCGTACAAGGTACGGGCACTATGAATTCATAGTAATGCCTTTCAGACTCACCAATGCTCCAGAAATATTCATGGACTTTATGAATAGAGTCTTCAGAGACTACCTTAAAAAATTTGTGGTAGTCTTTATAGATGACATTCTAATATACTCTAAAACCTAGGAGGATCATGAGGAGCATTTAAAAACTGTACTAGATACATTGCGCAAGGAATATCTCTATTCAAAGTATAGAAAGTGTCTGTTCTAGTTGAAGGAGGTCTCATTCTTGGGCTATATCATCACAATCTATGGGATATCTGTGGACCCCTCAAAAATAAATGCAATTGAGGGACGTACGAGGCCAAAATCGTTAACGGATATCTGTAGCTTCTTGGGGTTATCTGGATATTATCGATGATTTGTGAGAAATTTCTCATGATTTTCCAACCCTCTTACTAAGCTAAATCGTAAGGGAGTAAAGTTTTCTTGGAGTGATGAATGCGACAAAATCTTCAAGGAGTTGAAAAGGTGACGTATCACTACGCCGGTGCTCACTTTACGCACAAGTGGGGAAATTTTCATGGTATTCAGTGATGATTAAAAGAAGGGCTTAGGCTGTGTGCTAATGCAGAATGATAAAGTCCTATACTATGCCTCAAGGAAGTTGAAAATCCATGAAAGAAACTATCCAACGCATGATCTGGAGTTGGCGGCGGTGATCTTTGCCATGAAAATCTAGCAGCATTATCTCTATGGAGGGAAATTTGAGATATATACTGACCACAAGAGTCTTAAATATATATTCACACAGAAAGAGCTTAATATGCGCCAGAGAAGATGGATAGAGCTCATCAATGATTATGACTGCTCAATACATTACCAACCTGGGAAAGCGATCAAGGTGGCAGATTCCCTAAGTAGAAAGGACCCAGCAATTCTATCAATGATGAGAATTGAGAAGGATCCAATCTTCTTAGACTTGATGAAGATAAATGTGGGAATCATAAAGAAGGGAATATCATCAATAATTTCACAAATGATTGCTCAACCATCTCTTTTGGAAAGGTTAAAGGATGCTCAACAGGATGATATGTGAATTCAGGAAAAAGTTGAAGCTATCAAAAATGGGAAATCCTCAGAGTTTAATGTTAATGAAGAAGGAATTGTGTGGTTTGGGAAAAAACTATGGGTTCCATCATGTCCAGAGATGAAGAAGGAACTTTTGGATGATGCACATAGTTCAAATTTCTTTATTCTCCCAGGGAGCACAAAGATGTATCAAGATCTCCGAGAAAACTTTTGGTGGGATAATATGAAGAAGGAGATCACTGAATATACATCAATGTGCCTGGTGTGTCAGCAAGTGAAGGCAAAGAGGCTGAATTCTAAGTGGATGATGCAACCATTTCCCATACCAGAATGGAAATGGGAGAAAAACACCATGGTCTTTATCACCGGACTTCCAAGGACATCCAAAGGCAACAATGTAATCTGGATTGTTGTGGATTGTCTTACAAAGACTGCACATTTCATTGCTATTCGGGAGGATTTATCATTGGATCAACTGGCACAGATATATATCAGGGAAGTGGTAAGGTTTCATGGAGTACCACTATCTATTGTGTCTGACCGAGATCCAAGATTCACCTCTAAGTTTTGGAAGAGTCTTCAAAATGCTCGGAGTACTGAACTGAACTTTAGTACGGCCTATCATCCTGAAACTGATGGTCAATCCGAGCAGACTATCCAAACACTTGAGGATATGTTGAGAGCATTCTCAATGGACTTTAAATGAGGATGGGATCAAAATCTTCCTCTAGTTGAGTTCTATTATAATAATAGTTTCCATTCGAGCATCCAAATGGCACCAAATGAAGCCCTATATGGGAAAAGTTGTAGAACACTGGCACGATGGGATGAGGTCGGTGAATGTAAGCTGCTTGTACCAGAAATGGTCGAAGAAATGGTGGAGGAGCTGAAAACCATTCAGCAGCATGTCAAGGCAACATAGAGTCGAAAGAAGTGTTATGCAGATAATCATCGATGAAACCTTGAGTTTAATGGTGGATACATGGTGTTTCTACGCTTATCTCCATGGAAAAAGGTCATGAGGTTTGGAAAGAAAGGGAAGTTGAGTCCAAGGTACATCGGCCCCTTCGAGGTTCTTGATCGTGTTGGGGCTGTGGCTTATCGACTAGAACTTCCACCTACCATGGACAAGGTGCATGATGCCTTTCATGTATCCCTCTTAAAGAAGTACATACTAGACCCATCACATGTACTCTCTTCTGAGGTGGTACAATTGGAAGACAATCTTTCTTATGAGGAGCAACCAGTGAAGATATTATATCGTAGAGAAAAAGTTCTATGAAATAAGAAAATGCCCCTCGTCAAGGTGTTGTGGAGAAACCACAAGTTTAAAGAAGCGACTTGGGAATCAGAGGATATGATGAAGCTGAGTTACCCACATTTGATTTAGTGTGGGAAAAGGAATATTTCTAGGGAGAAATTTCTTAAGGGGGGATATTTTAACGACCCATAGTTTCATTAATGGAAATCACTCTTGATCTAATTAAATGTCTCTTTATGTTTATATAAAATTCCAACTTCCTTGGTTTTATGTTAAGAATTTTGTCCGTTGCTAATATAGTCGTTGAACAGTTATCACATGATTAGTATAAATATAGGACTTTAAAAAATCCAATTTACTCAGACAAAAGAAGTGATGGTCTCATCCAGTAGAATTTACCCATACGAAGACAATTTGTCGGAGCTTGGAAAAGAGGTGGCATCCTTGGACTTCGCTCTTGACCAAGACCAATCTGAGCTTCATCATGTCAAGCTCGAACGTGACCGTCTACAGGAAAAGTGGAAGTTGATTGAAATTACCACTCGAGCGATGTTATTTGAGCCACCCCACAAGTCAGTCACCATCGCACACCTTACCCTTAGGTATTATGTGGCTCTTTCAAGAGGTTATGTAACAAATAAGTAGTACTATGTTCATGTATATTATTTTTTATATAATAATGAATATAATTACTAGTCATTTTTGATACATTGTAAATAGATTTTAATGTACAGATGGTGTTTTTATTTATTATTTAATGAAGAAATATATTTTATTAAATTATGGGATTTTTGAATTAAATAATAATTTAATAAAATAATAATAATAAAAATAAATTAATTTTTAATAAATATAAATGATCTTATAATATTATGAATGCTATTAAAATTTTTATTAAAGTTTGAAAGCCATTTCTGTCAAAACATGTGAATTTTCGATAAATGTCGGTTTTTATTTTAAAAGTGAAAATTCAAATTTTTATAAAATTATTTAGATAAATAAATTTTATTTTTGGAAGTAGGATGTCGAAATTATCCAACAGTGAATTTTTCATAATTTTCTCAGACAGTCAAATTTTTTGGGTAAAAATTAAATACTGTTTAATTATATAATGTGCTTTATGACATCATAATGACCCAATAGTGATGACTTAAAATACTATAATCATTATGTTCAGACAATATATGTTTTACCAATAAAATAAAGTGATTTTGGGTTTGTTTGACTTATTTTTCAAAGCATTAATGGACCCCTCATGACTTATTCAACACCTTGCATTTTTAAATTAATTTCCATGGGAGTGTGACTCACCTCCACATAAACAACCATAATATTTTAATAATTTCGGACCTTGGCCTTATAAAATATTGTTTTTCTATTCCCTTTTCCAAAAACTACGGTCAAAAACCATTGGATGGTCTGTGGTTTGGATTAATTTAATGTAAGGGGACCCAAACCTAAATAATAAAGAATTCCCTCACCTTTCCTATATAAACCCACCCAATATCCCACTTCCTCCTAACTCAAATCCCTTGGAGTTCGTCCAACCTCTGCCCTAATCTCTCCATAATCCTCCCAAGGTGCCCCAAGCTCCCAAGAAGCCTCTCACAAGTGAGTACATGCGTTGGGTCAGGCTTGTATTTTCTCAACAGTGATACGTGGAACACATCATGAATTTTGGAGTGACTAGGCGGCATTCCCAAATGTTAAGCTACAACCCCAATTTGTTCTAGAATTTAGAAAGGTCCTATGTACCTGGGACTCAATTTACCTTTCTTGCTGAAACATATAACTCCCTTCAATGGAGATACCTTCATGAAAACATGATCTCTTACATGAAATTACAAATCCTTCCTTCGGTTGTCAGCATAGCTCTTCTGCCTACTTTGAGCTCCTTTGATGTGGTTTTAGATTACCTTCAGCTTCTCCATCGTTTCCTCCACCAGTTTTGGGCCTTCAAATTTTCATTCACCAACGTCATCCCAACAGGTTGGTGTGCGACATCTCTTTCCATATAATGCTTCATATGGTGCCATTTGATGACTCGAATAGAAGCTATTGATATAGGAAAATTCTACCATAGTTAAATATTGATCCCACATACCCTGAAAGTCATGTGTGAAGGATCTCAACATGTCTTCTAAGGATTGAATAGTCCATTCTGATTGTCCATATGTTTGAGTGTGGTAGTCATTTCTCAAATGATGTTCACTATTCAAGGATTTCTGAAGGATTTTCCAAAATCATGAAGTAAAATGGGGATCATGATAAGAAAAAATCGATAGGGGTACACCATAAAGTCTCTCAACATCATTAATATGTAGTCTTTTCTAGACGTTCGAGTGGTAAATCTTCTCTTATAGTAATAAAATGTGATGACTTGGTAAGACAATCAATAATGACCCATATTGCATCATTCCTTTTAGGAGTCTTTGGTAGACCCATGATGAAGTCCATCATAATATTATCCCATTTCCACTCAGGTATGGGAAGTGTTTGCAATACTCTACTAGGATGTTGCATTCACGCTTTCAATTGTTGAAATACCAAACATCTTCACACATAATCAGCAATCTCCCTCTTCATGTTGTCCCACCAAAAATGTTTCTTCAAATATCTTTATATTTTGGTTCTCCCATGGTGTATAGAGAAATTGGAACTATGAGAATTGTCCAGAAATTCCCTTTTTAGATCAGGTATATCAGGAACACAATGTATCTTCCCAAATTTCAAAATTCCATCTTCATAAACAAATTCCCTCAATCTCCCATCATTCACAGCATTAATCTTCTTTTTAAATTATTCATCATCGGTCTGAGAACTCTTAATCCTTTCTATTAAATATGGTTTGGAAAAATTTTGAAAAATAATTGATGTTTCACCTTCCATGGTTATTCCCATGTCAATCTTCATTATATCCATGAAAATTGGATCCCTTTCAATTCTCATATTGTTCGAAACACCATGATCATTTCTGCTCAAAGCATCTTCTACCTTGTTTTCCTTCCCCGGGTGGTAGTGTATCGTGCAATCATAATCCTTGAGTAATTCAAGCCATCTCTATTGCCTCATGTTGAGTTATTTTTGTGAGAAAATATACTTCAAACCCTTCTGATCAGTATAAATCTCACATTTTTCACCATTGAGGTAGTGTCTCCATATCATAAAAGAAAATATCACAGCTGCTAACTCGAGATCATGAGTAGGATTGTTTTTCTCATGAATTTTCAACGGTCATGATGTATATGCAATAAACCTATCATTTTGTATAAGGACACAACCATGTCCTTTCTTTGATACATCACAATAAATAATGAAACCATCATTCCCCAATGGTAGAGTCAATATAGGAGAATTAAATAATCTTCTCTTAACTTCATCAAAACATTCTTCACACTCTTTTGTCCAAACAAATTTAACCCCTTTACGTGTGATATTTGTTAATGGGTTATCCAACCGGCAAAATTCTGGATGAAAAGTCGATAATAACATACTAAACCAATACAACTGTGCACCTCAGTAATTCTCATCAGTGCAGACCATTCTTGTATTGCCATGGTATTTGAAGAATCAACATAGATTCCATCTTTAGAGACAATATGGCAAAGAAATGAAATCTCCTAATGCCAGAATTCACCCTTACAAAACTTCCCATATATTTCATGCCTTCTCAGAGTCTTTAGGATAATTCTCAAGTTATTTTCATGATCTTAGTAGATTTTGGAGTATACCAAGATATCATCAATAAATACCACCACAAATTTATCTTGAAATTTCTTGAAAACCCTATTCATTTGATCCGTGAATTCAGAGGGTGCATTAGTCAGCCCAAAAGGCATTACTGTAATCTCGTAATGCCCGTACCTGGGTCGAAACACTGTCTTCGGAATGTCTTCCTTCTTCACACATAACTGATGGTATCCAGACCGAAGGTCAATCATTGAAAATTATTGACCTCCATGTAGTTGGTCAAATAAATCTTCAATGCGAGGTAGGGGATACTTGTTCTTTATTATTATGTCATTGATATCCCTATAGTCGATACATAACCTCATAGATCCATATATCTTTTTAACAAAAAAACAGGGGCTCCCTCTGGAGAAACACTTGGGCGAATAAATAATTTATTACTCAATTCCTCTAGTTGTATTTTTAGTTCAACTAATTCTACAGTGGCCATTCTATAAGGGGTCTTCGATATATGCCTTGATCTAGGAATTAAATCGATGGAAAACTCAACTTCTCGTTCTGGAGGATGTCCAGGTAAATATTCCAGAAAAACATCTACATATTATTTCAAAATAGGTACATCCTCTATTTGAACATTACTTTCCTCACCCAGAATCATTTCATTCTATTACTCCCCAATAATTGAATTTAGTTGAGCTAATGGGGGTGGATCTAGATAATAATTAGTTGATAACGATTTTTCTCTAAAGATAATGTGTTCTATTTCATCATCATATAAATCGCAACCTCCTTCTTCTTACAATAAATCATCACATCATGGTCCGAAATCCAATCCATAATGAGGATTATATCAAACTCAGTCATAGGTATGACGAAGAGATCATCGGATAAAGAACATTTATGTCCTCTAATGGAGACTTATTCACAAAACATTGTTGCAATGATACTAACCTTATGAGTTTTAACTGAAAATTACCTCATTAAATCAAATTGGTAATATCTAACAATGTGATGATCCAGAATCAAATAATGCATTTTCTATTCACGAGGAATCCATTAAATTACCTGCCACGACGTCTTTCGGAGCTTCTACCTCATCAGTAGTGATAGAAAAATCTTGACCTTGATCCCTTGGCCTTTTCTGAGGTAAGCTCCCCTGACGCTTAGGACATTAATTTTCACAATGTCCAACCTCTCTGCAGTTGTAGCATTGAACATCGGTAGCTTCTTTCTTCCCCGTTCAATCACGATTTTGGTGGCCTTTTTCACCACACTAGTAGAATACTCTCATTCCCTTCATGCAAGTACTAGGGTGTTTCTCCCCACATTTACTGCAGGATGGATATTCAACATTTCCCTTCTTCCCCTTATTTTTATTCCCAGAGTGATCAGGAGATCTCTTCTTGTCTTTCTTTGATTTAAAGTCATAAGACATAGAGAATTCTTTTTCTTGTCTTGATAGCACATGATACGATATATTCGTACGACGAGAATGATTGTGACGCTAATGCTCGACGAAGAAATGGTTTTAAACCATCAAATAAATGAACTATCTTACTTCTTGGGTTACGTATATAATCTCTAGCATAACTTTCTAACCATGTAATGTTAACCTCATACGTTGTGTCATTCTAATACTCCTTTTGTCAAAGACTCCGAAATTTCCTTTTCATATCTGCTCGATGGTCACGAGAAAAGTATTTTTCTATGAAAATCTCTTTGAACTCCCTGTATAAAATATTTGATACTTCATCATCTTCCTTCGTGTTTTGAATCAATGACCACTATTGATCATCATCTCCATTGAGGCCATAAACTTCCTTGACAAATTTTTCCCTTCCACTACTCCCCAATGATGGAAATATTTTTTATTGGGAACTTATACATTGCTCAGGTAATAATGGATTTGTACTTCTATTGAATGTGGGTGGATGATACCTCACGAAGCGATCTAACATTGATCCTCCACAATGTGGATCAGGGTGCTTCATACGGGTAAGGTTATTATTCATAACCTGAGTGAGTTGTCCCAATATGGTGATTAGTTGATCAGTACTAGTTGCATCACCCGCTCCACTATAATTATCTTGAGCAGGAGGGAAGTCCCTAAATTGAGTTCATGCATTGATATGGTTTCCATATCTTCCACTAGGCGCCATTTCTAAACAATGGCATATACTAGATCAGTTTTTGAATCAAAATACATAATTCCATACATGTAAAACACATAACATAAATTGAACTATTTATGGATATAATCCATAATCATAAAAATGGTTTCTTTCGGAAATTAAATACTCATAAACCCTTCATAATAGTTTTTATAGAAAATGGGAATTATCCTAAGAATATCTCCTGAGAGTGTCGTAACCAAGAGTGCAGTAAGCCCCGTTGTCGGGCACCAGTTCCTGTTTGAGTATAGCTCAAAGTAGAGTTTTTGGTTTTTAACCCTAGAGACATCTATTCTAGAGCCACCTCTACCTGCTTGTATCCAGACAAGGATGTATTTCTCAGAAAACTCACAAAATTTCTACAATAACAAAATTCTATGAAGTTCTTCTATACTAGTCCTCAATGTCCATCTTAGATCTATGTGCTCTAATAAGAGTTTATCTAAATCTAGATTCCAAGGTTTGTACAAAAATTCATCTAATACCAACTGTAACACCCCCACCCCAGTTACCCAGAGTTGGTTCATTATTACGTATCATTGGTATGATCACAAAATATCAAGTCTCGAAAGACTGATTAGTTTAGTAGTCTTGGAAACACTAGATAGATTCATATTGTTTACATTACATTATAAAGTGAAAACTACAATAACATCTTGTCTCCGCACTCATATTCCCTTATACTATCCAGGTAGTTCATTAATAAAATACTTCTTCACTTGATGGGAAAAATAAAACCTAGAAAGGGGTGAGCTCAAATTCCCAGTAAGGATAACAATATAGCAGAAACATTCATAAATAAGTATAATCATTTATGGCAAAGTATAATTAAAACAAATGCACTTAAACCAAGAACATCAGCATAATATGGAAAAAATAAAATGAAATAATTCCATTTAATTATTCACATTGATATTCTACTAGTCGAATAATCACATGAAATATCAATAACCACTTTCATAATGATAGAATGCATAATTCCAGACTATCCTAACCACGTAGCCAAGGCCTCGTACCAAGAAAACAAATAATATTTTGTCAATGCCTCATTCCAAAACACTAGTTTGTCTCATGAGACCTACCTATGCATCAGGAAGATATAACGGGCTCCACCTGTTACTTATTCAGTCCAATGCATTCATCATATGAACAGGTTTAAACATAACATAAACATTTCTATTAAAACTAGCACACGAAATGTCAATACCTTTTCCAGAAACCATGAAAGGTATAAAAATAACGCATCCATAGTTAAACATATCACAAAAACTTCAATACAATATGGAAGTTTTGTATCATAATAAATAAACATCAATTAAGCTTAAAATCAACTAAAGTATGTTGACATAGATGAAATCAAGACTATTTGATAGAAATGTCTCTTTTTTGAAATCATTTAAAATTAGAATAATTATAAAATAATAAAATTTACTTTGAAAATACTATATTAATCTTTTAAGGGAAGCTTCAATGATTTTATAACGGCGAAAAATAGCCGCACCCACTGTATATGTTTAAAAAAGGCATTCTTACCATAATTCTGTCGAAAAGGTTAAAAAGAACATTGTTTGGAAAAAGACAGAAGGATTACTTTATAAAAATCTTATAAAAAGTCATCAAGGATATATATAAATTTATCCCATAGTCATTAAAATAGTATGAATTATTTGAAATACATTTTTAAGAAACATGGATGTTGATCATAAAGAGGTCCCAGTAGATAATTACGCATAAACAACCTCGGATAATAAAGTGATTGTAAAATAAACCCTTACCTTGTACTTTTCCATAGTAGATGGTATGTTAAACTCCTTTATAATAGTTCAAAAATTGTTATTAAATTAAAAAATAACCATATACATAATTATGTTGTCATATATGATCTTCTAATAATGCTTTTGTTAATAATATTTAAGTATTATCGTCATTTCGAGTGTTAACTTACTCATTTTCTTTTATATGTTTTGTTACCCAAGTCTTATTTTTTATGGATAGGTTGTATATTATTCATATCCATAATGATATAAAGTTCTTAAATATTTCTTTTAATCATCAAATTAAAATTAGTCTTGAATGGATATGATGGGGAATGAATCCCATCGCGTTCGTGGAGACGATAGTCCGTACGATCACACGAGCGACTATATCATTCTTTTGATATTAAAATAATATATAATTGGATAGTATATCATATATAGAGAATAATTATCCTGTTATTTTAATTATTTACTTGAATTAAACATCATTATTTTACCCATCCAAAAAATATTGTTTTGAATAACAATTATACCACGACGTGGAGACGGTAAGTCGTACGTACGTGCGTATGGTGACATATCATTCAAAAGATAGATAGAATATTGAATATGGTTGTACAATATTTATAATAACATCTAAGTATATATAATATACTGTATTTATTATTTTAAAATGGGAATAACAAGAATGAAGAATTTGTAGAAGAAAGGAACTTGAAAAAGGGTGGTGGAAACAGTACCTCTTCTTCGTGTTCTTCCTTATGATTTGATCAAAATGGATCCTTAAGTTGACTTTATGATCAAACCAAGGCCTCTAGGATTATGTGAGGTAAGTTGATAGAGTATTTGGGCAGGGTTTGTCAGAACAAAAAGGCTTTTAATGTGTGAATTAGTGAGAAGGGGGAGTGCCCTTTTATAAGAGGGGTGAGGGGCACCTTTGAAAAAGCTAGAAATATTATTTTATAATAAATTCATATTCATTTTCTAATGGCTCAAAAATAGATTATTTAAAGTTTAAGGTGGGGATAGGTCTAAAAACAATCAACCAATGGATTTTATATAGGTTTTGATAATTATGTTAACCTTATCTTTACGTTTTATCTTTTAGTTAATTATATTGACATTAACTATGTTACTTTGTATTTTTATATTATATAGTTAATAAACTTACCATATACAAGAAAGAGACCCCCAAGTGGTACATTAATGATACACATATTATTATATAAGTCCTTTAGTCGATCCTTAGATATTTAGAAATTGAATATCAATTTATAATATAATATTTGTTTTAAAAAATCATTTATGTCAATTTTGACACTATTCAATAATTCATTTTTGTTAAAGTATTAAAAAATTTATAAATTAGAAAATTTTCATTTATGTAATCCTATAATGTCATATTAACCAATAAAATTCATGTATGTCATAATAAAATTCAAATTATATTTATTTTTATATTTATAATACCAATTATTTGGTTCTTTCGTTAATAAGGAAAATACTGCAACATTATTGTGTCATAAATAATATTAATTATTAAATGTCTATAAATTATAAATAAAATAAAATTATTTTGGATATATATTTATCTTTATAATTAATATTTATAGTCGAATATCCCACATATATAACTCTATGTAAAAACAGTTTTGATAAAAGATATATGCTTATGTCATTTTTGTATTTATTTTAACTTAATTAATATAAAGTGTCTTTATCACTTACAAGTGGATATATGGGGTCCCAAAAACGACCCAAAGATGACCATGGCCAGAAATGTATCAACCAATAAGGATAGGACACGTTTTAGGGTAATTTATTATTATTATTATATTACTTTTTTACCCTTATTTACCAGATTTACCCTTTAACCATGGTAAATAAAATATTTACCGAAATAATTATTCAAAATGCCTAAAAATAAAAGTTACCTATTTACACAATTTGGAAATCCTGATTCCAAATATGGAATACATTTTTTAAAATTCAAAACATAGAAGTGGCAGAAATTAATTTAAAAGTAATTCCTGTTGTTAAAACAAAAAAAGCGTGTTTTTAAAACATAATAACTATCAAAAGACTGACACTTGTTTATGATCGGTTTAATTTTGAAATTATGTCCAATAAAAAAATTGTATTAAATAGTAAAAATATTTTCTAAATATACTTTAAAACCACTCAAATTAATAATTTATCACTATTAATTATTTCGATTACAAAAGTTGTTTTTAATTAAAATTTAGTAATTTTCATTATTCATCAAAATATAAAAGTATTGCGAAAAGTACTGAAATTTCACCCTATGCTAATTTCAATATTCCGAATCAAATAATGAAGTCCATTTTGAGAGATAATATTTATAAAATTTGAAAAAGTGGGCATTACTATTCATAACGACTACTTTGATTGGTCGTAGTGTGTTAGAATCTCAAAGTTGCGTACAACAAACACTACTGTATTATTCAAATAGAATCGTACCGTGGAAGATTAGGGTGTTACAGAGCTCACCCCTTTCTTATGTTTCATTTTCTCAGGATATGAAAAGTAATTTATTAATGACTTGCAAGCATAATCAATGAGATGTGATGTTTTCTAGTGGAAGAAAATAGTGTTTTGTTCTCCATTCATGTTGTAATGTTGAACTTATGTATGTCTCTTGTTTCCAATAATACTAAACTACATGGTCCTTCAGGATTCGTATTCCTTGAATGTATGCCAATGTAATCAAATAAGGCACTGACTCCAGGCAACTGGGTTTGGGTCCTTGTAGAGAGGACCATCCAGACATTGGAGGAAATGTTTACAACATGTTTTCTAGACTTTAGTAGTTATTGGGTGTGACCTGTTCCTTTGGTAGATTATTTTTGCAGCAATTTCTAAAAATCATTCATTGGTTTGGATCTGATATGATCTCTATGCAGGAGGTCATGTCATTTACCCTTGTGTTGGACAGGAGCTGGGGAGGCATCTATTATTGGTCCAAACGTGGTGTAGAGTATGATAGAGAAGGTGTAACTTGTCTGTGAGGGGATGAAGGTAGCACATGACTGATATAAGTCATATGTTGATGATAGGAGGAGGCCTTTGGATATTGATTATGGAGATTGTGTTTTTTTAATGGTTTCCCCTTGATGTGGGTAGCTGAGGTTTTATAGAGGGAGATAGATTCCTCCTACATTCATCGAACTATTCGAGGTGTGGGGACAAGTTAGGAAGGTGTCATATTAGCTATAATTTCCACCGTGGCTAGATAGGATACATGAAATTTTTCATGTCTCTAAGCTCTGTTGGTATCTACACCACAACTCCCATATAATTGACTTTGGATAGTTTGATATCAATGATGATGCTATGTTCATGGAGACACCAATAAAAATGAGGACCATAAGAAGAATGTTCTTTGTTGATGGATCATTTCTTTGGTTTGTGTGTTATGGAGGCATAGTTTCGTCAAGTAGAGTACATGGGAGTGAGGGGCCCAGATGTGTGCCTAGTGCCTGGAGCTATTTAGAGTTTTTTTCTTGTATTCTGATTTGTGATTTTCATATGATGTAATTCCTGATATCATTTTTTGTGATATGTTTTGTTCCCTTTCTCTCAGTTTTGTGTCGAAATTCCAAACATGTGGATCAGGAAGGACATCATCCCTAATCAAGACACATTATTGTGGATCTGACTAAAATCGTGTAGGTGAGTCAGTGCCTCCCATAGATAATAGTATCCTGACATTAAGGAAAGGATTCCTTAATCCAAATGTCTGTGCAGTGGGGCCTTTGTTTTTTTGTAGTTGTTCAGGATATAGATTTCAATGACATGTTCGTGGAAGTCGATTTTTTCTCTGTAGTTTTTAAATAATGCAACATAGCTAATCATTGAAGGGTATTATATGGGTTTGTTGTACAAACCCTTTTTCCTTTTTTTGTATAATATTATCAGGGAATATAACAGTTTGAGAGCTATCCTATATAATAATCTGGATTTCCCTAGGACATTCCCTTGTGAAAATCATGTTCTTGTGGGGTTCTTGGGGGTTTTAGTGGTTTATATTGGGAGTTTTCTAAAAATCCAATTTCACCAATTCTTTTCACTAAAACAGTTTCACGCCAAAATGGGGGCACCAAAAATGTGGCACCGAAATGGTGGCACACCAAAATAGTTCCACAGTAATGGTGGTACAATGAAAGGGTGGCACTATATTGGTTCCACAACGAAATGTTGGCACACCGAAACTGTGGCACTATAATAGTGGAACCGTAATGGTGGCATTGTGATGGTGGCACTGAAATGATGGCATCATGATGATGGCACTTTTATGGTGGCACACCTAAATGGTGTCTCACCATTTTCGAAAAATCTAGTTTCCCATGATTTTCTAGTTGCACCCCCTCACTCACTTAATTTGACATATTCTGAGTTTAAAGCCTTGTTTGGGTGTTTTATTGGTGTTTAAAAGGATATTAAGTAAAATATTAATATAAAAACACTATTGGGACTTTGATATATTCAAACATCATGATTTTTATTATTATCCCATGTTAACAACCTTTGGAACCATTTCATTCTATTTATATAGGGACTAGATTTTCTAAATATTTTGTTCCTCTATCCTCTATTCTCTTGGAGCACCTATACCCTTCCTCTCAAGACAAGATGTGAGCCTGTACTGGAGAACCATATTTCCCTATCTTTATGTAGTTTCTTATATCTCATGCAATCCCCTATTTTAGTGTAAAGATAAGTTTTGTTAACTTGTTGTTTTAGGTAGGGACTCTTCTGCCTCTATTTATTTTTGAATCATGCGCAGTGGGTGTAAAAATGATTCATTATTATGAACATGTGAAAACACTTCTTAAAAAAGAAATAAATAATAGTAGGGAAGTTAAGATAAAATTATAAAAGGGGTAAATGAAATAATTGATACAAAATTGAATATGGTTTGAATTTGATCACTTGTATTATCTTTTATCTTTGTTTATTTTTATGGTTTGTCGTGGTTGTATGACTTATGAAAATCATGTTCGTCGGTGGTATTTTCATGGGAAGTGATAATGTTATATTTTTCATATGATTATATGATAAATTCCCATAACCTGAAATATTCATAATCATGTACACTTTGTTAATGAAATGGATTCCTCGAGATGAAAACCCCAGTGTGATCACCCCTTATATATCAAAGTGTATTTCAAAAAATACTGTTTACCAAATATGGATACATCATGTTTGATAGGATCAGATATGTGATGTGTTCTATTGGGTTTTTTGACATTGTGTGGGTTGCATGGTGCTGCTATTGGGAGATCTGTTATGGGTACGAGAGTGGACAGAGGAGTTGGTTCTATGAGAAGTGTGTGGAATGGGTGTGCAGTTGGGGTGTGTTTTAATAGTGGTTTAATGGGATTTTTGTATATGGTGGTACATGTTGTGTAATGGTATCTCAGTTTTAGAGATTGTTTGATTGTGTATTGGATGGAATTGTTATTTAGTGGGACTGCATCTATGAAGTGATTGGGTAGCGGGTCTACAAGACTAGGTTGTGTCATGACATCCTGTTTATGGGTGTGCTAGGTGTGGTGTTGTTGTGAAGTGGGGCTACCGGTTCTAGCCCTGAGAGGATTAATTACCGAGATAACATTGAAAAATGGTATTTTTCAGTGGTTGAATGACTGTATAGGAAATATGGGAATTACGTGGGACTATAGGTAGGTTGTTCACTATTTATTTATTAATAGGTGTTAAAATAGATTTCCTAGACTTGGTCCCTACATCCTTATTTACCTTGGGATTTTTTTACTAGCCTTTTAAAAATGATTTCAACTGTTTTCCTAGGTATTTTACTGGGGTAGTGATGGAATAATTTAAAGTAAACCCCTTTAATAAATGAATTTAATGTCGTTAAATGAGGAAGAGGTTAGTCTTGTTTTTTTATTTTTGGTTGTTTTTGGGGTTGTGCATATTGGGATAGTAGAAAATGTCATTTTTTTGGGATGGTTGTTTGTTTGAAGCCCATAGGTTGGAATGAGTGGTTTTTTACTTATATTTATAAATTTTAGTTCTATATGATTTCTATATACACCCCACCCTTGAGGAGAAGGAAGTGTCGAACACCTCCATTACATGGAGGAGGGTGTCATTCCTAATATCCTGGTGGGATGATGGTTGGATGGTAACTGACTTTCCACCTCACACCCTCTTCCAGGTTCATACCGCTACAGTGTATATGAGAAGGCTGTAATGGATTGAGGTTTACCATAGTCCAAATCCTTTAGGTAGGGGTTTTTGGATGAGTAGCCCAGTTGTTTGTAGGTTAGGATTGTTTTCGAAAATGTCTTTGGACTGATGTCTATTTGTCTTCAGGCTTGATGTGTGGTTGTTGTTGAATGGTTGTCTGCAGGTAGATGTTGGGGTGTGGTTGTGGCCTAGGTGTCTACGTGTAACTATAGTTTTTGGTTTGAGGCACATGTTTCTTCTCATTGGTTGTGGCAGTGAGACTGCATTTTGGTACAGTGAGAGTGTTAATACATTAGCTATTACGAATGAGTAGCTAACTAGTGGGAAAGTGGTGTCGGGTACCAAAATATTGATGTGATTATACTATTACTTTACTTGACATGTGAAATTTTATGAGTGTGGGTGGGTGATGAAATGTTGTTTAGTACTCCTTGATAGGTGCCTTGAGGTTATACTATTATCCCATAGGGGAATTGTTATTTTTCCCCCACTTGTTCATGGGTGGATTTAGTTTTCCTATTGAGTATACTTGTAACTCATCCTATGTTTGTAAAACTATTTTCAGGATTCCAAGAGGACTTTGAGGACCGTTATGAATGTTACTAGCTCGATCGTCGGGATAGTTGTTGTGATTCTACATAGTCCTTTTTTTGTACTTTTCTGTGAATTGGTTGAACGTTTGTAATAGATTACATTTAAATCATCCGTGTCTTGGATTATTATTTCATTTATATAAAGTTTTTAATTTTTTGGTATTTTTACTATCTAATCTCTCAATATTATTTTCATTAAATAGGGTAATGCCTTCCATTTTGTGTGAGATTCTATAACCTTGGTGCTATTCGACACCCCAGGGAATATAGAAGGTGAGACTCAAGGGTCATTATCTCACCATTATATTGAATAAGGAATGGTGTGGAACTTTTCCATCCCTTCCCTCATCTTAAAAAGGATGGTCAAGACACTATAGGTAACTAGGTGCAGCAGGACCCTAAAAAACTCGTTCCTTGGTGATCAAAATCATTATTAAACTACAAACAATATCCAGATGCATGATCCATTAGAGAGAAACATCTCTCAAGGTCAAATGTTCTCCAAAATAACATTCTGATATACCAACCACTAGAGGGAATACATCCCAGGGTCTACTGCACTCTTATCATATCACAAGTTTAGTTAGTGTTTCATTTTTCAATTTAACATCATGAATCCCGGGCTTATCCTCTTCCCAAAAACTATTAAACTATTTCTTTTTCATCCACCTAGGTACATAGAATTCCCTTTGTGTGAAAATATCATTTCAAAGATTGTATAGACAAACACTTTGACATATACCTTCCCACAATCATAAGAATATATGTAAATCACCGTATTCCATAACAAAACCAATTATAAGAACATTTCATGCTACTTTCACAAATTATAAAAGCTGTATTTGAAACACAACAAGGAGAACAGATGTGAAAACCAATCACTTTCCATGTGAAAATCCCCTTTCATGATCATATCCACATCAAAAAAATCATAACAGGGTTCACAATATCAAGACATAATAATGGTGCAAAACAAGGAATCAAATATTCAAAAAAACTATTTTAACTTGAAAATCACACTTTCAACACATTTTAACATTTAAATCTCTTTGAAAAGACATTTCTCACCTACCAGAAAGTGCATAAAATATATTTATGAAACACCATACTGAAGAAAAAAATGAAATAAAAAAATTTATTCTCAAAATTTATATTTTATCACATATGAAATCTAAACCATTTACAATACATGTTTTTTCAACAACCAAATAATCGATATAACATGGTTTATAACTCCATTAAGCATATAAAAATCATCTAATAACTTAAGAGCATGAATCCATCTACCACTCACTTGGAAAATTGTAGAGAATTATGTGAAACCACAAACACACCACCACATGACACTAAAAAGTAAATATTTAACAATACATATCTATTCGTTCACCAACAAAAAATTATCAAACACGTATCCCCTATGTTATACAACATACTAAGAATTTTGGAACTAAAAAAAGATGGTAGAATAACACCATAGAATGGGAGAAATCATGATATGGTGGAATTACTGGATGATTACAAGAAGATAATGTAGAAAAACCACCAATGTAGTGATGATAAAGAGGTCCAAGGATGCTTGGAGTAAGCTCACAAGGCTGAAAATCTCGAGTGGGGTGAAATAGAGGTGATTTAGTGTCAAATCTGAAGGGGTAACAAAGGTAATTTTACACTTTTTAATGGCCAAGACATGTCACATGGTTTTCCCATAGGATTTTCCAAACCATATTAAAAATGTGCAACCATATCTAAATAAGTGGTACAAGTTACATGGTTAGCCTAGAGAATTTGACTAACCATGCGCCAACTGTGTGATTCTCCACGTTCTAAAATGGAATTTGGACAAATTGTTTCCTGGGTAAGTGTGTAAGGTTTCCCTAACTATTATCTAATCTTGAACCACCTTATATAAATTCAAAATTCATTATTTTTTTAGAAAAAACTCAAGGTGAACCCAAAGGATAAAAATATGGATAATAGTGAAAAATATAATAGCTCAAAATGAAAATATATATTCGATAATTCTCCCTATAATTAAAACATTTCATACCCTAAAAGTCAACCCAAAGCATTAATAGAGAATAAAAAATCGATACACATTTTGAACACAAGAGTATTTATCCTAATACTCGTGTACATCATTAAAATGTTTCAATATAACTCTATCTAATCAAATAGACATCCCAAAAATAACATTATCCTGAGAATCCACAATCTATACTACTCATTCAAAAAAAAGTAGTCTCCATATCCAACTCATCCAAATTTATCACATGGGATGGATCCATATTATAATTTTTTTATCTAAGATACATGAAACAAATCATGAATTAACATAATCTAATAAGGAAAAAATAGATTATGTACCACTTACCCAATCACCACAATAATCCTAAAAGAAAAAAACATACATTGGAATTATCTTTCAGTACATACCCAATCGACGATGACCTGAGTGAGGTTACACATTCAGAACACCAGACCACCTATAGAAAACTCCAAATATTGGCCCCTATGATCATTATATGCTCCATAAAAACTTTGATCTTCCAAATAATGATATTTGGTTAGATTAACTTTATCAAATTTCTATTTTACAATTATCAATCCCAACAACGAGGTCTCACCAACCTCATCCCAGCACAAGGGTGGCCAACATAGCTGACCCCAAATCACATGAAAAGGACACATTTGAATTGATGATTGTTAAAAAATGTTATTCAAAAACTCAACCCATCCAAAATGAATTTCCCAATAACCTCCATAATCCATGGCTCATACCTAATGAAATTCTAACAAATTCTGAATAACCATCTCTATATGACTATATATTTGAGAATGGCATACCATAATCATATTAACAATCGACCCCATCACCTTATGATGGCCTTAACAAAACCATGAGATAAAATGGGGGTACTGATCAGAAAAAATTGTCAATGTCACAAACATTGGCCTCACAAACTCTTGAATTTATAACCAACCTAGATCATCCACCTTAGTGGAATATAGAATTATAATGAAATAGGATGACATTTTTTATTTTATCATTCAGAACCAAAATGGAATTCCTCCCCCAAGTCATATGAGTAATGATGAAAATAAATTCCATGGAAATATAATCCCACTTACTAGAAAATATATGTAGTGGGTGAAGCATAATGAAGGGTATTTGGTGTTATTCTTCAACCTACTAACATTTAAAACACCATGGCATAAAGTTATGTACATTTCTCCTCATAACAGGCCAACATAACTACCAACTCATGTCATAATACATCTTGGTATCACTAGGATGAATGGCTAACTGAGGCTGGTGTCTATCTTGAAATACTAACTTCATAAATGAAAAAGGCACCATAAAGTGGCCCTTTAATCAAAAAATTCATTTGGGAGACAATGCACAATTACAAGGAATCTCCCCAACATGAATAAATGGAAAAGAACCCTGAAACTGATTATCTGATGCCTTATCTTACCGAATCAACTCCCTAAGAGAAGGTACTATCTCCATACTATCCAAGAACACCCCTATACTATACTACGTTGCATCCAACGGATCTGAGGGAAAATACCCATTAACCTCCACTCGTCACTAGAATTCTTCATGGCTTCTACTAGAAATTTTTTTCTCAAATATTCAACTACAACATTACCTTTTACATGATTATAGATGATATCAATGTCGAACCACTGAAGGTACATGATCCAATGCCACTACCTCAAGTTCATATCTCTCTTGTGGAAAATGTATAACAAGATCTTATGATCAAAGTAAAATAAAAACATCTTCCCAAAAATAAAATGCTTACACATCTTCAAGGAATGCATAACTAATGCTAACTCTTGGTCATGGGTTGGGTAATTATTTTCATGTGGTCGGAGATGGAAGGATCCATAAACCACCACAAAATCAACCAATGTCATCAAACATCCATGAAACATAACAGATGAATCACAATAAAACACATATCTCTTTCTAGACTCTGGAAATATTAAAACTATAGTGGATCTCAACAACTATATTATCACAAAGAAATATACTTTATATTCTTGTATATATTCAAACATTTTCATGTTCTAGGTATGATCTTTCATGGGTGAAGAAGGACAAGGAAAATATAAAAAAAAAATTGTAAAATCATTATAGGGATTTGAATTAACAAATCATAGAAACGTTATTTGGATACTCCCCTCAAATCACTGTGATAATAATATTAGGGTCCACCAAACGCCATTTTTCAAAGATAACATGGCCCATAAACTTCACATTCCTCATCCAAAAAGTTCTTTAAAAAAATTATTTATGTATATGATGGTCATGAAAGGTTTCCAACATAATTTTCAAATTCCTCTCATGATCCTCCTTGGTCCTTGAATGGACCATGATTTTATCCACAAATTCCATGAATTTTTTTTCACGATACTGATGAAACACTATTTTCATTGTTGACATGAAGACCGTTAGAGAATTTTTCAACTTCAAAGGCATGACCAAGTACTCAAAGTGGTCATACCTTATTCGCAAGGATCTTTTTAAAACATATACCTCTCATAATATGATTAGATTATACTTGAGACATAGATCAGATTGGGAGAACCACCATTCCCCTTTAAGATAATTGAATAGTTAATTAATGCAGGGAATGAGATACTTATTCTTGAGATTTACCTTATTCTATATTCATAAATCTATAAAAAACTGAAGAGATCAATTCGTCTTTATCATGATTAGAACTGGTACATCCTAAAGTGATATACTCCTATGAATGAATCCTTTAGATTCCATTCATTTAGATGTACCTTTAATTCCCTCAAATTAGTGGGGTATATATGGTATGAGGGATGAGATAACGTATATGTTTTTGGTTCCAAGTCAAGGGAAAACTCCACATACCACTCTATAGGAAAACCTAGGTTGTTATCTAGAAAAACTATTGGGAATTCATCCATCATAGGGGTAATCCACTATCAAGATCCAAATCATCATCCACCAACAAGAATTGGATAATATGAAAAACAATTCTACCCAACTCAAGAAGATGAGGTCCATCATGATGCGACCGAGGATCCCATTCACCGTGAAAAAGTTTGTAATTTCTATCAGGTACCACAAAACACCCTTGCTGCCTATAGTAATCAATGTGCACCTAAAATGAACCATACAATCTATACCATGGATCATGTAAAAGAGGTCCAATTCTAAAACTATAAAATACCATTCTAACATAAACCCTGACACGGTGGGTGCACAGGATGGACAACTGAAACCATGCTCTCGCTTCTTACCATGAAGTGTTACTAACTCTGTCACATATGGAATAAACTCAGCTGGAAACATTAACACATCAACATGGTGGGTAGAGATAAAATAAATTAAAGCATTAGTATAAAATAGAGAATTATAAAATGATGATGCAACAATAATTAAAAACATTTCCCTCCAAACACCACATGAGTATTGAGGAACATGAAGATTCTCTCTATTTTCTCAAGACACGTATATTCTTACAAAGGTTCTGTGCTACCCCAGAATGATAGAGGCTTGTTCCTAATGAAATACTAATCATTTTACTTTCTAGGACCTGGTTCAATCTCTCAAACCTGAGTAGGACTAAATCTGCCTCCTTCTCCAAATGCATGGAGAGACCGTACCACAATATCCAATAACCCCCGGTCAATCGACGGTGAGGAACTATCCCTATACTCTTCCCATAGCTATGTTGGAATTATCCATGTAGGCATTTACTATAACATGAATGAATGAGGAAAAATCATCAATATTTTCGTCAACACACATTCTAAAAATTATCAACAATAACAAAAAATCCCTCACACATCCATGAATCTGAAAAAACCAAATCCATCACAATAGGAAGGAATTTTAAACCACTCATCTCCCACCTAGTGTCCATTTATAGTCAATGAACTGTACATCTCACCTGGATTAGAAGTAAATATCAAATCCCACCATCCCATGGAAACTCGAGTCCTATCATGATGTGTGATAACCATGTACCATACTTGTAACCTGAACGAAAAGCCATAACAATTATAGCTAAAGTCTATCTAGAATTATCCAAAATATAATGAACCAAAAATTTTATGAACTCATTTGATACATTTTTTTCATTAACCAAGTGTGGATGCAATCAAACCTGATTCCCAGCATGATTCAAAGAATGTCTCAAATAATGTTTCTAATCCCCATGTGCTGGTAAATATTCTTGGGTATCAACAATATCATTTAAAACTATTTTCACCCATTTCTATAATCATTAATAACCAAAATATTTAGATATCAGAATAATAAATAAGCATATCCAAACGAGGCACAAAAAGTTTTAGATCCAATATTTTAAAAATCTAAACAAAAACCAAAGTAGTGAAACAAATAGGGAACACAAATTCTATCCCAAAAACCTCAATGTGACAAGCGATCCGCCACCATTAACACCTAAAAAATGTGAAATTCTATCAACTAGATCCACCATCATGATGATACATATCACCCTTAAACGGATCATACGTAACAATGTCTATGTGTACCCAAGGGTGTACATAATATGAGATCTAAGTACATGTAGGATTCCACGCCCAAGAATATATTCCATTATATAAAATTAGAAAACAAATTCACATTCACATTTAAAAAAAATTATAACATTTTGTAGAAAACATTTTCACGGATTATATTTCATAAAACACTTTTCAATTAAAACAATTTTTAAAAATAATATTTCTTTATATAAAAATATTCATAATTCCTACAGTATACCGATGAAGAGTGCCACATCACATATGAATCATGTTATAAGTGAGAACCTTGATTAAATACCGATAGGTGACTATCTATAGTAGGACCCTAGAAACCTCATACCACGATGATCAAAATCGTTCACTAAGCCACCAACAACGTCCTCATGCATGATAAATTAGAGGGGAACATCTCTCATGGTCTAATGGTCTCCAAAATTGCATTCCCTTTCCTAATCTAATAGTGGGTAACATATCACAATATCTAGTTGTCTCTGATCATATCACATGTTTAGTTAGTGTTTCAAGCATAAATCCTTCTAGATGAATATGGTCCGTAGAGTTTACAAGATAAACTTGTGTACTAGTTATTTTTCCCACAAAGGAACCCGATATTTTCATTGTGAACAAATTTCATTTCACATATCACATAACCAAAACATTAACATATACATTCCATGCATCATAAGAACACAAGAAAATAACCTTTTTCAACATGAAAACAAATTTAAAGATCAAATCACATTACATATACAATTTATGAAACCCATATTTGAAACACAATAAGAAGAAAACATGTGCAAGAAAATCACATGCCATTGGAAAATACCCTTTTATGATCATATCGATATTAAATACACTTTGATAACATGCTTCACAATTTGGAGAAACAATAAGGGTTCTAAATAAAGAATATAATTTTCAACAAAACTAATTTCTCATGAAAACCCACATTTACCACATTTCACCTTTAAATTTAGATAAATAAAAATTTCCAACCTTTGATAGATGACATAAAATATATTTAATAAATTATATAATGAAGACAACATGATGTAAAAAAATATATTAAAAATTATTACTTTCTAAAATATGAGTGATTAACCATTTTTGAAACATGTTTATCACCACCAATGTAATATAAAGAACATGTTTAAGCACTAAAGAAATCATATCATAACCAACTAATAATTTACAAGAATGGAACCACCTACATCACACTTGGAAAGTTACATTATATGATTTGAAACCACAAATGAACCCCCAAAAAATCGTAACATGGTAAAATATTACTACAAATATAAATACATTCTCCAAAAAAATATCATGCCACCCCCATAGGCTATACAACCCTCTGTAAATTCTGATCTGAAGAAGTAGGGGATACGTACCCTAAAAAGAGGGTAAATCAAGAAGATGACAGATTACTTGATAATTCCTTGAAGTTACCAATCAAACACCACCTTGGGAATAAAGCTTAAGAGATACAATTAAGCATGGAGGTGATACCATGGATAATAATTCTTAGAGGAATATAATAGTGGTGATTTAGGGTTAATTCGAATGAGGGAAATTAGTTTATTTTCATCGTTTTAATGACATGGACATGTCATACGGTTTGACCACTTAATTTTGAAAGCAATGTATAAACCATGTGCCCATATCTACCTAAGAAGAACATGGTGTATGATTATACATCCTTGTTTGACTAATAATATAGAAATCATATTGTTACTAGTATTCTAAATTACATTTGGTTGTACTGTTTCTTGGGGAAGGGTACATGGTTCCCCTAACAATGCACCAAATGAGCCGCACCTATTGTCAAGACCGGATTTTCCATTTTTCACCTAATAATCAAGGTGAACCCTACAGATAAAAAGAAGGATAAAATTAAACTTAATAATACTTCCAAATGAAAATATATATGTGAAATATATATTTTATAAATGGTATTTCAATGATAAAAGAATATTCTCTAGAAGAACTTTTTTTATGTCCATTTTATGGTATTTAATTTCCTCAATGGTAACAACACATTACGTTACATATACATCACTTGAGATATTTTTTAATGTTACCAAAAATAATATTTCATTTAATGGATCATGATTATATTTTCCTTGGAAATAATTTCCGCTCTCTTTTTTAATAAATTTTTGTAATCGTTATTTTTCCCATAAAATATTCTCCTTATTAAGATCACTGGACATAATATTTCACCTAAATATCCATATTATTTGCATGGATATTATTATTACATAAATCATATATTATTTATAATTATGAAGTTTTATTTTTATAGTTAAAAGATTGAGTGGATAAATATTGATATTTTGTATTCGTTGTTTTATACATACATTAATTGATAAGGAATTTTGGTCATGAATCAAATTTAACATTTGATATTTGAGTAATGTTTTGGAAATTCAGTGCCTGGTCTACCCTAGAATTATATATTCCATCATTGTATTGATTCTATAATGATAAGAATTGATATTATATTATTAAATCAGTTTTAACCAATATTTGGAATTCATCTAGAGAATGTTCATTACATTATAGGTATCCTGAAGCCTAATATCATTAAATCCAATATTAATAATATCCATTATTAGAAATGTTGTTATTATTATATGTGAGATTATTTTATTGATGTTATCAATGGATGTATTTTTTTTATTGAGTTCTTTGATTTTATGGAATGTGTGACCAGTTATATATATTATATATTCATTATACCTTATATAATCATGATATTCAATTTATAAAAAATATTGAATCTGTTTAGATATTTACATTTCCATATTGACTGTGTCTTATTAATTATGGTATATCGATTCATTATATATTTTTCATTATATAAATATCACTAAGAATATGAGCTCAATTTAATATCCCCCCTTCCTAATGATATAACATCAGAATATTTGATGGATTTCAAGGATACACATTTTTTCTTATTTCACTGTGATTTATTTCTTGTTTTCCAATGTAATGTGACATTTATGAGTGCATCCAGTTCTCCCAGACTAATAAATAAAATTTCCTTTGGGATGTGATAATAGGTATCTTATTCCAATATATAATAGTAACCACTTACTCTAGGCTACATTGTTAGGTGTATTCAGTGTTTGTATCATTGAAAATTGGAAGAAACCATAGGAACAGTAATTTGGAAAACATATATTAGGAACATAAACCTATAATATATTTCATGTATGTGTATAAAAGAACATCGTAATGTTTTTCTAAGGAAGAAATTATGTGGTTATACTAGAAATACATCCCAGTATGGATATTGTAAGTGGACATGGTTTTTGAATAGCTGTACCTAGGGGTAATTACACTAAAAGTTTTACATTAGGATTTGACATGATGGTCACTTTCATCATGACTCTGAGACTTACTGAATATTAGGCTTCACACTATTAGTGGATATGGATAAGATAATTCACATTTTCCTTATATAACATTATAAATGATTTTAATAGACAATGAAAATGACTAAACAATGATATACCAAATATGTCATAGATTGAAAAGAAGGTGTTATGACTTATACATCCTATAAATGATTATATTTTGTTTACCACTATTATTATTGATTCTCACACTATTATTTTTTATCTAATGTTTAAATTTCAGAGGGACCATGTTAACATTGAATTTGATGGAAAATGTGTTGATTATGAACAATAAAATGGGATAGTAACTTGAAAACAAATATACAGATTATTCCTAATTATTAATCAAGATATATAATTCACAATATACA